>CM054058.1:13092616-14362276 GCA_028641055.1 Alopecurus myosuroides
TGCCAAGTAGGTTTGTTTGATTGTTTGCCTCCATTAATAATTGTGTGATTGGTTTTAATATAGTTTCCTTGCTGTTGTTATGTATAGTTGCTTGCCTTGATTGGTTCTGAATGAGTGTCCTTTATCCTTTTACAGCGTTAGAAAACGAAGAGGAAGGATGTGTCGTGAAGCTCTGTTCCAAGTTCCAGTCACTCAACACCAGGGACACAAGGGATACCAGGCAAGCCATCTTGATGCTTGCTGATACAATACTTATCATTATCTATATGCATGTTTTTCCCTTGAAGTTTTACAAAAACTTGATTATCAAAACTATTTTTGATGTGGCTATTACTACTATACTTATATAGGTTACTATTATGCCAGTAGTTAAACTTGGTAATACCAAGCCCATAAGCCACCCTATGGTAATTTATTACCCAAAAATACTAGTCCTAAGTGGAAACCCTAAAATTGTGATTCTACAAAACAAAGGCTTTACGGAAAAAACCCAGAGAAAAGGCGGATCCTTGTTCTCCGGAGGAATGTGGAAGTGGTCATTTTTGAGAAAATGGTGTTTTTCAAAAATGACATAACCTAGTCTTCGCTGGACAACTTTACCCGTACTGCCACTTTACCCCAATATGGGTAGGGCTTGATTAAAAACTTGTTATGGTTAGTATGTGTGCTATCTCAAGTGCTATAGGGGATTGGATCCTCCGAACCGAAATGTCGCTAGGAGTGGAGGATACGGGACATCTAAAGTGTGGGATTAATTTTCCCTCTGGATGCAGCAGTTGGGTCTCCTGTATTGGCGGTGTGTGACACGGCTTGCCAGGGAGATTAACCCTAATTGAAGAGATAGTCATGTGCTAGCTTTTACATAGTGGATAGTCAAGATCAGTTATCTGATGTTCTCATAGGTTGGGGACAGTCCATGGTCGTTTCATGGCGGATTCTGGATCTAGTGGAAATGTGTACACCTCTGCAGAGTAAAACTATTTCGAGATAGCCGCGTCCTTGGATATGGACAGTTGAATGGCCATGTAGCTAGCATTGTGTCAATGTTTTCAAAAGAGGAAGTTTTTGAAAGGAATTTGTGAAGGAAAGTGTTGAACTTGTGAAGTTCTGAAAGGAAGGAAAACGTATACCGTGGAGGTATCGTCGATGATGAAAAGCCAGATGCTGTTATACAAAACAAAAATGTTTTGCAAAGAAAACCTTTTCTACTCTAAGCAAGAATTCTGGAAACTGATTCTTTAACAAAGTTTTACAAAACCTCTTTACATGTGATATCTATTTATTTTCTTCTGAAGTATCTTCTTCAACGAAGATACAGATTAACCTGCTGTGCGACTGTGGTGTCATCATATATGAACACCATTGATAGTGAACCCTACTTATCGCCTACCTAATTCACCATATAGAATATTTGCATGTTGGTAAGTGATATGATGGATGTCTGCTGAGTACATTCAAATGTACTCATTATGGTTTCGCCCCCTGGTATCTACTCTATCAGATTTTGAGAAGGAGCCTCCAAAGGAGATCTATGAAGAGAAGTACGGAAGGTTGACGGCTTTGCCGAACTAGGATCGTCTCCGGGTCAGCAGCCTGTAGGTTAAGGCGTCGACTTCGGGCTCAACTACGTTGTGTTTTTAATTGTCTTCCCATATGACGCCCCGGGATCGGGCACTATGCAGATTTCAGCATTCCCGCAAAACTCCACATAATAACCGATTCCAGGTTTGCCACTTGTGACTAACCATTACAACAGTTCACGAATATCCGCAACACACACAGAATGAGATATACAAGATGGACTCAAACGAGTCAGGGATACAACTGATACAATACAAAGATCCAAATAACAGCGGAAAGAAACAACATAGCGTCCAGCTACGGACAAGATACAAATTGGACTAAGAGTCCTGAAGATAACCGGAGAGCGTCCAATCCCTGCCCAGGCCAAGCCGGAGGGATTCCAAGCTAACATCGTCAGACTTCAAACCTGTTGACTGCAATATTGAATATGCAGCCACGAAAGAGATTCGTGGGTCAGTACGGTTAAGTTACTGGCAAGTGGATAAACCATACTCACAAGATACCGGCGTAGCCAGTCATCACAGATACAAATACTTTGGGTACAACGGGAAGGAGGGGTTTATTGCAAAGAGCGGCAGCGGGCTGCACTAACAACTACAGAAACACACTACCAACTTCCGGCTAAACAGAAAGAAGATAAGATAGCGTATCGGAACCAACTACAACTACTCACCAAACAATACCCATCCAATGTAGTAAGGAAGCAACCCCAAGGATAACTCACACTGTTGATTAGGGTGAAGTTCAGGTTATTGTGACAATATGCTATTACTAGTCAAATCATTATTGATTAGGTGTAAGTTGTATGAGTACTTGTTAAGCCAGTACTTTACGACCAAGTCGTCACTTAACCGCGGACAACACGGCTTCTCAGAGAAGAATCTCCCTGCAGGGTGTGACTCCAGTACCCGTACACACTCGAGCCACCAACTAAACCTCAGGTTGGCTCGAACAACCCAAACCATCTCTACAACCCATCCTAGGAGCCACGGAGCTATAAGGTCCCAGCCACGCAGCCGAATTACTCAGCGCATGGTGTGCAAAACTCCCGCAGGACACAACACCCCGGCACTACAGGCCCTCGCCCTATATGCATCATCATCATCAGTAACACATGGGCGATCAAACCCATTATGCAAGGAGCAAATGGAACAACCCGAACTAAGTGTGGCTCTTCGGACAAGATGCAGATCACTAAGTCGAGGGGGGGATCCCATACTACTCACGGATGCGGTGAGCACGCTCATCATGGATCAGTAGACAAGACTCTTTTCTAATTAAGTTCGACACTAGCAGGATCCAAAACCCTAACCGGGCCTCCTGCCGGTGCCTTAACATCAATTATTATTACCCAAACAATAACAAGTTGTTGATTGAATTGCAACCCAACTATCAACTAAACAGGTGATAAGTAAAAAGGACAGCAAGACTTGAGCGCCAAAACAACACTAAGGCATGCAACTACGACACAGGGCCACAAGGTAACAAGCAACAGTCAATAGAAAGTGGAAGGAAAGGCTATATCTGGCTGCAACGTAAACATATAATAGGATTGAGACACAATGCATCGAATCAACAGGCTAGATAAGAACAACGGAAAGATCGGTAACAAGTGATGAAGGCAGCCATTTGGCAGCAAGTGAGTTATACTTGCTGAGATCAGCAAGTATGAGGTACATCCGAAAAGAACTTGTTCGTTGCTCACATCATCTCAGCGTCCTATCCGCGAAGAAGCAACGAACCTCGAACAAACACCGGATGCAATAATTACTACTACGGCAAAAGATCCAGCATGGTCCTATTTTATATGCATGACATGGCAAGATGCAACAGGGGAAACAACTTAAGCAATTTAATCGGAAACGGAGTCCGGAGAAATAGGGATTGGTTCAAGTTGTTTATCTAACCATAAATTTAAATGTTGTTTAGCATGGAAAACAATAGATAGGTGAGTTAGGCAATTTAAATGGAATGGGGCAACAGTTTGGAATTAATTATCCCACACATTACATATTTATTTATTAGGTGAACATGCATAATCAAAACTTAAAATGCACAAGATAGGATGCAAACAGAGATATGAATGGCATGAACATGTTAATGACATGAAACTGATTGGAAAACATACTTTATTGTTTGAGAAACAATTTTAAATGATTTAGTTAAGCAGATTACCAATTTAAAATGCATTAAGAGAGGTGTGAAACACTTATTCAATTTAATTGTTGCAAATCAGAAAACAAAGTTGATATTCAGGTGTGGCATGTAATTTTGGATGAAAAACATGTTTGAGTATTTAAGTTGGAGACAAACCATTTGAAAGTTATAATTATGCCATTTAGTTAACCAATTTAAGGATTATTAAATAACTGAATTTTTAATTGCCCAAATTGCAAAACAAAGTTGATAAACAGAAAGTTGGTTTCATTTTGAGTGGGAAAACATATTTTATTTGTTGAAATTGGATTTAAAATGAATTAGTATGAATTTGGCAATTTAAATTGCATTAAATGAAACAGTTGTTTTCAGCAATTTAAATTATTCAAAACAGAAAACAAATGTTATATTTGGAAAGAGCATGAAATTTTGGTTGGGAAACATATTTATGGGCCATTTGAAATATATTTGAATTTGTTATGGATTTAATCAAATTCATAAGTTATTTGAATTTGAAGTTTTGAAATTATTTAGAATGTTCAAAACAGTAAACAAAATACATATTTGAAAAGTTCATGAAATTTTGATTGGGATACATATTTTGTTTGGGCAAAAGGGAGTTGTATTGACAAAGTTATTGCATTTACAAAATTGGGGTTTATTCTGCCATTTTCTGGAAAAAAGAAAAAAAAAGAAATTAGAAGCAGGAATTTTTTCACAAGGGGAGGAGAGACCCGCGCTGACAGCTGGGTCCAGCGCCACGGGGCGCTGACTGGCGCGGGGGGGGGGTAGCTGACGGGGCAGTGGGGCCGCATGACGGCGGGGGCCCGCTGGCTCGGAGTGCGGGAGTAAAAATGCTGGGCAAATTTTGGCCCGATCGGGGGATTCGACCACCTGCCCTCGCGATCGGCGCGGAGGGAGCTCAACCACTGGGCCACCTCGTGGTTTCTGTTGTACTACCGCGCTGATGGTTTTTGAGGGATACAGACGGGGTTCATGGTTTCTGAAGACAAACGCGGAACTGCTCGCGCTACCTGACAGAGGTCGTCGATGGCGGGAGGCAGGGAACAGCGCGGCGCTGCGGCGCAGAGGACGGGCGGACGCGGCGCGCAGCGGCCCAGGGTTCGTGCAGCCGTGCGAGGGTCACAGCGAGGAAAAGGAGGACAGGCAGGGGCTCTCACCTCGGTTGGTCGAGCTGCTGTCGACGTGCAGCCGCGGCGAGGTCTATCCGGCGACGGCAGCGGCCACCACGGTGGTTCCCGGCAACGGCGAGGAAGCGGGGCAGGTACAGGGAATCTCCGCGTTCATTCCCGTGGAGGGTGTAGCTCGAGGAGGCCCGTGGCGATGGGACGGTTGGCAGGTTCTGACGGTGGTGTGGAGGTGCAAGTTCAGTGGCGATGTTCAGAGGCAGAAGGAAAATCGGGGGGGGGGGAAAGAAGGAGAGATGGCGGCGCCAATGGCTGGAGAGGAAGGGGGATTAGGGTTAGCGAGTAGGAGGGGGTGGCGTTTTTAAGGTGGCCTTCGAGCTCGGTACGGCTGAGAATCGGGGAGGGGGAGAAGGATCATACGGTGAGGGAGTGTTCATACAGAAGATGACGTCGAGGTGGAAGAAGATGACCTCCTAGAAGGGGTATCGGGCCCGTGGTGGGCTGGGTTGTAGGTGGGCTTGGCCTGCCTCCCCAGCACCATAGGGGTTTTCTTTTTATTCTTTTGTTCTTTCTCTTTTTTTTTGTGTAGAAGAGAGAGAGAGAGAGAAAGGAATAAGGATTTGGGTTTATTTTTATGAATAATTTTTAGTACTTTGCAAAACAGTAATTAAAAGCAATTTACCTTTAACTTCATAATTTGGATATTAGTTTGATTTTTTTTTTAAACTGGTTAGTTGAATTCCAAATAGAGGTTTGATTTGGAATTTTTGGAAATAACAAATTTTATTTAATAAGCTCAAGCATTTATGCAAACATTAATGAATTTAATAGTTGCAAGAATTTGATTTTTAAACCCACAATTTGAAACATGCCCATTATGAAGGAATTGATTGGAAATTAAATTTGCCATTAGGTTTTTACAAAAGGGAATTTTTTATTTAGCAGGCAATTTAAATACATTCAACTTCAAACTTTTTGAAAAACAATTGAGTGGTTTACTTGCAACTTTCAATTGGGATTTTTAGACAGGTGTGAGAAGTTTAAATTGTTTTGATTTTTCAGTTGTGATGCAAACATGGTGCAATGCAAATATGATGCAGTGATGCAAAAAGAAAAAGGTAAGCAAACCATTTCTACTAAGGGTAACACCCCAGGTGTTACAGACGACACCACTAACAAGGGATGGCGCCCTCGCAATCCACCTGCTAACCCGGGAGGGGAAAGAAGTTCGACTATCGATTCTTCATGCTTCCAGCTGATCTCCTCGACAACCACAAACATGAGATTCTTTGCTCGGAGTGACGACGATGTTTTTCCACCAGGAATCTTCCGATGATCGAACCTATTAGGTTAAAGGTTCAGAATTACGTCCACCACGTAGGATTCTAAACTTTGAAAGATAGACAAGGGGGGAGACTCAAAACAAATAAGATGGAGGGGAAATAGAATAGGGATAAGGAGAAAAACATGAATCCTATGGAGATGTTTTCCAAAATAGTTTAGCAGTAATAGTTTTTGGCACTCTAAGAAACAGCGACCATTAGCGAGGTTAACCTACAGGCTTTGCGGACCGTTGCTTCGATAACCATTCGTATCGAAACATATCGGGAATCGGAACCAAGGCTCTGATACCATTTTGTGACGCCCCGGGATCGGGCACTATGCAGATTTCAGCATTCCCGCCAATATCCACATAATAACCGATTCCAGGTTGCCACTTGTGATAACATTACAACAGTTCACGAATATCCGCAACAACAACAGAAATGAGATATACAAGATGGACTCAAACGAGTCAGGGATACAACTGATACAATACAAAGATCCAAATAACAGCGGAAGAAACAACATAGCGTCCGCTACGGACAAGATACAAAGTGTCTAAGTGTCCTGAAGATAACCGAGAGCATCCAATCCCTGCCCAGGCCAAGCCGGTGGGATTACCAAGCTTACGTCGTCAGACTTCATTCCTGTTGACTGCAATATTGAATATGCAGCCACGAAAGAGATTCGTGGGTCAGTACGGTTAAGTTCTGGCAAGTGGATAAACCATACTCACTAAGATACCGGCGTAGCCAGTCATCACAAGATACAAATTACTTTGGGTACAATGGGAAGGTGGGTTTATTGCAAAGAGGCGGCAGCGGGCTGCACTAACCAACTACAGAAACACACTACAACTTCCGGCTAACAGAAAGAAGATTAGATAGGTATCGGAACCACTACAACTACTCACCAATAATACCCATCCAATGTCACCCCCTAGTAAGGAAGCAACCAAGGATAACTCACACTGTGATTAGGGTGAAGTTCTGGTTATTGTGACAATATGTCTATTACTAGTCAAATCATTATTGATTAGGTGTAAGTTGTCTGAGTACTTGTTAGCCAGTACTTTCACCAAGTCGTCACATAACCGCGGACAACACGGCTTCTCGAGAAGATTCATCCCTGCAGGGTGTGCTCCAGTACCCCTACACACTCGAGCCACCAACTAAAACTCAGGTTGGCTCGACACGACCAAACCATCTCTAACAACCCATCCTAGGAGCCACGGATCTATAAGGTCCCAGCCACGCAGCCGATTACTCAAGCGCAGGTGTGCAAAACTCCTGCAGGACTCAACACACCCGGCACTACAGGCCTCGCCCTATATGCATCATCATCATCATCATCAGTAACCATGGGTGATCAACCCATTTGCAAGGAGCAAATGGAACACCCGAACTAAGTGTGGCTCTTCGGACAAGCTACAGATCAGGTCTAAGTCGAGGGGGGTCCCATACTACCACCCAAATGTGGTGAGCACGCTCATCATGGATCAGTAGACAAGACTCTTTTCTAATTAAGTTCGACACTAGCAGGCTCCAAAACCTAACCCGGGCCTCCTGCCGGTGCCTTAATCATCAAGTATTATTACCCAAAACAATAACAAGTTGTTGATTGAATTGAAACCCAACTATCAACTAAACAGGTGATAAGTAAAGGACAAGCAAGACTTGAGTGCAAACAACACTAAGCATGCAACTACGAGACGGGGCCAACAAGGTAAACAAGCAACAGTTTAATTGGAAGTGGAAGGAAAGGCTATATCATGGCTGCAAGGTAACATATAATAGGCTTCGAGAACAAGCATCGAATCAACAGGCTAGAATAAGAACAAACGGAAAGAATCGGTAACAAGTGATGAAGGCAGACCATTTGGCAGCAAGTGAGTATACTTGACTGAGATCCTGCAAGTAGAGGTACATCCGATGAACTTGTCGTTGCTCACATCATCTCAACGTCCTATCCGCGAAGAAGAATCAAAACCTCGAACAAACACCCGGATGCAATAATTCCTACTTCGGCAAAAGATCCAGCATGGTCCTATTTTATATGCATGACATGGCAAGATGCAACAGGGGAAACAACTTAAGCAATTTAATCGGAAACGGAGTCGGAAGAAATAGGGATTGGTTCAAAGTTGTTTATCTAACCTTCAATTTAATTGTTGGTTTAGCATGGAAAACAATAGATAGGTGAGTTAGGCAATTAATGGAATGGGGCAACAGTTTGGAATTAATTATCCCACACATTACATATTTATTTATTAGGTGAACATGCATAATCAAAAACTAAAATGCACAAGATAGGATGTAAACAAGAGATATGATTGGCTTGAACATGTTAATGACATGAATCTGATTGGAAAAACATACTTTATTGGTTGAGAAACAATTTTAATGATTTAGTTATGCAGATTACCACTTTTAAAATGCATTAAGTAAGTGGTGGAACAATTAATTCAATTTAATTGTTGCAAATCAGAAAACAAAGCTTTGATATTCAGGTGTGGCATGTAATTTTGGTTGATAAACATGTTTTTAGTATTTAAGTTGGAGCAACCATTTGAAAGTCTATTAATTTTGCCATTTAGTTAACCAATTTAAGGATTATTAAATAACCTTAATTTTTAATTGCCCAAATTGCAAAACAAAGTTTAGTAAACAGAAAGGTGGTTTCATTTTGAGTGGAAAACATATTTTATTTGTTGAAATTGGTTTTTAAAATGAATTAGTTATGAATTTGGCAATTTAAATTGCATTAAATAAGAAACAGTTGTTTTCAGCAATTTTAATTATTCAAAACAGAAAACAAATGTTATATTTGGAAAGAGCATGAAATTTTGGTTGGGAAACATATTTTATATGGGCCATTTGAAATATATTTGAATTTGTTATGGATTTAATCAAATTTCATAAGAGTTATTTGAATTTGAAGTTTTGAAATTATTAGAATGTTCAAAACAGTAAACAAATACATATTTGAAAAGTTCATGAAATTTTGTTTGGGATACATATTTTGTTTGGGCAAAGGGAGCTGTATTGACAAAGTTATTGCATTTACAAAATTGGGTTTATTCTGCCATTTTCTGAAAAAAGAAAAAAAAAGAAATAGAAGCAGGAATTTTTTTACACAAGGGGAGGAGAGACCCGCGCTGGCTGACAGCTGGGTCCAGCGCCACGGGGCGCTGAATGGCGCGGGGGGGGAAGCTGACGGGGCTGTGGGCCGCTGACGGGCGGGGCCCGCTGCGCGGAGTGGCGGAGTAAAAATGCTGGGCAATTTTGCCCGATCGGGGATTCGACCTCTTGCCCCTCGCGAGCGCGCGGAGGGAGCTCAACCACTGGGCCACCTCGTGTTTCTGTTGTACTACCGCGCGGATGGTTTTTGAGGGATACAGACGGGGTTCGTGGTTTCTGAAGACAAACACGGAACTGCTCGCGCTACACCTGACAGAGGTCGTCGATGGCGGGATGGCAGGGGAAACAGCGCGGCGCTGCGGCGCAGAGGACGGGCGGACGCGGCGCGCAGCGGCCCAGGGTTCGTGCAGCCGTGCGAGGGTCACAGTGAGGAAAAGGAGGACAGGCAGGGGATCTCACCTCGTTGGTCGAGCCTGCTGTCGTCGTGCCTGGCCGTGGCGAGGTCTATCCGACGACGGCGCGGCCACCACGGTGGGTTCCCGGCAAACGGCGAGGGAAGTGGGGCAGGTACAGGGAATCGCCGCGGTTCCATTCCCGAGGAGGGTGGAGCCTCGAGAGGCCCGTGGCGATGGGACTGGTGGCGGGTTCTGACGGCGGTGTGAGGTGCAAGTTAAAGGCGATGTTCAGAGGCAGAAGGAAAATCAGGGGGGGGAAGAAGGAGGAGATGGCGGCAGCCGATGGCTGGAGAGGAAGGGGGATTAAGGGTTAGCGAGTAGGAGGGGGGTGGTGTTTTTAAGGTGGCCTTCGAGCTCGGTACGGCAGAGAATCGGGGAGGGGGGAGGAGGATCATACGGTGAGGGGAGTGTTCGTAAGAAGATGACGTCGAGGTGGAAGAAGATTCCATCCTCGAAGGGTTATCGGGCCGTGTTGGGCTGGGTTGTAGGTGGGCTTGGCCTGCCTCCCCAGCCCCAAAGGGGTTTTTCTTATTTATTCTTTTGTTCTTCTCTTTTTTTGTGTGTAGAAGAGAGAGAGAGAAAGGAATAAGGATTTGGGTTTATTTTTATGAATAATTTTTAGTACTTTGCAAAACAGTAATTAAAAGCAATTTACCATTAACTTCAAAATTTGGAATATTAGTTTGATTTTTTTTTTTTAAATTGGTTAGTTGAATTCCAAATAAGGTTTGATTTGGAATTTTTGGAAATAACAAATTTTATTTAATAAGCTCAAGCAATTATGCAAACATTAATGAATTTAATAGTTTGCAAGAATTTGATTTTTAAACCCACAATTTGAAACATGCCCATTAAGAAGGAATTGATTGGAAATTAAATTTGCCATTAGGGTTTTAACAAAAAGGGAAATTTTTATTTAGCAGGCAATTTAAATACATTCAACTTCAAACTTTTGAAAAACAATTGAGTGGTTTACTTGCAACTTTCAATTGGGATTTTTAGACAGGTGTGAAAGTTTAAATTGTTTTGAATTTTTCAGTTGTGATGCAAACATGGTGCAATGCAATATGATGCATGTGATGCAAAAATAAAAGGAAGCAACCATTCTACTAAGGGTAACACCCCAGGTGTTACACTTCCGCTGTGTTTGTTAAGTTGCCTGCCCTTGTGACAGTTGTTTTAAACTTGATAATGTGATCATTTGTGTAAAACCTTTATGTATTCGTGTAACGAATGATGTATTTCTGTATGCCAACTGTGTATGTTTTTCTCGACTGATCTTTCTGGATCGTGAATGTATGCATACGTAGGGTTTCAGACTGCCGGTCTGGGGTCCTTACAACAATTGCAAGGGCATTTCTGGCATTCATTAAAACTCGTTGATTTGGTCCTATCTCGCAGTTTTCGTGAGCTATAGCACACTGTTTGGGGGTTAGGGGACAATTTAATGGGTATTTTTTGCATTTATTAAAAATGATCGATTTCGTCCTTTCTCGCAGTTTTCCTGAGCTATAGCACACTGTTTGGGGGTCCGGGGACAATTTAATGGGCATTTGTAGCATTCATTCAAACTCGTCGATTTGGTCTTTTCTCGAAGTTTCAATGAGCAATAGAACAATGTTTGGGTATCCAGAGAAAATTTCATTTGCGTTTATTGCATTCATTTAAACTCGTCGATTTGGTCATATCTCGCAGTTTTCGTGAGCTATAGCACACTGTTTGTGGGTCCAGGGACAATTTCATGGGCATTTTTGGCATTCATTCAAACTCGTCGATTTGGTCCTTTCCCGCAGTATCCGTGAGCTATAGCACAATGTTTGGGTGTCCAGAGAAAATTTCATTTGCGTTTATTGCATTCATTAAAACTCGTCGATTCGGTCCTATCTCGTAGTTTTGATGAGCTATAGCACACTTTTTGTGGGTCCGAGGGCAATTTCATGGGCATCTCTGGCATTCATTCAAACTCGTCGATTTGGTCCTTTCCCGCAGTATCCGTCAGATATAGCATAATGTTTGTGTGTCCGGGGATAAATTCATTGATATATCTTGCATTCATTAAAACTCGTCGATTTGGACCTATCTCGTAGTTTTCGTGAGCTATAGCACACTTTTTGTGGGTCCGAGGGCAATTTCATGGGCATTTCTGGCATTCATTCAAACTCGTCGATTTGGTCCTTTCCCGCGGTATCCGTGAGCTATTGCATAATGTTTGGGTGTCCGGAGACAAATTCATTGATATATCTTGCATTCATTAAAACTCATCGATTTGGACCTATCTCGCAGTTTTCGTGAGCTATAGTACGCTGTTTGGGGGCCGGAGACAATTGCAAGGGCATTTCTGGCATTCATTAAAACTCGTTGATTTGGTCCTATCTCGCAGTTTTCGTGAGCTATAGCACACTGTTTGGGGGTTAGGGGACAATTTAATGGGTATTTTTTGCATTTATTAAAAATGATCGATTTCGTCCTTTCTCGCAGTTTTCCTGAGCTATAGCACACTGTTTGGGGGTCCGGGGACAATTTAATGGGCATTTGTAGCATTCATTCAAACTCGTCGATTTGGTCTTTTCTCGAAGTTTCAATGAGCAATAGAACAATGTTTGGGTATCCAGAGAAAATTTCATTTGCGTTTATTGCATTCATTTAAACTCGTCGATTTGGTCCTATCTCGCAGTTTTCGTGAGCTATAGCACACTGTTTGTGGGTCCAGGGACAATTTCATGGGCATTTTTGGCATTCATTCAAACTCGTCGATTTGGTCCTTTCCCGCAGTATCCGTGAGCTATAGCACAATGTTTGGGTGTCCAGAGAAAATTTCATTTGCGTTTATTGCATTCATTAAAACTCGTCGATTCGGTCCTATCTCGTAGTTTTGATGAGCTATAGCACACTTTTTGTGGGTCCGAGGGCAATTTCATGGGCATCTCTGGCATTCATTCAAACTCGTCGATTTGGTCCTTTCCCGCAGTATCCGTCAGATATAGCATAATGTTTGTGTGTCCGGGGATAAATTCATTGATATATCTTGCATTCATTAAAACTCGTCGATTTGGACCTATCTCGTAGTTTTCGTGAGCTATAGTACCCTGTTTGGGGGCCGGAGACAATTGCAAGGGCATTTCTGGCATTCATTAAAACTCGTTGATTAGGTCCTATCTCGCAGTTTTCGTGAGCTATAGCACACTATATGGGGGTTTGGGGACAATTTAATGGGTATTTTTGGCATTTATTAAAAATCGTCGATTTCGTCCTTTCTCGCAGTTTTCCTGAGCTATAGCACACCGATTGGGGGTCCGGGGACAAGTTAATGGGCATTTCTAGCATTCATTCAAACTCGTCGATTTGGTCTTTTCTCGAAGTTTCAATGAGCAATAGCACAATGTTTGGGTATCCAGAGAAAATTTCATTTGCGTTTATTGCATTCATTAAAACTCGTCGATTTGGTCCTATCTCGCAGTTTTCGTGAGCTATAGCACACTTTTTGTGGGTCTGAGGGCAATTTCATGGGCATTTCTGGCATTCATTCAAACTCGTCGATTTGGTCCTTTCCCGCGGTATCCGTGAGCTATTGCATAATGTTTGGGTGTCCGGAGACAAATTCATTGATATATCTTGCATTCATTAAAACTCATCGATTTGGACCTATCTCGTAGTTTTCGTGAGCTATAGTACGCTGTTTGGGGGCCGGAGACAATTGCAAGGGCATTTCTGGCATTCATTAAAACTCGTTGATTTGGTCCTATCTCGCAGTTTTCGTGAGCTATAGCACACTGTTTGGGGGTTAGGGGACAATTTAATGGGTATTCTTTGCATTTATTAAAAATGATCGATTTCGTCCTTTCTCGCAGTTTTCCTGAGCTATAGCACACTGTTTGGGGGTCCGGGGACAATTTAATGGGCATTTGTAGCATTCATTCAAACTCGTCGATTTGGTCTTTTCTCGAAGTTTCAATGAGCAATAGAACAATGTTTGGGTATCCAGAGAAAATTTCATTTGCGTTTATTGCATTCATTTAAACTCGTCGATTTGGTCCTATCTCGCAGTTTTCGTGAGCTATAGCACACTGTTTGTGGGTCCAGGGACAATTTCATGGGCATTTTTGGCATTCATTCAAACTCGTCGATTTGGTCCTTTCCCGCAGTATCCGTGAGCTATAGCACAATGTTTGGGTGTCCAGAGAAAATTTCATTTGCGTTTATTGCATTCATTAAAACTCGTCGATTCGGTCCTATCTCGTAGTTTTGATGAGCTATAGCACACTTTTTGTGGGTCCGAGGGCAATTTCATGGGCATCTCTGGCATTCATTCAAACTCGTCGATTTGGTCCTTTCCCGCAGTATCCGTCAGATATAGCATAATGTTTGTGTGTCCGGGGATAAATTCATTGATATATCTTGCATTCATTAAAACTCGTCGATTTGGACCTATCTCGTAGTTTTCGTGAGCTATAGTACCATGTTTGGGGGCCGGAGACAATTGCAAGGGCATTTCTGGCATTCATTAAATCTCGTTGATTAGGTCCTATCTCGCAGTTTTCGTGAGCTATAGCACACTATATGGGGGTTTGGGGACAATTTAATAGGTATTTTTGGCATTTATTAAAAATCGTCGATTTCGTCCTTTCTCGCAGTTTTCCTGAGCTATATGTCGCACCCGGACTTCTAGGGGATACTCATCGGGCCGAACTGAATAGTAGATGCTTGGATTACGGGGCTTATCTGCTCCCGCATCCTCTTACGAGTAGGCCAGCACTTATGTGCGACAACCAAACTCTACTATCCACCGTCGATGTAAACTATCCCATAGAAACCAGGACACTTCCATTGACGTACTTCAACCATACACACATGGTACGTCAACGGCATTGGAACAAGTGATATCACAACAGATCTCTACGACACAAAAGATTGAAATAAGTTGCAAATGGCTCTCATTAGAGCAGAGATAGCAAATACAATCATTTAGAGGACACATGTCCCAACAATTCATCATTACATCACAGCGGAAGCATTCAAAATGTCTGAGTACAGACAAGTTCCAAATAGGCCTAAGAGGCCGGAAACGAACAGACGGAGCCCATCCACGAAGTCTCGGATCCTGCCCGGGTCCGCTATCTACTCGTCAGCAGTCTCGTCATACTCCACGTAGTAGCCACCATGAGGATCCTCGGAAAACATAGTCTGCGGAAACCACAGCACCCCAAAGGGGTCTGTACATAAACGTACTGGCAAGACAAGATCTCACAGTTCACCAAAGTGTAACCGTCAACACCAAGCACAGATGCTTTGGGTTCAACGGAGGAAAGGGGATATAAAAGATGCTTGCAACTGGTTGCACTAACCAACTACATAATATACTACAACTTCCGGCTAACAAGAAAGGAGATAAGATCGAGTATCGTAACCAACTATAGCTAACCACAACAAACCCATCCTGGACCTCGCCCCTTATCCAAGGAAGCAATCCGAGGATAACTCACACAGTTGAATTAATGATGGTTCAGATTATTGTGTCAATAAGGCCTAGTACTAGTCAAGTTGTTACTCATTGGGTGTAAGGTTGTTAATCATTAGGTTTAAGTTGTCCTGAGTACTTGTTAGCCAGTACTTTCACCAAGTAGTCCATAACCGCGGGAATAACACGGCTTCTCGAGAAGATTTTATCCCCTGCAGGGGTGCACCAATTTGCCGTACACGAAGAATAACCCGCCATCCGGGAATCAAACCCACCAAGCCGAGGTACTCAACACTACTCAACTCGCTTCGCATAAAGCCCAAAAGCACCTTGGGCGCACTAGGCTAATCTAGCCCCCGAAAAAAGGACCCTCATAGCACTCTAAGAACGTGTCCCCCTATATGCCGACTACAAAAGTTCCACCCTGGCCTGGGCTCGCAAAATCATGCATGCGGCAAATGGAAAACACGAACTAAATGAGGCGATTTGGACGAGATGCGAATCGAATCAAATTGAGGGGGGCGCCCATACTCGCTTCCACAAGCGGTTAGTGCGCTCATCATGGATCAGTAGACAAGACCATTTTCCTATTAGGGTCGGACACTAGCAGGCCTCAAAACCACACAGGGCCTCTGCCGGTGCCTTATCATCAAATTATTATTAACAATAACATTAGCATGATTCATTGTTTAACATCGAGCCCCCAGAACATAATGAAATAGTAACAGAAAGTAACGGGTAACATACTCGAGCAAAACAACCCTAAGCATGCTAGTAAGACACGGGCAACAAGCAAAAGGTTATAGGTATGGGGGTGAGGCAATATCAGGGTTAAAGGATTCATGTGATAGGTTCGTAACAGAAACAACTATTCATAGGGCTAGCAGAATAGGCAACGGAAAGTATCGGTAACCAATGTTGAAAGGAACACGATGGTTCATGTGAGTGAATACTTGCCTGCAAACCAGTAGCCTGGTACTGAGCTAACTCCTTAGAAGGGGTGTCGTAAGTATCGTCGGTCTCAACGTCGTCGTTTATCCGAGAAGAAGCAAACAAACAATGCAGAAAGGTAAACAATCAATATCATGGCATAGTGCACAATCATGGGATGATGCATGTCAAGTTAATGGATGCATCAAAATAAACTAATTGACATGGTAACACAATTTAAATGGACCCATATGCAATTGGATTGCATATGGAAAGCCATGAATTAAGTTGAAACATTTGTTTTACAACTAATCAACTTGTGTAAGTGAATTAGCATGATGCATGGATGAAGAAAACAACAAAATAACAACAATAGAACCAAATGGAAATAAGGTTTACCCATTTTTAAATTTTAGTTATTAAGTTAAGGAATTTTGGTTCCTTAAAGGTGTCACACAAACATTTGTTGTTTTCATCAGTTAAATTGTTCAAACAGATAACAAAGTTCATATTTGAAAAGAACACACAATTTTAGGTGGATTACATGTTTCACTTGTTAAAAAAGGATTTCAAATAAATTATTTTGAATTAAACAAGTTTGAACAAGTTTTAATTGAATTTAATTCAAGCATGAACTTATTTGAGTTTTTATTTGTTCAAAAACATTAAATGAGATTCATACTTGAAAAGCTTATACTTTTAGGGTTTGAAAACATATTTTATAAGTTCAAAAAGAATTCAATTTGATCAAGTTATGAATTTAACAATATTAAATGATTTAACAAGGTTTAAATCATTTTTTTCGTGAGCTATAGCACACTATATGGGGGTTAGGGGACAATTAAATGGGTATTTTTGCCATTTATTAAAATCGTCGATTTTGTCCTTTCTCCGCAGTTTTCCTGAGCTATAGCACACCGATTGGGGGTCCGGGGACAAGTTAATGGGCATTTCTAGCATTCATTCAAATTCGTCGATTTGGTCTTTTCTCGAAGTTTCAATGAGCAATAGCACAATGTTTGCGTATCCACAGAAAATTTCATTTGCGTTTATTGCATTCATTAAAACTCGTCGATTTGGTCCTATCTCGCAGTGTTCGTGAGCTAATAGCACACTGTTTGTGGGTTCGGGGACAATTTCATGGGCATTTCTGGCATTCATTCAAACTCATCGATTTGGTCCTTTCCCCCGCAGTATCCGTGAGCTATAGCACAATATTTGGGTGTCCAGAGAAAATTTCATTTGCCTTTATTGCATTCAATAAAACTCGTCGATTTGGTCCTATCTCGTAGTTTTCGTGAGCTATAGCATAATGTTTGGGTGTACGGGGACAAATTCACTGATATATCATGCATTCATTTAAAACTCGTCAATTTGGACCTATCTCGCAGTTTTCGTGAGCTATAGTACCCTGTTTGGGGGCCGGAGACAATTGCAAGGGCATTTCTGGCATTCATTAAAACTCGTTGATTAGGTCCTATCTCGCAGTTTTCGTGAGCTATAGCACACTGTTTGGGGGTTAGGGGACAATTTAATGGGTATTTTTGGCATTTATTAAAAATCGTCGATTTCGTCCTTTCTCGCAGTTTTCCTGAGCTATAGCACACTGTTTGGGGGTCCGGGGACAATTTAATGGGCATTTCTAGCATTCATTCAAACTCGTCGATTTAGTCTTTTCTCGAAGTTTCAATGCGCAATAGCACAATGTTTGGGTATCCAGAGAAAATTTCATTTGCGTTTATTGCATTCAATAAAACTCGTCGATTTGGTCCTATCTCGCAGTTTTCGTGAGCTATAGCACACAGTTTGTGGGTCCGGGGACAATTTCATGGGCTTTTCAGGCATACATTCAAACTCGTCGATTTGGTCCTTTCCCGCAGTATCCGTGAGCTATAGCATAATGTTTGGGTTTCTGGGGACAAATTCGTTGATATATCTTGCATTCATTAAAACTCGTCTATTTGGACCTATCTCGTAGTTTTCGTGAGCTATAGTACCCTGTTTGGGGGCCGGAGACAATTGCAAGGGCATTTCTGGCATTCATTAAAACTCGTTGATTAGGTCCTATCTCGCAGTTTTCGTGAGCTATAGCACACTGTTTGGGGGTTAGGGGACAATTTAATGGGTATTTTTGGCATTTATTAAAAATCGTCGATTTCGTCATTTCTCGCAGTTTTCCTGAGCTATAGCACACTGTTTGGGGGTCCGGGGACAATTTAATGGGCATTTCTAGCATTCATTAAACCTCGTCGATTTGGTCTTTTCTCGAAGTTTCAATGCGCAATAGCACAATGTTTGGGTATCCAGAGAAAATTTCATTTGCGTTTATTGCATTCATTAAAACTCGTTGATTAGGTCCTATCTCGCAGTTTTCGTGAGCTATAGCACACAGTTTGTGGGTCCGGGGACAATTTCATGTGCTTTTCTGGCATTCATTCAAACTCGTTGATTTGGTCCTTTCCCGCAGTATCCGTGAGCTATAGCATAATGTTTGGGTTTCTGGGGACAAATTCGTTGATATATCTTGCATTCATTAAAACTCGTCTATTTGGACCTATCTCGTAGTTTTCGTGAGCTATAGTACCCTGTTTGGGGGCCGGAGACAATTGCAAGGGCATTTCTGGCATTCATTAAAACTCGTTGATTAGGTCCTATCTCGCAGTTTTCGTGAGCTATAGCACACTGTTTGGGGGTTAGGGGACAATTTAATGGGTATTTTTGGCATTTATTAAAAATCGTCGATTTCGTCCTTTCTCGCAGTTTTCCTGAGCTATAGCACACTGTTTGGGGGTCCGGGGACAATTTAATGGGCATTTCTAGCATTCATTCAAACTCGTCGATTTAGTCTTTTCTCGAAGTTTCAATGCGCAATAGCACAATGTTTGGGTATCCAGAGAAAATTTCATTTGCGTTTATTGCATTCAATAAAACTCGTCGATTTGGTCCTATCTCGCAGTTTTCGTGAGCTATAGCACACAGTTTGTGGGTCCGGGGACAATTTCATGGGCTTTTCAGGCATTCATTCAAACTCGTCGATTTGGTCCTTTCCCGCAGTATCCGTGAGCTATAGCATAATGTTTGGGTTTCCGGGGACAAATTCATTGATATATCTTGCATTCATTAAAACTCGTCGATTTGGACCTATCTCGCAGTTTTCGTGAGCTATAGTACCCTGTTTGGGGGCCGGAGACAATTGCAAGGGCATTTCTGGCATTCATTAAAACTCGTTGATTAGGTCCTATCTCGCAGTTTTCGTGAGCTATAGCACACTGTTTGGGGGTTAGGGGACAATTTAATGGGTATTTTTGGCATTTATTAAAAATCGTCGATTTCGTCCTTTCTCGCAGTTTTCCTGAGCTATAGCACACTGTTTGGGGGTCCGGGGACAATTTAATGGGCATTTCTAGCATTCATTCAAACTCGTCGATTTGGTCTTTTCTCGAAGTTTCAATGCGCAATAGCACAATGTTTGGGTATCCAGAGAAAATTTCATTTGCGTTTATTGCATTCAATAAAACTCGTCGATTTGGTCCTATCTCGCAGTTTTCGTGAGCTATAGCACACAGTTTGTGGGTCCGGGGACAATTTCATGGGCTTTTCTGGCATTCATTCAAACTCGTCGATTTGGTCCTTTCCCGCAGTATCCGTGAGCTATAGCATAATGTTTGGGTTTCCGGGGACAAATTCATTGATATATCTTGCATTCATTAAAACTCGTCGATTTGGACCTATCTCGCAGTTTTCGTGAGCTATAGTACCCTGTTTGGGGGCCGGAGACAATTGCAAGGGCATTTCTGGCATTCATTAAAACTCGTTGATTAGGTCCTATCTCGCAGTTTTCGTGAGCTATAGCACACTGTTTGGGGGTTAGGGGACAATTTAATGGGTATTTTTGGCATTTATTAAAAATCGTCGATTTCGTCCTTTCTCGCAGTTTTCCTGAGCTATAGCACACTGTTTGGGGGTCCGGGGACAATTTAATGGGCATTTCTAGCATTCATTCAAACTCGTCGATTTGGTCTTTTCTCGAAGTTTCAATGCGCAATAGCACAATGTTTGGGTATCCAGAGAAAATTTCATTTGCGTTTATTGCATTCAATAAAACTCGTCGATTTGGTCCTATCTCGCAGTTTTCGTGAGCTATAGCACACAGTTTGTGGGTCCGGGGACAATTTCATGGGCTTTTCTGGCATTCATTCAAACTCGTCGATTTGGTCCTTTCCCGCAGTATCCGTGAGCTATAGCATAATGTTTGGGTTTCCGGGGACAAATTCATTGATATATCTTGCATTCATTAAAACTCGTCGATTTGGACCTATCTCGCAGTTTTCGTGAGCTATAGTACCCTGTTTGGGGGCCGGAGACAATTGCAAGGGCATTTCTGGCATTCATTAAAACTCGTTGATTAGGTCCTATCTCGCAGTTTTCGTGAGCTATAGCACACTGTTTGGGGGTTAGGGGACAATTTAATGGGTATTTTTGGCATTTATTAAAAATCGTCGATTTCGTCCTTTCTCGCAGTTTTCCTGAGCTATAGCACACTGTTTGGGGGTCCGGGGACAATTTAATGGGCATTTCTAGCATTCATTCAAACTCGTCGATTTGGTCTTTTCTCGAAGTTTCAATGCGCAATAGCACAATGTTTGGGTATCCAGAGAAAATTTCATTTGCGTTTATTGCATTCAATAAAACTCGTCGATTTGGTCCTATCTCGCAGTTTTCGTGAGCTATAGCACACAGTTTGTGGGTCCGGGGACAATTTCATGGGCTTTTCTGGCATTCATTCAAACTCGTCGATTTGGTCCTTTCCCGCAGTATCCGTGAGCTATAGCATAATGTTTGGGTTTCCGGGGACAAATTCATTGATATATCTTGCATTCATTAAAACTCGTCGATTTGGACCTATCTCGCAGTTTTCGTGAGCTATAGTACCCTGTTTGGGGGGCCGGAGACAATTGCAAGGGCATTTCTGGCATTCATTAAAACTCGTTGATTAGGTCCTATCTCGCAGTTTTCGTGAGCTATAGCACACTGTTTGGGGGTTAGGGGACAATTTAATGGGTATTTTTGGCATTTATTAAAAATCGTCGATTTCGTCCTTTCTCGCAGTTTTCCTGAGCTATAGCACACTGTTTGGGGGTCCGGGGACAATTTAATGGGCATTTCTAGCATTCATTCAAACTCGTCGATTTAGTCTTTTCTCGAAGTTTCAATGCGCAATAGCACAATGTTTGGGTATCCAGAGAAAATTTCATTTGCGTTTATTGCATTCAATAAAACTCGTCGATTTGGTCCTATCTCGCAGTTTTCGTGAGCTATAGCACACAGTTTGTGGGTCCGGGGACAATTTCATGGGCTTTTCTGGCATTCATTCAAACTCGTCGATTTGGTCCTTTCCCGCAGTATCCGTGAGCTATAGCATAATGTTTGGGTTTCCGGGGACAAATTCATTGATATATCTTGCATTCATTAAAACTCGTCGATTTGGACCTATCTCGTAGTTTTCGTGAGCTATAGTACCCTGTTTGGGGGCCGGAGACAATTGCAAGGGCATTTCTGGCATTCAATAAAACTCGTCGATTTGGTCCTATCTCGCAGTTTTCGTGAGCTATAGCACACTGTTTGGCGGTTAGGGGACAATTTAATGGGTATTTTTGGCATTTATTAAAAATCGTCGATTTCGTCATTTCTCGCAGTTTTCCTGAGCTATAGCACACTGTTTGGGGGTCCGGGGACAATTTAATGGGCATTTCTAGCATTCATTAAACCTCGTCGATTTGGTCTTTTCTCGAAGTTTCAATGCGCAATAGCACAATGTTTGGGTATCCAGAGAAAATTTCATTTGCGTTTATTGCATTCAATAAAACTCGTCGATTTGGTCCTATCTCGCAGTTTTCGTGAGCTATAGCACACAGTTTGTGGGTCCGGGGACAATTTCATGGGCTTTTCTGGCATTCATTCAAACTCGTCGATTTGGTCCTTTCCCGCAGTATCCGTGAGCTATAGCATAATGTTTGGGTTTCCGGGGACAAATTCATTGATATATCTTGCATTCATTAAAACTCGTCAATTTGGACCTATCTCGCAGTTTTCGTGAGCTATAGTACCCTGTTTGGGGGCCGGAGACAATTGCAAGGGCATTTCTGGCATTCATTAAAACTCGTTGATTAGGTCCTATCTCGCAGTTTTCGTGAGCTATAGCACACTGTTTGGGGGTTAGGGGACAATTTAATGGGTATTTTTGGCATTTATTAAAAATCGTCGATTTCGTCCTTTCTCGCAGTTTTCCTGAGCTATAGCACACTGTTTGGGGGTCCGGGGACAATTTAATGGGCATTTCTAGCATTCATTCAAACTCGTCGATTTGGTCTATTCTCGAAGTTCCAGTGCGCAATAGCACAATGTTTGGGTATCCAGAGAAAATTTCATTTGCGTTTATTGCATTCAATAAAACTCGTCGATTTGGTCCTATCTCGCAGTTTTCTTGAGCTATAGCACACAGTTTGTGGGTCCGGGGACAATTTCATGGGCTTTTCTGGCATTCATTCAAACTCGTCGATTTGGTCCTTTCCCGCAGTATCCGTGAGCTATAGCATAATGTTTGGGTTTCCGGGGACAAATTCATTGATATATCTTGCATTCATTAAAACTCGTCGATTTGGACCTATCTCGCAGTTTTCGTGAGCTATAGTACCCTGTTTAGGGGCCGGAGACAATTGCAAGGGCATTTCTGGGATTCATTAAAACTTGTTGATTAGGTCCTATCTCACAGTTTTCGTGAGCTATAGCACACTATTTGGGGGTTAGGGGACAATTTAATGGGTATTTTTGGCATTTATTAAAAATCGTAGATTTCTTCCTTTCTCGCGGTTTTCCTGAGCTATAGCACACTGTTTGGGGGTCCGGGGACAATTTAATGGGCATTTCTAGCATTCATTCAAACTCGTCGATTTGGTCTATTCTCGAAGTTTCAATGCGCAATAGCACAATGTTTGGGTATCCAGAGAAAATTTCATTTGCGTTTATTGCATTCAATAAAACTCGTCGATTTGGTCCTATCTCGCAGTTTTCGTGAGCTATAGCACACAGTTTGTGGGTCCGGGGACAATTTCATGGGCTTTTCTGGCATTCATTCAAACTCGTCGATTTGGTCCTTTCCCGCAGTATCCGTGAGCTATAGCATAATGTTTGGGTTTCCGGGGACAAATTCATTGATATATCTTGCATTCATTAAAACTCGTCGATTTGGACCTATCTCGCAGTTTTCGTGAGCTATAGTACCCTGTTTGGGGGCCGGAGACAATTGCAAGGGCATTTCTGGCATTCATTAAAACTCGTTGATTAGGTCCTATCTCGCAGTTTTCGTGAGCTATAGCACACTGTTTGGGGGTTAGGGGACAATTTAATGGGTATTTTTGGCATTTATTAAAAATCGTCGATTTCGTCCTTTCTCGCAGTTTTCCTGAGCTATAGCACACTGTTTGGGGGTCCGGGGACAATTTAATGGGCATTTCTAGCATTCATTCAAACTCGTCGATTTGGTCTTTTCTCGAAGTTTCAATGCGCAATAGCACAATGTTTGGGTATCCAGAGAAAATTTCATTTGCGTTTATTGCATTCAATAAAACTCGTCGATTTGGTCCTATCTCGCAGTTTTCGTGAGCTATAGCACACAGTTTGTGGGTCCGGGGACAATTTCATGGGCTTTTCTGGCATTCATTCAAACTCGTCGATTTGGTCCTTTCCCGCAGTATCCGTGAGCTATAGCATAATGTTTGGGTTTCCGGGGACAAATTCATTGATATATCTTGCATTCATTAAAACTCGTCGATTTGGACCTATCTCGCAGTTTTCGTGAGCTATAGTACCCTGTTTGGGGGCCGGAGACAATTGCAAGGGCATTTCTGGCATTCATTAAAACTCGTTGATTAGGTCCTATCTCGCAGTTTTCGTGAGCTATAGCACACTGTTTGGGGGTTAGGGGACAATTTAATGGGTATTTTTGGCATTTATTAAAAATCGTCGATTTCGTCCTTTCTCGCAGTTTTCCTGAGCTATAGCACACTGTTTGGGGGTCCGGGGACAATTTAATGGGCATTTCTAGCATTCATTCAAACTCGTCGATTTGGTCTTTTCTCGAAGTTTCAATGCGCAATAGCACAATGTTTGGGTATCCAGAGAAAATTTCATTTGCGTTTATTGCATTCAATAAAACTCGTCGATTTGGTCCTATCTCGCAGTTTTCGTGAGCTATAGCACACAGTTTGTGGGTCCGGGGACAATTTCATGGGCTTTTCTGGCATTCATTCAAACTCGTCGATTTGGTCCTTTCCCGCAGTATCCGTGAGCTATAGCATAATGTTTGGGTTTCCGGGGACAAATTCATTGATATATCTTGCATTCATTAAAACTCGTCGATTTGGACCTATCTCGCAGTTTTCGTGAGCTATAGTACCCTGTTTGGGGGCCGGAGACAATTGCAAGGGCATTTCTGGCATTCATTAAAACTCGTTGATTAGGTCCTATCTCGCAGTTTTCGTGAGCTATAGCACACTGTTTGGGGGTTAGGGGACAATTTAATGGGTATTTTTGGCATTTATTAAAAATCGTCGATTTCGTCCTTTCTCGCAGTTTTCCTGAGCTATAGCACACTGTTTGGGGGTCCGGGGACAATTTAATGGGCATTTCTAGCATTCATTCAAACTCGTCGATTTGGTCTTTTCTCGAAGTTTCAATGCGCAATAGCACAATGTTTGGGTATCCAGAGAAAATTTCATTTGCGTTTATTGCATTCAATAAAACTCGTCGATTTGGTCCTATCTCGCAGTTTTCGTGAGCTATAGCACACAGTTTGTGGGTCCGGGGACAATTTCATGGGCTTTTCTGGCATTCATTCAAACTCGTCGATTTGGTCCTTTCCCGCAGTATCCGTGAGCTATAGCATAATGTTTGGGTTTCCGGGGACAAATTCATTGATATATCTTGCATTCATTAAAACTCGTCGATTTGGACCTATCTCGCAGTTTTCGTGAGCTATAGTACCCTGTTTGGGGGCCGGAGACAATTGCAAGGGCATTTCTGGCATTCATTAAAACTCGTTGATTAGGTCCTATCTCGCAGTTTTCGTGAGCTATAGCACACTGTTTGGGGGTTAGGGGACAATTTAATGGGTATTTTTGGCATTTATTAAAAATCGTCGATTTCGTCCTTTCTCGCAGTTTTCCTGAGCTATAGCACACTGTTTGGGGGTCCGGGGACAATTTAATGGGCATTTCTAGCATTCATTCAAACTCGTCGATTTGGTCTTTTCTCGAAGTTTCAATGCGCAATAGCACAATGTTTGGGTATCCAGAGAAAATTTCATTTGCGTTTATTGCATTCAATAAAACTCGTCGATTTGGTCCTATCTCGCAGTTTTCGTGAGCTATAGCACACAGTTTGTGGGTCCGGGGACAATTTCATGGGCATTTCTGGCATTCATTCAAACTCGTCGATTTGGTCCTTTCCCGCAGTATCCGTGAGCTATAGCATAATGTTTGGGTGTCCGGGGACAAATTCATTGATATATCTTGCATTCATTAAAACTCGTCGATTTGGACCTATCTCGCAGTTTTCGTGAGCTATAGTACCCTGTTTGGGGGCCGGAGACAATTGCAAGGGCATTTCTGGCATTCATTAAAACTCGTTGATTAGGTCCTATCTCGCAGTTTTCGTGAGCTATAGCACACTGTTTGGGGGTTAGGGGACAATTTAATGGGTATTTTTGGCATTTATTAAAAATCGTCGATTTCGTCCTTTCTCGCAGTTTTCCTGAGCTATAGCACACTGTTTGGGGGTCCGGGGACAATTTAATGGGCATTTCTAGCATTCATTCAAACTCGTCGATTTGGTCTTTTCTCGAAGTTTCAATGAGCAATAGAACGATGTTTGGGTATCCAGAGAAAATTTCATTTGCGTTTATTGCATTCATTTAAACTCGTCGATTTGGTCCTATCTCGCAGTTTTCGTGAGCTATAGCACACTGTTTGTGGGTCCAGGGACAATTTCATGGGCATTTTTTGCATTCATTCAAACTCGTCGATTTGGTCCTTTCCCGCAGTATCCGTGAGCTATAGCACAATGTTTGGGTGTCCAGAGAAAATTTATTTGCGTTTATTGCATTCATTAAAACTCGTCGATTTGGTCCTATCTCGTAGTTTTCATGAGCTATAGCACACTTTTTGTGGGTCCGAGGGCAATTTCATGGGCATTTCTGGCATTCATTCAAACTCGTCGATTTGGTCCTTTCCCGCAGTATTCGTGAGCTATAGCATAATGTTTGGGTGTCCGGGGACAAATTCATTGATATATCTTGCATTCATTAAAACTCGTCGATTTGGACCTATCTCGCAGTTTTCGTGAGCTATAGTACGCTGTTTGGGGGCCGGAGACAATTGCAAGGGCATTTCTGGCATTCATTAAAACTCGTTGATTAGGTCCTATCTCGCAGTTTTCGTGAGCTATAGCACACTGTTTGGGGGTTAGGGGACAATTTAATGGGTATTTTTGGCATTTATTAAAAATCGTCGATTTCGTCCTTTCTCGCAGTTTTCCTGAGCTATAGCACACTGTTTGGGGGTCCGGGGACAATTTAATGGGCATTTCTAGCATTCATTCAAACTCGTCGATTTGGTCTTTTCTCGAAGTTTCAATGAGCAATAGCACAATGTTTGGGTATCCAGAGAAAATTTCATTTGCGTTTATTGCATTCATTAAAACTCGTCGATTTGGTCCTATCTCGCAGTTTTCGTGAGCTATAGCACACTGTTTGTGGGTCCGGGGACAATTTCATGGGCATTTCTGGCATTCATTCAAACTCGTCGATTTGGTCCTTTCCCGCAGTATCCGTGAGCTATAGCACAATGTTTGGGTGTCCAGAGAAAATTTCATTTGCGTTTATTGCATTCATTAAAACTCGTCGATTTGGTCCTATCTCGTAGTTTTCGTGAGCTATAGCACACTTTTTGTGGGTCCGAGGGACAATTTCATGGGCATTTCTGGCATTCATTCAAACTCGTCGATTTGGTCCTTTCCCGCAGTATCCGTGAGCTATAGCATAATGTTTGGGTGTCCGGGGAAAAATTCATTGATATATCTTGCATTCATTAAAACTCGTCGATTTGGACCTATCTCGTAGTTTTCGTGAGCTATAGTACCCTGTTTGGGGGCCGGAGACAATTGCAAGGGCATTTCTGGCATTCATTAAAACTCGTTGATTAGGTCCTATCTCGCAGTTTTCGTGAGCTATAGCACACTATTTGGGGGTTAGGGGACAATTTAATGGGTATTTTTGGCATTTATTAAAAATCGTCGATTTCGTCCTTTCTCGCAGTTTTCCTGAGCTATAGCACACTGTTTGGGGGTCCGGGGACAATTTAATGGGCATTTCTAGCATTCATTCAAACTCGTCGATTTGGTCTTTTCTCGAAGTTTCAATGAGCAATAGCACAATGTTTGGGTATCCAGAGAAAATTTCATTTGCGTTTATTGCATTCATTAAAACTCGTCGATTTGGTCCTATCTCGCAGTTTTCGTGAGCTATAGCACACTGTTTGTGGGTCCGGGGACAATTTCATGGGCATTTCTGGCATTCATTCAAACTCGTCGATTTGGTCCTTTCCCGCAGTATCCGTGAGCTATAGCATAATGTTTGGGTGTCCGGGGACAAATTCATTGATATATCTTGCATTCATTAAAACTCGTCGATTTGGACCTATCTCGCAGTTTTCGTGAGCTATAGTACCCTGTTTGGGGGCCGGAGACAATTGCAAGGGCATTTCTGGCATTCATTAAAACTCGTTGATTAGGTCCTATCTCGCAGTTTTCGTGAGCTATAGCACACTATTTGGGGGTTAGGGGACAATTTAATGGGTATTTTTGGCATTTATTAAAAATCGTCGATTTCGTCCTTTCTCGCAGTTTTCCTGAGCTATAGCACACTGTTTGGGGGTCCGGGGACAATTTAATGGGCATTTCTAGCATTCATTCAAACTCGTCGATTTGGTCTTTTCTCGAAGTTTCAATGAGCAATAGCACAATGTTTGGGTATCCAGAGAAAATTTCATTTGCGTTTATTGCATTCATTAAAACTCGTCGATTTGGTCCTATCTCGCAGTTTTCGTGAGCTATAGCACACAGTTTGTGGGTCCGGGGACAATTTCATGGGCATTTCTGGCATTCATTCAAACTCGTCGATTTGGTCCTTTCCCGCAGTATCCGTGAGCTATAGCATAATGTTTGGGTTTCCGGGGACAAATTCATTGATATATCTTGCATTCATTAAAACTCGTCGATTTGGACCTATCTCGTAGTTTTCGTGAGCTATAGTACCCTGTTTGGGGGCCGGAGACAATTGCAAGGGCATTTCTGGCATTCATTAAAACTCGTTGATTAGGTCCTATCTCGCAGTTTTCGTGAGCTATAGCACACTGTTTGGGGGTTAGGGGACAATTTAATGGGTATTTTTGGCATTTATTAAAAATCGTCGATTTCGTCCTTTCTCGCAGTTTTCCTGAGCTATAGCACACTGATTGGGGGTCCGGGGACAAGTTAATGGGCATTTCTAGCATTCATTCAAACTCGTCGATTTGGTCTTTTCTCGAAGTTTCAATGAGCAATAGCACAATGTTTGGGTATCCAGAGAAAATTTCATTTGCGTTTATTGCATTCATTAAAACTCGTCGATTTGGTCCTATCTCGCAGTTTTCGTGAGCTATAGCACACAGTTTGTGGGTCCGGGGACAATTTCATGGGCATTTCTGGCATTCATTCAAACTCGTCGATTTGGTCATTTCCCGCAGTATCCGTGAGGTATAGCATAATGTTTGGGTGCCGGGGGACAAATTCATTGATATATCTTGCATTCATTAAAACTCGTCGATTTGGACCTATCTCGCAGTTTTCGTGAGCTGTAGTACCCTGTTTGGGGGCTGGAGACAATTCCAAGGGCGTTTCTGGCATTCATTAAAACTCGTTGAGTAGGTCCTATCTCGCCGTTTTGTGAGCTATAGCACAATATTTGCGGGTTAGGGGACAATTTAATGGGTATTTTTGGCATTTATTAAAAATCGTCGATTTCGTCCTTTCTCGCAGTTTTCCTGAGCTATAGCACACTGATTGGCGGTCCGGGGACAAGTTAATGGGCATTTCTAGCATTCATTCAAACTCGTCGATTTGGTCTTTTCTCGAAGTATCCGTGACCTATAGCATAATGTTTGGGTGTCCGGGGACAAATTCATTGATATATCTTGCATTCATTAAAACTCCTCGATTTGGACCTATCTCGTAGTTTTCGTGAGCTATAGTACGCTGTTTGGGGGCCGGAGACAATTGCAAGGGCATTTCTGGCATTCATTAAAACTCGTTGATTTGGTACTATCTCGCAGTTTTCGTGAGCTATAGCACACTGTTTGGGGGTTAGGGGACAATTTATTGGGTATTTTTGGCATTTATTAAAAATGATCGATTTCGTCCTTTCTCGCAGTTTTCCTGAGCTATAGCACACTGTTTGGGGGTCCGGGGACAATTTAATGGGCATTTGTAGCATTCATTCAAACTCGTCGATTTGGTCTTTTCTCGAAGTTTCAATGAGCAATAGAACAATGTTTGGGTATCCAGAGAAAATTTCATTTGCGTTTATTGCATTCATTTAAAACTCGTCGATTTGGTCCTATCTCGTAGTTTTCGTGAGCTATAGCACACTGTTTGTGGGTCCAGGGACAATTTCATGGGCATATTATGCATTCATTCAAACTCGTCGATTTGGTTCTTTCCCGCAGTATCCGTGAGCTATAGCACAATGTTTGCGTGTCCAGAGAAAATTTCATTTGCGTTTATTGCATTCATTAAAACTTATCGATTTGGTCCTATCTCGTTGTTTTCGTGAGCTATAGCACACTGTTTGTGGGTCCGGGGACAATTTCATGGCCATTTCTGGCATTCATTCTGATGGAGGGATGATAACCCGGTAGGCTAACGCCAAGAAGTAACTCGGCCCAAAGGACGCTGCGCAAGACCAGGCTTAGGATAAAGGAGCTTCTAGAAGGCCCAGGAACGTAGGCCTCGTAACCCGGATTGTGGGTTCCGGTAAGGAAATTTAGGGTTTGTAAGCAGTGTCCGGGTAGGATTCAGAGTACGCCTTGGAGAGTAAGCCAGGGGGTCCGGATGTTATATAAGCCGGCCCCTAGGTTAGGGTTAAAAAAGAGAGTTTTTAGCGTGAGTAAGAACATAATCGCCGGATTGCGGAGTATCGAGTATCCATTGTAACACGAGTATCGAGATAGTATATTCAGATCGTAGACTCGGCGACTTGATTGCCGGCTACCAGATTGCGTATCATCATGCTTTCCCTTGAGCTAAACCCTCTCCCAAACACCAGAGTCGATTTGCCCCAAGACAAGTTACCCCCGGTAACGTCTGCCGTGATTATCCCACGACAGTTGGCGCCCACCGTGGGGCCTACATCCAAGGGTGTTTACATCACGGGAGAAGCTCGGGAGAACATGAAGAACCTCGTCGTTGGCAAGATCTACACCAACCCCGAAGGAGAGAAGACGGTGGACGATTTTGGCTGGGGGCCAGAGTCAGATCTGCTCGAATCCGGATCTGTCGTGACAATCGGCCGGATCAACGTCTTCATCGGCATGGTACGTACGTCCGGTTCAATCCCTGACAATTTTGGATTTGATTCTGTGTCAGGGGAGGCCACCTGCGTTCAGTCTGATGGAGAGGAATCGGTCGGGACGATAGATCCGACAGAAGAGCCCACCACGAAGAGGGAACAGCCGGAGGAGCCGGTATGGACCCCGCGTGGCCGGGTTACGAGAGAAGATGACACCGAGTCTATCTTGCACCTGCTGGAGGATCGGTACGAGGAAGATAGCAGTGATGAGGAAGAATACGAATCTGCGCCAAGCATTGTGCGCCAGGTCACGGTCTACACGGCCCCTGCAACCAATCTTAATCAGGGGAACGTGACCGCGGCCGCCGTCGGAGCAGCACAAGCATTGGCCCAGCATCATGGTCCGGTTGACGGAAACCCGGTTCTGGCCCGGGTTAATGGTGAATCGGCCTCAGTTACCAGCCATGCGGCGGGTAGCGAGTTGCAGGCAAACACGTTCGGATATCTGGCAAACCGGACGCCAGGGGCGGGTCCTTCAAACCCGCAACACCCGGCCCTGTTCAACAACAACATGATCTGGATCCCACCGTTCTAGCCACAGTCATAACCCCGGAAAACGCGGTGGAACGTGTTAGGGATCTAGATGTAGCCCGTCGTGCATTGGAGCAACAAAGAAGGCAAGTAGAAGCAGAAAAACAAGGGGTAGCTGCACGCCGACGTGAGCTGGATGCGTTGGAAAACCGGCTCCGAGAAGAGACAACCAGGGTGCATCAAAGGCACCAGACCAGATTACCGGCAACGGGTGGAGTCATAAACCCGGCCGCACTATTCATCACACCTAATGATCATCCGATTCCGGCGGTGAACCAAGGAACTGTACATCAACCTGCAACTGGAGGAGCACAGCCGGTAAACGTGCAGGCCGGGTTACCCATATTACAGACTGGAGTCACTACCGGCAATACATTACCACCACCACCACCACCACCATCACGATTTCGCATGCCAGCAGGTCATTACAACAACCCCATGGATAATGTGTATGCAGCAACACTCGCATTGAATCAAATCCCCGTGAGAGAGTCACCCCACGCAGAGGAGACCCGGCGGGCGATAGATCTATTGCGCACCGCGGTGGCGCAGCAAGTTAATTACCCGGACAACAGAAGCGGAATGCATGGGACACCATATATCAGCCAGCAACGAGTCAATACCGGCAATATTCAGACAAGTTCAGCACGGCGGAGGGCAGAGCAGCAGCAAATGCCGCCTCCTCCCCGCGTCCAGGCCGTACCAGCAGCATCAGCAGCGCAAGCTGTTGTGGACAGTTCCAGAGCTAGGAGAGCCGCGGCCGGGTCTGCGGTGCATGGACCAGCAGCAGCGCCGCGTCCAGCCGTACCCCCTGCAGGATCGCACATTTCCCGAGTAAGGCCAGTTCCGATTAATCTCGTTGGGCCTAAGTGTCTGTCGGATAACATCAGGGCTGAGCCTTACCCGGATAAATTCAAGGAACCGGGTAAGGTAGTGAATTATGAGCCGACTATGGATCCAGAAACATGGTTGAGCAGTTATGAGATGGCTATGTCAATCCGAAACGCGTCTGAAAATCTTCAAGCCAAATTCATGTACTTGATGATGTCAGAGGGAGAAGCAAAGCTATGGTTCACTAATCTACCAGAAGGATCTATCAAGTCATGGGAGGAGTTGAAAACTACGTTTATCAAGCACTTTCATGGGACGTGCAGAAAGCTATTTACCATTGATGACCTAGAGCGGTGCGTCCAGAAGAAGGGAGAATCGGCGCGCAGCTGGGTGCGCCGAGTTATGGAGATACTTCACTCATCCACAGATATTCAGCCCAAGGATGCGTTACAAGCTATGGCAAAGACGTGCAAGTACATACCTTTAGTGCAAAAGTTAACTCGCATGAAATCCAGTCGGAATGCTTCAGAGGTTACGATGGGAGAGCTAATGGACGCATGCAACAAACACGCTGCAACGAATACTACAGAAGAGGACATCGATGACAAGAAAGCAAAAGCAAATGCGGGTAACGATGGAAGAACCGGCAATGGATCAACGTCGTGTAACAATGGAGGTAACAATGGGAACAACAAGAACAAGCGCCCATTTGAGGGAAGCTCCGAGTTTGTCGCTAGTACAGAAGCCGGGTCTTCGAGACCCAGGGCAGAAGGAAATTTCAATGGAGGAAACCATAACGGAGGAAATTATCATGGACCCCCAAGGCCGGGTAACAATTGGGATATCTTCAGAATGGCGTGCCCAAAGCACAGTAGGAACGGTAGGCCGGCTAACCACTCATTGGAGCAATGCGCGGACCTACAAAGATGCAAGAACGAGGAAGTAAACAAGGCTATGCGAGGTGCAGGTCGGGGAGGAGGACCGGGTCCGGGTGGAAACCCGGGCAACGGCCCACCCCTAGCCGGTAACCCGGCAGGCGGAAATCCGGGTAATAACCAGGGGGGAGCTGGAGGTTTCCAAGCCAACCCCAAGCAATTGGGACAATACCACGTGCATACTACAGGAATTTCCAAGAAGGATAAAAAGATACTGAAAAAGGCGGTAAACTCAGTTGCCTCGGCCGTTCCGAGATACCTGAGATGGTCGGAGCAGGATGTAACGTGGAGCAGAAGGGATCACCCGAAAAGGATATAACACCCGGGAGTCTTAGCATTGGTGGTTGCGCCGCAGGTTAATGGTTATGAGCTGAGAAAGGTCTTAATGGACGGCGGTAGTAGCATCAACATCTTATATTGGGAAACCTTTCTACGTATGGGTCTCAAGGAGTCCCAGCTGCAGAAGAGTTCAACAGTTTTTCAAGGGATAGTACCGGGTCACTCAGCGTGCCCCGAGGGAAAAATCACATTGGAGGTAGCCTTTGGAGAATCGAAGGATGATTTCCGGGTTGAGTGGCTCACCTTCGAGGTGGTCAAGTTGCGCAGCCATTATCAGGCGCTATTCGGAAGGCCGGCTTATGCTAAGTTCATGGCCAGGCCGTGTTATGTGTATCTACAGCTAAAAATCCCGGGTCCCAAGCAGACCATCACCATACATGGGAGCCGGGATATAGCGGCTGAGTGCGATGAAGGAGATGCGGCAATGGCTGAACAAGCTTGCAGAAAAGAGGAACTCAAGTATTACCGGTCTCAAGTAGACCCGGATGACAGAACAACGTTAAAAAGGCCGAATACTGAAGATGAGAGAGCGAAGTTCAAGGCAGCGCAGGACACCAAAATGGTGGCTTTTGTCGAGGGTGATCCCTCTAAGCAATTTTCTATAGGATCTAACTTGGACAGCGAGCAGGAAAAAGCACTTGTGGAATTCATTCGTTCGAATCAGGATGTGTTTGCCTGGACGCCCAGCGATATGCCGGGTATCCCTACAGAACTGGCAGAGCACAGTTTTCACGTTGATCCCAAGTCCAGGCCTGTGAAACAGGGCCTGAGAAAAATGAATGAAGAAAGAAGGAAAGCTATAGGGGAAGAAATTGCACGGCTGCTTACAGCCGGCTTTATCATGGAAGTATTTCACCCGGAGTGGCTAGCAAATCCGGTTCTCGTGATGAAAAAGACCAATGAGTGGAGGATGTGCATTGATTATACGAGTCTCAACAAGCATTGCCCGAAGGATCCGTTTGCACTACCAAGGATAGACCAGATCATAGACGCAGTGGCTGGAAGTGACCTATTATGTTTCTTGGACGCATATTCCGGGTATCATCAGATCAAGCTCAAGAAGGAGCATTGGGAGAAAACATCGTTCATAACCCCTTTTGGGGCCTTTTGTTACAAGACCATGACATTTGGATTGAAGAACGCTGGCGCAACCTATCAGCGGTGCATTCAGAAGTGCTTTGAGGACCAGATCGGACGTAACGTTCACGCATATGTGGATGATGTGGTGATCAAGACCAGAAGAGCAGAGATATTTATTGATGATCTAAAGGAAACATTCAAGAACCTGAGAAGGTACCAGATGAAACTTAACCCGACAAAGTGTGTTTTTGGAATCCCAGCCGGGAAATTACTCCGTTTTATCGTTTCCGAGAGAGGAATTGAGGCCAATCCAGATAAAATCAAAGCTATCCAGAGTCTGAAAAAGCCGGAAAATTTGAAGCATGTTCAGAATCTCACAGGGTGCATAGCAGCGCTTAGCCGGTTCATATCCAGACTCGGAGAGAAGGCAATACCCTTGTACCGGCTCTTGAAGAAATCTGATAATTTCGTATGGGACCAAGAGGCGGACGAGGCGTTCGAGGCACTAAAGAAGCAGTTATCTGCGGCACCAGTCCTAGCAGCCCCGGGCCCTAAAGAGCCCATGCTATTGTACGTTGCAGCCGGGCCCCGGGCGGTTAGCGCAGTGGTTGTTGTCGAGCGTAAGGAGGATGGGAAAGATCACCCGGTCCAGAGGCCGGTTTATTACGTCAGCTAGGTATTATCATAGGCAAAACAGCGCTACCCACATTGGCAAAAGCTGGTTTTCGGGGTCTTCATGGCCAGCCGGAAACTGAAGCCATATTTTCAGGAACACCCCATAACAGTGGTCAGTTCTATACCAATGTCGGATATCATCAGAAACTCGGATGCAACGGGTAGAATAGCCAAGTGGGCGATCGAGATGGGAGATTATCACATCAACTACGAGCCCAGGTCAGCAATCAAATCTCAAGCTCTAGTTGATTTCATTAACGATTGGACTCACACAGGCATGCCCACCATGGCTCCAAACTCTGAGTCTTGGATAATGCACTTTGATGGTTCCAAGCAATACGAGGGATCAGGAGCTGGAGTGGTGCTAACATCACCCAAAGGAGACAAGTTAAATTACATGTTGCAGATTCACTTTGATTGTTCCAATAACGTGGTCGAGTATGAGGCCTTATTGCATGGCTTAAAGGTAGCCAAGGAGATGAACATTAAGAGGATACGATGCTTTGGTGATTCGGACCTTGTGGTACAGCAGGTCTCAGGAACTTGGGATAGAAAAGATGCAACTATGGCAGCATACCGCAGAGAGGTGGACAGGGTTGCCGGATGTTTTTCCGGGTATGAGGTGGAGCACATAGACAGAAGAAAAAACGAGGCAGCAGACGCACTCGCCAGACTCGGCTCGCGCAGAGAGCCGGTTCCACCTAATGTTTTCCTGGATGAGCTATGGCGACCGTCAGTCAAAACCGAGTCTGAGGAAGAACTGGCAAATCAAGACCCGGATTTGGAGCTCGTGGCCACAATACGTGTTGTTCCCGAGTGGACAGAGCCGTTCCTGGACTACCTATCACGGGGCGAGTTACCACAACAGGAGGTATTAGCAAGACAAATTCTGAGGCGAGCAAAAGGATATTCTATCATCAATGGGGAGTTATACAAAAGAAGTGCAGCAGGAGTCTTTCTGCGCTGTGTAGCACCAGAAGAAGGCCGGCGGATCCTCAAGGAGATCCATGAAGGTGATTGTGGGCATCACGCATCCACAAGATCCCTCGTGGCCAAAGCTTATCAACATGGTTTCTTCTGGCTCACGGCCCTACCAGACGCGGAGCGCTTGGTGGCAAGGTGTGACGGATGTCAAAGGTACGCTCGCCAAACCCATGTGCCGGCTATGGAATTGCGGACTATCCCGTTAACCTTGCCGTTTGCAGTTTGGGGTATGGATATGGTTGGCCCCTTCCACATGTCACCTTGCAAAAAGACACATCTCTTAGTGGCTGTTGATAAGTTCACCAAGTGGGTTGAGGTCATGCCAGTCCTATCTCGTAGTTTTGATGAGCTATAACACACTTTTTGTGGGTCCGAGGGCAATTTCATGGGCATCTCTGAGATTCATTCAAACTTGTCGATTTGGTCCTTTCCCGCAGTATCCGTCAGATATAGCATAATGTTTGTGTGTCCGGGGATAAATTCATTGATATATCTTGCATTCATTAAAACTCGTCGATTTGGACCTATCTCGTAGTTTTCGTGAGCTATAGTACCCTGTTTGGGGGCCGGAGACAATTGCAATGGCATTTCTGGCATTCATTAAAACTCGTTGATTAGGTCCTATCTCGCAGTTTTCGTGAGCTATAGCACACTATATGGGGGTTTGGGGACAATTTAATGGGTATTTTTGGCATTTATTAAAAATCGTCGATTTCGTCCTTTCTCGCAGTTTTCCTGAGCTATAGCACACCGATTGGGGGTCCGGGGACAAGTTAATTGGCATTTCTAGCATTCATTCAAACTCGTCGATTTGGTCTTTTCTCGAAGTTTCAATGAGCAATAGCACAATGTTTGGGTATGCAGAGAAAATTTCATTTGCGTTTATTGCATTCATTTAAACTCGTCGATTTGGTCCTATCTCGCAGTTTTCGTGAGCTATATCACACTTTTTGTGGGTCCGAGGGCAATTTCATGGGCATTTTTGGCATTCATTCAAACTCGTCGATTTGGTCCTTTCCCGCGGTATCCGTGAGATATTGCATAATGTTTGGGTGTCCAGAGAAAATTTCATTTGCGTTTATTGCATTCATTAAAACTCGTCGATTTGGTCCTATCTCGCAGTTTTCGTGAGCTATATCACACTTTTTGTGGGTCCGAGGGCAATTTCATGGGCATTTTTGGCATTCATTCAAACTCGTCGATTTGGTCCTTTCCCGCGGTATCCGTGAGCTATTGCATAATGTTTGGGTGTCCAGAGAAAATTTCATTTGCATTTATTGCATTCATTAAAACTCGTCGATTTGGTCCTATCTCGTAGTTTTGATGAGCTATAGCACACTTTTTGTGGGTCCGAGGGCAATTTCATGGGCATCTCTGACATTCATTCAAACTCGTTGATTTGGTCCTTTCCCGCAATATCCGTCAGATATAGCATAATGTTTGTGTGTCCGGGGATAAATTCATTGAATATATCTTGCATTCATTAAAACTCGTCGATTTGGACATATCTCGTAGTTTTCGTGAGCTATAGTACCCTGTTTGGGGGCCGGAGACAATTGCAAGGGCATTTCTAGCATTCATTAAAACTCGTTGATTAGGTCCTATCTCGCAGTTTTCGTGAGCTATAGCACACTATATGGGGGTTTGGGGACAATTTAATGGGTATTTTTGGCATTTATTTAAAAATCGTCGATTTCGTCCTTTCTCGCAGTTTTCCTGAGCTATAGCACAGCGATTGGGGGTCCGGGGACAGGTTAATGGGCATTTCTAGCATTCATTCAAACTCGTCGATTTGGTCTTTTCTTGAAGTTTCAATGAGCAATAGCACAATGTTTGGGTATCCAGAGAAAATTTCATTTGCGTTTATTGCATTCATTAAAACTCGTCGATTTGGTCCTATCTCGCAGTTTTCGTGAGCTATAGCACACTTTTTATGGGTCCGAGGGCAATTTCATGGGCATTTCTGGCATTCAGTCAAACTCGTCGATTTGGTCCTTTCCCGCGGTATCCGTGAGCTATTGCATAATGTTTGGGTGTCCGGAGACAAATTCATTTATATATCTTGCATTCATTAAAACTCATCGATTTGGACCTGTCTCGCAGTTTTCGTGAGTTATAGTACCCTGTTTGAGGGCCGGAGACAATTGCAAGGGCATTTCTGGCATTCATTAAAACTCGTTGATTTGGTCCTATCTCGCAGTTTTCGTGAGCTATAGCACACTGTTTGGGGGTTAGGGGACAATTTAATGGGTATTTTTTGCATTTATTAAAAATGATCGATTTCGTCCTTTCTCACAGTTTTCCTGAGCTATAGCACACTGTTTGGGGGTCCGGGGACAATTTAATGGGCATTTGTAGCATTCATTCAAACTCGTCGATTTGGTCTTTTGTCAAAGTTTCAATGAGCAATAGAACAATGTTTGGGTATCCAGAGAAAATTTCATTTGCGTTTATTGCATTCATTTAAAATCGTCGATTTGGTCATATCTCGCAGTTTTCGTGAGATATAACACACTGTTTGTGGGTCCAGGGACAATTTCATAGGCATTTTGGCATTCATTCAAAATCGTCGATTTGGTCCTTTTCCGCAGTATCTGTGAGCTATAGCACAATGTTTGGGTGTCCAGAGAAAATTTCATTTGCGTTTATTGCATTCATTAAAACTCGTCGATTCGGTCCTATCTCGTAGTTTTGATGAGCTATAGCACACTTTTTGTGGGTCCGAGGGCAATTTCATGGGCATCTCTGACATTCATTCAAACTCGTCGATTTGGTATTTTCCCGCAATATCCGTCAGATATAGCATAATGTTTGTGTGTCCGGGGATAAATTCATTGATATATCTTGAATTCATTAAAAATCGTCGATTTGGACCTATCTCGTAGTTTTCGTGAGCTATAGTACCCTGTTTGGGGGCCGGAGACAATTGCAAGGGCATTTCTGGCATTCATTAAAACTCGTTGATTAGGTCCTATCTCGCAGTTTTCGTGAGCTATAGCACACTATATGGGGGTTTGGGGACAATTTAATGGGTATTTTTCGCATTTATTTAAAAATCGTCGATTTCGTCCTTTCTCGTAGTTTTCCTGAGCTACAGCACACCGATTGGGGGTCCGGGGACAGGTTAATGGGCATTTCTAGCATTCATTCAAACTCGTCGATTTGGTCTTTTCTCCAAGTTTCAATGAGCAATAGCACAATGTTTGGGTATCCAGAGAAAATTTCATTTGCATTTATTGCATTCATTAAAACTCGTCGATTTGGTCCTATCTCGCAGTTTTCATGAGCTATAGCACACTTTTTGTGGGTCCGAGGGCAATTTCATGGGCATTTCTGGCATTCATTCAAACTCGTCGATTTGGTCCTTTCCCGCGGTATCCGTGAGCTATTGCATAATGTTTGGTTCTCCGGAGACAAATTCATTTATATATCTTGCATTCATTAAAACTCATCGATTTGGACCTATCTCGCAGTTTTCGTGAGCTATAGTACGTTGTTTGGGGGCCAGAGACAATTGTCACATCCCATTTTTGGAATACCTGTTAACACATTAATTAAACTTTGTTTGTGACAATTAAACTTTGGTTGTGTTTGTTTGAGTGAAACTAAACAAACTAATTATATAAACTTACATGGCTAAGAAATTGAAAATAAAAATATTCAACATATTGTTCCAATGACCTTGGCAATATTTTATAAAGTAATTATTGATCAAAGAGTTTTTCCAAAAACTATCTTATGAATCTCATACTTGTTGAATATTATTCCAAGTCTAAATTAAGAAAGAGGAAACACTTAATAAATTTCCCTAAAAGATTATGGGAAAAAGAGGCATTCTTAAATGCTTTACCAAAATCTTATCAAATGTTTTTCCAACCTTGCAAGCTTAAAAACAAATGTATTGGAGAGCATTGAATTTCTATCTCTAGTCACATAAATATTTTGGCAAAGCATTATTAAAGAAAAGCCAAATGCCTTATTAAATTGAATTTCCAATATTTCCAGAAACAGAAAACTCAAACAAGTTACTATTGGAAACTTTATTCAAATGATCTGAAATTAATACCATTGCTTCCTTATATCAAATAAGGAACACACACAATAGGAGACCAAAAATTGAATCCATTAAAGCCCTGAAAACATGAATTTTCTCCACAGCAACATTTGGAATTTTGAACAAGTTTGTTCTACAAACTTTTTCCAAATGACATGAAATAAATACCACATGCTCTATATCATAAATAAGGATGAAACATAAAAGGGCACAAGTTTTTGAATAATTTAAGTTGCCAAAAAACCTTGTTTTCTTGACAGCACCTTTTTGAAATTTGAACAAGTTTGTTCTATGAAGTAACTCAAAATGACTTGAATTTTCGACCACATAAGGAAAACATCAAATAAGGAATGTGTGCCAAAAATTATCATTTTTGGAAGCTCCTAATTAGGTTAATAAATTCAATGTCCATTTATGTAAGAATTCAAATTTGAACAACTTTGAATTATAAAGTTTATCCAATTGAGCCAATTTTCATATATGTTGTACATCTTAACTAATTAGAATTTTGGGCAAAAAGAATTTGAATTTTGACTTTGTTTTCTTGGTGAAAACATCCTTTTTCAGAGAGGATAGGGACCCATTGGTAAATTTCCAGGGACCCTTTTGTAATCCCAGTCATCATCTTCTACCTCTAGCCTCTCTGTAGATAGAGAAGCCCTAGGCCATGCCTTCGATTGGAAGCAACTCGAGGTGGATAAAGAGGCCCCCCCATGTGCCTTGTCTGCTCATTGCCCCCTCTCCCCCCCCACTGGAGCTTGCTCTTCTCTCTCTGCTCGAAAACAAAAACTCCAAACCGAACCCTAGAAACAGCTCGCCGTCGATTGGGCCGTGTCCGAGATCGCCTCCGGCCGCCGAGTGGCCCATCGTCTCCGCCTCGTCGAGTGTGACCTCCCTGCGGAAGGAATCGAAGGCAAAAGCAGTCTAGTGCCCGCGCCGTCCAAGTTCGTCTTCGAGCCCGACGAACTCCGGCGAGCCATCACTGTCGCGTCGAGCCTTCTCCGCCCTAGCCGAGCCCTCCGTTGCACGCGGTCCTCCCCGACCGTTTTCCCCTCTCCCTCTCGCGCTAGAACGACGCCGCGCCGTCTTAGTTGTCCGGCCACCGTGAGTCCTCGTCGCCGACCGCGCTCCGATCGTTCCCTGGAAACGAGGCAGGGGCCGTGTGATTCCCCATGTCGAGAGCATCGCGTGGGCATTTTTATTTCGCGTTTTGGTGGCCGTTTGCGTCGGATTCGAGCTCGCCGGAGCAGTTCCCGCCGGCGAGTGACGCGCTGGTGACGTCGTGCTGATGCCGCCCTCCTTGACCCGCGCGGGAGAGTCAAACTGGCCAGTGGGGCCGCGATCTGCGCACGTGGCAGCCCCCGTGGCATCCTGGCCCGCGAGTCAGCGACGGGCTAGATCCCGCTGCGGTAGCAGTAGATCCAGGCCGGCCCAAGTAGCAGATCTAGCCCAACAAGTTTGTTTTTCCAAATTTATTTTACAGAGATTGTACCTGTTTACTTTTGGCTCTAAAACCTACCTAAAAGATGAATTTGACCAAACCAAAATTCACAGATGTAAAGCAACTAAATCTAAACCACCTACAAGTTGTAGATCTACATTTCGATGTATATTCTAAGAACGAAAAATGATTTGGCAACAGGTACCAGAAACACCAAAATGAGCACCATTTTATTTTCACAACTCCAAATGAAGAAAGGCCAATTGCATTGGAAAGCCCGTGCAATTTCCGAACAGGAGCAATTAACCTTGCTTCCAAATTCATTGTATTGTGGAAATGGCATGCAATTTGGTAAAACACCAGAGAGCACTTTGGTGATTTTTATAAAATTATTAAAAATGATTTTTGATTCAAACTCAATTGGATGGTGTTGTATATGTTTAGGTCTATCTAAAACTAGCTTGGTTTAATTTTTAGAGCCTCATATAAAATTTGGTGGACAGATCTTTGTTTCACCTGTTTCTGCCATTTTGGCATTTTTAGGTAATTAATATGTGTGAGTTATTTTTGTGATGCAATATTGTTTTCTAGCATGTAAAAGTTGTGTGAACTTGTTTTCTAAGTGTTACTTAACTATTTTAGCATGTTAGATTGTGTGGACTTGAGTGGAGAAGAAATAGAATTTTTGTTATTAACATATGTTTATTCTCTAGTTAATATTTGCATAGTATTTTTGAGTGATAAATTATGTGCAAGCACTTGGATTGTTGTGTTGAGATTATTAGATTAAGTACCATGTTGGTACTTATATTTTGTTAGTATCACCTCTGCTAGCTTGCATTTGATTTGGTTGAGAAGCATGATTAGTTTAGTCATCACTATGAAATTGTTATGGAAAAATTCTCTCATGTGTAGAATTTTTGACATAAGAAATTGTGGTTGTGTAGCCATATAATTTTGTGTTGTGTTCATAGGACCAGTAGCATTTTGATGATGCTCTTAGGAGTACTTGAACCCTAGAGTTTTCACTTGTGTGAAAATAATAGCATGATTATCATTTCCTTGATTATTTTAGCACCCTATTATTTTCTACTAGTATTGTTATTGCACTAGATGCTAGTTTAGTTTTTTGTTAATTTTTAGCAAGTGTGACCAGAGGCCTTGTGACCTCTTAATGCCTTGATATGCTAGTGGAACACCCACTGGTGTCATTGCATTTTTGGTGGAAACATTATTTCCCCCACACTAGATGTGTTTCTTTTATATAGTCCTCTAACTAATGAGTGCCTAGTATTTTTGCTTTGGGAATTTTTGTGCTAAATGAAAAAGTGTATGCTTATGTTTTTAAGTGGTTGTAATCATGTGTGGCTTTCTAGGAAAAATCCATCTTTGGAGTGTTGTTTGACTCCTCTAGTAATGCCCTTTTTATTACTACTAGTATGTAGGAGTTGCCCTGCAAATTGATGCATTGTTTTGTTAAATGGGATATTTTTGTTATAGAAAGTATAGATGCTTTTCACTCCTATTTTTGTGACATGGACCCTCTGGTTGTATTTCAAATTACTTGATTGAAATGCATCCATTGATTCTTCATGTTTAAGTAGTACTAGTTTCCTTAGCAGTTTTTGTATTGAATTGTTTTTCCTGCCAACTTCTGTTTGGTAGATATTTGTGTATCCTTGCATGAGGACATGTTTTCATTCCCATTATATTAACATGGTTCCTTGTTTGCATTTTAGTACTTTACTTATTATGCTTGCTTGCATAGCAAAACCTTAGTAGAAGCATGTCTACAGGATTTCTCCTTTTTAGTCATTGTTTCTATTTTCCTCACTATGAGAATTGTGTGTTTTGTGATGAGTCTATTACCTTGTTACTCTTGTGTAGGCTCACTGATTTGTCAAAGTAACTTTTGCAAATCATGTGTCTTATTTATTCTTGGTGTGAATTTAGACTTAGTAAGATAGCTACCTTTTTCTTTTTGTGGTTTGTTTGATAGACCCATTGCCATGCTTATTTTTGTGCATATTTTATATACTTTTAGTAGTCTCACCATTGTGAAACTAAGTTTATTTTGGGTTTATTAATATCTTGGTATGAGAGTGGCACACCCACTGAATCCATGATATTAAGGTTGTGAGATATGTTCCTCCAACCTTAGGTTGTCTTATTAAAAGGCATTTCTGCCAAGTAGGTTTGTTTGATTGTTTGCCTCCATTAATAATTGTGTGATTGGTTATTATTAGTTTCCTTGCTGTATGTATTGTTATGTATAGTTGCTTGCCTTGATTGGTTCTGAATGAGTGTCCTTTATTCCTTTTACAGGCGTTAGAAAACGAAGAGGAAGGAAGTGTCGTGAAGCTCTGTTCCAAGTTCCAGTCACTCCAACACCAGGGACACAAGGGGATACCAGGCAAGCCATCCTGATGCTTGCTGATACAATACTTATCATTATCTATCATGCATGTTTTCCCTCTGAAGTTTTACAAAAACTTGATTATCAAAACTATTTTTGATGTGGCTATTACTACTATACTAGTATATAGGTTACTATTATGCCAGTAGTTAAACTTGGTAATACCAAGCCCATAAGCCACCCTATGGTATTTATTACCATCAAATATACTAGTCCCTAAGTGGAAACCCTAAAATTGTGATTCTACAAAACAAAGGCTTTACGGAAAAACCCGGAGAAAAGGCGGATCCTTGTTCTCCGGAGGAATGTGGAAGTGGTCATTTTTGAGAAAATGGTGTTTTTCAAAAATGACACACAACCTAGTCTTCGCTGGACAACCTTTACCGTACTGCCACTTTACCCCAATATGGGTAGGGGCTTGATTAAAAACTTGTTATGGTTAGTATGTGTGCTATCTCAAGTGCTATAGGGGATTGGATCCTCCGAACCGAAATGTCGCTAGGAGTGGAGGATACGGGACATCTAAAGTGTGGGATTAATTTTCCCTCTGGATGCAGCAGTTGGGTCTCCTGTATTGGCGGTGTGTGACACGGCTTGCCAGGGAGATTAACCCTAATTGAAGAGATAGTCATGTGCTAGCTTGTACATAGTGGATAGTCAAGATCAGTTATCTGATGTTCTCATAGGTTGGGGACAGTCCATGGTCGTTTCATGGCGGATTCTGGATCTAGTGGAAATGTGTACACCTCTGCAGAGTAAAACTATTTCGAGATAGCCGCGTCCTCGGATATGGACAGTTGAATGGCCATGTAGCTAGCATTGTGTCAATGTTTTCAAAAGAGGAAGTTTTTGAAAAGGAATTTGTGAAGGAAAGTGTTGAACTTGTGAAGTTCTGAAAGGAAGGAAAACGTATACCGTGGAGGTATCGTCGATGATGAAAAGCCAGATGCTGTTATACAAAACAAAAATGTTTTGCAAAGAAAACCTTTTCTACTCTAAGCAAGAATTCTGGAAACTGATTCTTTAACAAAGTTTTACAAAACCTCTTGTACATGTGATATCTACAAGAGAAATAAAACTATATTATTTTATTTTCTTCTGAAGTATCTTCTTCAACGAAGATACAGATTAACCTGCTGCGACTGTGGTGTCATCATATATGAACACCATTGATAGTGAACCCTACTTATCGCCTACCTAATTCACCATATAAGAATATTTGCATGTTGGTAAGTGATATGATGGATGTCTTGCTGAGTACATTCAAATGTACTCATTATGGTTTCGCCCCTGGTATCTACTTATCAGATTTTGAGAAGGAGCCTCCAAAGGAGATCTATGAAGAGAAGTACGGAGTTGACGGCTTTGCGAACTAGGATCGTCTCCGGGTCAGCAGCCTGTAGGTTAAGGCGTGACTTGGGCTCAACTACGTTGTGTTTTAATTGTCTTCCTATGACGCCCCGGGATCGGGCACTATGCAGATTTCAGCATTCCCGCAAAATCCACATAATAACCGATTCCAGGTTGCCACTTGTGATAACATTACAACAGTTCACGAATATTCCGCAACAACAACAGAAATGAGATATACAAGATGGACTCAAACGAGTCAGGGATACAACTGATACAATACAAAGATCCAAATAACAGCGGAAGAAACAACATAGCGTCCAGCTACGGACAAGATACAAATTGGACTAAGAGTCCTGAAGATAACCGAGAGCGTCCAATCCCTGCCCAGGCCAAGCCGGAGGGATTCCCAAGCTAACATCGTCAGACTTCAAACCTGTTGACTGCAATATTGAATATGCAGCCACGAAAGAGATTCGTGGGTCAGTACGGTTAAGTACTGGCAAGTGGATAAACCATACTCACAAGATACCGGCGTAGCCAGTCATCACAAGATACAAATACTTTGGGTACAACGGGAAGGAGGGGTTTATTGCAAAGAGGCGGCAGCGGGCTGCACTAACCAACTACAGAAACACACTACAACTTCCGGCTAACAGAAAGAAGATAAGATAGCGTATCGGAACCAACTACAACTACTCACCAAACAATACCCATCCAATGTCACCCCCTAGTAAGGAAGCAACCCAAGGATAACTCACACTGTTGATTAGGGTGAAGTTCAGGTTATTGTGACAATATGCCTATTACTAGTCAAATCATTATTGATTAGGTGTAAGTTGTCTGAGTACTTGTTAGCCAGTACTTTCACCAAGTCGTCACATAACCGCGGACAACACGGCTTCTCGAGAAGATTCATCCCTGCAGGGTGTGCTCCAGTACCCGTACACACTCGAGCCACCAACTAAAACTCAGGTTGGCTCGACACAACCCAAACCATCTCTACAACCCATCCTAGGAGCCACGGAGCTATAAGGTCCCAGCCACGCAGCCGAATACTCAGCGCAGGTGTGCAAAACTCCCGCAGGACACAACACCCCGGCACTACAGGCCTCGCCCTATATGCATCATCATCATCAGTAACCATGGGCGATCAACCCATTATGCAAGGAGCAAATGGAACACCCGAACTAAGTGTGGCTCTTCGGACAAGATGCAGATCAGGTCTAAGTCGAGGGGGGTCCCATACTACCACCCGGATGCGGTGAGCACGCTCATCATGGATCAGTAGACAAGACTCTTTTCTAATTAAGTTCGACACTAGCAGGATCCAAAACCCTAACCCGGGCCTCCTGCCGGTGCCTTAACATCAAATTATTATTACCCAAAACAATAACAAGTTGTTGATTGAATTGAAACCCAACTATCAACTAAACAGGTGATAAGTAAAAGGACAGCAAGACTTGAGCGCAAACAACACTAAGCATGCAACTACGACACAGGGCCAACAAGGTAAACAAGCAACAGTCAATAGAAAGTGGAAGGAAAGGCTATATCATGGCTGCAACGTAAACATATAATAGGATTGAGACACAAGCATCGAATCAACAGGCTAGAATAAGAACAACGGAAAGAATCGGTAACAAGTGATGAAAGGCAGCCATTTGGCAGCAAGTGAGTATACTTGCCTGAGATCCAGCAAGTAGAGGTACATCCGAAGAACTTGTCGTTGCTCACATCATCTCAGCGTCCTATCCGCGAAGAAGCAACGAACCTCGAACAAACACCGGATGCAATAATTACTACTACGGCAAAAGATCCAGCATGGTCCTATTTTATATGCATGACATGGCAAGATGCAACAGGGGAAACAACTTAAGCAATTTAATCGGAAACGGAGTCCGGAGAAATAGGGATTGGTTCAAGTTGTTTATCTAACCATAAATTTAAATGTTGTTTAGCATGGAAAACAATAGATAGGTGAGTTAGGCAATTTAAATGGAATGGGGCAACAGTTTGGAATTAATTATCCCACACATTACATATTTATTTATTAGGTGAACATGCATAATCAAAACTTAAAATGCACAAGATAGGATGCAAACAGAGATATGAATGGCATGAACATGTTAATGACATGAAACTGATTGGAAAACATACTTTATTGGTTGAGAAACAATTTTAAATGATTTAGTTAAGCAGATTACCAATTTAAAATGCATTAAGTAAGAGGTGGAACAATTATTCAATTTAATTGTTGCAAATCAGAAAACAAAGTTGATATTCAGGTGTGGCATGTAATTTTGGATGAAAAACATGTTTTGAGTATTTAAGTTGGAGCAACCATTTGAAAGTTATTAATTATGCCATTTAGTTAACCAATTTAAGGATTATTAAATAACCTGAATTTTTAATTGCCCAAATTGCAAAACAAAGTTGATAAACAGAAAGTTGGTTTCATTTTGAGTGGAAAACATATTTTATTTGTTGAAATTGGATTTAAAATGAATTAGTTATGAATTTGGCAATTTAAATTGCATTAAATAAGAAACAGTTGTTTTCAGCAATTTAAATTATTCAAAACAGAAAACAAATGTTATATTTGGAAAGAGCATGAAATTTTGGTTGGGAAACATATTTTATATGGGCCATTTGAAATATATTTGAATTTGTTATGGATTTAATCAAATTCATAAGAGTTATTTGAATTTGAAGTTTTGAAATTATTTAGAATGTTCAAAACAGTAAACAAAATACATATTTGAAAAGTTCATGAAATTTTGATTGGGATACATATTTTGTTTGGGCAAAAGGGAGTTGTATTGACAAAGTTATTGCATTTACAAAATTGGGGTTTATTCTGCCATTTTCTGGAAAAAAGAAAAAAAAAGAAATTAGAAGCAGGAATTTTTTTTCACAAGGGGAGGAGAGACCCGCGCTGGCTGACAGCTGGGTCCAGCGCCACGGGGCGCTGACTGGCGCGGGGGGGGGGGGAAGCTGACGGGGCTGTGGGGCCGCTGACGGGCGGGGCCCGCTGCGCGGAGTGGCGGAGTAAAAATGCTGGGCAATTTTTGCCCGATCGGGGATTCGACCTCCTGCCCTCGCGAGCGCGCGGAGGGAGCTCAACCACTGGGCCACCTCGTGGTTTCTGTTGTACTACCGCGCTGATGGTTTTTGAGGGATACAGACGGGGTTCATGGTTTCTGAAGACAAACGCGGAACTGCTCGCGCTACCTGACAGAGGTCGTCGATGGCGGGAGGCAGGGAAACAGCGCGGCGCTGCGGCGCAGAGGACGGGCGGACGCGGCGCGCAGCGGCCCAGGGTTCGTGCAGCCGTGCGAGGGTCACAGCGAGGAAAAGGAGGACAGGCAGGGGCTCTCACCTCGGTTGGTCGAGCTGCTGTCGACGTGCAGCCGCGGCGAGGTCTATCCGGCGACGGCGCGGCCACCACGGTGGTTCCCGGCAACGGCGAGGAAGCGGGGCAGGTACAGGGAATCTCCGCGGTTCCATTCCCGTGGAGGGTGTAGCTCGAGGAGGCCCGTGGCGATGGGACGGTGGCAGGTTCTGACGGTGGTGTGGAGGTGCAAGTTCAGTGGCGATGTTCAGAGGCAGAAGGAAAATCGGGGGGGGGGGGAAAGAAGGAGAGATGGCGGCGCCAATGGCTGGAGAGGAAGGGGGATTAGGGTTAGCGAGTAGGAGGGGGGTGGCGTTTTTAAGGTGGCCTTCGAGCTCGGTACGGCAGAGAATCGGGGAGGGGGGAGAAGGATCATACGGTGAGGGAGTGTTCATACAGAAGATGACGTCGAGGTGGAAGAAGATGCCCTCCTCGAAGGGGTATCGGGCCCGTGGTGGGCTGGGTTGTAGGTGGGCTTGGCCTGCCTCCCCAGCCCCAAAGGGGTTTTTCTTATTTATTCTTTTGTTCTTTCTCTTTTTTTTTTGTGTAGAAGAGAGAGAGAGAGAGAAAGGAATAAGGATTTGGGTTTATTTTTATGAATAATTTTTAGTACTTTGCAAAACAGTAATTAAAAGCAATTTACCATTAACTTCAAAATTTGGAATATTAGTTTGATTTTTTTTTTAAACTGGTTAGTTGAATTCCAAATAAGGTTTGATTTGGAATTTTTGGAAATAACAAATTTTATTTAATAAGCTCAAGCAATTATGCAAACATTAATGAATTTAATAGTTTGCAAGAATTTGATTTTTAAACCCACAATTTGAAACATGCCCATTAAGAAGGAATTGATTGGAAATTAAATTTGCCATTAGGGTTTTAACAAAAAGGGAAATTTTTATTTAGCAGGCAATTTAAATACATTCAACTTCAAACTTTTTGAAAAACAATTGAGTGGTTTACTTGCAACTTTCAATTGGGATTTTTAGACAGGTGTGAAAGTTTAAATTGTTTTGAATTTTTCAGTTGTGATGCAAACATGGTGCAATGCAATATGATGCATGTGATGCAAAAAGAAAAAGGAAGCAACCAATTCTACTAAGGGTAACACCCCAGGTGTTACAGACGACACCACTAACAAGGGATTGCGCCCTCGCAATCCACCTGCTAACCCGGGAGGGGAAAGAAGTTCGACTATCGATTCTTCATGCTTCCAGCTGATCTCCTCGACACCACAAACAAGAGATTCTTGCTCGGAGTGACGACGATGTTTTTCCACCAGGAATCTTCCGATGATCGAACCTATTAGGTTAAAGGTTCAGAAAACGTCCACCCACGTAGGATTCTAACACTTTGAAAGATAGACAAGGGGGGGAGACTTCAAAACAAATAAGATGGGAGGGGAAATAGAATAGGGATAAGGAGAAAAACAAGAATCCTATGGAGATGTTTTCCCAAAATAGTTTAGCAGAAATAGTTTTTGGCACTCTAGAAACAGCGACCATTAGCGAGGTTAACCTACAGGCTTTGCGGACCCGTTGCTTCGATAACCATTCGTATCGAAACAATATCGGGAATCGGAACCAAGGCTCTGATACCATTTTGTGACGCCCCGGGATCGGGCACTATGCAGATTTCAGCATTCCCGCCAAAATCCACATAATAACCGATTCCAGGTTGCCACTTGTGATAACATTACAACAGTTCACGAATATTCCGCAACAACAACAGAAATGAGATATACAAGATGGACTCAAACGAGTCAGGGATACAACTGATACAATACAAAGATCCAAATAACAGCGGAAGAAACAACATAGCGTCCGGCTACGGACAAGATACAAATTGGACTAAGTGTCCTGAAGATAACCGAGAGCATCCAATCCCTGCCCAGGCCAAGCCGGAGGGATTCCCAAGCTAACGTCGTCAGACTTCAAACCTGTTGACTGCAATATTGAATATGCAGCCACGAAAGAGATTCGTGGGTCAGTACGGTTAAGTACTGGCAAGTGGATAAACCATACTCACAAGATACCGGCGTAGCCAGTCATCACAAGATACAAATACTTTGGGTACAACGGGAAGGAGGGGTTTATTGCAAAGAGGCGGCAGCGGGCTGCACTAACCAACTACAGAAACACACTACAACTTCCGGCTAACAGAAAGAAGATAAGATAGCGTATCGGAACCAACTACAACTACTCACCAAACAATACCCATCCAATGTCACCCCCTAGTAAGGAAGCAACCCAAGGATAACTCACACTGTTGATTAGGGTGAAGTTCAGGTTATTGTGACAATATGTCTATTACTAGTCAAATCATTATTGATTAGGTGTAAGTTGTCTGAGTACTTGTTAGCCAGTACTTTCACCAAGTCGTCACATAACCGCGGACAACACGGCTTCTCGAGAAGATTCATCCCTGCAGGGTGTGCTCCAGTACCCCTACACACTCGAGCCACCAACTAAAACTCAGGTTGGCTCGACACGACCCAAACCATCTCTACAACCCATCCTAGGAGCCACGGATCTATAAGGTCCCAGCCACGCAGCCGAATACTCAGCGCAGGTGTGCAAAACTCCTGCAGGACACAACACCCCGGCACTACAGGCCTCGCCCTATATGCATCATCATCATCATCATCAGTAACCATGGGTGATCAACCCATTATGCAAGGAGCAAATGGAACACCCGAACTAAGTGTGGCTCTTCGGACAAGCTACAGATCAGGTCTAAGTCGAGGGGGGTCCCATACTACCACCCAAATGTGGTGAGCACGCTCATCATGGATCAGTAGACAAGACTCTTTTCCTAATTAAGTTCGACACTAGCAGGCTCCAAAACCCTAACCCGGGCCTCCTGCCGGTGCCTTAACATCAAAGTATTATTACCCAAAACAATAACAAGTTGTTGATTGAATTGAAACCCAACTATCAACTAAACAGGTGATAAGTAAAAGGACAGCAAGACTTGAGCGCAAACAACACTAAGCATGCAACTACGAGACGGGGCCAACAAGGTAAACAAGCAACAGTTAATAGGAAGTGGAAGGAAAGGCTATATCATGGCTGCAAGGTAAACATATAATAGGATCGAGACACAAGCATCGAATCAACAGGCTAGAATAAGAACAACGGAAAGAATCGGTAACAAGTGATGAAAGGCAGCCATTTGGCAGCAAGTGAGTATACTTGCCTGAGATCCAGCAAGTAGAGGTACATCCGAAGAACTTGTCGTTGCTCACATCATCTCAACGTCCTATCCGCGAAGAAGCAACAAACCTCGAACAAACACCGGATGCAATAATTACTACTACGGCAAAAGATCCAGCATGGTCCTATTTTATATGCATGACATGGCAAGATGCAACAGGGGAAACAACTTAAGCAATTTAATCGGAAACGGAGTCCGGAGAAATAGGGATTGGTTCAAGTTGTTTATCTAACCATCAATTTAAATGTTGTTTAGCATGGAAAACAATAGATAGGTGAGTTAGGCAATTTAAATGGAATGGGGCAACAGTTTGGAATTAATTATCCCACACATTACATATTTATTTATTAGGTGAACATGCATAATCAAAACCTAAAATGCACAAGATAGGATGTAAACAGAGATATGAATGGCATGAACATGTTAATGACATGAAACTGATTGGAAAACATACTTTATTGGTTGAGAAACAATTTTAAATGATTTAGTTAAGCAGATTACCAATTTAAAATGCATTAAGTAAGAGGTGGAACAATTATTCAATTTAATTGTTGCAAATCAGAAAACAAAGTTGATATTCAGGTGTGGCATGTAATTTTGGATGAAAAACATGTTTTTAGTATTTAAGTTGGAGCAACCATTTGAAAGTTATTAATTATGCCATTTAGTTAACCAATTTAAGGATTATTAAATAACCTTAATTTTTAATTGCCCAAATTGCAAAACAAAGTTTATAAACAGAAAGGTGGTTTCATTTTGAGTGGAAAACATATTTTATTTGTTGAAATTGGATTTAAAATGAATTAGTTATGAATTTGGCAATTTAAATTGCATTAAATAAGAAACAGTTGTTTTCAGCAATTTAAATTATTCAAAACAGAAAACAAATGTTATATTTGGAAAGAGCATGAAATTTTGGTTGGGAAACATATTTTATATGGGCCATTTGAAATATATTTGAATTTGTTATGGATTTAATCAAATTCATAAGAGTTATTTGAATTTGAAGTTTTGAAATTATTTAGAATGTTCAAAACAGTAAACAAAATACATATTTGAAAAGTTCATGAAATTTTGTTTGGGATACATATTTTGTTTGGGCAAAAGGGAGCTGTATTGACAAAGTTATTGCATTTACAAAATTGGGGTTTATTCTGCCATTTTCTGGAAAAAAGAAAAAAAAAGAAATTAGAAGCAGGAATTTTTTTACACAAGGGGAGGAGAGACCCGCGCTGGCTGACAGCTGGGTCCAGCGCCACGGGGCGCTGAATGGCGCGGGGGGGGAAGCTGACGGGGCTGTGGGGCCGCTGACGGGCGGGGCCCGCTGCGCGGAGTGGCGGAGTAAAAATGCTGGGCAATTTTTGCCCGATCGGGGATTCGACCTCTTGCCCTCGCGAGCGCGCGGAGGGAGCTCAACCACTGGGCCACCTCGTGGTTTCTGTTGTACTACCGCGCGGATGGTTTTTGAGGGATACAGACGGGGTTCGTGGTTTCTGAAGACAAACACGGAACTGCTCGCGCTACCTGACAGAGGTCGTCGATGGCGGGAGGCAGGGAAACAGCGCGGCGCTGCGGCGCAGAGGACGGGCGGACGCGGCGCGCAGCGGCCCAGGGTTCGTGCAGCCGTGCGAGGGTCACAGTGAGGAAAAGGAGGACAGGCAGGGGCTCTCACCTCGGTTGGTCGAGCTGCTGTCGACGTGCTGCCGTGGCGAGGTCTATCCGACGACGGCGCGGCCACCACGGTGGTTCCCGGCAACGGCGAGGAAGTGGGGCAGGTACAGGGAATCGCCGCGGTTCCATTCCCGTGGAGGGTGGAGCTCGAGGAGGCCCGTGGCGATGGGACGGTGGCGGGTTCTGACGGCGGTGTGGAGGTGCAAGTTCAATGGCGATGTTCAGAGGCAGAAGGAAAATCAGGGGGGGGAAGAAGGAGAGATGGCGGCGCCGATGGCTGGAGAGGAAGGGGGATTAGGGTTAGCGAGTAGGAGGGGGGTGGTGTTTTTAAGGTGGCCTTCGAGCTCGGTACGGCAGAGAATCGGGGAGGGGGGAGGAGGATCATACGGTGAGGGAGTGTTCGTATAGAAGATGACGTCGAGGTGGAAGAAGATTCCATCCTCGAAGGGGTATCGGGCCCGTGTTGGGCTGGGTTGTAGGTGGGCTTGGCCTGCCTCCCCAGCCCCAAAGGGGTTTTTCTTATTTATTCTTTTGTTCTTTCTCTTTTTTTGTGTGTAGAAGAGAGAGAGAGAAAGGAATAAGGATTTGGGTTTATTTTTATGAATAATTTTTAGTACTTTGCAAAACAGTAATTAAAAGCAATTTACCATTAACTTCAAATTTTGGAATATTAGTTTGATTTTTTTTTTTAAATTGGTTAGTTGAATTCCAAATAAGGTTTGATTTGGAATTTTTGGAAATAACAAATTTTATTTAATAAGCTCAAGCAATTATGCAAACATTAATGAATTTAATAGTTTGCAAGAATTTGATTTTTAAACCCACAATTTGAAACATGCCCATTAAGAAGGAATTGATTGGAAATTAAATTTGCCATTAGGGTTTTAACAAAAAGGGAAATTTTTATTTAGCAGGCAATTTAAATACATTCAACTTCAAACTTTTTGAAAAACAATTGAGTGGTTTACTTGCAACTTTCAATTGGGATTTTTAGACAGGTGTGAAAGTTTAAATTGTTTTGAATTTTTCAGTTGTGATGCAAACATGGTGCAATGCAATATGATGCATGTGATGCAAAAATAAAAAGGAAGCAACCAATTCTACTAAGGGTAACACCCCAGGTGTTACACTTCCGCTGTGTTTGTTAAGTTGCCTGCCCTTGTGACAGTTGTTTTAAACTTGATCATGTGATCATTTGTGTAAAACCTTTATGTATTCGTGTAACGAATGATGTATTTCTGTATGCCAACTGTGTATGTTTTTCTCGACTGATCTTTCTGGGATCGTGAATGTATGCATACGTAGGGTTTCAGACTGCCGGTCTGGGGTCCTTACAACAATTGCAAGGGCATTTCTGGCATTCATTAAAACTCGTTGATTTGGTCCTATCTCGCAGTTTTCGTGAGCTATAGCACACTGTTTGGGGGTTAGGGGACATTTAATGGGTATTTTTTGCATTTATTAAAAATGATCGATTTCGTCCTTTCTCACAGTTTTCCTGAGCTATAGCACACTGTTTGGGGGTCCGGGGACAATTTAATGGGCATTTGTAGCATTCATTCAAACTCGTCGATTTGGTCTTTTGTCGAAGTTTCAATGAGCAATAGAACAATGTTTGGGTATCCAGAGAAAATTTCATTTGCGTTTATTGCATTCATTTAAACTCGTCGATTTGGTCATATCTCGCAGTTTTCGTGAGCTATAGCACACTGTTTGTGGGTCCAGGGACAATTTCATAGGCATTTTGGCATTCATTCAAACTCGTCGATTTGGTCCTTTCCCGCAGTATCCGTGAGCTATAGCACAATGTTTGGGTATCCAGAGAAAATTTCATTTGCGTTTATTGCATTCATTTAAACTCGTCGATTTGGTCATATCTCGCAGTTTTCGTGAGCTATAGCACACTGTTTGTGGGTCCATGGACAATTTCATAGGCATTTTGGCATTCATTCAAACTCGTCGATTTGGTCCTTTCCCGCAGTATCCGTGAGCTATAGCACAATGTTTGGGTGTCCAGAGAAAATTTCATTTGCGTTTATTGCATTCATTAAAACTCGTCGATTCGGTCCTATCTCGTAGTTTTGATGAGCTATAGCACACTTTTTGTGGGTCCGAGGGCAATTTCATGGGCATCTCTGACATTCATTCAAACTCGTCGATTTGGTCCTTTCCCGCAGTATCCGTCAGATATAGCATAATGTTTGTGTGTCCGGGGATAAATTCATTGAATATATCTTGCATTCATTAAAACTCGTCGATTTGGACCTATCTCGTAGTTTTCGTGAGCTATAGTACCCTGTTTGGGGGCCGGAGACAATTGCAAGGGCATTTCTGGCATTCATTAAAACTCGTTGATTAGGTCCTATCTCGCAGTTTTCGTGAGCTATAGCACACTATATGGGGGTTTGGGGACAATTTAATGGGTATTTTTAGCATTTATTAAAAATCGTCGATTTCGTCCTTTCTCGCAGTTTTCCTGAGCTATAGCACACCGATTGGGGGTCCGGGGACAAGTTAATGGGCATTTCTAGCATTCATTCAAACTCGTCGATTTGGTCTTTTCTCGAAGTTTCAATGAGCAATAGCACAATGTTTGGGTATCCAGAGAAAATTTCATTTGCGTTTATTGCATTCATTTAAACTCGTCGATTTGGTCCTATCTCGCAGTTTTCGTGAGCTATAGCACACTTTTTTTGGGTCCGAGGGCAATTTCATGGGCATTTTTGGCATTCATTCAAACTCGTCGATTTGGTCCTTTCCCGCGGTATCCGTGAGCTATTGCATAATGTTTGGGTGTCCCGAGAAAATTTCATTTGCGTTTAGTGCATTCATTAAAACTCGTCGATTCGGTCCTATCTCGTAGTTTTGATGAGCTATAGCACACTTTTTGTGGGTCCGAGGGCAATTTCATGGGCATCTCTAACATTCATTCAAACTCGTCGATTTGGTCCTTTCCTGCAATATCCGTCAGATATAGCATAATGTTTGTGTGTCCGGGGATAAATTCATTGATATATCTTGCATTCATTAAAACTCGTCGATTTGGACCTATCTCGTAGTTTTCGTGAGCTATAGTACCATGTTTGGGGGCCGGAGACAATTGCAAGGGCATTTCTGGCATTCATTAAAATTCGTTGATTAGGTCCTATCTCGCAGTTTTCGTGAGCTATAGCACACTATATGGGGGTTTGGGGACAATTTAATGGGTATTTTTCGCATTTATTTAAAAATCGTCGATTTTGTCCTTTCTCGCAGTTTTCCTGAGCTATAGCACACCGATTGGGGGTCCGGGGACAGGTTAATGGGAATTTCTAGCATTCATTCAAACTCGTCGATTTGGTCTTTTCTCGAAGTTTCAATGAGCAATAGCACATTGTTTGGGTATCCAGAGAAAATTTCATCTGCATTTATTGCATTCATTAAAACTCGTCGATTTGGTCCTATCTCGCAGTTTTCGTGAGCTATAGCACACTTTTTGTGGGTCCGAGGGCAATTTCATGGGCATTTCTGGCATTCATTCAAACTCGTCGATTTGGTCCTTTCCCGCGGTATCCGTGAGCTATTGCATAATGTTTGGGTGTCCGGAGACAAATTCATTTATATATCTTGCATTCATTAAAACTCATCGATTTGGACCTATCTCGCAGTTTTCGTGAGCTATAGTACGCTGTTTGGGGGCCGGAGACAATTGCAAGGGCATTTCTGGCATTCATTAAAACTCGTTGATTTGGTCCTATCTCGCAGTTTTCGTGAGCTATAGCACACTGTTTGGGGGTTAGGGGACAATTTAATGGGTATTTTTTGCATTTATTAAAAATGATCGATTTCGTCCTTTCTCGCAGTTTTCCTGAGCTATAGCACACTGTTTGGGGGTCCGGGGACAATTTAATGGGCATTTGTAGCATTCATTCAAACTCGTCGATTTGGTCTTTTGTCGAAGTTTCAATGAGCAATAGAACAATGTTTGGGTATCCAGAGAAAATTTCATTTGCGTTTATTGCATTCATTTAAACTCGTCGATTTGGTCATATCTCGCAGTTTTCGTGAGCTATAGCACACTGTTTGTGGGTCCAGGGACAATTTCATGGGCATTTTTGGCATTCATTCAAACTCGTCGATTTGGTCCTTTCCCGCAGTATCCATGAGCTATAGCACAATGTTTGGGTGTCCAGAGAAAATTTCATTTGCGTTTATTGCATTCATTAAAACTCGTCGATTTGGTCCTATCTCGTAGTTTTGATGAGCTATAGCACCCTTTTTGTGGGTCCGAGGGCAATTTCATGGGCATCTCTGACATTCATTCAAACTCGTCGATTTGGTCCTTTCCCGCAGTATCCGTCAGATATAGCATAATGTTTGTGTGTCCGGGGATAAATTCATTGAATATATCTTGCATTCATTAAAACTCGTCGATTTGGACCTATCTCGTAGTTTTCGTGAGCTATAGTACCATGTTTGGGGGGCGGAGACAATTGCAAGGGCATTTCTGGCATTCATTAAAACTCGTTGATTAGGTCCTATCTCGCAGTTTTCGTGAGCTATAGCACACTATATGGGGGTTTGGGGACAATTTAATGGGTATTTTTGGCATTTATTAAAAATCGTCGATTTCGTCCTTTCTCGCAGTTTTCCTGAGCTATATGTCGCACCCGGACTTCTAGGGGATACTCATCGGGCCGAACTGAATAGTAGATGCTTGGATTACGGGGCTTATCTGCTCCCGCATCCTCTTACGAGTAGGCCAGCACTTATGTGCGACAACCAAACTCTACTATCCACCGTCGATGTAAACTATCCCATAGAAACCAGGACACTTCCATTGACGTACTTCAACCATACACACATGGTACGTCAACGGCATTGGAACAAGTGATATCACAACAGATCTCTACGACACAAAAGATTGAAATAAGTTGCAAATGGCTCTCATTAGAGCAGAGATAGCAAATACAATCATTTAGAGGACACATGTCCCAACAATTCATCATTACATCACAGCGGAAGCATTCAAAATGTCTGAGTACAGACAAGTTCCAAATAGGCCTAAGAGGCCGGAAACGAACAGACGGAGCCCATCCACGAAGTCTCGGATCCTGCCCGGGTCCGCTATCTACTCGTCAGCAGTCTCGTCATACTCCACGTAGTAGCCACCATGAGGATCCTCGGAAACATAGTCTGCGGAAACCACAGCCCCAAAGGGGTCAGTACATAAACGTACTGGAAAGCAAGACTCACAGTTCACCAAAGTGTAACCCGTCAACACCAAGCACAGATGCTTTGGGTTCAACGGAGGAAAGGGGATATAAAAGATGCTGCAACTGGTTGCACTAACCAACTACAAAATATACTACAACTTCCGGCTAACAGAAAGGAGATAAGATCGAGTATCGTAACCAACTATAGCTAACCACCAAACAAACCCATCCTGGACCTCGCCCCTTATCCAAGGAAGCAATCCGAGGATAACTCACACAGTTGAATTAATGATGGTTCAGATTATTGTGTCAATAAGCCTATTACTAGTCAAGTTGTTACTCATTGGGTGTAAGGTTGTTAATCATTAGGTTTAAGTTGTCCTGAGTACTTGTTAGCCAGTACTTTCACCAAGTAGTCCATAACCGCGGAAAACACGGCTTCTCGAGAAGATTTTATCCCTGCAGGGGTGCACCAATTTGGCCGTACACGTAAGAATAACCCGCCATACGGGAATCAAACCCACCAAGCGAGGTACTCAACACAACTCAACTCTTCTTCGCATAAAGCCCAAAGCACCTTGGGCGCACGGCTAATCGAGCCCCGAAGAAAAGGGACCCTCATAGCACTCTAAGAACGTGTCCCCCTATATGCCGACTACAAAAGTTCCACCCTGGCCTGGGCTCGCAAAAACATGCATGCGGCAAATGGAAAACACGAACTAAATGAGGCGATTTGGACGAGATGCGAATCGAATCAAATTGAGGGGGGCGCCCATACTCGCTTCCCACATGCGGTTAGTGCGCTCATCATGGATCAGTAGACAAGACCATTTTCCTATTAGGGTCGACACTAGCAGGCCTCAAAACCACACAGGGCCTCCTGCCGGTGCCTTATCATCAAATTATTATTAACAATAACATTAGCATGATTCATTGTTTAACATCGAGCCCCCAGAACATAATGAAATAGTAACAGAAAGTAACGGGTAACATACTCGAGCAAAACAACCCTAAGCATGCTAGTAAGACACGGGCAACAAGCAAAAGGTTATAGGTATGGGGGTGAGGCAATATCAGGGTTAAAGGATTCATGTGATAGGTTCGTAACAGAAACAACTATTCATAGGGCTAGCAGAATAGGCAACGGAAAGTATCGGTAACCAATGTTGAAAGGAACACGATGGTTCATGTGAGTGAATACTTGCCTGCAAACCCAGTAGCCTGGTACTGAGCTAACTCCTTAGAAGGGGTGTCGTAAGTATCGTCGGTCTCAACGTCGTCGTTTATCCGAGAAGAAGCAAACAAACAATGCAGAAAGGTAAACAATCAATATCATGGCATAGTGCACAATCATGGGATGATGCATGTCAAGTTAATGGATGCATCAAAATAAACTAATTGACATGGTAACACAATTTAAATGGACCCATATGCAATTGGATTGCATATGGAAAGCCCATGAATTAAGTTGAAACATTTGTTTTACAACTAATCAACTTGTGTAAGTGAATTAGCATGATGCATGGATGAAGAAAACAACAAAATAACAACAATAGAACCAAATGGAAATAAGGTTTACCCATTTTTAAATTTTAGTTATTAAGTTAAGGAATTTTGGTTCCTTAAAGGTGTCACACAAACATTTGTTGTTTTCATCAAGTTAAATTGTTCAAAACAGATAACAAAGTTCATATTTGAAAAGAACACACAATTTTAGGTGGATTACATGTTTCACTTGTTAAAAAAGGATTTCAAATAAATTATTTATGAATTAAACAAGTTTGAACAAGTTTTAATTGAATTTAATTCAAGCATGAACTTATTTGAGTTTTTATTTGTTCAAAACATTAAATGAGATTCATACTTGAAAAGCTTATACTTTTAGGGTTTGAAAACATATTTTATAAGTTCAAAAAGAATTCAATTTGATCAAGTTATGAATTTAACAATATTAAATGATTTAAACAAGGTTTAAATCATTTTTTCGTGAGCTATAGCACACTATATGGGGGTTAGGGGACAATTAAATGGGTATTTTTGCCATTTATTAAAAATCGTCGATTTTGTCCTTTCTCGCAGTTTTCCTGAGCTATAGCACACCGATTGGGGGTCCGGGGACAAGTTAATGGGCATTTCTAGCATTCATTCAAATTCGTCGATTTGGTCTTTTCTCGAAGTTTCAATGAGCAATAGCACAATGTTTGCGTATCCACAGAAAATTTCATTTGCGTTTATTGCATTCATTAAAACTCGTCGATTTGGTCCTATCTCGCAGTGTTCGTGAGCTATAGCACACTGTTTGTGGGTTCGGGGACAATTTCATGGGCATTTCTGGCATTCATTCAAACTCATCGATTTGGTCCTTTCCCGCAGTATCCGTGAGCTATAGCACAATATTTGGGTGTCCAGAGAAAATTTCATTTGCGTTTATTGCATTCATTAAAACTCGTCGATTTGGTCCTATCTCGTAGTTTTCATGAGCTATAGCATAATGTTTGGGTGTACGGGGACAAATTCACTGATATATCTTGCATTCATTAAAACTCGTCGATTTGGACTTATCTCGTAGTTTTCGTGAGTTATAGTACCCTGTTTGGGGGCCGAAGACAAGTGCAAGGGCATTTATGGCATTCATTATAACTCGTTGATTAGGTCCTATCTCGCAGTTTTCGTGAGCTATAGCAAACTATTTGGGGGTTAGGGGACAATTTAACGGGTATTTTTGGCATTTATTAAAAGTCGTTGATTTCGTCCTTTCTCGCAGTTTTCCTGAGCTATAGCACACTTATTGGGGGTCCGGGGACAATTTAATGGGCATTTCTAGCATTCATTCAAACTCGTCGATTTGGTCTTTTCTCGAAGTTTCAATGAACAATAGCACAATGTTTGGGTATCCATGGAAAATATCATCTGCGTTTATTGCATTCATTAAAACTCGTCGATTTGTTCCTATCTAGCAGTTTTCGTGAGCTACCTATAGCATACTATTTGTGGGTCCGGGGACAATTTCATGGGCATTTCTGGCATTCATTCAAACTCGTAGATTTGGTCCTTTCCCGCAGTATCCGTGAGCTATAGCATAATGTTTGGGTGCCGGGGGACAAATTCATTGATACATCTTGCATTCATTAAAACTCGTCGATTTGGACCTATCTCGCAGTTTTCGTGAGCTGTAGTACCCTGTTTGGGGGTTGGAGACAATTGCAAGGGCATTTCTGGCATTCATTAAAACTCGTTGATTAGGTCCTATCTCGCAGTTTTCGTGAGCTATAGCACACTATTTGGGGGTTAGGGGACAATTTAATGGGTATTTTTGGCATTTGTTAAAAATCGTCGATTTCGTCCTTTCTCGCAGTTTTCCTGAGCTATAGCACACTGATTGGGGGTCCGGGGACAAGTTAATGGACATTTCTAGCATTCATTCAAACTCGGTGATTTGGTCTTTTCAAGAAGTTTCAATGAGCAATAGCACAAGTTTTGGGTATCCAGAGAAAATTTCATTTGCGTTTATTGCATTCATTAAAACTCGTCGATTTGGTCCTATCTCGCAGTTTTTGTGAGCTATAGCACACTTTTTGTGGGTCTGAGGACAATTTCATGGGCATTTCTGGCATTCATTCAAACTCGTCGATTTGGTCCTTTCCCGCGGTATCCGTGAGCTATAGCATAATGTTTGGGTGTCCGGGGACAAATTCATTGATATATCTTGCATTCATCAAAACTCATCGATTTGGACCTATCTCGTAGTTTTCGTGAGCTATAGTACGCTGTTTGGGGGCCGGAGACAATTGCAAGGGCATTTCTGGCATTCATTAAAACTCGTTGATTTGGTCCTATCTCGCAGTTTTCGTGAGCTATAGCACACTGTTTGGGGGTTAGGGGACAATTTAATGGGTATTTTTGGCATTTATTAAAAATGATCTATTTTGTCCTTTCTGGCAGTTTTTCCTGAGCTATAGCACACTGTTTGGGGGTCCGGGGACAATTTAATGGGCATTTGTAGCATTCATTCAAACTCGTCGATTTGGTCTTTTCTCGAAGTTTCAATGAGCAATAGAACAATGTTTGGGTATCCAGAGAAAATTTCATTTGCGTTTATTGCATTAATTTAAACTCGTCGATTTGGTCCTATCTCGCAGTTTTCGTGAGCTATAGCACAATGTTTGGGTGTCCAGAGAAAATTTCATTTGCGTTTATTGCATTCATTAAAACTCGTCGATTTGGTCCTATCTCGTAGTTTTGATGAGCTATAGCACACTTTTTGTGGGTCCGAGGGCAATTTCATGGGCATCTCTGGCATTCATTCAAACTCGTCGATTTGGTCCTTTCCCGCAGTATCCGTCATATATAGCATAATGTTTGTGTGTCCGGGGATAAATTCATTGATATATCTTGCATTCATTAAAACTCGTCGATTTGGACCTATCTCGTAGTTTTCGTGAGCTATAGTACCCTGTTTGGGGGCCGGAGACAATTGCAAGGGCATTTCTGGCATTCATTAAAACTCGTTGATTAGGTCCTATCTCGCAGTTTTCGTGAGCTATAGCACACTATTTGGGGGTTAGGGGACAATTTAATGGGAATTTTTGGCATTTATTAAAAATGATCTATTTTGTCCTTTCTCGCAGTTTTTCTTGAGCTATAGCACACTGTTTGAGGGTCCGGGGACAATTTAATGGGCATTTGTAGCATTCATTCAAACTCGTCGATTTGGTCTTTTCTCGAAGTTTCAATTTGCAATAGAACAATGTTTGGGTATCCAGAGAAATTTTCATTCGCGTTTATTGCATTCATTTAAAATTGTCGATTTCGTCCTTTCTCGCAGTTTTCGTGAGCTATAGCACACTGTTTATGGGTTCGAGGGCAATTTCATGGGCAGTTCTGGCATTCATTCAAAATCGTCGATTTGGTCCTTTCCCGCAGTATCCGTGAGCTATAGCATAATGTTTGGTTGTCCGGGGAAAAATTCATTGATATATGTTGCATTCATTAAAACTTGTCGATTTGGACCTATCTCGTAGTTTTCGTGAGCTATAGTACCCGGTTTGGGGGCAGGAGACAATTTCAAGGGAATTTCTGGCATTCATTAAAACTCGTTGATTAGGTTCTATCTCGCAGTTTTCGTGAGCTATAGCACACTATTTGGGGGTTAGGGGATAATTAAATGGGTATTTTTGGCATTTATTAAAAATCGTCGATTTCGTCCTTTCTCGTAGTTTTCTTGACCTATAGCACACCGATTGTGGGTCCGGGGACAATTTCATGGGCATTTCTAGCATTCATTCAAACTCGTCGATTTGGTCCTTTATCGCAGTATCCGTGAGCTATAGCACAATATTTGGGTGTCCAGAGAAAATTTCATTTGCGTTTATTGCATTCATGAAAACTCGTCGATTTATTCCTATCTCGTAGTTTTCATGAGCTATAGCACACTTTTTGTGGGTCGGAGGGCAATTTCATGGGTATTACTGGCATTCATTCAAAGTCGTCGATTTGGTCCTTTCCCGCAGTATTCGTGAGCTATAGCATAATGTTTGGGTGTATGGGGACAAATTCACTGATCTATCTTGCATTCACTAAAACTCGTCGATTTGGACTTATCTCGTAGTTTTCGTGAGTTATAGTACCCTGTTTGGGGTCCGGAGACAATTGCAAGGGAATTTATGGCATTCATTAAAACTCGTTGATTAGGTCCTATCTCGCAGTTTTCGTGAGCTATAGCACACTATTTGGGGGTTAGGGGACAATTTAATGGGTATTTTTGGCATTTATTAAAAGTCGTTGATTAAGTCTTTTCTCGCAGTTTTCCTGAGCTATAGCACACTGATTGGGGGTCCGGGGACAATTTAATGGGCATTTCTAGCATTCATTCAAACTCGTCGATTTGGTCTTTTCTCGAAGTTTCAACGAACAATTGCACAATGTTTGGGTATCCATGGAAAATATCATCTGCGTTTATTGCATTCATTAAAACTCGTCGATTTGGTCCTATCTCGCAGTTTTCGTGAGCTAGCTATAGCATACTATTTGTGGGTCCGGGGACAATTTCATGGGCATTTCTGGCATCCAATAAAACTCGTCGATTTGGTCCTTTCCCGCAGTATCCGTGAGCTATAGCATAATGTTTGGGTGCCGGGGGACAAATTCACTGATATATCTTGCATTCATTAAAACTCGTCGATTTGGACTTATCAAATAGTTTTTGTGAGTTATAGTACCCTGTTTGGGGGCCGGAGACAATTTTCAAGGGCATTTATGGCATTTATTAAAACTCGTTGATTAGGTTCTATCTCGCAGTTTTCGTGAGCTATAGCACACTATTTGGGGGTTAGGGGATAATTAAATGGGTATTTTTGGCATTTATTAAAAATCGTCGATTTCGTCCTTTCTCGCAGTTTTCTTGACCTATAGCACACCGATTGTGGGTCCGGGGACAATTTCATGGGCATTTCTGGCATTCATTCAAACTCGTCGATTTGGTCCTTTCTCGCAGTATCCGTGAGCTATAGCACAATATTTGGGTGTCCAGAGAAAATTTCATTTGCGTTTATTGCATTCATGAAAACTCGTCGATTTATTCCTATCTCGTAGTTTTCGTGAGCTATAGCACACTTTTTGTGGGTCCGAAGGCAATTTCATGGGTATTACTGGCATTCATTCAAAGTCGTCGATTTGGTCCTTTCCCGCAGTATTCGTGAGCTATAGCATAATGTTTGGGTGTACGGGGACAAATTCACTGATATATCTTGCATTCACTAAAACTCGTCGATTTGGACTTATCTCGTAGTTTTCGTGAGTTATAGTACCCTGTTTGAGGGCCGGAGACAATTGCAAGGGCATTTATGGCATTCATTAAAACTCGTTGATTAGGTCCTATCTCGCAGTTTTCGTGAGCTATAGCACACTATTTGGGGGTTAGGGGACAATTTAATGGGTATTTTTGGCATTTATTAAAAGTCGTTGATTTCGTCCTTTCTCGCAGTTTTCCTGAGCTATAGCACACTGATTGGAAGTCCGGGGACAATTTAATGGGCATTTCTAGCATTCATTCAAACTCGTCGATTTGGTCTTTTCTCGAAGTTTCAATGAACAATAGCACAATGTTTGGGTATCCATGGAAAATATCATCTGCGTTTATTGCATTCATTCAAACTCGTCGATTTGGTCCTATCTCGCAGTTTTCGTGAGCTAGCTATAGCATACTATTTGTGGGTCCGGGGACAATTTCATGGGCATTTCTGGCATCCATTAAAACTCGTCGATTTGGTCCTTTCCCGCAGTATCCGTGAGCTATAGCATAATGTTTGGGTGCCGGGGGACAAATTCACTGATATATCTTGCATTCATTAAAACTCGTCGATTTGGACTTATCAAGTAGTTTTTGTGAGTTATAGTACCCTGTTTGGGGGCCGGAGACAATTTTCAAGGGCATTTATGGCATTCATTAAAACTCGTTGATTAGGTTCTATCTCGCAGTTTTCGTGAGCTATAGCACACTATTTGGGGGTTAGGGGATAATTAAATGGGTATTTTTGGCATTTATTAAAAATCGTCGACTTCGTCCTTTCTCGCAGTTTTCTTGAGCTATAGCACACCGATTGTGGGTCCGGGGACAATTTCATGGGCATTTCTGGCATTCATTCAAACTCGTCGATTTGGTCCTTTCCCGCAGTATCCGTGAGCTATAGCACAATATTTGGGTGTCCAGAGAAAATTTCATTTGCGTTTATTGCATTCATGAAAACTCGTCGATTTATTCCTATCTCGTAGTTTTCGTGAGCTATAGCACACTTTTTGTGGGTCGGAAGGCAATTTCATGGGTATTACTGGCATTCATTCAAACTCGTCGATTTGGTCCTTTCCCGCAGTATTCGTGAGCTATAACATAATGTTTGGGTGTCCGGGGACAAATTCACCGATATATCTTGCATTCATTAAAACTCGTCGATTTGGACTTATCTCGTAGTTTTCGTGAGTTATAGTACCCTGTTTGGCGGCCGGAGACAATTGCAAGGGCATTTCTGGCATTCATTAAACCTCGTTGATTAGGTGCTATCTCGTAGTTTTCGTGAGCTATAGCACACTATTTGGTGGTTAGGGGACAATTTAATGGGTATTTTTGGCATTTATTAAAAGTCGTCGATTTCGTCCTTTCTCGCAGTTTTCCTGAGCTATAGCACACTGATTGGGGGTCCGGGGACAATTTAATGGGCATTTCTAGCATTCATTCAAACTCGTCGATTTGGTCTTTTCTCGAAGTTTCAATGAACAATAGCACAATGTTTGGGTATCCATGGAAAATATCATCTGCGTTTATTGCATTCATTAAAACTCGTCGATTTGGTCCTATCTCGCAGTTTTCGTGAGCTAGCTATAGCATACTATTTGTGGGTCCGGGGACAATTTCATGGGCATTTCTGGCATTCATTCAAACTCGTCGATTTGGTCCTTTCCCGCAATATCCGTGAGCTATAGCATAATGTTTGGGTGCCGGGGGACAAATTCATTGATATATCTTGCATTCATTAAAACTCGTCGATTTGGACTTATCTCGTAGTTTTCGTGAGTTATAGTACCCTGTTTGGCGGCCGGAGACAATTGCAAGGGCATTTCTGGCATTCATTAAAACTCGTTGATTAGGTGCTATCTCGCAGTTTTCGTGAGCTATAGCACACTATTTGGGGGTTAGGGGACAATTTAATGGGTATTTTTGGCATTTATTAAAAATCGTCGATTTCGTCCTTTCTCGCAGTTTTCTTGAGCTATAGCACACCGATTGTGGGTCCGGGGACAATTTCATGGGCATTTCTGGCATTCATTCAAACTCGTCGATTTGGTCCTTTCTCGCAGTATCCGTGAGCTATAGCACAATATTTGGGTGTCCAGAGAAAATTTCATTTGCGTTTATTGCATTCATGAAAACTTGTCGATTTATTCCTATCTCGTAGTTTTCGTGAGCTATAGCACACTTTTTGTGGGTCCGAAGGCAATTTCATGGGTATTACTGGCATTCATTCAAAGTCGTCGATTTGGTCCTTTCCCGCAGTATTCGTGAGCTATAGCATAATGTTTGGGTGTACGGGGACAAATTCACTGATATATCTTGCATTCACTAAAACTCGTCGATTTGGACTTATCTCGTAGTTTTCGTGAGTTATAGTACCCTGTTTGAGGGCCGGAGACAATTGCAAGGGCATTTATGGCATTCATTAAAACTCGTTGATTAGGTCCTATCTCGCAGTTTTCGTGAGCTATAGCACACTATTTGGGGGTTAGGGGACAATTTAATGGGTATTTTTGGCATTTATTAAAAGTCGTTGATTTCGTCCTTTCTCGCAGTTTTCCTGAGCTATAGCACACTGATTGGGGGTCCGGGGACAATTTAATGGGCATTTCTAGCATTCATTCAAACTCGTCGATTTGGTCTTTTCTCGAAGTTTCAATGAACAATAGCACAATGTTTGGGTATCCATGGAAAATATCATCTGCGTTTATTGCATTCATTAAAACTCGTCGATTTGGTCCTATCTCGCAGTTTTCGTGAGCTAGCTATAGCATACTATTTGTGGGTCCGGGGACAATTTCATGGGCATTTCTGGCATCCATTAAAACTCGTCGATTTGGTCCTTTCCCGCAGTATCCGTGAGCTATAGCATAATGTTTGCGTGCCGGGGGACAAATTCACTGATATATCTTGCATTCATTAAAACTCGTCGATTTGGACTTATCAAGTAGTTTTTGTGAGTTATAGTACCCTCTTTGGGGGCCGGAGACAATTTTCAAGGGCATTTCTGGCATTCATTAAAACTCGTTGATTAGGTCCTATCTCGCAGTTTTCGTGAGCTATAGCACACTATTTGGGGGTTAGGGGACAATTTAATGGGGATTTTTGGCATTTATTAAAAATCGTCCATTTCGTCCTTTCTCGCAGTTTTCCTGAGCTATAGCACACTGATTGGGGGTCCGGGGACAAGTTAATGGGCATTTCCAGCATTCATTCAAACTCGTCGATTTGGTCTTTTCTCGAAGTTTCAATGAGCAATAGCACAATGTTTGGGTATCCTTGGAAAATATCATCTGCGTTTATTGCATTCATTAAAACTCGTCGATTTGGTCCTATCTCGCAGTTTTCGTGAGCTAGCTATAGCATACTATTTGTGGGTCCGGGGACAATTTCATGGGCATTTCTGGCATTCATTCAAACTCGTCGATTTGGTCATTTCCCGCAGTATCCGTGAGGTATAGCATAAAGTTTGGGTGCCGGGGGACAAATTCATTGATATATCTTGCATTCAATAAAACTCGTCGATTTGGACCTATCTCGCAGTTTTCGTGAGCTGTAGTACCCTGTTTGGGGGCTGGAGACAATTCCAAGGGCGTTTCTGGCATTCATTAAAACTCGTTGATTAGGTCCTATCTCGCAGTTTTGTGAGCTATAGCACACTATTTGGGGGTTAGGGGACAATTTAATGGGTATTTTTGGCATTTATTAAAAATCGTCGATTTCGTCCTTTCTCGCAGTTTTCCTGAGCTATAGCACACTGAATGGGGGTCCGGGGACAAGTTAATGGGCATTTCTAGCATTCATTCAAACTCGTCGATTTGGTCTTTTCTCGAAGTATCCGTGAGCTATAGCATAATGTTTGGGTGTCCGGGGACGAATTCATTGATATATCTTGCATTCATTAAAACTCATCGATTTGGACCTATCTCGTAGTTTTCGTGAGCTATAGTACGCTGTTTGGGGGCCGGAGACAATTGCAAGGGCATTTCTGGCATTCATTAAAACTCGTTGATTTGGTACTATCTCGCAGTTTTCGTGAGCTATAGCACACTGTTTGGGGGTTAGGGGACAATTTAATGGGTATTTTTGGCATTTATTAAAAATGATCGATTTCGTCCTTTCTCGCAGTTTTCCTGAGCTATAGCACACTGTTTGGGGGTCTGGGGACAATTTAATGGGCATTTGTAGCATTCATTCAAACTCGTCGATTTGGTCTTTTCTCGAAGTTTCAATGAGCAATAGAACAATGTTTGGGTATCCAGAGAAAATTTCATTTGCGTTTATTGCATTCATTTAAACTCGTCGATTTGGTCCTATCTCGCAGTTTTCGTGAGCTATAGCACACTGTTTGTGGGTCCAGGGACAATTTCATGGGCATATTATGCATTCATTCAAACTCGTCGATTTGGTCCTTTCCCGCAGTATCCGTGAGCTATAGCACAATGTTTGGGTGTCCAGAGAAAATTTCATTTGCGTTTATTGCATTCATTAAAACTTATCGATTTGGTCCTATCTCGTTGTTTTCGTGAGCTATATCGCACTGTTTGTGGCTCCGGGGACAATTTCATGGCCATTTCTGGCATTCATTCTGATGGAGGGATGATAACCCGGTAGGCTAACGCCAAGGAGTAACTCGGCCCAAAGGACGCTGCGCAAGACCAGGCTTAGGATAAAGGAGCTTCTAGAAGGCCCAGGAACGTAGGCCTCGTAACCCGGATTGTGGGTTCCGGTAAGGAAGTTTAGGGTTTGTAAGCAGTGTCCGGGTAGGATTCAGAGTACGCCTTGGAGAGTAAGCCAGGGGGTCCGGATGTTATATAAGCCGGCCCCTAGGTTAGGGTTAAAAAGGAGAGTTTTTAGCGTGAGTAAGAACATAATCGACGGATTGCGGAGTATCGAGTATCCATTGTAACACGAGTATCGAGATAGTATATTTAGATCGTAGACTCGGCGACTTGATTGCCGGCTACCAGATTGCGTATCATCATGCTTTCCCTTGAGCTAAACCCTCTCCCAAACACCAGAGTCGATTTGCCCCAAGACAAGTTACCCCCGGTAACGTCTGCCGTGATTATCCCACGACAGTTGGCGCCCACCATGGGGCCTACGTCCAGGGGTGTTTACATCACGGGAGAAGCTAGGGAGAACATGAAGAACCTCGTCGTTGGCAAGATCTACACCAACCCCGAAGGAGAGAAGACGGTGGACGATTTTGGCTGGGGGCCAGAGTCAGATCTGCTCGAATCCGGATCTGTCGTGACAATCGGTCGGATCAACGTCTTCATCGGCATGGTACGTACGTCCGGTTCAATCCCTGACGATTTTGGATTTGATTCTGTGTCAGGGGAGGCCACCTGCGTTCAGTCTGATGGAGAGGAATCGGTCGGGACGATAGATCCGACTGAAGAGCCCACCACGAAGAGGGAACAGCCGGAGGAGCCGGTATGGACCCCGCGTGGCCGGGTTACGAGAGAAGATGACACCGAGTCTATCTTGCACCTGCTGGAGGATCGGTACGAGGAAGATAGCAGTGATGAGGAAGAATACGAATCTGCGCCAAGCACTGTGCGCCAGGTCGCGGTCTACACGGCCCCTGCAACCAATCTTAATCAGGGGAACGTGACCGCGGCCGCCGTCGGAGCAGCACAAGCATTGGCCCAGCATCAAGGTCCGGTTCACGGAAACCCGGTTCTGGCCCGGGTTGATGGTGAATCGGCCTCAGTTACCAGCCATGCGGCGGATAGCGAGTTGCAGGCAAACACGTTCGGATATCTGGGAAACCGGACGCCAGGGGCGGGTCCTTCAAACCCGCAACACCCGGCCCTGTTCAACAACAACATGATCCTGGATCCCACCGTTCTAGCCATAGTCATAACCCCGGAAAACGCGGTGGAACGTGTTAGGGATCTGGATGTAGACCGTCGTGCATTGGAGCAACAAAGAAGGCAAGTAGAAGCAGAAAAACAAGGGGTAGCTGCACGCCGACGTGAGCTGGATGCGTTGGAAAACCGGCTCCGAGAAGAGACAACCAGGGTGCATCAAAGGCACCAGACCAGATTACCGGTAACGGGTGTAGTCATAAACCCGGCCGCACTATTCATCACACCTCAGGATCATCCGATTCCGGCGGTGAACCAAGGAACTGTACATGAACCTGCAACTGGACGAGCATAGCCGGTAAACGTGCAGGCCGGGTTACCCATATTACAGACTGGAGTCACTACCGGCAATACATTACCACCACCATCACGATTTCGCACGCCAGCAGGTCATTACAACAACCCCATGGATAATGTGTACGCAGCAACACTCGCATTGAATCAAATCCCCGTGAGAGAGTCAGCCCACGCAGAGGAGACCCGGCGGGCGATAGATCTATTGCGCACCGCGGTGGCGCAGCAAGTTAATTACCCGCACAACAGAAGCGGAATGCATGGGACACCATATATCAGCCAGCAACGAGTCAATACCGGCAATATTCAGACAAGTTCAGCACGGCGGAGGGCAGAGCAGCAGCAAATGCCGCCTCCTCCCCGCGTCCAGGCCGTACCAGCAGCATCAGCAACGCAAGCTGTTGTGGACAGTTCCAGAGCTAGGAGAGCCGCGGCCGGGTCTGCGGTGCACGGACCAGCAGCAGCGCCGCGTCCAGCCGTACCCCCCGCAGGATCACACGTTTCCCGAGTAAGGCCAGTTCCGATTAATATCGCTGGGCCTAAGTGTCTGTCGGATAACATCAGGGCTGAGCCTTACCCGGATAAATTCAAGGAACCGGGTAAGGTAGTGAATTATGAGCCGACTATGGATCCAGAAACATGGTTGAGCAGTTATGAGATGGCTATGTCAATCCGAAACGCGTCTGAAAATCTTCAGGCCAAATTCATGTACTTGATGATGTCAGAGGGAGCAGCAAAGCTATGGTTCACTAATCTACCAGAAGGATCTATCAAGTCATGGGAGGAGTTGAAAACTGCGTTTATCAAGCACTTTCATGGGACGTGCAGAAAGCTATTTACCATTGATGACCTAGAGCGGTGCGTCCAGAAGAAGGGAGAATCGGCGCGCAGCTGGGTGCGCCGAGTTATGGAGATACTTCACTCATCCACAGATATTCAGCCCAGGGATGCGTTTGTCACGACCCCGGACCCAGAGATATACATACTGTTATGTGCTCCTAGCCATGGACTCACAAGGGCTTCAGGGTTACCAGCCCTGGCCGCAACAAACAACAGCAGGCAGACCGGATTCATCGGCACGTAGTCCGGATCCCCGGTCTACTACTCCTTGTATCCATGCTAGTCATAACCAACTATGTATATCAAAGTGTCCACGAATCGAAAGAAACTGAAGGAAACGGGACCAAAGCTATACAGAGATGCTATGTGTCCAGAAAGTGCAACAACAATCGAGGGTTACTGGGGTTACCTCGCCCCAGGCCGATCACATCGACAGGCGGGCTCGGACATGGATCATCGGCTCCACAACCCCTCGACTGCGACAACTATGCAGGCATAGCCAAAACTGTATAACAATGAGCTCGAAACCAACAACCGATCAAAGCAACACTCTAAACAAGAAGCTTTATTAAACAGATGTTACTAGAGTATAGCTTACAAGCAGAGGTCACACGACCCAACATTACATCAGACAACGGAAAGCAAAATATGTTGCTAATCAACAAGAACCAAAAAGGCCTAAGAGGCCGCAACATAAGGCGACGTCCCAGCCCATAGATTCCAGGCTGCTACCTGGGAACCCCGAACTACTCGTCGATGTCCACGTTGAAACACCACCGATGGAGTTCTTCTCCTGAACCAAAATTAAGCAAACCTGAGTACGGGAGGTACTCAACAAGACTTAATTAACCTATTATATATCTACTATTTTGAAAAGGGTTTCATGAAGGCTGATTTGCGTAAAGCAATCTTTGTTTTGCAAGTTGAGGAAGGAATAGCACGTCTCATAGAATGTTTTGAAAACAGATGAGAAAGCTAAACAGCTACTGATATCATCATCTTTTAATCCACCAGAACATATCAGCACCTCGTGCTTCAAAGATCACCTCCTCCAGTTGTTCCACACTATCTCATGCTACAAGGTAACCCCTCTCGGCATCTCCGAGGAGGCATCCTTCATTCTTTATCAACAAGTTTTAGTCATTCCGTTCAAGTTATCTATGATCACAGAATCCGTCACCAAGTCGTCTTTAACCGCAGACACGGCTTTTCGAAAAGATTTAACCCTGCAGGGGTGTACAACTTTACCCACACGTACCAACCGACTCTTAGTGCCACCAGGGTTAGCACTAGTCCGGGAAGTGCCGGCAGAGGGTAGTCGATTCCCAGCCTTTACCTTGTCGAACCATATCCATGAGTCAACCCAAACAGGGCCACCCCGTCAACAGGGAGTTGGCCACCTCCTGACGGCACCTGTTCTGTGAGTCGGGAACAAGATCCGTGTACGTCCATCACTTGTCCCGGTCACGACCTAGTTTTCTCCAAAACATTTTCCGACTCACACGCAGATGGAAAAGCTCAAACTACGTGGCTCATGGATAAGGTTAAACAAGTTAGTCAGCCGGGCGGGGTTCATCGGCCCACGTGTGGCTGTACGCTCAGTCTTGGCTCGAAGGCGAGAACTCGCTCCTAGGGGCATGAACAGGACAAAACGCCACAACCCATTGTGGCCTCACATCCATGCCGTGATTAGTCAGGTTATCAAAGGTAATTCAAATCATAAACACCTGACATAGTAGATTCACGCATTGACCAGAATCAACAACTAGGCATGGCTAAGCAAGACTCACAAGGTTTAGCGGAGCGCGCACAAACAAACCTATAGCTGCTAGGTGAAGTGGATCAGGATATCTAGGTTATGCAGTATATAGGAGAACTCTATCTACTGACATCGAAATAGTTTGGAACCGAATGCAAAGTACGAGATTCAAATCACTTTGAAATCATATATGAGCAGATAAGAGGTTATGCTTGCCTTGGTTATAAGAAAACCAGATAAATATCTTCTGGAAAAAGTGCTTGACTTGTCGGTTAAGATCAAGTATTCGTCATGGAATTGTTGGCCTTCTCTTCGGAGTCACGTTCTACCGAGGGGGGGGAAATAAACACCGAAACAAGAAGAACAATCAACCATGGCATCGATGCAATGCACAACATGTATGCATGAGCAAGTTAATGCACTGAAATAAAACCCTAAGCATGTTCGTTGGGTTGCTAGGGTTCGTATGAAAATTAGGCAGTTTTACTGAAATTACCCCGAAACTAGACCCCGGAGGGGGTTTCGGGCGATTATGAAAGTGAGTGCAATTTTAGTTGCTCAAATGAGGTTGAAAACATCATAAACATGTTGCATTTGTCATTTTGAGCATTTTGGTATATAACTTTTATTTTTCTTATTTTGGTGAATAAAAACTTATTTTCCTATTTTTAACTGATTAAACAGCATTAAATAATGGCCAAAATTGAAGTATGTCAAACATTTATGAAAGTGACATTTTTGGGTAGCTTACATTTTTATGAACATTACCATATTTTTACTTTATTTTTCTGATCAATATTTTGGAAGATATTAATTAAACAAATTTATTCATTTTCTGGATTTCCTCAATTTCCTAAAAAAGGGAAATATGACATCATGATGATGTCACTATGACATCACCCAGAGATGAACTGCTCTAATTCTCTCAAATTCGAAGAATTTCGCGCGCAATTGACAGAACAAACTATACCAGGAGGGAGAGGAGGTCGAGGGGAGCAATTTGGTGGCGGCGCCGCTTCCGGGTGGTTGCCGGAGTTGCGCCGGCGAGCGGGAACAACGGCGGCCGGCGAGTGTCCTCGGTGCGGCGGCGAACCAGAGAGCGAGGGGCAGGTATGAGGGCACCCAGAGGTTCAGGAGCTCACCACGAGCTTGATGGTGCGGACGGGGAGGCCGGAGGGGCGACGGTGGCGGCGAATCGGCGGCGGTGGCCGTCGCCGGACTTGGAGAAGATGGGGTCGGGGCAGCGATCTCCGGTCGATTCAGGGCAATTAATTCGACGAGGAGGTGGAGTAGGGAGTGGCGGAGCTCCCTGGCCACTCGCCGGAGCTCGGAGATGGGAGGGACAACGAGGATCGACGGCGGCCAGCGGGACGTTAGGGTTAGGGTTCGGTTCGTGAGAGAGGACAGAGAGAGGGCTCGAGGGGGAGGAGAGGAGAAGGGAGCAACGACACACTCGGGACTCCTCCACTCGAGGAGGGGAAGCAAGATGCGGCATGGAGGACACGCAGGTGTCTGACTGCTGGAGGTAGAAGACAAACAGAATTTTCCACATAACCCCCTGGGTTTCGAAAATTCTACAAAGGAGCCCTTTTCTCTTTAAAAACAGAAAAGAAAACATTGTTTTGAGGCCCTTTTTGCAAAGTAAAAATTTGGCAAAAATGATATTTGGAAAGCTCATCAAATTTCCAACAAAACCATGTATTGCGTTAGTGAAATTGGAATACTTTTCAGAACAAGATTTTGAAACCCATTTTAAGTACTATTTGCTGGAAATTTTCTCAAACCATTTGAATTCAAGTTTTAAATTGGTTCAAACATGATTTGAATTTTTGTTTCATGCATGTATGAGATGAACACACACCACATACCCTGGTTTAGCAAAAATTGGGATGTTACAAATCTACCCCCCTTACAAGAATCTCGTCCCGAGATTCCCGAAGGAGAAGAAAGGAGGAACACCGGTTTTGAACGATCTTCTCGAACCTTACGGTTCTTTTCTTGAAGATATTGATCCGTAGCATCTTGAAGTATTGAACGGATACACCTAGGTAAGAGGGAAGACTCTTAGGAACTGATCTTTACGAAGATCGAGTATCTCATGGCTAACTCAGAACAAGAATGTTCGTCAAGAACTTTTGAGTTAACATGCATGAAACACATCAAGGTAACGGAGGGAGTAAAAGATGGTTTCAAGTTTATGGACGAATGTTCTGGAAAGGATTTATAATATGAGCTTTGCACAAGACTTTACATCCTTTTCGAAAAGAAAGATTGGACAACTTGTGACATCGAGGTTTCTTCAAACAGATAACCAAGATGGAGGGAGTGGTCTTGAATATCACAATGTAATATCCGTAGACGAGGGAAAACACGAGAAAACACTGTAATCGTGCATCGGAGAGAATTTGGTACGAAATCATGTTCACTCTTCGGAGTGGACACGGAAGATAACGGAACTTTCATTCCGTCAAATTTTGTCGAAAATTTTTGTCAAAGGTCATGATGTTACTTCACAACAAAAGATGAGTAACCAAAAGAAGTTGAGGCACCGTAACAAAGGAGGAATTCTTGGTCACACCATAAACATGAGCAACCAACGGGGATTAAAACATCAGAAGGAATAGGAATCTCTTTCCTATGGTGGATTTGGACGTAGCAATACGTTTACCACCTGGTTAAGATCCCACGGCTGAAGTGACTGACAAATTCACACAATGTGTGAGAAAAACAGAACTTCAAGTATAAACAACTTGAGAAAGGGAACTGATCAATGGGGTTACAAAACACCACGAGTTTTCTCATGATGAACTTGTTTCCACTGAAAGAAAAGTTTGGAGGATCAATGAAAAGACATTGGAAGAGGCAACTTCCAGGTTCTGTTGGATGTTCTAGATACCGTCAGCAGGCTCACGACAAGCCTTCCATAGGTCATCAAGTGAAAATAGAACTCCGGTTTGGAAGAACAGAAAGGGGGAAACTTGTTTGAATGAACCACACAAGAATTCTCACGGAGAGTGGTTGTTCTTACTGACTCAAAGAGATATGACATTAGGTCTTCCAGCTAATTGTGTCAACCACCACATCAACCATGCCGGGTTTTCATAAGGACCTAATTCAATACTCTTGGGGAAACACTAACCATCGTTGCTGCTTGAGATTCAGCTCTGGGTAGTGGATTTATAGCTCAGGCTCGGTATATAAGATCAAAGGGATTGCACCGGTTATCAACGAGATACCTTTCCTGGATTCTCAAGACATGGCTACGATGTCAAGCTCAAGAAGATGAGCAGGATTACGGAACTCATGTACTAGCAACGTGTGAAAGACGGTTGCACCTACATGGATTCCTTATGGAGGAACACATCGGAGTCCTTGTTGGGAAGATGATAACAAAGATAACGAAGTTCTTAAACTTCTTCTCTTTCACGAACAATCAGTCTGTGGCTTAGTGTGGATGCAAACTTCTTCACATAAATGGAGGTAACAACCTACCATCTCAAGAACACTCCACACATGCATGACCGACTTGGGATTATTCCCGAAGGAACAAGGAAAACTTTACTCGATCCACGGCGACAACTTTCACCATAAGCACATGAACCTGGAGTAAGTCACTTCGAACATCCAGAACACAACTTCGTGATGACACAAAGATGGTTCTCGAAGTTTCCAACATTAGTGCCAAGTGTTCAACATGATCCTCTTTCAACTTGGAGAAAATAGGGATGTCATCGATGGGCTCGACAATACCCTTATCATAACACTCCAAGAAGAGGGTTCATATGATATATGAACAAGGCAGAACATTGGTCAGACCAAAGGACATGAGGTGTACTCGGGCCAAACACCATGAGTGAAAACACCATCAGGATAGTCCTTGAATCTGGACTTGATCTGACGATAGCCCAAATCAAATCAAGGTAGAATGACATCATGTCCATTAAAGAGATACTATCATGCTTCAACACAAAGGAAACTAGACATCCCTTAACGAAGGATCCAGTTAGGAGGAGCTCCTGTCTTTCAACTCTCCAAGTTGTTGTTTAAGCTCAACCTACTTGTCCAGGGTGTCCAGCGGAGTTTTCTTGGAGAAAAGAGTAGTTCAAATACCCCTTGTGTAGACATCACGGTCAGGTAAAACCTGGTGATACTTCTAGAAAGACAACCAGAATATCACAACCTACCGATATGTCTTGGAGTTCGAAAGGAGGCTTGCTTTTCAAAGCAACTGATATGATCTTTAGAGCTTCGGCATGAACCTAACTCTTTGACCAGCAATGTGCACCGGAATGAACGGATTTGGTAACACCGTCAACTTTAAATAGAGACTGGGTGACCAATAGTGCTAAGAAGGATACAGATGTTTCTTAGAATTTCCAAAGCAATAAGAATTGCTAGGAATAGCTGATACACATGTCGATGAACAAACCATCATTCTCATGCATTCGAGCTTAGAGGAAAGGGGGTGAAGATGTGCGAGAGCATCATTTCATCATTAAGGCCATGAAACTTAACACGACCTCTTGATATGTAAGAGTGTGATACCCAAAAGTAGAACAGAACAGAAGCTAATGAAACTTCTTTAATCTGCGGATTACAAAACTTTGACCTGGTTCTAGAGATGAACGAGGTACTGGAGTTTGTTTCTCCTAACATTCCAAGGTGGAACATTCTGACGGAAAACAAGAGCAAATGCATTGGAAGAATCCAACACCATATGTAACTTGGTTTCCAAACAACGGACGGAGTTCGGGAAGCAGCTAAGAGTAGGAACGTGCTCTGGAAAATCCTGGGATCACGTTGGATACACGGGTTAATACTCAGGTGTAGAACCCATGCCAAAAGAGAGGTATAGCTGAGCCAAGAGCAGAGATATGAGAATCATCAGAACACTCTTGTCGTGATCCTCTTGATTCCTTGAGAAAGCCTATGGCTATTGGAGTTGATTTCCTAGCCACCCTGAGGTGGAACAGATTCCTCAGGATCCAAAGAAACGGAACTTGGGTTAAAGGTCAGCATCCTGTACTGATAGCGTGAGCATCAGATAGTTGAGAAACCATACGATTCAACCCACCGCAATTCAGCACATTCCGGGACCTTCGGTTCAAGTCCAAGGTTGAAAACGTTGAGAAAGGAATAACTACTCTCTGAGTGCCTTGAAGGACACTACGAGTAGCAATCACGGAGTATCTTTCCAAGAAGACAAACTTAGCTCCGGGAGAGCTTGAGCAGAGGATAACGGATACATTCGAGATGGAAAGAAGATCTCGAGGTTCAGGATTTTGAGACTTTAGAACATGTAAGAAGGTGGAATCCGGACAACTCTGAGAGATTAGAATGGAAAGGAAATCTCCCAGATTAAGAGATAACGGAATATGGAACACACACGGCTCTAGAAACTCATAACTAGGTCAACTTGGGTAAAAGACGTCCTTGCCAGAGATGGCACCTAAGTTTTGAATGACTAGAAGAGATAGCAAAACCTTTTCAAATCAAAACAGGTAAGGTGACCCAGAGTTAGAGCGATGCCAGATACGGAGTAAAAAGAATCCTAAGAAGGGTTTTCATAATCATTTGAAGTTTTCAAATAGTTTTCACAAACACTATACTCGACATCGACCAAGCAATAAGGTTTTCCTACAGGCAGTCCTGCTCTGATACCAAGACTTGTCACGACCCCGGACCCAGAGATATACATACTGTTATGTGCTCCTAGCCATGGACTCACAAGGGCTTCAGGGTTACCAGCCCTGGCCGCAACAAACAACAGCAGGCAGACCGGATTCATCGGCACGTAGTCCGGATCCCCGGTCTACTACTCCTTGTATCCATGCTAGTCATAACCAACTATGTATATCAAAGTGTCCACGAATCGAAAGAAACTGAAGGAAACGGGACCAAAGCTATACAGAGATGCTATGTGTCCAGAAAGTGCAACAACAATCGAGGGTTACTGGGGTTACCTCGCCCCAGGCCGATCACATCGACAGGCGGGCTCGGACATGGATCATCGGCTCCACAACCCCTCGACTGCGACAACTATGCAGGCATAGCCAAAACTGTATAACAATGAGCTCGAAACCAACAACCGATCAAAGCAACACTCTAAACAAGAAGCTTTATTAAACAGATGTTACTAGAGTATAGCTTACAAGCAGAGGTCACACGACCCAACATTACATCAGACAACGGAAAGCAAAATATGTTGCTAATCAACAAGAAACAAAAAGGCCTAAGAGGCCGCAACATAAGGCGACGTCCCAGCCCATAGATTCCAGGCTGCTACCTGGGAACCCCGAACTACTCGTCGATGTCCACGTTGAAACACCACCGATGGAGTTCTTCTCCTGAACCAAAATTAAGCAAACCTGAGTACGGGAGGTACTCAACAAGACTTAATTAACCTATTATATATCTACTATTTTGAAAAGGGTTTCATGAAGGCTGATTTGCGTAAAGCAATCTTTGTTTTGCAAGTTGAGGAAGGAATAGCACGTCTCATAGAATGTTTTGAAAACAGATGAGAAAGCTAAACAGCTACTGATATCATCATCTTTTAATCCACCAGAACATATCAGCACCTCGTGCTTCAAAGATCACCTCCTCCAGTTGTTCCACACTATCTCATGCTACAAGGTAACCCCTCTCGGCATCTCCGAGGAGGCATCCTTCATTCTTTATCAACAAGTTTTAGTCATTCCGTTCAAGTTATCTATGATCACAGAATCCGTCACCAAGTCGTCTTTAACCGCAGACACGGCTTTTCGAAAAGATTTAACCCTGCAGGGGTGTACAACTTTACCCACACGTACCAACCGACTCTTAGTGCCACCAGGGTTAGCACTAGTCCGGGAAGTGCCGGCAGAGGGTAGTCGATTCCCAGCCTTTACCTTGTCGAACCATATCCATGAGTCAACCCAAACAGGGCCACCCCGTCAACAGGGAGTTGGCCACCTCCTGACGGCACCTGTTCTGTGAGTCGGGAACAAGATCCGTGTACGTCCATCACTTGTCCCGGTCACGACCTAGTTTTCTCCAAAACATTTTCCGACTCACACGCAGATGGAAAACTCAAACTACGTGGCTCATGGATAAGGTTAAACAAGTTAGTCAGCCGGGCGGGGTTCATCGGCCCACGTGTGGCTGTACGCTCAGTCTTGGCTCGAAGGCGAGAACTCGCTCCTAGGGGCATGAACAGGACAAAACGCCACAACCCATTGTGGCCTCACATCCATGCCGTGATTAGTCAGGTTATCAAAGGTAATTCAAATCATAAACACCTGACATAGTAGATTCACGCATTGACCAGAATCAACAACTAGGCATGGCTAAGCAAGACTCACAAGGTTTAGCGGAGCGCGCACAAACAAACCTATAGCTGCTAGGTGAAGTGGATCAGGATATCTAGGTTATGCAGTATATAGGAGAACTCTATCTACTGACATCGAAATAGTTTGGAACCGAATGCAAAGTACGAGATTCAAATCACTTTGAAATCATATATGAGCAGATAAGAGGTTATGCTTGCCTTGGTTATAAGAAAACCAGATAAATATCTTCTGGAAAAAGTGCTTGACTTGTCGGTTAAGATCAAGTATTCGTCATGGAATTGTTGGCCTTCTCTTCGGAGTCACGTTCTACCGAGGGGGGGAAATAAACACCGAAACAAGAAGAACAATCAACCATGGCATCGATGCAATGCACAACATGTATGCATGAGCAAGTTAATGCACTGAAATAAAACCCTAAGCATGTTCGTTGGGTTGCTAGGGTTCGTATGAAAATTAGGCAGTTTTACTGAAATTACCCCGAAACTAGACCCCGGAGGGGGTTTCGGGCGATTATGAAAGTGAGTGCAATTTTAGTTGCTCAAATGAGGTTGAAAACATCATAAACATGTTGCATTTGTCATTTTGAGCATTTTGGTATATAACTTTTATTTTTCTTATTTTGGTGAATAAAAACTTATTTTCCTATTTTTAACTGATTAAACAGCATTAAATAATGGCCAAAATTGAAGTATGTCAAACATTTATGAAAGTGACATTTTTGGGTAGCTTACATTTTTATGAACATTACCATATTTTTACTTTATTTTTCTGATCAATATTTTGGAAGATATTAATTAAACAAATTTATTCATTTTCTGGATTTCCTCAATTTCCTAAAAAAGGGAAATATGACATCATGATGATGTCACTATGACATCACCCAGAGATGAACTGCTCTAATTCTCTCAAATTCGAAGAATTTCGCGCGCAATTGACCGAACAAACTATACCAGGAGGGAGAGGAGGTCGAGGGGAGCAATTTGGTGGCGGCGCCGCTTCCGGGTGGTTGCCGGAGTTGCGCCGGCGAGCGGGAACAACGGCGGCCGGCGAGTGTCCTCGGTGCGGCGGCGAACCAGAGAGCGAGGGGCAGGTATGAGGGCACCCAGAGGTTCAGGAGCTCACCACGAGCTTGATGGTGCGGACGGGGAGGCCGGAGGGGCGACGGTGGCGGCGAATCGGCGGCGGTGGCCGTCGCCGGACTTGGGGAAGATGGGGTCGGGGCGGCGATCTCCGGTCGATTCGGGGCAATTAATTCGACGAGGAGGTGGAGTAGGGAGTGGCGGAGCTCCCTGGCCACTCGCCGGAGCTCGGAGATGGGAGGGACAACGAGGATCGACGGCGGCCAGCGGGACGTTAGGGTTAGGGTTCGGTTCGTGAGAGAGGACAGAGAGAGGGCTCGAGGGGGAGGAGAGGAGAAGGGAGCAACGACACACTCGGGACTCATCCACTCGAGGAGGGGAAGCAGGATGTGGCAGTGCGAGGCGGCATGGAGGACACGCAGGTGTCTGACTGCTGGAGGTAGAAGACAAACAGAATTTTCCACATAACCCCCTGGGTTTCGAAAATTCTACAAAGGAGCCCTTTTCTCTTTAAAAACAGAAAAGAAAACATTGTTTTGAGGCCCTTTTTGCAAAGTAGAAATTTGGCAAAAATGATATTTGGAAAGCTCATCAAATTTCCAACAAAACCATGTATTGCGTTAGTGAAATTGGAATACTTTTCAGAACAAGATTTTGAAACCCATTTTAAGTACTATTTGCTGGAAATTTTCTCAAACCAGTTGAATTCAAGTTTTAAATTGGTTCAAACATGATTTGAATTTTTGTTTCATGCATGTATGAGATGAACACACACCACATACCCTGGTTTAGCAAAAATTGGGATGTTACAGCGTTACAAGCTATGGCAAATACGTGCAACTACATACCTTTAGTGCAAAAGTTAACTCGCATGAAATCCAGTCGGAATGCTTCAGAGGTTACGATGGGAGAGCTAATGGACGCATGCAACAAACACGCTGCAACGGATACTACAGAAGAGGACGTCGATGACAAGAAAGCAAAAGCAAATGCGGGTAACGATGGAAGAACCGGCAATGGATCAACGCCGGGTAACAATGGAGGTAACAATGGGAACAACCAGAACAAGCGCCCGTTTGATTGAAGCTCCGAATTTGTCGCTAGTACAGAAGCCGGGTCTTCAAGACTCGGGGCAGAAGGAAATTTCAATGGAGGAAACCATAACGGAGGAAATTATCAAGGACCCCCAAGGCCGGGTAACAATTGGGATATCTTCAGAATGGCGTGCCCAAAGCACAGTAGGAACGGTAGGCCGGCTAACCACTCATTGGAACAATGGGCGGACCTACAAAGATGGAAGAACGAGGAAGTAAACAAGGCTATGCGAGGTGCAGGTCGGGGAGGAGGACCGGGTCCGGGTGGAAACCCGGGCAACGGCCCACCCCCAGCCGGTAACCCGGCAGGCGGAAATCCGGGTAATAACCAGGGGGAGCTGGAGGTTTCCAAGCCAACCCCAAGCAATTGGGACAATACCACGTGCATACTACAGGAATTTCCAACAAGGATAAAAAGATACTGAAAAAGGCTGTAAACTCAGTTGCCTCGGCCGTTCCGAGATACCTGAGATGGTCGGAGCAGGATGTAACGTGGAGCAGAAGGGATCACCCGGAAAGGATAGAACACCCGGGAGTCTTAGCATTGGTGGTTGCGCCGCATGTTAATGGTTATGAGCTGAAAAAGGTCTTAATGGACGGCGGTAGCAGCATCAACATCTTATATTGGGAAACCTTTCTACGTATGGGTCTCAAGGAGTCCCAGCTGCAGAAGAGTTCAACAGTTTTTCAAGGGATAGTACCGGGTCACTCAGCGTGCCCCGAGGGAAAAATCACATTGGAGGTAGCCTTTGGAGAATCGAAGGATAATTTCCGGGTTGAGTGGCTCACCTTCGAGGTGGTCAAGTTGCAAAGCCCTTATCAGGCGCTATTCGGAAGGCCGGCTTATGCTAAGTTCATGGACAGGCAGTGTTATGTGTATCTACAGCTAAAAATCCCGGGTCCCAAGCAGACCATCACCATACATGGGAGCCGGGATATAGCGGCTGAGTGCAATGAAGGAGATGCGGCAATGGCTGAACAAGCTTGCAGAAAAGAGGAACTCAAGTATTACCGGTCTCAAGTAGACCCGGATGACAGAACATCGTTAAAAAGGCCGAATACTAAAGATGAGAGAGCGAAGTTCAAGGCAGCGTAGGACACCAAAATGGTGGCTTTTGTCGAGGGTGATCCCTCTAAGCAATTTGCTATAGGATCTAACTTGGACAGCGAGCAGGAAAAAGCACTTGTGGAATTCATTCGTTCGAATCAGGATGTGTTTGCCTGGACGCCCAGCGATATGCCGGGTATCCCTACAGAACTGGCAGAGCACAGTTTGCACGTTGATCCCAAGTCCAAGCCTGTGAAACAGGGCCTGAGAAAAATGAATAAAGAAAGAATGAAAGCTATAGGGGAAGAAATTGCACGGCTACTTACAGCCGGCTTTATCATGGAAGTATTTCACCCTGAGTGGCTAGCAAATCCGGTTCTCATGATGAAAAAGACCAATGAGTGGAGGATGTGCATTGATTATACGAGTCTCAACAAGCATTGCCCGAAGGATCCGTTTGCACTACCAAGGATAGACCAGATCATAGACGAAGTGGCTGGAAGTGACCTATTATGTTTCTTGGACGCATATTCCGGGTATCATCAGATCAAGCTCAAGAAGGAGGATTGGGAGAAAACATCGTTCATAACCCCTTTTGGGGCCTTTTGTTACAAGACCATGACATTTGGGTTGAAGAACGCTGGCGCAACCTATCAGCGGTGTATTCAGAAGTGCTTTGAGGACCAGATCGGACGTAACGTTCACGCATATGTGGATGATGTGGTGATCAAGAACAGAAGAGCAGAGACATTTATTGATGATCTAAAGGAAACATTCAAGAACCTGAGAAGGTACCAGATGAAACTTAACCCGACAAACTGTGTTTTTGGAGTCCCAGCCGGGAAATTACGCGGTTTTATCGTTTCCGAGAGAGGAATTGAGGCCAATCCAGATAAAATCAAAGCTATCCAGAGTCTGAAAAAGCCGGAAAATTTGAAGCATGTTCAGAAGCTCACAGGGTGCATAGCAGCGCTTATCCGGTTCAGACTCAGAGAGAAGGCAATACCCTTGTACCGGCTCTTGAAGAAATCTGATAATTTCGTATGGGACCAAGAGGCGGACGAGGCGTTCGAGGCACTAAAGAAGCAGTTATCTGAGGCACCAGTCCTAGCAGCCCCGGGCCCTAAAGAGCCCATGCTATTGTACGTTGCAGCCGGGCCCCGGGCGGTTAGCGCAGTGGTTGTTGTCGAGCGTAAGGAGGATGGGAAAGATCACCCGGTCCAGAGGCCGGTTTATTACGTCAGCGAGGTATTATCATAGGCAAAACAGCGCTACCCGCATTGGCAAAAGCTGGTTTTCGGGGTCTTCATGGCCAGCCGGAAACTGAAGCCATATTTTCAGGAACACCCCATAACAGTGGTCAGTTCTATACCAATGTCGGATATCATCAGAAACTCGGATGCAACGGGTAGAATAGCCAAGTGGGCGATCGAGATGGGAGATTATCACATCAACTACGAGCCCAGGTCAACAATAGAATCTCAAGCTCTAGTTGATTTCATTAACGATTGGACTCACACAGGCATGCCCACCATGGCTCCAAACTCCGAGTCTTGGATAATGCACTTTGATGGTTCCAAGCAATACGAGGGGTCAGGAGCTGGAGTGGTGCTAACATCACCCAATGGAGAAAAGTTAAGTTACGTGTTGCAGATTCACTTTGATTGTTCCAATAACGTGGTCGAGTATGAGGCCTTATTGCATGGCTTAAAGGTAGCCAAGGAGATGAACATTAAGAGGATACGATGCTTTGGAGATTCGGACCTTGTGGTACAGCAGGTCTCAGGAACTTGGGATAGAAAAGATGCAACTATGGCAGCATACCGCAGAGAGGTGGACAGGGTTGCCGGATGTTTTTCCGGGTATGAGGTGGAGCACATAGACAGAAGAAAAAACGAGGCAGCAGACGCACTCGCCAGACTCGGCTCGCGCAGAGAGCCGGTTCCACCTAATGTTTTCCTGGATGAGCTATGGCGACCGTCAGTCAAAACCGAGTCTGAGGAAGAACTGGCAAATCAAGACCCGGATTTGGAGCTCGTGGCCACAGTACGTGCTGTTCCCGAGTGGACAGAGCCGTTCCTGGCCTACCTATCACGGGGCGAGTTGCCACAACAGGAGGTATTAGCAAGACAAATTCTGAGGCGAGCAAAAGGATATTCTATCATCAATGGGGAGTTATACAAAAGAAGTGCAGCAGGAGTCTTTCTGCGCTGTGTAGCACCAGAAGAAGGCCGACAGATCCTCAAGGAGATCCATGAAGGTGATTGTGGGCATCACGCATCCACAAGATCCCTCGTGGCCAAAGCTTATCGACATGGTTTCTTCTGGCTCACAGCCCTAGCAGACGCGGAGCGCTTGGTGGCAAGGTGTGACGGATGTCAAAGGTACGCTCGCCAAACACATGTGCCGGCTATGGAATTGCGGACTATCCCGTTAACTTGGCCGTTTGCGGTTTGGGGTATGGATATGGTTGGCCCCTTCCACATGTCACCTTGCAAAAAGACACATCTCTTAGTGGCTGTTGATAAGTTCACCAAGTGGGTTGAGGTCATGCCAGTTACCAATTGTGAAGCAATTACAGCAGTCAAGTTCCTGAAAAGGATTATCTACCGGTTCGGATATCGCCACAGCATAATTACCGACAATGGAACCAACATGTCCCTTGGCGAGATGGAAAAGTTCTGTGGAAACAATGGCATCCGTTTGGACATAGCCTCAGTGGCCCACCCACAGGCTAATGGACAAGTGGAGAGGGCAAATCAGGAGTTGCTTCGTGGATTAAAGCCACGGTTACGAGTCCCGTGTATCAGAGCTGCTGGTGCATGGGTTGAAGAAATACCTTCAGTGGTTTGGGGTATCAACACCACACCTAACAGATCTACTCAGATGACACTGTTTTTTATGGTTTATGGCGCAGAAGCAGTGTTGCCGAGTGATATTATTCATGACTCGCCTCGAGTATCGGCTTACGTCGAGGTGGAGAACAAGAAGACCCAGCAAGACGTCGTGGATATGCTAGAAGAACACAGTGAACAAGCTTTGGAGAGATCAGCCTTATATCAGCAGGATCTGCGGAGATATCATAGCCGGCGCGTGAAAACCCGGGTCTTCCAGGAAGGAGACCTGGTTCTGCGCCTGGCGCAATCAAACGAAGGAAAACACAAGTTATCACCGCCATGGGAAGGACCGTTCATCATAAGCCGGAATCTGCACAATGGATCATATTACTTGGTAGATGCAAGGGAAGAGTCGGCTACGATTAATGACACCGCTCATACCACTTCATCTATGCAAGAGAAAGACCATGGAACGTGGCTCAGCTACGTCCCTACTATACTTAGTATAGGCTAGGTTCACAAAGTGGAATTACACGATGTAACAGGCAGCAGGTTTCAGACGCACTCTTTTCCTATCCAGGGTACCTAAGGGGACTGGAGGGTTTTTAATGAGGCGGCTTGCTGACCCAACCTTTCTCATATCAATAAAGAGATGGTTGAAGCAATATACTATTTCCTTTTCATATGTTTTTATCAAGTTTTTATTTCTGTTATGTTTTTTATCCTTCTTCCAGGTAAGTATTATTTACTGTTTTTAGTACATTAGTTTCTTTAGCAGTTTGCATATATTTAGGTCTTGGGGGCTGATTGCTTGAATAGCACAGTTACAAACTCAAAGACCCGGCCACGATCGTATGAGTTATAAGGGACGATTACTCGCAAACGAGTACGGCTGCAAGCTTATAACCGGACAAAGGAGACAAACTTTCTTGAGTTTTCTTACTTAAGCTCGATGTGACTCGCACTAAAGTAGCATGATTTGCTCGCATATGATCACAATCAGTCATGATGCCCAATGGGACTTGCCTGACCCTGTCTTCGTATAGATGTAGCAACATGATTATCCACGCGAAAGCCGGCTTACAGTACAAGAGAGTCAAAAGGGTCATCTAAACCACAAGTTATGCAGAGTACAGGGTTAATAACCGGAAACGCACAGTTTATTAAGCATAACTTCAAAACCTATGTGAAACGGCTCTAGGTTTTGGGCTTAGCACAAACAATTTGTTCTCTTTGAAAGACCTAACACCCTAGACTCGGAATTTCGGGCCTTGGGGACTGGGGAATTTGAAACAAGAAACAAATTATTTAGCTATTAAGCTCAAAAACCCAAAAATCCGAGTCTTGGGGACTTGGGGACTTAGAGAAAAGTCCACCTGTCAAAACCCACGAGACTCGGAAACCGAGTCTCATAAAAGGAACCATAAAGTAAGTCGGAATATCAAGAATAAATAAGCTCAAAAGCAGATAGATACCAAATTCATCCAAAGGCCAGAAGGGCCACGAAAGCTATTAAAGTTTCAAAACGTATTACATGCTGCGATAGTAGTATCAAAGGTGCACAGGCGCACCATCGAAAAATAACCGTTTAAAAGGCCCATTGGCCGAATGACGCCTTTCATATGACAGCGGATAAAAAAGATTACTCGGCATCTTGGGTTGAGGCATCCATCTTGTCCTTGCCCTTGCCAGCGGGGTCTTGTTCCTTGACTTGTTCTTCAACTGTCTTGGTAGCAGCAGCATCCGGATTAGCAGTGGCATTGGCACGCGAAGGTGGAGGGACAACTGTCGTGGAGCTAGCAGGCGCATTATTGGCTTCAGCTTTTTTCTTCGCAGCCTCTTCCCTCAGTTGGGCAGATTCCGCCTTCCACCGTGCCAGCATGTCAAAGGGCTTCGGAAGATCCGACTTAATTGCCCTATCTTGTGCATCATACGGCGGCACCATCCGGCTGACATCCAAATTACCGGCAATCAGGCTGGCTGCGTGACGAACCTCTGTCTGAATGGCCTTGTAATGTTTAGGTAAAAACGGGGAGCCATCATGGTTGAACTCTGGAAACCCGCCAGCAAGTTTCGCCGGGTCAAGCTTGGGAAAGTATGCTTTCTCCAAGGCAAGACCCCGGGTCACCCCAACCTGGCAGGATGAACGCTTCCAGTGTTCAATCGACTCGGGGATGGTAGAACACGCAGCGAGCAGCGTGTTCAAACCACCATCCCCAGTGCTTGGCCACTTGACAGCTTTCAGGGCCCACTTAGTCCCAGCACAGAGCTGCCGGATGGTGATCTTTACGTTCTTCAGCAGAACTACTTCATCCACATCCGGAATTTCCTCATCCGGCCCTGCAGACAAGCAGAAACATCCAAAGTTAGGAATTCCGAGTATCCTCCAGAATATCCAAACAAATTTAAAGATTAGTCAGTCGGGAAATTTTACCTATCAGAGAACGATAAGTGTCGGCGATTTGGCCCGACAGCTCGTTCACCCTATCCACTACAGCATTGCATCTCTTTTTATACTTCTTTGCCAATTTCCCGGCTTTCTTGGCTTCAGCTTCAGCCGATTCACGCAGCTTTGTCTCCGCCCTGAGAAGTTTGTCGGTTTTAGCCAACTCTTTCTCAGAGTGCGTTACGTAGGCCTATGAGAGAACACAAAGAAATGTCAGTCGGACAAAACAAAAGTATCAGTCGGCTACATATGAAAGTTCCAAGCAAATTATGTATAAGTTCACTCGGAACTTGGGGACTAGACGAGTATACAAGCGGTTGTGACACGGTTTACCTCGTGTTTGGCTATCAGGGCCTCCAGGATGCCCTCTTCATCAGCTCTCAAGGTGTGTAGAGCGCTGAGCATCTCAGTGAAGCTCATGTCTTCGGGCTTGGTGCCGGAAGACCCGGCTGCCTGACAACCCGGAGTAGGAGTTTGATTCGCCTTTGGAGATGATACCTGGGTGGCCTGGGGATCAGGGGTGGGGGTACCCATCCTTGTACCCAAGACTCTCGTGTCCTCATCGCCGGTTCCATCAGCATGCTTTGGAGACCCGACATCCTTCTTGGCCGAGTCTATTGGGGAATCTTGCCCCTTGACTTCTTCTTCTTCAAGGCCGCCAGTCGCGGCATTTACATCATCAATCGGGCCTTCAGTGTCCCGGGTGTCTGTCTCCATGTTCTCCGGGTCACTGAGTGTGACTTGGGCATGAAGGAAAAGAGAGAGAAATAGTTAGCGATAGTGAATGAAAATTATCAAGTATACGAGGATACCATATAGCAAAAACTCACCCGGTGTTCACGGCATAATCTGGTGGGAGCTCGCTGCTGGAAGCGGATGAAGCTGTCACAGAATCCGAGAGTGAGACCCGGAATTGTCCGGCTAACGGATGGTTGGGGGAAGGGTGACGTTGAGGAGAGTTGGAAGGATGAGATGGAGGAGTACCGGCACGGCGAGCTGGTGATGTGGGGATACCCGTGTTGAGGGGATCATCACCCGGAGAATTCCGGGTCACCCTACGCTTGGTCAGAGGAGGGTCCTTCAAGGGCGATGAGTTGGATAATTGTTGGTTAAGTTTACACATGTTAGAAAAAGAGTAGGGTTCGGAGGACATGAAGGAGTATGGAACCTTGAATACCACCCCTCTGGTTTTCCTCTTGGCCCCAACCGTTACTTCTTGTTCGGTTTCACTTTTGTCGGACTCGGTGGCCTCCGAGTCCTCCTTGTCGACCTTGTCCTCCAACCCTGAAAGCCGAGAATGTATGGTCGAAAAAAGTGAGATAAGTGAAAGCCAAATGGTGTAAGTAAAGTTGATTTAAGACCCGGATAATACCTTCATCGTTATCAGCCGGTTCTTCATCTTCTTCCGGGTCTCCGGAGGAAGGGGAGGTCTCAACGTCCCAGAAATCACTATCAGCCTGAGATAAAGGTGCAAAGTTAAGAGTTAGTAATTGTATCAAGTGAAAGCATGAAGGTGAAAGTATAAGTGCCGGATCTTACCGCGGGAACCAGATTCTCGCGCGTATATGGATTTAACCCGGCAATGTTCCGGATCACGTCCAACTTCTCCGTCAAGAAACTCTTGATGGTCTTGTTAGTATCGCCGGCTGGGTAATTCTTTGAGGAATATCGGAGCGCATCCGTCACATGCCCCGAGTAGTCACACATCAACTTGGGGCGAATGGAGTTGGGCTGGATCCGGAAGTCCACCCATGTCTTAACAAAGTTAAGCCCAAGAAGGCCCTGGGCAGAAAGAACGGCTATTTTTGATAGAAAGGGATGGATGGCTTCCCTGTCCGACTCAGGGGCAAAAGAATTGAAGGTATCGGAGATGTCTAAGAGACCCTCCGAGTAACACGGCAACTTCCTCTCGCCGGGTGGGGAGGTGTCTCGGCAATAGAAGAAAGAAAGCTGCCAGTGTTTTACGTGTGAGTTGAGGTTGAGAGTCGGCATGGGTGAGTTTTTGCGGCGCTGGATAGAAACCCCGCCGCAAGCCAAGAGAGCCCCCTCACCGCTTTCGCGGCACGGTTTGCATTGAAAAAGTTCTATAAATAAAGCCAAATTTGGCGGGATGCACAAATAAGACTCGCACAGGACTATGAAGTGGGTAATGTTCAACATAGAGTTAGGCCCTATGTCGAACACCCGGAGGCCATAGTGGCTAAGGACCTCGCGGAAGAAAGAGTGACCCGGGGGCGAAACCCCCGGATCACATGCTCAACGAAGCATATTACCTCGTCCGCATTAGGGGTAGGCCGGGTCTCGTCACCCGGTACCCTCCAGTGGATCTCCTCTTGAGGGGGGAGGACGCCTAACTCGGCCAACTCCTCCAGCTTGGCCTTGGTCACAGAAGATTGCGCCCAGTTGGCGGATATGGATTGGGTCACCCTTGGCTTAGCCGGCTGCTTCCCTTTGTGCTTAGGAGCCATTGGTTCAGTCTGCAAAGCACGAGATAAAGCATGAGACTCGGAGGTTACGGATTTTCCGAGTATCGATAAAGCAATATAAAGATTACGAACTATCCGGGTATCAAAGAGCAGTACAGAAATTGTGGGATATCTGAATGTCAACGAGCAGTTGGAAAAAGAAATTAATTGCCTGGCTATCTAGTGTGAATAAAACAACCGGAAGAGGTGGATTTTCCGGGTATCTATGAAGAGCCGCAGAAATCTGGGTGAACTACATCTGGATTGGAAATTTTGCTATCGATTTCGCGGAGAAATTAACGACTATGAGCGATAGGAGAGTGCAGTGGGATCAATAATCAAACGATTGGACAAGCTAGCATGGAGCTATGCGACCTAATCCGGCACAAATTGAGAAATGGCCCGCGGGCGGACCAAGATCCAATCTAGGTCAAATGGGGCAATCGGAAGCTGGATCAATGGATGTAAGGACTTTACCGGTGTGGATTGGAGAAGGGCGCGACGGCGGCAGATGGCGCAGTCCTGGTGCCCCTTTGCGACTCCCGGCGGGCAGGACGAGGGTGCGGCGGCAGAGACTGGCGGCGGCGCGGGGCGAACCGTGGAGGAACACAGTTGGCGGCGGCTCTGCTCCGGCGGCGTGCCCGAGGTCTCCGTGGTGGCGCTCTGTGGGCTCGGATGGGGAAGCGCTGGTGAGGAGGAAGAAGAAGGAAGGAGTGAACCGTTGGGGTTAGGTCACCCCCTAGGTACCGATTTATAGGTACGGGTGGGGGAACCTAGGCCAACGAGCGGGAAACGAAATTTTTGGGATAAGGGATACCCGTCCTGATTTTCTGGGATACGCGTTAAGTGTTGGACGGGACATCCGGAATGGATAGGAAGCAAATCTCTTCCGCGATATTCGGATCAATTAACGAGTGAAGTAAGCCGGGTCTTCTGCATTTTCCTTGGAACATTGTGTAACATCCCTGAATTTTGGAAAACTCAAAAATCACAAAAATTTGAAACTTTTTGTTTTCATGTTATGCAAGTCACCAAAAATCAAATAAGATGCAAGAAACAAAAGGAAACCATACATAACTCATTGAAAATTGAAATTAAGAATCCATTATACCTCTATTCCATAAACCCTAAAACCCTCTGAAATGATTTTTCTCACATAAAGAAAACCATTTTATCTTTAGCAAACTTTATTACATAAAAGGTTTTCAATTCAAATATCACCTTGAAATTATTTTATGGCAACAACAATAAAAGATTTATAACCCTTAATAAAGTCCTAAGCCTCAAAAATATTTGATGAGAATAAAATGTTTTAGTAATAACTTTTAGTTGTTATTCCAAGTTTTAAACATAAAGATGTGAAAATAAAATGCTTTGCTTGATAATAACATAAAAGAGGGTTATGGAAAACAATAACATGACTTGTGGTTTTATTCTAAAATTTATTGATCAACAATATTAATTAATTGATATGAACTAATTAAATAACATTAAGTTACTATTAGTAAATCCTTCATATTCTAAGATTATAAAATGTGAAAATGGTTTAAAATGGATTTACAAAAATAATATATGACATGTAAAATGCCCTTGAAATTTTATTTAGATAATAACATTCAATTTATTATTTTAAAAATGGCCTTAAAGAATTATTAGTGTTTTATTTATTTTCCAAAATATAAATTTGTGAAAACAAGATGAAATGACTTCAAAAATATGTTTTCAACATTTAGAATGTCACTAAAATTTTAATTGACCAATAACCATGTTTTATAAATTTTTGAATTAAAAATCACTTTAAATGACTATTAAAGAATTATTCAAATTTCCAAAATTTTAAAAATAAAATAGGTTGAATTGTTTTCAAAAATGATATTGATGGAAAGAATTTGAAATTTTAAAAATTTAGAAATTTAGTTCATATCATTTGGATAATTAAAACAGAAGTTATAATCAAATCTTTTAAACAGAAATTAAAGAGAAAAATTTTGATGACGTCATCATGACGTAATCATCTTCAACCCTGGAAATGGCAAGAAACGCCCGATTTAATCCTCTTCAATTCACGCGATTAAAGCCCCACTTTAAACCTCCGTTTCCACCTCCTAAATACCCTCTCCCTCCTACCTATTTACCCTCTGTTTCCCAGCCTAATTGTGCCCCCTTCCATAGTAATGCCTCGCCGGAGTTGCGCACGGTAGCCGTCAAAATTCGTCAACTCCGACGAAAGCACAGGTCCTCGCTGCCTCCTTTAGGCCTCCTATGGTTACCCTCTCTATTGCGCATCCATATGAATTTTTTCCCGGGATTTTGTTGCAGTCGGGAGGCCGTACCGCGCTCACCGGAGCACCACCGGCGCCCGAGCCTCCACTGCCGTGTCGTGCGAGCATCCCAGGAAGCGGGAGGCATCCCCGTCACCACCATCGTGTTCGTTGAGCCGCTCTGCGCCTCCTCGACACCCTCGCGAGCCTCGAAGACCACCGGAGCAACGCCGTCGTCGACCACCCGAGCCCAGCGCCGCCGCGCGCCATATTCCGGTCAGCCCCGCCGCCAGGTGAGAACATCCTTGTCCCGACACCGTTGGATCTAGATCTGGTGGCCACGATTAGATCCACCCCGCGAAGAGGTATCAGCCTATCACGGCGCGCCACGTTGCCTGCTCGTCAGCGCGCGTTAAGTCCCTTATACGTCGCTCGGTGCAGCACGTAGACGGCCCAAGCCCAGTTGTTATCTGTCGCCCAGCGCAGCAAATAGCAGCCCATTTTCTGTTTTTCTTCCGGAATAGAAATTAAATAGTGAATTTTGCAGAAAAGCCTCTGCAACTTCAAATCATCATATCTTTTCAACCACTTAGCCAAATTTAGCAATCTTGGACTTTTTGAAAAGCCCCTGACATCTAGAAACTTTTGGCACTGCCAAATTCAAATTTGACAAACTTAAATTCAAATATGCTTGTTTGATGAAATTTGGCATAATTCAAATTCTATAAATCTAAAAATTGCAAATAAAATATATTTGGAAACCTTAGAATGTGTACTTTCATATCCTCTGTCCCAAAATAATATTTGAACAAATTAATATTGAATTTAGAATTAAGTTGTCTATTTGAGTATTTTTGACATAGATTAATTTCTATAAATATTTTCAATATAGTTCCTTTTGCAAAATTGCTCCATTTGGTAACCTTGAAACATAGACATTATGCCCAAGCATTTTGGACACCCTTGGACCATGACCATGTGTTTTGACCAAAAACCCAACATAGTGATACATCCATTTTCACCATGTCTTAGAAATTGTTTTCAACTGTATTTCCATGATGTTGTGTCTATTTGGAGCCAAGCCAAGTCCTTAGAATGTGTCAATCACATATAGTATCAAGTAGTGAACTTTAGTTTTCCATCTTCTCCGCTCCCCCATTCTTCTTCAAGAATTTACCAAGTCAGCAAAATGGAGATCAAGACTCAAGCACAAGAATGAAACTTCAATATCAACTTGGTGGCAACATGAAGAGCTATGAGGAATATCATTTAAGAAATTGAAGGAAGTACATACCACAGCAACAACAAGAAAATCAATGAAGTACAGGAGTATGAAGAAAATCAAGGAGAAGACATTTTCCTCTCTCTTCCTATCCCTTCCATTTCTTTCCTTTCCAATTGACTTAGTGGTATTTGTGCCCATCCCATACCCAAACCAATTAGTGAAGTGAAAACCATGAAGACTATCAAGACCAAGAGAAGCACCACACCAAGGAAGGAAACAACTTAGATGGCATGATGATGATCTTCAAGAAGGCAATCACATGAGGACTAGAAGCAATCCACCCAAGTTGAAGAGTAACAAGTTATTTTTGTCCAACCATTGACCCAAATGGAAAACCCAAGACTTGGTAATATTTTCCCTTTGATGATGAAGTTAGTAGACCTACCCTAACCACAATGGAAAATACTAACATAGTCACTCAAATATTTTTGAAGGTGAATATGACCAAGTGTTTGCATGTATTACTTTAGTTGAAGAAGTAATATGTTTATTCTAGTGAACTCTTGGAACTTCCTCGACAAGTATGGATATAATAAAGTTAGATCACATCAAACTCAACCTAGTCCTTCCCAAGTGAACCATTGGAATTTCCTTAACAAGTTTGAGACCATTAGAGAATGAATCTTTCAACTCAAACCTAGACCTTGTCCTAACCAACTTGGTTAAGCCCCTTTTGATATGTTAGTTGCTATGTATGTTTTCTACACTTGTATGATTGTTTGGTAGAATGTTTGTTTATTTTGGTTTTGTGTTGTCAATGAATAGATTGTACGGAGAGCAACGATCTTTTGTGAAGAGTGTGATTTCTTCACCAACTTCAACAAGGCAAGTAACACATCATCAACTACCCATTATTTTCTATATGCATTAGTTGATTTTGAGTAGTATGCATGATAGGAAATTTTAATAAGTTATATTATGCTATGCTATATCCTAGTAGTGTGTAGCCATCCTTATACCTTGTTATTTTGATGCCTTGGTACTTATTTAGATGCTTTGCCATGCTACAAAATTTGTTTACTAGATGTTGAGGAAAAATCCTAAGTATAACTAATGAATGAACCACCTGGGTGGAAGTGGTAAGACTGGGTTATGTTGAGTGTTGCCTCAGGGCCCTTGTTTAACGGTTATTCCACTTGAGGTTGTCACTTGCGGATGGCCACCCAGGAACAAAGAGATTGCTATGTCCTTCTAAGTTTAGTAGCTTCCCGTGCAGCCTTTAGTAATATGGGCTCTGTCTTGATCAACTAAATTGAATGAACTCACTAGGCTTACAAGCAGATGTAGCATAATTATAGGTGGAACGGGTAAGCCAAATGGTGGTGGAATTTCTTCTGAAAGATCTCGTATCAATCTTCTCCTTTCCTTAATGCACTCAGGGTGTATAGGATGTTTGGGCTGAATTGAGTCTGAAGGTGAAAGTGCACAAACTCTGCAGAGTCAACAAACTAAGATCTTAGCCGTGTCCCCGGTTATGGACAACTATGAGCAGCTGGACAAGGATTGACGGAAGAATCTCATCATCAATTTCAATAAGTAAAATTTTGACCAAGTGAACAGTATTGTGGTGCCTGGATCTTAATCCAATGTTGCCACCCTTTTGAAAAGAAAAGTTGGTTTTACAAAAGTGATAGGAGAAAACTGGCTTTATGCAAACTTAGCCAAAACTCCACTCAGCCAAATAAGCATGTAGTATTAGTCTTGCCATTTATATCCACCATAGTGTTACTTGCCAATACATTAAATTGTATTGACTCCCTTGTGGCTGCATATTCCATATTGCAGATGTTTCTGAGGACGAGTGAGGATTTCGTTTAGGATCTCGAGACTATCGCCAACATGTTTTGCCTGTGGCACATGAAGAAGATGGGCTCAATGTTGTACTATGTTTTCCGCTGTATATCTTTGTTTTCTGCTAGTCTTCTAAGACTATGCAAGTTGTATTATTATTTTGTAAAGACTGGATCATGCGAAGTAATAGAATTTGATGCATTTGCATGATATTTCATTTTGTACTGTGGTGCTAGCAATTGATCCAGGGACTAGCACAATAACACAGGTATTCCATCTTTATTAAAAGTTGGGATGCTACACATTGACCCGGAAAATTAAAGATGGACATAGAGAAAGCCGGGTTATTATATGGACCACCAATGGAGTTAGGCCTAGCTGTCTATTAAAGCAACCTAACCCGGCCTCTACGAACTTGTATGTTTGTTATTTTTGCAGGGAATAGTGTGCGCTTCAAGGAGGATCCCGTGAAGCCCAAGCTATTCTGGGGACTACTGATGGAGGGATGATAACCCGGTAGGCTAACGCCAAGGAGTAACTCGGCCCAAAGGACGCTGCGCAAGACCCGGCTTAGGATAAAGGAGCTTCTAGAAGGCCCAGGAACGTAGGCCTCGTAACCCGGATTGTGGGTTCCGGTAAGGAAGTTTAGGGTTTGTAAGCAGTGTCCGGGTAGGATTCAGAGTACGCCTTGGAGAGTAAGCCAGGGGGTCCGGATGTTATATAAGCCGGCCCCTAGGTTAGGGTTAAAAAGGAGAGTTTTTAGCGTGAGTAAGAACATAATCGCCGGATTGCGGAGTATCGAGTATCCATTGTAACACGAGTATCGAGATAGTATATTAAGATTGTAGACTCGGCGACTTGATTGCCGGCTACCAGATTGCGTATCATCATGCTTTGCCTTGAGCTAAACCCTCTCCCAAACACCAGAGTCGATTTGCCCCAAGACAAGTTACCCCCGGTAACGTCTGCCGTGATTATCCCACGACAGATTCAAACTCGTCGATTTGGTCCTTTCCGGTAGTATCCGTGAGCTATAGCATAATGTTTAGGTGTCCGAGGACAAATTCTTTGATATATCTTGCATTCATTAAAACTTGTCGATTTGGACCTATCTCGTAGTTTTCGTGAGCTATAGTACCCTGTTTGGGTGCCGGAGACAATTTCAAGGGCATTTCTGGCATTCATTAAAACTCGTTGATTAGGTTCTATCTCGCAGTTTTCGTGAGCTATAGCACACTATTTGGGGGTTAGGGGGTAATTAAATGGGTATTTTTGGAATTTATTAAAAATCGTCGATTTCGTCCTTTCTCGCAGTTTTCTTGACCTATAGCACACCGATTGTGGGTCTGGGGACAATTTCATGGGCATTTCTGGCATTCATTCAAACTCGTCGATTTGGTCCTTTCCCGCAGTATCCGTGAGCTATAGCACAATATTTGGGTGTCCAGAGAAAATTTCATTTGCGTTTATTGCATTCATTAAAACTCGTCGATTTATTCCTATCTCGTAGTTTTCATGAGCTATAGCACACTTTTTGTGGGTCGGAGGGCAATTTCATGGGTATTTCTGGCATTCATTCAAACTCGTCGATTTGGTCCTTTCCCGCAGTATTCGTGAGCTATAGCATAATGTTTGGGTGTACGGGGACAAATTCACTGATATATCTTGCATTCATTAAAACTCGTTAATTTGGACTTATCTCGTAGTTTTCGTGAGTTATAGTACCCTGTTTGGGGGCCGGAGACAATTGCAAGGGCATTTATGGCATTCATTAAAACTCGTTGATTAGGTCCTATCTCGCTGTTTTCGTGAGATATAGCACACTATTTGGGGGTTAGGGGATAATTTAATGGGTATTTTTGGCATTTATTAAAAATCATCGATTTCGTCCTTTCTCGCAGTTTTCCTGAGCTATAGCACACTGATTGGGGGTCCGGGGACAAGTTAATGGGCATTTCTAGCATTCATTCAAACTCGTCGATTTGGTCTTTTCTCGAAGTTTCAATGAGCAATAGCACAATGTTTGGGTATCCATGGAAAATATCATCTGCGTTTATTGCATTCATTAAAACTCGTCGATTTGGTCCTATCTCGCAGTTTGCGTGAGCTAGCTATAGCATACTATTTGTGGGTCCGGGGACAATTTCATGGGCATTTCTGGCATTTATTCAAACTCGTCGATTTGGTCCTTTCCCGCAGTATCCATGAGCTATAGCATAATGTTTGGGTGCCGGGGGACAAATTCATTGATATATCTTGCATTCATTAAAACTCGTCGATTTGGACCTATCTCGCAGTTTTCGTGAGCTGTAGTACCCTGTTTGGGGGCTGGAGACAATTGCAAGGGCATTTCTGGCATTCATTAAAACTCGTTGATTAGGTCCTATCTCGCAGTTTTGTCAGCTATAGCACACTATTTGGGGGTTAGGGGACAATTTAATGGGTATTTTTGGCATTTATTAAAAATCGTCGATTTCGTCCTTTCTCGCAGTTTTCCTGAGCTATAGCACACTGATTGGGGGTCCGGGGACAAGTTAATGGGCATTTCTAGCATTCATTCAAACTCGTCGATTTGGTCTTTTCTCGAAGTTTCAATGAGCAATAGCACAATGTTTGGGTATCTAGAGAAAATTTCATTTGCGTTTATTGCATTCATTAAAACTCGTCGATTTGGTCCTATCTCGCAGTTTGCGTCAGCTAGCTATAGCATACTATTTGTGGGTCTGGGGACAATTTCATGGGCATTTCAGGCATTTATTCAAACTCGTCGATTTGGTCCTTTCCCGCGGTATCCGTGAGCTATAGTATAATGTTTGGGTGCTGGGGGACAAATTCATTGATATATCTTGCATTCATTAAAACTCGTCGATTTGGACCTATCTCGCAATTTTCGTGAGCTGTAGTACCCTGTTTGGGGGCTGGAGACAATTGCAAGGGCATATCTGGCATTCATTAAAACTCATTGATTAGGTCCTATCTCGCAGTTTTGTGAGCTATAGCACACTATTTGGGCGTTAGGGGACAATTTAATGGGTATTTTTGGCATTTATTAAAAATCGTCGATTTCTTCCTTTCTCGCAGTTTTCCTAAGCTATAACACATTGATTGGGGGTCCGGGGACAAGTTAATGGGCATTTCTAGCATTCATTCAAACTCGTCGATTTGGTCTTTTCTCGAAGTTTCAATGAGCAATAGCACAATGTTTGGGTATCCAGAGAAAATTTCATTTGCGTTTATTGCATTCATTAAAACTCGTCGATTTGGTCCTATCTCGCAGTTTTCGTGAGCTATAGCACACTTTTTATGGGTCCGAGGGCAATTTCATGGGCAGTTCTGGCATTCATTCAAACTCGTAGATTTGGTACTTTCCCGCAGTATCCGTGAGCTATAGCATAATGTTTGGGGGTCCGGGGACAAATTCATTGATATATCTTGCATTCATTAAAACTCATCGATTTGGACCTATCTCGTAGTTTTCGTGAGCTATAGTACGCTGTTTGGGGGCCGGAGACAATTGCAAGGGCATTTCTAGCATTCTTTAAAACTCGTTGATTTGGTCCTATCTCGCAGTTTTCGTGAGCTATAGCACACTGTTTGGGGGTTAGGGGACAATTTAATGGGTATTTTTGGCATTTATTAAAAATGATCGATTTCGTCCTTTCTCGCAGTTTTCCTGACCTATAGCACACTGATTGGGGGTCCGGGGACAATTTAATGGGAATTTCTAGCATTCATTCAAACTCGTCGATTTGGTCTTTTCTCGAAGTTTCAATGAGCAATAGAACAATGTTTGGGTATCCAGAGAAAATTTCATTTGCGTTTATTGCATTCATTTAAACTCGTCGATTTGGTCCTATCTCGCAGTTTTCGTGAGCTATAGCACACTGTTTGTGGGTCCAGGGACAATTTCATGGGCATTTTATGCATTCATTCAGACTCGTCGATTTGGTCCTTTCCCGCAGTATCCGTGAGCTATAGCACAATGTTTGGGTGTCCAGAGAAAATTTCATTTGCGTTTATTGCATTCATTAAAACTCGTCGATTTGGTCCTATCTCGCAGTTTTTGTGAGCTATAGCACACTGTTTGTGGGTCCGGGGACAATTTCATGGCCATTTCTGGCATTCATTCAAACTCGTCGATTTGGTCCTTTCCCGCAGTATTCGTGAGCTATAGCATAATGTTTGGGTGTCCGGGGACAAATTCACTGATATATCTTGCATTCATTAAAACTCGTCGATTTGGACTTATCTCGTAGTTTTCGTGAGTTATAGTACCCTGTTTGGGGCCGGAGACAATTGCAAGGGCATTTATGGCATTCATTAAAACTCGTTGATTAGGTCCTATCTCGCAGTTTTCGTGAGCTATAGCACACTATTTGGGGGTTAGGGGACAATTTAATGGGTATTTTTGGCATTTATTAAAAGTCCTTGATTTCGTCCTTTCTCGCAGTTTTCCTGAGCTATAGCACACAGATTGGCGGTCCGGGGATAATTTAATGGGAATTTCTAGCATTCATTCAAACTCGTCGATTTGGTCTTTTCTCGAATTTCAATGAACAATAGCACAATGTTTGGGTATCCATGGAAAATATCATCTGCGTTTATTGTATTCATTAAAAATCGTCGATTTGGTCCTATCTCGCAGTTTTTCTGAGCTAGCTATAGCATACTATTTGTGGGTCCGGGGACAATTTCATGGGCATTTCTGGCATTCATTCAAACTCGTCGATTTGGTCCTTTCCCGCAGTATCCGTGAGCTATAGCATAATGTTTGGGTTCCGGGGGACAAATTCACTGATATATCTTGCATTCATTAAAACTCGTCGATTTGGACTTATCTCGTAGTTTTCGTGAGTTATAGTACCCTGTTTGCGGGCCGGAGACAATTGCAAGGGCATTTCTGGCATTCATTAAAACTCGTTGATTAGGTCCTATCTCGCAGTTTTCGTGAGCTATAGCACACTATTTGGGGGTTAGGGGACAATTTAATGGGTATTTTTGGCATTTATTAAAAGTCCTTGATTTCGTCCTTTCTCGCAGTTTTCCTGAGCTATAGCACACTGATTGGGGGTCCGGGGACAAGTTAATGGGCATTTCTAGCATTCATTCAAACTCGTCGATTTGGTCTTTTCTCGAAGTTTCAATGAACAATAGCACAATGTTTCGGTATCCATGGAAAATATCATCTGCGTTTATTGTATTCATTAAAACTCGTCGATTTGGTCCTATCTCGCAGTTTTTCTGAGCTAGCTATAGCATACTATTTGTGGGCCCGGGGACAATTTCATGGGCATTTCTGGCATTCATTCAAGCTCGTCGATTTGGTCCTTTCCCGCAGTATCCGTGAGCTATAGCATAATGTTTGGGTGACGGGGGACAAATTCACTGATATATCTTGCATTCATTAAAACTCGTCGATTTCGACTTATCTCGTAGTTTTCGTGAGTTATAGTACCCTGTTTGCGGGCCGGAGACAATTGCAAGGGCATTTCTGGCATTCATTAAAACTCGTTGATTAGGTCCTATCTCGCAGTTTTCGTGAGCTATAGCACACTATTTGGGGGTTAGGGGACAATTTAATGGGTATTTTTGGCATTTATTAAAAATCGTCGATTTCGTCCTTTCTCGCAGTTTTCCTGAGCTATAGCACACTGATTGGGGGTCCGGGGACAAGTTAATGGGCATTTCTAGCATTCATTCAAACTCGTCGATTTGGTCTTTTCTCGAAGTTTCAATGAGCAATAGCACAATGTTTGGGTATCGATGGAAAATATCATCTGCGTTTATTGCATTCATTAAAACTCGTCGATTTGGTCCTATCTCGCAGTTTGCGTCAGCTAGCTATAGCATACTATTTGTGGGTCCGAGGACAATTTCATCGGCATTCCAGGCATTTATTCAAACTCGTCGATTTGGTCCTTTCCCGCGGTATCCGTGAGCTATAGGATAATGTTTGGGTGTCGGGGGACAAATTCATTGATATATCTTGCGTTCATTAAAACTCGTCGATTTGGACCTATCTCACAGTTTTCGTGAGCTGTAGTACCCTGTTTGGGGGCTGGAGACAATTGCAAGGGCATTTCTGGCATTCATTAAAACTCGTTGATTAGGTCCTATCTCGCAGTTTTGTGAGCTATAGCACACTATTTGGGGGTTAGGGGACAATTTAATGGGTATTTTTGGCATTTATTAAAAACGTCGATTTCGTCCTTTCTCGCAGTTTTCCTAAGCTATAACACACTGATTGGGGGTCCGGGGACAAGTTAATGGGCATTTCTAGCATTCATTCAAACTCGTCGATTTGGTCTTTTCTTGAAGTTTCAATGAGCAATAGCACAATGTTTGGGTATCCAGAGAAAATTTCATTTGCGTTTATTGCATTCATTAAAACTCGTCGATTTGGTCCTATCTCGCAGTTTTCGTGAGCTATAGCACACTTTTTACGGGTCTGAGGGCAATTTCATGGGCAGTTCTGGCATTCATTCAAACTCGTCGATTTGGTCCTTTCCCGCAGTATCCGTGAGCTATAGCATAATGTTTGGGTGTCCGGGGACAAATTCATTGATATATCTTGCATTCATTAAAACTCATCGATTTGGACCTATCTCGTAGTTTTCGTGAGCTATAGTACGCTGTTTGGGGGCCGGAGACAATTGCAAGGGCATTTCTGGCATTCATTAAAACTCGTTGATTTGGTCCTATCTCGCAGTTTTCGTGAGCTATAGCACACTGTTTGGGGGTTAGGGGACAATTTAATGGGTATTTTTGGCTTTATTAAAAACGATCGATTTTGTCCTTTCTCGTAGTTTTCCTGAGCTATAGCACACTGTTTGGGGGTCCGGGGACAATTTAATGGGCATTTGTAGCATTCATTCAAACTCGTCGATTTGGTCTTTTCTCGAAGTTTCAATGAGCAATAGAACAATGTTTGGGTATCCAGAGAAAATTTCATTTGCGTTTATTGCATTCATTTAAACTCGTCGATTTGGTCCTATCTCGCAGTTTTCGTGAGCTACAGCACACTGTTTGTGGGTCCAGGGACAATTTCATGGGCATTTTATGCATTCATTCAAACTCGTCGATTTGGTCCTTTCCCGCAGTATCCGTGAGCTATAGCACAATGTTTGGGTGTCCAGAGAAAATTTCATTTGCGTTTATTGCATTCATTAAAACTCGTCGATTTGGTCCTATCTCGCAGTTTTCGTGAGCTATAGCACACTGTTTGTGGGTCCGGGGACAATTTCATGGCCATTTCTGGCATTCATTCAAACTCGTCGATTTGGTCCTTTCCCGTAGTATCCGTGAGCTATAGCATAATGTTTGGGTGTCCGGGGAAAAATTCATTGATATATCTTGCATTCATCAAAACTTGTCGATTTGGACCTATCTCGTAGTTTTCGTGAGCTATAGTACCCGGTTTGGGGGCCGGAGACAATTTCAAGGGCATTTCTGGCATTCATTAAAACTCGTTGATTAGGTTCTATCTCGCAGTTTTCGTGAGCTATAGCACACTATTTGGGGGTTAGGGGATAATTAAATGGGTATTTTTGGCATTTATTACAAATCGTCGATTTTGTCCTTTCTCGCAGTTTTCTTGACCTATAGCACACCGATTGTGGGTCCGTGGACAATTTCATGGGCATTTCTGGCATTCATTCAAACTCGTCGATTTAGTCCTTTCCCGCTGTATCCGTGAGCTATAGCACAATATTTGGGTGTCGAGAGAAAATTTCATTTGTGTTTATTGCATTCATTAAAACTCGTCGATTTGGTCCCATGTAACACCTGGGGTGTTCCCCCTAAGTAGAAAATTGGTTTCTTTCGTTTTTCTTTTTGCATTACATGCATCATATGCATTACATCCTGTTCTCAAAACCACTCAAAAATCCAAACCAATTTAAACTTTCAAAACATGTCTAAAATTTCCAATTAAAAGTTGCAACCTACACACCTCAACTTGTTTTCAAATAGTTTGAAGTTGATTTATTAAAATTGCTTGTTAATAAAAATTTCCCTTTTGTTAAAACCCTAATGGTAAATTCAAATAACAAATTCAAATCAAATCCATCCATGCTTGGCATGTTTCAAAGGTGGGTTTAAAAAAATTAAATTCTTGCAAACAATTAAATTCAATAATGTTTTCATAATTGTTTGAGTTATTGAATAAAATTGTTTAAGAAATCAAATCCTTATGAATCCTATTTAAAATTCAAATAGCCATTTTAAATCTTTGGCCATTTCAACTTTTTGGAAATAATGTTAACATAACTTTAATCTTGCTGTTAGTTGTTTCATTAGAAAATTTATTCATAAAATAAAGAATTAAAACCCTTCTATTTATCTCTCTCTCATTCATCTCTTACAAAAAAAAGGGAAAATAAAAAGAAAGGTGAGCTGGGAAGGCAGGCCAGCCCCCACGGCCAGCCCACCTAATCACAGCCCAGCACCCAGCCCACCATGGGCCTTTTCCCAAGCCCAGCCCCGCCAAGCGTTGTCTTCCTCGTACGGACAGAACAGAGAGATGGGGACGTCGCTGTCACCGAGCTCCCCCACCTCACCTGCTCCCTTCACCCTATAACTAGCCCCTAGGGTTTCTCCCCTAACCCTAGGCCGCACCCTTCTCCCTCTTCCTCCCGCCGCCATCTCTCTCCCCCGTAGATTCTTTTTCCTCTCTGCACCTCACAGTCTTATTCTGAAGTTACTGAACCTCACCATGACCGTGCTTTGGTGGCCATGGCGCCGCCGCGCTACTCGTTGCCGGATCGCGCCCTCAACGGGAATGGAACCAGGAGGGTTGCATCCCCGTTTCTCCCGAAGGAACCTCGTACGGTGAACGCTTGCATCGGTCGCCGTCGTCGCCGTCTTCCTGACGTGCGCTGCGTCGATGTCACCCTCGTTGTCGCCTTCTGCTTCGACGACTGCCGCTGGTGAGGCCCCGCCGCTCCTCTGTATCCCTCGCAACAAGCGCTCGCAAGCCTGCCCTCCCGCGCATACACAGCACCCATGAAATCGCCGCCAGTCGAGGTCGCAATCGTCGCCTTCTGTCCGCAGTTTCTGCTCTGAACCGTGTCGAAGTTTTCTTCAGTTCGCCAGTAGCAGAAGCGCTAGTGCCACCTCTTAACAATTCAGATCCCTCTATATTCAGAAACCGCGATCTAGCCCAGTGGCTATCCCCCGTGCGCGCACGCCCAGCAGTGCGGGTTCGAAACCCCGGGGGCGCAAAAGGCCCCCCCTTTTCTTCCTTTTACTCCGCGCGCTGCGGGCCCCACACGTCATTGACCCCTTGCGCCACCTCACTGTGTACCCACGCCACTGAGGCGCCACGCTGGCCTAGGCCCACTGTCAGCCAGCGTGGTTGGCCCTGCCCCTGTATAAAATTGCCTGTTTTGTTTCTTTTGAATAGAAACTAGCAAGGTGGCCCTCGCACATGCGAGGGCATCACTATTATTGTGTCAAATTATTTGACATTACACATTATTTTTCTCTCTATTTTAATTTCATTCATTATAATTAACATGTGCTTTATATGACCTTCATTTTCAGCATATGATATATAACTAAATAAAAATTACGAAACATTCTTTTACAAAATCCTAACAATATGAACCATTTTTCTCGGTAACCTATGGTATACTGATTATTATGTGGTCTTTCGAGTCGATCTGAAGCTCTATTCATATTTTTCATTTTGTGCATCTCATTAAACATATATTGCCACGGTCTTACGTCGACATAGAAGCTACACCAACTTGTTTGACCTAATTTATTTAATTGAAATGTAATAAAGACGAATAATTTCTTCAAAAGGCAAGGAAAGATATAAAACTTCCTATTAAATAATATACAAAAGGAAAACTTATAAAATCCTTATGGGATATAACCATACAAACCAAATAATAAAAAATTCTAAAAATGCGAAAAATCATTTTTATAAGAAAAAATCCTTCGGATTAATGATACCCTAAGAGAGAGTCAGAAATTTTGTACCGATGGATAATTAGAATATATATCAAACACAGAGATAATAGTAAGAATATTAGGTTACACTCATCAAAGAAACCTTTGTTGCCTTGATTTTCTCCCTTATCTCCCAACTACTTTCCCTTTAATTTATAGATCTAACCCTTTTTCAAATATTTTATTGAAATTTTCAATAAATAATATTTGTAATTAGTATATATTAAATATATGTGAATACTAATTAATTAAGTAAAAATAATATTAGCACAATAGAGATGATCTGTTAATACCGTGAATGATATTGTGTATGTTTATCCCACTAAATAAGTTGTGAACCATATGATCCGCACTGGTATGACTGTATATTATATTCTTTATGAAGACATGACGCATAAAAATGCATGACAAAACCGAGAACTACCTCTATGCTCAATCACATAGATGCTATTTTATAGGTCTTCTATATGTTTACATAAAAAATATTATAATATTTATGGAAAACCCTAATATGATGGTACATTGTCCATCAGGACATTCTAAATAATTCTATATAACATGGAGGTGCTTTAAGAATAAAAGGTACATTTGGGACATAGAAGCTTCATTGCTCGTAATCAATTTAACAATTATGGGCAACCAAGAATTTGACACATGTATGTCCTGCAAAATGCACTATGCATTTGATGAGCTAAATGTGCATGCTCATGAAAAAGACATTGCTCTCCTTGCATGATTAAGATCCATCTCAGGTAGGACCTCTCGGAACTACCGATAATATGTAAGAATCTTCATAGTTGGGAACCTGAATTTGCCAAATAATTAACGGTTTGGGTTGCAACCAACTTAAATCACTATTGAATTCTTACCGATCAAATCAATAACACATAAATCAGGCATGTGCGGATTAAAGTAGACTGCTCTTTTTCCCCTACTCCTAGGGGATCTGCATTTCAGTGGTTGGATTCAGACTCATCCATATGTCGGTTTCTATTTTTAGTTTTCTCTCACCCTCACTTTGTAATATCATAGGCGGCGACTGCTCGTATCTAGATGACTGTAGCTTGTCATTTCCTACCAGCCTTTTGTTTCTTGGTACACTATTGGTTCGCAGCTGTGTGCATCCTTGTTATGCAGACACCGGGTGTAATTCTTAAATTTTGAAGTAATAAAAGCTCTTTATAAAAAAAAATTGTTAGAGAAGGGGGAGTGCAATTGAAGAAAATGAGAAGACAATGAATTGCAACGTAATGCTAGGAAAAGGTGCGGGATAGAAAGAAACCGCACACTATTGATCTCTAATAACAAATCCTTCTCCCTGTGATTACTACTAAAAGGCAGGTTCGACTATTCAGAAAGAAAAAACATACCTTGACTCGTTAGACCTAAAGGATGATCGTATTACCGCACATGGCCGATAACGTTGAACAACTTCAGTCGATTCCTTCATGTACTACACGCTTGTCTCCTGCGCTAGTCGGACACTCGTGGTTCTCCTTAGTGAACCGACATTGATAACGGTGGATAGCTCGTCCCTGCCAGTAGAAAACGACGGAGACGCCATACTCTGCGTTGAGGGATTCCTCGAGTTCTCATTGCACCGATGGCTTCGATCGACATATAGAACCGGCCCTCTCTTCGTCAAAAGTTCACAACGTCCATAAGATTAGAAGGTATCATGGTCACTTATTAGATTGGTTTGTGTGTTTGGTAGAAGGATTGTGTAGGAATAACATAGGCTATTTCCTCTTTTTTCTTGATCAATGGGTGTTTAAAATGCTGACGCGTCCACATAATAACCTGACTTATGTACGTCTTATGTTAAATCACGACCAAACGGGCCTGTGCCGGCAAACATTTCTTAAGTGTGATTCATCATATGTAACGTGTTGGTGCTGTGTATACGTAGCACGTTTTTTTTGGAGAGTTTAACCGGACATGGATTGGTTTGTGTTTGGTAGAAGGATCGTATAGAGGTAAGAAGGGCTAGCTATTTCCTTTCTCTTCTTGATCAATACGTGCTTCCAACGCTGACATGTTCACATAATAACCTGATACGTCTTGTGTTAAATCACAAACAAACGGAGCTGTGCCATTAAACCTTTCTTAAGTGGGATTCATGATATGTAACGTGTTGGTGCTGTGTACACACGCACTATCATGACGCATGATTTTTTTTTTAGTTAACCGAACGTGGCTGTACGTATGTTTCTTTTTTAGTTAACCGAACATGGCTGTACGTGTTGAAAACTACTATTTTGTACCAAGTAATGTGTACGTAACTTTGTGTGATGGGCAGCCAAATAAACCGAACATGGTACGTGTTGAAAACTACTATTTTGTACCAAGTATTGTGTACGTAACTTTGTGTGATGGGCAGCCAAATAAAATCTGAGACATATTTTTTAGATCTAATGGTTGAGATAATTCTGATGATGTGGCTTAACGTGGTGGCTCCGTTAGACTTCCGTATATTGCTTTTAGTATATAATAGATTTGAAACTAAAATATTGAACAAATAATATCTTCTCCATTATAACTCGAAATTGCACAAAGAAAATATGTATCCCAATCAGAAAATCATGAACATTTCAAATATGTATTTTGTTTACTGTTTTGAACATTCCAAATATTTTCAAAACTTCAAATTCAAATAACTCTTATGAATTTGATTAAATCCATAACAAATTCAAATATATTTCAAATGGCCCATATAAAATATGTTTTCCAACCAAAATTTCATGCTCTTTCCAAATATAACATTTGTTTTCTGTTTTGGATAAATAAAATTAATGCAAATACTTAATGCTTTAATTAAATCATTTAAATGGTGAAATTCATAACTAATTCAATATTAATTCAAATGTCACATATGAAATATGTTTTCCATGCCAAATTGAACCACCTTTTCAAATATAAACTTTGTTTCTTGTTTTGAATAATTAAAAGTGGTTAAATAAATTAAATATTGTTTAAATCATTTAAAATAGCTAAATTAATAACTTGGTCAAAATAAATTCTTTTTGGACAGATAAAATATGTTTTCAAACCAGAAAATCATAACCTTTCCAAATATGAATTTCATTTAATGTTTTGAACAAATAAAAATTCAAATAAATTCCTAATTGAATTAAATTCATTAAAATCTTGTTTAAACTTGTTTAATTCCTAATTAATTCATCTTAATTCCTTTTTCAACAAATGAAACATGTTTTCCACCTAAAATTTTGTGTTATTTTCAAATATGAACTTTGTTATCAGTTTTGAACATTTAAAATGGGTGAAAACAACAAATGCTTGTGTAACACCTTTAAGAAACAAAAATTTCATAACTTAATAACTAAAAATTCCAAACTTGGTAACCTCCATTTCAAATTGAATCCCTTGTTGTTTTCTCATTGTTTTCCTCATCCATGCATCATGCTAATCAACTTTCACATGATGGTTATTTGTAGATCATTTAATTCCACATTAATTGATGGACTTTTCCATATGCAATCCAAATTGCATATGGGTCCATTTAAACATGTTATCTTGTCAACTAGTTAATATTTGATGCGTCCTTAAACTTGTCATGCATCCATATCTTGATCATGCTGGATCTTTTGCCGTAGTAGTAATTCTTGCATCCGGTGTTTGTTCGAGGTTCGTTGCTTCTTTCCGGATAGGACGTTCAGATGATGTGAGCAACGACAAGTTCTTCGGATGTACCTCTACTTGTTGGATTCCAGGCAAGTATACTCACTTGCTGCCAAATGGCTGCCTTTCATCACTTGTTACCGATTCTTTCTGTTGTTCTTATTCTAGCCTTATGATTCGATGCTTGTGTCTCGATCCTATCATATGTTACCTTGCAGCCATGATATAGCCTTCCTTCCACTTCCTATTAAATGTTGCTTGTTTACCCTTGTCGCACCCTGACTTCTAGAGGATACTCACCGTACGAACTGAATAGTAGATGATTGGATTACGGGGCTTATCTGCTCCCGCATCCTCTTACGAGTAGGCCAACACTTATGTGTGACAACCAAACTCTACTATCCACCGTCGATGTAAACTATCCCATAGAGATCAAGATACTACCATTGACGTACTTCATACCATACACACATGGTACATCAACGGGTGTAACAGAATGATAGCACAACATATCTCTAAGACACAAAAGATGGAAATAAGTTGCAAATAGCTCTCACTAGAGCAGAGATAGCAAATACAATCATCCAGAGGACACATGTCCCAACATAGCATCATTTCATCTCAGCGGAAGCATTCAAAAGGTCTGAGTACAGACAAATCCAAATAGGCTTAAAAAGCCGGGAAATGAAAGAAGACGGAGCCCATCCACGTAGTCTCGGATCCTGCCCGGGTCCGCTATCTACTCGTCAGCAGCCTCGTCAAACTCCACGTAGTAGCCGTCTCGGGGATCCTCGTAAGCGTAGTCTGCGGAAACCACAGCCCCAAAGTGGTCAGTACAACAACGTACTGGCAAGCAAGACTCACAGTTCACCAAAGTGTAGCCCGTCAACACCAAGCACAGATGCCTTGGGTTCAACGGAAGAGAGGGGATATAAAAGAAAGCTGCAACTGGCTGCTCTAACCAACTACAGAGTTACTACCACTTCCGGCTAACAGAAAGAAGATAAGATAGCGTATCGTAACCAATTATAACTAACCACCAAACAAACCCATCCTGGATCTCGCCCCTTATCCAAAGAAGCAATCCGAGGATAACTCACACAGTTGGATTAATGATGGATCAAGTTATTGTGGCAATAATGCTATTACTAGTCAAGTTATCATTAGTTAGGTGTAAGTTGTTCTGAGTACTTGTTAGCCAGTACTTTCACCAAGTTAACCATAACCGCGGAAAACACGGCTTCTCGAGAAGATTTATCCCTGCAGGGGTGCACCAATTTGGCCGTACACGTAAGAATATCCCGCCAGACGGGAATCAAACCCACCAAGCGAGGCACTCTACACAACTCAACTCTTCTTCGCATCAAGCCCAAAGCACCACGTGCTGTGCGTGCGCGGCTAATCGATCCCCACGAAGAAAAGGGGACCCTCATAGCACTCTAAGACCACGCCGCCCTAAATTCCGACTACAAAAGTTCCACCCTGGCCTCGGGTTCGTACCTGCATATGAGTGCATCAAATGGAAAGCCCGAACTAAGTGTGGCGATTTGGACGAGATGTGAATCGAATCAAATTGAGGGGGGCGCCCATACACGCTTCCCACATGCGGATAGTGCGCTCATCATGGATCAGTAGACAAGACCCTTTTCCTATTAGGGTCGACACTAGCAGGCCTCAAAACCACGCCGGGCCTCCTGCCGGTGCCTTATCAGCAAATTATTATTACCCAAAATTAACAGGTTGTTGTTTAACATCGATCCCCAGAACATAATAGAAATATAGTAACAGAAAGTAACGGGTAACATACTCGAGCAAAACAACACTAAGCATGCTAGTAAGACACGGCACAATCAATGGGTTATGGGAGTGGAGGTGAGGCAATATCAGGGTTCAGGGTATCATGTGATAGGTTCGTAATAGAAGCAACGATACATATGGCTAGCAAAAATAGACAACGGAAAGTATCGGTAACCAATGTTGAAAGGAACACAGTGGTTCATGTGAGTGATAACTTGCCTACAAACTCAGCAGCCTGGTACTGAGCTAGATCCTCAGAAGGGGTGCTGTAAGTATCGTCTGTCTCAACGTCGTCGTCTATCCGAGAAGAAGCAAACAAACAATGCACAAAGATAAACAATCAATATCATGGCATAGTGCACAATCATGGGATGATGCATGTCAAGTTAATGGATGCATCAAAATAAACTAGTTGACATTGTAACACCCCTGTTTTTAAGCACTTGTTTAATATTAAATTAGCAAGCCTCTTAAGACTTTTGTAAGACAATTAAGTGGACAACATGTTTGTGTAGTCATGTTTATCTATGCAATATAAGTGGTGTGTTTCTTTTCACTCATTTGAGGAGTTTCCCTAATGATTGATTATTTCCTGCCTGATGTTTTTCAACTGGAAACCCTAAGAAATTTCTTCTCAAATTTTGGGGAATGCTTGATTCACTCATGATAGCATTATTTAGTCATGTCTTGACCAAGGAAACACTTTGGTTTGGATTTAAATAGCTTTGGGAATTTATTTTCCTATTTAAACATTTAGCAGAAAAACAACATGACTAGCTGTTTTCCACACTTGTTTTCAGGAGGCAAACATATTTGATTTGTTGTTTTCTTGTTGTATTGTGGTTGAACATGTTATGTAATACAACTATATGCCACTGGTTTAAATTTAGCACTTGGAAAACAATCTAATCCATGATTGTTTTCCTAGTATAAAAATATTGAAAAAACAATTCTATTTGGAAAACAGAAACATAGCCTTTTGGGCAGTTGTTTTCAGAGGGTTAACCAACTCCAATTTTTGTGTACTGGTTGTTTTCTCAAACTAGAAAGTACATACAACAATCACCAACTTGAATTTACAAAATCCAAGTTCAATTGCCCTTTCAAACAGAAGCAAACTTTTGCTTCAAATCTCTGTTTTTCTAACACTTAGTGAAATTAGCACTATTGCCTTTTTTCTGAATTTTCTGAATCTGTTTTTGAACAGAACTTGGGGGATGATTTTCTTGATCTATACTTGATCTTTTTGGGTGGTTTTTGATCCTAGTCACTCACCTAGCATTCCTCTGCCTCACCATGCGTTTGTTGGCCCGAGACATGCCTTAGCAAGGAAGGAAAGAGGAGGGAAACTAGAGCTCGAGTAGAGGGGGGGTGTGCAAGTGGCATGTACCAAAACCCCACATGCCTCTCTATTCCTAGCTCTACTGTGGTGACTAGTGCCCTTGGCATCGCCCCTGGCTCGAGAGAACACGAGGAAACGGCCCCCCCACCCCTCTTCTTGCCAACACACACGCACACATGTGCACCCGAGAGCACCCACACGGGCCCCGTGCCTACAAAGCCCCAATGGTCGTGCCGTTTCGCCACAGCCCTCCACCACCATCCACGCCCCCACCCACGAAAATCCGGGCCGTGCCTCGCCGTGTGCGAGCGGCACGGGCAGATTTTCGCCGCTGGCCACCGCAAGTTTCACCGAAGCGAGCATGCTCCCCGTATCCCTAGGCGCCGCCCTGAAATCCTCCGCGACGTTTTTGCCTGCATGAGCATCATCGCCATCGCCGCCGTGTCCGCCGTGCCGCCGCGGAGAGGAACACGCCGTCGAGGAAGCGAACGCCGCCACCACCGCGCCACCAGCCTCCCACGACCCCTCCGCCACCACGTGCCGCTCCACAGCTGCCCTAGGTGAGCACCCCGCCCGCACCGTGCACGCCTGCGAGGTGTTTGTCGCCGGGAGAGAGAGAGAGAGAGGGGTGAGGAAGAAGAAGGGAAGCGAACCGTCGATCGCGAGATCGACGGCCACGCTTAGACGGGCGTTTCCCGCGTCCCCCGCCCCCGCGCGCGCATAGCCGGGCTAGTCTAGGCACTAGCTGGGCCGCGCATAGCGAATTCGGCCCATCTGGGCTTGTCCCTGTTAAATTTTAAAAATTGAATTATTCTGGCAGAAAGATACCTGTTAGCTTTTGGCCTAGGAAAGTTAGCATACGATTTTATTTAACTTTGCCAATTTTTGTACATGTAACCATACAAAATCACAACCACCTCCCTTTGGCAGAATAATGTTTTGACTTTTAGTTAATTTTTTTATAGCTAGTTTGCCAGACAGTACCCTTAAAATGGAAATGAATAGAACTTCAAAAATACAAAACCTTTTTGAGCAAACTCAACTGTTTTGGAAAGCCCTTGTAAATACCTACCAGTATAATTTTAGTTTGAACCAAGGTGTGTTACCATTTGGAAATGCCATCCATTTTGGTGAAACATCTGTGAGCTATTCTAGGATTTTTAGGGGGAGTTTGGGACATTATTTTTGTGTGCGACAAATTGGAGAGGTTTTGTATTGTTAAGTACTATCACATCCTAGAAGGATTTAATTTTTGGAGCCATAGGAAAAATTAGAGAGACAGAACAAGTTTTGGTACTTTTCTGCCTAATTTTTAATTCCTAGATCTTGTTTGATGTGTTCATTTTGTGATGTGAAATTATTGTTTTCTTGCTTGTAATGTTGTTTTCCAGTGTGTTCATGATGTTTACAAGTTATATGAACATGCTAGAATGAATGGTTTGAGTGGTAGAATTTTTAGAATTATTTTCCATGCATAGATCTTGCTCATAGCTTAATTTCTATCTAGGTTTTTGAGTAGATCTTTAAATGTGTATTAAGTTTATTGCTAGGTCAATTTTCATGGAACCAGTACCATTTTGGTACTGTTATTTTGGTTATAGCACCTCTGGTTACTTGGTGCTTGTGTTTGAAGTAGATTTAAATAGCAAGGCTTAAGGTCTAGATTTCATACTAGATTATTCATGCATGCTTTTTGTCTTGTTTTCCACTAGGGAAAAATATGATTCTTTGTGGTTGAAAATAGAGGATGAAATGTCCTTGTGGCATTGCTATCCTTGTGTTTTCACCTCTGATATTTTTTCCCCTTAAGTATTAGAAATTGTTTGAGTAACATTTGGGTGCCTAGATTTAATTCCCTCACATGTGTAGCATTTGTAGTCTAGTTTTCCTTGGTTAATAGCTAGACTTATTATTTTGTTTTGGAGGATCCAGTAGCATTTTGGTACTAATTATAGGAGTATTTTACCTCTGTCAGTTTGCACACTTGTACCTAAAATTAACAAGTGAAGTATAAACTAGTCTAGTATTTTTTTCCCAAGTTTCTACTAGTATGAGTAGGAGTTTATGGGACTAGTTTGTTTGTTTTGAGCATTTATGGAAATGCGACCAGAGGATTACTAACCTCTATATGAGAATTATGCTAGTGGAACACCCACTGGTATTTTTGTATCATGGTGGATAATGAGCTTGACTTGTTATCGTGAGCCTTTTTCACCACTTGCATATTTTAGCTTATTGTTTGTGCTTGCCATAGAGAAAGTTGGGGAAGTTTTTAGACATCAAATTGTGTTTTATGTGACACCCTACTGTCTAGTAGCATGGGTTTTACCCCACTGGTCCATAGGGCTCTTAACTAAGTTTGGCCACACCTAAACACTAGGAAAAAGAAGATTTTCCCACTATAGTTTTTATGCCAATTTTCTTAAGGGAAAATTGAATACCTTGAGTGTTACATTTTAATTGCTTGCTGTATGTATCACTTGTAGCATTGTTTGTCTTGGTTGGCTCTGAAAGTGTGCCTTTATCTGTTTTTACGACGTTAGAAAACGAGGAGGAAGGATTTGCTGAAGAGGGGTATTGCAACTCCTGTTACTTTCAAGACCAGGACCATCACTTGTACGAAGGCAAGCCATCCTAATGCTTGCTGTATAAATACTTATCATTAACTATCATGCATGCTTTTCACTTCTGAATTTTTCACAAAACTATACTCTCAAAACTATTTTTGTTGTGAATACTACTACTATTAATATTATTAGAAGGAGGAATCATATTAATAGTCAACTTGGTATTACCAAGACTTAGCCACTAAATGGTATATAAATACCATCCACCAAATTAAAACTTGAGTTCTTAAATGAACTAAATAAAATGTGCTTTTGTAAACAAATGCCTTATGGAAGAAAAACCCCGGAGGAAGGGTGAGACCCTGTCTACCGGAAGGATGTCAGGATGGGAAATTTTTGAGAAATGTTTACAAAAGACACATAACCTAGTCTTCGCTGGACAACCATTATCGTACTGCCACTTTACCCCAATATGGGTAGGGGCTTGATTAAAAACTTTTTATGGTTAGTATGTGAGCTATCTCAAGTGCTATAGAGGATTGGATCCTCCGAACCGAAGTGTCGCTAGGAGTGAGCATACGGGACATCTAAAGTGTGGGATTAATTTTCCCTCCGGATGCAGCAGTTGGGTCTCCTGTCTGGGCGGTGTGTGACACGGCTTGCCGGGGAGGGGGAAACCCAATTGAAGAGATAGTCATGTACATAGTGGATAGTCAAGATCAGTTATCTGATGTTCTCATAGGTTGAGGACAGTCCATGGTTGTTTCATGGCGGATTCTGGATCTAGTGGAAATGTGTACACCTCTGAAGAGTAAAACTATTTCGAGATAGCCGCGTCCTCAGATATGGACGGTTGAATGGCCATGTAGCTAGCATTGTGTCAACTTTTCAAAAGAGGTTTTTGAAGGACGGCTTTGTACCTGCGAGGTACTACGGAGGAATGACTTGGTATCTGCGAGATACTGATGAGAAGGAAACTACTACTAAAAGTTTCTGAAAAGAAAAACTTTCTTTTCCAAAAGTCTTACAAAACCTCCGAGATATGTGATATCTACGAGAGAAAAGCTACATTATTTTAAATGATCTTTCACAAAGAACTAAACCTGAAGAATCAACCATGATGAATCTTTTATCCGTCATGGGTAGCTGAACCATATGTATGGCCTACCCACTCCACCAAATAAGCATGTATGCATTTATTGTAAGCTTATAAAGGATGTCTTGTTGAGTACATTCAAATGTACTCATTTGGTTTCGCCCCTGGTATCTACTTATCAGACTATGAGGAGCCACCCTAGGAGGAGTTCTATGAGGAGGAGTTCTACACTGATGGCCCTGCGAGTTAGGATCATCTCCCAGTCAGCAGCCTGTAGGATGAGGCGTGACTCGGGTTCTACTACGCTATGCTTGTCGTCTTCCGCTGTGTTTATTTTGCATGTCTGTCATGTGTGACAGTTATCAAGAACTTGGTCATGTGACCATTTATGTAAGACTCTAGTATTCGTGTAATGGATGATGTATTCTGTATGCCAACTACGTATGTTGTTCACAACTGGTTATTCTGGGATTGTGAATGAATGCATATGAGGGGTTCTGAACCTTCCGGTTTGGGGCCTCTACAAAGTTGGTATCAGAGCCATCCTGACTCTAGGAGACCTTAGTTAGCATGGACGTTAGTGTATACTCCAAAAATCTAAGTTATAAATACAAAAGATTGGATATATGACTATGTATAAAAATATTCCCTATATCCACCACCTCTCTGTGTCAAACTATACTTGCATTAAGATTGTTCTTTGCTTAAACTTAAAACTTTGCACACTGTGTTCTCACTTACACTATACTTAAAATTTTGTGTAGATGGACGTGGTCATCACCGAGGCTTTCCAGTTGGGACGTCCACGTGGCGGGACTTTCCTTTTCGAGGAGAGGCTAGTAGCTATGGATACTGTGTTGGGACGCCCACTTCTGGAGCTGCGAGGGGGTCTAGTTGACGGTGCACCTCTGGAGGGAGACTAGTACGCGGAGGTCACTATCCGTGCACCTCTGGCTAGCCCGACAGTGGAGGCCTACGTCTTTCGTGCTGTTGATCGTTCTTGGACCGAGGCAGTCGTGCGGGTGATTCAGGAGTCAGTGGCACGACTGGCACACATTGGGGAGTACATGTTCATCGGTTCCCGGTTTGAGTTGATTGGGAGGCGTGATGAGGAGGGCATACCACTTCCTGTTGAGCCAGACACTACCACTGTTGGTCCTCACTTGGACGAGATGGAGATTATGTTGTACCGCACTCAGCACAGGTTGGACGATCAGCAACTCGCTCACCACCTTGGCACATTGGTGCACCACACACTGATAGCCGAGACTGACGAGCTGAGGGCTGAGCTTCAGGACAGCCAGGAGGAGAGTGGAGCAGTGGCACAGCAGTTGTCCCACTTGAGGGAGGAGTTTGAGGCCGCCACCGCGAGGAGCCGTGCCATGGAGAGACAGTTGCGGTCCACCCGTCTGAGCCGTGCTCGCCTCACCAGCAGGGTGACGGCTCTGGAGGGGGCTAACTCAGTTCTGCACACTAGGCTTCACATAGCTCGTGACGACATAGCCGCGAGAGACTCTGCCATAGAGGAGCTTGAGGAGGAGGGCGCAGAGCTCAGCAGGGAGATTGAGGAGCTCCTGCCAGTAGAGGATGTTCCGTCTGACTTGGAGGGGATGGATATGAGTGAGGCTAGCGAGCAGGATGATGATGACCTGCTTGGCGAGGAGGAGGAGGAGGATCCTGAGGAGCGTATCTTCGAGGTTGGGGACAGTGACGACTCTGTGTAGTCACAGCCTCCTCACGCTTAGCACTTGATGCTGGTCTAGATGCTAGATAAGTATGCTAGATCGTTTTGCTAGTAGTAGCCTTGCGATGACCCCACCAATCGCACCCCATGTAGCTCGATGAAGCCTTCCTTGTAAGATGTGGCTTGTAATGTGTGTGTGTAATGTCAAAAACTCTGTTTAGTTATTGTGATGAATGAAATGTTCTGCTTGGTTCTTTGATGGTTGTCACTACTTTGCGTTCATTTCATCCGTGTTTGCGACTGCCCCGCTCTTGTTTTTGAAACATATCACTCATATTACTTTTTCTTATGTTAAAGGTACTGGGTTTTCAAAAACAAGAATATACTTCGAAAACTTACACATGTTTTCACTTCAGAATGGCACCTCGTCGCGAACCCCCACCGCCACCACCACCCACAGTGGAGGCGCTGTTGGCCCTGCTGATGGAAGATCGCCAGGCCAGCCGAGATGAGAGTGCGGCTACCATTACCGCTCTGCAACAACTTGCTGCTGCCGCCAACAATAATGGCAATGGCAATGGCAATGGCAATGGTGCTCGCTCGAGACTGAGAGACTTTCAGCACACCAACCCCCAAGTCTTCACTAGGATTGTGGAGCCTCTCGATGCTGACGACTGGCTCCGCACCATTGCAAACAAACTGGAGGTTGCTTCAGTTGAAGAGAATGATAAGGTCCTGTTTGCCTCCCATTTTCTTGCTGGTCCTGCCAGGACTTGGTGGGAGACTACACGTGAGACTGTTGCTGTTGGTCACGTGTTCAACTGGGAGGATTTCTCTGCAAGATTCCGCAAGTACCACATTCCCCAAGGAATGATGGCACTTATGCGTGAGAAATTTCTGAAGCTGAGGCAGGGAAGTATTCCTGTGTCTGAGTACTGGGAGAATTTCACTACTCTGTCTAGGTATGCACAGGATGATATTAATACTGATGCTAAGAAGAGAGAGAGGTTCTTAAATGGACTGGATGATGAGCTCCAGTGCGCTCTAGTGGTGGTTCCATTCCAGGACTTGGAGACCCTTGCAAATGCCGCTATGGTACTGGAGCACAAGCGGAAATCTGCTGATGATAACCGCAAGAGGAAAATGACTGTGCATGGAGGACCTAGTGCTCAAAGGACTCGCAACATTCCGTATGCGAGGCCACCATCCCACAAGGCGCCTGCTTATGCACCCCGCCCCAACCACAACTATGCACCAAGGCCCAACAACTACAACCACTCTGCACCTTATGCACCAAGGTACGGAGGAAATAGCTATGGTGGTAACCATGGTAATCATTCTGGGAATAATCATGGAAACCGCTATGGAGGCAACAGTAGTGGGAATGGGAACAACTCCAACAATGCTCCCAAGCCTAACCCAAGCCCAAGGCCTTCTGGAGGTTGCTTTGCCTGCGGAAAAGAAGGTCACTTTGCTCGTGAGTGCCCCACCAAAGCTACTGCCACAGCCCAGCCTACTGCAACCAAGATGAACCATGGTCCTTCCACTGAACGGCAGAATAGGATGAAGGGACACCTGCACCACGTCACTGATGCAGAAGCTCAGGAGGCGCCAGACATGGTGATGGGTATGTTTCCTGTCAACTCGGTGCCAGCCGCAGTACTGTTTGATTCTGGTGCATCGCATTCTTTTGTCACTAAACCGTTTGCTGAGAAAAGTGGTATGAAGCATTCCCGTATGCACAACCCTTTGTTAGTACAAATACCTGGGGATAGTACTAAAGCCAACATAATTTGCAATGAAGTACCAGTAGAAATACAAGGAAAAACTTTTCATGCTGATCTTATAGTGCTGGGATCCAAAGGGATAGAAGTGGTACTCGTGATGAACTGGATGGCCAAGTATAAGGGGGTTATTGACTTCACTAAGAAATCAATTGAAATGATCTCTGAGGATGGGGAAAAGGTTGCGTACACTGCAACTAAACCCTCATCACAAGATCACTGCCACACTGGTATAGCCCACCCTGACCTTGAGGAAGTCCCGGTCGTTTGCGAATACCCGGATGTTTTTCCTGAAGAGTTACCCGGTATGCCCCCTGATCGGGATATCGAGTTTGTGATCGAGTTAGTGCCCGGAACTGGACCCATAGCACAGAAGCCCTATCAGATGAACCCAAAATAATTAGATGAGTTGAAGACCCAGCTGGATGACATGTTGAGAAAAGGTTTGATTCGCCCTAGTGCATCGCCATGGGGATCCCCGATCATTTTTGTGGAAAAACGGGACGGTACCACTCGTTTATGTGTGGACTACCGCAAGTTGAATGATGTTACCATCAAGAACAAATACCCGTTGCCCAAAATTGAAGACATGTTTGACTAGCTGAATGGGGCCGTAATCTTCTCTAAGATCGACCTTCGGACTGGTTATCACCAATTGAAAGTCCGTGATACTAATATTCCCAAGACTGCTTTCACCACTCGTTACGGGCTGTATGAATACACCGTGATGTCCTTTGGTCTAACCAATGCCCCAGCCTATTTCATGAATCTCATGAATAAGGTATTCATGGATTTTCTAGACAAGTTTGTCGTGGTGTTTATTGACGACATTCTCATATATTCTCGGAGTGAGGAAGAACACGAAGAACATCTGAGAATTGTGCTCGGAACACTTCGTGAGCATCAATTGTATGCTAAGTTTAGTAAATGTCAATTCTGGTTGACGGAAGTCGGGTTTCTTGGACATGTAGTATATGTGGGAGGAATATCTGTTGACCCTACTCTAGTTCAGTCTGTGGAGAAGCGTGCTGCTCCGACCAACCAGACTGAAGTCAGATCCTTTCTGGGTTTGGCAGGATATTACCGCAAGTTTGTTGAGGGATTCTCGAGTATATCCAGACCCCTCACCCAGTTGCTCAAGAAGGATAGCAAGTTCCTATGGACGGACAAGTGTGAAGAGAGTTTCAATGAGTTGAAGCATCGACTTGTGACCGCTCCAATCCTTATTATGCCGGATATCACCAAGAATTTCGATGTATATTGTGACGCTTCTAAGCTTGGTCTTGGAAGCATATGTTGGAACGCCTAGAGATAAACGAAAACTTTTTCCTACGCGATGCTTCCAAGATCTAGCCGAGGTAGAAGGCCACGATGATTACCACTAGACGCGCAGGTGCGGATTATCGATGCAGCGCGTCGGGGCACTGCAGTCCCACGATCCGATCCGGCCGATCCAATCCCTCGAACGTCGAAGTGCTGAACGTACAGCACCTCTGCCGGTATCCACACGTACGAGGAGGAGCTCCGACGGCGGACTGCTAGGTCCGGTGCGGCGGCTGGACTCAGTGGGGCTAGGGTTCCCAACGCATGGGAGAGTGGACTAACGTGCCCGCTGGGCAACCTGCGCCCCTCTTTATATAGCGTTTGGTAATGAGCTGCACAACACTTGTGGCCCATTCCCTCTGTGAGTCCGACTCACTAACTCAGTCCATTTCCGGTTCGGGTCCAACCCAACCACTACTTGCTCCCGCTCTTAAGTGTGCGACCCTGCAGGCTCATGGCGACTTGGACACGATTGGAGTCCAACTCCCAATCGATCAATCTGTAGCGGCTCCTAGCAGAACGTGCCGACTCCCAAGTACCATTGAGTCATGACGACATACCTTTCAATGTGATATTCATCTTAGTCCTTTTTGCCTCACGATATACCTTGTCGAGCTATAGGCGATTTATTGTCATCCCTTAAATAGCTCAACTCTCTTCTCGATCCGTGATATGTGATTCATCTGACTAACTCTTAGTCAACCGACACAGTTAACACTTAACTGAGTCGCGCATGGCCATGCTTCCTGAATCATATCACTCGAGAGGGCCCAGAGAATATCTCTCCATTTGGAGGGGCAAAATCCCATCTTGATTATCCACATCACGCAGCTTGCTTCTCATTCGACCCGAACTCTGCCTTTATAGTTGCCTTATCACAGAACAACGTTTGACAGAACCTAAGTCGGTGATCCACAACTCGGATTGTGCGACAACCTCAGGTCTAAGGATTACATTGATTGAGACATGCAAATGACGACTTGATCGTTGCATCTCAATGTGGGTCAGTCCGACTTGCTAAACTCTTTAGCCAAGTCAGTGAACGTTGGAATGGCATCACCATGCCCATGACAAGTGGAACCGTGTCATCAGCCAACACTCACATTAGTCTAGGGTGTGTGTCCAGCACAACCTAAATGACCAAGGACAATCTAGTATGAACAACGTGAATATATAGTTCCACAATCGAATCACATATTAAATGACATATATCAGATGTTCAAAACAAGGACAACTTAATAACTTTATGAATACAGTGGGAATTACATCATACATGATTGCCTCTAGGGCATATTCCCAACAGTCTCCCACTTGCACTAGAGTCAATCATCTTGGCATCACATGCCTAGGCATCTAATGCCCATACCTCTCGTGTGCGCCTCATGCTTAGGCTGTGGTAGCGCCTTTGTCAACGGATCTGCAATGTTTGCATCCGTGTGTACTTTGCATAACTTGATATCACCTTGTTCGACAAACTGGCGAATGAGGTGGTACCGCATGAGTATATGTTTGTTCTTCTGGTGTTGTCTAGGTTCCTTGGCTTGTGCGATAGCACCATTGTTGTCACAATATACGTCCAAAGGATTGGACGCGCCCTGAACCACACCAAGATCTATCAGGAAGTTCCTGATCCAAACAGCTTCCTTTGCCGCCTGTGAGGCAGCAATATACTCAGCCTCTGTTGTAGATGCAGACACCGTATCTTGCTTGGAACTCTTCCAGCTCACAGCTCCTCCGTTCATTACGAACACGTATCCCGATTAAGGAACGAGAATCATCTGAGTCGGTGAGATAACTCGCATCTGTGTAACCCTTTACACTGAATTCCTTATCACCTCCATAAACTAGGAACATTTCCTTAGTATTTCTCAAATACTTAAGGATGTTTTTAACCGCTGCCCAGTGGGCTTCGCCAGGGTCAGCCTGGTATCTGCTCGTAACACTTAGAGCATAGGAAACATCTGGCCTAGTACAAATCATGGCATACATGATGGATCCGATTGCCGAAGCATACGGGATCACACTCATCCGACTTCGCTCATCAGTCGTCGAAGGACACTGAGTCTTGCTAAGTTTTATACCATGGGACATTGGTAAGAATCCCTTCTTGGACTCTTCCATTTTGAATTTCTTCAAAACCTTGTCCAGATATGTACTCTGACTCAATCCAATGAGCCGCCTGGATCTATCTCTATAGATCCTGATTCCTAATATGTAAGTTGCCTCACCCAAATCCTTCATTGAGAAACTCCTTTCCAATGACTCTTTGGTTTCTTGCAACATCATGACATCATTTCCAATCAGCAATATGTCATCCACATATAAGATTAGAAAGTTTACTTTGCTCCCACTAAACTTCTTGTATAAACAAGAATCATGATTGCTCTTGATGAAGCCAAACGATTTGACTACCTCATCAAAGCGAATTATCCAACTCCGAGATGCTTGCTTCAACCCATAAATGGATTTCTGAAGTTTGCATACCTTGTCAGCATTAGCTGGATCGACAAAACCTTCGGGCTGTATCATATACACGTCCTCAGTTAAATTTCCATTCCGGAAAGCCGTCTTGACATCCATCTGCCATATCTCATAGTCGAAATAGGCTGCTATGGCTAACATGATCCGAATTGATTTAAGCATCGCTACGGGCGATAAAGTCTCGTCGTAGTCAACTCCTTGAACTTGTCGGAACCCCTTCGCGACAAGTCGTGCTTTATAGACGGAAATATTTCCATCCATATCAATTTTCTTCTTAAAGACCCATTTGCACTCGACGGGTCTTGCACCGTCAGGCAGATCAACCAAGTTCCAAACTTGGTTTTCATCCATGGACTTTAACTCGGATCTCATGGCTCCAAGCCATGACTCGGAATCAGATCCCACCATCGCTTCCGAATAAGTTGCCGGCTCATTACTGTCTAACAGTAAAACATCTCGAGCACTCTGTAATCTGGCAGATCTCCGTGGTTCAGGTGTTGTTACCGGTGTAGGTACCACGACCGGCTCAGCCTCTAAGGCGTTCGCCGACTCGCCCCTAGCCGGTTCCTCTCGAATTTCTTCGAGTTGCACCGTGCTCCCACTGACTTCCCGACTGAGAAACTCTTTCTCAAGGAAGACACCATTCCGAGCGACAAACACTTTGCCCTCTTCCCGGTTGTAGAAGTAGTACCCCAAGGTTTCCCTCGGATACCCCACGAAGATACACTTATCCGACTTGGGTGTGAGCTTGTCCGACTGAAGTCGCTTGACAAATGCCTCACAACCCCAAATCTTAAGAAAAGACAAACTTGGCTTTTTACCAGTCCACATCTCATGTGGTGTCTTCTCTACTGACTTTGATGGTACTCTGTTTAGTGTGAAAGCTGCAGTTTCTAGACAATAACCCCAAAATGATAAAGGTAGATCTGTCTGACTCATCATTGATCGTACCATGTCCAACAAGGTCCGATTTCTCCGTTCCGATACACCGTTTCTCTGCGGTGTACCCGGCGGAGTGAGTTGAGGAACTATTCCACAACTCTTTAGATGGTCATCAAACTCATGGCTCATGTACTCGCCTCCACGGTCCGACCGTAGAAACTTTATTTTCTTGCCGAGCTGATTTTGTACCTCACTCTGGAATTCCTTGAACTTTTCAAAGGCTTCCGACTTGTGTTTCATTAAATAGATATATCCATACCTACTCAAATCATCAGTGAAGGTAATGAAGTACTCATAACCACCTCTGGCTGTCGTGCTCATTGGACCACATACATCACTATGTATTAGTTCCAACAAGTCGAGACGCCCTTTCACAACTCCTTGCAAAAGGTGTCTTGGTCATCTTGCCTAATAGGGCATGATTCGCATGTCTCGAATGACTCTAAGTCAAACGAAGTTAGAAGTCCATCATCATGGAGCTTCTTCATGCGCTTCCAACTTATATGACCAAGCCGACAGTGCCAAAAGTAAGTCATATTCAGATCATTTGGTTTCAACCTTTTAACATTTATGTTATAGACCGATTCACTATCAAGATTTAAAATAAATAACCCGTTCTGAACGCGTGCAAAGCCATGAAACATATCTTTCAAATATAAAGAACAACCATTATTCTTAATATTCGACTCATAACCTTGTCTCATCAAACATGAGGCGGAAATAATGTTTCGACTAAGCGCTGGAACATAATAACAATTATTTAGTTCCAAAATAAATCCTGAAGGTAAATGAAGTTGCATCGTGCCGACTTCCAACGCAGCGACTCTCGCCTTGTTGCCGACCCGAATATCAACCTCTCCTCTTGCCACGCTCCTAGTTCTTACCAGTCCCTGCAACGAGTTGCATATGTGAATAACTGATCCGGTATCATATACCCAAGAACTATTAGGCGCATCAGCAAGATAAATGTCTATAACATTGCACACAAGCATACCTGAGTTGGAAGTCACACCTCCACTCTTGGCTCTGTCAGCCAAATACTTGGTGCAGTTCCTCTTCCAGTGGCCATCTTGCTTGCAATAGAAGCAATTGGCTCCGGCTGTAGGAGAAGGTTTAGTCTTTGAGGGAGCACTCTGGACAGGGCCATGGGCGCTACCTCCTGACTTATCCTTCTTCTTCTTAGTCCAAGAACTCTTCTTGAACTTAGCCTTATTCTGCACCATCAACACTTGACTGGTGCCTTTCTTGATATCAGCCTCTGCCGTTTTGAGCATCCCATGTAATTCAGTGATACTCTTATCCATACCATGCATATGATAGTTCGAGATGAACGAACCATACGCACTAGGAAGAGAGTTCTGAATTATATCAGTAGCGAACTCTTCGTTAATTGGGAAGCCCAGCCGATCCAAAGACTGTATGTAACCAATCATCTTGATTACATGCGGACTCAGTGGATCACCGTCTTTCAGCTTACAGCCAAGCAAAGCTTGAGAGACTTGATACCTCTCAGTCTTTGCTTGAGCCTGGAACATACTTTTGAGGCTTTCGATCATATCGTAGGCCTCAACATTCTCGAACTACTGCTGCAAGTCCGGTTCCATGTGTGCAAGCATAAGACAGCTAATTTCCGTAGACTCATCTCTAGTCTTACGGTAGGCATTTGTGACAGCGATAGTCGCATCATCATCAGGCTTTTCTGGAAGTGGAGTTTCTAGAACATGTTCTTTCTTGTCATGCTTGAGGACTATCCTCAGATTCCGATACCAGTTGGTGAAATTAGTTCCATTAAGCTTATCTTTCTCTAGGATTGACTTCAACGCAAAATTGGACAACTGAGGAAGGTTGCTAGGTGCCATTCATCTACAACAGAAAATACGCAAAAACACTTAAGACATGTATTCATAAAAGAGCAGGCATATTAAACGCTTTAATACTTATGCTCCCACTAGAACCAACATCCCTCCGATGGTTGCTAAGTGATTCAGGACCCTAAATAAGCAAGCCGACTAGTGAGCTTTAGCATCACCGCTAGCCGTCAAGTGATCTAGGTAGGCAACACCTTGCCAATCATATCTCTATACGACTTCTGTTAGTTGGGTGACATCACATGCCCCGGCTCCCAACCTACATCGCCCCGAGCCCCACAACCGTTGTGATGGACTCGTCTAGATTACCAAGTGCTTCTGCTTGTAAGAGTCTGACTCGAACCCACCTAACCGGAAAGAATTGGTAGCACCTCAATTTCATGAGCCCACTACCAAGAATGTCCGACTTGTGATGGTGCAGCACTGGCGGGGCGACCGACTAGACCTTCTTTGAGGGATTAAAGAATCTACCAACTATCTAAATAGAGGTAAATAGAGACATAACAATAACACAAATAAAGCAATTATAATGTGAAATGGTATGGCTCTATTCATGGTGATCTCCATCTCCACGAAGCTTGCAAGTCGACTCGTGCCAACTCTTGTCACGTGCCATCTTGCTCCATGTAGCCGACTTGTACATCGACTTGCATGCCACCGGGTTCTCCAACAAGCTACACTAGCTAGTAAATGAAAATTTACATAGAGAATCCGACACGCAGGCCGGTATACAATGAAATGACAGCACCTAGGCTCCAGCCGGCTGACATAAACATGATACGCAGATCATGTATGGATTACACACATCACATGCACATAAGCCATACCATTCACAACTTCCTGCAAAAACAAGTTATGCATAGATACGATATCTACCGGCGTTGTGAACTCGCAACGACATCTAAGGCGCTACGACAGGGCGAAGCCGGCGGTCATGGATTTCTTCATCGGATAAAACGATTTTACCCGAATCTGATCCGTATTCCGATTCGACCAAACTCTTTGATCTTCGATCACCGCAACTGGATTTATGTGTCACGGTATACCCCGATGGCGGAAACCGACCGGTAGGGGTAAGTTGTTTCACGACCTTAGAAGTATGATCACGGAAACCAGATCATCCATTAACCCCGAGTACGATTGATCCAATCAACCTTGTACAAAACCGATCTATCTCATAGACCGACCACCAAAACAGCAATTAGATCACATCTAACGCTAACTACATATCACATATGTACGGATCTCGGGCCTAATACCAGAAGCTACCGCTCTGATACCACTATTGGAACGCGTAGAGATAAACGAAAACTTTTTCCTACGCGATGCTTCCAAGATCTAGCCGAGGTAGAAGGCCACGATGATTACCACTAGACGCGCAGGTGCGGATTATCGATGCAGCGCGTCGGGGCAGTGCAGTCCCACGATCCGATCCGGCCGATCCAATCCCTCGAACGTCGAAGTGCTGAACGTACATCACCTCTGCCGGTATCCACACGTACGAGGAGGAACTCCGACGGCGGACTGCTAGGTCCGGTGCGGCGGCTGGACTGAGTGGGGCTAGGGTTCCCAACGCATGGGAGAGTGGACTAACGTGCCCGCTGGGCAACCTGCGCCCCTCTTTATATAGCGTTTGGTAATGGGCTGCACAACACTTGTGGCCCATTCCCTCTGTGAGTCCGACTCACTAACTCAGTCCATTTCCGGTTCGGGTCCAACCTAACCACTACTTGCTCCCGCTCTTAAGTGTGCGACCCTGCAGGCTCATGGAGACTTCGACACGATTGGAGTCCAACTCCCAATCGATCAATCGGTAGCGGCTCCTAGCAGAACGTGCCGACTCCCAAGTACCATTGAGTCATGACGACATACCTTTCAATGTGATATTCATCTTAGTCCTTTTTGCCTCACGATATACTTTGTCGAGCTATAGGCGATTTATCGTCATCCCTTAAATAGCTCAACTCTCTTCTCGATCCGTGATATGTGATTCATCTGACTAACTCTTAGTCAACCGACACAGTTAACACTTAACTGAGTCGCGCATGGCCATGCTTCCTGAATCATATCACTCGAGAGGGCCCAGAGAATATCTCTCCGTTTGGAGGGGCAAAATCCCATCTTGATTATCCACATCACGCAGCTTGCTTCTCATTCGACCCGAACTCTGCCTTTATAGTTGCCTTGTCACAGAACAACGTTTGACAGAACCTAAGTCGGTGATCCACAACTCGGATTGTGCGACAACCTCAGGTCTAAGGATTACATTGATTGAGACATGCAAATGACGACATGATCGTTGCATCTCAATGTGGGTCAGTCCGATTTGCTAAACTCTTTAGCCAAGTCCGTGAACGTTGGCATGGCATCACCATGCCCATGACAAGTGGAACCGTGTCATCAGCCAACACTCACATTAGTCTAGGGTGTGTGTCCAGCACAACCTAAATGACCAAGGACAATCTAGTATGAACAACGTGAATATATAATTCCACAATCGAATCACATATTCAATGACATATATCAGATGTTCAAAACAAGGACAACTTAATAACTTTATGAATACAGTGGGAATTACATCATACATGATTGCCTCTAGGGCATATTCCCAACATCGTACTTATGCAAGAAGGGAAAGTGATATATTTTATATCCCGCCAGTTGAGACCCCACGAGTTGAATTACCCCACTCATGACTTAGAGCTTGCTGCTGTTGTTCATGCCCTCAAGACATGGCGACACTTCCTTATGGGAAGAAGAGTGGAAATTTACACGGATCATAAGAGTTTAAAGTATATCTTTACTCAACGTGAGCTCAACATGAGGCAGCGCCGCTGGATTGAGCTCATTAAGGATTATGATCTGAGTATTCATTATCACCCTGGGAAGGCAAATGTGGTTGCAGATGCTCTTAGTCGAGAGCCGGCCTCTCTAAATGCTATGATTCTAGTAAGGCAGCCCGAGTTGTGGAAAGAGCTTGACCAACTTGGCATTGAAGTGGTCAGCTATGGTATGTTGGATGCCATAGAACTTAAACCAACTCTGGTTGAACAAATCAAAGAAGCGCAGAAAGGCCAGAAAAGTATTGATGGTATTAAGGCCCGCATGGAGAAGGAGAAGGTTGTTGGGTTTACTATCGATGCTGATGGGGGATTATGGTATGAAGGCCGTATTTGTGTTCCCTCTGAGTCTGATCTCAAGCAGACCATCATGGTCGAAGCTCATGAGACCATGTATTCTATCCATCCTGGAGGAACAAAGATGTATCAAGACCTCAAGGAGAGATTCTGGTGGCATGGGATGAAGCGAGATATTGCTTCATTTGTAGCCAAGTGCCATGTCTGCCAGCAAGTGAAAGCTGGGCACCAGCGTCCCACTGGCTTGCTCCAGCCGTTGCAAGTACCTGTTTGGAAATGGGATGAAGTAGGGATGGACTTCATCACAGGACTTCCTAGGTCCAGCCGAGGAAATGATTCTATATGGGTTGTCGTGGACAGGCTCACAAAAGTTGCTCACTTCATTCCTGTCCGGACCACCTATCGTGGAGATCAGCTTGCTGATCTTTACATTACTCGGATTGTCAGCCTGCACGGAGTCCCAAGCAGGATTGTGTCTGATCGAGGTACACAGTTCACTTCTAGATTTTGGAAGAAGTTGCACGAGAGTTTGGGAACCAAATTAGCTTTTAGCACAGCCTATCACCCACAGACTGATGGACAGACAGAGCGTGTGAAACAAATTCTGGAAGATATGCTCTGTGCTTGTGTGTTGTCCTATGGAGTTAAATGGGAAGACTGTCTGCCTTTCGTAGAGTTTTCTTACAACAACAGTTATCAGTCTAGCTTGCAAATGGCCCCTTTTGAAGCACTTTATGGACGTAAATGCCGCACACCTCTGAATTGGACTGAGACTGGAGACAGGCAGGTTTTTGGTGTGGACACTTTGAAAGCTGCAGAACAACAGGTTCAGCTTATTCGGGAACGTTTAAAGACAGCTCAATCTCGTCAGAAGAGTTATGCTGATACGAAGCGTCGTGATGTCTCTTTCAGCATTGGAGATTTCGTGTACCTTCGTGTTACGCCACTCAAAGGGATGCAACGTTTCCATGTTAAGGGAAAGCTGGCACCCAGGTATATTGGCCCTTTTAAGATCTTGACACGTCGTGGCGAAGTTTCTTATCAGTTAGAATTACCTGAGGAGCTATCTGCGTTTCACAATGTTTTCCATGTGTCATTGCTCCGGAAACGTCTGCAAGTACCGGAGAAGGATCTCTCGTACCAAGACATAGATTTCAGGACCATTGATATCAATGATGACTTGACTTATCGTGATAGACCCCTGCGGGTTCTCGAGGAGATTGTGCGTGCTACCAGGAGGCGTGCTATAAAATTCCTTAAGATTCAGTGGACGAATCATTCTGAGGAAGAAGCTACCTGGGAGCGTGAGGATGATATCAGGAAGGAGTTCCCTGATTTTCTTAAAACCTAGACCCGCTAATCTCGGGACGAGATTCTTTTAAGGGGGGGAGATTTGTAACACCCCTGTTTTTAAGCACTTGTTTAATATTAAATTAGCAAGCCTCTTAAGACTTTTGTAAGACAATTAAGTGGACAACATGTTTGTGTAGTCATATTTATCTATGCAATATAAGTGGTGTGTTTCTTTTCACTCATTTGAGGAGTTTCCCTGATGATTGATTATTTCCTGCCTGATGTTTTTCAACTGGAAACCCTAAGAAATTTCTTCTCAAATTTTGGGGAATTCTTGATTCACTCATGATAGCATTATTTAGTCATGTCTTGACCAAGGAAACACTTTGGTTTGGATTTAAATAGCTTTGGGAATTTATTTTCCTATTTAAACATTTAGCAGAAAAACAACATGACTAGCTGTTTTCCACACTTGTTTTCAGGAGGCAAACATATTTGATTTGTTGTTTTCTTGTTGTATTGTGGGTTAAAATGTTATGTAATACAACTATATGCCACTGGTTTAAATTTAGCACTTGGAAAACAATCTAATCCATGATTGTTTTCCTAGTATAAAAATATTGAAAAACCAATTCTATTTGGAAAACAGAAACGTAGCCTTTTGGGCAGTTGTTTTCAGAGGGTTAACCAACTCCAATTTTTGTGTACTGGTTGTTTTCTCAAACTAGAAAGTACATACAACAATCACCAACTTGAATTTCCAAAATCCAAGTTCAATTGCCCTTTCAAACAGAAGCAAACTTTTGCTTCAAATCTCTGTTTTTCTAACACTTAGTGAAATTAGCACTATTGCCTTTTTTCTGAATCTGTTTTTGAACAGAACTTGGGGGATGATTTTCTTGATCTATACTTGATCTTTTTGGGTGGTTTTTGATCCTAGTCACTCACCTAGGATTCCTCTGCCTCACCATGCGTTTGTTGGCCCGAGACATGCCTTAGCAAGGAAGGAAAGAGGAGGGAAACTAGAGCTCGAGTAGAGGGGGGGGTGTGCAAGTGGCATGTACCAAAACCCCACATGCCTCTCTATTCCTAGCTCTACTGTGGTGACTAGTGCCCTTGGCACCGCCCCTGGCTCGAGAGAACACGAGGAAACGGCCCCCCCACCCCTCTTCTTGCCAACACACACGCACACATGTGCACCCGAGAGCACCCACACGGGCCCCGTGCCTACAAAGCCCCAATGGCCGTGCCGTTTCGCCACAGCCCTCCACCACCATCCACGCCCCCACCCACGAAAATCCAGGCCATGCCTCGCCGTGTGCGAGCGGCACGGGAAGATTTTCGCCGCCGGCCACCGCAAGTTTCACCGAAGCGAACCGAGCAAACCCGTGCGTAAGTGCTCGGCATTTTCGCACGAGCATGCTCCCCGTAGCCCTAGGCGCCGCCCTGACATCCTCCGCGACGTTTTTGCCTACAGGAGCATCGTCGCCATCGCGGCCGTGTCCGCCGTGCCGCCGCGGAGAGGAACACGCCGTCGAGGAAGCGAACGCCGCCACCACCGCGCCACCAGCCTCCCACGACCCCTCCGCCACCACGAGCCGCTCCACAGCTGCCCTAGGTGAGCACCCCGCCCACACCGTGCACGCCTGCGAGGTGTTTGTCGCCGGGAGAGAGAGAGGGGTGAGGAAGAAGAAGGGAAGCGAACCGTCGATCGCGAGATCTACGGCCACGCTTAAACGGGCGTTTCCCGCGTCCCCCGCCCCCGCGCGCGCATAGCCGGGCTAGTCTAGGCACTAGCTGGGCCGCGCATAGCGAATTCGGCCCATCTGGGCTTGTCCCTGTTAAATTTGAAAAATTGAATTATTCTGTTAGCTTTTGGCCTAGGAAAGTTAGCAAACGATTTTATTTGGCTTTGCCAATTTTTGTACATGTAACCATACAAAATCACAACCACCTCCCTTTGGCAGAATAATGTTTTGACTTTTATTTATTTTTTTATAGCTAGTTTTCCAGACAGTACCCTTAAAATGGAAATGAATAGAACTTCAAAAATACAAAACCTTTTTGAGCAAACGCAACTGTTTTGGAAAGCCCTTGTAAATACCTACCAGTAGAATTTTAGTTTGAACCAAGGTGAGTTACCATTTGGAAATGCCATCCATTTTGGTGAAACATCTGTGAGCTATTCTAGGATTTTTAGGGGGAGTTTGGGACATTATTTTTGAGTGGGACCAATTGGAGAGGTTTTGAATTGTGAAGTACTATCACATCCTAGAAGGATTTAATTTTTGGAGGCATAGCAAAAATTAGATAGACAGAACAAGTTTTGGTACTTTTCTGCCTAATTTTTAATTCCTAGATCTTGTTTGATGTGTTCATTTTGTGATGTGCAATTATTGTTTTCTTGCTTGTAATGTTGTTTTCCAGTGTGGTCATGATGTTTACAAGTTATATGAACATGCTAGAATGAATGGTTTGAGTGGTAGAATTTTTAGAATTATTTTCCATGCATAGATCTTGCTCATCGCTTAATTTCTATCTAAGTTTTTGAGTAGATCTTTAAATGTGTATTAAGTTTATTGCTAGGTCAATTTTCATGGAACCAGTACCATTTTGGTACTTTTATTTTGGTTATAGCACCTCTGGTTACTTGGTGCTTGTGTTTGAAGTAGATTTAAATAGCAAGGCTTAAGGTCTAGATTTCATACTAGATTATTCATGCATGCTTTTTGTCTTGTTTTCCACTAGGGAAAAATATGATTCTTTGTGGTTGAAAACAGAGGATGAAATGTCCTTGTGGCATTGCTATCCTTGTGTTTTCACCTCTGATATTTTTTCCCCTTAAGTATTAGAAATTGTTTGAGTAACATTTGGGTGCCTAGATTTAATTCCCTCACATGTGTAGCATTTGTAGTCTAGTTTTCCTTGGTTAATAGCTAGACTTATTATTTTGTTTTGGAGGATCCAGTAGCATTTTGGTACTAATTATAGGAGTATTTTACCTCTGTCAGTTTGCACACTTGTACCTAAAATTAACAAGTGAAGTATAAACTAGTCTAGTATTTTTTTCCCAAGTTTCTACTAGTATGAGTAGGAGTTTATGGGACTAGTTTGTTTGTTTTGAGCATTTATGGAAATGTGACCAGAGGCTTACTAACCTCTATATGAGCATTATGCTAGTGGAACACCCACTGGTATTTTTGTATCATGGTGGATAATGAGCTTGACTTGTTATCGTGAGCCTTTTTCACCACTTGCATATTTTAGCTTATTGTTTGTGCTTGCCATAGAGAAAGTTGGGGAAGTTTTTAGACATAAAATTGTGTTTTATGTGACACCCTACTGTCTAGTAGCATGGGTTTTACCCCACTGGTCCATAGGGCTCTTAACTAAAAATCATTGAGTTTGGCCACACCTAAACACTAGGAAAAAGAAGATTTTCCCACTATAGTTTTTATGCCAATTTTCTTAAGGGAAAATTGAATACCTTGAGTGTTACATTTTAATTGCTTGCTGTATGTATCACTTGTAGCATTGTTTGTCTTGGTTGGCTCTGAAAGTGTGCCTTTATTTCTTTTTACGACGTTAGAAAACGAGGAGGAAGGATTTGCTGAAGAGGGGTATTGCAACTCCTGTTACTTTCAGGACCAGGACCATCACTTGTACCAAGGCAAGCCATCCTAATGCTTGCTGTATAAATACTTATCATTAACTATCATGCATGCTTTTCACTTCTGAAGTTTTCACAAAACTATACTCTCAAAACTATTTTTGTTGTGAATACTACTACTATTAATATTATTAGAAGGAGGAATCATATTAATAGTCAACTTGGTATTACCAAGCCTTAGCCACTAAATGGTATATAAATACCATCCACCAAATTAAAACTTGAGTTCTTAAATGAACTAAATAAAATGTGATTTTTTAAACAAATGCCTTATGGAAGAAAAACCCCGGAGGAAGGGTGAGACCCTGTCTACCGGAAGGATGTCAGGATGGGAAATTTTTGAGAAATGTTTACAAAAGACACATAACCTAGTCTTCGCTGGACAACCATTATCGTACTGCCACTTTACCCCAATATGGGTAGGGGCTTGATTAAAAAATTGTTATGGTTAGTATGTGAGATATCTCAAGTGCTATAGAGGATTGGATCCTCCGAACTGAAGTGTCGCTAGGAGTGAGCATATGGGACATCTAAAGTGTGGGATTAATTTTCCCTCCGGATGCAGCAGTTGGGTCTCCTGTCTGGGCGGTGTGTGACACGGCTTGCCGGGGAGGGGGAAACCCAATTGAAGAGATAGTCATGTACTAGCTTGTACATAGTGGATAGTCAAGATCAGTTATCTGATGTTCTCATAGGTTGAGGACAGTCCATGGTTGTTTCATGGCGGATTCTGGATCTAGTGGAAATGTGTACACCTCTGCAGAGTAAAACTATTTCGAGATAGCCGCGTCCTCGGATATGGACGGTTGAATGGCCATGTAGCTAGCATTGTGTCAACTTTTCAAAAGAGGTTTTTGAAGGACGGCTTTGTACCTGCGAGGTACTACGGAGGAATGACTTGGTATCTGCGAGATACTGATGAGAAGGAAACTACTACTAAAAGTTTCTGAAAAGAAAAACTTTCTTTTCCAAAAGTCTTACAAAACCTCAGAGATATGTGATATCTACGAGAGAAAAGCTACATTATTTTAAATGATCTTTCACAAAGAACTAAACCTGAAGAATCAACCATGATGAATCTTTTATCCGTCATGGGTAGCTGAACCATATGTATGGCCTACCCACTCCACCAAATAAGCATGTATGCATTTATTGTAAGCTTATAAAGGATGTCTTGTTGAGTACATTCAAATGTACTCATTTGGTTTCGCCCCTGGTATCTACTTATCAGACTATGAGGAGCCACCCCAGGAGGAGTTCTATGAGGAGGAGTTCTACACTGATGGCCCTGCGAGTTAGGATCATCTCCCAGTCAGCAGCCTGTAGGATGAGGCGTGACTCGGGTTCTACTACGCTATGCTTGTCGTCTTCCGCTGTGTTTATTTTGCATGTCTGTCCTGTGTGACAGTTATCAAGAACTTGGTCATGTGACCATTTATGTAAGACTCTAATATTTGTGTAATGGATGATGTATTCTGTATGCCAACTACGTATGTTGTTCACAACTGGTTATTCTGGGATTGTGAATGAATGCATATGAGGGGTTCTGAACCTTCCGGTTTGGGGCCTCTACAGACATGGTAACACAATTTAAATGGACTCATATGCAATTTGAGTTGCATATGAAAAAGCCCATGAATTAGGGTTGTAATAATTGTTTTACAACTAATCAATAGATGAAAGTGGATTAGTATGATGCATGGATGAAGAAAACAACAAAATAACAACAATAGAACCAATTGGAAATAAGGTTTACCAATTTGGAAATTTTAATTATTAAGTTAAGGAATTTTGGTTCCTTAAAGGTGTCACACAAGCAATTGTTGTTTTCAGCAATTTAAATTGTGCAAAACAGATAACAAAGTTCATATTTGAAAAGAACACAAAATTTTAGGTGGATTACATGTTTCAAATATTGAAAAAGGAATTAGGATGAATTTATTATGAATTAAACAAGATTAAACAAGTTTTAAATGAATTAAAACAAGTTTGAATATTATTTGAATTTTATTTGTTCAAAACATTAAACCAAATTCATATTTGAAAAGGTTATACTTTTCTGGTTTGAAAACATATTTTGCATGTTCAAAAATAATTTAATTTGAGCAAGTTATGAATTTAGCAAATTTAAATGATTTAAACAAGGTTTAAATTATTTAAGCAATTTTAATTATTCAAAACATGAAACAAAATTTATATTTGAAAAGATGGTTTGAAATAGCATGGAAAACATATTTTATTTATGTTATTTGGATTAAGTATGAATTAGTTATGCAATTTATCAAAATTCAAATGAATTGTTTGAATTTGAAATTTGGATGCATTTGAAATTAGTCAAAACAGAAAAAAAAAGTTATAAACAGGTAGAGAATTAAATTTGGTTCAACAAACATATTTTACTTTTATTATTTGGGTTTATAAATTAAAAGTTATTAGCAATTTAGTTTCAGGGACCAATCTGTAAAAGTTTAGGACTTAAATTGAAAAAGAAAAGGGCTGAAAACATTTGTTACTCTGCAGTGGCTGAAAACATTTGTTACCCTGGGCCAGCGTGGATGCATGCGTGGCAGCAGTGCGCACACAGCAGGAGACAGGGGGGCCACCCTGTCAGCGCGCTGCGCAAAAAGGTTGGGTTTTTCCCTGCGGGAGGGGGGACTCAAACCCTGGCCCTCTCGCTCGCGCGCACTGCACTGCTACCGCTGCGGTAAGTTTCAGTTTTGACAGAAACAAGGGCGCAGTGAGGATAAGGTGTAGCTCGTGCTCGTTATCTGAAACTGACGAAAAACTGCATCTTTCTGAACCTGACGGAACCAACACCGGCGGCGAGCTGTGGCCATGCGTGGTGGCTCGCCGTGCTGCTGGTGCTAGCGCGTGCTGGTGTGCAGTGGTGAACGCGGAGATGAAGCAGAGAGGAGGGAGGAAGGAGGAGTCGCTGATCACTATCACCGTAGTCGAAGCAGAGGCTCGGGGCAGACGGTGGCCGGCGACAGCGACGTGCTTGGCGGCGGCGCTGTGGACTTCCTCCGCGGCTGCTGTGGTGTCCAGGAGCTCGAGGAAGTTGCGGTGGTTTGATCCCCGCGGTCAGCCCGAGGGGAGAGTGAGCATATCGTCGGCGCCGTGCATGGTTTCAGTCGGTGGAACTCCGGTGAGATTGGGTGGTTGCAGAGAGGAGGAAACGGAGCTGAGATGGAGGAAACGGCGGCGATCGCGAGGGAATAGGGCAGACCTAGGGTTAGGGCAGCGACGCGGGGCCTAGGGGGGTAGATATAGGGGTAGGCGGCGCGCGGTGGCCGTTCGCTGCGGCTGCCGTCGACGTGGCGCCCCTCGATGGCTTGCCGTACGCGGGGAAGAAGAGCGAGGGGGCAGCGAACCGGTACGCGGGCCAGGGAGAGAAGAAAATGGGCTGGGCCGTGCGGGCTGCTCCCCTCCTCGCGCGCGTTTTTCTTTTTAAATTTTTCTTCTTCTGTTTTTTTTTTTGCAGAAATGGAAAATGGAAGAAAAAGATAAGTTTTACGGCTAGGAAAAATTTATAAAATTTTTGGTTAAGGTAGTTAGTACAATAGCAACTAATTGCCAACTTTGTTTTCCAAAAGTTTCAGATTTAAATTGCTGTTTGTAATTTAATTCAAATTTGGATGAACTTTAGTATTAAGTGATTGTTATTGAAAACAAGATTTTTAATAGGGTGAACCTTATTGTTTAATTAGAACAAATGATTAGAGTTGTTTGGTAATTTTCATAATTTGAAATTGGGTGTTGTTGGTGAATGTGATTTGAATTTTGAATGCAATTGAGTTAAATGAGTTATTAAATAAAATAAAATAACAAGTTAATAGTTCTATTTAAATAGAAACAACTAGTTGTTTTAATTGAAACTTTTAATTGGCAAGATTGTAACAGAGCAAGTATGAAATAAAGGTTTGAATAAAGTTTGAATTTCAATTGTGAAAACAAAGAAAAACAGATGCAAACAAGAAGGAAAACAAATGCAAACAAGGAATGAGTATGATGACATGATGCAAAACTTTAACAAAACAAGAATCAAACATTCTAAATGGAAGTTTTCATACTTGGGATGTTACAAAACGCCCCCCCTTGAAGGAATCGCGCCCCGAGATTCCTTACTGAGAAGAGAAAAGGTCCGGATACTTCTTGCGAAGATCCTCTTCGGTCTCCCATGTTGCCTCTTTATCGGAATGATGGGACCACTGCACTTTCAAGAACTTGGTGCTCTTGTTGCGAGTCTTACGCTCGGTCTCATCGAGAATACGAACAGGGTGCTCCTCATAAGAGAGATCATCTTGCAGTTCAATGGAATCATGATCAACTGCACGAGCTGGATCTTTGAAACACTTCTTGAGTTGTGACACGTGAAACACATCGTGCACCTTGGATAGTTTTTCTAGAAGTTCAAGACGATAGGCATTTTCCGCACGCCTTGAGAGAATGTTGAAAGGACCAATGTATCTTGGTGCAAGCTTTCCTTTCACACCAAAACGTTGAGTGCCTCTGAGGGGAGTTACACGGAGATATGCCTTGTCACCAGGTGTATAGATCATATCCCGGTGCTTGCTGTCATAGTAGCTTTTCTGACGAGACTGAGCAATCTTGAGATTGTCACGAATGATGCGAACTTTCTCTTCGGCTTCCTTAACAATGTCAGGGCCTAAGAGTGAACGTTCACCAGCTCTAGACCAATTGATTGGACTCCTGCATCTGCGGCCATAGAGTGCTTCAAATGGTGCCATGCCTAGGCTTGCCTGGAAGCTGTTGTTGTAGGAGAATTCAGCATATGGAAGGCAATCCTCCCATTTCATGCCAAAGGAGAGACCACATGCTCTGAGCATATCCTCGAGAATCTGATTGACTCTTTCGACTTGCCCCTGAGATTGAGGGTGATAAGCTGTGCTGAACAGAAGTTTGGTGCCCAATGCTTCTTGAAAGCTTTTCCAGAAATGAGAAGTGAATATACTTCCACGGTCTGAGCTTATTTCCAATGGAACACCATGAAGAGGAACAATCTTTGCTGTGTAGAGTTCTGCTAACTGGCTAGCTGAGATTGTTTCTTTGACAGCAAAGAAGTGAGCTACTTTAGTGAGACGATCAATAACAACGAAGATTGCATCGTTGCCCTTCTTGGACTTTGGAAAACCAGTGACGAAGTCCATTTCAATCATGTCCCACTTCCACTCAGGAATTTTCAGAGGTTGGAGAAGACCGGCTGTTTTCTGATGAACAAGACCAAGGTTCAGCTTCTGGAATTCTTCATGAAGTGGAGGTTGGCTTTCCATGATCATGAGATTATTGCAATACGACTTGCGACTGAGAGCATCGGCCATAACATTAGCCTTGCCTGGAGTGTAAGAAATGGTGAGATCAAAGTCTTTAATCTTTTCAATCAATCTCCTTTGCCTGAGGTTTAGATCTGGTTGAGTGAAGATGTATTTCAGACTCTTATGATCGGAAAAGATTTCAGTGCGATTACCCAACAAGTATTGCCTCCATTTCTTGAGGGCAAACACAACTGCTGCAAGTTCTAGGTCATGAGTGGGATAATTTTGCTCATGTGCGTTCAACTGACGTGAAGCATAAGCCACAACTTGACGTTCTTGCATAAGAACTGCTCCTAGACCTTGGAGAGATGCATCGCAGAATATCTGGAAAGGCTTGGTAGTATCTGGGCCAACCAGAACTGGTGTAGAAGTGAGTTTAGTCTTCAAGAGATTGAAACTTTCATCACATTGTGGAGACCAAACGAACTTCTTGTCCTTCTTTGTGAGATCAGTGAGAGGTTTAGCAATCTTGGAGAAGTTTTGGAGTTAACGACGGCAATAGCTAGCCAAGCCAAGAAAACTTCTGACTTGCTTCACCGTCTTAGGAGGTTTCCAATCAACAATTGCCTTAACCTTTTCTGGATCAATAGCTATGCCCTTGGCAGAGATGTTATGACCAAGATAAGCAACTTCTGAAATCCAGAACTCACATTTGGAGAACTTGGCATAGAGACGATGCTCGCAAAGTTTCATGAGAGTGAGACGAAGATGTTCTCCATGCTCTTCCTCGGATTTTGAGTAGACAAGAATATCATCAAGATATACCACAACGAACTTGTCGAGGTATTCATGGAAGACATAATTCAGGAGTCGAGAGAATGTCGCCGGTGCATTGGTGAGACCAAAGGACATGACGGTGTATTCATATAGACCGTACCGAGTGGTGAAAGCTGTTTTTGGAATATCTTCCTTTCTGATCTTTATTTGATGGTAACCCATCCTCAAGTCCAACTTTGAGAATATTGAGGCCCCAGCAAGTTGATCAAAAAGATCATTGATACGAGGAATTGGATACTTTTTTTTGATGGTTTTCTCGTTGAGAGGACGATAGTCAACCACGAGTCTCTTTGTTTGATACTTCTTCGCAACGAACAGAGTTGGGCAACCCCAAGCGGAGGAACTAGGTTGAATGTAACCTTTCTCCATGTACATATCGATTTGCTCCTTTAACAATTTCAGTTCAGGAGGAGCTATCTTGTATGGATGCTTAGAGATTGGAGCAGTACATGGTTCAAGCTCGATCACGAACTCAACTGCTCTGTCCGGAGGCATCCCTGGCAACTCTTCTGGAAAGACGTCAGGGAATTCACAAACCACCGGAACATTTTCGAGTAGCGGTAGAGGTTTTGCATCGAGGGTGTACAGCTGAACAGAACTTGATTCACTTGGAGAATAGACTATCTGGCCAGAAGGGTGGAACAGAGTTATCGACTTCTGAGCACAGTCAATCGTAGCTTTATTGGCCTTCAACCAATCCATACCCAGAATGACATCAATGTCAGAATTGCAAGGCAGAATTAGAGAAGCATGGAATATGTGACCTATAATTAGGATATGATTTTCATGACTGATCTTGGAAGTTTGCATAGTTGCTCCAAAGGATTTTACTACTAGCGGGGAACCCAAACCAACAAAGGGGAGCTTAATTGCTGTCGCAAAGATCTTTGACACGAAAGAATGTGATGCTCCGGTATCAAACAACACTTTAGCTGGGTTAGAGTTTACGGGGAATGTACCGAGAACGACGTCAGTAGCTTTCTCAGCTTTGTCGGCCTTGATATGATTCACCCTCGCGGTCCTCCCGACAGGCCTATTGTTGGAGTTGAAGGCTTTAGCCGGGGGAGCACGCACCATTGCCTAGTTGGTGTTGGGACGAGGAGGTGGTGGAGGTAGCTGCCTCTGAGTGCACTTGTCAGCGTAGTGCCCCGTCTGCTTGCACTTGAAGCAAGTGACGACACGAGGAGGATCTGGCCTTGGCTGCCCCATTGCAAACCTTTGTCCATGCATCTGAGATGGGTTGGGTGGGCGGGGAGCAAAGCCTGGAGAAGCTTGGGCATATGGAGCCCGAGTGACAGCACTATTTGGCACCCAGATGCGGCGCTTCTGCGGAGGGGTGGTCATGTTGGAGGAGGAACCACCCTCACGCGAGTGCTTGCGAGACTCTTCGAACGCCTTGCGCCCATTTTCCTCATTGAGCGCGGTGTTAACGAGCTCCTCGAAGTCTTTGGTCTTGATGTTGGTGAGGGCGTACTTGAGTTCCGGGTTAAAACCTCTACGGAACCTTGCCATCTTCTTGGCCTTAGTGGACACCTCATCACCAGCGTATCGAGCGAGGCGATTGAACTCATTCTGATAGCCGATGACGTCCAGCTTGCCTTGCTTAAGAGAGCAAAACTCTTCACGCATCCTCTCCATGAGACCATCTGGAATGTGGTGCTTCAGGAAGGCTTCCTTGAAACGGCCCCAGGTGATTGGGTAGCCAGCTCTCATGGTCTGGTAGTTCTCCCACCAAGTAGCTGCCTGACCCTTCAGCAGATAGGAAGCATACTTGACCTTGTCTTCCTCAGCAACGTGAGCAATGTCCAGAGCCCTGGCCATCTCACGGATCCAGTCATCAGCATCTAGAGGCTCGCGTGTTGCCACGAAAGTTCTCGGCCCCAGACTCAGAAACTCCTTGATACTGACTCGTGGAGCGTTCTGGTTGATGTGCTGATTAGCCTGGAACTGGGCCATCTGCGTCACGACTTGCGTCATCTGAGTCAACAGCTCCGTGATCGGCGGTGGCTCAGGCGGGGTATTCCTTGTTGGCGGCATCCTGAATGGAAATGCATTTTAGCACAACAACAGAAAAGGATAGACTTGTAACCGAAAGATAGATTATTCCGACGCATGCATAGATAACCAACAGGTACATCATCACATGTTCAAATACATCAGAATATCCAACACACCATAAATGGTTCAAATGCCAAAGAATAACTAAACATAGCAAAGAACAGATACATCGGTACTCCCATGCTCATCACGCAGGACGGCGGTGAGTAGTACGACGAGAGGTACGGTGAGGAGGTACGTCGCCAGACGAGTCAAAGCAAGGTAGAGCTGCTCTCTGACTGACGCCAACTCCTGAGAAAGTGTGGTGGCAACTGCGTCACTGTACCTCACAAACTGAGCGGTGGTGTGCAGCCTGGAGTTATCATGCTCATAAACATCCAAGTTGTCGTAGAGAGTGAAGTGAGCTCCCTCCGAAGTGATGTAACCACGGGGGATGTGGCGATAGATGGAATCGTCAAACCCCCAGTAGTCAGCACGAAGGATAGTGAGACTCACGTAAGCTGCCTGCTGCACGGCCATATCCACTGTGGAACCTACTGCCTCGTAGAGGTGGACGACGCTCATGCCATCATCTGACAGAATGTAGACGATAGCCTGGTAGTAGGTCTGGTCAAACTCTCGCTGCTGCTCGTAGACCTGGTACTCTGGTGCCCAACGGAACCCCAGATAAGTGACCATGTCCCTCAGCATCTCCGGATAACCGGAGGTGCTCTCACAACGAGTCATCCGAACCACCTGCGGGTAGAACCTGAGATCCATCTGCAGATGATTGGGGAAGTTTTGATTAGACGCCGGTAGAGAACTGAAGTGGAAAGCAACAACAAGGTTTCAACGGACGAAAAGGATGTTGAGAAGAACAGTATATCGAAGCAACAACGGGAAACACGAGACCCAAACTCCTGAGGTACTATGGAAGAACCCATCCGGGCTTCTAAAGGATCAATATCTACTGCTTAAGGAATAGAGGATCTCCATTCCTATGGTCTAGTAGATATAACTATCCTAGAGAAACCAGGATTCGTGAAAACCTAACTTGAAAATTTAGGTGAGAAGAGAAAACAACGTTGCACTTCCTTACCAGAAAAGGGTGGCGGGTGGGGAAAGAAGAAAAATGGCAGAATTCCTACTCTCACGTTTCATTTTCCCTATATAGCTACAACAATAGTTTCTAGACTCAACTGCGACCAGCAAAAGGGATCCTACAGGCAGACAGGCTCTGATACCATTTGTCGCACCCTGACTTCTAGAGGATACTCACCGTACGACCTGAATAGTAGATGATTGGATTACGGGGCTTATCTGCTCCCGCATCCTCTTACGAGTAGGCCAACACTTATGTGTGACAACCAAACTCTACTATCCACCGTTGATGTAAACTATCACATAGAGATCAAGATACTACCATTGACGTACTTCATACCATACACACATGGTACGTCAACGGGTGTAACAGAATGATAGCACAACATATATCTAAGACACAAAAGATGGAAATAAGTTGCAAATAGCTCTCACTAGAGAAGAGATAGCAAATACAATCATCCAGAGGACACATGTCCCAACATATCATCATTACATCTCAGCGGAAGCATTCAAAAGGTCTGAGTACAGACAAATCCAAATAGGCTTAAGAAGCCGGGAAATGAAAGAAGGAGCCCATCCACGTAGTCTCGGATCCTGCCCGGGTCCGCTATCTACTCGTCAGCAGCCTCGTCAAACTCCACGTAGTAGCCGTTTCAGGGATCCTCGTAAGCGTAGTCTGCGGAAACCACAGCCCCAAAGGGGTCAGTACAACAACATACTGGCAAGCAAGACTCACAGTTCACCAAAGTGTAGCCCGTCAACACCAAGCACAGATGCCTTGGGTTCAACGGAAGAGAGGGGATATAAAAGAAAGCTGCAACTGGCTGCTCTAACCAACTACAGAGTTACTACCACTTCCGGCTAACAGAAAGAAGATAAGATAGCGTATCGTAACTAATTATAACTAACCACCAAACAAACCCATCCTGGATCTCTCCCCTTATCCTAAGAAGCAATCCGAGGATAACTCACACAGTTGGATTAATGATGGATCAAGTTATTGTGGCAATAATGCTATTACTAGTCAAGTTATCATTAGTTAGGTGTAAGTTGTTCTGAGTACTTGTTAGCCAGTACTTTCACCAAGTTAACCATAACCGCGGAAAACACGGCTTCTCGAGAAGATTTATCCCTGCAGGGGTGCACCAATTTGGCCGTACACGTAAGAATATCCCGCCAGACGGGAATCAAACCCACCAAGCGAGGCACTCTACACAACTCAACTCTTCTTCGCATCAAGCCCAAAGCACCACGTGCTGTGCGTGCGAGGCTAATCGAGCCCCACGAAGAAAAGGGGACCCTCATAGCACTCTAAGACCACGCCGCCCTAAATGCCGACTACAAAAGTTCCACCCTGGCCTCGGGTTCGTACCTGCATATGAGTGCATCAAATGGAAAGCCCGAACTAAGTGTGGCGATTTGGACGAGATGCGAATCGAATCAAATTGAGGGGGGCGCCCATACACGCTTCCCACATGCGGATAGTGCGCTCATCATGGATCAGTAGACAAGACCCTTTTCCTATTAGGGTCGACACTAGCAGGCCTCAAAACCACGCCGGGCCTCCTGCCGGTGCCTTATCAGCAAATTATTATTACCCAAAATTAACAGGTTGTTGTTTAACATCGAGCCCCAGAACAACACTAAGCATGCTAGTAAGACACGGCACAATCAATGGGTTATGGGAGTGGAGGTGAGGCAATATCATGGTTCAGGGTATCATGTGATAGGTTCGTAACAGAAGCAACGATACATATGGCTAGCAAAAATAGACAACGGAAAGTATCGGTAACCAATGTTGAAAGGAACACAGTGGTTCATGTGAGTGATAACTTGCCTGCAAACTCAGCAGCCTGGTACTGAGCTAGATCCTCAGAAGGGGTGCTGTAAGTATCGTCTGTCTCAACGTCGTCGTCTATCCGAGAAGAAGCAAACAAACAATGCAGAAAGATAAACAATCAATATCATGGCATAGTGCACAATCATGGGATGATGCATGTCAAGTTAATGGATGCATCAAAATAAACTAGTTGACATGGTAACACAATTTAAATGGACCCATATGCAATTTGAGTTGCATATGAAAAATCCCATGAATTAGGGTTGTAATAATTGTTTTACAACTAATAAATAGATGAAAGTGGATTAGTATGATGCATGGATGAAGAAAACAACAAAATAACAACAATAGAACCAATTGGAAATAAGGTTTACCAATTTGGAAATTGTAATTATTAAGTTAAGGAATTTTGGTTCCTTAAAGGTGTCACGCAAGCAATTGTTGTTTTCAGCAATTTAAATTGTGCAAAACAGATAACAAAGTTCATATTTGAAAAGAACACAAAATTTTAGGTGGATTACATGTTTCAAATATTGAAAAAGGAATTAGGATGAATTTATTATGAATTAAACAAGATTAAACAAGTTTTAAATGAATTAAAACAAGTTTGAATATTATTTGAATTTTATTTGTTCAAAACATTAAACCAAATTCATATTTGAAAAGGTTATACTTTTCTGGTTTGAAAACATATTTTGCATGTCCAAAATAATTTAATTTGAGCAAGTTATGAATTTAGCAAATTTAAATGATTTAAACAAGGTTTAAATTATTTAAGCAATTTTAATTATTCAAAACATGAAACAAAATTTATATTTGAAAAGATGGTTTGAAATAGCATGGAAAACATATTTTATTTATGTTATTTGGATTAAGTATGAATTAGTTATGCAATTTATCAAAATTCAAATGAATTGTTTGAATTTGAAATTTGGATGCATTTGAAATTAGTCAAAACAGAAAACAAAAGTTATAAACAGGTAGAGAATTAAATTTGGTTCAACAAACATATTTTACTTTTATTATTTGGGTTTATAAATTAAAACTTATTAGCAATTTAGTTTCAGGGACCAATCTGTAAAAGTTTAGGACTTAAATTGAAAAAGAAAAGGGCTGAAAACATTTGTTACTCTGCAGTGGCTAGCCACTGCCACTGACAGAGGACCCCTGGGCCAGCGTGGATGCATGCGTGGCAGCAGTGCGCACACAGCAGCTGACAGGGGGGGCCACCCTGTCAGCGCGCTGCGCAAAAAGGTTGGGTTTTTTCCTGCGGGAGGGGGGACTCGGACCCTGGCCCTCTCGCTCGCGCGCACTGCACTGCTACCGCTGCGGTAAGTTTCAGTTTTGACAGAAACAAGGGCGCAGTGAGGATAAGGTGTAGCTCGTGCTCGTTATCTGAAACTGACGAAAAACTGCATCTTTCTGAACCTGACGGAACCAACACCGGCGGCGAGCTGTGGCTGTGCGTGGTGGCTCGCCGTTCTGCTGGTGCTAGCGCGTGCTGGTGTGCAGTGGTGAACGCGGAGATGAAGCAGAGAGGAGGGAGGAAGGAGGAGTCGCTGCTCACTGTCGCCGTAGTCGAAGCAGAGGCTCGGGGCAGACGGTGGCCGGCGACAGCGACATGCTTGGCGGCGGCGCTGTGGACTTCCTCCGCGGCTGCTGTGGTGTCCAGGAGCTCGAGGAAGTTGCGGTGGGTTGATCCCCGCGGTCAGCCCGAGGGGAGAGTGAGCAGATCGTCGGCGCCGTGCATGGTTTCAGTCGGTGGAACTCCGGTAAGATTGGGTGGTTGCAGAGAGGAGGAAACGGAGCAGAGATGGAGGAAACGGCGGCGATCGCGAGGGAATAGGGCAGACCTAGGGTTAGGGCAGCGGCGCGGGGCCTAGGGGGGTAGATATAGGGGTAGGCGGCGCGCGGTGGCCGTTCGCTGCGGCTGCCGTCGACGTGGCGCCCCTCGATGGCTTGCCGTACGCGGGGAAGAAGAGCTAGGGGGGCAGCGAACCGGTACGCGGGCCAGGGAGAGAAGAAAATGGGCTGGGCCGTGCGGGCTGCTCCCCTCCTCGCGCGCGTTTTTCTTTTTAAATTTTTCTTCTTCTGTTTTTTTTTTGCAGAAATGGAAAATGGAAGAAAAATATAAGTTTTAGGGCTAGGAAAAAATTATAAAAAATTTGGTTAAGGTAGTTAGTACAATAGCAACTAATTGCCAACTTTGTTTTCCAAAAGTTTCAGATTTAAATTGCTGATTGTAATTTAATTCAAATTTGGATGAATTTTAGTATTAAGTGATTGTTATTGAAAACAAGATTTTTAATAGGGTGAACCTTATTGTTTAATTAGAACAAATGATTAGAGTTGTTTGGTCATTTTCATAATTTGAAATTGGGTGATGTTGGTGAATGTGATTTGAATTTTGAATGCAATTGAGTTAAATGAGTTCTTAAATAAAATAAAATAACAAGTTAATAGTTCTATTTAAATAGAAACAACTAGTTGTTTTAATTGAACCTTTTAATTGGAAAGATTGTAACAGAGCAAGTATGAAATAAAGGTTTGAATAAAGTTTGAATTTCAATTGTGAAAACAAAGAAAAACAGATGCAAACAAGAAGGAAAACAAATGCAAACAAGGAATGAGTATGATGACATGATGCAAAACTTTAATAAAACAAGAATCAAACATTCTAAATGGAAGTTTTCATACTTGGGATTTTACAACCCTGTTGGCCCTCGTGTCGTAGTTGCATGCTTAGTGTTGTTTGCGCTCAAGTCTTGTTGTCCGTCTTATCACCTGTTTAGTTGATAGTTGGGTTTCAATTAAATCAACAACATGTTAATGTTTTGGGTAATAATAATTTGATGATAAGGCACCGGCAGGAGGCCCGGCGTGGTTTTGAAGCCTGCTAGTGTCGACCCTAATTAGGAAAAGGGTCTTGTCTACTGATCCTTGATGAGCGCACTAACCACATGTGGGAAGCGAGTATGGGCGCCCCCCTCAATTTGATTCGATTCGCATCTCGTCCAAATCGCCTCATTTAGTTCGGGTTTTCCATTTTCCGCATGCATATGTATTTTGCGAACCCAGGCCAGGGTGGAACTTTTGTAGTCGGCATTTAGGGAGACACGTTCTTAGAGTGCTATGAGGGTCCCCTTTTCTTCGTGGGGCTTGATTAGCCGTGCGCTCAATTGCACGGGGTTCTTTGGGCTTGATGTGAAGAAGAGTTGGGTTATTCTTACGTGTACGGCCAAATTGGTGCACCCCTGCAGGGTAAATCTTCTCGAGAAGCCGTGTTTTCCGCGGTTATGGATGACTTGGTGAAAGTACTGGCTAACAAGTACTCAGAATAACTTACACCTAACTAATGATAATTTGACTAGTAATAGTCTTATTGACACAATAACTCGATCCATCATTAATCCAACAGTGTGAGTTATCCTTGGGTTGCTTCCTTAGTAGCGGGGTGACATTGGATGGCTATTGTTTGGTGAGTAGTTGTAGTTGGTTCTGATACGCTATCTTATCACTTTCTTTTAGTCAGATGTTGTAGCGAGTCTCTGTAGTTAGTTGGTGCAGCCCGCTGCCGCTTCTTTGCAATAATCCTTTCCTTTCCGTTGAACCCAAAGTATTTGTATCTTGTGATGACTGGTTACGCCGGTATCTTATGAGTATGGTTTATCCACTTGCCAGTACTTAACCGTACTGACCCACGAATCCTCTTTCGTGGTTGCATATTCAACATTGCAGTCAACAGGTTTGAAGTCTGACGACGTTAGCTTGGGAATCCCTCCGGCTTGGCCTGGGCAGGGATTGGACGCTCTCGGTTATCTTCAGGACTCTTAGTCCAATTTGTATCTTGTCCGTAGCCGGACGCTATGTTGTTTCTTCCGCTGTTATTTGGATCTTTGTATTATATCATTTGTATCCTTGACTCGTTTGAGCCATCTTGTATAACATTCTCATAGTGATGACAAACTACTCATGCTTCTCTACCAATTCAAATGCAAGCTAGCAGAGGTGATACCAACATAATATAAGTATCAACATGGTACTGGATACAATCTCTCAACACAACAATCCAAGTGCTTGCACATCAATTCATCACTCAAAAATTATATGCAAGTATAAACTAGAGATCAGTAATATGCTATTCTCATAATTCCTATTTCTTCTCAACTTAATTCCACACAATCTAACATGCTAAAATAGGTAAGTAACACTTAGAAAACAAGTTCACACAACTTGTACATGCTAGAAAACAATATTGCAACAGAAAAATATACTCACACAAATTAATTATCTAAAATGCCAAAATGGCAGAAATAGGTGAAACAAAGATTTGTCCACCAAAATTTCTATGATGCTCTAAAAATTAAACCCATCTAGGTTTGGATATCCCTAAACATATACAAGACCATCCAATTAAGTTTGCATCAAAAATCATTGTTAATAATTTTATAAAAATCACCAAAGTGCTCTCTGGTGTTTTACCAAATTGCATGCCATTTCAAAAATACTATGAATTTGGAATAAATGTTAATTGTTTCTGTTAGTAAATTTCTAGGGCTTTCCAATGCAATTGGATACACCTCATTTGGAGTTGTGAAATTAAAATGGTGCTCATTTTGGTGTTTCTGGTACCTGTTGCAAAAACATTTTTCATTTCTAAAATACTCATCCAAATGTAGATCTACAAATTGGATATGGTTTAGATTTTGTTGTTTTACATCTGTGAATTTTGTCTTGGTCAAATTCATCTTTGAGGTAGGTTTTTAAGCCCTAAAGTTAACATGCACTTTCTTTAAAAAAAAATGGAAAAACAAATGAGGGAGGGCCAGATCCATAATGGGCCGGCCAGATCTGGTTTTACCGCGGGGGGATCTAGCCCCTGTCGCTGACCAGCGTGCCAGTAGGCCACGCGGCAGCCACGCAGGCACAGCGAGGCCCCACGGGCAGGTTCAACTGCACAGCGCGCGGTCAAGCGAGACGCTGACGTCGGCATGACCTCGGTCGCCGGCGGGGACGATTCCGGCGAGCCAAGAATCCGGAGATTTCGAGCACCGTTTCGCGAACCAAAGGAATCTACGCGTTGCACTCGACTCGGGGAATCATCTAGGGGCAGCGTCGTTTCCTGGGAGTCACCGGATAACGGACGGCGACGACGGCGCGCGACGGCCGAGACGCGAGCGCGACGGGGCAACGAAATAGGGGGAGAGGGAGAGGGGAAAGGGCACGGTGAGGTCCGCGTGCTCACCCTATACGCGATGGAGAGCTCGGTGAGGTCGGAGGAGGAGCGACGCGACGGCGATAGCTCGCCGGAGTCCGCCGGACTCGAGGAAGGAACGTGGATGGCGCGGGCTCCTCGAGGGCTCCCGCCCTGATTCCTTTTGCACCGAGCACCAGCACGACGAGGCGGAGACGATGGGCTACACGGCGGCTGGCGGCGAGCTCACCCACGGCCAAATCGACGGCGACCGTTTCCTAGGGTTTTCGGTTTGAGCAATTTTTCGAGTAGAGAGAGAGAAAATGCTCAAGGGGAGAGAGAGGGGTCAAGTGGGAGACAAGAGCACAAGGGGGGGTTCTTATCCTCAAGGATTCCTTCTACTCGAAGCCATGGCGTAGGGGCACTGCATCTACAAAGAGCTAGGAAGAAGAAGGTGTGACTGGGATTACAACTAGGTCCCTGGCCAATTTACAAAGAGGTCCTTTTTCTCTCTGAAAAAAGTTTTTTTCACTAGGCAAACTAAGTCATAAATTGAAATCCTTTTGCCCAAAATTCTTATTAGTATAGATGCACAACATATGTGAAAATTGGCTCAATTGGAGAAACTTGATAGTTCAAAGTTGTTCAAATTTCAATTCTGACATAAATGGACATTGAATTTATTAGACTAATTAAGAGCTTCCAAAAATGATAATTTTTGGCACACATTCCATATTTGGTGTGTTCCTTATGTGGTAGAAAATTCAAGTCATTTTGAGTTACTTCATAGAACAAACTTGTTCAAATTTCAAAAAGGTGCTGTATAGAAAACAGGGATTTTTGGCAACTTAATTTATTCAAAAACTTGTTCCCTTTTGGTTTTCATCCTTATTTATGATGTAGAGCATGTGGTGTTTATTTCATGGCATTTTAAAAAAGTTTGTAGAACAAACTTGTTCAAAATTCCAAATGTTGCTGTGGAGAAAAATCATGTTTTCAGGACTTTAATTGATTCAATTTTTGATCTCCTCTTGTGTGTGTTCCTTATTTGATATAAGGAAGAACTGGTATTAATTTCAGATCATTTGAAGAAAGTTTCCAATAGTAACTTGTTTGAGTTTCTTGTTTCTGGAAATATTGGAAATTCAATTTAATAAGGCACTTGGCTTTTCTTTAACAATGCTTTGCCAAAATATTTATGTGACTAGGGATAGCAAGTCAATGCTCTCCAATACCTTTGTTTTTAAGCTTGCAAGGTTGGAAAAACATTTGGTAAGATTTTGGTGAACCATCTAAGAATGCCTCTTTTTCTGATAATCTTTTAGGGAAATTTTATTACGTGTTTCCTCTTTCTTAATTTAGGCCTTGGAATAATATTCAACAAGTATGGGATTCATAAGATAGTTTTTTGGAAAACTCTTTGATCAATATTTACTTTATAAAATATTGCCAAGGTCATTGAAACAATATGTTGAATATTTTTATCATTGGAACAATATGTTGAATATTTTTAGTTTACTGCTTTGCTATCCTTTTAAGTTTGTTTAGTTGAACTTAAACTAACACAACCAAAGTTTATTTGTCAAGCAATTAGCAAAACAACTGTGTTATCAGGTATTCCAAAATTGGGATGTGACATACCCAACCTCCACTTGATATCTTGGAATGACGAATATATAAAATACAATGCATGGAGAGGTGTGGAACCTTTCTCAAACATGAACCAGTATCATTTTCCATATCACATCCATATCACAACCACATCACAACCATATCACAGCCTTATCACAGCGCGTCATGTTGTAATAACTGTTAGACGTACAATGTTTACACTATGATGGGCATTATTTGTAATACACGGAAAATAAGTTTGTCCTTCTGGATTGGAGGGTAGAGTTTGCTAACAAGACCATTATACATGACTTGCATGTTCCCTGAGATAGGACCTCCTAAACTATGAAATTTTTTGAAGGGAAACACCGATTGAGATGAAACCAATTTTTTTGGAAAGATCACTCTGAGAGCTACCCAACCTCCAATGGATATCTTGGAATGAGGAATATAGAAAATACCATGAATGGAGAGGTGTGGAACCTTTCTCAAACATGAACCGGTATCATTTTTCCATATCACATCCATATCACAGCCTTATCACAGCGCGTCATGTTGTAGTAACTGCTAGACACGCAATGTTTACACTAGGATGGGCATTATTTGTAATACACGGGAAATAATTTTGTCATTCTATATTGGAGGATAGAGTTTGCTAACAAGACCATTATACATGACTTGCACGTTCCCTGAGATAGGACCTCCTGAACTGTGATAACTTTCGAAGGAAAACACCGATTGAGATGAAACCAATATTATTGGAAAGATCACTCAGAGAGCTACCCAACCTCCACTAGATATCTTGGAATGAGGAATATACAAAATACCATGCATGGAGAGGTGTGGAACCTTTCTCAAACATGAACCAGTATCATTTTCCATATCACATCCATATCACAACCATATCACAAGCATATCACAGCCTTATCACAGTGCGTCATGTTCTAATAACTGTTAGACACGCACTTTTTACACTAGGATGAGCTTTATTTGTAATACACGGGAAAGAATTTTGCCTTCCTAGATTGGAGGATAGAGTTTGCTAACAAGACCAGTATACATGACTTGCACGTTCCCTGAGATATGACCTCCTGAACTGTGATAACTTTCGAAGGAAAACACCGATTGAGATGAAACCAATTTTATTGGAAAGATCACTCGGAGAGCTACCCAACCTCCACTGGATATCTTGGAATGAGGAATATAGAAAATACAATGCATGGAGAGGTGTGGAACCTTTCTCAAACATGAACCAGTATCATTTTCCATATCAAATCCATATCACAACCATATCACAACCATATCACAGCCTTATCACATCGCGTCATGTTGTAATAACTGTTAGAGGTACAATGTTTACACTAGGATGGGTATTATTAGTAATACACGGGAAACAAGTTTGTCCTTCTATATTGGAGGATAGAGTTTGCTAACAAGACCATTATACATGACTTGCACGTTCCCTGAGATATGTCCTCCTGAACTATGATAACTTTTGAAGGAAAACACCGATTGAGATGAAACCAATTTTATTGGAAAGATCACTCTGAGAGCTACCCAACCTCCACTAGATATCTTGGAATGATGAATATAGAAAATACGATGCATGCAGAGGTGTGGAACCTTTCTCAAACATGAACCAATATCATTTTCCATATCACTTCCATATCACAACCATATCACAGCCTTATCACAGCGCGTCATGTTGTAATAACTGTTAGACACGCAATGTTTACACTAGGATGGGCATTATTTGTAATACATGGGAAAGAATTTTGTCCTCCTAGATTGGAGGAGAGAGTTTTCTAACAAGACCATTATACATGACTTGCACGTTCCCTGAGATATGACCTCCTGAACTGTGATAATTTTCGAAGGAAAACATCGATTGAGATGAAACCAGTTTTATTGGAAAGATAACTCGGAGATCTACCCAACCTCCACTGGATATCTTGGAATGAGGAATATAGAAAATACAATGTATGGAGAGGTGTGGAACCTTTCTCAAACATGAACCGGTATCATTTTCCATATCACATCCATATCACAACCATATCACAACCATATCACAGCCTTATCACAGCGCGTCATGTTGTAATAACTGTTAGACGTACAATGTTTACACTTTGATGGGCATTATTTGTAATACATGGGAAAGAAATTTATACTTCTATATTAGAGGATAGAGTTTGCTAACAAGACCATTATACATGACTTGCACGTTCCCTGAGATATGCCCTCCTGAACTGTGATAACTTTCGAAGGAAAACACCGATTGAGATGAAACCAATTTTATTGGAAAGATCACTCTGAGAGCTACCCAACCTCCACTTGATATCTTGGAATGAGGAATATAGAAAATACAATGCATGGAGAGGTGTGGAACCTTTCTCAAACATGAACCAGTATCAGTTTCCATATCACATCCGTATCACAACCATATCACAACCATATCACAGCCTTATCACAGCGCGTCATGTTGTAATAACTGTTAGACATACAATGTTTACACTCGGATGTGCATTATTTGTAATACACGGGAAAGAAGTTTGTCCTTCTAGATTGGAGGATAGAGTTTGCTAACAAGACCATTATACATGACTTGCACGTTCCCTGAGATAGGACCTCCTGAACTGTGATAACTTTCGAAGGAAAACACCGATTGAGATGAAACCAATTTTATTGGAAAGATCGCTCAGAGAGCTACCCAACCTCCACTGGATATCTTGAAATGAGGAATATAGGAAATACAATGCATGGAGAGGTGTGGAACCTTTCTCAAACATGAACCAGTATCATTTTCCATATCACATCCATATCACAACCATATCACAACCATATCACAGCCTTATCACATCGCGTCATGTTGTAATAACTGTTAGAGGTACAATGTTTACACTAGGATGGGTATTATTAGTAATACACGGGAAACAAGTTTGTCCTTCTAGATTGGAGGATAGAGTTTGCTAACAAGACCATTATACATGACTTGCACGTTCCCTGAGATATGCCCTCCTGAACTGTGATAACTTTCGAAGGAAAACACCGATTGAGATGAAACCAATTTTATTGGAAAGATCACTCTGAGAGCTACCCAACCTCAACTTGATATCTTGGAATGAGGAATATAGAAAATACAATGCATGGAGAGGTGTGGAACCTTTCTCAAACATGAACCAGTATCAGTTTCCATATCACATCCGTATCACAACCATATCACAACCATATCACAGCGCGTCATGTTGTAATAACTGTTAGACATACAATGTTTACACTCGGATGGGCATTATTTGTAATACACGGGAAAGAAGTTTGTCCTTCTATATTGGAGGATAGAGTTTGCTAACAAGACCATTATACATGACTTGCACGTTCCCTGAGATAGGACCTCCTGAACTGTGATAACTTTCGAAGGAAAACACCGATTGAGATGAAACCAATATTATTGGAAAGATCACTCAGAGAGCTACCCAACCTCCACTAGATATCTTGGAATGAGGAATATACAAAATACAATGCATGGAGAGGTGTGGAACCTTTCTCAAACATGAACTAGTATCATTTTCCATATCACATCCATATCACAACCATATCACAAGCATATCACAGCCTTATCACAGTGCGTCATGTTCTAATAACTGTTAGACACGCACTTTTTACACTAGGATGAGCATTATTTGTAATACACGGGAAAGAATTTTGTCTTCCTAGATTGGAGGATAGAGTTTGCTAACAAGACCATTATACATGACTTGCACGTTCCCTGAGATATGACCTCCTGAATTGTGATAACTTTCGAAGGAAAACACCGATTGAGATGAAACCAATTTTATTGGAAAGATCACTCGGAGAGCTACCCAACCTCCACTGGATATCTTGGAATGAGGAATATAGAAAATACAATGCATGGAGAGATGTGGAACCTTTCTCAAACATGAACCAGTATCATTTTCCATATCACATCCATATCACAACCATATCACAACCATATCACAGCCTTATCACATCGCGTCATGTTGTAATAACTGTTAGAGGTACAATGTTTACACTAGGATGGGTATTATTAGTAATACACGGGAAACAAGTTTGTCCTTCTAGATTGGAGGATAGAGTTTGCTAACAAGACCATTATACATGACTTGCACGTTCCCTGAGATATGTCCTCCTGAACTATGATAACTTTCGAAGGAAAACACCGATTGAGATGAAACCAATTTTATTGGAAAGATCACTCTGAGAGCTACCCAACCTCCACTAGATATCTTGGAATGATGAATATAGAAAATACGATGCATGGAGAGGTGTGGAACCTTTATCAAACATGAACCAATATCATTTTCCATATCACTTCCATATCACAACCATATCACAGCCTTATCACAGCGCGTCATGTTGTAATAACTGTTAGACACGCAATGTTTACCCTAGGATGGGCATTATTTGTAATACATGGGAAAGAATTTTGTCCTCCTAGATTGGAGGAGAGAGTTTTCTAACAAGACCATTATACATGACTTGCACGTTCCCTGAGATATGACCTCCTGAACTGTGATAATTTTCGAAGGAAAACATCGATTGAGATGAAACCATTTTTATTGGAAAGATAACTCGGAGAGCTACCCAACCTCCACTGGATATCTTGGAATGAGGAATATAGAAAATACAATGTATGGAGAGGTGTGGAACCTTTCTCAAACATGAACCGGTATCATTTTCCATATCACATCCATATCACAACCATATCACAACCATATCACAGCCTTATCACAGCGCGTCATGTTGTAATAACTGTTAGACGTACAATGTTTACACTTTGATGGGCATTATTTCTAATACATGGGAAAGAAATTTATACTTATATATTAGAGGATAGAGTTTGCTAACAAGACCATTATACATGACTTGCACGTTCCCTGAGATATGCCCTCCTGAACTGTGATAACTTTCGAAGGAAAACACCGATTGAGATGAAACCAATTTCATTGGAAAGATCACTCTGAGAGCTACCCAACCTCCACTTGATATCTTGGAATGAGGAATAGAGAAAATACAATGCATGGAGAGGTGTGGAACCTTTCTCAAACATGAACCAGTATCAGTTTCCATATCACATCCGTATCACAACCATATCACAACCATATCACAGCCTTATCACAGCGCGTCATGTTGTAATAACTGTTAGACATACAATGTTAACACTCGGATGGGCATTATTTGTAATACACGGGAAAGAAGTTTGTCCTTCTAGATTGGAGGATAGAGTTTGATAACAAGACCATTATACATGACTTGCACGTTCCCTGAGATATGCCCTCCTGAACTGTGATAACTTTCGAAGGAAAACACCGATTGAGATGAAACCAATTTTATTGGAAAGATCACTCTGAGAGCTACCCAACTTCCACTATATATCTTAGAATGAGGAATATAGAAAATACCATGCATGGAGAGGTGTGCAACCTTTCTCAAACATGAACCAGTATCATTTTCCATATCACTTCCATGTCACAACCATATCACAACCATATCACAGCCTTATCACAGCGCGTCATGTTGTAATAACTGTTAGACACGCAATGTTTACACTAGAATGGGCATTATTTGTAATACACGGGAAATAAATTTGTCCACCTAGATTGGAGGATAAAGTTTGCTAACAAGACCATTATACATGACTTGCACGTTCCCTGAGATATGACCTCCTGAACTGTGATAACTTTCGAAGGAAAACACCGATTGAGATGAAACCAATTTTATTGGAAAGATCACTCGAAGAGCTACCGAACCTGCACTGGATATCTTGGAATGAGGAATATAGAAAATACAATGCATGGAGAGGTGTGGAACCTTTCTCAAACATGAAGCGGTATCATTTTCCATATCACATCCATATCACAACCATATCACTACCATATCACAGCCTTATCACAACGCGTCATGTTGTAATAACTGTTAGACGTACAATGTTTACACTAGGATGGGCATTATTCGTAATACACGGGAAAGAAGTTTGTACTTCTAGATTGGAGGATAGAGTTTTCTAACAAGACCATTATACATGACTTGCACGTTCCCTGATATATGCCCTCCTGAACTGTGATAACTTTCGAAGGAAAACACCGATTGAGATGAAACCAATTTTATTGGAAAGATCACTCTTAGAGCTACCCAACCTCCACTAGATATCTTGGAATGAGGAATATAGAAAATACCATGCATGGAGAGGTCTGGAACCTTCTCAAACATGAACCAGTATCATTTTCCATATCACATCCATATCACCACCATATCACAACCATATCACAGCCTTATCACATCACGTCATGTTATAATAACTGTTAGACATGCAATGTTTACACTAGGATGGGCATTTTTGTAATACACGGGAAATAATTTTGTCATTCTAGATTGGAGGATAGAGTTTGCTAACAAGACCATTATACATGACTTGCACGTTCCCTGAGATAGGACCTTCTGAACTGTGATAACTTTCGAAGGAAAACACCGATTGAGATGAAACCAATTTTATTGGAAAGATCACTTTGAGAGCTACCCAACCTCCACTATATATCTTGGAATGAGGAATATAGAAAATACCATGCATGGAGAGGTGTGGAACCTTTCTCAAACATGAAACAGTATCATTTTCCATATCACATCCATATCACAACCATATCACAACCATATCACAGCCTTATCACAACGCGTCATGTTGTAATAACTGTTAGACACCCAATGTTTACACTAGGATGGGCATTATTTGTAATACACGGGAAAGAATTTTGTCCTCCTAGATTGGAGGATAGAGTTTGCTAACAATACCATTATACATGACTTGCACGTTCCATGAGATATGACCTCCTGAACTGTGATAACTTTCGAAGGAAAACACCGATTGAGATGAAACCAATTTTATTGGAAAGATCACTCCGAGAGCTACCCAACCTCCACTGGATATCTTCGAATGAGGAATATAGAAAATACCATGCATGGAGAGGTGTGGAACCTTTCTCAAACATTAACCAGTATCATTTTCCATATCACATCCATATCACAACCACATCACAACCATATCACAGCCTTATCACAACACGTCATGTTGTAATAACTGTTGGACATGCAATGTTTACACTAGGATGGGCATTCTTTGTAATACACGGGAAATAATTTGGTCATTCTAGATTGGAGGATAGAGTTTGCTAACAAGACCATTATACATGACTTGCATGTTCCCTCAGATAGGACCTCCTGAACTGTGATAACTTTCGAAGGAAAACACCGATTGAGATGACACCAATTTTATTGGAAAGATCACTCTGACAGCTACCCAACCTCCACTGTATATCTTGGAATGAGGAATATAGAAAATACAATGCATGGAGAGGTGTGGAACCTTTCTCAAACATGAAGCGGTATCATTTTCCATCTCACATCCATATCACAACCATATCACAACCATATCACAGCCTTATCACAACGCGTCATGTTGTAATAACTGTGTAACATCCCAAGTATGAAAATCACCTTTAGAATGTTTTATTTCTTATGTTTTGCATCATGGCATCTTAATCATTGCATTTGTTTTTCTTTGTTTTCCATCTGTTTTCCTTTGTTTTCCCATTTGAAATTCAAACAATATTCAAATGTTTTGTTTCATACTTGTGCTGTCACAATTTTTCAAATAGAAATATTCAAATAAAACATCCATTTTTTTACATTAAAATAGAAAGCTCAAACTATTAACTTGTTCTTTTAATAATTCACTTAATCTCAAATTCATTCAAATTCAATTAAAATTCCAAACAGCAACCATTTTGAATTTTATGAAAATTACAAAACACTTCCATCATTTGTTTCAAATAAACTTGATGGTTCAAACTATTTAAGTGATTCTTTTTTTAATTATCCATTTGATATCAAAATTCATTCAAATTCAACCAAATTTCAAACAACAACATAATTTAAATTTTGTTGGAAAACAAAAGTTGTACAATGATGTTTCTGTAATGCCTAACCTATAACAAATTTTTCCCTAATTTTCTAACCCTAAAAACTAACCTTTTCTTTCCTTTTTCAAATCTGCAAAAAAAAACAGAAGGAAAAAAAAAACATAACACACAGCGAGGGAGGCAGCAGGCCCAGCCCAACTACCCACGGCCTGCTACCCCCTCCCTTTTCTTCTACCTGTACGGCAGCGCGATGCCGCTGTCCACGTCGGCGATGCCGAGCAGCAGCCGGCTGTGGCCACCCCTCCTCCTCCTTATAGCTACCCCTAGGGTTCCTCCAAGTCTCTGCCCTAGCCTCCACCTCTCTCCCTCGCGCCGCCGTCGCCATTTTCTCTCTCTCTGCACCTGTTCCTCTCCACCTCTGAAACCCGAGCGCCACCGTACTGAACTACGGCGATCGCCGTCGACATGGCGAGTCTCCGTGCAGGATAAGTACGGGGATCAAACCCCCGTACTGCCGCCGTCCTCCTCGACATCTCCGTGGTGGCTGGGAGCCACCGTAGCACCGCCGCCATCCTTGTCGCTGTCGCCGCCGTCGACGAACAACTCCTCCTCGGGCCTCTGCTTCACCTGCAACGCCGGTGAGCACAGCGTCACCTCCACCTTCCCTCTCCATCTACTCTCTGCACACGCGCACGTCCTGCACACCCGAGCACACACGCCCCACGGCGAGCAACCACACAGCACCACGAGCAGCTCACCGCCGGCGGCCTCTGTCGAAGTTCAGATAGCTGAATTTCAGTTTCAGTTAAAAATCTCGTAGCTGAACCTTAACCTCCCCGCGCCTCGCTACTGTCAACAAACGCAGCGACAGCGCAGTGGCAGCAGCACTGCGCTTACACCGCGAGGTCGTGGGTTCGAGCCCCCGCGCGCAACCTTTTTGGGAATTATTCCCCCTCGTCCAGGCCCACCTGTAGGTGACCCCTGTGGCCCAGTCAGCTGCCACGCTGGCCACAGTGGCCCCAGGGCCCCCTCGTCAGTGGCCAGGCTAGGCCATTGCGAGGTAGAAAATGTTTCTACCTTTTTCTTTTTTAAGTTTAAGTCCAAATCTTTTACAGAATAGTCCCTAAATTTAAAATACAAATAACTTGTGAAATTCAAATCCAAATAATACAAATGAAATATGTATTCTGCACCAAATTAAATTCTCTACATGATTAAAGCATTTGTTTTCTGTTTGAACATTTCAAATGAATTCAAATTTCAAATTCAAACAAATCATTTCAAATTTGGTTAATTTCATAACTAATTCAAACTTATTTCAAATGCCACATATAAAATATATTTTCCATCCCATTTTTCATGTACTTTGCAAATATAAACTTTGTTTCATGTTTTGAATAATTAAAATTGGTTAAATAATTTAAACCTTGTTTAAATCATTTAAATTTGCTAAATTCATAACTTGCTCAAATTAAATTATTTTTGAACTTATAAAATATGTTTTCAAACTAGAAAAGTATAAACTTTTCAAATATGAATTTGAATTAATGTTTTGAACAAATAAAAATTCAAATAAATTCATACTTGAATTCAATTCATTTAAATGTTGTTTAAACTTGTTTAATTCATAAGTAATTTATTCTAAATCCTTTTTTCAACATGTGAAACATGTATTCCATCTAAAATTTTGTGTACTTTCCAAATATGAACTTTGTTATCTATTTTTGAACCATTAAAATTTGTGAAAACAACAAATGCTTGTGTAACACCTTTAAGGAACCAAAATTTCATAACTTAATAAATAAAATTCCAATTTTGGTAAACTTCATTTCAAATTGTTTCTATTGTTGGTTTCTTATGTTTTCCTCATCCATGCATCATGCTAATCCACTTTCACCTGTTGTTTAGTTGTAGATCATTTAATCCAACCATAATTCATGGGTTTTCCATATGCAATCCAAATTGCATGTGTGTCCATTTAATTATGTTATGTTACCATGTCAAGTAGCTTACCATTGATGCATCAATTAACTTGCCATGCATCATCCCATGATTGTGCACTATGCCATGTTATTGATTGTTTGTCTCTCTGCGTTGTTGGTTTGCTTCTTCTCGAATAGACGACGACGTTGAGACAGACGATACTTACGACACCCCTTCTGAGGATCTAGCTCAGTACCAGGCTGCTGAGTTTGCAGGCAAGTATTCACTCACATGAACCATTGTGTTCCTTTCCACATTGGATACCGATACTGTCCGTTGTCTATTCTTCTAGCCATATGAATCGTTGCTTCTGTTCTGATCCTATCACATGTTATCCTTTAACCCTGATATAGCCTAACCTCCACACCTATAACCCCGTTGCTTGTTGTCGTGTCTTACTAGCATGCTTAGGGTTGTTTCTGCTCGAGTCTGTTACCCGTTACTTTCTGTTACCATATTTTATTTTGTTCTGGGGCTCAATGTTTAAACAAGAATCATGCTAATGTTATGGTTAATAATAATTTGCTGATAAGGCACCGGCAGGAGGCCCGGCGTGGTTTTGAGGCCTGCTAGTGTCGACCCTAATTAGGAAAAGGGTCTTGTCTACTGATCCATGATGAGCGCACTAACCGCATGTGGGAAGCGTGTATGGGCGCCCCCCTCAGTTTGATTCGATTCGCATCTCGTCCAAATCGCCACACTTAGTTCGGGCTTTCCATTTGATGCACGCATATGCAGGTACGAACCCGAGGCCAGGGTGGAACTTTTGTAGTCGGCATTTAGGGCGGCGTGGTCTTAGAGTTCTATGAGGGTCCCCCTTTTCTTCGTGGGGGCTCGATTAGCCGCGCACGCACAGCACGTGGTTCTTTGGGCTTGATGCGAAGAAGAGTTGAGTTGTGTTGAGTGCCCCGCTTGGTGGAAGGCATTCCATCTGGCGGGTTATTCTTAGGTGTACGGCCAAATTGGTGCACCCCTTGCAGGGTTAAATCTTCTAGAGAAGCCGTGTTTTCCGCGGTTATGGATGACTTGGTGAAAGTACTGGCTAACAAGTACTCAGAACAACTTACACCTAACTAATGATAACTTGACTAGTAATAGTCTTATTGACACAATAACTTGAACCATCATTAATCCAACTGTGTGAGTTATCCTCGGATTGCTTCTTTGGATAAGGGGCGAGATCCAGGATGGGTTTGTTTGGAGTTAGTAATAGTTGGTTACGATACGCTATCTTATCCCCTTTCTGTTAGCCGGAAGTTATAGCATGTATCTGTAGTTGGTTAGTGCAGCCCGCTGCCGCATCTTTTGTATCACCCTTTCTTCCGTTGAACCCAAAGCATCTGTGCTTGGTGTTGACGGGTACACTTTGGTGAATTGTGAGTCTTGCTTGCCAGTACGTTTATGTACTGACCCCTTTGGGGCTGTGGTTTCTGCAGACTACGCTTACGAGGATCCCCGTGATGGCTACTACGTGGAGTATGACGAGGCTGCTGACGAGTAGATAGCGGACCCGGGTAGGATCCGAGACATCGTGGATGGGCTCCGTTTCCTTTTCGTTTCCGGCCTCTTAGGCCTTTTGGATCTTGTCTGTACTCAGACACTTTGGATGCTTCCGTTGTGATGTAATGATGAATTGTTGGGGCATGTGTCCTCTGGATTATTGTATTTGCTATCTCTGCTCTAGTGAGAGCTATTTGCAACTTATTTCTATTTATTTGTGTCCTAGAGATCTGTTGTGATATCACTTGTTCAAATGTCGTTGGCGTACCATGTGTGTATGTTATGAAGTACGTCAATGGAAGTAGCTGGATTTCTATGGGATGGTTTGCGCAGACGATGAATAGTAAGAGAATGGTTGTCACACGTTTACGTGTTGGCCTACTCATATTGAGATGCGGGTGCCGGTATGCCCCGTAAGCCATTTCTCTACTGTTTAGCGGACTGTGAGTATCCTCTAGAAGTCCGGGTGCGACAAATGGTATCAGAGCCTGTCTGCCTGTAGGATCCCTTTTACTGGTCGCAGTTGAGTCTAGAAACTATTTTGTAGCTATATAGGAAAAATGAAACGTGAGAGTAGGAATTCTGTTCTTTTATTTCTTTCCCCACCCACCCTCCCTTTTTCTGGTAAGGAAGTGCAACGTTGTTTTCCCTTCTCATCTAAACTTTCAAGTTAGGTTTTCACGTATCCTGGTTTCTCTAGGATAGTGATATCTACTAGACCATAGGAATGGAGGTGGTTGTGACATGATTTATCATGTTGCCTACTCACGATTGAGAACGGAGGCGTGTAAGCCCCGGAAGCAGATCCTCTATTCCTTAATCAGTAGATATTGATCCTTTAGAAGCCCGGATGGGTTTTCCGTAGTACCTCAGGAGTGTTTTGGTCTCGTGTTTCCCGAATGTTGCTTCGATATCCTGTTCTTCTCAACATCCTTTTCGTCCGTTGAAACCTTGTTGTTGCTTTCCACTTCAGTTCTTCTACTGGCGTCTAATCAAAACTCCCCCGATCATCTAAAGATGGATCTCAGGTTCTACCCGCAGGTGGTTCGGATGTCTCGTTGCGAGAGCACTGCCGGTTATCCGGAGATGCTGAGGGACATGGTCACTTATCTGGGGTTCCGTTGGGAACCAGAGTACCAGGTCTACGAGCAGCAGCGAGAGTTTGACCAGACCTACTACCAGGCTATCGTCTACATTCTGTCAGATGATGGCATGAGCGTAGTCCACCGCTACGAGGCAGTAGGTTCCACAGTGGATATGGCCATGCAGCAGGCAGCTTACGTGAGTCTCACCGTCCTTCATGCTGACTACTGGGGATTTGACGATTCTATATATCGCCACATCCCCCGTGGTTACATCACTTCGGAGGGAGCTCACTTCACTCTCTACGACAACTTGGTTGTTTACGAGCATGATAACTCCAGGCTGCACACCACCGCTCAGTTTGTGAGGCACAGTGATGCAGTTGCCCGCACACTATCTCAGGAGTTGGCTTCAGTCAGAGAGAAGCTCCACCTTGCTTTGACTCGTCTGGCGACGTACACCACAGACTTTGTTGGAGACGAGCGCTTCGCACGTTTCGATCAGCCAGTTGGTCGTCGTCTGCCAGATGCTGGAGGTTACGAGCCGATCAGAGGTCCACTCCTCAACCTTGGTGCTGGTTACACTCGGATTCCCCGCTTTGGAGCACAGGGAGTCGATGATATGTACTTCACCACACCTAGGGCCGGGCTCAGACCACGTCAGATCTACGTGGATCGTCGTTCTACATACTTTCGTGGGCGTCCTCCTCACCGTACCTCTCTCCGTACTACTCACCGCCGTCCTGCGTGATGAGCATGGGAGTACCGATGTATCCATTCTTAGCTATGTTTAGTTATCCTTTGGCATTCGAACCAGTTATGGTGTGTTGGATATTCTGATGTATTTGAACATGTGATGATGTACCTGTTGGTTATCTATTCATGCGTCAGAATAATCTCTCTTTCGGTTGCCAAGTCTATCTTTTCTGTTGTTGTGCTAAAATGCATTTCCATTCAGGATGCCGCCAACAAGGAACACCCCGCCTGAGCCACCGCCAATCACGGAGCTGTTGACTCAGATGACTCAAGTCATGACGCAGATGGCCCAGTTCCAGACTAATCAGCACAACAACCAGACCGCTCCACGAGTCAGTATCAAGGAGTTTCTCAGTCTGGGCCCGAGAGCTTTCGTGGCAACACGCGAGCCTCTGGATGCTGATGACTGGATCCGTGAGATAGCTAAGGCTCTGGACCTTGCTCACGTTGCTGAGGAAGACAAGGTCAAGTATGCCTCCTATCTGCTGAAGGGTCAGGCAGCTACTTGGTGGGAAAACTACCAGACCATGAGAGCTGGCTATCCAATCACCTGGGGTTGTTTCAAGGAAGCCTTCCTGAAGCACCACATTCCAGATGGTCTCATGGAAAGGATGCGTGAAGAGTTTTGCTCTCTCAAGCAAGGCAAGCTGGACGTCATCGGCTATCAGAGTGAGTTCAATCGCCTCGCTTGATACGCTGGAGACGAGGTGTCCACTGAAGCTAAGAAGATGGCAAGGTTTCGCAGAGGTTTTAACCCGGAGCTCAAGTATGCCCTCACCAACGTCAAGACCAAAGACTTCGAGGAGCTCGTTAACACCGCGCTCAATGAAGAAAATGGGCGCAAGGTGTTCGAGGAATCTCGCAAGCACTCGCGTGAGGGTGGTTCCTCCTCCAACATGACCACCCCTCCGCAGAAGCGCCGTATCTGGGTGCCAAATGGTGCTGTCACTAGGGCTCCATACGCCAAAGCTTCTCAAGGCTTCGCTCCCCGCCCACCCAACCCTGTTCAGATGCATGAGCAGAGGGCTTCGATGGGGCAGCCAAGGCCAGGGCCTCCTCGTGTCGTCACTTGCTACAAGTGCAAGCAGACGGGGCACTACGCTGACAAGTGCACTCAGAGGCAGCTACCTCCACCACCACCTCGTCCCAACACCAACCAGGCAATGGTGCGTGCTCCCCCGCCTAAAGCCTTAAACTCCAACAACAGGCCTGACGGGAGGACCGCAAGGGTGAATCATGTCAAGATTGACAAAGCTGAGGAATCTCCTGACGTCGTTCTCGGTACATTCCCCGTAAACTCTAATCCAGCTAAAGTGTTGTTTGATACCGGAGCATCACATTCTTTCGTGTCAAAGATCTTTGCGACAGTAATTAAACTCCCTTTTGTTGGTTTGGGTTCCCCGCTAGTGGTAAACTCCCCCGGAGCAACCATGCAAACGTCTAAGATCAGTCACAGAAATCAATTCCTAATCGGAGGTCACATATTCCTTGCTTCCCTCATACTTCTTGGCAATTCTGACATTGATGGCATTCTTGGTATGGATTGGCTGAAGGCCAATCAAGCTAGAATTGACTGTGCTCAAAAGTGAATAACTCTGTTCCACCCTTCTGGCCAGATAGTCTATTCTCCAAATGAATCAAGTTCTGTTCAGCTATGCACCCTGGATGCAAAACCTCTTCCTTCAATTGAAAATGTTCCGGTGGTTTGTGAATTCTCTGACGTCTTTCCAGAAGAGTTGCCAGGAATGCCTCCGGACAGAGCAGTTGAGTTCGTGATCGAGCTAGAACCAGGTACTGCTCCAATCTCTAAGCATCCATACAAGATAGCTCCTCCTAAACTGAAATTGTTAAAGTAGCAAATCGATATGTACATGGAAAAAGGATACATTCAACCTAGTTCCTCAGCTTGGGGTTGCCCAACTCTGTTCGTTGCGAAGAAGGATCACACAAAGAGACTCGTTGTTGACTATCGTCCTCTTAACGAGAAAACCATCAAAAACAAGTATCCAATTCCTCGTATTGATGATCTTTTTGATCAACTTGCTGGAGCCTCAATATTCTCCAAGTTGGACTTGAGAATGGGTTACCATCAAATAAAGATCAGAAAAGAGGATATTCCAAAAACAGCTTTCACCACTCGGTACGGTCTATATGAATACACCGTCATGTCCTTTGGTCTCACCAATGCAGCGGCGACATTCTCTCGGCTCATGAATTCTGTCTTCCATGAATACCTCGACAAGTTCGTTGTGGTATATCTTCATGACATTCTTGTCTACTCCAAATCTGAGGAAGAGCATGAAGAACATCTTCGTCTCACTCTCATGAAACTTCGCGAGCATCGTCTATATGCCAAGTTCTCCAAATGTGAGTTCTGGATTCCAGAAGTTGCTTACCTTGGTCATATCATCTCTGCCAAAGGCATAGCCATTTATCCAGAAAAGGTTAAAGCAATTGTTGATTGGAAACCTCCAAAGACGGTAAAGCAAGTAAGAAGTTTTCTTGGCTTGGCTAGCTATTGCCGTCGTTTCGTCCAAAACTTCTCCAAGATTGCCAAACCTCTCACTGACCTCACAAAGAAGGACAAGAAGTTCGTTTGGTCTCCACAATGTGATGAAAGTTTCAATCTCCTGAAGACTAAACTCACTTCTACACCAGTTCTGGTTGGCCCAGATACTACCAAACCTTTCCAGATATTCTGTGATGCATCTCTCCAAGGTCTAGGTGCAGTTCTTATGCAAGAACGTCAAGTTGTGGCTTATGCTTCACGTCAGTTGAATGCACATGAGCTCAACTATCCCACACATGATCTTGAACTTGCAGCAGTTGTGTTTGCCCTCGAGAAATGGAGGCAATACTTGTTGGGTAATCGCACTGAAATCTTTTCCGATCATAAGAGTCTGAAATACATCTTCACTCAACCAGATCTAAACCTCAGGCAAAGGAGATGGATTGAAAAGATTAAAGACTTTGATCTCACCATTTCTTACACTCCAGGCAAGGCTAATGTGATGGCCGATGCGCTCAGTCGCAAGTCGTATTGCAATAATCTCATGATCATGGAAAGCCAACCTCCTCTTCATGAAGAATTCGAGAAGCTCAACCTTGGTCTTGTTCCTCAAGGTTATCTTGCAAACTTGACAGCCAGTCCAACTCTCGAGGACAAGATTCGTTCTGAACAACTTCGTGATGCTGAAATCAAGAAGATGGTAGAACATATCAAAGAAGGCAAGGAGAAATTCAAGTCCTTCTCAATTGATGACAAAGGAACTGTGTTCTTCGAAGGACGCATTGCAGTTCCTCAAGTTCAAAGTCTCAAAGATGTCATTCTCAAGGAGGCTCATGAAACTCCTCTCTCCATACACCCTGGAAGTACAAAGATGTACCAGGATCTCAAAACACTGTATTGGTGGCCTGGCATGAAACGTGAAATTGCTCAATACGTTTCTGAATGCGACGTTTGTCAACGTGTTAAGGCAGTTCATCAGAAAACAGACGGTCTTCTCCAACCTCTGAAAATCCCTGGGTGGAAGTGGGACATGATTTAAATGGACTTCGTCACTGGTTTTCTAAAGTCCAAGAAGGGCAACGATGCAATCTTCGTTGTCATTGATCGTCTCACTAAGGTAGCTCACTTCTTTGCTGTCAAAGAAACAATCTCAGCTAGCCAGTTAGCAGAGCTCTACACCGTAAAGATTGTTCCTCTTCATGGTGTTCCATTGGAAATAAGCTCAGACCGTGGAAGCATATTCACTTCTCATTTCTGGAAAAGCTTTCAAGAAGCATTGGGCACCAAACTTCTGTTCAGCACAGCCTATCACCCTCAGTCTCAAGGGCAAGTCGAAAGAGTCAATCAGATTCTCGAGGATATGCTCAGAGCATGTGGTATCTCCTTTGGCATTAAATGGGAGGAATGTCTTCCATATGCTGAATTCTCCTACAACAACAGCTTCCAGGCAAGCCTAGGCATGGCACCATTTGAAGCTCTCTATGGTCGCAGATGCAGGAGTCCAATCAATTGGTCTGGAGCTGGTGAACGTTCACTCTTAGGCCCTGACATTGTTAAGGAAGCCAAAGAGAAAGTTCGCATCATTCGTGACAATCTCAAGATTGCTCAGTCTCGTCAGAAAAGCTACTATGACAGCAAGCACAGGGATATGATCTATGCACCTGGTGACAAGGCATATCTCCGTGTAACTCCCCTGAGAGGCACTCATCGTTTTGGTGTGAAAGGAAAACTTGCACCAAGATACATTGGTCCTTTCAACATTCTCTCAAGGCGTGCGGAAAATGCCTATCGTCTTGAACTTCCAGAAAAAACTATCCAAGGTGCACGATGTGTTTCACGTGTCACAGCTCAAGAGGTGTTTCAAAGATCCAGATCGTGCAGTTGATCATGATTCCATTGAACTGCAAGAAGATCTATCTTATGAGGAGCACCCTGTTCGAATTCTCGATGAGACCGAGCGTAAGACTCGCAACAAGAGCAACAAGTTCTTAAAAGTGCAGTGGTCTCATCATTCCGATAAAGAGGCAACGTGGGAGACCGAAGAGGATCTTCGCAAGAAGTATCCGGACCTTTTCTCTTCTCAGTAGGAATCTCGGGGCGCGATTCCTTCAAGGGGGGGCATTTTGTAACATCCCAAGTATGAAAATCACCTTTAGAATGTTTTATTTCTTGTTTATTTATGTTTTGCATCATGGCATCTTAATCATTGCATTTGGTTTTCTTTGTTTTCCATCTGTTTTCCTTTGTTTTCCCATTTGAAATTCAAACAATATTCAAATGTTTTGTTTCATACTTGTGCTGTCACAATTTTTCAAATAGAAATATTCAAATAAACATCCATTTGTTTCCATTAAAATAGAAAGCTCAAACTATTAAATTGTTCTTTTAATAATTCACTTAATCTCAAATTCATTCAAATTCAATTAAAATTCCAAACAGCAACCATTTTGAATTTTATGAAAATTACAAAACACTTCCATCATTTGTTTCAAATAAACTTGATGGTTCAAACTATTTAAGTGATTATTTTTTTAATTATCCATTTGATATCAAAATTCATTCAAATTCAACCAAATTTCAAACAACAACATAATTTAAATTTTGTTGGAAATGAAAAGTTGTACAATGATGTTTCTGTAATGCCTAACCTATAATAAATTTTTCCCTAATTTTCTAACCCTAAAAACTAACCTTTTCTTTCCTTTTTCAAATCTGCGAAAAAAAACAGAAGGAAAAAAAAGTAAAAAAAATAAAACATAACGCACAGCGAGGGAGGCAGCAGGCCCAGCCCAACTACCCACGGCCTGCTACCCCCCTCCCTTTTCTTCTACCTGTACGGAAGCGCGATGCCGCTGTCCACGTCGGCGATGCCGAGCAGCAGACGGCTGCGGCCACCCCTCCTCCTCCTTATAGCTACCCCTAGGGTTCCTCCAAGTCTCTGCCCTAGCCTCCACCTCTCTCCCTCGCGCCGCCGTCGCCATTTTCTCTCTCTCTGCACCTGTTCCTCTCCACCTCTGAAACCCGAGCGCCACCGTACTGAACTACGGCGATCGCCGTCGACATGGCGAGTCTCCGTGCAGGATAAGTACGGGGATCAAACCCCCGTACTGCCGCCGTCCTCCTCGACATCTCCGCGGTGGCTGGGAGCCACCGTAGCACCGCCGCCATCCTTGTCGCTGTCGCCGCCGTCGACGACCAACTCCTCCTCGGGCCTCTGGTTCACCTGCAACGCCGGTGAGCACAGCGTCACCTCCACCTTCCCTCTCCATCTACTCTCTGCACGCACGCACGTCCTGCACACCCGAGCACACACGCCCCACGGCGAGCAACCACGCAGCACCACGAGCAGCTCACCGCCGGCGGCCTCTGTCGAAGTTCAGATAGCTGAATTTCAGTTTCAGTTAAAAATCTCGTAGCTGAACCTTAACCTCCCCGCGCCTCGCTACTGTCAACCAACGCAGCCACAGCGCAGAGGCAGCAGCACTGCTCGCGCGAGCCCGCGGCCAGGGTTCGAGCCCCGCGCGCAACCTTTTTTTGGGGATTATTTCCCCTCGTCCAGGCCCACCTGTAGGTGACCCCTGTGGCCTAGTCAGCTGCCACGCAGCGCCACGGTGGCCAGGGCCCGCTGGCAGTGGCCCAGGTTGGGTCACTGCGCGGTAGAAAAGGTTTCTGCCTTTTTCTTTTTAATTTTAAGTCCCTGGTTTTTACAGAATAGTCCCTAAAATCAAAATGCAAATAACTTTTGATTTTCAAATCCAAATAATACAAATGAAATATGTATTCTGCACCAAATTAAATTATCTACATGATTAAAGAATTTGTTTTCTGTTTTGAATATTTCAAATGTATTCAAATTTCAAATTCAAACAAATTATTTCAAATTTGGTTAATTTCATAACTACTTCAAACTTAATTTAAACAACACAAATAAAATATGTTTTCCATGCTAAATTGAACCACCTTTTCAAATATAAACTTTATTTTCTGTTTTGAATAATTAAAATTGGTTCAATAATTTAAACCTTGTTTAAATCATTTAAATTTGCTAAATTCATAACTTGCTCAAATTAAATTATTTTTGAACTTATAAAATATGTTTTCAAACTAGAAAAGTATAAACTTTTCAAATATGAATTTGAATTAATGTTTTGAACAAATAAAAATTCAAATAAATTCATACTTGAATTCAATTCATTTAAATGTTGTTTAAACTTGTTTAATTCATAAGTAATTTATTCTAAATCCTTTTTTCAACAAGTGAAACATGTATTCCATCTAAAATTTTGTGTACTTTCCAAATATGAACTTTGTTATCTATTTTTGAACCATTAAAATTGGTGAAAACAACAAATTCTTGTGTAACACCTTTAAGGAACCAAAATTTCATAACTTAATAAATAAAATTCCAATTTTGGTAAACTTCATTTCAAATTGTTTCTATTGTTGTTTTCTTCTGTTTTCCTCATCCATGCATCATGCTAATCCACTTTCGCCTGTTGTTTAGTTGTAGATCATTTAATCCAACCATAATTCATGGGCTTTCCATATGCAATCCAAATTGCATGTGTGTCCATTTAATTATGTTATGTTACCATGTCAAGTAGCTTACCATTGATGCATCAATTAACTTGCCATGCATCATCCCATGATTGTGCACTATGCCATGTTATTGATTGTTTGTCTCTCTGCGTTGTTGGTTTGCTTCTTCTCGAATAGACGACGACGTTGAGACAGACGATACTTACGACACCCCTTCTGAGGATCTAGCTCAGTACCAGGCTGCTGAGTTTGCAGGCAAGTATTCACTCACATGAACCATTGTGTTCCTTTCCACATTGGATACCGATACTTTCCGTTGTCTATTCTGCTAGCCATATGAATCGTTGCTTCTGTTCCGATCCTATCACATGTTATCCTTTAACCCTGATATAGCCTCACCTCCACACCTATAACCCCGTTGCTTGTTGCCGTGTCTTACTAGCATGCTTAGGGTTGTTTCTGCTCGAGTCTGTTACCCGTTACTTTCTGTTACCATATTTTATTATGTTCTGGGGCTCGATGTTTAAACAAAATCATGCTAATGTTATGGTTAATAATAATTTGATGATAAGGCACCGGCAGGAGGCCCGGCGTGGTTTTGAGGCCTGCTAGTGTCGACCCTAATTAGGAAAAGGGTCTTGTCTACTGATCCATGATGAGCGCACTAACCGCATGTGGGAAGCGTGTATGGGCGCCCCTCTCAATTTGATTCGATTCGCATCTCGTCCAAATCGCCACACTTAGTTCGGGCTTTCCATTTGATGCACGCATATGCAGGTACGAACCCGAGGCCAGGGTGGAACTTTTGTAGTCGGCATTTAGGGCGGCGTGGTCTTAGAGTGCTATGAGGGTCCCCCTTTTCTTCGTGGGGGCTCGATTAGCCGCGCACGCACATCACGTGGTTCTTTGGGCTTGATGCGAAGAAGAGTTGAGTTGTGTTGAGTGCCCCGCTTGGTGGAAGGCATTCCATCTGGCGGGTTATTCTTACGTGTACGGCCAAATTGGTGCACCCCTGCAGGGTTAAATCTTCTCGAGAAGCCGTGTTTTCCGCTGTTATGGATGACTTGGTGAAAGTACTGGCTAACAAGTACTCAGAACAACTTACACCTAACTAATGATAACTTGACTAGTAATAGTCTTATTGACACAATAACTTGAACCATCATTAATCCAACTGTGTGAGTTATCCTCGGATTGCTTCTTTGGATAAGGGGCGAGATCCAGGATGGGTTTGTTTGGAGTTAGTAATAGTTGGTTACGATACGCTATCTTATCCCCTTTCTGTTAGTCGGAAGTTATAGCATGTATCTGTAGTTGGTTAGTGCAGCCCGCTGCCGCATCTTTTGTATCACCCTTTCTTCCGTTGAACCCAAAGCATCTGTGCTTGGTGTTGACGGGTAAACTTTGGTGAATTGTGAGTCTTGCTTGCCAGTACGTTTATGTACTGACCCCTTTGGGGCTGTGGTTTCCGCAGACTACGCTTACGAGGATCCCCGTGATGGCTACTACGTGGAGTATGAGGAGGCTGCTGACGAGTAGATAGCGGACCCGGGCAGGATCCGAGACTTCGTGGATGGGCTCCGTTTCCTTTTCGTTTCCGGCCTCTTAGGCCTTTTGGATCTTGTCTGTACTCAGACACTTTGGATGCTTCCGCTGTGATGTAATGATGAATTGTTGGGGCATGTGTCCTCTGGATGATTGTATTTGCTATCTCTGCTCTAGTGAGAGCTATTTGCAATTTATTTCTATTTATTTGTGTCTTAGAGATCTGTTGTGATATCACTTGTTCAAATGCCGTTGACGTACCATGTGTGTATGTTATGAAGTACGTCAATGGAAGTAGCTGGATTTCTATGGGATGGTTTGCGCAGACGATGAATAGTAAGAGAATGGTTGTCACACGTTTACGTGTTGGCCTACTCATATTGAGATGCGGGTGCCGGTATGCCCCGTAAGCCATTTCTCTACTGTTTAGCGGACTGTGAGTATCCTCTAGAAGTCCGGGTGCAACAAACTGTTAGACGTACAATGTTTACACTAGGATGGGCATTATTTGTAATACACGGGAAAGAAGTTTGTACTTCTAGATTGGAGGATAGAGATTGCTAACAAGACCATTATACATGACTTGCACGTTCCCTGAAATATGCCCTCCTGAACTATGATAACTTTCGAAGGAAAACACCGATTGAGATGAAACCAATTTTATTGGAAAGATCACTCTTAGAGCTACCCAACCTCCACTAGATATCTTGGAATGAGGAATATAGAAAATACCATGCATGGAGAGGTGTGGAACCTTTCTCAAACATGAACCAGTATCATTTTCCATATCACATCCATATCACAACCATATCACAACCATATCACAGCCTTATCACAGCACGTCATGTTATAATAACTGTTAGACATGCAATGTTTACACTAGGATGGGCATTTATTGTAATACATGGGAAATAATTTTGTCATTCTAGATTGGAGGATAGAGTTTGCTAACAAGACCATTATACATGACTTGCACGTTCCCTGAGATAGGACCTCCTGAACTGTGATAACTTTCGAAGGAAAACACCGATTGAGATGAAACCAATTTTATTGGAAAGATCACTCAGAGAGCTACCCAACCTCCACTAGATATCTTGGAATGAGGAATATACAAAATACCATGCATGGAGAGGTGTGGAACCTTTCTCAAACATGAACCAATATCATTTTCCATATCACATCCATATCACAACCATATCACAAGCATATCACAGCCTTATCACAGTGCGTCATGTTGTAATAACTGTTAGACACGCAATTTTTACACTAGGATGGGCATTATTTGTAATACACGGGAAATAATTTTGTCTTCCTAGATTGGAGGATAGAGTTTGCTAACAAGACCAGTATACATGACTTGCACGTTCCCTGAGATATGACCTCCTGAACTGTGATAACTTTCGAAGGAAAACACCGATTGAGATGAAACCAATTTTATTGGAAAGATCACTCGGAGAGCTACCCAACCTCCACTTGATATATTGGAATGAGGAATATAGAAAATACAATGCATGGAGAGGTGTGGAACCTTTCTCAAACATGAACCAGTATCATTTTCCATATCACATCCATATCACAACCATATCACAACCATATCACAGCCTTATCACAGCGCGTCATGTTGTAATAACTGTTAGACGTACAATGTTTACACTAGGATGGGTATTATTAGTAATACACGGGAAAGAAGTTTGTCCTTATAGATTGGAGGATAGAGTTTGCTAACAAGACCATTATACATGACTTGCACGTTCCCTGAGATATGCCCTCCTGAACTGTCATAACTTTTGAAGGAAAACACTGATTGAGATGAAACCAATTTTATTGGAAAGATCACTCTGAGAGCTACCCAACCTTCACTAGATATCTTGGAATGAGGAATATAGAAAATACCATGCATGGAGAGGTGTGGAACCTTTTTCAAACATGAACCAGTATCATTTTCTATATCACTTCCATATCACAACCATATCACAGCCTTATAACAGCGCGTCATGTTGTAATAACTGTTAGACACGCAATGTTTACACTAGGATGGGCATTATTTGTAATACATGGGAAAGAATTTTGTCCTCCTAGATTGGAGGAGAGAGTTTTCTAACAAGACCATTATACATGACTTGCACGTTCCCTGAGATATGACCTACTGAACTGTGATAATTTTCGAAGGAAAACACCGATTGAGATGAAACCAGTTTTATTGGAAAGATAACTCGGAGAGCTACCCAACCTCCACTGGATATCTTGGAATGAGGAATATAGAAAATACAATGCATGGAGAGGTGTGGAACCTTTCTCAAACATGAACCGGTATCATTTTCCATATCACATCCATATCACAACCATATCACAACCATATGACAGCCTTATCACGGCGCGTCATGTTGTAATAACTGTTAGACTTACAATGTTTACACTAGGATGGGCATTATTTGTAATACATGGGAAAGAAATTTGTACTTATATATTGGAGGAGAGAGTTTTCTAACAAGACCATTATACATGACTTGCACGTTCCCTGAGATATGACCTACTGAACTGTGATAATTTTCGAAGGAAAACACCGATTGAGATGAAACCAGTTTTATTGGAAAGATAACTCTGACAGCTACCCAACCTCCACTTGATATCTTGGAATGAGGAATATAGAAAATACAATGCGTGGAGAGGTGTGGAACCTTTCTCAAACATGAACCAGTATCAGTTTCCATATCACATCCATATCACAACCATATCACAGCCTTATCACAGCGCGTCATGTTGTAATAACTGTTAGACGTACAATGTTTACACTAGGATGGGCATTATTTGTAATACACGGGAAAGAAGTTTGTCCTTCTAGATTGAAGGATAGAGTTTAATAACAAGACCATTATACATGACTTGCACGTTTCCTGAGATATGCCCTCCTGAACTGTGATAACTTTCGAAGGAAAACACCGATTGAGATGAAACCAATTTTATTGGAAAGATCACTCTGAGAGCTACCCAACCTCCACTTTATATCTTGGAATGAGGAATATAGAAAATACCATGCATGGAGAGGTGTGGAACCTTTCTCAAACATGAACCAGTATCATTTTCCATATCACATCCATATCACAACCATATCACAGCGCGTCATGTTGTAATAACTGTTAGACACGCAATGTTTACATTAGGATGGGTATTATTTGTAATACACGGGAAATAATTTTGTCCTCCTAGATTGGAGGATAGAGTTCGCTAACAAGACCATTATACATGACTTGCACGTTCCCTGAGATATGACCTCCTCAACTATGATAACTTTCGAACGAAAACACCGATTAAGATGAAACCAATTTTATTAGAAAGGTCACTCGGAGAGCTACCCAACCTCCATTGGATATCTTGGAATGAGGAATATAGAAAATACAATGCATGGAGAGGCATGGAACCTTTCTTAAACATGAATCAGTATAATTTTCCATATCACATCCATATCACAACCATATCACAACCATATCACAGCCTTATCACAACGCGTCATGTTGTTATAACTATTAGACGTACAATGTTTACACTAGGATGCGCATTATTTGTAATACACCAGAAAGAAGTTTGTCCTTCTACATTGGAGGATAGAGTTTGCTAACAAGACCATTATACATGACTTGCACGTTCCCTGAGATATGCCATCCTGAACCGTGATAACTTTCAAAGGAAAACACCGATTGAGATGAAACCAATTTTATTGGAAAGATCACTCTGAGAGCTACCCAGCCTCCACTGGATAACTTGGAATGAGGAATATAGAAAATACCATGCATGGAGAGGTGTGGAACCTTTCTCAAACATGTACCAGTATCATTTTCCATATCACATCCATATCACAACCATATGACAACCATATCACAGCCTTATCACAGCGCGTCATGTTGTAATAACTGTTAGACATGCAAAGTTTACACTAGGATGGGCATTCTTTGTAATACAAGGGAAATAATTTTTTCATTCTAGATTGGAGGATATAGTTTGCTAACAAGACCACTATACATGACTTGCACATTCCCTGAGATAGGACCTCCTGATCTGTGATAACTTTCGGAAAAAAAACACCGATTGAGATGAAACCAATTTTATTGGAAAGATCACTCTGAGAGCTACCCAACCTCCATTAGATATCTTGGAATCAAGAATATAGAAAATACCATGCATGGAGAGGTGTGGAACCTTTCTCAAAGATGAACCAGTATCATTTTCCATATCACATCCATATCACAACCATATCACAGTCTTATTACAGCGCGTTATGTTGTAATAACTGTTAGACAAGCAATGTTTACACTAGGATGGGCATTATTTTTAATACACGGGAAATAATTTTGTCCTCCTAGATTGGAGGATAGTGTTTGCTAACAAGACCATTATAAATGACTTGCACGTTCCCTGAGATATGACCTCTTGAACTGTGATAACTTTCGTAGGAAGACACCGATTGAGATGAAACCAATTTTATTGGAAAGATCACTCGGAGAGCTACCCAACCTCCACTTGATATCTTGGAATGAGGAATATAGAAAATACAATGCATGGAGAGGTGTGGAACCTTTCTCAAACATGAACCAGTATCATTTTCCATATCACAGCGCGTCATGTTGTAATAACTGTTAGACGTACAATGTTTACACTAGGATGGGCATTATTTGTAATAAACGGGAAAGAAGTTTGTCCTTCTAGATTGGAGGATAGAGTTTCCTAACAAGACAATTATACATGACTTGCATGTTCCCTGAGATATGCCCTCCTGAACTGTGATAACTTTCGAAGGAAAACACCGATTGAGATGAAACCAATTTTATTGGAAAGATCACTCTGAGAGCTACCCAACCTCCACTAGATATCTTGGAATGAGGAATATAGAAAATACCATGCATGGAGAGGTGTGGAACCTTTCTCAAACATGAACTAGTATCATTTTCCATATCACATCCATATCACAACCATATCACAACCATATCACAGTCTTATCACATCGCGTCATGTTGTAATAACTGTTAGACAAGCAATGTTTACACTAGGATGGGCATTATTTTTAATACACGGGAAAGAATTTTGTCCTCCTAGATTGGAGGATAGAGTTTGCTAACAATACCATTATACATTACTTGCACGTTCCCTGAGATATAACCTCCTGAACTGTGATAACTTTCGAAGGAAAACACCGATTGAGATGAAACCAATTTTATTGGAAAGATCACTCGGAGAGCTACCCAACCTCCATTGGATATCTTGGAATGAGGAATATAGAAAATACAATGCATGGATAGGTGTGGAACCTTTCTCAAACATGAACCAGTATCTTTTTCCATATCACATCCATATCACAACCATATCACAGCGCGTCATGTTGTAATAACTGTTAGACGTACAATGTTTACACTAGGATGGGCATTATTTGTAATACATGGGAAAGAAGTTTGTCCTTCTAGATTGGAGGATAGAGTTTGCTAACAAGACAATTATACATGACTTGCACGTTCCCTAAGATATGCCCTCCTGAACTGTGATAACTGTCGAAGGAAAACACCGATTCAGATGAAACCAATTTTATTGGAAAAATCATTCTGAGAGATACCCAACCTCCACTTGATATCTTGGAATGAGGAATATAGAAAATACCATGCATGGAGAGGTTTGGAACCTTTCTCAAACATGAACCAGTATCAGTTTCCATATCACATCCATATCACAACCATATCACAGCGCGTCATGTTGTAATAACTGTTAGACACGCAATGTTTACATTAGGATGGGCATTATTTGTAATACACGGGAAATAATTTTGTCCTCCTAGATTGGAGGATAGAGTTCGCTAACAAGACCATTATACATGACTTGCATGTTCCCTGAGATATGACCTCCTCAACTATGATAACTTTCGAACGAAAACACCGATTGAGATGAAACCAATTTTATTAGAAAGATCACTCGGAGAGCTACCCAACCTCCATTGGATATCTTGGAATGAGGAATATAGAAAATACAATGCATGGAGAGGCATGGAACCTTTCTCAAACATGAATCAGTATCATTTTCCATATCACATCCATATCACAACCATATCACAACCATATCACAGCCTTATCACAACGCGTCATGTTGTAATAACTGTTAGACGTACAATGTTTACCCTAGGATGGGCATTATTTGTAATACACCGGAAAGAAGTTTGTCCTTCTAGATTGGAGGATAGAGTTTGCTAACAAGACCATTATACATGACTTGCACGTTCCCTGAGATATGCCATCCTGAACCGTGATAACTTTCGAAGGAAAACACCGATTGAGATGAAACCAATTTTATTGGAAAGATCACTCTGAGAGCTACCCAGCCTCCACTGGATAACTTGGAATGAGGAATATAGAAAATACCATGCATGGAGAGGTGTGGAACCTTTCTCAAACATGTACCAGTATCATTTTCCATATCACATCCATATCACAACCATATGACAACCATATCACAGCCTTATCACAGCGCGTCATGTTGTAATAACTGTTAGACATGCAATGTTTACACTAGGATGGGCATTCTTTGTAATACACGGGAAATAATTTTGTCATTCTAGATTGGAGGATATAGTTTGCTAACAAGACCATTATACATGACTTGCACGTTCCCTGAGATAGGACCTCCTGAACTGTGATAACTTTCGGAAAAAAAACACCGATTGAGATGAAACCAATTTTATTGGAAAGATAACTCTGAGAGCTACCCTACCTCCATTAGATATCTTGGAATCAAGAATATAGAAAATACCATGCATGGAGAGGTGTGGAACCTTTCTCAAACATGAACCAGTATCATTTAACATATCACATCCATATCACAACCATATCACAGTCTTATTACAGTGCGTTATGTTGTAATAACTGTTAGACAAGCAATGTTTACACTAGGATGGGCATTATTTTTAATACACGGGAAATAATTTTGTCCTCCTAGATTGGAGGATAGAGTTTGCTAACAAGACCATTATAAATGACTTGCACGTTCCCTGAGATATGACCTCCTGAACTGTGATAACTTTCGTAGGAAAACACCGATTGAGATGAAACCAATTTTATTGGAAAGATCACTCGGAGAGCTACCCAACCTCCACTGGATATCTTGGAATGAGGAATATATAAAATACAATGCATGGAGAGGTGTGGAACCTTTCTCAAACATGAACCAGTATCATTTTCCATATCACATCCATATCACAACCATATCACAGCGCGTCATGTTGTAATAACTGTTAGACGTACAATGTTTACACTAGGATGGGCATTATTTGTAATACACGGGAAAGAAGTTTGTCCTTCTAGATTGGAGGATAGAGTTTCCTAACAAGACAATTATAGATGACTTGCATGTTCCCTGAGATATGCCCTCCTGAACTATGATAACTTTCGAAGGAAAACATCGATTGAGATGAAACCAATTTTATTGGAAAGATCACTCTGAGAGCTACCCAACCTCCACTTGATATCTTGGAATGAGGAATATAGAAAAAAACCATGCATGGAGAGGTGTGGAACCTTTCTCAAACATGAACCAGTATCATTTTCCATATCACATCCATATCACAACCATATCACAGCGCGTCATGTTGTAATAACTGTTAGACACGCAATGTTTACATTAGGATGGGCATTATTTGTAATACACGGGAAATAATTTTGTCCTCCTAGATTGGAGGATAGAGTTCGCTAACAAGACCATTATACATGACTTGCACGTTCCCTGAGATATGACCTCCTCAACTATGATAACTTTCGAACGAAAACACCGATTGAGATGAAACCAATTTTATTAGAAAGATCACTCGGAGAGCTACCCAACCTCCATTGGATATCTTGGAATGAGGAATATAGAAAATACAATGCATGGAGAGGCATGGAAACTTTCTCAAACATGAATCAGTATCATTTTCCATATCACATCCATATCACAACCATATCACAACCTTATCACAACGCGTCATGTTGTAATAACTGTTAGACGTACAATGTTTACACTAGGATGGGCATTATTTGTAATACACCGGAAAGAAGTTTGTCCTTCTAGATTGGAGGATAGAGTTTGCTAACAAGATCATTATACATGACTTGCACGTTCCCTGAGATATGCCATCCTGAACCGTGATAACTGTCGAAGGAAAACACCGATTGAGATGAAACCAATTTTATTGGAAAGATCACTCTGAGAGCTACCCAGCCTCCACTGGATAACTTGGAATGAGGAATATAGAAAATACCATGCATGGAGAGGTGTGGAACCTTTCTCAAACATGTACCAGTATCATTTTCCATATCACATCCATATCACAACCATATGACAACCATATCACAGCCTTATCACAGCGCGTCATGTTGTAATAACTGTTAGACATGCAATGTTTACACTAGGATGGGCATTCTTTGTAATACACGGGAAATAATTTTATCATTCTAGATTGGAGGATATAGTTTGCTAACAAGACCATTATACATGACTTGCACGTTCCCTGAGATATGACCTCCTCAACTATGATAACTTTCGAACGAAAACACCGATTGAGATGAAACCAATTTTATTAGAAAGATCACTCGGAGAGCTACCCAACCTCCATTGGATATCTTGGAATGAGGAATATAGAAAATACAATGCATGGAGAGGCATGGAAACTTTCTCAAACATGAATCAGTATCATTTTCCATATCACATCCATATCACAACCATATCACAACCTTATCACAACGCGTCATGTTGTAATAACTGTTAGACGTACAATGTTTACACTAGGATGGGCATTATTTGTAATACACCGGAAAGAAGTTTGTCCTTCTAGATTGGAGGATAGAGTTTGCTAACAAGATCATTATACATGACTTGCACGTTCCCTGAGATATGCCATCCTGAACCGTGATAACTGTCGAAGGAAAACACCGATTGAGATGAAACCAATTTTATTGGAAAGATCACTCTGAGAGCTACCCAGCCTCCACTGGATAACTTGGAATGAGGAATATAGAAAATACCATGCATGGAGAGGTGTGGAACCTTTCTCAAACATGTACCAGTATCATTTTCCATATCACATCCATATCACAACCATATGACAACCATATCACAGCCTTATCACAGCGCGTCATGTTGTAATAACTGTTAGACATGCAATGTTTACACTAGGATGGGCATTCTTTGTAATACACGGGAAATAATTTTATCATTCTAGATTGGAGGATATAGTTTGCTAACAAGACCATTATACATGACTTGCACATTCCCTGAGATAGGACCTCCTGAACTGTGATAACTTTCGGAAAAAAAAACACCGATTGAGATGAAACCAATTTTATTGGAAAGATCACTCTGAGAGCTACCCAACCTCCATTAGATATCTTGGAATCAAGAATATAGAAAATACCATGCATGGAGAGGTGTGGAACCTTTCTCAAACATGAACCAGTATCATTTTCCATATCACATCCATATCACAACCATATCACAGCGCGTCATGTTGTAATAACTGTTAGACACACAATGTTTACACTAGGATGGGCATTATTTGTAATACACGGGAAAGAATTTTGTCCTCCTAGATTGGAGGATAGAGTTCGCTAACAAGACCATTATACATGACTTGCACATTACCTGAGATATGACCTCCTCAACTATGATAACTTTCGAACGAAAACACCGATTAAGATGAAACCAATTTTATTAGAAAGATCACTCGGAGAGCTACCCAACCTCCATTGGATATCTTGGAATGAGGAATATAGAAAATACAATGCATGGAGAGGCATGGAACCTTTCTCAAACATGAATCAGTATCATTTTCCATATCACATCCATATCACAACCATATCACAACCATATCACAGCCTTATCACAACGCGTCATGTTGTAATAACTGTTAGACGTACAATGTTTACACTAGGATGGGCATTATTTGTAATACACCGGAAAGAAGTTTGACCTTCTAGATTGGAGGATAGAGTTTCTAACAAGACCATTATACATGACTTGCACGTTCCCTGAGATATGCCATCCTGAACTGTGATAACTTTCGAAGGAAAACACCGATTGAGATGAAACCAATTTTATTGGAAAGATCACTCTGAGAGCTACCCAGCCTCCACTGGATAACTTGGAATGAGGAATATAGAAAAGTACCATGCATGGAGAGGTGTGGAACCTTTCTCAAACATGAACCAGTATCATTTTCCATATCACATCCATATCACAACCATATGACAACCATATCACAGCCTTATCACAGCGCGTCATGTTGTAATAACTGTTAGACATGGAATGTTTACACTAGGATGGGCATTCTTTGTAATACACGGGAAATAATTTTGTCATTCTAGATTGGAGGATATAGTTTGATAAGAAGACCATTATACATGACTTGCACGTTCCCTGAGATAGGACCTCCTGAACTATGATAACTTTCGGAAAAAAAAAACACCGATTGAGATGAAACCAATTTTATTGGAAAGATCACTCTCAGAGCTACCCAACCTCCACTTGATATCTTGGAATGAGGAATACAGAAAATACCATGCATGGAGAGGTGTGGAACCTTTCTCAAACATGAACCGGTATCATTTTCCATATCACATCCATATCACAACCATATCACAGCGCGTGATGTTGTAATAACTGTTAGACACGCAATGTTTACACTAGGATGGGCATTATTTGTAATACACGGGAAATAATTTTGTCCTCCTAGATTGGAGGATAGAGTTCGCTAACAAGACCATTATACATGACTTGCACATTACCTGAGATATGACCTCCTCAACTATGATAACTTTCGAACGAAAACACCGATTAAGATGAAACCAATTTTATTAGAAAGATCACTCGGAGAGCTACCCAACCTCCATTGGATATCTTGGAATGAGGAATATAGAAAATACAATGCATGGAGAGGCATGGAACCTTTCTCAAACATGAATCAGTATCATTTTCCATATCACATCCATATCACAACCATATCACAACCATATCACAGCCTTATCACAACGCGTCATGTTGTAATAACTGTTAGACGTACAATGTTTACACTAGGATGGGCATTATTTGTAATACACCGGAAAGAAGTTTGACCTTCTAGATTGGAGGATAGAGTTTGCTAACAAGACCATTATACATGACTTGCACGTTCCCTGAGATATGCCATCCTGAACCGTGATAACTTTCGAAGGAAAACACCGATTGAGATGAAACCAATTTTATTGGAAAGATCACTCTGAGAGCTACCCAGCCTCCACTGGATAACTTGGAATGAGGAATATAGAAAATACCATGCATGGAGAGGTGTGGAACCTTTCTCAAACATGTACCAGTATCATTTTCCATATCACATCCATATCACAACCATATGACAACCATATCACAGCCTTATCACAGCGCATCATGTTGTAATAACTGTTAGACATGCAATGTTTACACTAGGATGGGCATTCTTTGTAATACACGGGAAATAATTTTGTCATTCTAGATTGGAGGATATAGTTTGCTAACAAGACCATTATACATGACTTGCACGTTCCCTGAGATAGGACCTCCTGAACTGTGATAACTTTTGGAAAAAAAACACCGATTGAGATGAAACCAATTTTATTGGAAAGATCACTCTGAGAGCTACCCAACCTCCATTAGATTTCTTGGAATCAAGAATATAGAAAATACCATGCATGGAGAGGTGTGGAACCTTTCTCAAACATGAACCAGTATCATTTTCCATATCACATCCATATCACAACCATATCACAGTCTTATTACAGTGCGTTATGTTGTAATAACTGTTAGACAAGCAATGTTTACACTAGGATGGGCATTATTTTTAATACACGGGAAATAATTTTGTCCTCCTAGATTGGAGGATAGAGTTTGCTAACAAGACCATTATAAATGACTTGCACGTTCCCTGAGATATGACCTCCTGAACTGTGATAACTTTCGTAGGAAAACACCGATTGAGATGAAACCAATTTTATTGGAAAGATCACTCGGAGAGCTACCCAACCTCCACTGGATATCTTGGAATGAGGAATATAGAAAATACAATGCATGGAGAGGTGTGGAACCTTTCTCAAACATGAACCAGTATCATTTTCCATATCACATCCATATCACAACCATATCACAGCCCGGCATGTTGTAATAACTGTTAGACGTACAATGTTTACACTAGGATGGGCATTATTTGTAATACACGGGAAAGAAGTTTGTCCTTCTAGATTGGAGGATAGAGTTTCCTAACAAGACAATTATACATGACTTGCATGTTCCCTGAGATATGCCCTCCTGAACTGTGATAACTTTCGAAGGAAAACACCGATTGAGATGAAATCAATTTTATTGGAAAGATCACTCTGAGAGCTACCCAACCTCCACTGGATATCTTGGAATGAGGAATATAGAAAGTACCATGCATGGAGAGGTGTGGAACCGTTATGAAACATGAACCAGTATCATTTTCCATATCACATCCATATCACATCCATATCACAACCATATCACAACCATATGACAGCCATATCATAGCGCGTCATGTTGTAATAACTGTTAGACATGCAATGTTTACACTAGGATGGGCATTCTTTGTAATACACGGGAAATAATTTTGTCATTCTAGATTGGAGGATATAGTTTGATAAGAAGACCATTATACATGACTTGCACGTTCCCTGAGATAGGACCTCCTGAACTATGATAACTTTCGGAAAAAAAACACCGATTGAGATGAAACCAATTTTATTGGAAAGATCACTCTCAGAGCTACCCAACCTCCACTTGATATATTGGAATGAGGAATATAGAAAATACCATGCATGGAGAGGTGTGGAACCTTTCTCAAACATGAACCAGTATCATTTTCCATATCACATCCATATCACAACCATATCACATCGCGTCATGTTGTAATAACTGTTAGACACGCAATGTTTACACTAGGATGGGCATTATTTGTAATACACGGGAAATAATTTTGTCCTCCTAGATTGGAGGATAGAGTTCGCTAACAAGACCATTATACATGACTTGCACGTTCCCTGAGATATGACCTCCTCAACTATGATAACTTTCGAACGAAAACACCGATTAAGATGAAACCAATTTTATTAGAAAGATCACTCGGAGAGCTACCCAACCTCCATTGGATATCTTGGAATGAGGAATATAGAAAATACAATGCATGGAGAGGCATGGAACCTTTCTCAAACATGAATCAGTATCATTTTCCATATCACATCCATATCACAACCATATCACAACCATATCACAGCCTTATCACAATGCGTCATGTTGTAATAACTGTTAGACGTACAATGTTTACACTAGGATGGGCATTATTTGTAATACACGGGAAATAATTTTGTCATTCTAGATTGGAGGATATAGTTTGATAAGAAGACCATTATACATGACTTGCACGTTCCCTGAGATAGGACCTCCTGAACTATGATAACTTTTGGAAAAAAAACACCGATTGAGATGAAACCAATATTATTGGAAAGATCACTCTCAGAGCTACCCAACCTCCACTAGATATCTTGGAATGAGGAATATAGAAAATACCATGCATGGAGAGGTGTGGAACCTTTCTCAAACATGAACTAGTATCATTTTCCATATCACATCCATATCACAACCATATCACAGTCATATGACAGCCTTATCATTGCGCGTCATGTTGTAATAACTTTTAGACACACAATGTTTACACTAGGATGGGCATTATTTGTAATACACGGGGAAGAGTTTTGTCCTCCTAGATTGGAGGATAGAGTTTGCTAACAAGACCATTATACATGACTTGCACGTTCCCTTAGATATGCCCTCCTGAGCTGTGATAACTTTCGAAGTAAAAAACCGATTGAGAAGAAACCAATTTTATTGGAAAGATCACTCTCAGAGCTACCCAACCTCCACTAGATATCTTGGAATGAGGAATATAGAAAATACCATGCATGGAGAGGTGTGGAACCTTTCTCAAACATGAACCAGTATCATTTTCCATATCACATCCATATCACAACCATATCACAACCATATGACAGCCTTATCATAGCGCGTCATGTTGTAATAACCGTTAGACATGCAATGTTTACACTAGGATGGGCATTTTTTGTAATACACGGGAAATAATTTTTTCATTCTAGATTGGTGGATAGAGTTTGCTAAGAATACCATTATACATGACTTGCATGTTCCCTGAGATAGGACTTCCGTAACTATGATAACTTTCGAAAAAAAACACCGATTGAGATGAAACCAATTTTATTGGAAAGATCACTCTCAGAGCTACCCAACCTCCACTAGATATCTTGGAATGACGAATATAGAAAATACCATGCATGGAGAGGTGCGGAACCTTTCTCAAACATGAACCAGTATCATTTTTCATATCACATCCATATCACAACCATATCACAGCCATATCACAGCCTTATCACAGCACGTCATGTTGTAATAAGTTTTAGACACACAATGTTTACACTAGGATGGGCATTATTTGTAATACATAGGAAAGAGTTTTGTCCTCCTAGATTGGAGGATAGAGTTTGCTAACAAGACCATTATACATGGCTTGCACGTTCCCTGAGATATGACCTCCTAAACTATGATAACTTTCGAAGGAAAAAACCGATTGAGATGAAACCAATTTTATTGGAAAGATCACTCGGAGAGCTACCCAACCTCCACTGGATATCTTGGAATGAGGAATATAGAAAATACAATGCATGGAGAGGTGTGGAACCTTTCTCAAACATGAAACAGTATCATTTTCCATATCACATCCATATCACAAGCATATCACAGCCTTATCACAGCGCGTCATGTTGTAATAACTGTTAGACGCACAATATTTACACTAGGTTGGGCATTATTTGTAATACACGAGAAATAATTTTGTCCTCCTAGATTGGAGGATAGAGTTTGCTAACAAGACCATTATACATGACTTGGACGTTCACTGAGATATGCCCTCCTGAACTGTGATAACTTTTGAAGGAAAACACCGATTGAGATGAAACCAATTTTATTGGGAAGATCACTCTGAGAGCTACCCAACCTCCACTGGATATCTTCCAATGAGGAATATAGAAAATACCATGCATGGAAAGGTGTGGAACCTTTCTAAAACATGAACCAGTATCATTTTCCATATCACATCCATATCACAACCATATCACAACCATATCACAACCTTATCACATCGCGTCATGTTGTAATAACTGCTAGACACGCAATGTTTACACTAGGATGGGCATTATTTGTAATACACGGGAAAGAAATTTTACCTCCTAGATTGGAGGATAGAGTTTGCTAACAAGACCATTATACATGACTTGCACGTTCCCTGAGATATGACCTCCTGAACTGTGATAACTTTCGAACGAAAACACCGATTGAGATGAAACCAATTTTATTGGAAAGATCAGTCGGAGAGCTACCCAACCTCCACTGGATATTTTGGAATGTGGAATATAGAAAATACAATGCATGGAGAGGTGTGGAACCTTTCTCAAACATGAACCAGTATCATTTTCCATATCACATCCATATCACAACCATATCACAGTCTTATTACAGCGCGTCATGTTGTAATAACTGTTAGACAAGCAATGTTTACACTAGGATGGGCATTATTTTTAATACACGGGAAATAATTTTGTCCTCCTAGATTGGAGGATAGAGTTTGCTAACAAGACCATTATAAATGACTTGCACGTTCCCTGAGATATGACCTCCTGAACTGTGATAACTTTCGTAGGAAAACACCGATTGAGATGAAACCAATTTTATTGGAAAGATCACTCGGAGAGCTACCCAACCTCCACTGGATATCTTGGAATGAGGAATATAGAAAGTACCATCCATGGAGAGGTGTGGAACCTTTATCAAACATGAACCAGTATCATTTTCCATATCACATCCATATCACAACCATTACACAACCATATGACAGCCTTATCATAGCGCGCCATGTTTTTATAACTGTTAGACATGCAATGTTTACACTAGGATGGGCATTATTTTTAATACACGGGAAATAATTTTGTCATTCTAGATTGGAGGATATAGTTTGATAAGAAGACCATTATACATGACTTGCACGTTCCCTGAGATAGGACCTCCTAAACTATGATAACTTTCGGAAAAAAAACACCGATTGAGATGAAACCAATTTTATTGGAAAGATCACTCTCAGAGCTACCCAACCTCCACTAGATATCTTGGAATGAGGAATATAGAAAATACCATGCATGGAGAGGTGTGGACCTTTCTCAAACATGAACCAGTATCATTTTCCATATCACATCCATATCACAACCATATCACAGTCATATGACAGCCTTATCAATGCGCGTCATGTTGTAATAACTTTTAGACACACAATGTTTACACTAGGATGGGCATTATTTGTAATACACGGGGAAGAGTTTTGTCCTCCTAGATTGGAGGATAGAGTTTGCTAACAAGACCATTATACATGACTTGCACGTTCCCTTAGATATGCCCTCCTGAGCTGTGATAACTTTCGAAGTAAAAAACCGATTGAGAAGAAACCAATTTTATTGGAAAGATCACTCTCAGAGCTACCCAACCTCCACTAGATATCTTGGAATGAGGAATATAGAAAATACCATGCATGGAGAGGTGTGGAACCTTTCTCAAACATGAACCAGTATCATTTTCCATATCACATCCATATCACAACCATATCACAACCATATGACAGCCTTATCATAGCGCGTCATGTTGTAATAACTGTTAGACATGCAATGTTTACACTAGGATGGGCATTTTTTGTAATACACGGGAAATAATTTTTTCATTCTAGATTGGAGGATAGAGTTTGCTAAGAATACCATTATACATGACTTGCATGTTCCCTGAGATAGGACTTCCTGAACTATGATAACTTTCGAAAAAAAACACCGATTGAGATGAAACCAATTTTATTGGAAAGATCACTCTTAGAGCTACCCAACCTCCACTAGATATCTTGGAATGACGAATATAGAAAATACCATGCATGGAGAGGTGCGGAACCTTTCTCAAACATGAACCAGTATCATTTTTCATATCACATCCATATCACAACCATATCACAGCCATATCACAGCCTTATCACAGCACGTCATGTTGTAATAAGTTTTAGACACACAATGTTTACACTAGGATGGGCATTATTTGTAATACATAGGAAAGAGTTTTGTCCTCCTAGATTGGAGGATAGAGTTTGCTAACAAGACCATTATACATGGCTTGCACGTTCCCTGAGATATGACCTCCTAAACTGTGATAACTTTCGAAGGAAAAAACCGATTGAGATGAAACCAATTTTATTGGAAAGATCACTCGGAGAGCTACCCAACCTCCACTCGATATCTTGGAATGAGGAATATAGAAAATACAATGCATGGAGAGGTGTGGAACCTTTCTCAAACATGAAACAATATCATTTTCCATATCACATCCATATCACAAGCATATCACAGCCTTATCACAGCGCGTCATGTTGTAATAACTGTTAGACGCACAATGTTTACACTAGGTTGGGCATTATTTGTAATACACGAGAAATAATTTTGTCCTCCTAGATTGGAGGATAGAGTTTGCTAACAAGACCATTATACATGACTTGGACGTTCACTGAGATATGCCCTCCTGAACTGTGATAACTTTTGAAGGAAAACACCGATTGAGATGAAACCAATTTTATTGGGAAGATCACTCTGAGAGCTACCCAACCTCCACTGGATATCTTGCAATGAGGAATATAGAAAATACCATGCATGGAAAGGTGTGGAACCTTTCTAAAACATGAACCAGTATCATTTTCCATATCACATCCATATCACAACCATATCACAACCTTATCACATCGCGTCATGTTGTAATAACTGCTAGACACGCAATGTTTACACTAGGATGGGCATTATTTGTAATACACGGGAAATAATTTTTACCTCCTAGATTGGAGGATAGAGTTTGCTAACAAGACCATTATACATGACTTGCACGTTCCCTGAGATATGACCTCCTGAACTGTGATAACTTTCGAACGAAAACACCGATTGAGATGAAACCAATTTTATTGGAAAGATCACTCTGAGAGCTACCCAACCTCCACTAGATATCTTGGAATGAGGAATATAGAAAATACCATGCATGGAGAGGTGTGGAACCTTTCTCAAACATGAACTAGTATCATTTTCCATATCACATCCATATCACAACCATATCACAACCATATCACAGTCTTATCATAGCGCGTCATGTTGTAATAACTGTTAGACAAGCAATGTTTACACTAGGATGGGCATTATTTTTAATACACGGTAAAGAATTTTGTCCTCCTAGATTGGAGGATAGAGTTTTCTAACAAGACCATTATACATGACTTGCACGTTCCCTGAGATATAACCTCCTGAACTGTGATAACTTTCGAAGGAAAACACCGATTGAGATGAAACCAATTTTATTGGAAAGATCACTCGGAGAGCTACCCAACCTCCACTGGATATCTTGGAATGAGGAATATAGAAAATACAATGCATGGAGAGGTGTGGAACCTTTCTCAAACTTGAACCAATATCTTTTTCCATATCACATCCATATCACAACCATATCACAGCGCGTCATGTTGTAATAACTGTTAGACGTACAATGTTTACACTAGGATGGGCATTATTTGTAATACATGGGAAAGAAGTTTGTCCTTCTAGATTGGAGGATAGAGTTTGCTAACAAGACAATTATACATGACTTGCACGTTCCCTAAGATATGCCCTCCTGAACTGTGATAACTTTCGAAGGAAAACACCGATTGAGATGAAACCAATTTTATTGGACAGATCACTCTGAGAGCTACCCAACCTCCACTGATATCTTGGAATGAGGAATATAGAAAATACCATGCATGGAGAGGTGTGGAACATTTCTCAAACATGAACCAGTATCATTTTCCATATCACATCCATATCACAACCATATCACAGCGCGTCATGTTGTAATAACTGTTAGACACGCAATGTTTACACTAGGATGGGCATTATTTGTAATACACGGGAAATAATTTTGTCCTCCTTGATTGGAGGATAGAGTTCGCTAACAAGACCATTATACATGACTTGCACGTTCCGTGAGATATGACCTCCTCAACTATGATAACTTTCGAACGAAAACACCGATTGAGATGAAACCAATTTTATTAGAAAGATCACTCGGAGAGCTACCCAACCTCCATTGGATATCTTGGAATGAGGAATATAGAAAATACAATGCATGGAGAGGCATGGAACCTTTCTCAAACATGAATCAGTATCATTTTCCATATCACATCCATATCACAACCATATCACAGCCTTATCACAACGCGTCATGTTGTAATAACTGTTAGACGTACAATGTTTACACTAGGATGGGCATTATTTGTAATACACCGGTGTCGCACCCGGACTTCTAGGGGATACTCATCGGGCCGAACTGAATAGTAGATGCTTGGATTACGGGGCTTATCTGCTCCCGCATCCTCTTACGAGTAGGCCAGCACTTATGTGCGACAACCAAACTCTACTATCCACCGTCGATGTAAACTATCCCATAGAAATCAGGACACTTCCATTGACGTACTTCAACCATACACACATGGTACGTCAACGGCGTTTGAACAAGTGATATCACAACAGATCTCTACGACACAAATGTAGCGCCCTCACATTTAATAATGTAAGAACTACTGTGTTAAGTGCTAGTCCCTGGATCAATGCTAGCACCACAGAACAAAATGTAATTGTATCTTTGCAGAAGTATCAAAAATTATTACAAAGGATCCAGAATAGCCAAGTATGGCTTTATTACAAAGTGCATAGTCTTGAAAGACTAGCAAAACTCAGAGTTCTAAACAGCAGAAATAAAGGTAGCAATGAGCCTCCATCTTCAATCATGCGCCACAGGCATTACATGTTGGGTGTAGACTCGAGTCCAAGCACTTAATCAAACTTCATCCTCTGAATTTCCTGCACGTTGGAATATGCAGCCCCCGAAGGAGATTCAGTACAAACAATGTACTGGCAAATGACACTATGGTGGATATAAAATGGCAAGTCTAAACTACATGCATATCTGGCTTGGTGGAGTTTAGGCTATTTCGCAGAAAGCAAGTTTTTCCCTAACATTTTTGAAAAAGAGTTTTTCTTTCAAAGGTTGGCACCATGGGACACACCCATGAGCACCACAACTAATATTTCCTTAGCCAAATTTTACTTCTTCAAAACGGTGTTGAGATTCTTCTGTCCATCCTTGTCCAGCTGCTCGAAGTTGTCCATACCGGGAACACGGCTATGATCATAGTTTCTAACTCTGCAGAGGTTGTGCACTTTCACCCTTTGTCTTCAATTAGCCCAAACATCCTATACACCCGGAGTGCATCAAGGAAAGGAGAGAATTGAGACGAGATCTTTCAGAAGCAAGAATTCAACCCAACCAGCAAGACCCGTTCCACCTATAATTCTGCTACATCTTCATGTCAAGCATGGGTCGAACTCTCACAACTTAGTTGATCAAGACAGAGCCCATATGTCAAAGGGCTGCACGGAAAGCTACTAAACTTAGAGGGACTTAGGAATCTCTTTGTTCCTGGGTGGCCATCCACAAGTGTACTCCTTCGGTGATAAACACCATTGATATGGCCCTAGGGAGCCACTCAACATAATCCAATCACATCCAAAATCCACCCAGGTGTTTCATTGAAATTTATACTTAGAATTTTTCCACAACATTGAGTAAAACAAATTTGTAGCAAGGCTAAGCATCTACTAAGTATATGTTTCCAAAATAACAAGTCTAAAGGATGGCTACACACTACTTGGGATTTTGCATAGCATAATAATAACTTAGTAAAATTTCCTATCATGCATGCTACTCAAAAACACTAATAATGCATAGTAAAATATGGGAGATTTGATGGTGTGTCACTTGCCTTGGCAATGGGATGAACAATCACAACAAGAATAACAGCAACAAGAGTAGACTTGCTCCTCTTCACAATCTAATACAAGCAAAACATGCCACACATAAACATACAACACAAACATAACATAGAAAACAATACAAAAATATGTATGCATGTTATGCCATGATCAAATTAATGCACCAAATTCACAACTAGCAATAATTACTAACAATGATGTTCTCTGGTGTTAATAACATGGTTATGATGCATGAAAAAGTTTGTAATGCAACAAGAGGCAAAGAAGCAGCTTAACCAAATTAAATAGGGTTAATTAACTATCTACAAGATCTTATCGAAATAAGGTTCATAAAAAGGTAGATCTAAACCTAACACATTAATAAGATCTAAAAAGCAAGTAAAACAATCGACGACAACTTTATGGATGACTAAGAACGAAGTATAGATTTGAAATTTCGAGTTACTCCGGTGGTAAAAGTAGATCGGAATTATAGAAACAGATCTGTAACTCAAATCGAAAAACTCAAAGAACGAAAGTTGTAGATAATGATGAGATGCAGCTACAGTAGAAATTTGAGTGAAAACGGACAAACGGTTAAAGAGTAATTGAGTAATTACCGCTTCAGATCTGAAAGAGTAGATCGCGAAATTCTCCGGCTGTGGTGGATGAAAAGAGGTGAGGTTTCTTGGGATGGATTGGTATCGACGAGATCTAAAACTCTCGTGAAGGCTTGAACGTCAACCGAGGAACTCACGGACCGTGGTGAGTAAAATACCACAAAACAGATCTGAAATTGGAGTTTCGAGTTTGGGACGACCTCACGGCCGGGGCTGGGGTATTTATGGGTGGGTAGGTCGGTGGAAAGTTGCTCCTTGGAGTAGGGAACAAGTAGAAAGAAGCGGAATTGAATTTGGACTCTCCGATGAAGAGATATACGAGTTTGAATGAGCATAGGTCAAGAAAAACGGGATTTGTACCGGATTCGTACGATCGTACGAGGCTGCGTATGTGGGCTATGCATTCCTGGGCCGGCCCATGCGAGCTCGCAGTTTTGTTTTTTTTTTTTTACCAAAACTAAAATGCTAATAACTTTTGAAATATAACTCGGAATCGAGTCAAACAAATTTCTAAAATCTTGAAATTTAAAACTCTATCATATTTGACTATTATTAAGTAATTTTAGGCAAAAAAAATATTCAATTATCCTTTAGCTTATAAACGCCTTATAGCAGGATTTTGAGCTTTTTAAAACACGGTTTTGTTTTGAGGTTTAAAATGCAACACTCAAATGCAAGTTTTGAAATGATGTCATGCTATGCAGATGCTCTAAATGCAAAACATTCCAAATGTAAAATTTGGGATGTTACAAACTAACCCCCTTAAGATGAATCTCGTCCCGAGATTCGGAATGGCTAGCAAATAGGTGTGGATGGGTTTTCCTACTGTCAATATCTAGGCTAACCCCCTTAAGAGAATATACTTGAGATTGTACTTCCACCAGGCAATTTGGATAATGGAACATGTGATGGAATAAAATGAGTTAGGGGTTACCATTCACAAAATCCATGTTGATATGATTCACATGCCCCTTCTTGAATGGGTTAGGCTTGGAAGCTTCTGCAGTCTTCTGCTCTGGGCAATCAGTTGCATAATGTCCCTTGTTTCTGCACTTGAAACACATCACTTGACTAAGATCCCTCTTCACTTCAGGGTTGTGGTTGTGGTGTCCATTGCCATTTGAGTGACCATTGTTGTTACCATTGGTTTCCTTGAGTCCTTCAACATGATCATGACCATTATGAGTGTGTCCATTCCCACCATTGTGATGGTTCTCATGTTTATGGAAATTGTGTCCTCCATTGGATGTGTGCCTCTTATATGAGGGTCCAGATTGGTATTTCCCACCATTACTGTACTTCCTCTTCCTATTTTCCTCCTTTGTCATGTTGTTATCCAAGGTAATGGCTTGGTCCAACAGAGTTTGATAATTTGGGGCATATGCTACAGACAAAGGTATCTTCAGTTCTCCTTTAAGTCCGTTGAGAAATTTCTCCTTCCTCTTGGCATCAGTGTCAATGTCCTCTGGTGCATACCTTGATAAAGAATGGAAATCATCCATATACTCCTTTAAAGTTCTACCTCCCTGCTTCAGGCTACGAAACTCCTCCTTCTTGAGGTTCATTATCCCAGATGAGATATGTGCATTGCGGAATCCCTCCTTGAAATCATCCCAAGTCATGCCTTCCAGTGGATGAGTCACTTGGTAAGTTTCCCACCACATTGCAGCAGGTCCTTCTAACAGATGTGCGGTGAATCTCACCTTCTCCGCATCAGTGCACTCACAAGTTACTAAGTCCTTGTTGATCGAACGAAGCCAGTCGTCTGCCTCAATAGGATCAGTAGCATATGAGAACTTGTTAGGCCTAAGTCTCAGAAATCTGGTAAGTCTATCCATTGGGGGTGGTGGTGGGGGATTGTTGTTGTTGTTGTTGTTCATTGCTGCTACAAACTGAGTCATCATCTGCAGAAGTTGGGCTCGGGAAGTGAGCATCTGCTGTAGGGCATCATTGTTGTTGTTGTCCTCATTGTTGTTGTTGTTGGGGTCGCGACGAGGAGGCATCTGTGAGTTTTCAGCATAGATGAGGAAAAGATAGATAGAGCTATGAGGAGAAAATTTTCCTACCCATGCACAATACAACAAGACAAACAATCAGTGGAAAATAACAACTTAAAATATTTTAGCCTTTAACCAAATTTCGAAATTTGGACTTAGTTTTTGAAAAACTTAAGCGAAACAACTTAGTTCAAACCAAAACAATCTATAATTGCCATATCACAAGTTGATAGGTCAATACTCAAACAAAAACTCTAGCTAACGCATTCTGCCATGGTGGTCAACTACTGGGTTGGATCATAACTCTTCACAATGATCTCTATGTTCTTGTACATCTTCAGCTCCTTCTCAAGGGCGCTGATCTCTTCTTCAGCTTCTTGAAGATCCTTCTGAGTGTGATAAAGTCTCCATGTAAGTCTTTCTCCAAGTTCTGTGATTGCCTCCCATGCAGCGCATCTAGCTGACTCGAAGAATGATGTGTATTGTTGTGGGTTGGTGAAGATGTAGTCCCCTTGTGTCTTGTGATCATACTCCTTGCTTCTGTATAGGTGAAGTTGAACCCACCAATACTCTTGGCCATCTTCAATGAAAGGAAAACCTTTGTAGAGTGCTGCTCCTCCAAATCCTAATTTTGTCATTAGGTTCTTCAATGCCTTTGGGAATTCAGTCTCACAATCTAGAGTCATGGTCATCAATGGGCCCTTCTTGATTGATTCAAAGAGGTTGGTCATCTATCAGGGAGATAAGATATTAGAGGATGGAACAATAGGTAGAAATACCAGAAGAAGAGTTGTTCTAGCTACGTTAGAGTAGAATAGATGGTCAATCCTAGGGTCCTTGAAGTCCTTGGTGGTGGTGAAGTTGCAGCTCTTCATCTTTGAGTTGGTACTCCTCGGTGATTGCGAATTTGAAGTTCCATCATATTTGAGTTTTGAAGTGTAGGGGAAAACATAGGTCATAGAAGCATAAGGTAAGGAGGTACTAGATACGAGATAAGTAAAGGTACTTAGAAAATATTAAGTCTTCTTTCATGGTGATCATTTGCTCATTAACAACTTATTGAAATTTGGATATTCACTATAGTGAGAGAGACTGGCACCCGCAAAGCCAATCAGGGAACCGGTCTCATGTACGTGGACATGTAATGTTGGTCCGGGCCGCTTCATCTCACTATGCCGCTAGGATCCAAAAATACTCAAAGGTGTTAATAAATTTTGACCAAAAGGTTTTCCAAACCTAAGGGCTCGAACCTACAGGCAACACTTTGCTCTGATACCATTTTGTAGCGCCCTCACATTTAATAATGTAAGAACTACTGTGTTAAGTGCTAGTCCCTGGATCAATGCTAGCACCACAGAACAAAATGTAATTGTATCTTTGCAGAAGTATCAAAAATTATTACAAAGGATCCAGAATAGCCAAGTATGGCTTTATTACAAAGTGCATAGTCTTGAAAGACTAGCAAAACTCAGAGTTCTAAACAGCAGAAATAAAGGTAGCAATGAGCCTCCATCTTCAATCATGCGCCACAGGCATTACATGTTGGGTGTAGACTCGAGTCCAAGCACTTAATCAAACTTCATCCTCTGAATTTCCTGCACGTTGGAATATGCAGCCCCCGAAGGAGATTCAGTACAAACAATGTACTGGCAAATGACACTATGGTGGATATAAAATGGCAAGTCTAAACTACATGCATATCTGGCTTGGTGGAGTTTAGGCTATTTCGCAGAAAGCAAGTTTTTCCCTAACATTTTTGAAAAAGAGTTTTTCTTTCAAAGGTTGGCACCATGGGACACACCCATGAGCACCACAACTAATATTTCCTTAGCCAAATTTTACTTCTTCAAAACGGTGTTGAGATTCTTCTGTCCATCCTTGTCCAGCTGCTCGAAGTTGTCCATACCGGGAACACGGCTATGATCATAGTTTCTAACTCTGCAGAGGTTGTGCACTTTCACCCTTTGTCTTCAATTAGCCCAAACATCCTATACACCCGGAGTGCATCAAGGAAAGGAGAGAATTGAGACGAGATCTTTCAGAAGCAAGAATTCAACCCAACCAGCAAGACCCGTTCCACCTATAATTCTGCTACATCTTCATGTCAAGCATGGGTCGAACTCTCACAACTTAGTTGATCAAGACAGAGCCCATATGTCAAAGGGCTGCACGGAAAGCTACTAAACTTAGAGGGACTTAGGAATCTCTTTGTTCCTGGGTGGCCATCCACAAGTGTACTCCTTCGGTGATAAACACCATTGATATGGCCCTAGGGAGCCACTCAACATAATCCAATCACATCCAAAATCCACCCAGGTGTTTCATTGAAATTTATACTTAGAATTTTTCCACAACATTGAGTAAAACAAATTTGTAGCAAGGCTAAGCATCTACTAAGTATATGTTTCCAAAATAACAAGTCTAAAGGATGGCTACACACTACTTGGGATTTTGCATAGCATAATAATAACTTAGTAAAATTTCCTATCATGCATGCTACTCAAAAACACTAATAATGCATAGTAAAATATGGGAGATTTGATGGTGTGTCACTTGCCTTGGCAATGGGATGAACAATCACAACAAGAATAACAGCAACAAGAGTAGACTTGCTCCTCTTCACAATCTAATACAAGCAAAACATGCCACACATAAACATACAACACAAACATAACATAGAAAACAATACAAAAATATGTATGCATGTTATGCCATGATCAAATTAATGCACCAAATTCACAACTAGCAATAATTACTAACAATGATGTTCTCTGGTGTTAATAACATGGTTATGATGCATGAAAAAGTTTGTAATGCAACAAGAGGCAAAGAAGCAGCTTAACCAAATTAAATAGGGTTAATTAACTATCTACAAGATCTTATCGAAATAAGGTTCATAAAAAGGTAGATCTAAACCTAACACATTAATAAGATCTAAAAAGCAAGTAAAACAATCGACGACAACTTTATGGATGACTAAGAACGAAGTATAGATTTGAAATTTCGAGTTACTCCGGTGGTAAAAGTAGATCGGAATTATAGAAACAGATCTGTAACTCAAATCGAAAAACTCAAAGAACGAAAGTTGTAGATAATGATGAGATGCAGCTACAGTAGAAATTTGAGCGAAAACGGACAAACGGTTAAAGAGTAATTGAGTAATTACCGCTTCAGATCTGAAAGAGTAGATCGCGAAATTCTCCGGCTGTGGTGGATGAAAAGAGGTGAGGTTTCTTGGGATGGATTGGTATCGACGAGATCTAAAACTCTCGTGAAGGCTTGAACGTCAACCGAGGAACTCACGGACCGTGGTGAGTAAAATACCACAAAACAGATCTGAAATTGGAGTTTCGAGTTTGGGACGACCTCACGGCCGGGGCTGGGGTATTTATGGGTGGGTAGGTCGGTGGAAAGTTGCTCCTTGGAGTAGGGAACAAGTAGAAAGAAGCGGAATTGAATTTGGACTCTCCGATGAAGAGATATACGAGTTTGAATGAGCATAGGTCAAGAAAAACGGGATTTGTACCGGATTCGTACGATCGTACGAGGCTGCGTATGTGGGCTATGCATTCCTGGGCCGGCCCATGCGAGCTCGCAGTTTTTTTTTTTTTTTTTTTTACCAAAACTAAAATGCTAATAACTTTTGAAATATAACTCGGAATCGAGTCAAACAAATTTCTAAAATCTTGAAATTTAAAACTCTATCATATTTGACTATTATTAAGTAATTTTAGGCAAAAAAAATATTCAATTATCCTTTAGCTTATAAACGCCTTATAGCAGGATTTTGAGCTTTTTAAAACACGGTTTTGTTTTGAGGTTTAAAATGCAACACTCAAATGCAAGTTTTGAAATGATGTCATGCTATGCAGATGCTCTAAATGCAAAACATTCCAAATGTAAAATTTGGGATGTTACAACAAAATATCGAAATAAGTTGCAACTGGCTTTCATTAGAGCAGAGATAGCAAATACAATCATTCAGAGGACACATGTCCCAACAATTCATCATTACATCACAGCGGAAGCATTCAAAATGTCTGAGTACAGACAAGATCCAAATAGGCCTAAGAGGCCGGAAACGAAAAGACGGAGCCCATCCACGAAGTCTCGGATCCTGCCCGGGTCCGCTATCTACTCGTCAGCAGTCTCGTCATACTCCACGTAGTAGCCACCATGGGGATCCTCGGAAACGTCGTCTGCGGAAACCACAGCCCCAAAGGGGTCAGTACATAAACGTACTGGCAAGCAAGACTCACAGTTCACCAAAGTGTAACCCGTCAACACCAAGCACATATGCTTTGGGTTCAACGGAACAAAGGGGATATAAAAGATGCCGCAACTGGCTGCTCTAACCAACTACAGAGTTAATACCACTTCCGGCTAACAGAAAGGAGATCAGATCGTGTATCGTAACCAACTATAACTAACTCCAAACAAACCCATCCTGGACCTCGCCCCTTATCCAAAGAAGCAATCCGAGGATAACTCACACAGTTGAGTTAATGATGGTTCAGATTATTGTGTCAATAAGTCTATTACTAGTCAAGTTGTTAATCATTGGGTGTAAGATTGTTAATCATTAGGTTTAAGTTGTCCTGAGTACTTGTTAGCCAGTACTTTCACCAAGTAATCCATAACCGCGGAAAACACGGCTTCTCGAGAAGATTTTCCCTGCAGGGGTGCACCAATTTGGCCGTACACGCAAGAATATCCCGCCAGACGGGAATCAAACCCACCAAGCGAGGTACTCTACACAACTCAACTCTTCTTCGCATCAAGCCCAAAGCACCTTGGGCGCACGGCTAATCGAGCCCAGAAGAAAATGGACCCTCATAGCACTCTAAGAACGTGTCCCCCTATATGCCGACTACAAAAGTTCCACCCTGCACTGGGCTCGCAAAAACATGCATGCGGCAAATGGAAAACACGAACTAAATGAGGCGATTTGGACGAGATGCGAATCGAATCAAATTGAGGGGGCGCCCATACTCGCTTCCCACATGCGGTTAGTGCGCTCATCATGGATCAGTAGACAAGACCCTTTTCCTATTAGGGTCGACACTAGCAGGCTTCAAAACCACACAGGGCCTCCTGCCGGTGCCTTATCAGCATATTATTAATAACAGGTTGATTGATTAACATCGAGCCCCCAGAACATAATAGAAGTATAGTAACAGAAAGTAACGGGTACAGGCTCGAGAAAAACAACCTAAGCATGCTAGTAAGACACTGGCTCAAACAATGGGGTTGTAGGAGTGGAGGTGAGGCAATATCAGGGTTTAAGGGATTCATGTGATAGGTTCGTAACAGAAACAACTACACATAGGGCTAGCAAAATAGACAACGGAAAGTATCGGTAACCACTGTTGAAAGGAACACAGTGGTTCATGTGAGTGATAACTTGCCTGCAAACCCAGTAGCCTGGTACTGAGCTAACTCCTTAGAAGGGGTGTCGTAATGATCGTCGGTCTCAACGTCGTCGTATATCCGAGAAGAAGCAAACAAACAATGCAGAAAGATAGACAATCAATATCATGGCATAGTGCACAAACATGGGATGATGCATAGAAATAAACTAGTTGACAAGATAACAACATGATTAAATGGACCCACATGCAATTGGATTGCATATGGAAAGCCCATGAATTATGGTTGAATTAATTGTTCTACAACTAATCATCATGTGAAAGATGATTAGCATGATGCATGGATGAGGAAAACAGCAAAATAACAACAATGGAACAATTGGAAATAAGGTTTACCAAGTTTAGAAATTCATTTATTAAGTTTTGGAATTTTGGTTACTTAAAGGTGTCACACAAGCATTTGTTGTTTTTATCAAGTTAAAGTGTTCAAAACAAATAACAAAGTTTATACTTGAAAATAAAATGAAATTTTAGTTGGATTACATGTTTCAATTATTGAAAAAGGAATTACAATAATTTAATTATGAATTAAACAAGATTAAACAAGTTTTAAATGAATTTAAAACAAGTTTGAATATTATTTGAATTTTATTTGTTCAAAACATAAATTCAAATTCTCATTTGAAAAGTTTATACTTTGATGGTTTGAAAACATATTTTGCATGTTCAAAAATATTTTATTTTGAGCAACTTATGATTTTATCAAATTTAAATGAGTTAAACAAGGATTAAATTATTTAGGCAATTTTAATTATTCAAAACAGGAAACAAAAATTATATTTGGAAAGATGGATCAAAATGGTATGGAAAACATATTTTATATGCACTATTTGGATTAATTATGAATTAGTTATGGATTTTAGAAAATTGCAATTGAATTGTTTGAATTTGAAATTTAAATGCATTTGGAAAATTCAAAACAGTACACAATTGGTTTAAATAGATAGACAATTTAATTTAGAACAGCAAACATATTTAGATTTTATTATTTGGAGTTATAGTTTAAAAGTTATTAACAATTTAAGTTTTAGGACTAATCTGTAAATTATAAGGGCCTAGATTTAAAACGAAAACGTGCAGGAAAAACTATTGTTACCGCACTGCCTTCTAGCCATAGCCACTGCCCGTGGGCCTGGGGCCAGCGTGGCATGCGCGCGCGTGCGTGGCAGCGAGGGCCGCTGACGGGTGGGGCACGCTTGTCAGCCCTGCGCGCAAAAAGTGTGGTTTATTCCGCGGATGCGAGGAATCGAACTCGTGACCGTGCGCGTGCGACAGAGCAGTGCTACCACTGCGGTGTTGCTTCAGTTTTGATAGATACCGATGCGCGGACAGGTTATCGTTACCATGCGCGTTAACTGAATCCAAAACGCGCGCGCGCTGAACGTCGTCAGAGAACGACGCCGGCGATGATCAACGATGAGTGGCTGCCGTGCGACGGTGGGGTGCTGGATGCGTGCGCACTCGTGCTCGTTCGAGTTGCGGAGAGGAACCAGAAGGGAGGAGGTGGAGGCACGGTGGCTCACCGACGTTTGGAGTCGTGGCAGAGGCCCGGTGACGAACTCGACGGCGACATCGGCGAGTCCGTGGACGGCGGCGATGCTGTGGCGAGTCTCCGCGGCGGCTGCAGTGTCCAAACGGAAGAGGAAGTGGTGGCGAGTCGATTCCAGGGGCTAGGTGGCTAGGTGGAGCAACGAGGTGGAGGGGAGCATGGCGGATTCAGGCGGGTGGTGTCTCCGGCGAGGTTACAGAGAGAGGGGAAACGCGACGAGGAGAGGAATTGGCGGCGGCCTCGAGGGAGGAGGGGGTAGCTAGGGTTAGCTAGGGTTGTGCGCGCTTCCCTAGGGGGACTATATAGGGGGCAATGGCAGCTGCTGGCCGTCGTTCTGCAACGGCGGCGTACGTGGCACGGGCGGATGCCCTGCCGTACGCGAGGACGACGGGGGCGGCTCAGCGAAGGGGTACCGGGCCGAAAAACTGGGCCGCGCGGGAGGTAAGGTAGGAAGGTGGGCTGGGCTGGGTAGTTAGCTGCCGCGCGCGCTGGTTTTTCCCTTTTTCCTATTTTTGCTTTTCTGATTTTTTTTGCAGCAAGGAAAAATGGAAGAGAAAGATAGGGTTTTGAGTTGATAAAAATTTGGAAAAAATCATGTGAGTTTGTTAGTTCAACAACTACCATTTGACAACTTAGGTTTTTGAAAAGTCAAATTTATTTGCTGTTTTGTAAATTGGTTTGAATTTGAAGAATTTGCAAATTAATTGATTAATATAGAAAACAATGTTTTTATTAGGGTGACCCCTATTGATTAAATAGAACAAATGTGAGTAGAATTTGTTTGGTACTTTCATAATTTTCAAATTAGGTGCTGTTGATGATTTGCTTTGAATTTGAAACCAATTTGGGATTAATTAATTGAAATAAAAGCACCATTTTATTAGTTGATCAATATGGAATAATTGGAAACAAAAGGTTGTTTGAATTGAGTTTTTATTTGAAAAAGATTGTAACAGAGCAAGAATGAAACAAGGTTGATTATTGTTTGAATTTCCATTGTGAAAACAAGGTAAAACAAATGCAAAACAAATAGAAACAAATGCAACAATATGATGACATGATGCAATACTTTAAGTAAACAAGAAACAAACATTCTAAGGGGAGTTTTCATACTTGGGATGTTACAAAACGCCCCCCTTGAAGGAATCGCGCCCCGAGATTCCTACTGAGAAAAGAAAAGGTCCGGATACTTCTTGGGAAGATCTTCTTGAGCTGTGACACGTGAAACACATCGTGCACCTTTGATAGTTTTTTCTGGAAGTTCAAAATGATAGGCAACCCTGGCAACTCTTCTGGAAAGATGTCAGGGAATTTGGAAACCTCCGGAACATTTTCAAGTAAAGGGAGAGGTTTTGTATTGAGGGTGTATAGCTGGATGGAACTTGATTCATTTTGAGAATAGACTATCTGGAATGTGGTGATTTAGGAATGCTTCCTCGAAACAACCCCAGGTGATAGGAATGCCAGCTCTCATAGCCTGGTAGTTTTCGAAACAACAACAACCTTTCTGGCCAGATAGACTTGATATTTGGGAAGTTTTGATTATACGCCGGTAGAAGAATTGAAGTGGAAAACAACAACAAGATTTCAACGGACGAAAAGGATGTTGAGAAGAACAGGATAACGAAGCAACACCGGGAAAAACGAGACCAAAACACTCCTGAGGTACTACGGAAAACCCATCCGGGCTTCTAAAGGATCAATATCTACTGCTTAAGGAATAGAGGATCTGCTTCCGGGGCTTACACGCCTCCGTTCTCAATCATGAGTAGGCAACATGATAAATCATGTCACAACCACCTCCATTCCTATGGTCTAGTAGATATAACCATCCTAGAGAAACCAGAATTCGTGAAATCCTAACTTGAAAGTTTAGATGAGAATGGAAAACAACGTTGCACTTCCTTACCAGAAAAGGGAGGGTGGGTGGGGAAAGAAGAAAAAGAACAGAATTCCTACTCTCACGTTTCATTTTTCCTACATAGATACAAAATAGTTTTCTAGACTCAACTGCGACCAGTAAAAAGGGATCCTACAGGCAGACAGGCTCTGATACCATTTGTCGCACCCGGACTTCTAGGGGATACTCATCGGGCCGAACTGAATAGTAGATGCTTGGATTACGGGGCTTATCTGCTCCCGCATCCTCTTACGAGTAGGCCAGCACTTATTTGCGACAACCAAACTCTACTATCCACCGTCGATGTAAACTATCCCATAGAAATCAGGACACTTCCATTGACGTACTTCAACCATACACACATGGTACGTCAACGGCGTTTGAACAAGTGATATCACAACAGATCTCTACGACACAAAAGATCGAAATAATTTGCAACTGGCTCTCATTAGAGCAGAGATAGCAAATACAATCATTCAGAGGACACATGTCCCAACAATTCATCATTACATCATAGCGGAAGCATTCAAAATGTCTGAGTACAGACAAGATTCAAATAGGCCTAAGAGGCCGGAAACGAAAAGACGGAGCCCATCCACGAAGTCTCGGATCCTGCCCGGGTCCGCTATCTACTCGTCAGCAGTCTCGTCATACTCCACGTAGTAGCCACCATGGGGATCCTCGGAAACGTCGTCTGCGGAAACCACAGCCCCAAAGGGGTCAGTACATAAACGTACTGGCAAGCAAGACTCACAGTTCACCAAAGTGTAACCCGTCAACACCAAGCACAGATGCTTTGGGTTCAACGGAAGAAAGGGGATATAAAAGATGCTGCAACTAGCTGCTCTAACCAACTACATAGTTAATACCACTTCCGGCTAACAGAAAGGAGATAAGATCGTGTATCGTAACCAACTATAACTAACTCCAAACAAACCCATCCTGGACCTCGCCCCTTATCCAAAGAAGCAATCCGAGGATAACTCACACAGTTGAGTTAATGATGGTTCAGATTATTGTGTCAATAAGTCTATTACTAGTCAAGTTGTTAATCATTGGGTGTAAGATTGTTAATCATTAGGTTTAAGTTGTCCTGAGTACTTGTTAGCCAGTACTTTCACCAAGTAATCCATAACCGCGGAAAACACGGCTTCTCGAGAAGATTTTCCCTGCAGGGGTGCACCAATTTGGCCGTACACGCAAGAATATCCCGCCAGACGGGAATCAAACCCACCAAGCGAGGTACTCTACACAACTCAACTCTTCTTCGCATCAAGCCCAAAGCACCTTGGGCGCACGGCTAATCGAGCCCAGAAGAAAATGGACCCTCACAGCACTCTAAGAACGTGTCCCCCTATATGCCGACTACAAAAGTTCCACCCTGCGCTGGGCTCGCAAAAACATGCATGCGGCAAATGGAAAACACGAACTAAATGAGGCGATTTGGACGAGATGCGAATCGAATCAAATTGAGGGGGGCGCCCATACTCGCTTCCCACATGCGGTTAGTGTGCTCATCATGGATCAGTAGACAAGACCCTTTTCCTATTAGGGTCGACACTAGCAGGCTTCAAAACCACACAGGGCCTCCTGCCGGTGCCTTATCAGCATATTATTAATAACAGGTTGATTGATTAACATCGAGCCCCCAGAACATAATAGAAGTATAGTAACAGAAAGTAACGGGTACAGGCTCGAGAAAAACAACCTAAGCATGCTAGTAAGACACTGGCTCAAACAATGGGGTTGTAGGAGTGGAGGTGAGGCAATATCAGGGTTTAAGGGATTCATGTGATAGGTTCGTAACAGAAACAACTACACATAGGGCTAGCAAAATAGACAACGGAAAGTATCGGTAACCACTGTTGAACGGAACACAGTGGTTCATGTGAGTGATAACTTGCCTGCAAACCCAGTAGCCTGGTATTGAGCTAACTCCTTAGAATGGGTGTCGTAATGATCGTCGGTCTCAACATCGTCGTATATCCGAGAAGAAGTACACAAACAATGCAGAAAGATAGACAATCAATATCATGGCATAGTGCACAAACATGGGATGATGCATGACCATTTAATTGATGCATAGAAATAAACTAGTTGACAAGATAACAACATGATTAAATGGACCCACATGCAATTGGATTGCATATGGAAAGCCCATGAATTATGGTTGAATTAATTGTTCTACAACTAATCATCATGTGAAAGTTTATTAGCATGATGCATGGATGAGGAAAACAGCAAAATAACAACAATGGAACAATTGGAAATAAGGTTTACCAAGTTTAGAAATTCATTTATTAAGTTTTGGAATTTTGGTTACTTAAAGGTGTCACAAAAGCATTTGTTGTTTTCATCAAGTTAAAGTGTTCAAAACAAATAACTAAGTTTATATTTGAAAAGAACATCAAATTTTAGTTGGATTACATGTTTCAATTATTGAAAAAGGAATTACAATAATTTAATTATGAATTAAACAAGATTAAACAAGTTTTAAATGAATTTAAAACAAGTTTGAATATTATTTGAATTTTATTTGTTCAAAACATAAATTCAAATTCACATTTGAAAAGTTTATACTTTGATGGTTTGAAAACATATTTTGCATGTTCAAAAATATTTTATTTTGAGCAACTTATGATTTTATCAAATTTAAATGAGTTAAACAAGGATTAAATTATTTAGGCAATTTTAGTTATTCAAAACAGGAAACAAAAATTATATTTGGAAAGATGGATCAAAATGGTATGGAAAACATATTTTATATGCATTATTTGGATTAATTATGAATTAGTTATGGATTTTAGAAAATTGCAATTGAATTGTTTGAATTTGAAATTTAAATGCATTTGGAAAATTCAAAACAGTACACAATTGGTTTAAATAGATAGACAATTTAATTTAGAACAGCAAACATATTTAGATTTTATTATTTGGAGTTATAGTTTAAAAGTTATTAACAATTTAATTTTTGGACTAATCTGTAAATTATAAGGGCCTAGATTTAAAACGAAAACGTGCTGGAAAAACTATTGTTACCGCACTGCCTTCTAGCCATAGCCACTGCCCGTGGGCCTGGGGCCAGCGTGGCATGCGCGCGCGTGCGTGGCAGCGAGGGCCGCTGACGGGTGGGGCACGCTTGTCAGCCCTGCGCGCAAAAAGTGTGGTTTATTCCGCGGATGCGAGGAATCGAACTCGTGACCGTGCGCATGCGACAGAGCAGTGCTACCACTGCGGTGTTGCTTCAGTTTTGACAGAGACCGATGCGCGGACAGGTTATCGTTACCATGCGCGTTAACTGAATCCAAAACGCGCGCGCGCTGAACGTCGTCAGAGAACGACGCCGGCGATGATCAACGACGAGTGGCTGCCGTGCGACGGTGGGGTGCTGGATGCGTGCGCACTCGTGCTCGTTCGAGTTGCGGAGAGGAACCAGAAGGGAGGAGGTGGAGGAACGGTGGCTCACCGACGTTTGGAGTCGTGGCAGAGGCCCGGTGACGAACTCGACGGCGACATCGGCGAGTCCGTGGACGGCGGCGACGGTGTGGCGAGTCTCCGCGGCGGCTGCAGTGTCCAAACGGAAGAGGAAGTGGTGGCGAGTCGATTCCAGGGGCTAGGTGGCTAGGTGGAGCAACGAGGTGGAGGGGAGCATGGCGGATTCAGGCGGGTGGTGTCTCCGGCGAGGTTACAGAGAGAGGGGAAACGCGACGAGGAGAGGAATTGGCGGCGGCCTCGAGGGAGGAGGGGGTAGCTAGGGTTAGCTAGGGCTGCGCGCGCTGCCCTAGGGGGACTATATAGGGGGCAGTGGCAGCTGCTGGCCGTCGTTCTGCAACGGCGGCGTACGTGGCACGGGCGGATGCCCTGCCGTACGCGAGGACGACGGGGGCGGCTCAGCGAAGGGGTACCGGGCCGAAAAACTGGGCCGCGCGGGAGGTAAGGTAGGAAGGTGGGCTGGGCTGGGTAGTTAGCTGCCGCGCGCGCTGGTTTTCCCTTTTTCCTATTTTTGCTTTTCTGTTTTTTTTTTGCAGCAAGGAAAAATGGAAGAGAAAGATAGGGTTTTGAGTTGATAAAAATTTGGAAAAATTCATGTGAGTTTGTTAGTTCAACAACTACCATTTGACAACTTAGGTTTTTGAAAAGTCAAATTTATTTGCTGTTTTGTAAATTGGTTTGAATTTGAAGAATTTGCAAATTAATTGATTAATATAGAAAACAAAGTTTTTATTAGGGTGACCCCTATTGATTAAATAGAACAAATGTGAGTAGAATTTGTTTGGTACTTTCATAATTTTCAAATTAGGTGCTGTTGATGATTTGCTTTGAATTTGAAACCAATTTGGAATTAATTAATTGAAATAAAAGCACCATTTTATTAGTTGATCAATATGGAATAATTGGAAACAAAAGGTTGTTTGAATTGAGTTTTTATTTGAAAAAGATTGTAACAGAGCAAGTATGAAACAAGGTTGATTATTGTTTGAATTTTCATTGTGAAAACAAGGTAAAAAAAATGCAAAACAAATAGAAACAAATGCAACAATATGATGACATGATGCAATACTTTAAGTAAACAAGAAACAAACATTCTAAGGGGAGTTTTCATACTTGGGATGTTACAACCGGAAAGAAGTTTGTCCTTCTAGATTGGAGGATAGAGTTTGCTAACAAGACCATTATACATGACTTGCACGATCCCTGAGATATGCCATCCTGAACCGTGATAACTTTCAAAGGAAAACACCGATTGAGATGAAACCAATTTTATTGGAAAGATCACTCGAAGAGCTACCCAACCTCCACTGGATATCTTGGAATGAGGAATATAGAAAATACAATGCATGGAGAGGTGTGGAACCTTTCTCAAACATGAACCAGTATCTTTTTCCATATCACATCCATATCACAACCATATCACAGCGCGTCATGTTGTAATAACTGTTAGACGTACAATGTTTACACTAGGATGGGCATTATTTGTAATACATGGGAAAGAAGTTTGTCCTTCTAGATTGGAGGATAGAGTTTGCTAACAAGACAATTATACATGACTTGCACGTTCCCTAAGATATGCCCTCCTGAACTGTGATAACTTTCGAAGGAAAACACCGATTGAGATGAAACCAATTTTATTGGACAGATCACTCTGAGAGCTACCCAACCTCCACTTGATATCTTGGAATGAGGAATATAGAAAATACCATGCATGGAGAGGTGTGGAACCTTTCTCAAACATGAACCAGTATCATTTTCCATATCACATCCATATCACAACCATATCACAGCGCGCCATGTTGTAATAACTGTTAGACACGCAATGTTTACACTAGGATGGGCATTATTTGTAATACACGGGAAATAATTTTGTCCTCCTAGATTGGAGGATAGAGTTCGCTAACAAGACCATTATACATGACTTGCACGTTCCCTGAGATATGCCCTCCTGAACTGTGATAACTTTTGAAGGAAAACACCAATTGAGATGAAACCAATTTTATTGGGAAGATCACTCTGAGAGCTACCCAACCTCGACTAGATATCTTGCAATGAGGAATATAGAAAATACCATGCATGGATAGGTGTGGAACCTTTCTAAAACATGAACCAGTATCATTTTCCATATCACATCCATATCACAACCATATCACAACCATATCACAGCCTTATCACAGCGCGTCATGTTGTAATAACTGCTAGACACGCAATGTTTACACTAGGATGGGCATTATTTGTAATACACGTGACGGGGGGATGATAACCCGGTAGGCCAAACTCCAAGGGTTAACCCGGCCCAAAGGACGGTGCGAAGGATCCGGTTAAGGATAAGGAAACTTGTGGAAGGCCCAAGCTTGTAGGCCCAGCAACCCGGATTGTGGGTTACTGTAAAGGAAAGTTAGGGTTTGTGCGCCGTGTCCGGGTAGGATCCAGGATGCGCCTTGGAGAATAAGCTAGGGGGTACGGGTGCTTTATAAACCGACCCCCAGGTCTAGTTTAGATAGAGATCGAAGAACCCTAGCAACATCGTGTAATATCGAGCATCAAGTGTAATCCCAGAGTCGAGTTATTATATCAAGATTGGAGACTCGGCGACTTTGATTGCCGGCTACCAGATCGAATTACACCATGTTTTCCTCTGAGCTAAACCCTCTCCCAAATACCTGTGTCGTCTTGCCCCAAGATCAGTTACCCCCGGTAACATCTGCCGTGATTATCCCACGACAGTTGGCGCCCGCCGTGGGGCCTGCGTCCAAAGGTGTTTACATCACGGGAGAAGCTCGGAAGAGCATGGAGAATCTTGTCATCGGCGAAATCTACATCGACCACGAAGGAGAAAAGATGGTGGACGATTCCGGCTGGGGGCCGGAGTCGGATCACCTCGAATCCGGATCCGTCGTGACAATCGGCCGGATCAGCGTCTTCATTGGTATGGTATGTACTTCCAATTCGATCCCTGACAACGTTGGATCTGATTCTATGCCAGGAAAAGCCACATCTATCCGATCAGATGATGAAGAATCGATTGGAACGACACATCCGGCAGAAGAACCCATCGCGGAGTGGGAACAGCCGGAGGAGCCGGCATGGACCCCACGCGACCGGGCCGAAAGAGAAGATGATACCGGATCTATCCTGGATCTACTGGAAAACCGGTATGAGGAGAACGATGAGGAAGAACAGCATGAATTTACACCAGATATCGCACGCCGAGTTGCTGTCTATACGGCCCCCGCGGCCCACCTCAACCAAGGAAACGCAACCGCAGCATACGTCGGGGCGGCTCAGGCAGGGGCCCAGCGACAGGGCGCGGCCAACGGAGACCCGGTCTTGGCCCGGGTTGATGGAGAGTCGGCATCAGTAACCAGCAGGGCAGCGGATGAAGAGTTGCATGCAAATACGTTCGGATTCTTAGAAAACCGGACACCGGGCGCGGGTCCTTCGAACCCACGCCACCCGGCCTTATTCGATAATAATCTGATTCTAGACCCCCACGGTTCTCGCAACGGTTATCACTCCGGAAAACGCAGCGGAACGCGTCAGGGATCTGGATGTGGCTCGTCGTGCGCTGGAACAGCAAAGAAGGCAGGTAGAGGCAGAAAAGCAAGGGATGGCCACGCGGCAGCGTGAGCTAGATGCGATGGAAACCCGGCTCCGAGAGGAAACATCTAGAATACATCAAAGGCACCACACCAGGTTACCAGCAATGGGCGGGGTTATTAATCCGGCTAATTTATTTGTTACACCCCAGGACCAGCCGATACCAGTGGTGAATCAGGGAACCGCACCCCAGCAGGTGACAGCAGCGACACACCCGGCGAATGAGCGGACCGGGTTACCCCCACCACAAACTAGAGTCACAACCGGCAACGATCTACCACCACCGCCACCATCACGATTCCGCACACCAGCCGGCCACTACAATAACCCCATGGACAATGTATATGCCGCGACACTCGTATTGAATCAAATCCCTGTTGGAGAGTCGCCCCATGCAGAGAAGACTCGGCAAGCCATCGATCTGTTGCACACTGCGGTAGCACAGCAAGCCAATTATCCGGATCACAGAAGCGGTATGCACGGGACACCATACGTCAGTCAACAGCAAGGGAATATCCAAACAAGTTCAGCGCGACGGAGGGAAGAGCAGCAGCAAATGACGCCTCCTCCCCACGCTCAGGCAGCATCAGCAGCACAGGCCGTCGTGGACAGTTCTAGGGCTCGGAGGGCCGCGGCCGGGTCTGCAGCGCATGGACTTCCCGCAGTATCGCGCCCGGCCGCGCCCCCCGCGGTATCACACGTTTCTAGAGCAAGGCCAGCCTCAACCGTTCTTGCGGGGCCTAAGTGTCTCTCGGACAGTATCAGAGCTGAACCTTACCCGGAAAAATTCAAAGAGCCAGGGAAAGTAGTGAATTATGAGCCAACCATGGATCCAGAGACATGGCTAAGTAGTTATGAGATGGCAATGTCGATTCGCAACGCGTCCGAGAATCTCCAAGCCAAATTCATGTATTTGATGATGTCAGAAGGAGCGGCAAAGTTGTGGTTCACCAATTTGCCGGAAGGATCGATCAAGTCCTGGGAGGAATTGAAGACTGCGTTTGTCAAACACTTTCACGGGACCTGCAGGAAATTATTCACCATTGATGATCTAGAGCGATGCGTCCAGAAGAAAGGAGAATCGGCGCGTAGTTGGGTGCGCCGGGTTATGGAGATACTTCATTCATCCACGGATATCCAGCCCAAGGATGCACTGCAGGCCATGGCAAAAACATGCAAGTATATACCTTTAGTGCAGAAGTTAACTCGCATGAAGTCTAGTCGAAATGCGTCGGAAGTTACAATGGGAGAATTGATGGATGCGTGTAATAAACACGCTGCGACAGACACTACAGAAGAGGAAGCTGATGACAAGAAGGTAAAAGCAAACACAAGCAATAACGGAAGAACCGGCAATGGATCAGCATCAGGCAATAACGGAAATAGCCAGAACAAGCGCCCGTTCGAAGGAGGCTCCGAGTTTGTCGCCAACACAGAAGCCGGGTCTTCGAGGCCCAGAGCAGAAGGAAATTTCAACGGAGGTAACCACAATGGAGGAAACTATCAAGGTCCACCAAGGCCGGGTAACAATTGGGACATATTCAGGATGGCATGCCCGAAGCACAGCAGGAATGGCAGGCCAGCTAACCACTCCCTAGAACAATGCGCCGATTTACAAAGATGGAAAAATGAGGAAGTGCACAGAGCTATGCGAGGTGCAGGACGGGGAGGAGGACCGGGTCCAGGGGCAAACCCGGGCAACGGCCCACCCCCAGCTGGTAACCCGGCGGCTGGAAATCAAGGTAATAACCAAGGGGGGCAGGAGGTTTCCAGGCTAACCCCAAACAATTGGGTCAATATCATGTGCATACCACAGGAGGCTCTAACAAGGACAAAAAGATACTGAAGCAAGCAGTCAACTCAGTTTCGTTAGCCGTCCCGAGATACTTGAGATGGTCAGAACAGGAGGTAACATGGAGCAGAAGGGATCACCCAGAAAGAGTGGAGCACCCAGGAGTCTTGGCACTAGTAGTCGCACCGCAAGTCAATGGGTACGAACTGAAAAAGGTTTTAATGGATGGTGGAAGCAGCATCAATATACTGTATTGGGAAACCTTCCTACGCATGGGTCTCAAGGAATCTCAGCTGCAAAAAAGCTCAACAGTTTTTCATGGGATAGTGCCGGGTCATTCAGCATGCCCCGAGGGAAAAATCGCGTTGGAGGTAGCTTTTGGAGAGTCAAAGGATAACTATCGAATTGAGTGGCTTACCTTTGAGGTAGTCAAATTGCGCAGCCCTTATCACGCGCTATTTGGAAGGCCGGCTTACGCCAAATTCATGGCTAGGCCGTGTTACGTATATCTACAGCTAAAAATCCCGGGTCCCAAGAAGACCATTACCATACATGGAAATCGAGACATAGCAGCTGAATGCGACGAAGGAGATGCAGCAATGGCCGAGCAGGCCTGTAGAAAAGAAGAACTCAAGCATTACCGGTCTCAAGCAGACCCGGAGGATAGAGCCACATCAAAAAGGCCGAGTACTGAAGGTGAAAGAACAAAATCCAAGGTAGCGCAAGATGCTAAAATGGTGGCCTTAATCGAGGATGATTCCCCCAAGCAATCCGCTGTAAAGGAAGAAGCTACACGGCCACTCACAACCAGCCAAGTCTTGGAAACACCCCACCCGGGTTGGTTAGCAAACCCGGTACTCATCAGGAAAAGGTCCAACATATGGAGAATGTGCATTGGTCAAGCCAGACGGGGACCAGTGCTTATGAAGAACTAAACAATGTAACGGGCAGCAGGTTTCAGACGCGCTCTTTTCCTACCCAGGGTACCTAAGGGGACTGGAAGGTTTTTAATGAGGCGGCCTGCTGATCCAAAATTTCTAGTATCAATAAAGAGATGGTTATCAAGTCCTATATCATTACATCCTGATTACAAGTAAGTAGTATCCATGCGACATCAGTAATTGAGTATCATTAAAAGCATCAAGTGCATGTAGGTCTTGGGGGTTGGTTGCTCAAGTAACCAGCCACTAACCCGAATGACCCGGCCTAGATGTCTACAAGTTGTAGGGGCCGATTACTCGCAAACGAGTACGGCTGCAATCTTATAACTGGGCAAAGGAGCCAACTTTTCTTGACTTTTCTTACTTAAGCTCGATGTGACTCGCACTAAAAGTGGCATGATTCGTCCGCTTATGATTACAATCAGCCATAAAGCCCAATGGGACTTGCCTGACCCTGTTTTCGTATAGATGTAACAACATGGTATCCACGCGAAAGCCGGCTTATAGTATAAGATAGTCAAAAGGGTCATCTAAACCACAAGTTTATGCAGAGTACAAGGCTAATAGCCGGAAACTCAATGACTATCAAGCATAGCTTCAGTACCTACATGGGATGGCCTTAGGGTTTCGACTTGGTAAAAAAATAATTTGTCCTCTGAGAAAGGCCACGCCCCCATGACTCGTACTTTGGGTCATGGGGACTGGGGACTTCGAAACAGAAACAAACTACTTGGATATCAAGATTCGAACGGCCCTGGCATCCGAGTCTTGGGGACTTCAAGAAAAGTCCACTTATCAAAGCCCCTGGTACTTGGAAAAACCGAATCTTACGAAGGGAGCTAAAAAGAGAGTCGGGTATCAAGAGCAAATTCGAAAGAACAGACAAAATAGCACGATTATCAAAAGGCCGGGAAAGCCGCAAAAATATATCACGGACTAGAAGTACATTACAAGTGATGGCATCGGTATCAGAGATGCACAGGCGCACCATCAACAGAATAAATAATTCAAACGCAAAGGCGCCACGCGACCAAGGTATTATGATACTACTACCCTACTCGGCCTCCTGAGTGCGATCTTCCGGGTCTTGCTCCTGGGCCTGCTGCTTAGCTTTCCCGGCAGCGCCACCCGGACTCACCGCGCCAGGACGGATAGGTGGAAGGACAGCTGGTGTAGAGGCAGACGGCCCCGATCTTAACTCGGCCTCCCTCTTCGCAGTTGCCTCCCTCTTCTTGGCCGAGTGATCAGCCCACTTCTCCAAGATGTCAAAGGGCGGGGGTGCTTCCTCTGTGATAATTTGGCTATCGGCGTCATACGCACTCATTATCGTGTTCAGGTCCAAGCTATCGGCCAAAGTGGTGGCCGAGGGGCGCACTGCGGACTGAATGGTTTTGAAATCTTTGGGTGTAAATTTGGAGCCATCCGCCTTGAATTCGGGAAACCCGGATATTATCTTCGCCGGGTCAAGCTTCGGAAAGAAGGCTTTGGCCAAGGTAAAAGCCCGGGTTATACCAATACGGCATGACGAGCGTTTCCAGATTTCAATCCAGCCAGGCACAGTGGAGCAGGCTTGGACGAGGTTTTCTTCACCCGGATATACTTCCGTGGGCCACTTCACGGCATCCAATATAAATTTTGTGCCGGCAAAGAAAGTCCGGAGCACAGTCTTTAGGGTCCTAGCCTTTGCAACGGCGTCCTCCTCCGGGGCCGCAAGGTTGGCACCTACAGTTGTAACAAAAGAAAGAACGTATCAGTAAATCCCGAGTATGATATAATAAAGCAAAGGTATGAAATTAGTCGACAGCAAAAACTTACTAAGTAAGATCTGATAAGTATCGGACACTTGGTCCGATAATTTCTTCAGTTACTCCTTCTTGCATTTGGAAAAATCCTTCTTCAAAGCTTTCATGTCATCCTCAAGGATTTCTCTTCGTTTTACCTCGGCAAGAAGAAGTTGTTCAGTCCTAAGTACAGTTTCGTCAGACCGGGTTATCTGTGACTGCAAGTAGCAAGGAATGCAAGCACCAGTTGGATGTTATGGTAAGTCGAATATGGCGTAAAGTACCAAGCATAACTTTTGCAAGTCATACTCGGAACTTGGGGACTAGATATACAATATGATATGCCAAGTGCTCTTACCTGGTGCCTTGCAGCCATGCGCTCTAAAATCTCGCTCTCCGAAGCCTTCATAGTAAGGAGCGTGTTCATCAATTGATCAAAAGTATCTTTATCCGTATCAGAAGACCCGGGGCCTTGGAAATTCCGAGAAGAAGTTTTTTTCCTAGAGGGAGGCGGAACCCGGGTCATTTGTGCGTTGGAATCCGATACTCCTTCTGCACCCAAGGTTGTGGCTTTTTTCTTCTTGCTTGCATGGGAAGCAATCGGATACTCAGCTTCTTGTGTGTCCGGTTTTATCGGCGAGGTTTGTTTTTCACCGCTAGATGCGGCTGTAGTCTTGTCAGCCGGGCTCCCCTTACCCGGGCCCTCGTCTTCCATATCCTCTTGGTCGCTAACAAAGACCGTGGCCCTGTAGATATTATCAGGAAGCAGATAAATACGCAGTCAGGAAAGGGTGATGAAGTGTGGGAGAGCATCTGGAAGGGGGTCTTACCCGGTGTTCACCGCAAAGTCACAAGGAAACCCGTCATCAGACTCGGGAGAGGCTAGAAATTGTCAGGTTAGATGTCATATAAGAATGGTTCAAGGAAAATGTGATGACCGAGAAAAGATAGAGTAATTACCAGCCCGCCGAGTGGGGGTCGATGAAATACCCGGGTTAATGGCATCGTCACCCGGGTGATTTCGAGTTGACCTACGCTTGATCATGGGCGAATCCTTCAAGAATGGCCAGTGGAATAACGTCAAGATAGATCAGGTATATCATTAAGGCAATGCGAATTGAATGCGAGGAGGGGATATGAAACCTTGGAAGTGGCCTCTTGAGCTTTTCTTTTGGACCCGACTTTGATTCTCGGCTCCAGTTCTTCCTCGTCGCTGGCGGATTCTACTTTGCCATCAGAGTATTCTTCCTCGTCATCTTCTTGTTCTGAATATCATCAAAGTTATGGTTGGAAATGAAGGGGTAATGGTGAGTTTAACGGAATCAAATAAAATTCGGAGAGTACCCTCGTCCGAGTTAACAGTCTCTTGCTCCTCTGGACTTTCGGAGCTAGGGGAGGCATTGGTTTTCCAAAAGTCATCATCAGCCTGAAAGGCGTTAGTGCAAGGGTTATCAACTGTATCAAGTGGAAAGAACGAAGGTAAAGGCATCAAAGTCGGGTTTTTACCTTGGGGGCTGGGTTCTCAAGTGTGAAGGGCTCTAACCCGGATATGTTCCGGATTACCTCGAGCTTTTCTGTCAAAAAACCCTTGATGGTTTTATGAGTGTCGCCAGCTGCGAAGATGTTGTCGGAGTACCGGAGCGGGTCTGAAGGTTCCCCTGAATACTCGCACATCAACTTTGTGCGGATGGAATTGGGCTGAATCCTGAAGTCGACCCAGGTCTTCACCAGGATGAGTCCGATGAGGCCTTGGGCTGTGAGAGTGGCGATTTTGGCTAGTAAAGGTTGAATTGCCTCCCTGTCCGAGTCAGGGGCGAAGGCACTAAACTTATCAGAAATGTCAAGGAGACCCTCCGAATAACCCGGAAGTTTCTTTTGGCCGGGTGGGGAAGTGTCTTGGCAATAGAAGTATGAGAGCTGCCAATGCTTGACATGGGAATTAAGGGTGAGGGGTGGCATCAGAGAGTTTTTGCGGCACTGGATAGAAACCCCGCCGCAAGCGAGAAGCGCCCCATCACCGCTTTCGCGGCACGGTTTGCATTGAAAAAGCTCAATAAAAAGAGCTAGACTTGGCGGAGTGCACAAGTAGGATTCGGAAAGGACAATAAAATGGGAAATGTTTAGTACGGAATTGGGTCCAATGTCAAAGACACGAAGGCCGTAGTGACTAAGGATATCACGGAAAAAGGGGTGACCCGGCGGTCGAAAACCCCGGGTCACATGCTCCACGAAACAGATTACCTCATCTTTTGTTGGGGTAGGCCGGGTCTCCTTACCCGGCACCCTCCACTGGATACCTTCTTGAGGAGGAAGAACTCCCAGCTCCACCAGCTCCTCTAACTTGGCCTTTGTGACCGTAGACCGCGCCCAGTTGGCGGATATGGAGTTGGTGGCTTTAGCCTTGGTTGGAGTTTTCCCCTGCTTCTTGGGAGCCATGTGGTTGAGCTGCAAAGTACAAGGTAAAAGAGGATTAAGACATGGAAGTTGCGAGCCGGCCAAGTATAGGCCGGGTAATATTGAGATATGAAAAATTGCGAGTGATCCGGGTGTTAGTTCGCAGAGCAAAGTTCGAAATTACTCGGGTGTCAAGCATTATGGCGAAAATTATGGGATCTAAATGGTGAGGAAGTTTTTTGAAGACAATGGACGGCTGCTTAGGCACTTAACGCGAATGGAAGGAACTAGAAAGGAAAGGTCCAGCCGGGTGATTGATGCAAAGGCGGAAACTTCGGGTAGTTCGAGCCTAGATTGGAAGTTCTATCTTCAGATTTGTGGCGAGAATAATGATTGCGGGTAGTAGGAGAGTGGATTGGAGTACGCGCTTTATCCTTTGGGCAAGCTAGAAGAGATTATGGGTAGCCTAATTCGGCATAGCCAAGAAATCCGTGGCGGGTTGACTTGGATCTAATCTGAGGTAAAATCAAAAGTTGCAAGGGCAAATTAATAGGTGCAAAAGGTTTACCGGAGGAGATCTGAGGGAAGCCTTGCGGAGGAAGATGGCGCAGGCCTGGTGTCCCTTCGCGGTTCTTGATGGGCCGGATGAGGATTCGCCGGCGGATCTTGGCGGCGGCGCGGGGCGAGCAGTGGCGGAGCGCAGCCCCCGGCCGATGAGCTCCGGTGATGCGCGCGGAATTTCCGTGGTGGTGCTCAGTGAGAGAGAGAGCTCAGAGGGAGAAAGGAATGCAGTGGGGGAAATGAGCCGTTAGGGTTCGGGTCACCCCCAAGGGGCTTATTTATAGTGCGAATGGATAAGCCTAGCTCAGTGAGCAGGAGCCAGGAGTTACGGAGGTAAACGACTATTAATTTGAGTTTTGGCGAGATATGCGCCAAATATCGTGCAAGGCATCTGGATAAAAGGAAGAAGGAAATCAACCCCGCGATATCAGGGTCGATTATCGAGTGCGAAATCTTGACATTTTGGGATTTTATCCGGGAAAGCAAGTTGGGTAATTGGGAAAGAGCCGGATTACTATATGGCCACCATGGAGTAAGGCCTAGCTGAGTATCAGAGCATCTTAACCCGGCCTCTATATGCCCGTATGTCTGATATCTTTGCAGGGAATAGCGAGCGCTTCAAGGAGGATCCATGAAGCCCAGGCTATTCTGGGGACTACTGACGGGGGGATGATAACCCGGTAGGCCAAACTCCAAGGGGTAACCCGGCCCAAAGGACGGTGCGAAGGATCCGGTTAAGGATAAGGAAACTTGTGGAAGGCCCAAGCTTGTAGGCCCAGCAACCCGGATTGTGGGTTACTGTAAAGGAAAGTTAGGGTTTGTGCGCCGTGTCCGGGTAGGATCCAGGATGCGCCTTGGACAATAAGCTAGGGGGTACGGGTGCTTTATAAACCGACCCCCAGGTCTAGTTTAGATAGAGATCGAAGAACCCTAGCAACATCGTGTAATATCGAGCATCAAGTGTAATCCCAGAGTCGAGTTATTATATCAAGATTGGAGACTCGGCGACTTTGATTGCCGGCTACCAGATCGAATTACACCATGTTTTCCTCTGAGCTAAACCCTCTCCCAAATACCTGTGTCGTCTTGCCCCAAGATCAGTTACCCCCGGTAACATCTGCCGTGATTATCCCACGACAACACGGGAAATAATTTTGTCCTCCTAGATTGGAGGATAGAGTTCGCTAACAAGACCATTATACATGACTTGCACGTTCCCTGAGATATGACCTCCTCAACTATGATAACTTTCGAACAAAAACACCGATTGAGATGAAACCAATTTTATTAGAAAGATCACTCGGAGAGCTACCCAATCTCCATTGGATATCTTGGAATGAGGAATATAGAAAATACAATGCATGGAGAGGCATGGAACCTTTCTCAAACATGAATCAATATAATTTCCATATCACATCCATATCACAACCATATCACAACCATATCACAGCCTTATCACAACGCGTCATGTTATAATAACTGTCAGACGTACAATGTTTACACTAGGATGGGCATTATTTGTAATACACCGGAAAGAAGTTTGTCCTTCTAGATTGGAGGATAGAGTTTGCTAACAAGACCATTATACATGACTTGCACGTTCCCTGAGACATGCCATCCTGAACCGTGAAAACTTTCGAAGGAAAACACCGATTGAGATGAAACCAATTTTATTGGAAAGATCACTCGGAGAGCTACCCAACCTCCACTGGATATCTTGGAATGAGGAATATAGAAAATACAATGCATGGAGAGGTGTGGAACCTTTCTCAAACATGAACCAGTATCTTTTTCCATATCACATCCATAACACAACCATATCACAGCGCGTCGTGTTGTAATAACTGTTAGACATACAATGTTTACACTAGGATGGGCATTATTTGTAATACATGGGAAAGAAGTTTGTCCTTCTAGATTGGAGGATAGAGTTTGCTAACAAGACAATTATACATGACTTGCACGTTCCCTAAGATATGCCTTCCTGAACTGTGATAACTTTCGAAGGAAAACACCGATTGAGATGAAACCAATTTTATTGGACAGATCACTCTGAGAGCTACCCAACCTCCACTTGATATCTTGGAATGAGGAATATAGAAAATACCATGCATGGAGAGGTGTGGAACCTTTCTCAAACATGAACCAATATCATTTTCCATATCACATCCATATCACAACCATATCACAGCGCGCCATGTTGTAATAACTGTTAGACACGCAATGTTTACACTAGGATGGGCATTATTTGTAATACACGGGAAATAATTTTGTCCTCCTAGATTGGAGGATAGAGTTCGCTAACAAGACCATTATACATGACTTGCACGTTCCCTGAGATATGACCTCCTCAACTATGATAACTTTCGAACAAAAACACCGATTGAGATGAAACCAATTTTATTAGAAAGATCACTCGGAGAGCTACCCAACCTCCATTGGATATCTTGGAATGAGGAATATAGAAAATACAATGCATGGAGAGGCATGGAACCTTTCTCAAACATGAATCAATATCATTTTCCATATCACATCCATATCACAACCATATCACAACCATATCACATCCTTATCACAACGCGTCATGTTGTAATAACTGTCAGACGTACAATGTTTACACTAGGATGGGCATTATTTGTAATACACCGGAAAGAAGTTAGTCCTTCTAGAATGGAGGATAGAGTTTGCTAACAAGACCATTATACATGACTTGCACGTTCCCTGAGATATGCCATCCTGAACCGTGATAACTTTCGAAGGAAAACACCGATTGAGATGAAACCAATTTTATTGGAAAGATCACTCGGAGAGCTACCCAACCTCCGCTGGATATCTTGGAATGAGGAATATTGAAAATACAATGCATGGAGAGGTGTGGACCTTTATCAAACATGAACCAGTATCTTTTTCCATATCACATCCATATCACAACCATATCACAGCGCGTCATGTTGTAATAACTGTTAGACGTACAATGTTTACACTAGGATGGGCATTATTTGTAATACATGGGAAAGAAGTTTGTCCTTCTAGATTGGAGGATAGAGTTTGCTAACAAGACAATTATACATGACTTGCACGTTCCCTAAGATATGCCCTCCTGAACTGTGATAACTTTCGAAGGAAAACACCGATTGAGATGAAACCAATTTTATTGGACAGATCACTCTGAGAGCTACCCAACCTCCACTCGATATCTTGGAATGAGGAATATAGAAAATACCATGCATGGAGAGGTGTGGAACCTTTCTCAAACATGAACCAATATCATTTTCCATATCACATCCATATCACAACCATATCACAGCGCGCCATGTTGTAATAACTGTTAGACACGCAATGTTTACACTAGGATGGGCATTATTTGTAATACACGGGAAATAATTTTGTCCTCCTAGATTGGAGGATAGAGTTCGCTAACAAGACCATTATACATGACTTGCACGTTCCCTGAGATATGCCCTCCTGAACTGTGATAACTTTTGAAGGAAAACACCTATTGAGATGAAACCAATTTTATTGGGAAGATCACTCTGAGAGCTACCCAACCTCCACTAAATATCTTGCAATGAGGAATATAGAAAATACCATGCATGGATAGGTGTGGAACCTTTCTAAAACATGAACCAGTATCATTTTCCATATCACATCCATATCACAACCATATCACAACCATATCACAGCCTTATCACAGCGCGTCATGTTGTAATAACTGCTAGACACGCAATGTTTACACTAGGATGGGAATTATTTGTAATACACGGGAAATAATTTTGTCCTCCTAGATTGGAGGATAGAGTTCGCTAACAAGACCATTATACATGACTTGCACGTTCCCTGAGATATGACCTCCTCAACTATGATAACTTTCGAACGAAAACACCGATTGAGATGAAACCAATTTTATTAGAAAGATCACTCGGAGAGCTACCCAACCTCCATTGGATATCTTGGAATGAGGAATATAGAAAATACAATGCATGGAGAGGCGTGGAACCTTTCTCAAACATGAACCAGTATCTTTTTCCATATCACATCCATATCACAACCATATCACAGCGCGTCATGTTGTAATAACTGTTAGACGTACAATGTTTACACTAGGATGGGCATTATTTGTAATACATGGGAAAGAAGTTTGTCCTTCTATATTGGAGGATAGAGTTTGCTAACAAGACAATTATACATGACTTGCACGTTCCCTAAGATAGGACCTCCTGAACTGAGATAACTTTGCAAGGAAAACACCGATTGAGATGAAACCAATTTTATTGGAAAGATCACTCTGAGAGCTACCCAACCTCCACTGGATATCTTGGAATGAGGAATATAGAAAATACCATGCATGGAGAGGTGTGGAACCTTTCTCAAACATGAACCAGTATCATTTTCCATATCACATCCATATCACAACCATATCACAATGCGCCATGTTGTAATAACTGTTGATGAGGGGATAGTAACCCGGTATGCTAACTCCCAGGTGTGACCCGGCCCAAAAGGTGGCTGGACTAAATCCGGCTGAAGGCAAAGAAACTTCTGGAAGGCCCAGGGCTGGTAACGTTCGTAACCCGGTTTGTGGGTTGCGGTAAGGAAAGTTAGGGTTTGTATGTAGAGTTCGAGTAGGACTCAGGAAGCGCTTTGTAAAAGCAAGCCAAGGGGGATATGAGTGCTATATAAACCAACCCCTAGGCTTAGCTTCGAGAGATCCAGGTCATAGTTGTAACACCTATTATCGAGTATCCAGCATAATTCATATTGAGATCCGGCGAGTTATTCTCTGGTTCTTAGATCGCTTTCGCCATGTCTTCCTTCGAGCTAAACCCTCTCCCGAATACCTGTGTCGACTTGCCCCAAGATCAGTTACCCCAGGTAACATCTGCCGTGATTATCCCACGACAGTTGGCGCCCACCGTGGGGCCTGCGTCCAAAGGTGTTTACATCACGGGAGAAGCTCGGAAGAGCATGAAGAACCTCATCGTCGGAGAAATCTACGTCAACAGCAAAGGAGAGAAGATGGTAGACGATTCTGGCTGGGGGCCAGAGTCGGGTCACCTCGAAACCGGATCCGTCGTGACAGTCGGCAGCATCAACGTCTTCATCGGTATGGTATGTACTTCCAGTTCGAATTGTGATAATATTGGATCTGATTCTGTGTCAGGGGAAGACACGTATATCCGGTCGGAAAAAGAAGAGTCGATTGGAACAACGGGTCAGATAGAGAGGGAGGATGATACCGAGTCCATACGGGATTTATCGGAGGATCGATATGAAAAGGAAAACAGCGAGGAAGAACAGTACGAATCTACACCGGGCATCATGCGCCGGGTTGCAGTTTATGCGGCTCCCGCGACCAATCTCAATCAAGAAAACGCGGCCGCGGCGCCAGTCGGGGCGGCTCAGGCAGTGGCCCAACAGCAAGGTACAGTTGACCCGGTCTTGGTCCAGGTCGATGGAGAGTCGGCATCAGTCACCAGTCGCCCAGCAGACGAGGAGCGACACGCAAATATGTTTGGGTTCCAAGCAAACCGGACACCGGGGGCGGGCCCCTCGAATCCGCGCCACCCGGCTCTGTTTGATAATAATTTGATCTTGGACCCCACGGTCTTGGCCACAGTTATTACCCCAGAAAACGCGGCAGAGCGCGTAAGAGACCTGGACGTGGCTCGTCGTGCATTGGAGCAGCAAAGAAGGCAAGTGGAAGCAGAAAGGCAGGGGATGGCCGCGCGGCAGCGCGAATTGGATGACCGAGAGACCCGGCTCCGGGAGGAAACGACAAGGATGCACCAAAGGCACCGAACTATGCTGCCGGCAACAGGAGGGGTTATTAACCCGACTGCCCTGGTGTTCACGCCTCAAGATCAGCCAATCCCACCGGCGAACCAAGGGACCATACCGCAACTAGCAACGGGAGCACAGCCGGTAAACGCGCCAGCCGGGTTACCCTTGCCTCGGACGGGGGCGACGGCCGGCAATACCATGCCGCCTCCACCGTCGCGATTCCGTACCCCAGCAGGTCACTACAACAATCCCATGGACAACGTGTATGCAGCAACGCTCGCGTTAAACCAGATTCCTGTAAGAGACTCGCCTCATGCGGAAGGAACCCGACGAGCAATCGATCTGCTACACACCGCGGTAGCACAGCAAGCCAATTATCCGGATCATAGAAGCGGGATGCATGGGACGCCGTACGCCAGTCAGCAACAGGGCAATGTCCAAACAAGTGCGGCACAACGAAGGGAAGAGCAGCAGCAAATGCCGCCTCCACCGCGCGTCCAGACAGTACCGGCAGTATCAGCAGCACAGGCAGTGGTGGACAGCTCCAGGGCCAGAAGAGCCGGGGCCGGGTCTGCAGCGCACGAGTTACCGGTGGTGCCGCACAACGTGGCGCCCCCAGCCGGGTCACGTGTTTCCCGAGTAAGACCACCCCCAACCACCCTGGCGGGACCCAAGTGCCTCTCGGACGATATCAGGGCAGAACCTTACCCGGAGAAGTTCAAAGAACCGGGGAAAGTAGTAAATTATGAGCCAACAATGGATCCAGAAACGTGGCTGAGCAGCTATGAGATGGCAATGTCAATTCGCAACGCATCCGAGAATCTCCAAGCCAAATTCATGTACTTAATGATGTCAGAGGGAGCAGCAAAGTTATGGTTCACCAATCTACCGGAAAAATCGATCAAATCGTGGGAGGAGCTAAAAACCGCATTTATCAAGCACTTTCATGGGACATGCAGAAAGTTATTTACTATTGATGATTTAGAAAGATGCGTTCAGAAGAAAGGAGAGTCAGCACGCAGCTGGGTACGCCGGGTTATGGAGATACTCCACTCGTCTACGGATATCCAGCCTAAGGATGCGCTACAAGCTATGGCAAAAACATGTAAGTATGTTCCTTTAGTGCAAAAGCTAACTCGCATGAAATCTAGTAGGAATGCAGCGGAGGTTACAATGGGAGAGTTAATGGATGCGTGCAACAAACACGCTGCAACGGATACCACAGAGGAGGAAGTTGATGACAAGAAAGCAAAAGCAAACACAAGTAGCAGTGGGAAAACCGGCAATGGATCGGCGCCAAACAATAATGGAAGTAGCCAAAACAAGCGCCCGTTTGAAGGGAATTCCGAGTTTGTAGCCAATACGGAGGCCGGGTCTTCAAGGCCTAGATCCGAAGGGAATTTTAATACTGGAAATCACAATGGGGGACACTACCAAGGGCCTCCAAGACCAAGCAACAGTTGGGACATATTTAGGATGGCGTGCCCGAAGCATAGCAGGAATGGCAAGCCGGCCAATCATTCATTGGAGCAATGTGCCGACTTACAAAGGTGGAAGAACGAGGAAGTGAACAGAGCCATGCGAGGTGCGGGCCGAGGAGGAGGCCCGGGTCTAGGTGGAAATTTGGGCAACGGACCGCCCCCAGCCGGTAATCCGCCAGCTGGAAATCAAGGTAGCAACCAAGGGGGAGCGGGAGGTTTCCAAGCTAACCCCAAACAGCTGGGTCAGTATCATGTGCACACTACTGGAGGTTCTAGCAAGGATAAGAAGATAATGAAACAAGCAGTTAATTCGGTCTCTTCCGCTGTTCCAAGATATTTGAGGTGGTCAGAACAAGAGGTAACATGGAGCAGGAGAGATCACCCGGACCGGATTGATCACCCGGGAGTCTTAGCTTTGGTAGTGGCGCCACAGGTCAACGGTTACGAGCTGAAGAAAGTCTTGATGGATGGAGGGAGTAGTATCAATATCCTATATTGGGAAACTTTTCTGCGCATGGGCTTAAAGGAATCACAGCTGCAAAAAAGTACAACAGTTTTTCACGGGATAGTGCCAGGTCATTCGGCATGCCCCGAAGGAAAAGTGGCGCTGGAAGTAGCTTTCGGGGAGTCAAAGGATAATTATCGAGTCGAGTGGCTTACCTTTGAGGTAGTAAAGTTACGCAGTCCTTATCATGCATTGTTTGGAAGGCCGGCTTATGCCAAGTTCATGGCAAGACCGTGTTACGTGTACCTACAGCTGAAAATCCCGGGTCCTAAGAAGACCATCACCATACATGGAAATCGAGATATAGCAGCTGAATGTGATGAGGGAGATGCGGCAATGGCCGAGCAAGCTTGCAGGAAGGAAGAGCTCAAACATTACCGTTCTAAGGTGGACCTAGAAGAGAGGACAACGTCAAAAAAGCCAACCCCTGAAGGGGACAAAGCAAAAATTAGGGCAGAAAAGGACCTTAAGATGGTAGGTTTCATCGGGGGCGATCTTTTCAAATCCCCTAACAGAGAAGAAGAAGACGTACTTCCATACGCAGCTGATCACGTTTCAAGGACGGTATACCCGGATTGGCTAGCAAATCTGATACTCGTTATGAAAAGGCCAGGCGAATGGAGAATAAGCATCGGCCACGCCAGTGTGAGGCCGATTCCCGAGAATAACTAAAGCAGTGTAATCGACGGCGGGTTTCGTACGCACTCTTTTCCTTACCAGGGTACCTACGGGGACTGGAAGGTTTTTAATGAGGCGGCCTGCTGATTCAAAAAAGAAATTTTTATCAATAAAAGAAGATGGTTTCGAGTCTTATCATGGTCTTTGCTTCAGTTACAAGTAAGTAACATTGTTATTATCAATACATCAGTATCATCGAAATACATTGCGTGAATATAGGTCTCCGGGGGGTGATCTGCTTCAATAAGTAATCACAAAACCCGGAGACCCGGCCATGATGCCTATGAGTTATGGGGGCTGATTACTCGTAGAAACGGGTGTGGCTGCAATCCTATAACTGGACGAAGGAGCCAAATTTCTTGATTATTCTTACTTAAGCTCGATGTGACTCGCGCTAAAGTGGCATGATCTGTTCACTTACGATTACAATCAAACTATGCAGCCCAATGGGGCTTGCTTGATCTTGTTTTTCGTATAGATGCAACGACATGGTATCCACGCGAAAGCCGGCTTATAGTACAAGATAATCAAAAGGGTCATCTAAACCACAAGTCTATGCAGAGTATAAGGCTAAAATAGCCGGAAACTCAACAAGTATTAAGCATGACTTCAGTATTTATGCGAACAGCTATTGGTCTTCAGCTTGGTAAACAGCAGTGTGTCATCCGAGAAAGGCCGCGCCCCCATAGCTCGTACTTTGGGTCATGGGGGCTGGGGACTTCGAAACAGAAACAAACTGTTTAACTACTAAAGCCTATAAACCTTAGTTTCCGAGTATTGGGGACTTAAAGAAAAGTCCGTCTATCAAAACCTCCGATACTCGGTTAGCCGAGTCTCAAAAGGGAATCAAAAACAAAAATTCAAAGTATCGAGAATAAGCTTATACGTAACACGAGGATCGAGATTATCAAAAGCCAGGGGAGGCAAAGAGTTATCATAAGTTAACAAGCATACAGTCATAGTATCAGCATCAATGGTGCACAGGCGCACCGCAAAAAAATCATATCAGTCTCGAGAAACGCAAAGCACTAGGCAGCATCCTACTCGGCATCCTGAGAGCGGTCCTCCGGGTCTAAGTCTTGGACTTGCTCCTTGGCCTTGCCAGCAGTTTTACCCGGGCTCTTCACATCTGGACGAACAGGCGGAGGCACGGCTGGGGTAGAGGTAGACGACTTTACGCCCAGCTCTGCTTCCCTCTTTACAGCCTCTTCCTTCCTCCTAGCCAGATCAGTCGACCATTTGTCCAACATATCAATAGGGGGGGGTGCCTCCACCAGGATAACCTTGCCCTCAGAATCATACGAGCTCATAATCGTGTTTAGATCCATCTTGTCGGCCAAAGCTGTGGCTGAAGGACGTACCGCAGATTGTATAGCTTTGAAATCCTGGGGCTTGAATTTGGATCCGTCAGCTTTAAACTCTGGGAACCCGGATACTACCTTCGCCGGGTCAAGCTTTGGAAAATAAGCCTTCGCCAGCGTTAAAGCCCGGGTCATCCCAATTCGGCAGGACGAACGCTTCAGTATTTCAATCCATCCAGGCGCTGTGGAAAAGGCCTGCATAAGGTTCTCCTCGCCCGGGTATACCTCAGAAGGCCACTTGATAGCATCCAGCAAAAGTTTCGTGCCGGCAAAAAACGTCCGGAGCACAGTCTTCAGAGTTTTAACTTGAGTAATGGCATTCTCCTCCGGAGCAGCAAGGTTAGCACCTGCAATCGAAAAACACAAAAGCATATCAGTAATTTTGATTATTACAACGGCAAAATGGAGGTAAGCAAGCTAGTTGCAAATAAACAAACTTACTTAGCAAAATACGGTAAGTGTCCGTAATCTGAGTCGATAAGTTCTTCAGCGAGGATTGGGCGGCATTGTACTTCTTCTTGTATGTGGAGACATCTTTTTTCAAAGTCTTTATCTCCGCTTCAAGGGCCTCCCTACGCTTAACTTCAGCCAGCAAGAGCTGCTCAGCCTTAAGTAACGCTTCATCTGACTGAGTAATCTCTGCCTGCAAAGACCGGGTGAAGCTGTAAGCCGGATATCACGAGAGTATTTCCTCTGAGGAAATGATTACCGAAAAGTATTATGTGAAGTACCGAGGATAATTACAAAAAAAAATTATACTCGGGACTTGGGGACTGGATGTATAATAAGGAGTATCAAGTAAAAGTTACCTGATGTGCTACAGCCATACGCTCTAGGACATTTCCTTCTGAAGCTTTCATGGCGAGAAGAGCGCTCATCAGCTGGTTAAAGTCAGCGTTATCCGAGTTAGATGGCTCGGGTACCTGGAAAGTGGGAAAAGGAGCGTTTCTTGTAACAGGAGGTGGCACCCGGGTCATCCGAATATCGGAGTTTGGTCCTCCTCCCGCGCTCGAAGTTGTTCCCGTCTCCTTCTCGCCTGCGTGCGAAGCGATGGGATACCCAGCATCATGCCTAGCCAGCTCCGGTGACGACGCTTGCTCGTCGCCAGTTGCAGCGAATGCGTCATCGGCCGGCTTATTCTCGACTTGGACCTCAGCCTCCGTGCCTTCTTCGTCGCTAATAACAACCGTGGCTCTGTAGAGGGTACGAAGGTGCAGTTAGTTGTGAAAAGGTGATAAAGTTTGGTATAACTCAAAGGAAAGGAGTTTACCCGGTGTTCACTGGGAAGTCCGAGGGGAAGCCGCCGCTAGACCCGGAAGAGACTGGAAAATGGCAAGAAAGGTCTGGGATTACGTTACAAAGGAATGTCCGGAAAGAAAATTTTGTTTACGATAAATACCAGGGTGTTGAACCGGGGGCGACGAAGCAACCGGGTTAAGGATCTCGTTGCCCGGATGGTTCCGGGTTACTCGGCGCCTAGTCGCAGGTGGCTCCTTCAGTTGTGATCAAAAGGGGTAAAGATGGGGTTAGCCCCGGAGTGACGTTATGGGAACAAAAAACCAAAGTATAAGGAGATGAAGTAAAAACCTGGAGGGCTATCCTCTGGGATTTCCTCTTTGTTCCGGTTTTGGTGGCCGGCTCCGGCTCTTCCTCCTCGCTGGCGGACCCGCCCCTGCTGTCCGTTTCTTCTTCTTCGCTTCGGTCCTCTCGCTCTGGAAAATATCCGAGTTATAGCATAAAGAAGTAGAAAAGGCAGGATGTAACGTGTACAAGGGAATCAAGTATGTACCTTCATCCGAGTTAACAACATCGTCTTCCTCCTGCGCATCTTCGGAATTAGGAGGGGTGTCGACCGTCCAAAAGTCATCATCGGCCTGAGGAGAAGATGCCAGGATAGTGATTAATATCGAGTCAAGAGAAGCGAATAAAAGTAAGCTGTTAGAAGTCAAAATCAAAAGGTAGAAAACTTACTGCGGGGGCTGGATTCTCGAGGGTAAAAGGTTCTAATCCGGCTATGCTCCGGATCACCTCGAGCTTCTCTGTTAAAAAGCCCTTGATCGTCTTGTTCATATCACTAGGAGCAAGGGTGTTAGGAGAGTATCGGATAGGGTCCGTGGGAAGACCTGAGTATTCGCACATCAGCTTCTCACGAATGGAGTTTGGCTGGATGCGGAAGCTGACCCAGGTCTTCACCAGGTTTAGCCCGATGAGACCTCGGGCTGACAAGATGGAGATCCTAGCTAGCAAAGGCAAGATCGCCTCCCTGTCCGAGTCAGGGGCGAAGGCGTTGAAAGTCTCGGAGATGTCAAGCTGACCCTCCGAGTAACCCGGCAACTTCTTTTCGCCGGGTGGAGAGGTATCCTGGCAGTAGAAGTATGAGAGCTGCCAGTGCTTCACGTGAGAATTGAGTGTAATAGGGGGCATTAGGGAGTTCTTGCGGCGCTGGATAGAAACCCCGCCGCAAGTAAGAAGTGCGCCGTCGCCGCTTTCGCGACACGGCTTGCACTGAAAAAGTTCGACGAAGAGAGCCAGACTTGGCGGAGTGCACAAGTAAGACTCGGAAAGAACGATAAAATGAGAGATGTTTAAAATGGAGTTTGGGCCTATATCGAAAATACGGAGTTTGTAGTGGTCTAGGACGTCGCGGAAGAAAGGGTGACCCGGAGGCCTGAAGCCCCGGGTCACGTGTTCAACGAAACATATTACCTCGTCCGTTGCTGGGGAAGGTCGGGTTTCGTTGCCTGGAACTCTCCAGTGGATAGCTTCCTGGGGAGGTAGGGATCCAAGCTCGACCAACTCCTCCAGTTTGGCCGTGGTAACAGAGGATTTCCCCCAATTGGCTGATATGGAGTTTGTGGATTTAGCCTTAGCCGGCTGTTTCCCCTGCCTCTTGGGTGCCATGGGATTGACCTGGTAAAACATTGAAGGAAAGGGCGTAAGAAACAAAAACTCGGAAGTTAGCAGATAAGCAGTTACCGGCAATTTAAGCACAAACCGGGTATTGCCTTGCCGAGTCAAGTACGATGTGTCCGGGTATTGTGTGCTATTACAAAATCTACGGAGCTTTCCGTAACAGCAAATGTTTGGAGAAGTTAGGAGGGTGTTTATATGTCTACTATCTGCGAATGATCCGGAGAAGTGAGATTTTCTGAGGAGGGAGAACAAGGGCGGAAATTTTATATGGCCCGAGCCTAGATTGGGGATCTTATTTCTAAGTTTATGGCCATGTTAATGACTACTGGAGTTAGGAGAGTAATATAAGCTATGAATCCTATCTATGGGGATGTTTATGGTAAGTATCATTGAGCTAATCCGGCGCGGCCCGAGAAATCGCGGACTACTTGATTCAGATCTGATCTGAGGAAAAGATGAGAAATTGCGAGGATGAGCTGAGGGATACGAGGAACTTACCAAAGGGGATTGAAGTAGAGCTTTGCGGAGACAGATGGCGCAAGATTGATGTCCTTTCGAGGTTGTTGGTCGGCGAATCGGGCGCTTGGCGGCGGATTTGGGAGTTGGAGTGAGTCGCGCGGTGGCGGAGCGCAGGCGACGGCGGATGGGCTCCGGCGAGGTGCGTGGGGCTTCCGTGGTGGCACTCCGCGAGCTCAGATTTGAGAAGGAGTGAAATGGGGAAAATGAGCCGTTAAGAGTTGGGTTTGTTCCCTGAGCCCTTTTTTATAACCGCCCGGATGGAAAAGCCTAGCCTAACGGTCGAGACCCGGGGGGTGCGGAGTAATAATTGGTCATTTCGAAATTTGAAAGGTGCATTCCATGCACAGACCAATATGATCCAGAGAAAAAGGAAGGGGAGATTGCCTTCCTGGTATCAGCAGGTAATTATCAAGAAGGATGTGGGGTCAAGGAGTTTCCCATTAAGATTTAAGTCTGGGAGATTAAGGAAGAACCTTCAAGGCAGAGCCGGGTTTTTACCTGGCCTCCTTGGTACCGGTCACGGTTATTCGTCAATGCGATGCGTTTTGATCTTCATGTGCTTGTATCTAATATTTCTGTAGGGAATAGCCAGCGCTTCGAAGAGTAAATCTTGGAAGCCCAAGCTATTCTGGGGACTACTGATGAGGGGATAGTAACCCGGTATGCTAACTCCCAGGTGTGACCCGGCCCAAAAGGCGGCTGGACTAAATCCGGCTGAAGGCAAAGAAACTTCTGGAAGGCCCAGGGCTGGTAACGTTCGTAACCCGGTTTGTGGGTTGCGGTAAGGAAAGTTAGGGTTTGTATGTAGAGTTCGAGTAGGACTCAGGAAGCGCTTTGTAAAAGCAAGCCAAGGGGGATATGAGTGCTATATAAACCAACCCCTAGGCTTAGCTTCGAGAGATCCAGGTCATAGTTGTAACACCTATTATCGAGTATCCAGCATAATTCATATTGAGATCCGGCGAGTTATTCTCTGGTTCTTAGATCGCTTTCGCCATGTCTTCCTTCGAGCTAAACCCTCTCCCGAATACCTGTGTCGACTTGCCCCAAGATCAGTTACCCCAGGTAACATCTGCCGTGATTATCCCACGACAACTGTTAGACACGCAATGTTTACACTAGGATGGGCATTATTTGTAATACACGGGAAATAATTTTGTCCTCCTAGATTGGAGGATAGAGTTCGCTAACAAGACCATTATACATGACTTGCACGTTCCCTGAGATACGCCATCCTGAACTGTGATAACTTTTGAAGGAAAACACCGATTGAGATGAAACCAATTTTATTGGGAAGATCACTCTGAGAGCTACCCAACCTCCACTAGATATCTTGCAATGAGGAATATAGAAAATACCATGCATGGATAGGTGTGGAACCTTTCTAAAACATGAACCAGTATCATTTTCCATATCACATCTGTAACATCCAAGTATGAAAAACTCCCTAGTTGTTTTGGTCCTTGTTTAATTTAAGCAATGCATCATGTCATCATCCTCATTGCATTTGTTTCTTTTTGTTTTGCACCTGTTTTACCTTTGTTTTCATAATGAAACTCAAACAATTTCAAATGTTTATTTCATACTTGTCTTGTTACAACCTTTTTCAAATAAAGAAATGCAAATCAAAACCAAATTGCTTTCATTTAATTCCCTAATGATCACTTATTAAATTGTTGGTTTTAATCAAACAATTAATTCAATCAATTAATTCCAAATCACTTTCAAACTCAAGTCAAATCTTCAAATCAGCACCCAACTTGAGTTTATGAAAATCAGCAATCAATTATACTCATTTAATCAAATTAAATCATAGGGGTCACCCTATTAAAATGTTTGTTTTCATTAAGGTTTAATTAATATTAAAATTCATTCAAATTTTGGTTCAAATGCAAACAGCAAGCAAATCTCAACATTTTTTAAAACAAGTCTTGGCAATTGTTTGCTATTGTTCTAAATAGCTTAAACTAATTTTCCTAGAATTTTTGCTAACCTAAAACCTATCTTTTTCTTCCAAATCCAAACCCTACAAAAAAAAACAGAAAAGGAAAACTTAAAAAGAAAAAGAAAAGAAAACTTAAATTCAAACTTGTTTTAAATTCATTTAAAACTTGTTTAATCTTGTTTAGTTCATAATTAAATTATTGTAATTCCTTTTCCAACATTTGAAACATGTAATCCAACTAAATTTGATGTTCTTTTCAAATATAAATTCTGTTAATTGTTTTGAACACTTTAACTTGATGAAAACAACAATTGCTTGTGTGACATGTTTAAGTAACCAAACTTTCCAAACTTAACCAATATTTTCCAAACTTGTTTTATTCTTTTACCACTTGCATCTATTGTTGTTATTTTGTTGTTATCATCATGCATGCATCATGGTAATCAATTTTCACATGGTAACTAAATTGTAGATCATTTGTTTCCTCTTAATCCATGGACCTTTTGCCATATGCAATCCAATTGCATATGGGTCCATTTAAATTGTGTTATCATGTTAGCTAGTTTATTTTGATGCAACCATTAACTTGACATGCATCATTCCATGATTGTGCACTATGCCATGATATTGACTGTCTATCTTTCTGCATTGTTTGTTTTGCTTCTTCTCGGATAGACGACGACGTTGATACCGACGATCTTTACGACACCCCTTCTGAGGATCTCGCTCAGTACCCGGCTACTGGGTTTGCAGGCAAGTTATCACTCACATGAACCACTGTGTTCCTTTCAACATTGGTTACCGATACTTTCCGTTGTTCTTTTCTGCTAGCCTTAGTAGTAGTTGTTCTGTTACGAACCTACCACATGAATCCCTTAACCCTGATATTGCCTCATCTACCTTCCTACAACCCATTGTTTGAGCCAGTGTCTTACTAGCATACTTAGGTTGCTTTTGCTCGAGTCTGTTACCCGTTACTTTCTGTTATTATTATTCTATCATATTCTGGGGGCTCGATGTTAATCAATCAACTTGTTATTAATAATATGCTGATAAGGGACCGGCAGGAGGCCCTGTGTGGTTTTGTAGCCTGCTAGTGTCGACCCTAATAGGAAAAGGGTCTTGTCTACTGATCCATGATGAGCGCACTACCCGCATGTGGGAAGCGAGTATGGGCGCCCCCCTCAATTTGATTCGATTCGCATCTCGTCCAAATCATCTCATTTAGTTCGTGTTTTCCATTTGCCGCATGCATGTTTTTGCGAGCCCAGCGCAGGGTGGAACTTTTGTAGTCGACATATAGGGGGACACGGTCTTAGAGTGCTATGAGGGTCCCTTTTCTTCGGGGCTTGATTAGCCGTGCGCCCAAGGTGCTTTGGGCTTGATGCGAAGAAGAGTTGAGTTGTGTTGAGTGCCCCGCTTGGTGGGAGGCATCCCATCTGGCGGGTTATTCATACGTGTACGGCCAAATTGGTGCAACCCTGCAGGGATAAATCTTCTCGAGAAGCCGTGTTTTCCGCGGTTATGGTTGACTTGGTGAAAGTACTGGCTAACAAGTACTCAGAACAACTTACACCTAACTATTGATGAATTGACTAGTAATAGACTTATTGACACAACAAACTTGATCCATTATTCATTAATTCAACTGTCTGAGTTATCCTCGGATTGCTTCTTTGGATAAGGGGCGAGATCCAGGATGGGTTTGTTTGATGGTTAACAACAGTTGGTTACTATACGCTATCTTATCTCCTTTCTGTTAGCTGGAAGTTGTAGTTTTCTGTAGTTGGTTAGCGCAGCCAGTTGCAGCATCTTTCATATCCCCTTTCTTCCGTTGAACCAAGGTTTCTGTACTTGGTGTTGACGGGTTACACTTTGGTGAACTGTGAGTCTTGCTTGCCAGTACGTTGGTGTACTGACCCCTTTGGGGCTGTGGTTTCCGCAGACTACGCCTACGAGGATCCAGGTGACGGCTACTACGTGGAGTTTGACGAGGCTGCCGATGAGTAGATAGCGGACCCGGGCAGGATCCGAGACTATGCTGATGGGCTCCGTCTTTCTTTCAGTTTCCCGGCTTCTTAAGCCTATTTGGATTTGTCTGTACTCAGACACCTTTGAATGCTTCCGCTGAGTTGTAATGATGCTATGTTGGGACAGGTGTCCTCTGGATGATTGTATTTGCTATTCTCTGCCTTAGTGAAGGCCATTTGCAACTTATTTCAATCTTTTGTGTCTTAGAGATATGTTGTGATTATCATTCGTTTAACGCTGTTGACGTACCATGTGTGATTGGTATGAAGTACGTCGACAGTAGTGCCTTTGATCTCTAGTGGATAGTTTACATCGACGATGGAATAGCGGAGCTTGGTTGTCGCACATAAGTGCTGGCCTACTCGAGAGCGAGGATGTGGGAGCAGGTATGCCCCATAATCCAAGCATCTGCTATCCAGTTCGGCCCGATGAGTATCCCCTAGAAGTCAGGGTGCGACAAATGGTATCAGAGCCTGTCTGCCTGTAGGATCCCTTTTACTGGTCGCAGTTTGAGTCTAGAAACTATTTTGTAGCTATATAGGAAAAATGAAACGTGAGAGTAGGAATTCTGCCATTTTTCTTCTTTCCCCACCCACCCACCCCTTTTCTGGTAAGGAAGTGCAACGTTGTTTTCTCTTCTCACCTAAACTTTCAAGATAGGATTTCACGTGTTTTGGGTTCTCCGTAGTACCTCAGGATTTTTGGTCTCGTTTTCCCGATGTTGCTTTGATATCCTGTTCTTCTAAAGAACCTTTCGTCCGTTGAAACCTTATTGTTGTTTTCCACTTCAATTCTTCTACCGGCGTCTAATCAAAACCTTCCAAATCATCTGCAGATGGATCTCAGCTTCTACCCGCAGGTGGTTCGGATGACTCGCTGTGAGAGCACCACCGGTTATCCGGAGATGCTGAGGGACATGGTCACCTATCTGGGGTTCTATTGGGCACCAGAGTACCAGGTCTACGAGCAGCAGCGAGAGTTTGAGCAGACCTACTACCGAGCTATCGTCTACATTCTGTCAGATGATGGCAGGAGCGTAGTCCACCGCTACGAGGCAGTAGGTTCCACAGTGGACATGGCTGTGCAGCAGGCAGCGTATGTGAGTCTCACCGTCCTTCGGGCTAACTACTGGGGGTTTGATGATTCCATCTATCGTCACATCCCCCGTGGTTACATTACGTCGGCGGGAGTTCACTTCACTCTCCACGGCAACCTGGATACCTACGAGGATGATAGCTCCAGGCTGCACACCACTGCTCAGTTTGTGAGGCACAGTGACGCAGTTGCTTCCACACTGTCTCAGGAGTTGGCTTCAGTCAGGGAGCAGCTCTACCTCGCGTTGACTCGTCTGGCGACGTACACCACAGACTTTGTTGGAGACGAGCGCTTTGCGCGTTTCGCTCAGCCAGCTGGTCTTCCTCTGCCAGATGCTGGAGGTTACGAGCCGATTAGAGGTCCACTACTCCACCTCGGTGCTGGTTACACAGGGATTCCCCGCTTTGGAGCACAGGGAGACGACGCTTTCTACTTCACCACCCCGAGAGTTGCTCTGAGAGCAGTCCCGATCTACAGGGATCGTCGTTCTACTTACTTCCGTGGGATTCCTCCTCACCGTATCTCTCGTCGTACTACTCGCCGCCGTCCTGCGTGATGAGCATGGGAGTACCGATGTATCCGTTCCTAGCTATGTTTAGTTATCCTTTGGCATTCGAACCATTTATGGTGTGTTGAATATTCTGATGTATTTGAACATGTGATGATGTACCTGTTGGTTATCTATTCATGCGTCGGAATAATCTATCTTTCGGTTACTAAGTCTATCCTTTTCTATTGTTGTGCTAAAATGCATTTCTGTTCAGGATGCCTCCAACCAGGAACTCCCCGCCTGAGCCACCTCCGCTCACGGAGCTGTTGACTCAGATGACTCAGGTCGTGGCTCAGATGGCCCAGATCCAGGCTAACCAGCACAACAACCAGAATGCTCCACGGGTCAACATCAAGGAGTTCCTCAGCTTGGGCCCAAAAGCTTTCGTGGAAACACGCGAGCCCCTGGATGCTGATGACTGGATCCGTGACATAGCCAGGACTCTGGAGATTGCACATGTTGCTGAGGAAGATAAGGTCAAGTATGCCACCTACCCGCTGAAGGGTCAGGCAGCTTCTTGGTGGGAGAACTACCAGACCATGAGAGCTGGCTATCCTATCACCTGGGGCTGTTTCAAGGAAGCCTTCCTGAAGCACCACATCCCAGATGGTCTCATGGAAAGGATGCGTGAAGAGTTCTGCTCCTTTAAGCAGGGCAAGCTGGACGTTATCAGCTATCAGACTGAGTTCAATCGCCTCGCTCAATACGCTGGTGACGAAGTGTCCACTGAGGCCAAGAAGATGGCAAGGTTCCGCCGAGGTTTTAACCCGGAACTGAAGTACGCTCTCACAAATGTCAAGTGCAAGGACTTCGAGGAGCTCGTGAACACCGCGCTCAATGAGGAAAATGGGCACAAGGCGTTCGAGGATTCGCGCAAGCACTCACGTGAGGGTGGTTCCTCCTCCAACATGACCACCCCTCCGCAGAAGCGCCGCATCTGGGTGCCAAATGGTGCTGTCACTCGGGCTCCATATGCCCAAGCTTCTCCAGGCTTTGCTCCCCGCCCACCCAACCCATCTCAGATGCAGGGTCATAGGGTTCCAATGGGGCAGCCAAGGCCAGGCACTCCTCGTGTCTTCACTTGCTTCAAGTGCAAGGAGACTGGACACTACGCTGATAAGTGCACTCAGAGGCAGCTACCTCCACCTCCTCGCCCTAACACCAACCAGGCAATGGTTCGTGCTCCCCCGGCTAAAGCCTTCAACTCCAACAACAGTCCTGTCGGGAGGACCGCGAGGGTGAATCATATCAAGGCCGACAAAGCTGAGGAAGCCGCTGACGTCGTTCTCGGTATATTACCCGTAAACTCTTTTCCAGCTAAAGTGTTGTTTGATACTGGAGCATCGCATTCGTTTGTGTCAAAGATCTTTGCAACAGCATACAACCTAGTTCTGGTTCCACTAAGCAATCAAATCTATGTTCACTCTCCGGGAACTAAAATGATTACTTCCAAGATAAGTATGGACAATCAGATACTAATTGGAGGCTGCATATTCCTTGCTTCACTCATGTTACTGGGAAATTCTGACATTGATGTCATTCTGGGCATGGATTGGTTGAAGGCCAATAAAGCTAAAATTGACTGTGCTAACAAGTCAATAACTCTGTTCCATCCGGCTGGCCAGATAGTCTATTCTCCATATGATTCAAGTTCTGCTCAGCTGTTCAACCTCGATGCTAAACCTCTTCCTGCAATTGAGAATGTTCCGGTGGTTTGTGAATTCCCTGACGTCTTTCCAGAAGAGTTGCCAGGGATGCCTCCGGACAGAGCAGTTGAGTTCGTGATCGAGCTTGAGCCAGGTACTGCTCCAATCTCTAAGCATCCATACAAGATAGCTCCTCCTGAACTGAAATTGTTGAAGGAGCAAATCGATATGTACATGGAGAAAGGTTACATTCAGCCTAGTTCTTCAGCTTGGGGTTGCCCAACCCTGTTTGTTGCCAAGAAGGATCAAACAAAAAGACTCGTGGTTGACTATCGTCCTCTCAACGAGAAAACCATCAAGAACAAGTATCCAATTCCTCGTATCGATGATCTTTTTGATCAACTTGCTGGAGCCTCAATATTCTCAAAGTTGGACTTGAGGATGGGTTACCATCAGATAAAGATCAGAAAGGAAGATATTCCAAAAACAGCTTTCACCACTCGTTACGGTCTATATGAATACACCGTCATGTCCTTTGGTCTCACCAATGCACCGGCGACCTTCTCTAGACTCATGAATTCTGTCTTCCATGAGTACCTCGACAAGTTCGTTGTGGTATATCTTGATGACATTCTCGTCTACTCCAAATCTGAGGAAGAGCATGGAGAACATCTTCGTCTCACTCTCATGAAACTTCGCGAGCATCGTCTATATGCCAAGTTCTCCAAATGTGAGTTCTGGATTTCAGAAGTTGCTTATCTTGGTCATATCATCTCTGCCAAGGGCATAGACATTGACCCGGAAAAGGTTAAGGCAATTGTTGATTGGAAACCTCCTAAGACGGTGAAGCAAGTCAGAAGTTTTCTTGGCTTGGCTAGCTATTGCCGTCGTTTCGTCCAAAACTTCTCCAAGATTGCTAAACCTCTCACTGATCTCACAAAGAAGGACAATAAGTTCGTTTGGTATCCACAATGTGATGAAAGTTTCAATCTCCTGAAGACTAAACTCACCTCTACACCTGTTCTAGTTGGCCCAGATACCACCAAACCTTTCCAGATATTCTGTGATGCATCTCTCCAAGGTCTAGGAGCAGTTCTTATGCAAGAACGTCAAGTTGTGGCTTATGCTTCACGTCAGTTGAATGCACATGAGCAAAACTATCCCACTCATGACCTAGAACTTGCAGCAGTTGTGTTTGCCCTCAAGAAATGGAGGCAATACTTGTTGGGTAACAAAACTGAAATCTTTTCCGATCACAAGAGTCTGAAATACATCTTCACTCAACCAGATCTAAACCTCAGGCAAAGGAGATGGATTGAAAAGATTAAATACTTTGATCTCACCATTTCTTACACTCCAGGCAAGGCTAATGTTATGGCCGATGCTCTCAGTCGCAAGTCCTATTGCAATAATCTCATGATCATGGAAAGCCAACCTCCAATTCATGAAGAATTCCAGAAGCTGAACCTTGGTCTTGTTCCTCAAGGTTATCTTGCTAGCTTGACAACCACTCTAACTCTCGAGGATAAGATTCGTTCTGAACAATTTCGTGATGTTGAAATCAAGAAGATTGTAGAGCACATCAAAGAAGGCAATGATAAATTCAAGTCCTTCTCAATTGATGACAAGGGAACTGTGTTCTTCGAAGGACGCATTGCAGTTCCTCAGATTCAAAGTCTCAAAGATGTTATTCTCAAGGAGGCTCATGAAACTCCTCTCTCCATCCACCCTGGAAGTACAAAGATGTACCAGGATCTCAAGACTCTGTATTGGTGGTCTGGCATGAAACGTGAAATTGCTCAATACGTTTCTGAATGCGACGTTTGTCAACGTGTTAAGGCAGTTCATCAGAAAACAGCCGGTCTTCTCCAACCTCTAAAAATTCCTGAGTGGAAGTGGGACATGATTGAAATGGACTTCGTTACTGGGTTTCCAAAGTCCAAGAAAGGCAACGATGCAATCTTCGTTGTTATTGATCGTCTCACTAAAGTAGCTCACTTCTTTGCTGTCAAAGAAACTATCTCAGCTAGCCAGTTAGCAGAGCTCTACACAACAAAGATTGTTCCTCTTCATGGTGTTCCATTGGAAATAAGCTCAGACCGTGGAAGTATCTTCACTTCTCATTTCTGGAAGAGTTTTCAAGAAGCATTGGGCACCAAACTTCTGTTCAGCACAGCTTATCACCCTCAGTCTCAGGGGCAAGTCGAAAGAGTCAATCAGATTCTCGAGGATATGCTCAGAGCATGTGGTCTCTCCTTTGGCATGAAATGGGAGGATTGCCTTCCATATGCTGAATTCTCCTACAACAACAGCTACCAGGCAAGCCTAGGCATGGCACCATTTGAAGCACTCTATGGCCGCAGATGCAGGAGTCCAATCAATTGGTCTGGAGCTGGTGAACGTTCACTCTTAGGTCCTGACATTGTTAAGGAAGCCGAGGAGAAAGTTCGCATCATTCGTGACAATCTCAAGATTGCTCAGTCTCGTCAGAAGAGTTACTATGACAACAAGCACTGGGACATGGTCTATGCACCTGGTGACAAAGTATATCTCATTGTAACTCCCCTCAGAGGCACTCATCGTTTTGGTGTGAAAGGAAAGCTGGCACCAAGATACATTGGTCCTTTCAACATCCTCTCAAGGCGTGCGGAAAATGCCTATCGTCTTGAACTTCCAGAAAAACTATCCAAGGTGCACGATGTGTTCCACGTGTCACAGCTCAAGAAGTGTTTCAAAGATCCAGATCGTGCAGTTGATCATCATTCCATTGAACTGCAAGATGATCTCTCTTATGAGGAGCACCCTATCCAAATTCTCGATGAGACCGTTCGTAAGACTCGCAACAAGAGCACCAAGTTCTTGAAAGTGCAGTGGTCGCATCATTCCGATAAAGAGGCAACATGGGAGACCGAAGAGGATCTTCGCAAGAAGTATCCGGACCTTTTCTCTTCTCCGTAAGGAATCTTGGAGCGTGATTCCTTCAAGGGGGGCGTTTTGTAACATCCAAGTATGAAAAACTCCTTAGTTGTTTTGTTCCTTGTTTAATTTAAGCAATGCATCATGTCATCATCCTCATTGCATTTGTTTCTTTTTGTTTTGCACCTGTTTTACCTTTGTTTTCATAATGAAACTCAAACAATTTCAAATGTTTATTTCATACTTGTCTTGTTACAACCTTTTTCAAATAAAGAAATGCAAATCAAAACCAAATTGCTTCCATTTAATTCCCTAATGATCACTTATTAAATTGTTGGTTTTATTCAATCAATTAATTCCAAATCACTTTCAAACTCAAGTCAAATCTTCAAATCAGCACCCAACTTGAGTTTATGAAAATCAGCAATCAATTATACTCATTTAATCAAATTAAATCATAGGGGTCACCCTATTAAAATGTTTGTTTTCATTAAGGTTTAATTAATATTAAAATTCATTCAAATTTTGGTTCAAATGCAAACAGCAAGCAAATCTCAACATTTTTTAAAACAAGTCTTGGCAATTGTTTGCTATTGTTCTAAATAGCTTAAACTAATTTTCCTAGAATTTTTACTAACCTAAAACCTATCTTTTTCTTCCAAATCCAAACCCTACAAAAAAAAAACAGAAAAGGAAAACTTAAAAAGAAAAAGAAAAGGAAACGAGGCCAGGGGCAGTGGGCTGCGCGCGGCCCATTTCTTTTCCCTCGCGCGCAGCAGCCCATCTGGCCCGGTACCCCTTCAGCGACGTCCCCGTCGTCTAAACCTGTACGGCTCGAATCTGGAGCATGCCACGGCGGCACGGCGACGCCACCGACGGCAATCCTTGGCTTCCGAGCCCTATAAGGACCCCTACAAACCCTAGACCCAACCCTAATCCCTAGGCTCCCTGTCCCCCCTCGTTTCCGCCGCCAATTCCACCTCACCGTCCACCTCCACCTCTCTGTTCTTTCTCACCGGCGGCCACCGTCTGAATCCACACTCACCACCGTCTCCATGCTGCTCCACGCACCCACCTAGCCACTGGAATCGCATCACCTCGCCACCCCCTTCCTTTTGGACACCGGAGGGAGCACGGAGAGCCACGGGATCTGCGCCGCCGTCCTCGACCATGCCGCTGCTGTCGCCGCCGTCAGCAGTCGTCACCGATCCTCTGCTTCGTCTACAACGGTGGTGAGCACCACCGTCTCCTCCCTCTCTTCCTCTCCTACTTGCGCACGTCCAGCACTCGCATCCACCACCTCACTGCCTCACCAGATCGCGCACAACCACGGCTCCCCGCCGGCGATCTCCGTTCTTTGTCAGCGTACAGGTTCAGTTGCGCTTCAGTTAACTTCAGTTAACGTGGATCTGAAGAAATATCCTCTCCACGTCGCTTACACTGTCACGAAACTGAATCCAGCGCACTAGTTACACCCTAGCGCGCGCGCCCGGAGGTCCCTGGTTCGATCCCTCGCGGTCGAATTAAACCAAATCTTTTTCCTGCGTGGCTGACAGGCCTGCCCCACCAGGCAGTGACCCTGGTGGCCACGCAAGCACGCACAAGCGCCACGTTGGCCCGTGGCCCACTGGCAGTGGCTATGGCTAGCCACTGTGCGGTGCAAAATGTTTAACACGTTTCTGTTTTAATTCCAAATACTTTTAAATTGCAGAATTAAACCCTAAAACTAAAACTTGAATAACTTTTAATTTATAACTCCAAATAATAAAAGTTATATATGTTTGCTGATCCAAATTTAATCATCTATCCAAATAATTCATTTGTTTTCTGTTTTGAAATTTCAAAATGCAATTCAAATTTGAATTCAAATAATTCAATTGCAATTTGCTAAAATTCATAAGTAATTCATTCTTAATCCAATAAATGCAAATAAAATATGTTTTCCATGCTATTTCACATAACCTTTTCAAATATAAAATTTGTTTCATGGTTTGAATAATTTAAATTGCCTAAATAATTTAATCCTTGTTTAATTCATTTAAATTTTATAAAATCATAACTTGCTCAAAATAAAATATTTTTGAACATGCAAAATATGTTTTCAAACCATCAAAGTGTGAACTTTTCAAATGTGAGTTTGAATTTATGTTTTGAACAAATAAAAATTCGATTAAATTCAAACTTGTTTTAAATTCATTTAAAACCTGTTTAATCTTGTTTAGTTCATAATTAAATTATTGTAATTCCTTTTCCAACATTTGAAACATGTAATCCAACTAAAATTTGATGTTCTTTTCAAATATAAATTCTGTTAATTGTTTTGAACACTTTAACTTGATGAAAACAACAATTGCTTGTGTGACATGTTTAAGTAACCAAACTTTCCAAACTTAACCAATATTTTCCAAACTTGTTTTATTCTTTTACCACTTGCATCTATTGTTGTTATTTTGTTGTTATCATCATGAATGCATCATGGTAATCAATTTTCACATGGTAACTAAATTGTAGATCATTTGTTTCCACTTAATCCATGGACCTTTTGCCATATGCAATCCAATTGCATATGGGTCCATTTAAATTGTGTTATCATGTTAGCTAGTTTATTTTGATGCAACCATTAACTTGACATGCATCATTCCATGATTGTGCACTATGCCATGATATTGATTGTCTATCTTTCTGCATTGTTTGTTTTGCTTCTTCTCGGATAGACGACGACGTTGATACCGACGATCTTTACGACACCCCTTCTGAGGATCTAGCTCAGTACCCGGCTACTAGGTTTGCAGGCAAGTTATCACTCACATGAACCACTGTGTTCCTTTCAACATTGGTTACCGATACTTTCCGTTGTTCTTTTCTGCTAGCCTTAGTAGTAGTTGTTCTGTTACGAACCTACCACATGAATCCCTTAACCCTGATATTGCCTCATCTCCCTTCCTACAACCCATTGTTTGAGCCAGTGTCTTACTAGCATGCTTAGGTTGCTTTTGCTCGAGTCTGTTACCCGTTACTTTCTGTTATTATTATTCTATCATATTCTGGGGGCTCGATGTTAATCAATCAACCTGTTATTAATAATATGCTGATAAGGCACCGGCAGGAGGCCCTGTGTGGTTTTGGAGCCTGCTAGTGTCGACCCTAATAGGAAAAGGGTCTTGTCTACTGATCCATGATGAGCGCACTACCCGCATGTGGGAAGCGAGTATGGGCGCCCCCCTCAATTTGATTCGATTCGCATCTCGTCCAAATCATCTCATTTAGTTCGTGTTTTCCATTTGCCGCATGCATGTTTTTGCGAGCCCAGCGCAGGGTGGAACTTTTGTAGTCGGCATATAGGGGGACACGGTCTTAGAGTGCTATGAGGGTCCCTTTTCTTCGGGGCTTGATTAGCCGTGCGCCCAAGGTGCTTTGGGCTTGATGCGAAGAAGAGTTGAGTTGTGTTGAGTGCCCCGCTTGGTGGGAGGCATCCCATCTGGCGGGTTATTCATACGTGTACGGCCAAATTGGTGCAACCCTGCAGGGATAAATCTTCTCGAGAAGCCGTGTTTTCCGCGGTTATGGTTGACTTGGTGAAAGTACTGGCTAACAAGTACTCAGAACAACTTACACCTAACTATTGATGAATTGACTAGTAATAGACTTATTGACACAACAAACTTGATCCATTATTCATTAATTCAAATATGTGAGTTATCCTCGGATTGCTTCTTTGGATAAGGGGCGAGATCCAGGATGGGTTTGTTTGATGGTTAACAACAGTTGGTTACTATACGCTATCTTATCTCCTTTCTGTTAGCTGGAAGTTGTAGTTTTCTGTAGTTGGTTAGCGCAGCCAGTTGCAGCATCTTTCATATCCCCTTTCTTCCGTTGAACCAAGGTTTATGTACTTGGTGTTGACGGGTTACACTTTGGTGAACTGTGAGTCTTGCTTGTCAGTACGTTGGTGTACTGACCCCTTTGGGGCTGTGGTTTCCGCAGACTACGCCTACGAGGATCCAGGTGACGGCTACTACGTGGAGTTTGACGAGGCTGCCGACGAGTAGATAGCGGACCCGGGAAGGATCCGAGACTACGTGGATGGGCTCCGTCTTTCTTTCAGTTTCCCGGCTTCTTAAGCCTATTTGGATTTGTCTGTACTCAGACCCCTTTGAATGCTTCCGCTGAGTTGTAATGATGCTATGTTGGGACAGGTGTCCTCTGGATGATTGTATTTGCTATTCTCTGCCTTAGTGAAGGCCATTTGCAACTTATTTCAATCTTTTGTGTCTTAGAGATATGTTGTGATTATCATTCGTTTAACGCTTTTGACGTACCATGTGTGATTGGTATGAAGTATGTCGACAGTAGTGCCTTTGATCTCTAGTGGATAGTTTACATCGGCGATGGAATAGCGGAGCTTGGTTGTCGCACATAAGTGCTGGCCTACTCGAGAGCCAGGATGTGGGAGCAGGTATGCCCCATAATCCAAGCATCTGCTATCCAGTTCGGCCCGATGAGTATCCCCTAGAAGTCAGGGTGCGACAAATGGTATCAGAGCCTGTCTGCCTGTAGGATCCCTTTTACTGGTCGCAGTTTGAGTCTAGAAACTATTTTGTAGCTATATAGGAAAAATCAAACGTGAGAGTAGGAATTCTGCCATTTTTCTTCTTTCCCCACCCACCCACCCTTTTTCTGGTAAGGAAGTGCAACGTTGTTTTCTCTTCTCACCTAAACTTTCAAGTTAGGATTTCACGTGTTTTGGGTTCTCCGTAGTACCTCAGGATTTTTGGTCTCGTTTTCCCGATGTTGCTTCGATATCCTGTTCTTCTAAAGAACCTTTCGTCCGTTGAAACATTATTGTTGTTTTCCACTTCAATACTTCTACCGGCGTCTAATCAAAACCTTCCAAATCATCTGCAGATGGATCTCAGCTTCTACCCGCAGGTGGTTCGGATGACTCGCTGTGAGAGCACCGCCGGTTATCCGGAGTTGCTGAGGGACATGGTCACCTATCTGGGGTTCTATTGGGCACCAGAGTACCAGGTCTACGAGCAGCAGCGAGAGTTTGAGCAGACCTACTACCGAGCTATCGTCTACATTCTTTCAGATGATGGCAGGAACGTAGTCCACCGCTACGAGGCAGTAGGTTCCACAGTGGACATGGCTGTGCAGCAGGCAGCGTATGTGAGTCTCACCGTCCTTCGGGCTGACTACTGGGGGTTTGATGATTCCATCTATCGTCACATCCCCCGTGGTTACATTACGTCGGCGGGAGTTCACTTCACTCTCCACGGCAACCTGGATACCTACGAGGATGATAGCTCCAGGCTGCACACCACTGCTCAGTTTGTGAGGCACAGTGACGCAGTTGCTTCCACACTGTCTCAGGAGTTGGCTTCAGTCAGGGAGCAGCTCTACCTCGCGTTGACTCGTCTGGCGACGTACAGCACAGACTTCGTTGGAGACGAGCGCTTTGCACGTTTCGCTCAGCCAGCTGGTCTTCCTCTGCCAGATGCTGGAGGTTACGAGCCGATCAGAGTTCCACTACTCCACCTCGGTGCTGGTTACAAGGGATTCCCCGCTTTGGAGCACAGGGAGACGACGCTTTCTACTTCACCACCCCGAGAGTTGCTCTGAGAGCAGTCCCGATCTACAGGGATCGTCGTTCTACTTACTTCCGTGGGATTCCTCCTCACCGTATCTCTCGTCGTACTACTCGCCGCCGTCCTACGTGATGAGCATGGCAGTACCGATGTATCCGTTCCTAGCTATGTTTAGTTATCCTTTGGCATTCGAACCATTTATGGTGTGTTGAATATTCTGATGTATTTGAACATGTGATGATGTACCTGTTGGTTATCTATTCATGCGTCGGAATAATCTATCTTTCAGTTACTAAGTCTATCCTTTTCTATTGTTGTGCTAAAATGCATTTCTGTTCAGGATGCCTCCAACCAGGAACTCCCCGCCTGAGCCACCTCCGCTCACGGAGCTGTTGACTCAGATGACTCAGGTCGTGGCTCAGATGGCCCAGATCCAGGCTAACCAGCACAACAACCAGAATGCTCCACGGGTCAACATCAAGGAGTTCCTCAGCTTGGGCCCAAAAGCTTTCGTGGAAACACGCGAGCCCCTGGATGCTGATGACTGGATCCGTGACATAGCCAGGACTCTAGAGATTGCACATGTTGCTGAGGAAGATAAGGTCAAGTATGCCACCTACCTGCTGAAGGGTCAGGCAGCTTCTTGGTGGGAGAACTACCAGACCATGAGAGCTGGCTATCCTATCACCTGGGGCTGTTTCAAGGAAGCCTTCCTGAAGCACCACATCCCAGATGGTCTCATGGAAAGGATGCGTGAAGAGTTCTGCTCCTTACGCAGGGCAAGCTGGACGTTATCAGCTATCAGACTGAGTTCAATCGCCTCGCTCGATACGCTGGTGACGAAGTGTCCACTGAGGCCAAGAAGATGGCAAGGTTCCGCCGAGGTTTTAACCCGGAACTGAAGTACGCTCTCACAAATATCAAGTGCAAGGACTTCGAGGAGCTCGTGAACACAGCGCTCAATGAGGAAAATGGGCGCAAGGCGTTCGAGGATTCGCGCAAGCACTCGCGTGAGGGTGGTTCCTCCTCCAACATGACCACCCCTCCGCAGAAGCGCCGCATCTGGGTGCCAAATGGTGCTGTCACTCGGGCTCCATATGCCCAAGCTTCTCCAGGCTTTGCTCCCCGCCCACCCAACCCATCTCAGATGCAGGGTCAGAGGGTTCCAATGGGGCAGCCAAGGCCAGGCACTCCTCGTGTCGTCACTTGCTTCAAGTGCAAGGAGACTGGACACTACGCTGATAAGTGCACTCAGAGGCAGCTACCTCCACCTCCTCGCCCCAACACCAACCAGGCAATGGTTCGTGCTCCCCCGGCTAAAGCCTTCAACTCCAACAACAGGCCTGTCGGGAGGACCGCGAGGGTGAATCATATCAAGGCCGACAAAGCTGAGGAAGCCGCTGACGTCGTTCTCGGTATATTACCCGTAAACTCTTTTCCAGCTAAAGTGTTGTTTGATACTGGAGCATCGCATTCGTTTGTGTCAAAGATCTTTGCAACAGCATACAACCTAGTTCTGGTTCCACTAAGCAATCAAATCTATGTTCACTCTCCGGGAACTAAAATGATTACTTCCAAGATAAGTATGGACAATCAGATACTAATTGGAGGCCGCATATTCCTTGCTTCACTCATGTTACTGGGAAATTCTGACATTGATGTCATTCTGGGCATGGATTGGTTGAAGGCCAATAAAGCTAAAATTGACTGTGCTAACAAGTCAATAACTCTGTTCCATCCGGCTGGCCAGATAGTCTATTCTCCATATGATTCAAGTTCTGCTCAGCTGTTCAACCTCGATGCTAAACCTCTTCCTGCAATTGAGAATGTTCCGGTGGTTTGTGAATTCCCTGACGTCTTTCCAGAAGAGTTGCCAGGGATGCCTCCGGACAGAGCAGTTGAGTTCGTGATCGAGCTTGAGCCAGGTACTGCTCCAATCTCTAAGCATCCATACAAGATAGATCCTCCTGAACTGAAATTGTTGAAGGAGCAAATCGATATGTACATGGAGAAAGGTTACATTCAGCCTAGTTCTTCAGCTTGGGGTTGCCCAACCCTGTTTGTTGCCAAGAAGGATCAAACAAAAAGACTCGTGGTTGACTATCGTCCTCTCAACGAGAAAACCATCAAGAACAAGTATCCAATTCCTCGTATCGATGATATTTTTGATCAACTTGCTGGAGCCTCAATATTCTCAAAGTTGGACTTGAGGATGGGTTACCATCAGATAAAGATCAGAAAGGAAGATATTCCAAAAACAGCTTTCACCACTCGTTACGGTCTATATGAATACACCATCATGTCCTTTGGTCTCACCAATGCACCGGCGACCTTCTCTAGACTCATGAATTCTGTCTTCCATGAGTACCTCGACAAGTTCGTTGTGGTATATCTTGATGACATTCTGGTCTACTCCAAATCTGAGGAAGAGCATGGAGAACATCTTCGTCTCACTCTCATGAAACTTCGCGAGCATCGTCTATATGCCAAGTTCTCCAAATGTGAGTTCTGGATTTCAGAAGTTGCTTATCTTGGTCATATCATCTCTGCCAAGGGCATAGCCACTGACTCGGAAAAGGTTAAGGCAATTGTTGATTGGAAACCTCCTAAGACGGTGAAGCAAGTCAGAAGTTTTCTTGGCTTGGCTAGCTATTGCCGTCGTTTCGTCCAAAACTTCTCCAACATTGCTAAACCTCTCACTGATCTCACAAAGAAGGACAAGAAGTTTGTTTGGTCTCCACAATGTGATGAAAGTTTCAATCTCCTGAAGACTAAACTCACCTCTACACCTGTTCTAGTTGGCCCAGATACCACCAAACCTTTCCAGATATTCTGCAATGCATCTCTCCAAGGTCTAGGAGCAGTTCTTATGCAAGAACGTCAAGTTGTGGCTTATGCTTCACGTCAGTTGAATGCACATGAGCAAAACTATCCCACTCATGACCTAGAACTTGCAGCAGTTGTGTTTGCCCTCAAGAAATGGAGGCAATACTTGTTGGGTAACAAAACTGAAATCTTTTCCGATCACAAGAGTCTGAAATACATCTTCACTCAACCAGATCTAAACCTCAGGCAAAGGAGATGGATTGAAAAGATTAAATACTTTGATCTCACCATTTCTTACACTCCAGGCAAGGCTAATGTTATGGCCGATGCTCTCAGTCGCAAGTCCTATTGCAATAATCTCATGATCATGGAAAGCCAACCTCCACTTCATGAAGAATTCCAGAAGCTGAACCTTGGTCTTGTTCGTCAAGGTTATCTTGCTAGCTTGACAGCCACTCTAACTCTCGAAGATAAGATTCGTTCTGAACAATTTCGTGATGTTGAAATCAAGAAGATTGTAGAGCACATCAAAGAAGGCAATGATAAATTCAAGTCCTTCTCAATTGATGACAAGGGAACTGTGTTCTTCGAAGGACGCATTGCAGTTCCTCAGATTCAAAGTCTCAAAGATGTTATTCTCAAGGAGGCTCATGAAACTCCTCTCTCCATCCACCCTGGAAGTACAAAGATGTACCAGGATCTCAAGAGTCTGTATTGGTGGTCTGGCATGAAACGTGAAATTGCTCAATACGTTTCTGAATGCGACGTTTGTCAACGTGTTAAGGCAGTTCATCAGAAAACAGCCGGTCTTCTCCAACCTCTAAAAATTCCTGAGTGGAAGTGGGACATGATTGAAATGGACTTCGTTACTGGTTTTCCAAAGTCCAAGAAAGGCAACGATGCAATCTTCGTTGTTATTGATCGTCTCACTAAAGTAGCTCACTTCTTTGCTGTCAAAGAAACTATCTCAGCTAGCCAGTTAGCAGAGCTCTACACAGCAAAGATTGTTCCTCTTCATGGTGTTCCATTGGAAATAAGCTCAGACCGTGGAAGTATCTTCACTTCTCATTTCTGGAAGAGTTTTCAAGAAGCATTGGGCACCAAACTTCTGTTCAGCACAGCTTATCACCCTCAGTCTTAGGGGCAAGTCGAAAGAGTCAATCAGATTCTCGAGGATATGCTCAGAGCATGTGGTCTCTCCTTTGGCATGAAATGGGAGGATTGCCTTCCATATGCTGAATTCTCCTACAACAACAGCTACCAGGCAAGCCTAGGCATGGCACCATTTGAAGCACTCTATGGCCGCAGATGCAGGAGTCCAATCAATTGGTCTGGAGCTGGTGAACGTTCACTCTTAGGTCCTGACATTGTTAAGGAAGCCGAGGAGAAAGTTCGCATCATTCGTGACAATCTCAAGATTGCTCAGTCTCGTCAGAAGAGTTACTATGACAGCAAGCACTGGGACATGGTCTATGCACCTGGTGACAAAGCATATCTCCGTGTAACTCCCCTCAGAGGAACTCATCGTTTTGGTGTGAAAGGAAATCTGGCACCAAGATACATTGGTCCTTTCAACATCCTCTCAAGGCGTGCGGAAAATGCCTATCGTCTTGAACTTCCAGAAAAACTATCCAAGGTGCACGATGTGTTCCACGTGTCACAGCTCAAGAAGTGTTTCAAAGATCCAGATCGTGCAGTTGATCATGATTCCATTGAACTGCAAGATGATCTCTCTTATGAGGAGCACCCTATCCAAATTCTCGATGAGACCGTTCGTAAGACTCGCAACAAGAGCACCAAGTTCTTGAAAGTGCAGTGGTCGCATCATTCCGATAAAGAGGCAACATGGGAGACCGAAGAGGATCTTCGCAAGAAGTATCCGGACCTTTTCTCTTCTCCGTAAGGAATCTCGGGGCGTGATTCCTTCAAGGGGGGCGTTTTGTAACATCCAAGTATGAAAAACTCCCTAGTTGTTTTGTTCCTTGTTTAATTTAAGCAATGCATCATGTCATCATCCTCATTGCATTTGTTTCTTTTTGTTTTGCACCTGTTTTACCTTTGTTTTCATAATGAAACTCAAACAATTTCAAATGTTTATTTCATACTTGTCTTGTTACAACCTTTTTCAAATAAAGAAATGCAAATCAAAACCAAATTGCTTTCATTTAATTCCCTAATGATCACTTATTAAATTGTTGGTTTTAATCAAACTATTAATTCAATCAATTAATTCCAAATCACTTTCAAACTCAAGTCAAATCTTCAAATCAGCACCCAACTTGAGTTTATGAAAATCACCAATCAATTATACTCATTTAATCAAATTAAATCATTGGGGTCACCCTATTAAAATGTTTGTTTTCATTAAGGTTTAATTAATATTAAAATTCATTCAAATTTTGGTTCAAATGCAAACAGCAAGCAAATCTCAACATTTTTTAAAACAAGTCTTGGCAATTGTTTGCTATTGTTCTAAATAGCTTAAACTAATTTTCCTAGAATTTTTACTAACCTAAAACCTATCTTTTTCTTCCAAATCCAAACCCTACAAAAAAAAACAGAAAAGGAAAATTTAAAAATAAAAAGAAAAGGAAACGAGGCCAGGGGCAGTGGGCTGCGCGCGGCCCATTTCTTTTCCCTCGCGCGCAGCAGCCCATCTGGCCCGGTACCCCTTCGGCGACGTCCCCGTCGTCTAAACCTGTACGGCTCGAATCTGGAGCATGCCACGGCGGCATGGCGACGTCACCGACGGCAATCCTTGGCTTCCGAGCCCTATAAGGACCCCTACGAACCCTAGACCCAACCCTAATCCCTAGGCTCCCTGTCCCCCCTCATTTCCGCCGCCAATTCCACCTCACCGTCCACCTCCACCTCTCTGTTCTTTCTCACCGGCGGCCACCGTCTGAATCCACACTCACCACCGTCGCCATGCAGCTCCACGCACCCACCTAGCCACTGGAATCGCATCACCTCGCCACCCCCTTCCTTTTGGACACCGGAGGGAGCACGGAGAGCCACGGGATCTGCGCCGCCGTCCTCGACCATGCCGCTGCTGTCGCCGCCGTCAGCAGTCGTCACCGATCCTCTGCTTCGTCTACAACGGTGGTGAGCACCACCGTCTCCTCCCTCTCTTCCTCTCCTGCTTGCGCACGTCCAGCACTCGCATCCACCACCTCACTGCCTCACCAGATCGCGCACAACCACGGCTCCCCGCCGGCGATCTCCGTTCTCTGTCAGCGTACAGGTTCAGTTGCGCTTCAGTTAACTTCAGTTAACGTGGATCTGAAGAAATATCCTCTCCGCGTCGCTTACACTGTCACAAAACTGAATCCAGCGCACTGGTTACACCCTAGCGCGCGCGCCCGGAGGTCCCTGGTTCGATCCCTCGCGGTCGAATTAAACCAAATCTTTTTCCTGCGTGGCTGACAGGCCTGCCCCACCAGGCAGTGACCCTAGTGGCCACGCAAGCACGCACAAGCGCCACGTTGGCCCGTGGCCCACTGGCAGTGGCTATGGCTAGCCACTGTGCGGTGCAAAATGTTTAACACGTTTCTGTTTTAATTCCAAATACTTTTAAATTGCAGAATTAAACCCTAAAATTAAACTTGAATAACTTTTAATTTATAACTCCAAATAATAAAAGTTATATATGTTTGCTGATCCAAATTTAATCATCTATCCAAATAATTCATTTGTTTTCTGTTTTGAAATTTCAAAATGCAATTCAAATTTGAATTCAAATAATTCAATTGCAATTTGCTAAAATTCATAAGTAATTCATTCTTAATCCAATAAATGCAAATAAAATATGTTTTCCATGCTATTTCACATAACCTTTTCAAATATAAAATTTGTTTCATGGTTTGAATAATTTAAATTGCCTAAATAATTTAATCCTTGTTTATTCATTTAAATTTGATAAAATCATAACTTGCTCAAAATAAAATATTTTTGAACATGCAAAATATGTTTTCAAACCATCAAAGTGTGAACTTTTCAAATGTGAGTTTGAATTTATGTTTTGAACAAATAAAAATTCAATTAAATTCAAACTTGTTTTAAATTCATTTAAAACTTGTTTAATCCTGTTTAGTTCATAATTAAATTATTGTAATTCCTTTTCCAACATTTGAAACATGTAATCCAACTAAAATTTGATGTTCTTTTCAAATATAAATTCTGTTAATTGTTTTGAAACTTTAACTTGATGAAAACAACAATTGCTTGTGTGACATGTTTAAGTAACCAAACTTTCCAAACTTAACCAATATTTTCCAAACTTGTTTTATTCTTTTACCACTTGCATCTATTGTTGTTATTTTGTTGTTATCATCATGCATGCATCATGGTAATCAATTTTCACATGGTAACTAAATTGTAGATCATTTGTTTCCACTTAATCCATGGACCTTTTGCCATATGCAGTCCAATTGCATATGGGTCCATTTAAATTGTGTTATCATGTTAGCTAGTTTATTTTGATGCAACCATTAACTTGACATGCATCATTCCATGATTGTGCACTATGCCATGATATTGATTGTCTATCTTTCTGCATTGTTTGTTTTGCTTCTTCTCGGATAGACGACGACGTTGATACCGACGATCTTTACGACACCCCTTCTGAGGATCTAGCTCAGTACCCGGCTACTGGGTTTGCAGGAAAGTTATCACTCACATGAACCACTGTGTTCCTTTCAACATTGGTTACCGATACTTTCCGTTGTTCTTTTCTGCTAGCCTTAGTAGTAGTTGTTCTGTTACGAACCTACCACATGAATCCCTTAACCCTGATATTGCCTCATCTCCCTTCCTACAACCCATTGTTTGAGCCAGTGTCTTACTAGCATGCTTAGGTTGCTTTTGCTCGAGTCTGTTACCCGTTACTTTCTGTTATTATTATTCTATCATATTCTGGGGGCTCGATGTTAATCAATCAACCTGTTATTAATAATATGCTGATAAGGCACCGGCAGGAGGACCTGTGTGGTTTTGGAGCCTGCTAGTGTCGACCCTAATAGGAAAAGGGTCTTGTCTACTGATCCATGATGAGCGCACTACCCGCATGTGGGAAGCGAGTATGGGCGACCCCCTCAATTTGATTCGATTCGCATCTCGTCCAAATCATCTCATTTAGTTCGTGTTTTCCATTTGCCGCATGCATGTTTTTGCGAGCCCAGCGCAGGTGGCACTTTTAGTCGTCGGCAAAGGCTCCTGTTTAGTTCATAATTAAATTATTGTAATTCCTTTTCCAACATTTGAAACATGTAATCCAACTAAAATTTGATGTTCTTTTCAAATATAAATTCTGTTAATTGTTTTGAAACTTTAACTTGATGAAAACAACAATTGCTTGTGTGACATGTTTAAGTAACCAAACTTTCCAAACTTAACCAATATTTTCCAAACTTGTTTTATTCTTTTACCACTTGCATCTATTGTTGTTATTTTGTTGTTATCATCATGCATGCATCATGGTAATCAATTTTCACATGGTAACTAAATTGTAGATCATTTGTTTCCACTTAATCCATGGACCTTTTGCCATATGCAGTCCAATTGCATATGGGTCCATTTAAATTGTGTTATCATGTTAGCTAGTTTATTTTGATGCAACCATTAACTTGACATGCATCATTCCATGATTGTGCACTATGCCATGATATTGATTGTCTATCTTTCTGCATTGTTTGTTTTGCTTCTTCTCGGATAGACGACGACGTTGATACCGACGATCTTTACGACACCCCTTCTGAGGATCTAGCTCAGTACCCCGGCTACTGGGTTTGCAGGAAAGTTATCACTCACATGAACCACTGTGTTCCTTTCAACATTGGTTACCGATACTTTCCGTTGTTCTTTTCTGCTAGCCTTAGTAGTAGTTGTTCTGTTACGAACCTACCACATGAATCCCTTAACCCTGATATTGCCTCATCTCCCTTCCTACAACCCATTGTTTGAGCCAGTGTCTTACTAGCATGCTTAGGTTGCTTTTGCTCGAGTCTGTTACCCGTTACTTTCTGTTATTATTATTCTATCATATTCTGGGGGCTCGATGTTAATCAATCAACCTGTTATTAATAATATGCTGATAAGGCACCGGCAGGAGGACCTGTGTGGTTTTGGAGCCTGCTAGTGTCGACCCTAATAGGAAAAGGGTCTTGTCTACTGATCCATGATGAGCGCACTACCCGCATGTGGGAAGCGAGTATGGGCGACCCCCTCAATTTGATTCGATTCGCATCTCGTCCAAATCATCTCATTTAGTTCGTGTTTTCCATTTGCCGCATGCATGTTTTTGCGAGCCCAGCGCAGGGTGGAACTTTTGTAGTCGGCATATAGGGGGACACGGTCTTAGAGTGCTATGAGGGTCCCTTTTCTTCGGGGCTTGATTAGCCGTGCGCCCAAGGTGCTTTGGGCTTGATGCGAAGAAGAGTTGAGTTGTGTTGAGTGCCCCGCTTGGTGGGAGGCATCCCATCTGGCGGGTTATTCATACGTGTACGGCCAAATTGGTGCAACCCTGCAGGGATAAATCTTCTCGAGAAGCCGTGTTTTCCGCGGTTATGGTTGACTTGGTGAAAGTACTGGCTAACAAGTACTCAGAACAACTTACACCTAACTATTGATGAATTGACTATTAATAGACTTATTGACACAACAAACTTGATCCATTATTCATTAATTCAACTGTGTGAGTTATCCCCGGATTGCTTCTTTGGATAAGGGGCGAGATCCAGGATGGGTTTGTTTGATGGTTAACAACAGTTGGTTACTATACACTATCTTATCTCCTTTCTGTTAGCTGGAAGTTGTAGTTTTCTGTAGTTGGTTAGGGCAGCCAGTTGCAGCATCTTTCATATCCCCTTTCTTCCGTTGAACCAAGGTTTCTGTACTTGGTGTTGACGGGTTACACTTTTGTGAACTGTGAGTCTTGCTTGCCAGTACGTTGGTGTACTGACCCCTTTGGGGCTGTGGTTTCCGCAAACTACGCCTACGAGGATCCAGGTGACGGCTACTACGTGGAGTTTGACGAGGCTGCCGACGAGTAGATAGCGGACCCGGGCAGGATCCGAGACTACGTGGATGGGCTCCGTCTTTCTTTCAGTTTCCCGGCTTCTTAAGCCTATTTGGATTTGTCTGTACTCAGACCCCTTTGAATGCTTCCGCTGAGTTGTAATGATGCTATGTTGGGACAGGTGTCCTCTGGATGATTGTATTTGCTATTCTCTGCCTTAGTGAAGGCCATTTGCAACTTATTTCAATCTTTTGTGTCTTAGAGATATGTTGTGATTATCATTCGTTTAACGCTGTTGACGTACCATGTGTGATTGGTATGAAGTACGTCGACAGTAGTGCCTTTGATCTCTAGTGGATAGTTTACATCGACGATGGAATAGCGGAGCTTGGTTGTCGCACATAAGTGCTGGCCTACTCGAGAGCGAGGATGTGGGAGCAGGTATGCCCCATAATCCAAGCATCTGCTATCCAGTTCGGCCCGATGAGTATCCCCTAGAAGTCAGGGTGCGACAACATCCATATCACAACCATATCACAGCCTTATCACAGCGCGTCATGTTGTAATAACTGCTAGACACGCAATGTTTACACTAGGATGGGCATTATTTGTAATACACGAGAAAGAATTTTTACCTCCTAGATTGGAGGATATAGTTTGCTAACAAGACCATTATACATGACTTGCACGTTCCCTGAGATATGACCTCCTGAAATGTGATAACTTTCGAAGGAAAACACCGATTGAGATAAAACCAATTTTATTGGAAAGATCACTCTGAGAGCTACCCAGCCTTCAATTGATATCTTTGAATGAGGAATATAGAAAATACAATGCGTGGAGAGGTGTGGAACCTTTCTCAAACATGAACCAGTATCATTTTCCATATCACAACCATATCACAGCGCGTCATGTTGTAATAACTATTAGACACGCAATGTTTACAATAGGATGGGCATTATTTGTAATACACGGGAAAGAATTTTGTCCTCCTAGATTGGAGGATAGAGTTTGCTAACAAGACCATTATACATGACTTGCACGTTCCCTGAGATATGACCTCCTGAACTGTGATAAGTTTCGAACGAAAACACCGATTGAGATGAAACCAATTTTATTGGAAAGATCACTCGGAGAGCTACCCAACCTCCACTGGATATCTTGGAATGAGGAATATAGAAAATACAATGCATGGAGAGGTGTGGAACCTTTCTCAAACATGAACCAGTATCATTTTCCATATCACATCCATATCACAACCATATCACAACCATATCACAGCCTTATCACAACGCGTCATGTTGTAATAACTGTTAGACGTCCAATGTTTACACTAGGATGTGCATTATTTGTAATACACGGGAAATAAGTTTGTCCTTCTAGATTGGAGGATAGAGTTTGCTAACAAGACCATTATACATGACTTGCACGTTCCCTGAGATATGCCCTCCTGAACTGTGATAACTTTCGAAGGAAAACACCGATTGAGATGAAACCAATTTTATTGGACAGATCACTCTGAGAGCTACCCAACCTCCACTAGATATCTTGCAATGAGGAATATAGAAACTACCATGCATGGATAGGTGTGGAACCTTTCTAAAACATGAACCAGTATCATTTTCTATATCACATCCATATCACAACCATATCACACCCATATCACAGCCTTATCACAGCGCGTCATGTTGTAATAACTGCTAGACACGCAATGTTTACACTACGATGGGCATTATTTGTAATACACGGGAAATAATTTTGTCCTCCTAGATTGGAGGATAGAGTTAGCTAACAAGACCATTATACATGACTTGCACGTTCCCTGAGATATGACCTCCTCAACTATGATAACTTTCGAACGAAAACACCGATTGAGATGAAACCAATTTTATTAGAAAGATCACTCGGAGAGCTACCCAACCTCCATTGGATATCTTGGAATGAGGAATATAGAAAATACAATGCATGGAGAGGCATGGAACCTTTCTCAAACTTGAATCAATATCATTTTCCATATCACATCCATATCACAACCATATCACAGCCTTATCACAACGCGTCATGTTGTAATAACTGTCAGATGTACAATGTTTACACTAGGATGGGCATTATTTGTAATACACCGGAAAGAAGTTTGTCCTTCTAGATTGGAGGATAGAGTTTGCTAACAAGACCATTATACATGACTTGCACGTTCCCTGAGATATGCCATCCTGAACCGTGATAACTTTCGAAGGAAAACACCGATTGAGATGAAACCAATTTTATTGGAGAGATCACTCGGAGAGCTACCCAACCTCCACTGGATATCTTGGAATGAGGAATATAGAAAATACAATGCATGGAGAGGTGTGGAACCTTTCTCAAACATGAACCAGTATCTTTTTCCATATCACATCCATATCACAACCATATCACAGCGCGTCATGTTGTAATAACTGTTAGACGTACAATGTTCACACTAGGATGGGCATTATTTGTAATACATGGGAAAGAAGTTTGTCCTTCTAGATTGGAGGATAGAGTTTGCTAACAAGACAATTATACATGACTTGCACGTTCCCTAAGATATGCCCTCCTGAACTGTGATAACTTTCGAAGGAAAACACCGATTGAGATGAAACCAATTTTATTGGACAGATCACTCTGAGAGCTACCCAACCTCCACTTGATATCTTGGAATGAGGAATATAGAAAATACCATGCATGGAGAGGTGTGGAACCTTTCTCAAACATGAACCAATATCATTTTCCATATCACATCCATATCACAACCATATCACAGCGCGCCATGTTGTAATAACTGTTAGACACGCAATGTTTACACTAGGATGGGCATTATTTGTAATACACGGGAAATAATTTTGTCCTCCTAGATTGGAGGATAGAGTTCGCTAACAAGACCATTATACATTACTTGCACGTTCCCTGAGATATGAGCTCCTGAACTGTGATAACTTTTGAAGGAAAACACCGATTGAGATGAAACCAATTTTATTGGGAAGATCACTCTGAGAGCTACCCAACCTCCACTAGATATCTTGCAATGAGGAATATAGAAAATACCATGCATGGATAGGTGTGGAACCTTTCTAAAACATGAACCAGTATCATTTTCCATATCACATCCATATCACAACCATATCACAGCCTTATCACAGCGCGTGATGTTGTAATAACTGCTAGACACGCAATGTTTACACTAGGATGGGCATTATTTGTAATACACGGGAAAGAATTGTTACCTCCTAGATTGGAGGATATAGTTTGCTAACAAGACCATTATACATGACTTGCACGTTCCCTGAGATATGACCTCCTGAAATGTGATAACTTTCGAAGGAAAACACCGATTGAGATAAAACCAATTTTATTGGAAAGATCACTCTGAGAGCTACCCAGCCTTCAATTGATATCTTTGAATGAGGAATATAGAAAATACAATGCGTGGAGAGGTGTGGAACCTTTCTCAAACATGAACCAGTATCATTTTCCATATCACATCCATATCACAACCATATCACAGCGCGTCATGTTGTAATAACTGTTAGACACGCAATGTTTACAATAGGATGGGCATTATTTGTAATACACGGGAAAGAATTTTGTCCTCCTAGATTGGAGGATAGAGTTTGCTAACAAGACCATTATACATGACTTGCACGTTCCCTGAGATATGACCTCCTGAACTGTGATAACTTTCGAACGAAAACACCGATTGAGATGAAACCAATTTTATTGGAAAGATCACTCGGAGAGCTACCCAACCTCCACTGGATATCTTGGAATGAGGAATATAGAAAATACAATGCATGGAGAGGTGTGGAACCTTTCTCAAACATGAACAAGTATCATTTTCCATATCACATCCATATCACAACCATATCACAACCATATCACAGCCTTATCACAACGCGTCATGTTGTAATAACTGTTAGACGTCCAATGTTTACACTAGGATGTGCATTATTTGTAATACACGGGAAATAAGTTTGTCCTTCTAGATTGGAGGATAGAGTTTGCTAACAAGACCATTATACATGACTTGCACGTTCCCTGAGATATGCCCTCCTGAACTGTGATAACTTTCGAAGGAAAACACCGATTGAGATGAAACCAATTTTATTGGACAGATCACTCTGAGAGCTACCCAACCTCCACTTGATATCTTGGAATGAGGAATATAGAAAATACAATGCATGGAGAGGTGTGGAACCTTTCTCAAACATGAACCAGTATCATTTTCCATATCACATCCATATCACAACCATATCACAGCCATATCACAGCCTTATCACAACGCGTCATGTTGTAATAACTATTAGACGTCCAATGTTTACACTAGGATGTGCATTATTTGTAATACACGGGAAATAAGTTTGTCCTTCTAGATTGGAGGATAGAGTTTGCTAACAAGACAATTATACATGACTTGCACGTTCCCTAAGATATGCCCTCCTGAACTGTGATAACTTTCGAAGGAAAACACTGATTGAGATGAAACCAATTTTATTGGACAGATCACTCTGAGAGCTACCCAACCTCCACTTGATATCTTGGAATGAGGAATATAGAAAATACCATGCATGGAGAGGTGTGGAACCTTTCTCAAACATGAACCAGTATCATTTTCCATATCACAACCATATCACATCGCGTCATGTTGTAATAACTGTTAGACACGCAATGTTTACAATAGGATGGGCATTATTTGTAATACACGGGAAAGAATTTTGTCCTCCTAGATTGGAGGATAGAGTTTGCTAACAAGACCATTATACATGACTTGCACGTTCCCTGAGATATGACCTCCTGAACTGTGATAACTTTCGAACGAAAACACCGATTGAGATGAAACCAATTTTATTGGAAAGATCACTCGGAGAGCTACCCAACCTCCACTGGATATCTTGGAATGAGGAATATAGAAAATACAATGCATGGAGAGGTGTGGAACCTTTCTCAAACATGAACCAGTATCATTTTCCATATCACATCCATATCACAACCATATCACAACCATATCACAGCCTTATCACAACGCGTCATGTTGTAATAACTGTTAGACGTCCAATGTTTACACTAGGATGTGGATTATTTGTAATACACGGGAAATAAGTTTGTCCTTCTAGATTGGAGGATAGAGTTTGTTAACAAGACCATTATACATGACTTGGACGTTCCCTGAGATATGCCCTCCTGAACTGTGATAACTTTCGAAGGAAAACACCGATTGAGATGAAACCAATTTTATTGGAAAGATCACTCTGAGAGCTACCCAACCTCCACTAGATATCTTGGAATGAGGAATATAGAAAATACCATGCATGGAGAGGTGTGGAACCTTTCTCAAACATGAACTAGTATCATTTTACATATCACATCCATATCACAACCATATCACAACCATATCACAGTCTTATCACAGCGCGTCATGTTGTAATAACTGTTAGACAAGCAATGTTTACACTAGGATGGGCATTATTTTTAATACACGGGAAAGAATTTTTTCCTCCTAGATTGGAGGATAGAGTTTGCTAACAAGACCATTATACATGACTTGCACGTTCCCTGAGATATAACCTCCTGAACTGTGATAACTTTCGAAGGAAAACACCGATTGAGATGAAACCAATTTTATTGGAAAGATCACTCGGAGAGCTACCCAACCTCCACTGGATATCTTGGAATGAGGAATATAGAAAATACAATGCATGGAGAGGTGTGGAACCTTTCTCAAACATGAACCAGTATCTTTTTCCATATCACATCCATATCACAACCATATGACAGCGCGTCATGTTGTAATAACTGTTAGACGTACAATGTTTACACTAGGATGGGCATTATTTGTAATACATGGGAAAGAAGTTTGTCCTTCTAGATTGGAGGATAGAGTTTGCTAACAAGACAATTATACATGACTTGCACGTTCCCTAAGATATGCCCTCCTGAACTGTGATAACTTTCGAAGGAAAATACCGAATGAGATGAAACCAATTTTATTGGACAGATCACTCTGAGAGCTACCCAACCTCCACTTGATATCTTGGAATGAGGAATATAGAAAATACCATGCATGGAGAGGTGTGGAACCTTTCTCAAACATGAACCAGTATCATTTTCCATATCACATCCATATCACAGCGCGTCATGTTGTAATAACTGTTAGACACGCAATGTTTACACTAGGATGGGCATTATTTGTAATACACGGGAAATAATTTTGTCCTCCTAGATTGGAGGATAGAGTTCGCTAACAAGACCATTATACATGACTTGCACGTTCCCTGAGATATGACCTCCTCAACTATGATAACTTTCGAACGAAAACACCGATTGAGATGAAACCAATTTTATTAGAAAGATCACTCGGAGAGCTACCCAACCTCCATTGGATATCTTGGAATGAGGAATATAGAAAATACCATGCATGGAGAGGTGTGGAACCTTTCTCAAACGTGTACCAGTATCATTTTCCATATCACATCCATATCACAACCATATGATAACCATATCACAGCCTTATCACAGCGCGTCATGTTGTAATAACTGTTAGACATGCAATGTTTACACTAGGATGGGCATTCTTTGTAATACACGGGAAATAATTTTGTCATTCTAGATTGGAGGATAGAATTTGCTAACAAGACCATTATACATGACTTGCACGTTCCCTGAGATAGGACCTCCTGAACTGTGATAACTTTCGAAGGAAAGCACCGATTGAGATGAAACCAATTTTATTGGAAAGATCACTCTGAGAGCTACCCAACCTCCATTGGATATCTTGGAATCAAGAATATAGAAAATACCATGCATGGAGAGGTGTGGAACCTTTCTCAAACATGAACCAGTATCATTTTCCATATCACATCCATATCACAACCATATCGCAGTCTTATTACAGCGCTTCATGTTGTAATAACTGTTAGACAAGCAATGTTTACACTAAGATGGGCATTATTTTTAATACACGGGAAAGAATTTTGTCCTCGTAGATTGGAGGATAGAGTTTGCTAACAAGACCATTATAAATGACTTGCACGTTCCCTGAGATATGACCTCCTGAACTGTGATAACTTTCGTATGAAAACACCGATTGAGATGAAACCAATTTTATTGGAAAGATCACTCGGAGAGCTACCCAACCTCCACTGGATATCTTGGAATGAGGAATATAGAAAATACAATGCATGGAGAGGTGTGGAACCTTTCTCAAACATGAACCAGTATCATTTTCCATATCACAACCATATCACAGCGCGTCATGTTGTAATAACTGTTAGACGTACAATGTTTACACTAGGATGGGCATTATTTGTAATACACGGGAAAGAAGTTTGTCCTTCTAGATTGGAGGATAGAGTTTCCTAACAAGACAATTATACATGACTTGCACGTTCCCTGAGATATGCCCTCCTGAACTGTGATAACTTTCGAAGGAAAACACCGATTGAGATGAAACCAATTTTATTGGAAAGATCACTCTGAGAGCTACTCAACCTCCACTGGATATCTTGGAATGAGGAATATAGAAAGTACCATGCATGGAGAGGTGTGGAACCTTTATCAAACATGAACCAGTATCATTTTCCATATCACATCCATATCACATCCATATCACAACCATATCACAACCATATGACAGCCTTATCATAGCGCGTCATGTTGTAATAACTGTTAGACATGCAATGTTTACACTAGGATGTGCATTCTTTGTAATACACGGGAAATAATTTTGTCATTCTAGATTGGAGGATATAGTTTGATAAGAAGACCATTATACATGACTTGCACGTTCCCTGAGATAGGATCTCCTGAACTATGATAACTTTTGTGAAAAAAAACACCGATTGAGATGAAACCAATTTTATTGGAAAGATCACTCTCAGAGCTACCCAACCTCCACTAGATATCTTGGAATGAGGAATATAGAAAATACCATGCATGGAGAGGTGTGGAACCTTTCTCAAACATGAACCAGTAACATTTTCCATATCACATCCATATCACAACCATATCACAGTCATATCACAGCCTTATCATTGCGCGTCATGTTGTAATAACTTTTAGACACACAATGTTTACACTAGGATGGGCATTATTTGTAATACACGGGAACGAGTTTTGTCCTCCTAGATTGGAGGATAGAGTTTGCTAACAAGACCATTATACATGACTTGCACGTTCCCTTAGATATGCCCTCCTGAGCTGTGATAACTTTCGAAGTAAAAAACCGATTGAGATGAAACCAATTTTATTGGAAAGATCACTCTCAGAGCTACCCAACCTCCACTAGATATCTTGGAATGAGGAATATAGAAAATACCATGCATGGAGAGGTGTGGAACCTTTCTCAAACATGAACCAGTATCATTTTCCATATCACATCCATATCACAACCATATCACAGCGCGTCATGTTGTAATAACTGTTAGACGTACAATGTTTACACTAGGATGGGCATTCTTTGTAATACACGGGAAATAATTTTTTCATTCTGGATTGGAGGATAGAGTTTGCTAAGAATACCATTATACATGACTTGCATGTTCCCTGAGATAGGACTTCCTGAACTATGATAACTTTCGAAAAAAAAAACCGATTGAGATGAAACCAATTTTATTGGAAAGATCACTCTCAGAGCTACCCAACCTCCACTAGATATCTTGGAATGAGGAATATAGAAAATACCATGCATGGAGAGGTGTGGAACCTTTCTCAAACATGTACCAGTATCATTTTCCATATCACATCCATATCACAACCATATGACAACCATATCACAGTCTTATTACAGCGTGTCATGTTGTAATAACTGTTAGACAAGCAATGTTTACACTAGGATGGGCATTATTTTTAATACACGGGAAAGAATTTTGTCCTCCTAGATTGGAGGATAGAGTTTGCTAACAAGACCATTATAAATGACTTGCACGTTCCCTGAGATATGACCTCCTGAACTGTGATAACTTTCGTAGGAAAACACCGATTGAGATGAAACCAATTTTATTGGAAAGATCACTCGGAGAGCTACCCAACCTCCACTGGATATCTTGGAATGAGTAATACTGAAAATACAATGCATGGAGAGGTGTGGAACCTTTCTCAAACATGAACCAGTATCATTTTCCATATCACATCCATATCACAACCATATCACAGCGCGTCATGTTGTAATAACTGTTAGACGTACAATGTTTACACTAGGATGGGCATTCTTTGTAATACACGGGAACTAATTTTTTCATTCTGGATTGGAGGATAGAGTTTGCTAAGAATACCATTATACATGACTTGCATGTTCCCTGAGATAGGACTTCCTGAACTATGATAACTTTCGAAAAAAAACACCGATTGAGATGAAACCAATTTTATTGGAAAGATCACTCTCAGAGCTACCCAACCTCCACTAGATATCTTGGAATGAGGAATATAGAAAATACCATGCATGGAGATGTGTGGAACCTTTCTCAAACATGTACCAGTATCATTTTCCATATCACAACCATATGACAACCATATCACAGCCTTATCACAGCGCGTTATGTTGTAATGACTGTTAGACATGCAATGTTTACACTAGGATGGGCATTCTTTGTAATACACGGGAAATAATTTTGTCATTCTAGATTGGAGGATAGAGTTTGCTAACAAGACCATTATACATGACTTGCACGTTCCCTGAGATAGGACCTCCTGAACTGTGATAACTTTCGAAGGAAAGCACCGATTGAGATGAAACCAATTTTATTGGAAAGATCACTCTGAGAGCTACCCAACCTCCATTGGATATCTTGGAATCAAGAATATAGAAAATACCATGCATGGAGAGGTGTGGAACCTTTCTCAAACATGAACCAGTATCATTTTCCATATCACATCCATATCACAACCATATCGCAGTCTTATTACAGCGCTTCATGTTGTAATAACTGTTAGACAAGCAATGTTTACACTAAGATGGGCATTATTTTTAATACACGGGAAAGAATTTTGTCCTCGTAGATTGGAGGATAGAGTTTGCTAACAAGACCATTATAAATGACTTGCACGTTCCCTGAGATATGACCTCCTGAACTGTGATAACTTTCGTATGAAAACACCGATTGAGATGAAACCAATTTTATTGGAAAGATCACTCGGAGAGCTACCCAACCTCCACTGGATATCTTGGAATGAGGAATATAGAAAATACAATGCATGGAGAGGTGTGGAACCTTTCTCAAACATGAACCAGTATCATTTTCCATATCACAACCATATCACAGCGCGTCATGTTGTAATAACTGTTAGACGTACAATGTTTACACTAGGATGGGCATTATTTGTAATACACGGGAAAGAAGTTTGTCCTTCTAGATTGGAGGATAGAGTTTCCTAACAAGACAATTATACATGACTTGCACGTTCCCTGAGATATGCCCTCCTGAACTGTGATAACTTTCGAAGGAAAACACCGATTGAGATGAAACCAATTTTATTGGAAAGATCACTCTGAGAGCTACTCAACCTCCACTGGATATCTTGGAATGAGGAATATAGAAAGTACCATGCATGGAGAGGTGTGGAACCTTTATCAAACATGAACCAGTATCATTTTCCATATCACATCCATATCACATCCATATCACAACCATATCACAACCATATGACAGCCTTATCATAGCGCGTCATGTTGTAATAACTGTTAGACATGCAATGTTTACACTAGGATGTGCATTCTTTGTAATACACGGGAAATAATTTTGTCATTCTAGATTGGAGGATATAGTTTGATAAGAAGACCATTATACATGACTTGCACGTTCCCTGAGATAGGATCTCCTGAACTATGATAACTTTTGTGAAAAAAAACACCGATTGAGATGAAACCAATTTTATTGGAAAGATCACTCTCAGAGCTACCCAACCTCCACTAGATATCTTGGAATGAGGAATATAGAAAATACCATGCATGGAGAGGTGTGGAACCTTTCTCAAACATGAACCAGTAACATTTTCCATATCACATCCATATCACAACCATATCACAGTCATATCACAGCCTTATCATTGCGCGTCATGTTGTAATAACTTTTAGACACACAATGTTTACACTAGGATGGGCATTATTTGTAATACACGGGAAAGAGTTTTGTCCTCCTAGATTGGAGGATAGAGTTTGCTAACAAGACCATTATACATGACTTGCACGTTCCCTTAGATATGCCCTCCTGAGCTGTGATAACTTTCGAAGTAAAAAACCGATTGAGATGAAACCAATTTTATTGGAAAGATCACTCTCAGAGCTACCCAACCTCCACTAGATATCTTGGAATGAGGAATATAGAAAATACCATGCATGGAGAGGTGTGGAACCTTTCTCAAACATGAACCAGTATCATTTTCCATATCACATCCATATCACAACCATATCACAGCGCGTCATGTTGTAATAACTGTTAGACGTACAATGTTTACACTAGGATGGGCATTCTTTGTAATACACGGGAAATAATTTTTTCATTCTGGATTGGAGGATAGAGTTTGCTAAGAATACCATTATACATGACTTGCATGTTCCCTGAGATAGGACTTCCTGAACTATGATAACTTTCGAAAAAAAAAACCGATTGAGATGAAACCAATTTTATTGGAAAGATCACTCTCAGAGCTACCCAACCTCCACTAGATATCTTGGAATGAGGAATATAGAAAATACCATGCATGGAGAGGTGTGGAACCTTTCTCAAACATGTACCAGTATCATTTTCCATATCACATCCATATCACAACCATATGACAACCATATCACAGTCTTATTACAGCGTGTCATGTTGTAATAACTGTTAGACAAGCAATGTTTACACTAGGATGGGCATTATTTTTAATACACGGGAAAGAATTTTGTCCTCCTAGATTGGAGGATAGAGTTTGCTAACAAGACCATTATAAATGACTTGCACGTTCCCTGAGATATGACCTCCTGAACTGTGATAACTTTCGTAGGAAAACATCGATTGAGATGAAACCAATTTTATTGGAAAGATCACTCGGAGAGCTACCCAACCTCCACTGGATATCTTGGAATGAGGAATACTGAAAATACAATGCATGGAGAGGTGTGGAACCTTTCTCAAACATGAACCAGTATCATTTTCCATATCACATCCATATCACAACCATATCACAGCGCGTCATGTTGTAATAACTGTTAGACGTACAATGTTTACACTAGGATGGGCATTCTTTGTAATACACGGGAACTAATTTTTTCATTCTGGATTGGAGGATAGAGTTTGCTAAGAATACCATTATACATGACTTGCATGTTCCCTGAGATAGGACTTCCTGAACTATGATAACTTTCGAAAAAAACACCGATTGAGATGAAACCAATTTTATTGGAAAGATCACTCTCAGAGCTACCCAACCTCCACTAGATATCTTGGAATGAGGAATATAGAAAATACCATGCATGGAGATGTGTGGAACCTTTCTCAAACATGTACCAGTATCATTTTCCATATCACAACCATATGACAACCATATCACAGCCTTATCACAGCGCGTTATGTTGTAATGACTGTTAGACATGCAATGTTTACACTAGGATGGGCATTCTTTGTAATACACGGGAAATAATTTTGTCATTCTAGATTGGAGGATAGAGTTTGCTAACAAGACCATTATACATGACTTGCACGTTCCCTGAGATAGGACCTCCTGAACTGTGATAACTTTCGAAGGAAAGCACCGATTGAGATGAAACCAATTTTATTGGAAAGATCACTCTGAGAGCTACCCAACCTCCATTGGATATCTTGGAATCAAGAATATAGAAAATACCATGCATGGAGAGGTGTGGAACCTTTCTCAAACATGAACCAGTATCATTTTCCATATCACAACCATATCACAGTCTTATTACAGCGCTTCATGTTGTAATAACTGTTAGACAAGCAATGTTTACACTAAGATGGGCATTATTTTTAATACACGGGAAAGAATTTTGTCCTCGTAGATTGGAGGATAGAGTTTGCTAACAAGACCATTATAAATGACTTGCACGTTCCCTGAGATATGACCTCCTGAACTGTGATAACTTTCGTATGAAAACACCGATTGAGATGAAACCAATTTTATTGGAAAGATCACTCGGAGAGCTACCCAACCTCCACTGGATATCTTGGAATGAGGAATATAGAAAATACAATGCATGGAGAGGTGTGGAACCTTTCTCAAACATGAACCAGTATCATTTTCCATATCACAACCATATCACAGCGCGTCATGTTGTAATAACTGTTAGACGTACAATGTTTACACTAGGATGGGCATTATTTGTAATACACGGGAAAGAAGTTTGTCCTTCTAGATTGGAGGATAGAGTTTCCTAACAAGACAATTATACATGACTTGCACGTTCCCTGAGATATGCCCTCCTGAACTGTGATAACTTTCGAAGGAAAACACCGATTGAGATGAAACCAATTTTATTGGAAAGATCACTCTGAGAGCTACTCAACCTCCACTGGATATCTTGGAATGAGGAATATAGAAAGTACCATGCATGGAGAGGTGTGGAACCTTTATCAAACATGAACCAGTATCATTTTCCATATCACATCCATATCACATCCATATCACAACCATATCACAACCATATGACAGCCTTATCATAGCGCGTCATGTTGTAATAACTGTTAGACATGCAATGTTTACACTAGGATGTGCATTCTTTGTAATACACGGTAAATAATTTTGTCATTCTAGATTGGAGGATATAGTTTGATAAGAAGACCATTATACATGACTTGCACGTTCCCTGAGATAGGATCTCCTGAACTATGATAACTTTTGTGAAAAAAAACACCGATTGAGATGAAACCAATTTTATTGGAAAGATCACTCTCAGAGCTACCCAACCTCCACTAGATATCTTGGAATGAGGAATATAGAAAATACCATGCATGGAGAGGTGTGGAACCTTTCTCAAACATGAACCAGTAACATTTTCCATATCACATCCATATCACAACCATATCACAGTCATATCACAGCCTTATCATTGCGCGTCATGTTGTAATAACTTTTAGACACACAATGTTTACACTAGGATGGGCATTATTTGTAATACACGGGAACGAGTTTTGTCCTCCTAGATTGGAGGATAGAGTTTGCTAACAAGACCATTATACATGACTTGCACGTTCCCTTAGATATGCCCTCCTGAGCTGTGATAACTTTCGAAGTAAAAAACCGATTGAGATGAAACCAATTTTATTGGAAAGATCACTCTCAGAGCTACCCAACCTCCACTAGATATCTTGGAATGAGGAATATAGAAAATACCATGCATGGAGAGGTGTGGAACCTTTCTCAAACATGAACCAGTATCATTTTCCATATCACATCCATATCACAACCATATCACAGCGCGTCATGTTGTAATAACTGTTAGACGTACAATGTTTACACTAGGATGGGCATTCTTTGTAATACACGGGAAATAATTTTTTCATTCTGGATTGGAGGATAGAGTTTGCTAAGAATACCATTATACATGACTTGCATGTTCCCTGAGATAGGACTTCCTGAACTATGATAACTTTCGAAAAAAAAACCGATTGAGATGAAACCAATTTTATTGGAAAGATCACTCTCAGAGCTACCCAACCTCCACTAGATATCTTGGAATGAGGAATATAGAAAATACCATGCATGGAGAGGTGTGGAACCTTTCTCAAACATGTACCAGTATCATTTTCCATATCACATCCATATCACAACCATATGACAACCATATCACAGCCTTATCACAGCGCGTCATGTTGTAATGACTGTTAGACATGCAATGTTTACACTAGGATGGGCATTCTTTGTAATACACGGGAAATAATTTTGTCATTCTAGATTGGAGGATAGAGTTTGCTAACAAGACCATTATACATGACTTGCACGTTCCCTGAGATAGGACCTCCTGAACTGTGATAACTTTCGAAGGAAAGCACCGATTGAGATGAAACCAATTTTATTGGAAAGATCACTCTGAGAGGTACCCAACCTCCATTGGATATCTTGGAATCAAGAATATAGAAAATAACATGCATGGAGAGGTGTGGAACCTTTCTCAAACATGAACCAGTATCATTTTCCATATCACATCCATATCACAACCATATCACAGTCTTATTACAGCGCTTCATGTTGTAATAACTGTTAGACAAGCAATGTTTACACTAGGATGGGCATTATTTTTAATACACGGGAAAGAATTTTGTCCTCGTAGATTGGAGGATAGAGTTTGCTAACAAGACCATTATAAATGACTTGCACGTTCCCTGAGATATGACCTCCTGAACTGTGATAACTTTCGTATGAAAACACTGATTGAGATGAAACCAATTTTATTGGAAAGATCACTCGGAGAGCTACCCAACCTCCACTGGATATCTTGGAATGAGGAATATAGAAAATACAATGCATGGAGAGGTGTGGAACCTTTCTCAAACATGAACCAGTATCATTTTCCATATCGCATCCATATCACAACCATATCACAGCGCGTCATGTTGTAATAACTGTTAGACGTACAATGTTTACACTAGGATGGGCATTATTTGTAATACACGGGAAAGAAGTTTGTCCTTCTAGATTGGAGGATAGAGTTTCCTAACAAGACAATTATACATGACTTGCACGTTCCCTGAGATATGCCCTCCTGAACTGTGATAACTTTCGAAGGAAAACACCGATTGAGATGAAACCAATTTTATTGGAAAGATCACTCTGAGAGCTACTCAACCTCCACTGGATATCTTGGAATGAGGAATATAGAAAGTACCATGCATGGAGAGGTGTGGAACCTTTATCAAACATGAACCAGTATCATTTTCCATATCACATCCATATCACAACCATATCACAACCATATGACAGCCTTATCATAGCGCGTCATGTTGTAATAACTGTTAGACATGCAATGTTTACACTAGGATGTGCATTCTTTGTAATACACGGGAAATAATTTTGTCATTCTAGATTGGAGGATATAGTTTGATAAGAAGACCATTATACATGACTTGCACGTTCCCTGAGATAGGATCTCCTGAACTATGATAACTTTTGGGAAAAAAAACACCGATTGAGATGAAACCAATTTTATTGGAAAGATCACTCTCAGAGCTACCCAACCTCCACTAGATATCTTGGAATGAGGAATATAGAAAATACCATGCATGGAGAGGTGTGGAACCTTTCTCAAACATGAACCAGTAACATTTTCCATATCACATCCATATCACAACCATATCACAACCATATGACAGCCTTATCATAGCGCGTCATGTTGTAATAACTGTTAGACATGCAATGTTTACACTAGGATGGGCATTCTTTGTAATACACGGGAAATAATTTTTTCATTCTAGATTGGAGGATAGAGTTTGCTAAGAATACCATTATACATGACTTGCATGTTCCCTGAGATAGGACTTCCTGAACTATGATAACTTTCGAAAAAAAACACCGATTGAGATGAAACCAATTTTATTGGAAAGATCACTCTCAGAGCTACCCAACCTCCACTAGATATCTTGGAATGAGGAATATAGAAAATACCATGAATGGAGAGGTGTGGAACCTTTCTCAAACATGAACCAGTATCATTTTCCATATCACATCCATTTCACAACCATATCACAGCCTTATCACATCACGTCATGTTGTAATAAGTTTTAGACACACAATGTTTACACTAGGATGGGCATTATTTGTAATACACCGGAAAGAAGTTTGTCCTTCTAGATTGGAGGATAGAGTTTGCTAACAAGACCATTATACATGGCTTGCACGTTCCCTGAGATATGCCATCCTGAACCGTGATAACTTTCGAAGGAAAACACCGATTGAGATGAAACCAATTTTATTGGAAAGATCACTCTGAGAGCTACCCAGCCTCCACTGGATATCTTGGAATGAGGAATATAGAAAATACCATGCATGGAGAGGTGTGGAACCTTTCTCAAACATGTACCAGTATCATTTTCCATATCACATCCATATCACAACCATATGACAACCATATCACAGCCTTATCACAGCGCGTCATGTTGTAATGACTGTTAGACATGCAATGTTTACACTAGGATGGGCATTCTTTGTAATACACGGGAAATAATTTTGTCATTCTAGATTGGAGGATAGAGTTTGCTAACAAGACCATTATACATGACTTGCACGTTCCCTGAGATAGGACCTCCTGAACTGTGATAACTTTCGAAGGAAAGCACCGATTGAGATGAAACCAATTTTATTGGAAAGATCACTCTGAGAGGTACCCAACCTCCATTGGATATCTTGGAATCAAGAATATAGAAAATAACATGCATGGAGAGGTGTGGAACCTTTCTCAAACATGAACCAGTATCATTTTCCATATCACATCCATATCACAACCATATCACAGTCTTATTACAGCGCTTCATGTTGTAATAACTGTTAGACAAGCAATGTTTACACTAGGATGGGCATTATTTTTAATACACGGGAAAGAATTTTGTCCTCGTAGATTGGAGGATAGAGTTTGCTAACAAGACCATTATAAATGACTTGCACGTTCCCTGAGATATGACCTCCTGAACTGTGATAACTTTCGTATGAAAACACTGATTGAGATGAAACCAATTTTATTGGAAAGATCACTCGGAGAGCTACCCAACCTCCACTGGATATCTTGGAATGAGGAATATAGAAAATACAATGCATGGAGAGGTGTGGAACCTTTCTCAAACATGAACCAGTATCATTTTCCATATCGCATCCATATCACAACCATATCACAGCGCGTCATGTTGTAATAATTGTTAGACGTACAATGTTTACACTAGGATGGGCATTATTTGTAATACACGGGAAAGAAGTTTGTCCTTCTAGATTGGAGGATAGAGTTTCCTAACAAGACAATTATACATGACTTGCACGTTCCCTGAGATATGCCCTCCTGAACTGTGATAACTTTCGAAGGAAAACACCGATTGAGATGAAACCAATTTTATTGGAAAGATCACTCTGAGAGCTACTCAACCTCCACTGGATATCTTGGAATGAGGAATATAGAAAGTACCATGCATGGAGAGGTGTGGAACCTTTATCAAACATGAACCAGTATCATTTTCCATATCACATCCATATCACAACCATATCACAACCATATGACAGCCTTATCATAGCGCGTCATGTTGTAATAACTGTTAGACATGCAATGTTTACACTAGGATGTGCATTCTTTGTAATACACGGGAAATAATTTTGTCATTCTAGATTGGAGGATATAGTTTGATAAGAAGACCATTATACATGACTTGCACGTTCCCTGAGATAGGATCTCCTGAACTATGATAACTTTTGGGAAAAAAAACACCGATTGAGATGAAACCAATTTTATTGGAAAGATCACTCTCAGAGCTACCCAACCTCCACTAGATATCTTGGAATGAGGAATATAGAAAATACCATGCATGGAGAGGTGTGGAACCTTTCTCAAACATGAACCAGTAACATTTTCCATATCACATCCATATCACAACCATATCACAACCATATGACAGCCTTATCATAGCGCGTCATGTTGTAATAACTGTTAGACATGCAATGTTTACACTAGGATGGGCATTCTTTGTAATACACGGGAAATAATTTTTTCATTCTAGATTGGAGGATAGAGTTTGCTAAGAATACCATTATACATGACTTGCATGTTCCCTGAGATAGGACTTCCTGAACTATGATAACTTTCGAAAAAAAACACCGATTGAGATGAAACCAATTTTATTGGAAAGATCACTCTCAGAGCTACCCAACCTCCACTAGATATCTTGGAATGAGGAATATAGAAAATACCATGAATGGAGAGGTGTGGAACCTTTCTCAAACATGAACCAGTATCATTTTCCATATCACATCCATTTCACAACCATATCACAGCCTTATCACATCACGTCATGTTGTAATAAGTTTTAGACACACAATGTTTACACTAGGATGGGCATTATTTGTAATACACCGGAAAGAAGTTTGTCCTTCTAGATTGGAGGATAGAGTTTGCTAACAAGACCATTATACATGGCTTGCACGTTCCCTGAGATATGCCATCCTGAACCGTGATAACTTTCGAAGGAAAACACCGATTGAGATGAAACCAATTTTATTGGAAAGATCACTCTGAGAGCTACCCAGCCTCCACTGGATATCTTGGAATGAGGAATATAGAAAATACCATGCATGGAGAGGTGTGGAACCTTTCTCAAACAATCACCAGTATCATTTTCCATATCACATCCATATCACAACCATATGACAACCATATCACAGCCTTATCACAGCGCGTCATGTTGTAATAACTGTTAGACATGCAATGTTTACACTAGGATGGGCATTCTTTGTAATACACGGGAAATAATTTTGTCATTCTAGATTGGAGGATAGAATTTGCTAACAAGACCATTATACATGGCTTGCACGTTCCCTGAGATAGCACCTCCTAAACTGTGATAACTTTCGAAGGAAAGCACCGATTGAGATGAAACCAATTTTATTGGAAAGATCACTCTGAGAGCTACCCAACCACCATTAGATATCTTGGAATCAAGAATATAGAAAATACCATGCATGGTGAGGTGTGGAACCTTTCTCAAACATGAACCAGTATCATTTTCCATATCACATCCATATCACAACCATATCACAGTCTTATTACAGCGCGTCATGTTGTAATAACTGTTAGACAAGCAATGTTTACACTAGGATGGGCATTATTTTTAATAAACGGGAAAGAATTTTGTCCTCCTAGATTGGAGGATAGAGTTTGCTAACAAGACCATTATAAATGACTTGCACGTTCCGTGAGATATGACCTCCTGAACTGTGATAACTTTCGCAGGAAAACACCGATTGAGATGAAACCAATTTTATTGGAAAGATCACTCGAAGAGCTACCCAACCTCCACTGGATATCTTGGAATGAGGAATACAGAAAATACAATGCATGGAGAGGTGTGGAACCTTTCTCAAACATGAACCAGTATCATTTTCCATATCACATCCATATCACAACCATATCACAGCGCGTCATGTTGTAATAAATGTTAGACGTACAATGTTTACACTAGGATGGGCATTCTTTGTAATACACAGGAAATAATTTTTTCATTCTGGATTGGAGGATAGAGTTTGCTAAGAATACCATTATACATGACTTGCATGTTCCCTGAGATAGGACTTCCTGAACTATGATAACTTTCGAAAAAAAACACCGATTGAGATGAAACCAATTTTATAGGAAAGATCACTCTCAGAGCTACCCAACCTCCACTAGATATCTTGGAATGAGGAATATAGAAAATACCATGCATGGAGAGGTGTGGAACCTTTCTCAAACATGTACCAGTATCATTTTCCATATCACATCCATATCACAACCATATGACAACCATATCACAGCCTTATCACAGCGCGTCATGTTGTAATGACTGTTAGACATGCAATGTTTACACTAGGATGGGCATTCTTTGTAATACACGGGAAATAATTTTGTCATTCTAGATTGGAGGATAGAGTTTGCTAACAAGACCATTATACATGACTTGCACGTTCCCTGAGATAGGACCTCCTGAACTGTGATAACTTTCGAAGGAAAGCACCGATTGAGATGAAACCAATTTTATTGGAAAGATCACTCTGAGAGCTACCCAACCTCCATTGGATATCTTGGAATCAAGAATATAGAAAATACCATGCATGGAGAGGTGTGGAACCTTTCTCAAACATGAACCAGTATCATTTTCCATATCACATCCATATCACAACCATATCACAGTCTTATTACAGCGCTTCATGTTGTAATAACTGTTAGACAAGCAATGTTTACACTAGGATGGGCATTATTTTTAATACACGGGAAAGAATTTTGTCCTCGTAGATTGGAGGATAGAGTTTGCTAACAAGACCATTATAAATGACTTGCACGTTCCCTGAGATATGACCTCCTGAACTGTGATAACTTTCGTATGAAAACACAGATTGAGATGAAACCAATTTTATTGGAAAGATCACTCGGAGAGCTACCCAACCTCCACTGGATATCTTGGAATGAGGAATATAGAAAATACAATGCATGGAGAGGTGTGGAACCTTTCTCAAACATGAACCAGTATCATTTTCCATATCACATCCATATCACAACCATATCACAGCGCGTCATGTTGTAATAACTGTTAGACGTACAATGTTTACACTAGGATGGGCATTATTTGTAATACACGGGAAAGAAGTTTGTCCTTCTAGATTGGAGGATAGAGTTTCCTAACAAGACAATTATACATGACTTGCACGTTCCCTGAGATATGCCCTCCTGAACTGTGATAACTTTCGAAGGAAAACACCGATTGAGATGAAACCAATTTTATTGGAAAGATCACTCTGAGAGCTACTCAACCTCCACTGGATATCTTGGAATGAGGAATATAGAAAGTACCATGCATGGAGAGGTGTGGAACCTTTATCAAACATGAACCAGTATCATTTTCCATATCACATCCATATCACATCCATATCACAACCATATCACAACCATATGACAGCCTTATCATAGCGCGTCATGTTGTAATAACTGTTAGACATGCAATGTTTACACTAGGATGTGCATTCTTTGTAATACACGGGAAACAATTTTGTCATTCTAGATTGGAGGATATAGTTTGATAAGAAGACCATTATACATGACTTGCACGTTCCCTGAGATAGGATCTCCTGAACTATGATAACTTTTGGGAAAAAAAACACCGATTGAGATGAAACCAATTTTATTGGAAAGATCACTCTCAGAGCTACCCAACCTCCACTAGATATCTTGGAATGAGGAATATAGAAAATACCATGCATGGAGAGGTGTGGAACCTTTCTCAAACATGAACCAGTAACATTTTCCATATCACATCCATATCACAACCATATCATAGTCATATCACAGCCTTATCATTGCGCGTCATGTTGTAATAACTTTTAGACACACAATGTTTACACTAGGATGGGCATTATTTGTAATACACGGGAAAGAGTTTTGTCCTCCTAGATTGGAGGATAGAGTTTGCTAACAAGACCATTATACATGACTTGCACGTTCCCTTAGATATGCCCTCCTGAGTTGTGATAACTTTCGAAGTAAAAAACCGATTGAGATGAAACCAATTTTATTGGAAAGATCACTCTCAGAGCTACCCAACCTCCACTAGATATCTTGGAATGAGGAATATAGAAAATACCATGCATGGGGAGGTGTGGAACCTTTCTCAAACATGAACCAGTATCATTTTCCATATCACATCCATATCACAACCATATCACAACCATATGACAGCCTTATCATAGCGCGTCATGTTGTAATAACTGTTAAACATGCAATGTTTACACTAGGATGGGCATTCTTTGTAATACACGGGAAATAATTTTTTCATTCTAGATTGGAGGATAGAGTTTGCTAAGAATACCATTATACATGACTTGCATGTTCCCTGAGATAGGACTTCCTGAACTATGATAACTTTCGAAAAAAAACACCGATTGAGATGAAACCAATTTTATTAGAAAGATCACTCTCAGAGCTACCCAACCTCCACTAGATATCTTGGAATGAGGAATATAGAAAATACCATGCATGGAGAGGCGTGGAACCTTTCTCAAACATGAACCAGTATCATTTTCCATATCACATCCATATCACAACCATATCACAGCCATATCACAGCCTTATCACATCACGTCATGTTGTAATAAGTTTTAGACACAAAATGTTTACACTAGGATGGGCATTATTTGTAATACACAGGAAAGAGTTTTGTCCTCCTAGATTGGAGGATAGAGTTTGCTAACAAGACCATTAAACATGGCTTGCACGTTCCCTGAGATATGACCTCCTGAACTGTGATAACTTTCGAAGGAAAAAACCGATTGAGATGAAACCAATTTTATTGGAAAGATCACTCGGAGAGCTACCCAACCTCCACTGGACATCTTGGAATGAGGAATATAGAAAATACAATGCATGGAGAGGTGTGGAACCTTTCTCAAACATGAAATAGTATCATTTTCCATATCACATCCATATCACAAGCATATCACAGCCTTATCACAGCGCGTCATGTTGTAATAACTGTTAGACGCACAATGTTTACACTAGGATGGGCATTATTTGTAATACACGAGAAATAATTTTGTCCTCCTAGATTGGAGGATAGAGTTTGCTAACAAGACCATTATACATGACTTGGACGTTCACTGAGATATGCCCTCCTGAACTGTGATAACTTTTGAAGGAAAACACCGATTGAGATGAAACCAATTTTATTGGGAAGATCACTCTAAGAGCTACCCAACCTCCACTGGATATGTTGCAATGAGGAATATAGAAAATACCATGCATGGATAGGTGTGGAACCTTTCTAAAACATGAACCAGTATCATTTTTCATATCACATCCATATCACAACCATATCACAACCATATCACAGCCTTATCACAGCGCGTCATGTTGTAATAACTGCTAGACACGCAATGTTTACACTAGGATGGGCATTATTTGTAATACACGGGAAAGAATTTTTACCTCCTAGATTGGAGGATATAGTTTGCTAACAAGACCATTATACATGACTTGCACGTTCCCTGAGATATGACCTCCTGAAATGTGATAACTTTCGAAGGAAAACACCGATTGAGATAAAACCAATTTTATTGGAAAGATCACTCTGAGAGCTACCCAACCTCCAATTGATATCTTGGAATGAGGAATACAGAAAATACCATGCATGGAGAGGCGTCGAACCTTTCTCAAACATGAATCAATATCATTTTGCATATCACATCCATGTCACAACCATATCACAGCCTTATCATAGCGTGTCATGTTGTAATAACTTTTAGACATGCAATGTTTACACTAGCATGGGCATTCTTTGTAATACACGGGAAATAATTTTATCATTCTAGATTGGAGGATAGAGTTTGCTAAGAAGACCATTATACATGACTTGCACGTTCCCTGAGATAGGACCTCCTGAATTGTGATATCTTTCCAAGGAAAACACCGATTGAGATGAAACCAAATTTATTGGAAAGATCACTCTGAGAGCTACCCAACCTCGAATGGATATCTTGGAATGAGGAATACAGAAAATACCATGCATGGAGAGGTGTGGAACCTTTCTCAAACATGAACCAGTATCATTTTCCATATCACATCCATATCACAACCATATCATAGCCATATCACAGCCTTATCGCAGCGCGTCATGTTGTAATAACTGTTAGACACACAATGTTTACACTAGGATGGGCATTATTTGTAATACACGGGAAAGAATTTTGTCCTCCTAGATTGGAGGATAGAGTTTGCTAACAAGACCATTATACATGATTTGCACGTTCCCTGAGATATGATCTCGTGAACTGTGATAACTTTCGAAGGAAAACACCGATTGAGATGAAACCAATTTTATTGGAAAGATCACTCGGAGAGCTAACCAACCTCCACTTGATATCTTGGAATGAGGAATATAGAAAATACAATGCATGGAGAGGTGTGGAACCTTTCTCAAACATGAACCAGTATCATTTTCCATATCACCTCCATATCACAACCATATCACAACCATATCACAGCCTTATCACAGCGCGTCATGTTGTAATAACTGTTAGACGCACAATGTTTACACTAGGATGGGCATTATTTGTAATACACGGGAAATAATTTTTTCCTCCTAGATTGGAGGATAGAGTTTGCTAACAAGACCATTATACATGACTTGGACGTTCCCTGAGATATGCCCTCCTGAACTGTGATAACTTTCAAAGGAAAACACCGATTGAGATGAAACCAATTTTATTGGAAAGATCACTCTGAGAGCTACCCAACCTCCACTAGATATCTTGCAATGAGGAATATAGAAAATACCATGCATGGAGAGGTGTGGAACCTTTCTAAAACATGAACCAATATCATTTTCCATATCACATCCATATCACAACCATATCACAACCATATCACAGCCTTATCACAGCGCGTCATGTTGTAATAACTGGTAGACACGCAATGTTTACACTAGGATGGGCATTATTTGTAATACATGGGTAAGAATTTTTTTCCTCCTAGATTGGAGGATATAATTTGCTAACAAGACCATTATACATGACTTGCACGTTCCCACAGATATGACCTCCTGAACTGTGATAACTTTCGAATGAAAACACCGATTGAGATAAAACCAATTTTATTGGAAAGATCACTCTGAGAGCTACCCTGTAAGGACCCCAGACCGGCAGTCTGAAACCCTCTGTATGCATGCATTCACGATCCCAGAAAGATCAGTTGTGAACAACATACACAATTGGCATACAGAAATACATCATCCATTACACGAAGACATAAAGGTATTACATAAAAGATCACATGATCAAGTTTAACGCAACTGCCACAAAGGGCAGGCAACTTATCAAACACAGCGGAAGCCAATTAAAAAACACAACGTAGTTGAGCCCAAGTCACGCCTTAACCTACAGGCTGCTGACCCGGAGACGATCCTAGTTCGCAAAGCCGTCAACTCCGTACTTCTCTTCATAGATCTCCTTCGGAGGCTCCTTCTCAAAGTCTGGCAAGTAGATACTAGGGGCGAAACCATAATGAGTACATTTGAATGTACTCAGCAAGACATCCATCATGTCACTTACCAAACATGCAAATATTCTTATATGGTGGAATAGGTAGGCTATAAATAGGGTTCACTATCAATGGTGTTCATTATATGATGACACCACAGTTGCAGTCAGGTTAATCTGTATCTTCGTTGAAGAAGATACTTCAGAAGAAAATAATATAGTTTTATTTCTCTTGTAGATATCACATGTACAAGAGGTTTTGTAAAGTTTTGTTAAAGAATATTTTCTCTTTGCAACACTTCTTGGAAATCAGTTTCCAGAATTCTTGCTTAGAGTAGAAAAGGTTTTCTTTGCAAAACATTTTGTTTTGTATAACAACATCTGGGTTTTCATCATCGACGATACCTCCACGGTATAAGTTTCCATTCCTTTCCGAACTTCACAAGTTCAACACTTCCTTTCCAAAAGTCCCTTTCAAAAACCTCCTTTTTGAAAACATTGACACAATGCTAGCTACATGGCCATTCAACCGTCCATATACGAGGACGCGACTATTCTGAATAGTTTTACTCTGCAGAGGTGTACACAATCCACAAGATCCAGAAGATCAGCCGGAATCATCCACGGACTGCTCACAACAGTATGCGAACATCGGATAACTGGTCCAGACTCTCCACCTTGGTCAAGCCAGTACATGACTATCTCTTCAATCGGGACTTTGCTCCCCGTTATTGCGTCGCACACCGCCACGTCAGGAACCCAACTGATGCGTCCGGAGGGAAAATTAATCCCACACTTTGTATGTCGCTTGTTTAACAACTTGGCAACATTTCGGTTTAGAGGATCTCATCCCCTATAGCACATTGAGATAGACCATCCACTAACAAGAACAAGTTTCAAGCCTGGCCCCGTTCCCATGTTGAGGTAGGGTGGCAGTACGTCTTGGTTGTCCAGCGAAGACTAGGTTATGTGTCATTTTTGAAACAAACACTTTTCCAAAAATGACTCCTTCACAATCCTCCCGTGGACAAGGTCTCACCTTTCCACCGGGTTTTCCATAAAGCCTTTATTTTGTAGAATCACAATTTTAGGGTGTCCACTTAGGGACTAGTATATTTGATGGTAATAAATACCATAGGGTGGCTTATGGGCTTGGTATTACAAAGTTTAACTACTGGCATGATAGTAACCTATATAATAGTATAGTAGTAATAGCCACATAAAAAATAGTTTTGATAATCAAGTTTTGGTAAAACTTTAGAGGTAAAACATGCATGATAGATAATGATAAGTATTGTATCATCAAGCATCAGGATGGCTTGCCTGGTAACTCCTTGTGTCCCTGGTTTTTGTAGTGACTGGAACTTGAAACAGAGCTTCACGACACTTCCTTCCTCTTCGTTTTTCTAACATCGTAAAAAGAATAAAGGACACACATTCAGAACCAATCAAGGCAAGAAACAATACATAACAATACATACAGCAAGGAAACTAATAATAACCAATCTCACAATTATTAATTTAGGCAAACAATCAAACAAACACACTTGGCAGAAATGCCATTTAATAAGACAGCTCAAGGTTGGAGGAACATATCTCACAACCTTAATATCATGGATTCAGTGGGTGTGCCACTCTCATACCAAGATATTTAGAAACCCAAAATAAACTTAGTTTGACAAGGGTGAGACTACTAAGAGTATACAAAACATGCACAATAATAATCATGGAAATGGGTCTATCAACCAATCCACAAAAAGAACAAGGTAGCTAATCTGCTAAGCCTAAGTTCACATCAAGAATAAATAAGGCACATGATTTGAAAAAGTTACTTGTAAAAATCAGTGAGCCTACACAAGTGTAACAAGGTAATAGACTCATCACAAAACACACAATTTCTCATAGTGAGAACAATAGAAACAATGACTAAAAAGGAGGAATCCTACAGACATGCTTCTACTAAGGGTTTGCTATGCAAGCATGCATAACATGTAAAGTACTCAAATGAAAACAAGGAACCATGTTATCATATTAGGAAATGAAAACATTTCCTCATGCAAGGATACACAAATATCCACCAAACACAAGTTGGCAGGAAAAATAATTCAATACAAAAACTGCTAAGGAAACTAGTACTACTCAAACATGAAGAATCAATGGATGCATTTCAATAATGTAATTGAAATACAACCAGAGGGTCCATGTCATAAAAACAGGAGTGAAAAAACATCTATACTTGCTATACCAAAAATACCTCATTGTATAAAACAAGGCATCAATTTGCAGGGCAATTCCTACACACTAGTGGTAATAAAAAGGGCATTACTAGAGGAATCAAACAACACTCCAAAGATGGATTTTTCCTAGCAAGCCACACATGATTACAAACACTTACAAACAGAAGCATACACATTTTCATTTAGCACTAAAAATCCCAAGGAAAAAATACTAGGCACTCATTAATTAGAGAACCATATAAGAGAAACACATCTAGTGTGGGGGAAATAATGTTTCCACCAAAAATTCAATGACACCAGTTGGTGTTCCACTAGCATAACAAAGCATTAAGAGGTCACAAGGCCTCTGGTCGCACTTGCTAAAAATTAAGAAAAGACTAAACTAGCTTCTAGTGCAATAACTATACTAGTAGAAAATAATAGGATGCTAAAATAAGCAGGGTAATGATACTCATGCTATTATTCCCACACAAGTGAAAACTTTAGGGTTCAAGTACTCATAAAAACATAACCAAAATGCTACTGGTCCTATGAACACAACACAAAAATATGTGGCTACACAACCACAAATGATTATGCCAAAAATTCTACACATGAGAGAATTTTTCCAACATTTGCATAGTGATGACTAAACTACTCATGCTTCTCTACCAACTCAAATGCAAGCTAGCAGAGGTGATACCAACATAATATAAGTACCAACATGGTACTGGATACAATCTCTAAACACAACAATCCAAGTGCTTGCACATAAATTTATCACTCAAAAATACTATGCAAGTATTAACTAGAGATAAAGCATATGCTACTAACAAAAATCCTATTTCTTCTCAACTCAAGTCCACACAATCTAACATGCTAAAATAGCTAAGTAAACCTTAGAAAACAACTTCACAAAACTTTTACATGCTAGAAAACAATATTGCAACACAAAAATATATTCACACCAATTAATTATTTAAAATGCCAAAATGGCAGAAACATGCAAATTAAAGATCTGTCCACCAAATTTTCTATGATGCTCTAAAAATTAAACCCATCTAGGTTTGGATATCCCTAAACATATACAAGACCATCCAATTGAGTTTGCATAAAAATTCATCTTTAATTATTTTATAAAAATCACCAAAGTGCTCTCTGGTGTTTTACTAAATTGCATTCCATTTCAAAAATATTAGGGATTTGGAAGCAAGGTTAATTGATCCTGTTAGGAAATTTCAAGGGCTTTCCAATGCAATTGGATACACCTCATTCTGAGTTGTGAAATTAAAATGGTGCTCATTTTTCTGTTTCTGGTACCTGTTGCCAAAACATTTTTCGTTTCTAAAATATTCATCCAAATGTAGATCTACAAATTGGAGGTTGTTTAGATTTTGTTGCTTTACCACTGTGAATTTTAGCTTGGTCAAATTCATCGTTTAAGTTAGCTTTTAGGGCCAAAAGTAAACAGGTACATTTCTGTAAAAATTAAAAAGGAAAAATCCAACTTGACACGGGCTAGATCCACTATTGGGCCGGCCTGGACCATGTGACGCCCCGAGATCGGGCACTATGCAGATTTCAGCATTTCCGCCAAGATCCACATAATAACCGATTCCAGGTTGCCACTTGTGATAACATTACAACAGTTCACGAATAATCCGCAACAACAACAGAAAAGATATATACAAGACGACTCAAACGAGTCAAGGATACAACTGATACAATACAAAGATCCAAATGACAGCGGAAGAAACAACATAGTGTCCGACTACGGATAAGATACAAATTGGACTAAGAGTCCTGAAGATAACCGATGGCGTCCAATCCCTGCCCAGGCCAAGCCGGAGGGATTCCCAAGCTAACGTCGTCAGACTTCAAACCTGTTGACTGCAATGTGGAATATGCAGCCACGAAATGGATTCGTGGGTCAGTACGATTAAGTACTGGCAAGTGGATAAACCATACTCACAAGATACCAGCGTAACCAATCATCACAAGATACAAATACTTTGGGTAGAACGGAAGGAAGGGATTATTGCAAAGAAGCGGCAGCGGGCTGCACTAACTAACTACCGAGACGCGCTACAACATTCGGCTAAAAGAAAGGGATAAGATAGCGCGACAAAACCAACTATAACTACTCACCAAACAATACCAATCCAGTGTTACCCCCTACTAAGGAAGCAACCCAAGGAAACTCACACTGTTGATTAAGGTGACATTCATTTTTATGGTGGAGGTAATCTATATTACTAGTCACGTTATCATCGTTAAGTGTAAGTTATCTGAGTACTTGTTAGCCAGCACATTCACCAAGTCATCCATAACCGCGGACAACACGGCTTCTCGAGAAGATTTAACCCTGCAGGGATGCACCAATTTGACCGTACACGTAAGAATGACCCGCCAGATGGAAATGCACTTCCACCAAGCGAGACACTCAACACAACCCAACTCTTCATCGCATCAAGCCCAAAGAACCCCGTGCAATTGAGCACACGGCTAATCAAGCCCCACGAAGAAAAGGGGACCCTCATAACACTCTAAGAACATGTCTCCCTAAATGCCGACTACAAAAGTTCCACCCTGGCGCCAAGGGTTCGCACCTGCATATGCATGCGGCAAATGGAAAACCCGAACTAAATGAGGCGATTTGGACGAGATGCTAATCGAATCAAAGTTGCGGGGGCACCCATACTCGCTTCCCACATGCGGTTAGCGCGCTCATCATGGATCGGAGGACAAGACCCTTTTCCTAATTAAGGTCGACACTAGCAGGCCTCAAAACCACGCCGGGCCTCCTGCCGGTGCCTTATCATCAACTTAATATTACCCAAAACATTAACATGTTGTTGATTGAATTGAAACCCAACTATCAAACTAAACAGGTGATAGAACAAAGGAAAACAGGACTAGAGCGCAAACAAACCTAAGCATGCAACTACGACACGAGGGCCAACAAGGTAAACAAACAACAGTTGATAGGAAAGTGGAAGGAAGGCTATATCATGGCTGCAAGGTAAACATATAATAGGATCGAGACACAAGCATCGAATCATAAGGCTAGAATAAGTACAACAGAAAGAATCGGTAACAAGTGATGAAAGGCAGCCCTAGGTAGCAAGTGAGTATACTTGCCTGTAATCCAGCAAGTAGAAGTACATCCGCAGAACTTGTCGTTGCTCACATCATCTCAGCGTCCTATCCGCGAAGAAGCAACGAACTAGAAAAAACACCGGATGCAACAATTACTACTACGGCAAAAGATCCAGCATGATCCTATTTTATATGCATGACAATTAATTGTTGCATCAAAGTAAACCAATTGACATGGTAAACATATTTAAATGGGCCCATATGCAATTTTGGATTGCATATGGAAAAGCCCATGAATTAATATTGAATTAAATGATCTACAAATAACCATCATATGAAAGTTGATTAGAATGATGCATGGATGATGAAAACAATAAGAAAACAACAATAGCTTCAGTTTGATATGTTGTTTACCAAGTTTGCAATTTTATTTATTAAGTTATGAAATTTGGCTTCTTAAATGAGCTACACAAACATTTATTGTTTTCACCCATTTTAATTGTTCAAAACAGATAACAATATTCATATTTGGAAAGAACACAAAATTTTAGATGGAAAACATATTTCATTTGTTGAATTTGGATTTTAGATGAGCAATTTATTAAATTGACAATTTTAAATGCATTAATTAAGAAATAGTTGTTTTCAGAAATTTGAGTTATTCAAAATAGAAAACAAAGTTGATATTTGCAAAGTTCAGAGAATTTTGATTGGAAAACATATTTTACTTTTCAAATTTGGAGTTAAAATGAATTAGTTATGATTTATGCAATTAAATCAATTTAAATTGAGCCGGAAGCCCAACATCTAATTTAGGAGGTTCGAGTTATTTATCTACCCATCAAGATTAAATGTTGTTTAACATGGGGAGGCAAGAATATAGATGAGCTACACAATTTAAATGGAACCGGGACAATAAGTATAGCATCCCAACACATTCCATACTTAATTATTAGGTGATACTATTATTGCCCGCACCCACAATATGCAATGCAACAAGATGAATGATTTAATATGCACGATATAGATGACATTTAGAAAATAGGCATATAGGGTATAGGGTTAGGGTTTGGATTCGCACGTTCGAGAGAAATCTTCGGATCGAAGGTAGAATCTTCGGACGTAGCGGAAGTAGACGGTCGTAGAGGAAGTAGTGGAAGTAGTTGTTCACGGGTCGTCTTGGTAGCGGATCTTGGTGTTCCAATCTTCGGGGTCGGGGTGAACTTGTCGATCCCGCGGCAACGGACACGCACGAAGGCGGCCAACGCAAAGCGGACATGGCGAAGATCTTGGCGCATCGGCGACGAGGTACTTGTAGGTCGGCAGTATTCGTTCTCGTTTCGAAGATCTTGGCGATGGTCGATGTTCGACCTTCGAATAAACACATTCCCACGGCCGTCGTCGGTCATGGCGTCGTGGCGGATCTTGTCGACGAGGTACGTCGGGGAGGCTCTTGGCACGTGCACGGTAAGGAACTTGGCGGTGGTGTGTGCACGGCTTCGAGAAGATCTTGGCAGCTTCACGGTCATGTAATTGTCGATGAAGGCCTTGGAGGTTCCGATCTTCGGGTGCGTGGGAGATCTTGTTGACGGTCGAGGTTCGCGGAAGCGAGGTCTTGCGATCCCGGTCTTGAGTCCATGGACACGCACAAAGACGACCAGCACAAGCATCGGTGTCACCGGAAGATTGACGTTAAACCCAGCTCGGTGACGATCATTGACACCGAGTGCCTCTCACAGAGACAAAACGGAGGCATTGTGACGCCCCGAGATCGGGCACTATGCAGATTTCAGCATTCCCGCCAAATCCGCATAATAACCGATTCCAGGTTGTCATTTATGATAACATTACAATAGTTCACGAATAATCCACAATTACAACAGAAACAGATAGATACAAGATGACTCCGACGAGCCGGGGTTACAACTGATACAATACAAAGATCCAAATAACACCGGAAGAAGCAAACGTCCGGCTACGGACAAGATCCAAATTGGACTAAGAGTCCTGAAGATAACCGAAGGCGTCCAATCCCTGCCCAGGCCAAGCCGGAGGGATTCCCAAGCTAACGTCGTCAGACTTCAAACCTGTTGACTGCAATGTTGAATATGCAGCCACGAAAGAGATTCGTGGGTCAGTACGGTTAAGTACTGGCAAGTGGATAAAACCCATACTCACAAGAATACCGGCGTAGCCAATCATCACAAGATACAAATACTTTAGGATCAACGGAAAGGAAGGGGTTATTGCAAATAAGCGACAACAGGCTGCACTAACCAACTACAGAGATTCTATTACTTCCAACTATCAGAAAGGAGATAAGATCGAGTGATAGTAACCAACTGAAAGATAACTTCAAACAAACCCATCCTGGATCTCGCCCCTTATCCGAAGAAGCAATCCGAGGATAACTCACACCGTGGTATTAAAGATGAGTCAAGTTATTGTGTGAATAACCTATTACTAGTCAAGTTATTAATCATTGGGTGAAACATGATTGATCATTATGTTGAAGTTGTCCTGAGTACTTGTTAGCCAGTACTTTCACCAAGTAATCCATAACCGCGGAAAACACGGCTTCTCGAGAAGATTATCCCTGCAGGGTTGCACCAATTTAGCCGTACACGCAAGAATAACCCGCCAGATGGGGAGCTATCCCACCAAGCGAGGTACTCTACACAACCAACCCTTCTTCGCATCAAGCCCAAAGCACCGCGTGCTGTGCGTGCGCGGCTAATCGAGTCCCCCGAAGAAAAGGAGGACCCTCATAGCACTGGAAGACCACGCCGCCCTAAATGCCGACTACAAAAGTTCCACCCTGGCGCCAAGGGTTCGTACCTGCATATGATGCAGCAAATGGAACACCCGAACTAGTACGGCGATTTGGACGAGATGCGAATCGAGTCAGTTGAGGGGGGCGCCCATACTCGCTTCCCACATGCGGGTAGTGCGCTCATCATGGATCAGTAGACAAGACCCTTTTCCTAATTAGGGGGTCGACACTAGCAGGCCTCAAAACCACAAAGGGCCTCCTGCCGGTGCCTTATCATCAAGTTATTATTAACAGTAACATTAACAGGATTGATTGATTAATATTTCGAGCCCCCGGAACGGTAACAACAATAATAGTACGATAGTAAAAGAAGTAACCGACAACAGGCTCGAGCAAAAGCAACCTTAAGCATGCTAGATAAGAACAGGCACATACAAAGGCTGTAGGTATGGAGGTGAGGCAATATCAAGGTTAAGGGATTCATGTGATGGGTTCGTAACAGAAACAACTACCACTAAGGCTAGCAGAAAAGAATCAACGGAAAGAATCGGTAACAAGTGACGAAAGGCAGCCATGTGGCATGCAAGTGAGTATACTTGCCTGAGATCCCGCAAGGTAGCAGAACTTGTCGTTGCTCACATCATCTCAACGTCCTATCCGGGAAGAAGCAACGAACCTCGAACAAACACCGGAATGCAACAATTACTACTACGGCAAAAGATCCAGCATGATCAAGATATGGATGCATGACAGGTTTAAAGATGCATCAAGGTAAACTAGTTGACAAGATAAACAGATTTAAATGGACCCATATGCAATTTGAGTTGCATATGAATAGCCCATGAATTATGGTTGAAACAATTGTTTTCCAACTAACCAATAGGTGAAAGTGGATTAGCATGATGCATTGATGAGGGAAACAACAAAATAACAACAATAGAATCAATTGGAAATAAGGTTTAACAAGTTTGGAAATTCATTTATTAAGTGTTGGAATTTTGGTTACTTAAAGGTGTCACACAAGCATTTGTTGTTTTCATCAAATTAAATTGTTCAAAACAGATAACAAAGTTTATATTTGATAAGAACACACAATTTTAGGTGGATTGCATGTTTCACTTGTTGAGAAAGGATTTCAAATGAGTTATTGATGAATTAAACAAGTGTAAGCAAGAATTAAATGAATTTAATTCAAACATGAACTTATTTGAGTTTTTATTTGTTCAAAACATTAAATCAAAGTCATATTTCAAAAGTTTATACTTTTAGGGTTTGAAAACATATTTTATATGTTCCAAAAGAATTTGTTTTGATCAAGTTATGAAATTACCAATTTTAAATGAAATAAACAAGGTTTAAATTATTTAACCAATTTTAATTATTCAAAACAGAAAGCAAAGTTTATATTTCGAAAGAGGGTTTAATTTTGCATGGAAAACATATTTCATTAGTGGAAATTGGATTTAAAATGAGCAAGTTATTAATTTGGCAATTTTAAATGCAATAAATAGGAAACAGTTGTTTTCAGCAATTTAAATTATTCAAAACAGCAAACAAAATTTATATTTGGAAAGTACATGAAAAGTTGATTGGAAAACATATTTGGTTTGTGAAATTTGGAATTTTTATGAACAAGTTATGAATTTTGCAAGTTTAAGTGAATTTGACAAGTTTTCAAGTTTTGCACCAATTTAAAATATTCAAAACAGTAAACAAATTTTATATTTGGATAGAACATTTAATTTGGGACAGAAAACATATTTAAAAAGTTAAAATTGGAGTTGGGATGAATTTCTTATGCATTTTAGAACATTTGATGCAAATCTGCCATTTTTTTGGTAACTAGGGACTTAGCAAAATATTTTCCAGGGGCTAAAATAAATTGTAAGGGCCTATTGGTGATTTTGGGAAGGTTCTGTGACCAAACAAAAGGAAACAAAATTGTTTGGTTTAATTGGGAGAGGGGGGAGTCGAACCCCTCCCCCTGTGCTGTGCGTTTGTCTCTGCTAACCAGTGCGGCTGTTCGGTGGTTGTGATAGAAGAAGGAACTGACAGAGGATATTGTTACCCGCAAGAGTTAACTGAACCCGAACAGGTGTGCCTTTTCTGAACCTCACGAGCAGAGCAGAGCAGAGATCGAAGGTACCCGCTGCGGATCATCCATGATCGGAGCGATCTCGAGGGGTACTAGGGCGCTGCGGGCCGAGCGGTGGTGCGGTGCGGTGGCCGGCGTGCGGTGGACTCACGGGAGAGGGAAGGGAAAAGGAGGAAGGGGCGGAGCGCACCTGCTGTTGCTGTCGAAGGCGCAGGTGGCGGCGGAGGACGTTTCCGGCGACGGCGCGGCCGGCCCGGTCCTCCTCCCGCCTCCGAGTCTTCAGCGAAACTGGTGATGGAGGTGAGCTGGTTCCATTCCCGGGGGCAGCATCCCCTCGAGGTGACCGTGGGGGGGGGATGGGAAGGTGGCAGCCATGGAGCTCGGTGGTGATCGGGTGGGTTCAGAGGAAAGAAATCAGAGGTGGGAGGGAGAGAGAGGGAAGATGGCGGCGGCAGAGGAGGGGAGGGGAGAGCATTAGGGTTAGGGTTCGGAGGGAGATAGGGGAGGCTTTAAGGAGGGGAAAGCTTGAGGGGGAGGGGACCATGGCCACGTACTGTACCTCCTCGTGAGGAAGACGACAAGGGGGGGGCCTTCTGGTGGGCTGGGGGAGAAAGAGGAGATGGGCCTTGGGAGAAAAGGAGAGAAAGGGGTGGGCTTGCCTCTCTCCTTTGCTTTTTTTTTGTTTCTAGCTTATTATTTATTTATTTTTCCTCAAGAACATTTTTGTTTTGCAAAGGATAAGAAAGGAAAGAGAGATATTAGAAAATAGGGTTTTCTTTTAGGACCTATTGGTGATAACTTCCCAAAACAACAACAACAAGGTGGTGTAAAATATTTTCAACAATTTGAAACTATTAATTGGATATTAATTTGTTATGTGATTTTGTTGTAAATGGGGTTTGGTTTTGGAAGTTTGGAAAATAAACAAATGGTATTTAATGAGTTCAATCAATCAAACATTATTGAATTTAATTGGTTTGGAAAAAAAAAACATGATGCAATGCTTATGGGATGCAGATGATGCAAACAAAAAGAAAACAAACAGGTAACACCCCAGGTGTTACAGACGACACCACTAACAAGGGATTGCGCCCTCGCAATCCACCTGCTAACCCGGGAGGGGAAAGAAGTTCGACTAACGATTCTTCGTGCTTCCGGTTGATCTCCTCGACACCACTAACAAGGGCTTCTCGACACCGCTAACAAGAGAATCTTGCTCGGGTTGATGACGATCTTCTTCCACCAGGAATCTTCCGTTGATCGAACCTATTAGGTTAAAGGCTCAGAAAACGTCCACCCACGTAGGATTCTAAAACTTTGAAAGATTGAGTACGAGAGTAGACTCCAAAACAAATAAGATGGGAGGGGAAATAGAATAGAGATAAGGAGAAAACAAGAATCCTATTGAGATGTTTTTCCAAAATAGTTTAGCAGAAATAGTTTTTGACACTCTAGAAACAACGACCGTTAGCGAGGTTATCCTACAGGCTTTGCGGACCCGTTGCTTCGATAACCATTCGTATCGAAACAATATCGGGAATCGGAACCAAGGCTCTGATACCATTTGTGACGCCCCGAGATCGGGCACTATGCAGATTTCAGCATTCCCGCCAAATCCGCATAATAACCGATTCCAGGTTGTCATTTATGATAACATTACAATAGTTCACGAATAATCCACAATTACAACAGAAACAGATAGATACAAGATGACTCCGACGAGCCGGGGTTACAACTGATACAATACAAAGATCCAAATAACAGCGGAAGAAGCAAACGTCCGGCTACGGACAAGATCCAAATTGGACTAAGAGTCCTGAAGATAACCGAAGGCGTCCAATCCCTGCCCAGGCCAAGCCGGAGGGATTCCCAAGCTAACGTCGTCAGACTTCAAACCTGTTGACTGCAATGTTGAATATGCAGCCACGAAAGAGATTCGTGGGTCAGTACGGTTAAGTACTGGCAAGTGGATAAAACCCATACTCACAAGAATACCGGCGTAGACAATCATCACAAGATACAAATACTTTAGGATCAACGGAAAGGAAGGGGTTATTGCAAATAAGCGACAACAGGCTGCACTAACCAACTACAGAGATTCTATTACTTCCAACTATCAGAAAGGAGATAAGATCGAGTGATAGTAACCAACTGAAAGATAACTTCAAACAAACCCATCCTGGATCTCGCCCCTTATCCGAAGAAGCAATCCGAGGATAACTCACACCGTGGTATTAAAGATGAGTCAAGTTATTGTGTGAATAACCTATTACTAGTCAAGTTATTAATCATTGGGTGAAACATGATTGATCATTATGTTGAAGTTGTCCTGAGTACTTGTTAGCCAGTACTTTCACCAAGTAATCCATAACCGCGGAAAACACGGCTTCTCGAGAAGATTATCCCTGCAGGGTTGCACCAATTTAGCCGTACACGCAAGAATAACCCGCCAGATGGGGAGCTATCCCACCAAGCGAGGTACTCTACACAACCAACCCTTCTTCGCATCAAGCCCAAAGCACCGCGTGCTGTGCGTGCGCGGCTAATCGAGTCCCCCGAAGAAAAGGAGGACCCTCATAGCACTGGAAGACCACGCCGCCCTAAATGCCGACTACAAAAGTTCCACCCTGGCGCCAAGGGTTCGTACCTGCATATGATGCAGCAAATGGAACACCCGAACTAGTACGGCGATTTGGACGAGATGCGAATCGAGTCAGTTGAGGGGGGCGCCCATACTCGCTTCCCACATGCGGGTAGTGCGCTCATCATGGATCAGTAGACAAGACCCTTTTCCTAATTAGGGGGTCGACACTAGCAGGCCTCAAAACCACAAAGGGCCTCCTGCCGGTGCCTTATCATCAAGTTATTATTAACAGTAACATTAACAGGATTGATTGATTAATATTTCGAGCCCCCGGAACGGTAACAACAATAATAGTACGATAGTAAAAGAAGTAACCGACAACAGGCTCGAGCAAAAGCAACCTTAAGCATGCTAGATAAGAACAGGCACATACAAAGGCTGTAGGTATGGAGGTGAGGCAATATCAAGGTTAAGGGATTCATGTGATGGGTTCGTAACAGAAACAACTACCACTAAGGCTAGCAGAAAAGAATCAACGGAAAGAATCGGTAACAAGTGATGAAAGGCAGCCATGTGGCATGCAAGTGAGTATACTTGCCTGAGATCCCGCAAGGTAGCAGAACTTGTCGTTGCTCACATCATCTCAACGTCCTATCCGGGAAGAAGCAACGAACCTCGAACAAACACCGGAATGCAACAATTACTACTACGGCAAAAGATCCAGCATGATCAAGATATGGATGCATGACAGGTTTAAAGATGCATCAAGGTAAACTAGTTGACAAGATAAACAGATTTAAATGGACCCATATGCAATTTGAGTTGCATATGAATAGCCCATGAATTATGGTTGAAACAATTGTTTTCCAACTAACCAATAGGTGAAAGTGGATTAGCATGATGCATTGATGAGGGAAACAACAAAATAACAACAATAGAATCAATTGGAAATAAGGTTTAACAAGTTTGGAAATTCATTTATTAAGTGTTGGAATTTTGGTTACTTAAAGGTGTCACACAAGCATTTGTTGTTTTCATCAAATTAAATTGTTCAAAACAGATAACAAAGTTTATATTTTATAAGAACACACAATTTTAGGTGGATTGCATGTTTCACTTGTTGAGAAAGGATTTCAAATGAGTTATTGATGAATTAAACAAGTGTAAGCAAGAATTAAATGAATTTAATTCAAACATGAACTTATTTGAGTTTTTATTTGTTCAAAACATTAAATCAAAGTCATATTTCAAAAGTTTATACTTTTAGGGTTTGAAAACATATTTTATATGTTCCAAAAGAATTTGTTTTGATCAAGTTATGAAATTACCAATTTTAAATGAAATAAACAAGGTTTAAATTATTTAACCAATTTTAATTATTCAAAACAGAAAGCAAAGTTTATATTTGGAAAGAGGGTTTAATTTTGCATGGAAAACATATTTCATTAGTGGAAATTGGATTTAAAATGAGCAAGTTATTAATTTGGCAATTTTAAATGCAATAAATAGGAAACAGTTGTTTTCAGCAATTTAAATTATTCAAAACAGCAAACAAAATTTATATTTGGAAAGTACATGAAAAATTGATTGGAAAACATATTTGGTTTGTGAAATTTGGAATTTTTATGAACAAGTTATGAATTTTGCAAGTTTAAGTGAATTTGACAAGTTTTCAAGTTTTGCACCAATTTAAAATATTCAAAACAGTAAACAAATTTTATATTTGGATAGAACATTTAATTTGGGACAGAAAACATATTTAAAAAGTTAAAATTGGAGTTGGGATGAATTTCTTATGCATTTTAGAACATTTGATGCAAATCTGCCATTTTTTTGGTAACTAGGGACTTAGCAAAATATTTTCCAGGGGCTAAAATAAATTGTAAGGGCCTATTGGTGATTTTGGGAAGGTTCTGTGACCAAACAAAAGGAAACAAAATTGTTTGGTTTAATTGGGAGAGGGGGAGTCGAACCCCTCCCCCTGTGCTGTGCGTTTGTCTCTGCTAACCAGTGCGGCTGTTCGGTGGTTGTGATAGAAGAAGGAACTGACAGAGGATATTGTTACCCGCAAGAGTTAACTGAACCCGAACAGGTGTGCCTTTTCTGAACCTCACGAGCAGAGCAGAGCAGAGATCGAAGGTACCCGCTGCGGATCATCCATGATCGGAGCGATCTCGAGGGGTACTAGGGCGCTGCGGGCCGAGCGGTGGTGCGGTGCGGTGGCCGGCGTGCGGTGGACTCACGGGAGAGGGAAGGGAAAAGGAGGAAGGGGCGGAGCGCACCTGCTGTTGCTGTCGAAGGCGCAGGTGGCGGCGGAGGACGTTTCCGGCGACGGCGCGGCCGGCCCGGTCCTCCTCCCGCCTCCGAGTCTTCAGCGAAACTGGTGATGGAGCTGAGCTGGTTCCATTCCCGGGGTCAGCATCCCCTCGAGGTGACCGTGGGGGGGGATGGGAAGGTGGCAGCCATGGAGCTCGGTGGTGATCGGGTGGGTTCAGAGGAAAGAAATCAGAGGTGGGAGGGAGAGAGAGGGAAGATGGCGGCGGCAGAGGAGGGGAGGGGAGAGCATTAGGGTTAGGGTTCGGAGGGAGATAGGGGAGGCTTTAAGGAGGGGAAAGCTTGAGGGGGAGGGGACCATGGCCACGTACTGTACCTCCTCGTGAGGAAGACGACAAGGGGGGGGCCTTCTGGTGGGCTGGGGGAGAAAGAGGAGATGGGCCTTGGGAGAAAAGGAGAGAAAGGGGTGGGCTTGCCTCTCTCCTTTGCTTTTTTTTTTGTTTCTAGCTTATTATTTATTTATTTTTCCTCAAGAACATTTTTGTTTTGCAAAGGATAAGAAAGGAAAGAGAGATAGTAGAAAATAGGGTTTTCTTTTAGGACCTATTGGTGATAACTTCCCAAAACAACAACAACAAGGTGGTGTAAAATATTTTCAACAATTTGAAACTATTAATTGGATATTAATTTGTTATGTGATTTTGTTGTAAATGGGGTTTGGTTTTGGAAGTTTGGAAAATAAACAAATGGTATTTAATGAGTTCAATCAATCAAACATTATTGAATTTAATTGGTTTGGAAAAAAAAAACATGATGCAATGCTTATGGGATGCAGATGATGCAAACAAAAAGAAAACAAACAGGTAACACCCCAGGTGTTACAGGCATCTACCCCAAACAGAACATTAGAATGAACAGATGCCCGCGAGGAACCCAGCCTCATGTGGTATTTTCATCGAACACTTGCTGGGCATCAAGAACAGAGTGAGGAGGGACGGGCTCGGGGAGATGGAACGGATGCGGGGCTCGGTTGGATCGGCGGACGTGGAGGGAGACGTACTCGGCGCCGAAGACCTGGTCCATGGCGGCCTACGCCGCGGACAAGAGCTTGGTGGCGAGGCCGAGCTTGCGGTGAGAGCGGAGCACGGCGAGGGAGGTGATGTGGCCGTGGCAGGGCCCTGAGGGATCTTCCTCCATCTTGGCCAGCACGTAGCCGACGATGCGGCCGCCGTAGTCCTCCGCCACGAACAGCAGCTGCGGCCAGGAGAGCATTGGGGCCGACGGCGGCGCTGACCGGTGCGAGGAGGGCGGATGGCAGCGGCCTGGCCGAGATAGAGGGGAGGGGACGGCAAGGTGGGGGGCTTCTGCTCGGGGAAAGGAGGACGGCGACGAGCTCGGAGGTGGGGCGCTGGAGCAAGGGCGAGGTCGAGGACGACCAACCCACGGGAGAAGAGCGAGCAGGGCTCGGGAGGAGGAGGACGAGGGGATCGATCGATCCCCTCCTGGCGGCGGTGTGCGTGTGTTGCGTGCGTGTGTTAGGTGGGCTAGGGTTAGGTGTGGCTAAAAGCTAGGCCGGTTTGGCTTGGCAAGCCCAAACGTTTTTTTTTCATTTGTATATTATTATTTTCAGAAAACAACAACAATGATTTAGGGAATAATAGAAAGAGCTCAAACAAAAATGGAATTTTCTGCAATTTAGTTGATTTGAAATTTGTGAAGGAAAATAGATGTTTCAAATAAGATGCAATGCATGATTCCATGCCATGAAAAAGAAAAACAACACACAATTTTGTTTGGGGGGAAAAAAACCCCGGGTGTTACAGACGACACCACTAACAAGGGATTACGCCCTCGCAATCCACCCAAGGCAAGGGGAAGAGAGGTGTCAACTAAGGAGTCTTCGTGCTGCGGTTGATTTCCCGGGTCAGTGGGCGGATCTCTTCTTCTCGACACAACTAACAAAAGTTTCTCGACACCACTAACAAGAGATTCTTTCTCGGGTTGATTACGATGTTCTTCCACCAGGAATCTTCCGATGATCGAACCTATTAGGTTAAAGGCTCAGAAAATGTCCACCCACGTAGGATCCTAAAACTTGGAAAGATTGAGAGGAAGAGAGACTCCAAAACAAACAAGATGAGAGGAGAAATAGAACACTAGTAGGGAAAGGGCTACCAGTGACGAACAAATATCAGCTACCGCTGGCGAACATGTGTTCGCCAGCGCTAGCACGCCAGTGGTAGCAGGTTACCACTGGCGAACACCACTTCGCCAGCGGTAGTGCATGTTACCGCTGGCGAACAAGGCCTTGTTCGCCAGCGCTATGTTCGCCAGCGGTAGCTCCTCTGTTCGCCAGCGGTATTTGTTCGCCAGCGGTAGTAAACCTGTTCGCCAGTGCTACCGTTCGCCAGCGGTAGGTACTTTGTTCGCCAGTGGTAAGTTTCACAGGTTTTGATTTTTTCTTTTTTTTTGTATAACAGTTTGTATATTCTGATTCTGTATATTCCCAGGTCCAAATACATTCAAATTCTATAATTTGTATTTTTTGTATAACAGTTTGTATATATGTATATGCAATACACAAACCGAGATCCAATATCGATAACGAAAATAATAACACATCGATCTCAATAACATCCTTCTCATAAATATTAATACACATCGATCTCTCGAACCATTACAAAAGTATGACACATCGATCTCAATAACATGCTTTTCATAAATAGCCATCTAATTAGTTTAACGATTACAAAAGTATGACATCGATACAACGCGCGATATAGATCAATCACAAACAAGACATATATATATATGCGGCCCGCCTCCGCTTTAGCTTCCGCCTCCGCTTGCGATCTTTCGCTAGGGCCAGCGCGCCGTCGACTTCTTCATCTCTCTGTAGACCAAGATAAAAGCATTAGACCGGCAAAGGAAATCACAAGTTCTTATTAGGAGCAATTCGTAACAAATCGAATACATACCGTCGATCATTTCTTCCTCGATGTTGTGATCTTCTGTTTCTTCTCCGGCGGGAACGGAAGAGCACCTTCTAACGAGTTGAATGGTCTCTCGTCAGTCTGCTCTAGCACACATTGTCGCAACTCATTGTTAGATGGTGGGGTACCGTTCCAGTGGAAGGTAGATCCTGAAGTTACTACATCCTTATAGATGATTGTGCAGAGCTTGCGCTGGATGCGACCAAAGTTTTGTTTGTACTCAGCATCAGACCATTCCACGATGCTGCGAGACCATTTGTCCACAGCAGCCATGTATTGCAGACTATGTTGGTCCTTCACGATCTCCGTCATGTGTTGGATGAGGTACCATGCCTCCATTTGGCCGCCTGGCGCCTGCTTGGGGCAGGGAAACTCTGTTCTGTGTCTGAACACATATTTTCCTTTAATTTGTTTCTTCCTGTTGCAGAATCCTTCCCCCCTGATGTAGCCATCCATAGCATCATTGAGAACAGTCTTGATGAGGGTGTAGTTCTTCTCCTTCATCGTACTCCCGGAGTCGAGATATAATGCGTGCGCGTCTCTCGGGTAGAGCATGATGAGGGTGCCGTATTTGTTTCTGCGCAAAACAGGAGAGTCCATATGGTTAGTGAGCAACACTTGTTCACTAACTATATATGCGCAAACTTATGTAAAGATGGGAAATATAACTTACTCAGGAAAGTAGGGCACGAGGGTGATCCTCTTGTTTATATGGTTAGTGAGCAACACTTGTTCGAGGTACTTTGTCGCTTTTGCCCTACCCCTGGGGTTGTTCAAGTACATGTCGTGCATGTAGTAGGGGTCTGCTAGCCCGATGTTTCTGACATTCTCTACGGATAGCTGATGCGCCAAGCTGAGCGTAAACAGACGGACGATTGACGAGTGGAGTGATTTCATGTGGAACATCCGGAAAATGTCGTCAAATCTAATGATGATTTTGTTTGCGTTGCCTTCAGTGACAAATCCCGCCGTAGATGGCACCTTTGCGACCAAAACCGGCAGCGTTGGATTTTTCTCTTTGAGAAGCATCTCCTCCATATATAGTACACCGTCATGGACGCTACGCATATCACCTGTCAGCAAGGAGACCAACCTCGGCGGAAGCATCGGTTTGCCCAACTCATGGATCTGATGCCAGTCGGTTATGGGTATCCTGTCCAATACACGTCCTGTCTGCGGCTTAGACTTGGTCCCCTCCACCGGTTGGCTCATCGATGCAACGGCAGGATCCTTCTTAGTTCTTTTCCGTGCATACTTGATGTTAGGCTGAGTCTTATGAAATACATCCGCTACCGCCTCTTTGAGGGCATCCTGGCTGATGACTTCTTGTTGGCCAGCGGTAACGTAGCGCTGGCGAACAGGCAGCTATGTTCGCCAGCGCTATCTTTTTCATTTTATTTCTTTATTTTTCTTTGAATTTATTTACTGTATTTTTTTTATTAGTTTTATTTTGAGAAGCATTACTGTTTTTTCTTTATGTTTTATTTTGGTTTCTATATTTGTTTAAATTATTCAAATACATTTCATTTATAATCATTCAAACACACATTACAAATTAATTTCAAACACATTACAATTAATAATGTTTTATTTTGTTTTCTTTATTTGTTTAAATTATTCAAAGACATTTCATTTATAATAATTCAAACACATTACAAATTAATTTCAAACACATTACAAATAATAATGTTTCGTCGCATACAATTGGCAGAAAAATATATATATACATAGTTTGTCATCAGTGTTTGATTTTTTTGCCTTTTTTGGTCGCAGTTGCATAATTTAACCCCACATTATGACTTCTTCTTCTGAATGGAAGACCATGCCTAGGTTGTGTATGTTGCATGACTATCATCATCATCTTATTGATCATCGTCAATATTTGGGTCGCCGAACGTGTCGAACTCGTCCTCGTCAACGACTCCATCCATTCCGATGATATTTCTTTTCCCTCTCCTCACGACAACACGGCTAGGCCTTTGCGGGGTCTGTTATGAAGAAGCATTGGGACACATGTTTAGCCAATACCCATGGCTCATTTTGCGCTGTGACATTCGCGCTTGATGAGGTTCCGGCTTCGGGAATAACCATGGTTGTAAAGTATTGGTCTTCTTTTTTGACGGTCGACATCCTAGCCCATCTGACGCGGAACATAGGCACCTTCTCTCCAGAGTAGTTAAGCTCCCATATCTCCTCGATCCTTCCGTAGTATCTTAACTTTTTGTCACCGGTGTAGGATTCCATCGTTACCCCTGAGTTTTGATAATCGGAAGTTTTGTCTTTCTCCTCTGTGTAGAAAGTGAACCCGTTGATATCATATGCTTGAAACGTCGCTAGGTTGGGAGCTGGGCCATGTGCCAAGGCGTACAATAGTTTATTTTTCGCACAATCCCTTGGCGGTGGATTAGCGACGATCACATCTTTAAACCAACGCAAGAAAGTGGAGTTATGCTCTCTGATTATTTCTCCTTCGGTCCTCCGCTTGCCTTGTTCACTGTACTTTTTCATAATCGAGCTCTTGTGTTTTTCCACCCAAGTATCGACCATGTCAATGTGTTGGAGAGCTACTAAGTTTTCCCTGTTAAAGTCGGTGCGTCGACAAGCCCGATCCACATGCACTTCTCTACGTCCATTTTTGTGACCTACTCCATCGAGCTTGCCAATATGCTTGTTTCTGGGCAGACCAACTGGGTCCTCCACGTCCATATGATTCGTGCAGAAAGAGATGCACTCTTCGGTGAGAAAGCCCTGAACGATGCTTCCGTCCGGACGAGCTCTGTTGCGAACATATCCTTTGATGACCCCATTCATCCTTTCAAACGGCATCATGTTGTGCAGGAACAACGGCCCGAGATGGATGATATCGTCCACGATATGGACCAACAGATGAACACATATGTCAAAGAATGATGGTGGAAAGTACATCTCAAGCTCGCATAGTATCACGACAATCTCTTCCTGCAGCCTTGAGATCTGCTTCCCCGTGATCGACTTTCGAGATATAACGTCGAAGAAGTTACACAGGCCAAACAGGGTTTCCCGGACGTGTTTGTCCATTATTCCGCGGATCGCAACCGGAAGTATCTGCGTCATCATCACGTAACAGTCATGAGACTTCATCCCGCTAAACTTTTGTTTCTGCGCGTCGAGGAATCTGCTTATTAGCCCTGAGTAACCGCTAGGGACTTTGACTCCGAGAAGGCACATCATCAATTTTGTGATCTCGTCCGGACTAAGAGTGAAGCAGGAGGGGGGGCAGTAATAGTCATTCCTCTTAACCATTTTGGCCTTGCGACCATCCGTCTCCTCATCACACGATTGATCGCCGTCGTCATCATCCGGGCGTCCCCCCTGAAGATCTACCCTAATACCAAAATATTTCAGGTCGTTTCTTGCTTTCACCCCGTCTTTGGTCCTCTCCGGCATGTTGAGCAGCGTGCCAAACAAACTTTCAAACACATTCTTCGTGATATGCATCAGATCAAGGCAGTGAGGCGTATCGAGAATGGGCCAGTATGGCAAGTCCCAAAACACCGACCTCGTCTTCCATACATCCAGAAGCGGTTTTGGAGCCTTTTGCTTCTTTCCAGGCTCTGGGCATTCCTTCCAATCATTCAGCAAATTGTAGATTTCTTCGCCGCACCTCTTACGTGGAGGTCCACGGAGCTCATCCTCACCGTTAAAAAGGTCTCCTCGCCTTCTCCACGGGTCTTTGTTGGGTAGCCACCTTCGATGGCCAACGAAAACTGTTTTCGAAGACCCAGGATCTTTCGGAAGTTGCATAAACGTGGGGTCATCCATGCACCTCACGCAACCGTTATGTCCGTGGCACACCTGGCCCGCCACATATCCGTAGCCTAGTAGGTCGTGAACCGTACAGAGTAAGACAGCTCTCATTGGGAAATATTGTTCACCGAAGGCGTCCCATGTGTTCACCCCTTCCTCGGCCCATAGCGTTTCCAGCTCATCTTTAAGCAGCTTCAGGTATAGATTTATGTCGTTGCCTGGTTGTTTCGGCCCTTGAATTAGCATACTCATGTGAATATACTTCCTCTTCATGCACAACCAGGGAGGGATGTTGTACATCCATACAAACACGGGCCAGGTGCTATGGGTGCTGCTCTGGTTGCCAAACGGATTGAGTCCGTCGGTGCTCACACCCAACCTGATGTTCCTTGCCTCCGCCCCGAACGTTGGATATTCACAGTCAATTGCTTTCCATTGACTTGCATCTGAAGGATGTGTCAGAATTACTTTTTCACTTCGATTTGGATCTTTCAAAACTTTATTCCTCCTTTTCGCGTGCCAGCGCATGAGCTTTGCTTCCTTGCGGTCCGCGAAATACCGTTGCAGACGGGGAATGAGCGGAAAGTACCACACAACTTTCCGAGGAGCTTTCTTCTTCCCTTTCTTGTATCGAGCGGCGCTGCAAACTGGACAAATGTTTTTGTTCGCGTCCTCTTTCCGATAAATGTAGCAATCGTTGATGCACACATGGTATTTTTCGTGAGGTAAATCAAAGGGGCACACGACTTTCTTGGCCTCGTCGCAACTTTTAGGACAGGTGTTGCCCTCTGGAAGGACATCGTGCCAGTATTGCAGGCTTGCATCGACGCTTATGTCGCTCCATTTGTATCTCGCCTTCATCTGCAGAACATCGAGGGCCACTCTCAGGCGGGACTCTCCCGGACCGCAGCCTGCATACAACGGTGTCTTCGAGTCTATCTCTAGTTGCGCCAGCTTCGATTGCTCTCTAGCAGCAGATATCGAGTTAGTCGTCTTTCTCAAAAGCAGTTCTTTCAGATGAGGGTCACGCACAACTTCCGTTAGGGGTGTCCCTGTGTCCTCGTGATCTTCTTCCACGTCTTGTTCAACATCTTCTCCATGATCATGTGCTGGGTCATGAGGCTGATCTTGGTCCTGCTGTAGTTGGTCCTGCTGTAGTTCTATTCGATCGTTGCTATTGTCCTGTTGCACATCATTTCCTACCGCCGCCGCCCCATGGACTTCATCATCTTCATCATCACTTACCCACTGACTGTTATACCCATCCATGAAACCATACCTTAGGAGGTGACTGAGCAAGTCTCCGGTAAAGGGATTGAGCAAGCCCCCTAGTTTGCACTTTCGACATGGACATCGTATCTCCTTGCGGCCATTTTGTAACATGTCTTGTGTCGCGTGTCTCAAGTAACTATTCACGACACGTTCACTCTTAACGACCACCATTATATGTCGCCTGCACGAGAGCGCGCGCCGATATAATTAATATTAGAACCAAACATAATATATATATATATTTCGATATTCACGGAAAAAAATCGGCATGACCTTCCTACAAATTGGAGGTTAGAGGAGTGCCAAACTTTGCCGAGACGGAAATGAATCAACATTTCGGCAAAGTGGCAACTCATTTTCATATCAAAAATTTCACTTCATGTCGTATTCACGAAAAAATTCGGCATGACCTTCCTACAAATAGGAGGTTATTAGGGAGTGCCAAACTATGCCGAGACGGAAATGAATCAACATTCCGGCGATAGTTGGCTACTCAATTTCATTCCACAACAAATTGCGCACACATGCATTTATCGTCTCCATCACACGACCATTGTTGAATCCGGTGAAATTTCACACATATTGCATATCGCGTGTATCCGGACAAAATTTATATACAAACTCATTTAATTATATATTATCATTCATCCCACCTCAAATGAATAGATGGCCACACGATGATATCCGGAGAAATTTGGAGCTTTGGAGAGAAAGGGGGGAATTCTAGATCTAGATGGCTAGGGAGGGAAAATTTGGGGTAGAAATGATGTTAGGAGGGAGATAAACATATATATACCATCTAAAATAAATTTAGTTGGTTCAAAATAGAGTAGGAGGGTGGAGAAATTGGCATAATTTCGAGCTAGAGAGAGAAGAGGGGACAAGGTGAAGAAGAGAGAGTGGAGGGGAAAGTGGGTAGGTGGGGGTGCCACTTTATGGCAAGGATGTGCGGAATACCGCTGGCGAACAGGTGCTTCTGTTCGCCAGCGCTAAGATGCGTGCTGGGCCCACATCTTAGCGCTGGCGAACAGAAGCACCTGTTCGCCAGCGGTTGTGGGCGTAGCGCTGGCGAACAATAATCGCCGTTCGCCAGCGGTAAAATGAGGCAGCGGCTGTAGGGTTTCAAAGCGCGCACAGGTGGGGCCCAGACTTAGCGCTGGCGAACAAGGGTGGTGGTTCGCCAGCGGTAGTGTTTCAAAGCGCTGGCGAACACGTATTCCTGTTCGCCAGTGCTGTTAGCGCTGGGCAACGACAATTATCGTTCGCCAGCGGTATGGTGGTGGCTATAAGCCATTCCCTACTAGTGGAATAGAGATAAGGAGAAAACAAGAATCCTATTGAGATGTTTCCAAAATAGTTTAGCAGAAATAGTTTTTGACACTCTAGAAACAACGACCGTTAGCGAGGTTATCCTACAGACTTTGCGGACCCGTTGCTTCGATAACCATTCGTATCGAAACAACTTTGGGAATCGGAAACCATGCTCGTATAACATTTGTGACGCCCCGAGATCAGGCACTATGCAGATTTCAGCATTTCCGCCAAGATCCACATAATAACCGATTCCAGGTTGCCACTTGTGATAACATTACAACAGTTCACGAATAATCCGCAACAACAGAAAAGATATATACAAGACGACTCAAACGAGTCAAGGATACAACTGATACAATACAAAGATCCAAATGACAGCGGAAGAAACAACATAGTGTCCGACTACGGACAAGATACAAATTGGACTAAGAGTCCTGAAGATAATCGATGGCGTCCAATCCCTGCCCAGGCCAAGCCGGAGGGATTCCCAAGCTAACGTCGTCAGACTTCAAACCTGTTGACTGCAATGTGGAATATGCAGCCATGAAATGGATTCGTGGGTCAGTACGATTAAGTACTGGCAATTGGATAAACCATACTCACAAGATACCAGCGTAACCAGTCATCACAAGATACAAATACTTTGGGTAGAACGGAAGGAAGGGATTATTGCAAAGAAGCGGTAGCGGGCTGCACTAACTAACTACAAAGACGCGCTACAACATCCGGCTAAAAGAAAGGGATAAGATAGCGCGACAAAACCAACTATAACTACTCACCAAACAATACCCATCCAGTGTTACCCCCTACTAAGGAAGCAACCCAAGGAAACTCACACTGTTGATTAAGGTGACATTCATTTTTATGGTGGAGGTAATCTATATTACTAGTCACGTTATCATCGTTAAGTGTAAGTTATCTGAGTACTTGTTAGCCAGCACTTTCACCAAGTCATCCATAACCGCGGACAACACGGCTTCTCGAGAAGATTTAACCCTGCAGGGATGCACCAATTTAGTCGTACACGTAAGAATAACCCGCCAGATGGAAATGCACTACCACCAAGCGAGACACTCAACACAACCGAACTCTTCTTCGCATCAAGCCCAAAGAACCCCGTGCAATTGAGCGCACGGCTAATCAAGCCCCACGAAGAAAAGGGGACCCTCATAGCACTCTAAGAACGTGTCTCCCTAAATGCCGACTACAAAAGTTCCACCCTGGCGCCAAGCGTTCGCACCTGCATATGCATGCGGCAAATGGAAAACCCGAACTAAATGAGGCAATTTGGACGAGATGCGAATCGAATCAAAGTTGCGGGGGGCGCCCATACTCGCTTCCCACATGCGGTTAGCGCGCTCATCATGGATCGGAGGACAAGACCCTTTTCCTAATTAAGGTCGACACTAGCAGGCCTCAAAACCACGCCGGGCCTCCTGCCGGTGCCTTATCATCAAATTAATATTACCCAAAACATTAACATGTTGTTGATTGAATTGAAACCCAACTATCAAACTAAACAGGTGATAGAACAAAGGAAAACAGGACTAGAGCGCAAACAAACCTAAGCATGCAACTACGACACGAGGGCCAACAAGGTAAACAAACAACAGTTGATAGGAAAGTGGAAGGAAGGCTATATCATGGCTGCAAGGTAAACATATGATAGGATCGAGACACAAGCATCGAATCATAATGCTAGAATAAGTACAACGGAAAGAATCGGTAACAAGTGATCAAAGGCAGCCATAGGTAGCAAGTGAGTATACTTGCCTGGAATCCAGCAAGTAGAAGTACATCCGCAGAACTTGTCGTTGCTCACATCATCTCAGCGTCCTATCCGCGAAGAAGCAACGAACTAGAACAAACACCGGATGCAACAATTACTACTACGGCAAAAGATCCAGCATGATCCTATTTTATATGCATGACAATTAATTGATGCATCAAAGTAAACCAATTGACATGGTAAACATATTTAAATGGGCCCATATGCAATTTTGGATTGCATATGGAAAAGCCCATGAATTAATGTTGAATTAAATGATCTACAAATAACCATCATGTGAAAGTTGATTAGAATGATGCATGGATGATGAAAACAATAAGAAAACAACAATAGCTTCATCTTGATATGTTGTTTACCAAGTTAGGAATTTGATTTATTAAGTTATGAAATTTGGCTTCTTAAATGAGCTACACAAACATTTCTTGTTTTCACCCATTTTAATTGTTCAACACAGATAACAAAATTCATATTTGGACAGAACACAAAATTTTAGATGGAAAACATATTTCATTTGTTGAATTTGGATTTTAGATGAGCAATTTATTAAATTGACAATTTTAAATGCATTAATTAAGAAATAGTTGTTTTTAGCAATTTGATTTATTCAAAATAGAAAAAAAAGTTGATATTTGCAAAGTTCAGAGAATTTTGATTGGAAAACATATTTTACTTTTCAAATTTGGAGTTAAAATGAATTAGTTATGATTTATGCAATTAAATCAATTTAAATTGAGCCGGAAGCCCAACATCTAATTTAGGAGGTTCGAGTTATTTATCTACCCATCAAGATTAAATGTTGTTTAACATGGGGAGGCAAGAATATAGATGAGCTACACAATTTAAATGGAACCGGGACAATAAGTATAGCATCCCAACACATTCCATACTTTTGCCCGCACCCACAATATGCAATGCAACAAGATGAATGATTTAATATGCACGATATAGATGAAATTTAGAAAATAGGCATATAGGGTATAGGGTTAGGGTTTGGGTTCGCATGTTGGAGAGAAATCTTCGGATCGAAGGTAGCATCTTCGGACGTAGAGGAATGTAACACCTGGGGTGTTTCCCTAAGATAGAAAATTGGTTGTTTTTTTTTCTTTTTTTGCATTGCATCACATGCATCATGTGCATTGCACCATGTTTTCAAAACAACTGAAAAGTTCAAACCAATTTAAACTTTCAAAAACATGTATAAAATTTCCAATTAAAAGTTGCAAACTAAACAACTCAAATTGTTTTTCAATAGTTTGAAGTTGAATTTATTTAAATTACTTGTTAAATAAAAATTTCTTTTTATCAACACCCTAATGGTAAATTCAAATTCAATCATAATTGGCATGTTCCAATTGTGGTTTAAAAATTAAAATCTTGCAAATATTTAAATTCAATAAGTCTCATAATTGTTTGAGTTTATTGAATAAAATTGTGTAAAAACCAAATCCTTATGAATCCTATTTAAAATTCAAATAGCCATTTTAAATCTTTGGCCATTTCAAATTTTTGGAAATAATGTTAACATAACTTTAATCTTGTTGTTAGTTGTTTCATTAGAAAATTTATTCATAAAATAAAGAATTAAAACCCTTCTATTTATCTCTCTCTCTCTTTCATCTCTTACAAAAAAAAGGAAAATAAAAAGAAAAGGTGAGCTAGGAGGAGGCAGGCCAAAGCCCACCACCCCAGCCACCTCCCCTAGCCCAGCAGCCCAACACGCCCCCTTCTTCCTCGTACGGAAAGAAGGGGGGGTGTCGCTGTCTTTTCCCCCACCATGGACCACCTGCTCCCCCCTTGCCCCCTCCTACAAGAAGATCCCCACCGAGCCGTGCCCTAACCCTAGACCCCCTCTCCCATCTCCCTCCGCCGCCATTTCCTCTCTCTTCCACCTCCCATCTGTCTTTTTTTTCTCTCTGAACCTCAACACTCACCGGAGCACGATGCCGTCGCCGCGCCGCTACTGTGGCCACTCCCGCGCCCATCCGAGACCATCAGCAGCTGCGTCTAGTCGCCCTCATCGTCCCCAACAAAGGGATCGAGCCGGGAGCGCCCAGGTTGCCGCCGGCGTCCTCTTCTTCCCCTCCGAGCAGTCACTGTCGCCTGCGAAATTCGCCGCCGTTCGTCCACTCCGGGAAGTACAACTCCTCCGACATCCTCCCGGTGAGCTTTTGCTTCGATTCCCGTAGTTTTCCCCTGGGTTCGCTCACGGTTACGGTCGCTGTCATCTGCTCCTCCTGCTGTCCGCCATGGACGCCATGGGCACAGACTACAAGCTTGGCCGTTGTGCTCGCCTCCACACGCCCACGCTGCACACCACGCCCCTGCCCCTCTGGAGCTCCTCCCGTACACCTATCCCACACCCAGCAGCACCCCGTAGATCCCACGCGCACGCTGGAGTCGATCGTCACCGGCCTTCGATCGTCTGTCATCGCTAACTGTTACCGATCTGAACTTGCTGTCAAAAGTTCAGTTAACTCGCCTCTGTTTGCACTTAAACTATCTGATCTGAATCCAATCACGAACCAGCTGTGGCCCATTGGTCAAGGGTGTGCGCGCGCCCGTCCCAGGTCGCGAGCTCGAGCCCTGGCGGAGGCATTTTGCCTCCATTTTCGTTTCCACGCGCACACCCTCTGGGGCCACCCGTCAGGGACTCCCGAGGCCACCTCAGCCTCCACCCATCCTCGTCCGCGCCACGCGGGCGCTGGACCCAGCTGTCAGCCAGCGCGGGTCTCTCCTCCCCGGGTGTAAAAAATTTCTGCTTCTAATTTCTTTTTCTTTTCCAGAAAATGGCAGATTAAACCCTAATTTTGCAATTGCAATATCTTCATCATTTTAACTCCAAATTGCACAAATAAAATATGCATCCCAATCAGAAAACCATGAACTTTTCAAATATGCATTTTGTTTGCTGTTTTGAACTTTCCAGATAGTATCAAAAATTCAAATAAAACACCTCTTTTGAATTGGATTAAATTCATAACAAACTCAAATTTATTTCAAATGGGACATATAAAATATGTTTTCCAACCAAAATTTCATGCTCTTTCCAAATATAACAATTTTTTTCTGTTTTGGATAAATAAAACTAATGCAAATATTTAATGCTTTAATTAAATCATTTAAATGGTGAAATTCATAACTTGCTCAATTAAATTCTAATTTCAACAAATAAAATATGTTTTCCACTCAAAATGGAACCACCTTTCTGTTTATCACCTTTGTTCTGCAATTTGGACAATTAAAATTAAGGTTATTTAATAATCCTTAAAAATGACAAAATAAATGGCATAATTAATAACTTTCAAATGGTTGCTCCAAATTAAATACTCAAAACATGAAATCCATCCAAAATTAAATGCCACACTTGAATATCAACTTTGTTTTCTGGTTTGCAACATTTAAATTGGATAATTGTTTCACCTCTTAATTAATGCATTTAAATTGGTAACATGCTTAACTAAATCATTTAAAAATAGTTTCCAACATATAAAATATGTTTTCAAACCAGAAAATTATAAACTTTTCAAATATGAATTTGAATTAATGTTTTGAACAAATAAGAATTCAAATAAATTCATACTTGAATTAAATTCATTTAAATCTTGTTTAAACTTGTTTAATTCATAATTAATTCATCTTAATTCCTTTTTCAATAATTGAAACATGTATTCCACCTAAAATTATGTGTACTTTCCAAATATGAACTTTGTTATCCATTTTGGACAATTTAAATTGGTGAAAACAACAACTTCTTGTGTAACACCTTTAAGAAACCAAAATTTCATAACTTAATACCTAAAATTCCAAACTTGGTAAACTTCATTTCAAATTGAATCCCTTGTTGTTTTCTCATTGTTTTTCCTCACCCATGCATCATGCTAATTCACCTTCACATGTTGGTTGATTCTAGATCAATTAATTCAACCTTAATTCATGGGCTTTCCATATGCAATCCAAATTGCATATGGGTCCATTTAAACATGTTATCTTGTCAACTAGTTTATCTTGATGCATCAATTAAATTGTCATGCATCCCTATCTTGATCATGCTGGATCTTTTGCCGTAGTAGTAATTGTTGCATCCGGTGTTTGTTCGAGGTTCGTTGCTTCTTCGCGGATAGGACGTTGAGATGATGTGAGCAACGACAAGTTCTTCGGATGTACCTCTACTTGCTGGATCTCAGGCAAGTATACTCACTTGCTGCCTATGGCTGCCTTTCATCACTTGTTACCGATTCTTTCCGTTGCCTTTATTATAGCCTTATGATTCGATGCTTGTGTCTCGATCCTATCATATGTTTACCTTGCAGCCATGATATAGGCTTCCTTCCACATCCTATTAACTGTTGTTTGTTTACCTTGTTGGCCCTCGTGTCGTAGTTGCCTGCTTAGTGTTGTTTGCGCTCAAGTCTTGTTGTCCTCTTTCATATCACCTGTTTAGTTTGATAGTTGGGTTTCAATTCAATCAACAACATGTTAATGTTTTGGGTAATAATAATTTGATGATAAGGCACCGGCAGGAGGCCCGACTTGGTTTTGAGGCCTGCTAGTGTCGACCCTAATTAGGAAAAGGGTCTTGTCTACTGATCCATGATGAGCGCACTAACCGCATGTGGGAAGTGAGTATGGGCGCCCCCCGCAATTCTGATTCGATTCGCATCTTGTCCAAATCGCCTCATTTAGTTCGGGTTTTCCATTTGCCGCATGCATATGCAGGTGCGAACCCTTGGCGCCAGGGTGGAACTTTTGTAGTCGGCATTTAGGGAGACACGTTCTTAGAGTGCTATGAGGGTCCCCTTTTCTTCGTGGGGCTTGATTAGCCGTGCGCTCAATTGCACGGGGTTCTTTGGGCTTGATGCGAAGAAGAGTTGGGTTGTGTTGAGTACCTCGCTTGGTGGGTTGATCCCCCGTCTGGCGGGTTATTCTTACGTGTACGGCCAAATTGGTGCATCCCTGCAGGGTTAAATCTTCTCGAGAAGCCGCGTTTTCCGCGGTTATGGTTAACTTGGTGAAAGTACTGGCTAACAAGTACTCAGGACAACTTACACCTAACTAATGATACTTGACTAGTAATAGTCTTATTGACACAATAACTTGATCCATCCTTAATCCAACAGTGTGAGTTATCCTTGGGGTTGCTTCCTTAGTAGGAGGTAACATTGTATGGGTTTGTTTGGTGAGTAGTTGTAGTTGGTTTCGATACGCTATCTTATCCCCTCTTTTAGCCGGATGTTGTAGTGAGTCTCTGTAGTTGGTTAGTGCAGCCCGCTGCCGCTTATTTGCAATAATCCTTTCCTTTCCGTTGAACCCAAAGTATTTGTATCTTGTGATGGCTGGCTACGCCGGTATCTTGTGAGTATGGTTTATCCACTTGCCAGTACTTAACCGTACTGACCCACGAATCCTTTTTCGTGGCTGCATATTCAACATTGCAGTCAACAGGTTTGGAAGTCTGACGACGTTAGCTTGGGAATCCCTCCGGCTTGGCCTGGGCAGGGATTGGACGCTCTCGGTTATCTTCAGGACTCTTAGTCTAATTTGTATCTTGTCCGTAGCCGGACGCTATGTTGTTTCTTCCACTGTTATTTGGATCTTTGTATTGTATCAGTTGTATCCCTGACTCGTTTGAGTCATCTTGTATATATATTTTCTGTAGTTGTTGTGGATTATTCGTGAACTGTTGTAATGTTATCACAAGTGGCAACCTGGAATCGGTTATTATGTGGATTTTGGCGGGAATGCTGAAATCTGCATAGTGCCCGATCTCGGGGCGTCACAAGGAAGTAGACGGTCGTAGAGGAAGTAGTGGAAGTAGTTGTTCACGGGTCGTCTTGGTAGCGGATCTTTGTGTTCCAATCTTCGGGGTCGGGGTGAACTTGTCGATCCCGCGACAACGGACACGCACGAAGGCGGCCAACGCAAAGCGGACATGGCGAAGATCTTGGCGCATCGGCGACAAGGTACTTGTAGATCGGCAGTATTCATTCTCGTTTCGAAGATCTTGGCGATGGTCGATGTTCGACCTTCGAGTCAAACACATTCCCACGGCCGTCGTCGGTCATGGCGTCGTGGCGGATCTTGTCGACGAGGTACATGTCGGGGAGGCTCTTGGCACGTGCACGGTAAGGAACTTGGCGGTGGTGTGTGCACGTCTTCGGGAAGATCTTGGCAGCTTCACGGTCATGTAATTGTCGATGAAGGCCTTGGAGATTCCGATCTTCGGGTGCGTGGGAGATCTAGTTGACGGTCGAGGTTCGCGGAAGCGAGGTCTTGCGATCCCGGTCTTGAGTCCATGGACACGCACAAAGACGACCAGCACAAGCATCGGTGTCACCGGAAGATTGATGTTAAACCCAGCTCGGTGACGATCATTGACACCGAGTGCTTCTCAGAGAGACAAAACGGAGGCATCTACCCCAAACAGAACATTAGCGTGAACAGATGCCCGCGAGGAACCCAGCCTCGTGTGGTATTTTCATCGAACACTTGTTGGGCATCAAGAACAGAGTGAGGAGGGACGGGCTCGGGGAGATGGAACGGATGCGGGGCTCGGTTGGATCGGCGGACGTGGAGGGAGACGTACTCGGCGCCAAAGACCTGGTCCATGGCGGCCAGCACCACGGACATGAGCTTGGTGGCGAGGCCGAGCTTGCGGTGAGAGCGGAGCACGGCGAGGGAGGTGATGTGGCCGTGGCAGGGCCCCGAGGGATATTCCTCCATCTTGGCCAGCACGTAGCCGACGATGCGGACGCCGTAGTCCTCCGCCACGAACAGCAGCTGCGGCCAGGAGAGCATTGGGGCCGACGGCGGCGCTGATCGGTGCGAGGAGGGCGGATGGCAACGGCCTGGCCGAGATAGAGGGGAGGGGACGGCGAGGTGGGGGCTTCTGCTCGGGGAAAGGAGGACGGGACGAGCTCGGAAGTGGGGCGCTGGAGCAAGGGCGAGGTCGAGGACGACCAACCCACCGGAGAAGAGCGAGCAGGGCTCGGGAGGAGGACGACGAGGGGATCGATCGATCCCCTCCTGGCGGCGGTGTGCGTGTGTTGCGTGCGTGTGTTAGGTGGGCTAGGGTTAGGTGTGGCCAAAAGCTGGGCCGGTTTGGCTTGGCAAGCCCAAACATTTTTTTTTCATTTGTATATTATTATTTTCAGAAAACAACAACAATGATTTAGGGAATAATAGAAGAGCTCAAACAAAAATGGAATTTTCTGCAATTTAGTTGATTTGAAATTTGTGAAGGAAAATAGATGTTTCAAATAAGATGCAATGCATGATGCCATGCCATGAAAAAGAAAAACAACACACAATTTTGTTTGGGGGAAAAAACCCGGGTGTTACAGACCATTTGCACCGCGGGCAGATCTAGCCGCTGTGGCTGACCAGCGGGCCAGGCAGCAACGCGGTCATATGCGCGGCCCACGGGCAGGTTTGACCTGCCCAGCGCGGGGTCAAGGCGCGCTGGCGTCAGCGTGACGCCACTCGCCGGCGGGAACGGCTCCGGCGAGGTGCTAAACGGCGAATCCGGCCACCAAAACGCGAATTAAAAACAACTACGCGATGCTCTCAGTGCGGGGAACCACACGGGCGGTGCCTCGTTTCCAGGGAGTCGCCGGAGAGCGACCGGCGACGGCGGCGCACGGTGGCCGAACGCGAGCACGACGCGGCGAGGTTCTAGAGAGAGAGGGAGAGGGGAAAAGGGTCGGCGAGGTTCGCACGCTCACCACGATTGCGACGGAGGACTCGGTGAGGGCGGAGAAGGAGCGAGGTCGCGGTGATTCTCCGCCGCAGCTCGTCGGACTCGAAAGAGACAACCGGACGGCGCGGGCTCCTCGAGCCCTTCCGCCTCGATTCCTCTGGCACAGAGGACCAGCACGACTAGGCGGAGAGAATGGTGCAAACGGAGACCGGCGGCGAGCTCGGCAAGGGCCGAATCGATGGCAAGGTCTTAGGCTAGGGTTTCGGTTTTGTGATTTCTTTGAGCAGAGAGAGAGAGGAAGCTTGAGGGGGAGAGAGAGAGCAAGTAGCAGATAGCTAGCACATGGGGGGGTTCTTATCCTCAAGGATTCCTTCTACTCTAAGCAATGGAGTAGGGCACTGCATCTACAGAGGAGCTAGGAAGAAGAAGATGACTCAGATTACAACTAGGTCCCTGACCAATTTACAAAGACATCCTTTTGCCTCTTTTCCCTCTCTGAAAAGTGTTGTTTTCACAAGAAAAACCAAGTCTAATTTGAAATCCTTTTGCCCAAAATTCTTATTAGTTGAGATGCACATCATATGTGAAAATTGGCTCAATTGGATAAACTTGATAGTTCAAAGTTGTTCAAATTTCAATTCTTACATAAATGGACATTGAATTTATTAGACTACTTAGGAGCTTCCAAAAATGATAAGTTTTGGCACACATTCCTTATTTGGTGTGTTCCTTATGTGGTAGAAAATTAAAGTCATTTTGAGTTACTTCCTAGAACAAACTTGTTCAAATTTCAAAATGGTGATGTCTTGAAAACAGGGTTTTTGTCAACTTAAACAATTCAAAAACTTGTGCCCTTTTGGTTTTCGTACTTATTTATGTTATAGAGCATGTGGTATTTATTTCATGGCATTTTGTAAAAGTTTGTAGAACAAACTTGTTCAAAATTCCAAATGTTGCTGTGGAGAAAAATCATGTTTTCACGACATTAATGGATTCAAATTTTGGTCTCCTCTTGTGTGTGTTTCTTATTTGATATAAGGGAGCACTGGTATCAATTTAAGATCATTTGAAGAAAGTTTCCAATAGTAACTTGTTTGAGTTTCCTGTTTCTAGAAATATTGGAAATTCAATTTAATAGGGCACTTGGCTTTTCTTTGACAATGCTTTGCCAAAATATTTATGTGACTAGAGATAGCAAGTCAATTCTCTCCAATACTTTTGTTTTCAGCTTGCAAGGTTGGAAAAACATTTGGTAAGATTTTGATGAAGCATCTAAGAATGCCTCTTTTTCCTGATAATCTTTTAGGGAAATTTATCAAGTGTTTCCTCTTTCTTAATTTAGAACTTGGAATTATATTCAACAAGTAGTAGATTCATAAGATAGATTTGGAAAACTCTTTCATCAATATTTACTTTATAAAATATTGCCAAGGTCATTGGAACAACATGTTGAATATTTTTAGTTTACTGCTTTGCTATCTTTTTAAGTTTGTTTTCCATCTCTTAGCCATGTAAGTTTATATAATTAGTTTGTTTAGTTGCATTCAAACAAACACAACCAAAGTTTATTTGTCAAGCAATTATCAAAACAACTGTATTATCAGGTATTCCAAAATTGGGATGTGACAGGTCTTCCCCCCTTAAAAAGAATCTCGTCCCCGAGATTCGCAAGCGAGGACTAAGGGAGGGCCAACAATCACAATGTTAGTGTTGGAGTGCAGGTGCTTCCCCCCTTTGACTTTTCTTGGGAGGCGGGGTACTCCCCTAAATTAGCAAATTCACTTAAAAAAATACACCAGTACTGTGTTAGGTCCAAAACTTTTGTTTCCTAGTTTGACGAGACCTGACCATGGTCTCCTCACCTTGGGTTTTGGACGATTAAGAAACAAACAAAATTAAGGTTAGTGCAGAACTACCTGGAAACGTACCGTTAATTATTACATGAGTTCCTAGCTATATCCCACATATTACATACCACATATGGATTGGTGTACCACTCTCATAACAAGGTATATAAGAAGCAAAAAAATATAGCTTGTGGGTGCAAAGGTTAGGTTGCTAAGGTAAAACAAACAGACAGAACAAATACCCACGGCAGTGGATGTTACTCCCTACAAGCAACTATCACTTAATATGTTCATGATTTTAGTTGGATGTTTTAGTTTCATAAGATACTCTTAAGCACAATCATAACACAAGTATAAACTCATGCTAAGGTAAAACATTTAAACAAAATCCAATAAGCAAGCAAACAACACCACAGATGAATAGACTATTTATTCACTAGGTTATTGTTTACTAGAGGTTTTGGAATCCATCAATCATTAACAATTAGCAAACAACCAGTAGCTAAAAACCAATGAATCCAATCATAAAGATATTATAAAACACCATCTTCACAGAAGATAAAAACTCCTATTACACAGGCATAAAAAAAACAGGACTGCACAAATACACACTAGTATGAAAAATCTACACCAGCATGCTATAAGAGATAATCATATCCAATAACCATAGAACATGTAACTAAATAATTCATGGCATGATAACATAAGTAATAACCTCCTAAACATGCTATATCCACACATATACTCATAAAATAAAAAGAGGGTAATACTAGAGCAAAAATCACCATTTTCTAGTGGTGAAACTAGTTTCACTCTAGAGAAGCAAACAATGCTATCATGATGTTTAAAACTAAACAAGCAAGTCATGAATATCTCTTCAATCGGGACTTTGCTCCCCGGCATTGCGTCGCACACCGCCACGTCAGGAACCCAACTGATGCGTCCGGAGGGAAAATTAACCCCACACTTTGCATGTCGCTTGTTTAACAACTTGGCAACATTTCGGTTCAGAGGATCTCATCCCCTATAGCACATTGAGATAGACCATCCACTAACAAGAACAAGTTTCAAGCCTGGCCCCGTTCCCATGTTGAGGTAGGGTGGCAGTACGTCTTGGTTGTCCAGCGAAGACTAGGTTATGTGTCATTTTTGAAACAAACACTTTTCCAAAAATGACTCCTTCACAATCCTCCTGTGGACAAGGTCTCACCTTTCCACCGGGTTTTCCATAAAGCCTTTGTTTTGTAGAATCATAATTTCAGGGTGTCCACTTAGGGACTAGTATATTTGATGGTAATAAATACCATAGGGTGGCTTATGGGCTTGGTATTACCAAGTTTAACTACTGGCATGATAGTAACCTATATAATAGTATAGTAGTAATAGCCACATCAAAAATAGTTTTGATAATCAAGTTTTGGTAAAACTTCAGAGGTAAAACATGCATGATAGATAATGATAAGTATTGTATCAGCAAGCATAAGGATGGCTTGCCTGGTAACTCCTTGTGTCCCTGGTTTTTGGAGTGACTGGAACTTGAAACAGAGCTTCACGACAATTCCTTCCTCTTCGTTTTTCTAACGTCGTAAAAAGAATAAAGGACACACATTCAGAACCAATCAAGGCAAGCAACAATACATAACAATACATACAGCAAGGAAACTAATAATAACCAATCTCACAATTATTAATTTAGGCAAACAATCAAACAAACACACTTGGCAGAAATGCCATTTAATAAGACAGCTCAAGGTTGGAGGAACATATCTCACAACCTTAATATCATGGATTCAGTGGGTGTGCCACTCTCATACCAAGATATTTAGAAACCCAAAATAAACTAAGTTTCACAAGGGTGAGACTACTAAGAGTATACAAAACATGCACAATAATAATCATGGCAATGGGTATATCAACCAATCCACAAAAAGAACAAGGTAGCTAATCTGCTAAGCCTAAATTCACATCAAGAATAAATAAGGCACATGATTTGCAAAAGTTACTTGTACAAATCAGTGAGCCTACACAAGTGTAACAAGGTAATAGACTCATCACAAAACACACAATTTCTCATAGTGAGAACAATAGAAACAATGACTAAAAAGGAGGAATCCTGCAGACATGCTTCTACTAAGGGTTTGCTATGCAAGCATGCACAACATGTTGTTGATTGAATTGAAACCCAACTATCAAACTAAACAGGTGATAGAACAAAGGAAAACAGGACTAGAGAGCAAAGAAATCTAAGCATGCAACTACGACACGAGGGCCAACAAGGTAAACAAACAACAGTTGATAGGAAAGTGGAAGGAAGGCTATATCATGGCTGCAAGGTAAACATATAATAGGATCGAGACACAAGCATCGAATCATAAGGCTAGAATAAGTACAACGGAAAGAATCGGTAACAAGTGATCAAAGGCAGCCATAGGTAGCAAGTGAGTATACTTACCTGGAATCCAGCAAGTAGAAGTACATCCGCAGAACTTGTCGTTGCTCACATCATCTCAGCGTCCTATCCGCGAAGAAGCAATGAACTAGAACAAACACCGGATGCAACAATTACTACTACAGCAAAAGATCCATCATGATCCTATTTTATATGCATGACAATTAATTGATGCATCAAAGTAAACCAATTGACATGGTAAACATATTTAAATGGGCCCATATGCAATTTTGGATTGCATATGGAAAAGCCCATGAATTAATGTTAAATTAAATGATCTACAAATAACCATCATGTGAAAGTTGATTAGAATGATGCATGGATGATGAACACAATAAGAAAACAACAATAGCTTCAGTTTGATATGTTGTTTACCAAGTTAGGAATTTTATTTATTAAGTTATGAAATTTGGCTTCTTAAATGAGCTACACAAACATTTATTGTTTTCACCCATTTTAATTGTTCAACACAGATAACAAAATTCATATTTGGAAAGAACACAAAATTTTAGATGGAAAACATATTTCATTTGTTGAATTTGGATTTTAGATGAGCAATTTATTAAATTGACAATTTTAAATGCATTAATTAAGAAATAGTTGTTTTCAGCAATTTGATTTATTCAAAATAGAAAACAAAGTTGATATTTGCAAAGCTCAGAGAATTTTGATTGGAAAACATATTTTACTTTACAAATTTGGAGTTAAAATGAATTAGTTATGATTTATGCAATTAAATCAATTTAAATTGAGCCGGAAGCCCAACATCTAATTTAGGAGGTTCGAGTTATTTATCTACCCATCAAGATTAAATGTTGTTTAACATGGGGAGGCAAGAATATAGATGAGCTACACAATTTAAATGGAACCGGGACAATAAGTATAGCATCCCAACACATTCCATACTTAATTATTAGGTCATATTATTATTGCCCGCACCCACAATATGCAATGCAACAAGATGAATGATTTAATATGCACGATATAGATGACATTTAGAAAATAGGCATATAGGGTATAGGTTTAGGGTTTGGGTTCGCACGTTGGAGAGAAATCTTCGGATCGAAGGTAGCATCTTCGGACGTAGAGGAAGTAGACGGTCGTAGAGGAAGTAGTGGAAGTAGTTGTTCACGGGTCGTCTGGGTAGCGGATCTTGGTGTTCCAATCTTCGGGGTCGGGGTGAACTTGTCGATCCCGCGGCAACGGACACGCACGAAGGCGGCCAACGCAAAGCGGACATGGCGAAGATCTTGGCGCATCGGCGAGAAGGTACTTGTAGGTCGGCAGTATTCGTTCTCGTTTCGAAGATCTTGGCGATGGTCGATGTTCGACCTTCGAGTCAAACACATTCCCACGGCCGTCGTCGGCCATGGCGTCGTCGCGGATCTTGTCGACGAGGTACATGTCGGGGAGGCTCTTGGCACGTGCACGGTAAGGAACTTGGCGGTGGTGTGTGCACGTCTTCGGGAAGATCTTGGCAGCTTCACGGTCATGTAATTGTCGATGAAGGCCTTGGAGGTTCCGATCTTCGGGTGTGTGGGAGATCTTATTGACGGTCGAGGTTCACGGAAGCGAGGTCTTGCGATCCCGGTCTTGAGTCCATGGACACGCACAAAGACGACCAGCACAAGCATCGGTGTCACCGGAAGATTGACGTTAAACCCAGCTCGGTGACGATCATTGACACCGAGTGCTTCTCACAGAGACAAAACGGAGGCATCTACCCCAAACAGAACATTAGCGTGAACAGATGCCCGCGAGGAACCCAGCCTCGTGTGGTATTTTGATCGAACACTTGTTGGGCATCAAGAACAGAGTGAGGAGGGACGGGCTCGGGGAGATGGAACGGATGCGGGGCTCGGTTGGATCGGCGGACGTGGAGGGAGACGTACTCGGCGCCGAAGACCTGGTCCATGGCGGCCTGCGCCACGGACATGAGCTTGGTGGCGAGGCCGAGCTTGCGGTGAGAGCGGAGCACTGCGAGGGAGGTGATGTGGCCGTGGCAGGGCCCCGAGGGATCTTCCTCCATCTTGGCCAGCACGTAGCCGACGATGCGGCCGCCGTAGTCCTCCGCCACGAACAGCAGCTGCAGCCAGGAGAGCATTCGGGCCGACGGCGGCGCTAATCGGTGCGAGGAGGGCGGATGGCAGCGGCCTGGCCGAGATAGAGGGGAGGGGACGGCGAGGTAAGGGGCTTCTGCTCGGGGAAAGGAGGACGGGACGAGCTCGGAGGTGGGGCGCTGGAGCAAGGGCGAGGTCGAGGACGACCAACCCACGGGAGAAGAGAGAGCAGGGCTCGGGAGGAGGAGGACGAGGGGATCGATCGATCCCCTCCTGGCGGCAGTGTGCGTGTGTTGCGTGCGTGTGTTAGGTGGGCTAGGGTTAGGTGTGGCTAAAAGCTAGGCCGGTTTGGCTTGGCAAGCCCAAACGTTTTTTTTTCATTTGTATATTATTATTTTCAGAAAACAACAACAATGATTTAGGGAATAATAGAAGAGCTCAAACAAAAATGGAATTTTCTGCAATTTAGTTGATTTGAAATTTGTGAAGGAAAATAGATGTTTCAAATAAGATGCAATGCATGATGCCATGCCATGAAAAAGAAAAACAACACACAATTTTGTTTGGGGGGGGGAAAACCCCGGGTGTTACAGACCATTTGCACCGCGGGCAGATCTAGCCGCTGTGGCTGACTAGCGGGCCAGGCGGCCACGCGGCAGCCATGCGGGCATATGCGCGGCCCACGGGCAGGTTTGACCTACCCAGCGCGGGGTCAAGGCGCGCTGGCGTCAGCGTGACGCCACTCGCCGGCGGGAACGGCTCCGGCGAGGTGCTAAACGGCGAATCCGGCCACCATAACGCGAATTAAAAACATCTACGCGATGCTCTCGTTGTGGGGAACCACACGGGCGGTGCCTCGTTTCCAGGGAGTCGCCGGAGAGCGACCGGCGACGGCGGCGCACGGCGGCCGAACGCGAGCACGGCGCGGCAAGGTTCTAGAGAGAGAGGGAGAGGGGAAAACGGTCGGCGAGGTTCGCACGCACACCACGAATGCGACGGAGGACTCGGTGAGGGCGGAGAAGGAGCGAGGCCGCGGTGATTCGCCGCCGCAACTCGCCGGACTCGAAAGAGACAACCGGACGGCGCGGGCTCCTCGAGCCCTTCCGTCTCGATTCCTCTGGCACAGAGGACCAGCACGACTAGGCGGAGAGAATGGTGCAAACGGAGACCAGCGGCGAGCTCGGCAAGGGCCGAATCGACGGCGAGGTCTTAGGCTAGGGTTTCGGTTTTGGGATTTCTTTGAGCAGAGAGAGAGAGGAAGCTTGAGGGGGAGAGAGAGAGCAAGTAGCAGATAGCTAGCACATGGGGGGTTCTTATCCTCAAGGATTCCTTCTACTCTAAGCAATGGAGTAGGGCACTGCATCTACAGAGGAGCTCGGAAGAAGAAGATGACTCGGATTACAACTAGGTCCCTGACCAATTTACAAAGACATTCTTTTGCCTCTTTTCCCTCTCTGAAATGTGTTGTTTTCACAAGGAAAACCAAGTCTAAATTTGAAATCCTTTTGCCCAAAATTCTTATTATTTGAGATGCACAACATATGTGAAAATTGGCTCAATTGGATAAACTTGATAGTTCAAAGTTGTTCAAATTTCAATTCTTACATAAATTGACATTGAATTTATTAGACTACTTAGGAGCTTCCAAAAATGATAATTTTTGGCACACATTCCTTATTTGGTGTGTTCCTTATGTGGTAGAAAATTCAAGTCATTTTGAGTTACTTCCTAGAACAAACTTGTTCAAATTTCAAAAAGGTGCTGTCTTGAAAACAGGGGTTTTTGGCAACTTAAACAATTGACAAACTTGTGCCCTTTTGGATTTCATACTTATTTATGTTATAGAGCATGTGGTATTTATTTAATGTCATTTTCTAAAAGTTTGTAGAACAAACTTGTTCAAAATTCCAAATGTTGCTGTGGAGACAAATCATGTTTTCAGGACTTTAATGGATTCAACTTTTGGTCTCCTCTTGTGTGTGTTTCTTATTTGATCTAAGGGAGCACTGGTATCAATTTCAGATCATTTTAAGAAAGTTTCCAATAGTAACTTGTTTGAGTTTCCTGTTTCTGGAAATATTGGAAATTTAATTTAATAGGGCACTTGGCTTTTCTTTGACAATGCTTTGCCAAAATATTTATGTGACTAGAGATAGCAAGTCAATGCTCTCCAATACTTTTGTTTTAAGCTTGCAAGGTTGGAAAAACATTTGGTAAGATTTTGGTGAAGCATCTAAGAATGCCTCTTTTTCCTGGTGATCTTTTAGGGAAATTTATCAAGTGTTTCCTCTTTCTTAATTTAGACCTTGGAATTATATTCAACAAGTAGTAGATTCATAAGATAGATTTGGAAAAATCTTTGATCAATATTTACTTTATAAAATATTGCCAAGGTCATTGGAACAATATGTTGAATATTTTTAGTTTACTGCTTTGCTATCTTTTTAAGTTTGTTTTCCATCTCTTAGCCATGTAAGTTTATATAATTAGTTTGTTTAGTTGCACTCAAACAAACACAACCAAAGTTTATTTGTCAAGCAATTAGCAAAACAACTGTATTATCAGGTATTCCAAAATTAGGATGTGACAGGTCTTCCCCCCTTAAAAAGAATCTCGTCCCCGAGAATCGCAAGCGAGGACTAAGGGAGGGCCAACAAACACAATGTTAGTGTTGCAGTGCAGGTGCTTCCCCCCTTTGACTTTTCTTGGGAGGCGGGGTACTCCCCTAAATTAGCAAATTCACTTAAAAAAATACACCAGTACTATGTTAGGTCCAAAACTTTTGTTTCCTAGTTTGACGAGACCTGACCAGGGTCTCCTCACCTTGGGTTTTGGACGATTAAGAAACAAACAAAATTAAGGTTAGTGCAGAACTACCTGGAAACATACCGTTAATTATTACCTGAGTTCCTAGCTATATCCCACATATTACATACCACATATGGAGTGGTGTACCACTCTCATAACAAGGTATATAAGAAGCTAAAAAATATAGCTTGTGGGTGCAAAGGTTAGGTTGCTAAGGTAAAACAAACAGACAGAACAAATACCCACGGCAGTTAATGTTACTCCCTACAAGCAACTATCACTTAATATGTTAATGATTTTAGTTGGATGTTTTAGTTTCATAAGATACTCTTAAGCACAATCATAACACAAGTATAAACTCATGCTAAGGTAAAACATTTAAATAAAATCCAATAAGCAAGCAAACAACACCACAGATGAATAGACTATTTATTCACTAGGTTATTGTTTACTACAGGTTTTGGAATCCATCAATCATTAACAATTAGCAAACAACCAGTAGCTAAAAACCAATGAATCCAATCATAAAGATATTATAAAACACCATCTTCACAGAAGATAAAAACTCCTATTACACAGGCATAAAAAAACAGGACTGCACAAATACACACTAGTATGAAAAATCTACACCAGCATGCTATAAGAGATAATCATATCCAATAACCATAGAACATGTAACTAAATAATTCATGGCATGATAACATAAGTAATAACCTCCTAAACATGCTATATCCACACATATACTCATAAAATAAAAAGAGGGTAATACTAGAGCAAAAAACACCATTTTCTAGTGGTGAAACTAGTTTCACTCTAGAGAAGCAAACAATACTATCATGATGTTTAAAACTAAACAAGCAAGTCATGAATATAAGTGTACCTAATGACAGTACACCAATCCTACTCATGGTAGTAAGCACAAGCACCAGAGTAATTTTATGAATCAACCATTAAGCATGCAGAAATTTCTTCTAGCAATTTATGTTTTCTTTAACCAATTACTAGCAAACAAGCAAGGTATAACTCACACAACCAGTAGCTATGCAATTAATGAAAAGTTATCTAAACCTTTTCAAAAGTCCATACACTCAATTTAAAATTATTCACAAACAATCTACCAATCAAGAGGAATTTATTGTATTTGCGAACAATTTAATTTTAGCACACGATAGTGGAACATTTATTAACATGATACCCCTAAGGAATATTATGCTAAAAAAGGATCACACCTAAACATATTATTATTTACTAATAAGAAATAAACTTCTCACTTGCATAGGTGAAAAGAAACAATTATATTTTCCATGGTGGAAAACAGAAATCAATCACATAGTGAAACATGTTATTTTCATACATGTGTATGGTTGGGGATTTTCATCCTCAAGCCAAAATGCAATGGGACCAGTGGGCTATGGCCTACTAATACCAAGGAGAATAGGTACTGAGCCTCTGGTTACCCACGAAAAACTTTGCATACAAGATAAAAATATAAGGCTATTTAATCTGGTGAAACAATACTATTGCATAATGATAGAAATGCTTACACATGCTTTACTATTAAGAGACAAGCAAGCTAACCGAGGTACAAGCATCAAAATAACAGTTGCTAAATGGTACTGGACTCAAAGAAAACATAGCACAAATTCTACTAAGAAAGTATACACAGATCTAGCTCTCACGATACTTCCCAATAATAAACTAGAAGGTAACAAATGCTATTTCATTTTTATTCGAGTTTCCAATCATGCACACACTTTCTAGGGTAGATTTATTGTAAGAGATCAACATAATAACAAGCCCTAACAACTCCATATAAGTTAGGAAGCAATATTGAATAAAACACAAATTCATTTCAATCAAGAGCACACAAAGAAACTAAAACAGGAAAACTGCTGGTTTCTAGATCTACCATAACCATTCCATTGCTCACATAATTTCTAAACCACGAATTTCATAGTACCTACAACGTCTACTAAGATTTGGTTTTCCAAAGTAGATACACCCGATATCCTATTGACTAGTAAACGAATAGGCATCATCTTATTTTCTCGTGACTTCTCCTTTTTACCAACTAGATTAAAAGGTGATAAAGTCACTTAATTTCTTGGTTTAGAAAGAGTAGTCAGTAGTTTGCATGATTTGGTTAGGTATCAACCTAATATTAGACCAAGCATGTTAGTCTTGTTAGCTTTCTAATTAATCATGTTTGTCCGACAAGATATGACTAGCGTCATCGTACGTCGAATATTGGATCGTGTTCTCCTGATTGGCTTTTGAGGGGGTTGCGCATCATGGCATGTGAAGACTTCTTTTGCACCTTTCTCCAGAGGAGGGAGGTATATAACTTTTAAAAGGGGATCTCTCTAGTTTGGTCTCTTAAAAGGGGACATAAAAAGGTGCGACATTTAGCCAACAGGGCAAAACGAGTCTTTTGCAAACAGACAAACATAGAGGTTTTGGTCAGTAGTGGTTGGTGCATTCACGCCTTTTCTTCTTTGAGGGTTGTCGTTGTTGGAGCTTTATCTGTTGGAGTGCATAACTGGTAGAAACGCTATCAGCTCGTGTGGCTTGATGGTCCTCTATTATTAGGCCCAACGGTGCTTTCATTGATTGTGGGGGAGATGGTGGTGGTTCACGACGGGTGGCATTTCGAAGCAAAAACAAGTATAAGTCTAAGCAAAAAATTCTTGTTTTTGAATACTATACAAACATTTTTGCTTGCAAAAACCTAACAAGAGGCGATCAAAAACAAGAGCGGGGCAAGCACAAATCTGCAAATTTTGAGCACCCCACAAACAAATAGAAGCCTAGATGAACCAAATTCTACACCACACAATAGCACAAAGTCGTACGGACACACATAAGCAAGACATAACACACAAGCAAGGCTCCATTGGAGCTACGTCGGGGGAGACGACTCATGGGGTCATCGCTAAATTACTCCAAACTAGACTGATCCAAAATCCTAGAAGTGGCTGAAGAACTATTTCTACTTCTGACCATCATCACTGTAGATCTAGGCAATTATTTTGGTCTTCTCGGGACATCGGCAAGTATACAAGTTTTTGTATGGAAACAAGATACTAGAAGTAAAGTTTGGATAAAACTTTTAACTGAGAGAGGTAAGACTATGCAACAATTTTTTTTTGAAACCCCAACTATTTTCTTGACAGAAAACCTCAAAGACGGGAGATGTTTCAAAAACAGAGCAGAGCAGTTGCAAACAAGCAAGAAATAAACTTTTAACCGAGAGAGATATGCCTTTAGAATCTTTTGAAAAGATCAGAAGGAGCGAAAATATACTAAAATTCCCTTAGATAAAAATAATTTAGATAGTAAATAGGTTTTTACTCAAAAATACTTTTCTTTCCTATCTGACGTTCATGCTAACTAAGGTCTCCTAAGGTCAAGATGGCTCTGATACCAACTCTGTAAGGACCCTAGACCGGCAGTCTGAAACCCTCCGTATGCATACATTCACGATCCTAGAAAGATCAGTCGTGAACAACATACACAGTTGGCATACAGAAATACACCATCCATTACACGAATACATAAAGGTATTACATAAAAGATCACATGATCAAGTTTAACGCAACTGCCACAAAGGGCAGGCAACTTATCAAACACATCGGAAGACAATAAAAAAACACAACGTAGCTGAGCCCAAGTCACGCCTTAACCTACAGGCTGCTGACCCGGAGACGATCCTAGTTTGCAAAGCCGTCAACTCCGTACTTCTCTTCATAGATCTCCTTCGGAGGCTCCTTCTCAAAGTCTGGCAAGTAGATACCAGGGGCGAAACCATAATGAATACATTTGAATGTACTCAGCAAGACATCCATCATGTCACTTACCAAACATGCAAATATGCTTATATGGTGGAATAGGTAGGCTATAAATAGGGTTCACTATCAATGGTGTTCATATATGATGACACCACAGTTGCAGTCAGGTTAATCTGTATCTTCGTTGAAGAAGATACTTCAGAAGAAAATAATATAGTTTTATTTCTCTTGTAGATATCACATGTACAAGAGGTTTTGTAAAGTTTTGTTAAAGAATATTTTCTCTTTGCAACACTTCTTGGAAATCAGTTTCCAGAATTCTTGCTTAGAGTAGAAAAGGTTTTCTTTGCAAAACATTTTGTTTTGTATAACAACATCTGGCTTTTCATCATCGACGATACCTCCACGGTATAAGTTTCCATTCCTTTCCGAACTTCACAAGTTCAACACTTCCTTTCCAAAAGTCCCTTTCAAAAACCTTCTTTTTAAAAACATTGACACAATGCTAGCTACATGGCCATTCAACCGTCCATATCCGAGGATGCGGCTATTCTGAATAGTTTTACTCTGCAGAGGTGTACACAATCCACAAGATCCAGAAGATCCGCCGGGAATCATCCACAGACTGCTCACAACAGTATGCGAACATCGGATAACTGGTCCGGACTCTCCACCTTGGTCAAGCCAGTACATGACTATCTCTTCAATCGGGACTTTGCTCCCCGGCATTGCGTCGCACACCGCCACGTCAGGAACCCAACTGATGCGTCCGGAGGGAAAATTAATCCCACACTTTGCATGTCGCTTGTTTAACAACTTGGCAACATTTCGGTTCAGAGGATCTCATCCCCTATAGCACATTGAGATAGACCATCCACTTTCAAGAACAAGTTTCAAGCCTGGCCCCGTTCCCATGTTGAGGTAGGGTGGCAGTATGTCTTGGTTGTCCAGCGAAGACTAGGTTATGTGTCATTTTTGAAACAAACACTTTTCCAAAAATGACTCCTTCACAATCCTCCCATGGACAAGGTCTCACCTTTCCACCGGGTTTTCCATAAAGCCTTTGTTTTGTAGAATCACAATTTTAGGGTGTCCACTTAGGGACTAGTATATTTGATGGTAATAAATACCATAGGGTGGCTTATGGGCTTGGTATTACCAAGTTTAACTACTGGCATGATAGTAACCTATATAATAGTATAGTAGTAATAGCCACATCAAAAATAGTTTTGATAATCATGTTTTGGTAAAACTTCAGAGGTAAAACATGCATGATAGATAATGATAAGTATTGTATCAGCAAGCATCAGGATGGCTTGCCTGGTAACTCCTTGTGTCCCTGGTTTTTGGAGTGACTGGAACTTGAAACAGAGCTTCACGACACTTCCTTCCTCTTCGTTTTTCTAACATCGTAAAAAGAATAAAGGACACACATTCAGAACCAATCAAGGCAAGCAACAATACATACAGCAAGGAAACTAATAATAACCAATCTCACAATTATTAATTTAGGCAAACAATCAAACAAACACACTTGGCAGAAATGCCATTTAATAAGACAGCTCAAGGTTGGAGGAACATATCTCACAACCTTAATATCATGGATTCAGTGGGTGTGCCACTCTCATACCAAGATATTTAGAAACCCAAAATAAACTTAGTTTCACAAGGGTGAGACTACTAAGAGTATACAAAACATGCACAATAATAATCATGGCAATGGGTATATCAACCAATCCACAAAAAGAACAAGGTAGCTAATCTGCTAAGCCTAAATTCACATCAAGAATAAATAAGGCACATGATTTGCAAAAGTTATTTGTACAAATCAGTGAGCGTACACAAGTGTAACAAGGTAATAGACTCATCACAAAACACACAATTTCTCATAGTGAGAGCAATAGAAACAATGACTAAAAAGGAAGAATCCTACAGACATGCTTCTACTAAGGGTTTGCTATGCAAGCATGCATAACATGTAAAGTACTCAAATGCAAACAAGGAACCATGTTATCATATTAGGAAATGAAAACATGTCCTCATGCAAGGATACACAAATATCCACCAAACACAAGTTGGCAGGAAAAATAATTCAATACAAAAACTGCTAAGGAAACTAGTACTACTCAAACATGAAGAATCAATGGATGCATTTCAATCAAGTAATTGAAATACAACCAGAGGGTCCATGTCATAAAAACAGGAGTGAAAAAACATCTATACTTGCTATAACAAAAATACCTCATTGTATAAAACAAGGCATCAATTTGCAGGGCATTTCCTACACACTAGTGGTAATAAAAAGGGAATTACTAGAGGAATCAAACAACACTCCAAAGATGGATTTTTCCTAGCAAGCCAAACATGATTACAACCACTTACAAACAGAAGCATACACATTTTCATTTAGCACTAAAAATCCCAAGGCAAAAATACTAGGCACTCATTAATTAGAGAACCATATAAGAGAAACACATCTAGTGTGGGGGAAATAATGTTTCCACCAAAAATGCAATGACACCAGTCGGTGTTCCACTAGCATAAAAAATCATTAAGAGGTCACAAGGCCTCTGGTCACACTTGCTAAAAATTAACAAAAGACTAAACTAGCTTCTAGTGCAATAACCATACTAGTAGAAAATAATAGGATGCTAAAATAAGCAAGGTAATGATACTCATGCTATTATTTCCAACATTTGCATAGTGATGACTAAACTACTCATGCTTCTCTACCAACTCAAATGCAAGCTAGCAGAGGTGATACCAACATAATATAAGTACCAAAATGGTACTGGATACAATCTCTCAACACAACAATCCAAGTGCTTGCACATAAATTTATCACTCAAAAATACTATGCAAGTATTAACTAGAGATAAAGCATATGCTACTAACAAAAATCCTATTTCTTCTCAACTCAAGTCCACACAATCTAACATGCTAAAATAGATAAGTAAACCTTAGAAAACAAGTTCACACAACTTGTACATGCTAGAAAACAATATTGCAACACAAAAATATATTCACACCAATTAATTACTTAAAATGCCAAAATGGCAGAAACATTTAAATTAAAGATCTGTCCACCAAATTTTCTATGATGCTCTAAAAATTAAACCCAGCTAGTTTTGGATAACCATAAACATATACAAGACCATCCAATTTAGTTTGCATCAAAATTCATCTTTAATTATTTTATAAAAATCACCAAAGTGCTCTCTGGTGTTTTACCCAATTGCATGCCATTTCACAAATATTAGGAATTTGGAAGCAAGGTTAATTGCTCCTGTTAGGAAATTTCAAGGGCTTTCCAATGCAATTAGACACACCTCATTCGGAGTTGTTAAATTAAAATGATGCTCATTTTTCTGTTTCTGGTACCTGTGGCCAAAACATTTTTCATTTCTAAAATATTCATCCAAATGTAGATCTACAAATTGGAGATGGTTTAGATTTTGTTGCTTTACCACTGTGAATTTTAGCTTGGTCAAATTCATCTTTAAGTTAGCTTTTAGGGCCAAAAGTAAACAGGTACATTTCTGTAAAAATTAAAAAGGAAAAATCCAACTTGACATGGGCTAGATCCACTATTGGGCCGGCTTGGACCACTTGCACCGCGGGCAGATCTAGCTGCTGTGGCTGACCAGCGGGCCAGGCGGCCACGCGGCAGCCACGCGGGCAGATGGCGTCAGCGTGACGCCACTCGCCGGCGGGAACGGCTCCGGCGAGGTGCTAAACGGCGAATCCGGCCACCAAAACGCGAATTAAAAACATCTACGCGATGCTCTCGTTGCAGGGAACCACACGGGCGCTGCCTCGTTTCCAGGGAGTCGCCGGAGAGCGACTGGCGACGGCGGCGCAAGGCGGCCGAACGCGAGCACGGCGCGGCGAGGTTCTAGAGAGAGAGGGAGAGGGGAAAAGGGTCGGCGAGGTTCGCACGCTCACCACGAATGCGACGGAGGACTCGGTGAGGGCGGAGAAGGAGCGAGGCCGCGGTGATTCGCCGCCGGAGCTCGCCGGACTCGAAAGAGACAACCGGACGGCGCGGGCTCCTCGAGCCCTTCCGCCTCGATTCCTCTGGCACAGAGGACCAGCACCACTAGGAGGAGAGAATGGTGCAAACGGAGACCGGCGGCGAGCTCGGCAAGGCCCGAATCGACGGCGAGGTCTTAGGCTAGGGTTTCGGTTTTGGGATTTCTTTGAGCAGAGAGAGAGAGGAAGCTTGAGGGGGAGAGAGAGAGAGCAAGTAGCAGATAGCTAGCACATGGGGGGGTTCTTATCCTCAAGGATTCCTTCTACTCGAAGCAATGGAGTAGGGCACTGCATCTACAGAGGAGCTAGGAAGAAGAAGATGACTCGGATTACAACTAGGTCCCTGACCAATTTACAAAGACATCCTTTTGCCTCTTTTCCCTCTCTGAAAAGTGTTGTTTTCACAAAGAAAACCAAGTCTAAATCTGAAATCCTTTTGCACAAAATTCTTATTATTTGAGATGCACAACATATGTGAAAATTGGCTCAATTGGATAAACTTGATAGTTCAAAGTTGTTCAAATTTCAATTCTTACATAAATGGACATTGAATTTATTAGACTACTTAGGAGCTTCCAAAAATTATAATGTTTGGCACACATTCCTTATTTGGTGTGTTCCTTATGTGGTAGAAAATTCAAGTCATTTTGAGTTACTTCCTAGAACAAACTTGTTCAAATTTCAAAAAGGTGCTGTCTTGAAAACAGGGGTTTTTGGCAACTTAAACAATTCAAAAACTTGTGCCCTTTTGGTTTTTATCCTTATTTATGTTATAGAGAATGTGGTATTTATTTCATGCATTTTGAAAAAGTTTGTAGAACAAACTTGTTCAAAATTCCAAATGTTGCTGTGGAGAAAAATCATGTTTTCAGGACTTTAATGGATTCAACTTTTGGTCTCCTCTTGTGTGTGTTCCTTATTTGATATAAGGGAGCACTGGTATCAATTTCAGATCATTTGAAGAAAGTTTCCAATAGTAACTTGTTTGAGTTTCCTGTTTCTGGAAATATTGGAAATTCAATTTAATAGGGCACTTGGCTTTTCTTTGACAATGCTTTGCCAAAATATTTATGTGACTAGATATAGCAAGTCAATGCTCTCCAATAATTTTTTTTTAAGCTTGCAAGGTTGGAAAAACATTTGGTAAGATTTTGGTGAAGCATCTAAGAATGCCTCTTTTTCCTGATAATCTTTTAGGGAAATTTATCAAGTGTTTCCTCTTTCTTAATTTAGACCTTGGAATTATATTCAACAAGTAGTAGATTCATAAGATAGATTTGGAAAACTCTTTGATCAATATTTACTTTATAACATATTGCCAAGGTCATTTGAACACTATGTTGAATATTTTTAGTTTACTGCTTTGCTATCTTTTTAAGTTTGTTTTCCATCTCATAGCCATGTAAGTTTATATAATTAGTTTGTTTAGTTGCACTCAAACAAACACAACCAAAGTTTATTTGTCAAGCAATTAGCAAAACAACTGTGTTATCAGGTATTCCAAAATTGGGATGTGACATACCCAGCCTCCAATTGATATCTTGGAATGAGGAATATAGAAAATACAATGCATGGAGAGGTGTGGAACCTTTCTAAAGCATGAACTAGTATCATTTTCCATATCACATCCATATCACAACCATATCACAACCATATCACAGCCTTATCACAGCGCGTCATGTTGCAATAACTGTTAGACACGCAATGTTTACAATAGGATGGGCATTATTTGTAATACACGGGAAAGAATTTTGTCTTCCTAGATTGGAGGATAGAGTTTTCTAACAAGACCATTATACATGAATTGCACGTTCCCTGAGATAGGACCTCCTGAACTGTGATAACTTCCGAAGGAAAACACCGATTGAGATGAAACCAATTTTACTGGGAAGATCACTCTTGGAGCTACCCAACCTCCAATTGATATCTTGGAATGAGGAATATAGAAAATACCATGCATGGAGAGGCGTGGAACCTTTCTCGAACATGAACCAATATCATTTTCCATATCACATCCATATCACAACCATATCACAGCCTTATCACAGCGCGTTATGTTGTAATAACTGTTAGACATGCAATGTTTACACTAGCATGGGCATTCTTTGTAATACACGGGAAATAATTTTATCATTCTAGATTGGAGGATAGAGTTTGCTAACAAGACCATTATACATGACTTGCACGTTCCCTGAGATATGACCTCCTGAACTGTGATAACTTTCGAAGGAAAACACCGATTGAGATGAAACCAATTTTATTGGAAAGATCACTCGAAGAGCTAACCAACCTCCACTGGATATCTTGGAATGAGGAATATAGAAAATACAATGCATGGAGAGGTGTGGAACCATTCTCAAACATGAACCAGTATTATTTTCCATATCACATCCATATCACAACCATATCACAACCATCAGCCTTATCACTGCGCGTCATGTTGTAATAACTGTAAGACGCACAATGTTTACACTAGGATGGGCATTATTTGTAATACACAGGAAAGAATTTTTTCCTCCTAGATTGGAGGATAGAGTTTGCTAAACAGACCATTATACATGACTTGGACGTTCCCTGAGATATGCCCTCCTGAACTGTGATAACTTTCAAAGGAAAACACCGATTGAGATGAAACAAATTTTATTGGAAAGATCACTCTAAGAGCTACCCAACCTCCACTAGATATCTTGGAATGAGGAATATAGAAAATACCATGCATGGAGAGGTGTGGAAACTTTCTCAAACATGAACCAGTATGATTTTCCATATCACATCCATATCACAACCATATCACGGCCTTATCACAACGCGTCATGTTGTAGTAACTATTAGACGTACAATGTTTACACTAGGATGGACATTATTTGTAATACACAGGAAAGAAGTTTGTCCTTCTAGATTGGAGGATAGAGTTTGCTAACAAGACCATTATACATGACTTGCACATTCCCTGAGATATGCCCTCCTGAACTGTGATAACATTCGAAGGAAAACACCGATTGAGATGAAACCAATTTTATTGGAAAGATCACTCTGAGAGCTACCCAACCTCCACTGGATATCTTGGAATGAGGAATATAGAAAATGCCATGCATGGAGAGGTGTGTAACCTTTCTCAAACATGAAACAGTATCATTTTCCATATCACATCCATATCACGACCATATCACAACCATATCACAGCCTTATAACAGCGCGTCATGTTGTAATATGTAGCGCCCTACCATTTGATAAAGGTAGAACGCCTGTGTACCTGCTATTCCCGGGATCACTGATAGCATACACATGACAAAATGAAATATTCATTGCAAATAGCATCATTCTACATCGTTGATCCAGTGGATAAGAATACAATAGTCTTACAAATGGCATAGTCAACATGGACTAGCCACAAATAACAGAGTTCAAAGAAAATACAATGGAAATCAATCTTCAATGAGCCCCCTTCTCTTCATGCGCTATAGGCAGACATGTTGGAATGTAGGCTCGAGATCCTAAACAATTACTCATCATCTGAATGACCTGCACGTTGGAATATGCAGCCCCCACATGGGAGGAAGTCAGTACATACAGAGTACTGGCAAGTGACACTTGTATGGTGGCAGTTTTGAGGAATAACTAGCTACATGATATTTGGCTGGTGGAGTCTAGGCTATTTGCATAAAGCCAGTTTTGTCCTATATTTGATAAATCATTGAAAAATCTTTGAAAACCAACATGGGTAGACACACCATGGAGTTTGATAAAGTAATCATGGGTAGACACACCATGAATATGAAAATCATCATGGGTAGACACACCATGAGTTTGAAAAGGTAGCACAGAGGGGTAGACACACCATGTGCTCTAGGAAAAGGTTTCTACCATGTTTTAATTCATTCCGAAAAGATGAGGAGATCCTTGAGCACGAACTATGTCTACTTTGCTCAACTGGCCCATAACCGGGGACACAGCTAAGATCTTAGTTTTTTTACTCTGCAGAGGTTGTGCACTTTCACCTTGAGACTCATTTTCCCCGAGAGAAAAATGAGACAAGATCTTTGGGAAGATGGATTCAACCATAACAGTATTGACTCGTTGCTCCTAAAATTCTACCACCCCTTGTCAATACAACAAGAGGAACCCTCACAACTTACTTAATTTTGGCAGAGCCCATATTACCTCAAGGCTTCAGTGGAAGCTAACTATACATTGAAGACCTACATATCTCTTTATTCCTGGGTGGCAATCCACAAGTGTACCCTTAGGTGACAACCACCACATCCACAGCCCTGGGAGTGACCCAGGTGACAACCACCATGGACATAGCCCTGAGTAGCCATTCAACATAATCCAAGCAATTACCAATCCACCCAGGTGTTTCATTGGTTTGCTTAAATTTCAATTTTCAAAGTACCACAACCCAATAAATAGCAGTAGCAGTTGTGATATTGTTCTAGTATAGCTAAACTAATACCTAGCAGGGGTTTCAAGTTGGCTACACACTACTAGGTGTTCTGAGCATAGCATATACTTGGAAATAAATAATATCACCTATCATGCACACTACTGAAAACACTAATGAATTTGAAAAAAAAGTAGGACATGAGCATCACTTTCCTTGTGGAAGTTGGTATAGAGGCACTCTCTTTACAAATTGAATGTTGCTCTCCGTACAATCTAAAAAATACAAACGAATAACAATAAAAAAGCAATTCACCAACAAACAATATACAATACAGAAGCATAACAATTTATTCAACTTGATTGGTGTTAACATGGACAAGGTCTTGACACATAATTCAATATGCAAAAAGAATTATGATGATATGGTTATGGTTTGGTCTTGTATGGACAAGTTCAAGGTTTATCACAATATTTCAATTTACAAAAATAATTATGGTAAAAGAGTTCAGGCCTAGCTACTAGGGTATGGGTTGGTCAAGGAATATCACTTCACCCAATATACAAAAGAAGTGGATGTGATAAGGTCTAGGGCTTAAGGGTTTAGAAATCAAAACCATGATCAACATGATTCATTTCATGGATTTGGTTAGTAGGGTTAAAGCAATTTACAAAAGGGCTTTGGGTTATGGGTTTCTGGTCCAAAATTTATTGTCACATGTTGTTAACATGAAACTGTTGTTGGTGTGATCAAAATGATCATACCACAATTTTCTTAAAGGGGGTTTTCATCAAACTACAGTTAATTTATAAAGGTTGACTACTATGGATAGTTTATATGGAAAATATTACATGGAATGGGTTCTCTGGTCACATATAGGTGGGTACTGGTTTAACTAGTCTAAGGTTACTAAATTGGACGATTTTCCAGAAGAAAACTAATTAAAATTATTTATAGAATTAAAACTACGAGCAAAATACTCCAATGGTTATTTAAATTCTAATCGCCATTTTAATTGGTTCAATTATTATTTTGGGCCAGAGGGTATGAAAGTACACATCCCGAGGATTCCAAAATATTTTATTTGCAATTTTTGGATTTATAGAATTTAAAATATGCCAATATTCATCAAATAAGCATATTTAAATTTGAACCAATTTAAGTTTGAAATTTTTATTTCAACAGTGCCAAAAGTTTCTACATGTTCATGGGATTTCAAAAAGTTTAAGTTTGCTAAATTTTTCTTAGTGGATTAAAAGTTATGAGGGTTGCAAGTTCTAGGGGCTTGTCTTCAAATTTATTTCTCTATTTTTATTCGGGACGGTTAAGGACTGGGCTTCAGCCAAGTAAAGCGTTGCGCGGGCGGTGGGTAGCTACAAGACACACAGGCGACGTGGCGCAACCCCCTTTGCTGGTACCGCTTCAGTTAAGGTTACTTATCTTTACCGTGCAAAAGAAATTGGACGGCAGGGAAAATTGGGGGCTCACCTGACGCTCGGTTTGCCGGAGAATGGACGAACGGCGGCCGACGGGGTAGTTGTTCACTACCCACGACGCTACGGTGGTAGCCGGGATGAAAGGAGGGCACGGGGAATCGCATGACAACACAGAGGTCTTGATGGGGCTAACGACATGCTCATTGGTGCTCTCTTTCAATGGCACCGTGTAGTCCCGAGGCGGTGGCGGCGGTTTTCGTCGGGGGGGGGGCTTCCGGTAAAGGAAAAACCTGGGCCGAGGACCTCTTGTACCGGCCGGAAACAGAAGATAACGGTGGCGGTTACGACGAACTTCGGCGAGTAAATTTGTCACGGTGAGGGCACGGTTTCGAGGGGGAACAAAGGGGAAACTGAGAGGGGAGTTCGGGGCTCTTATGGAGGGGTTCGAGAGGCGAGGGAGGAGATCGTGTGCGGTTTTTGGGGCAGATCATGGGGCGGTTGGAGGTTGAAGGCGTGGTGATGTCAGCATGACGTGAGCAATCTTTTTCTTTTTTTCCTGTTTTCTCATTTCTTTAATAATTTCTGTTTTAGAAATCCAATTGACCTAATTTAAATTTATAAAATATTTTAATGTAAATATAAATCAATTAGAAACCTCATTTTGTTGTTTCCAACACATTTAAATTTGCATTTTGAAACTATGGATAAAGCCTTAATAATACTAAATCATTTTTAAATTAAAAAAATAATAATTAATTGGAATTAGGGTTTAATAAAATTAAGAGGGGTTGTTTTAAATGTAAAAAATGGTTTTCAAGGTCTTTTATTTGTTTTAGATAAACAACATAATTTATATAAACACTTTATTTGTTATTACTTAATATAATATTTGAAAAGCAGTTATGAAAACATTTTTACACTTATAAATGGATTGAAAAAATGTTTGTAACGAGGTTTGCTAAGAAGGAATATTTTCCCTTTATAATGAAAACTAGATTTGAAAAAGACTTAGGGTTTAAGGAAGAAAGGTAATTTGGATTCCTAAATCCAATTTCATTGAAATGTGCTTTGTTTTCTTTTGTTTCTTGCATCTCATTTGGTTTTTGGTGACTTGTTTAATATGAAAACAAAAGTTTCAAATTTCTGTGATTTTTTGCACTTTCCAAAAATCAGGGATGTTACACTAGGTAAAGTACTACCTCTAAGAACATATAACTTAGCAGAATTCATATCACCAATCATATGAATAAGAGAACCTTTTGATACTTTCAGCACACGGTGCGAACCGCTGTGCTTATACCCCTGAACATCGAGAGTGCTAAGGGAGATCAGATTTCTTGGCATGGTCGTTAGGTGCCTCACATCCATTAGTGTACGAATCATACCATCGTGCATCCTGAGCTGAACGGAGCTTCTACCCACAATTTTACATGGGTTATCATCTCCCATACGCACGACATCTCCACTTTTCATAGACTCATAAGAACTGAACCAATCCCGGTTAATGGAAATATTAAACGAGCATGCAGAATCGAGGATCCACTCATCACATCCAACAACACAACCAACAAACACAACAAGAGCATCACCAGAATCACAATCAGCACCCGCTGCAACAGAGACCTTACCATCACCATCGGAGTTGTTTTTCGGTTTATATGTACTAGCTCTTTTCTCCTTATTCTGCAGCTTCCAACAGTCATCAATGACATGATTGTTTTTCTTACAATACCTGTAGAATTTATCCTTGCCCCTAGACTTCGAACGGCCTCGACCGTTCGGGCTCTTGTCACAGTTGTTGTTGTTTTAGGTTTTTTGCTCGGGCCTGTCACAAACCTGCAAAGCTTCGCCCCTGGAGGACGATGCATCAGACTGAACCAAACCTTTCATTTTCTCTCTCGTTTGGAGAGCCTCATATACTTCTGAATGTGTTAGTTCATCACGAGCCAATAACAAAGTATCACGTAGATTTGTAAAAGAATTTGGAAGCGAGCATAACAGCAGTAGAGCTAGATCCTCATCGTCATATTTTACCTCCATGGACACTAGGTCCGCAATGATCTCCTTAACGATCGATATGTGGTTCATTACCAAACCACCCTCCTGCAGCTTGTGTGTGAAGAGCTTCATCTTCACGTGCATCTTGCTGGTTAGATCCTTAGACATGCATATCTCTTCCACCCTTTCCCAAAGTCCTTTCGCAGATTCCTCCTTCAACACCTCTTGCAAAATTTCATTAGACAGATGCAGCTATATAATAGACAAAGCCTTACGGTCTTTACGCTTGTCAGAGACTGTCCACTTCTTTGGATCCGCTTCATTGAATCCATCCAGTGCATCATAAAGATCTCCAGAATTGGATAGTATCGCCCTCGTCTTAAATTTCCACAACGAGAATCTCGTCTTGTAATCCAACAACGGTAGATCAAACTTCAACGCATGTGTAACATCCCAAGTATGAAAAACACCTTTAGAATGTTTGCTTTTTGTTAATTTATGTTTTGCATCATGTCATCATAAGTTTTGCATTTGTTTTCCATTTGTTTTCATTTGTTTTCCCTTGTTTTTCCATTTAAATTTCAAACCAAAAATTCAAATCTTGGTTTCATACTTGTTTTGTTACAATGTTTCAAATAAAACTTGCAATCAAACCAATCTTTTGTTCATAATAAACTTGAAATTAAACACTTTTAAGTTGCTTCTTTCAATTATTCAATTAATTCAAATTTCACTCAAATTCAATTAAATTACAAACAGCAACTAATTTCAAATTTTTGAAAAATAAAAGTTTGCACATTGGTGCTGTTACAATAAATAACCTATACAAATTTTCCCCTAAATTTTTCTAACCCTAAAACTATCCTTTTATTCCCTTTTTCTTTTCAGCAAAAAAAAAAACAGAGAAAAAACAAAAAAAAAACACAGAGGGGAGAGGGCAGGCCAGTGGGCTGAGCCCAGCCCACCAGCCACGGCCTGCGTACCCCCCCTCTTCCCTTACCTCTGTACGGCCGCGCATCGGCGCTGCCCACGTCGACTGTGGCGATGATGGGACGGTTGCGCGAACAACTCCCCCTCCTTTTAACTCGCCCACGAGCTCCTCCCGTGCCCTAGTTTCTCCTCCACCTTTCTCTCTCATGCCGCCGCCGATTTTTCCCTTCTCCTCCTCTCTCTGCTTCTCTCTGTACCCACCACCGCACCACCGCAGCGACCAAATCCCGGCGATCGCCGCGCCCATGATGCACCACCGGCCTGGTTAGCTGCGGGAACGAGAACCCCGCGACGCCACCTTCCTCCTCGACCCCACAGCATCATCCGGGAGCAGCGGCTTCGTCGCCGCCGTCCTCTCCGTCGCCGGCCAACTCCACCACTGTCCCCGTCGACCTCCTCCTCCTCTCCCCGGTGAGCACCACCTCTCCACCAACCCCTTCCCCTCTCTCTCCTCTCTGCACGCGCACGTACACCTCCCGCACATTCACGGGCACGCACAGCAGCAGCCGCAGCGCAGCTCGCCGCCGGCGCCCGTCCGCAGCGGTCAGGCAGTGCAGTTAACTGAACATTCAAAGTTCAGTTAACTGACGTATCTGAACCACAAAACCCCAAGTCCCCCTCCTATTACAAAAATGTTTCAGCACCACAGTGGCACAGCGCGCTGCACCCGTACCCGCGGTCGCGGGATCGATCCCCAGCCGCGCGGATTAATCCACCCCTTTTGCGCCGCGCGCTGACAGGTGGGGCCTCCCTGTCAGCGACGCGTGCAGCCACGCGCGCGCACCCACTGCCACGCGGCGCCAACATGGCCTAGGGCCCGTTGTCAGCAGCCCAGGCTAGGTTCTGCGAGGTGTATTTTTTCTTTTCTGGGTTTTTCTTTTACCACCAAGTCCCTGTAGTTTCACAGATTGGTCCCTGGTTTTCAAACAATCATAGATCCCTCAAATCAAATTCAAATTCAACATATTAAATATGTTTTCTGTACCAAATTTAATTCTCTACCTGTTTAAATCATTTGATTACTGTTTTGAACATTTCAAATTGTTTCAAAAATTCAAATTCAAACTACTATTACAAATTTGGTTAAATTTATAACAAATTCAAATTTAATTTAAATGGCACATATAAAATATGTTTTCCATGCTAAATTGAACCACCTTTTCAAATATAAACTTTGTTACCTATTTTGAATACTTTAAATTGGTTAAATAATTTAAACCTTGTTTAAATCATTTAAAATTGCTAAATTCATAACTTGGTCAAATTAAATTCTTTTGAACATATAAAATATGTTTTCAAACCAGAAAAGTATAAACTTTCCAAATATGAATTTTATTGAATGTTTTGAACAAATAAAAATTCAAATAATTTCATACTTGAATTAAATTCATTTAAATCTTGTTCAAACTTGTTTAATTCATAATTAATTCATCTTAATTCCTTTTTCAACAAATGAAACATGTATTCCACCTAAAATTTTGTGTTCTTTCCAAATATGAACTTTGTTATCTATTTTGAACAATTAAAATTGGTGGAAACAACAAATTCTTGTGTAACTCCTTTAAGAAACAAAAATTTCATAACTTAATAAATAATATTCCAAACTTGGTAAACCACATATCAAATTGAAGCTATTGTTGTTTTATTATTGTTTTCATCATCCATGCATCATGCCAATCAACTTTCACATGATGGTTAGTTGTAGATCATTTAATCCAACCTTAATTCATGGGCTTTCCATATGCAATCCAAATTGCATATGAGCCCATTTAATTATGTTACCATGTCAATTAGCTTATCTTTGATGCATCAATTAAATTGTCATGCATCATTCCATGTTTGTGCATTATGCCATGTTATTGATTGTTTGTCTCTCTGCGTTGTTTGTTTGCTTCTTCTCGAATAGACGACGACGTTGAGACAGACGAGGTTTACGACACTACTTCTGAGGAGTTAGCCCAGTACCAGGCTACTGAGTTTGCAGGCAAGTATTCACTCACTTGAACCATTGTGTCCTTTCCACACTGGATATCGATACTTCCGTTGTCTATCCTGCTAGCCTTAAGATTCGATGCTTGTGTTCCGATCCTATCACATGTTATCCTGTAACCCTGATATAGCCTATCCTCCACACCTATAACCCTTTTGCTTGTTGCCTGTGTCTTACTAGCATGCTTAGGGTTTTTTACGCTCGAGTCTGTTGTCCGTTATTTCTGTTACCTTATTTATTATGTTCTGGGGCTCGATGTTTAAACAACAACCCGTTAATGTTTAAGGTAATGCTAATTTGATGATAAGGCACCGGCAGGAGGCCGGGTATGGTTTTGAGGCATGCTAGTGTCGAACTCAGGAAAAGTTCTTGTCCTCTAGATCCATGATGAGCGCGCTAACCGCATGTGGGAAGCGTGTACGGACGCCCCCCTCAATTTGATTCGATTCGCATCTCGTCCAAATCGCCTCATTTAGTTCGGGTTTTTCATTTGCCGCATGCATATGCAGGTACGAACCCGAGGACAGGGTGGAAACTTCTGTAGTCGGCATTTAGGGAGACACGTTCTTAGAGTGCTATGAGGGTCCCCTTTTCTTCGTGGGGCTTGATTAGCCGTGCGCTCAATTGCACGAGGTTCTTTGGGCTTGATGCGAAGAAGAGTTGGGTTGTGTTGAGTGCCTCGCTTGGTGGAAGTGCATTTCCCTCTGGCGAGGTATTCTTACGTGTACGGCCAAATTGGTGCACCCCTGCAGGGTTAAATCTTCTCGAGAAGCCGTGTTGTCCGCGGTTATGGATGACTTGGTGATAGGGCTGGCTAACAAGGATTAGACAATTTACACCTAATCAATAATAAGTTGACCAGTAATAGGCTTAATGACACAATAACCTGAACCATCATTAATCCAACTGTGTGAGTTATCCTCGGATTGCTTCTTTGGATAAGGGGCGAGATCCAGGATGGGTTTGTTTGATGTTGTTGGTAGTTGGTTCCGATACGCTATCTTATCCCTTTCTTGTAGCCGGATGTTGTAGCTTGTTTCTGTAGTTGGTTAGGCAGCCCGCTGCCGCACTTTTGTATCACCTATTCTTCCGTTGACCCAAAGCATCTGTACTTGGTGTTGCCGGGTACACTTTGGTATCTTGTGAGTCTTGCTTGCCAGTACTTGTCTGTACTGACCCCTTTGGGGCTGTGGTTTCCGCAGACTACGTTTCCGAGGATCCCCATGGTGGCTACTACGTGGAGTATGACGAGGCTGCTGACGAGTAGATAGCGGACCCGGGCAGGATCCGAGACTTCGTGGATGGGCTCCGTTTCGTTTTCGTTTCCGGCCTCTTAGGCCTATTTGGATCTTGTCTGTACTCAGACACTTTCGATGCTTCCGCTGTGATGTAATGATGACTTGTTGGGACGTGTGTCCTCTGGATGTTTGTATTTGCTATCTCTGCTGTAGTGAGAGCTATTTGCAACTTATTTCTATTTATTTGTGTCTTAGAGATTTGTTGTGATATCACTTGTTCAAATGCCGTTGACGTACCATGTGTGTATGTTATGAAGTACGTCAATGGAAGTAGTCGGATTTCTATGGGATGGTTTGCGCAGACGATGAATAGTAGAGGATGGTTGTCACACGTTTACGTGTTGGCCTACTCATATTGAGATGCGGGTGCCGGTATGCCCTGTAAGCCATTCATCTACTGTTTAGCGGACTGTGAGTATCCTCTAGAAGTCCGGGTGCGACAAATGGTATTAGAGCCTGTCTGCCTGTAGGATCCCTTTTACTGGTCGCAGTTGAGTCTAGAAACTATTTTGTAGCTATATAGGAAAAATGAAACGTGAGAGTAGGAATTCTGTTCTTTTATTTCTTTCCCCACCCACCCTCCCTTTTTCTGGTAAGGAAGTGCAACGTTGTTTTCTCTTCTCATCTAAACTTTCAAGTTAGGTTTTCACGTATCCTGGTTTCTCTAGGATAGTTATATCTACTAGACCATGGGAATGGAGGTGGTTGTGACATGATTTATCATGTTGCCTACTCACGATTGAGAACGGAGGCGTGTAAGCCCCGGAAGCAGATCCTCTATTCCTTAAGCAGTAGATATTGATCCTTTAGAAGCCCGGATGGGTTTTCCGTAGTACCTCAGGAGTGTTTTGGTCTCGTGTTTCCCGAATGTTGCTTCGATATCCTGTTCTTCTCAACATCCTTTTTCGTCCTTTGAAACCTTGTTGTTGCTTTCCACTTCAGTTCTTCTACCGGCGTCTAATCAAAATTCCCCGATCGTCTGCAGATGGATCTCAGGTTCTACCCGCAGGTGGTTCGTATGACTCGTTGCGAGAGCACTGCCGGTTATCCGGAGATGCTGAGGGACATGGTCACTTTTCTGGGGTTTCGTTGGGCACCAGAGTACCAGGTCTACGAGCAGCAGCGAGAGTTTGACCAGACCTACTACCAGGCTATCGTCTACATTCTGTCAGATGATGGCATGAGCGTAGTCCACCGCTACGAGGCAGTAGGTTCCACAGTGGATATGGCCGTGCAGCAGGCAGCATATGTGAGTCTCACCGTCCTTCGTGCTGACTACTGGGGATTTGACGATTCTATCTATTGCCACATCCCCCGTGGTTACATCACTTCGGAGGGAGCTCACTTCACTCTCTACGACAACTTGGATGTTTATGAGCATGATAACTCCAGGCTGCACACCACCGCTCAGTTTGTGAGGCACAGTGACGCAGTGGTCCGCACACTATCTCAGGAGTTGGCTTCAGTCAGAGAGCAGCTCTACCTTGCTTTGACTCGTCTGGCGACGTACACCACAGACTTTGTTGGAGACGAGCGCTTTGCACGTTTCGATCAGCAAGTTGGACGTCGTCTGCCAGATGTTGGAGGTTACGAGCCGATCAGAGGTCCACTCCTCAACCTTGGTGCTGGTTACACTGGGATTCCCCGCTTTGGAGCACAGGGAGTCGACACTATGTACTTCACCACGCCTAGAGTCGTCCTCAGACCACGTCAGATCTACATGGATCGTCGTTCTACCTACTTTCGTGGGCGTCCTCCTCATCGTACCTCTCGCCGTACTCCTAGTCGCCGTCCTGCGTGATGAGCATGGGAGTACCGATGTATCCATTCTTAGCTATGTTTAGTTATCCTTTGGCATTCGAACCATTTGTGGTGTGTTGGATATTCTGATGTATTTGAACATGTGATGATGTACCTGTTGGTTATCTATTCATGCGTCGGAATAATCTCTCTTTCGGTTGCCAAGTCTATCCTTTTCTGTTGTTGTGCTAAAATGCATTTCCATTCAGGATGCCGCCAACAAGGAACAGCCCGCCTGAGCCACCGCCAATCACGGAGCTGTTGACTCAGATGACCCAAGTCATGACGCAGATGGCCCAGTTCCAGGCTAATCAGCACATCAACCAGACAACTCCACGAGTCAGCATCAAGGAGTTTCTCAGTCTGGGCCCGAGAGCTTTCGTGGCAACACGCGAGCCTCTGGACGCTGATGACTGGATCCGTGAGATATCCAAGGCTCTAGAGATTGCACACGTAGCTGAGGAAGACAAGGTCAAGTATGCCTCCTATCTGCTGAAAGGTGAGGCAGCTACTTGGTGGGAGAACTTCCAGGCAATGAGAACTGGGATGCCAGTCACGTGGGATTGTTTCAAGGAAGCCTTCCTGAAGCACCACATTCCAGATGGTCTCATGGAAAGGATGCGTGAAGAGTTTTGCTCACTCAAGCAGGGCAAGTTGGACGTCATCGGCTATCAGAGTGAGTTCAATCGCCTCGCTCGATACGCTGGAGACGAGGTGTCCACTGAAGCTAAGAAGATGGCAAGGTTCCGCAGAGGTTTTAACCCGGAGCTCAAGTATGCCCTCACCAATGTCAAGACCAAAGACTTCGAGGAGCTCGTTAACACCGCGCTCAATGAAGAAAATGGGCGCAAGGCGTTCGAGGAGTCTCGCAAGCACTCGCGTGAGGGTGGTTCCTCCTCCAACATGACCACCCCTCCGCAGAAGCGCCGCATCTGGGTGCCAAATGGTGCTGTCACTCGGGCTCCATATGCCCAAGCTTCTCCAGGCTTCGCTCCCCGCCCACCCAACCCTGTTCAGATGCATGATCCAAGGGCTTCGATGGGGCAGCCAAGGCCAGGGCCTCCTCGTGTCGTCACTTGCTACAAGTGCAAGCAGACGGGGCACTACGCTGAGGAAGCTCCTGACATCGTTCTCGGTATATTCCCCGTAAACTTTATTCCAGCTAAAGTGTTGTTTGATACCGGAGCATCACATTCTTTTGTGTCAAAGAATTTTGCCGCAACAAACAACCTAATTGTGGTTCCACTAAGCAATCAAATCACTGTTCACTCCTCGGGATCACAAATGTTGACTTCCAAGATAAGTAAGGACAATCAAATCCTAATTGGAGGTCGCATATTCCTTGCTTCTCTCATGTTGCTGGGAAATTCTGACATTGATGTCGTTCTTGGTATGGATTGGCTGAAGGCCAATAAAGCAAGGATTGACTGTGCTCAAAAGTCAATAACTCTGTTCCACCCTTCTGGCCAGATAGTCTATTCTCCAAATGAATCAAGTTCCATTCAGCTATGCACCCTCGATGCAAAACCTCTACCTTCACTTGAAAATGTTCCGGTGGTTTGCGAATTCCCTGACGTCTTTCCAGAAGAGTTGCCAGGGATGCCTCCGGACAGAGCAGTTGAGTTCGTGATCGAGCTTGAACCAGGTACTGCTCCAATCTCTAAGCATCCTTACAAGATAGGAACTCCCGAGCTGAAGTTGTTAAAGGAACAAATTGATATGTACATGGAAAAAGGTTACATTCAACCTAGTTCCTCGGCTTGGGGTTGCCCAACTCTGTTCGTTGCGAAGAAGGTTCACACAAAGAGACTCGTTGTTGACTATCGTCCTCTTAACGAGAAAACCATCAAAAACAAGTATCCAATTCCTCGTATCGATGATCTTTTTGATCAACTTGCTGGAGCCTCAATATTCTCCAAGTTGGACTTGAGAATGGGTTACCATCAAATAAAGATCAGAAAAGAGGATATTCCAAAAACAGCCTTCACCACTCGCTACGGTCTATATGAATACACCGTCATGTCCTTTGGTCTCACCAATGCACCGGCGACTTTCTCTCGACTCATGAACTCTGTCTTCCACGAATACCTCGACAAGTTCGTTGTGGTATATCTTGATGACATTCTTGTCTACTCCAAATCCGAGGAAGAGCATGAAGAACATCTTCGTCTCACTCTCATGAAACTTCGCGAGCATCGTCTATACGCCAAGTTCTCCAAATGTGAGTTCTGGATTCCAGAAGTTGCTTACCTTGGTCATATCATCTCTGCCAAAGGCATAGCCATTGATCCAGAAAAGGTTAAGGCAATTGTTGATTGGAAACCTCCAAAGACGGTGAAGCAAGTAAGAAGTTTTCTTGGCTTGGCTAGCTATTGCCGTCGTTTTGTCCAAAACTTCTCCAAGATTGCCAAACCTCTCACTGATCTCACAAAGAAGGACAAGAAGTTCGTTTGGTCTCCACAATGTGATGAAAGTTTCAATCTCCTGAAGACTAAACTCACTTCTACCCCAGTTCTGGTTGGCCCAGATCCTACCAAACCTTTCCAGATATTCTGTGATGCATCTCTCCAAGGTCTAGGTGCAGTTCTTATGCAAGAACGTCAAGTTGTGGCTTATGCTTCACGTCAGTTGAACACACATGAGCTCAACTATTGTCGCACCCGGACTTCTAGGGGATAATCACCGGGCCGAACTGAATAGTAGATGATTGGATTACGGGGCTTATCTGCACCCGCGTCCTCTTACGAGTAGGCCAAAACTTATGTGTGACAACCAACCTCTACTATCCACCGTCGATGTAAACTATCCCATAGAAATCAGGATACTTCCGTTGACGTACTTCAAACCATACACACATGGTACGTCAACGGCGTTTGAACAAGTGATACCACAACAGATCTCTACGACACAAAAGATTGAAATAAGTTGCAAATAGCTCTCACTAGAGCAGAGATAGCAAATACAATCATCCAGAGGACACATGTCCCAACAATTCATCATTACATCACAGCGGAAGCATTCAACATGTCTGAGTACAGACAAGAACCAAATAGGCCTAAGAGGCCGGAAACGAAAAGACGGAGCCCATCCACGAAGTCTCGGATCCTGCCCGGGTCCGCTATCTACTCGTCAGCAGTCTCGTCATACTCCACGTAGCCACCATGGGGATCCTCGGAAACGTAGTCTGCGGAAACCACAGCCCCAAAGGGGTCAGTACAACAACGTACTGGTAAGCAAGACTCACAATTCACCAAAGTGTAGCCCGTCAACACCAAGCACAGATGCTTTGGGTTCAACGGAAGAAAGGGGGATACAAAAGATGCTGCAACTGGCTGCTCTAACCAACTATAGAGTTTCTACCACTTCGGGCTAAACAGAAAGAAGATAAGATAGCGTATCGTAACCAACTAATAACTAACTCCAAACAAACCCATCCTGGATCTCGCCCCTTATCCAAAGAGGCAACCCGAGGATAACTCACACAGTTTGATTAATGATGGTGCAAATTGTTGTGTCCATAAGACTATTACTAGTCAAGTTATCATTAGTTAGGTGTAAGTTGTTCTGAGTACTTGTTAGCCAGTACTTTCACCAAGTAATCCATAACCGCGGAAAACACGGCTTCTCGAGAAGATTTACCCTGCAGGGGTGCACCAATTTGGTCGTACACGTAAGAATACCCCGCCAGGATGGAAATGCACTTCCACCAAGCGAGGCACTCAACACAACTCAACTCTTCTTCGCATCAAGCCCAAAGAACCCCGTGCAATTGAGCGCATGGCTAATCAAGCCCCACGAAGAAAAGGGGACCCTCATAGCACTCTAAGAACGTGTCTCCCTAAATGCCGACTACAAAAGTTCCACCCTGGCGCCAAGGGTTCGCACCTGCAATATGCATGCGGCAAATGGAAAACCCGAACTAAATGAGGCGATTTGGACGAGATGCAAATCGAATAAAATTGAGGGGGGCGCCCATACACGCTTCCCACATGCGGTTAGTGCGCTCATCATGGATCAGTAGACAAGACCCTTTTCCTAATTAGGGTCGACACTAGCAGGCTTCAAAACCACGCCGGGCCTCCTGCCGGTGCCTTATCATCAAATTATTATTACCTCAAAATTAACAGGTTGTTGTTTAACATCGAGCCCCAGAACATAATAGAAATAGTAACAGAAAGTAACGGGTAACAGACTCGAGCAAAACAACCCGAAGCATGCTAGTAGGACACGGGCACAAGCAAAGGGGTTATAGGAGTGGAGGTGAGGCAATATCAGGGTTAAAGGGTAACTTGTGATAGGTTCGTAACAGAAGCAACGATTCAAAAGGATAGCAGAATAGACAACGGAAAGTATCGGTAACCAATGTTGAAAGGAACACAGTGGTTCATGTGAGTGAATACTTGCCTGCAAACCCAGCAGCCTGGTACTGAGCTACTCCTCAGAAGGGGTGTCGTAAGTATCATCGGTCTCAACGTCGTCGTGTATCCGAGAAGAAGCAAACAAACAACACAGAGAACAAACAATCAATAACATGGCATAGTGCACAAACATGGGATGATGCATGACCATTTAATTGACGCAACAAAATAAACTAGTTGACAAGATAACATAACATGATTAAATGGACCCACATGCAATTTGGATTGCATCTGGAAAGCCCATGAATTATGGTTGAATTTATTGTTCTACAACTAATCATCATGTGTAAGTAAATTAGCATGATGCATGGATGAGGAAAACGATAAGATAACAACAATAGAGGCATTTAGAAATAAGGTTTACCAAGTTTAGAAATTCATTTATTAAGTTTTGGAATTTTGGTTACTTAAAGGTGTCACAGAAGCATTTGTTGTTTTCACCAATTTAAATTTTTCAAAATAGATAACAAAGGTCATATTTGATAAGAACACACAATTTTGTGTGGATTACATGTTTCAATTATTGGAAAAGGAATTACAATGATTTAATTATGAATTAAACAAGTTTAAACAAGATTTAATTGAATTTAATTCAAGCATGAATATTAATTGAATTTTATTTGTTCAAAACATTAAATAAAATTCATATTTGGAAAGGTTATGTTTTTCTGGTTTGAAAACATATTTTGCATGTTCAAAAATAATTTAATTTGAGCAAGTTATGAATTCAGCAAATTTAAATGATTTAAACAAGGTTTAAATTATTTAAACAAGTTTAATTGTTCAAACCATGAAACAAAATTTGTATTTGAAAAGATGGTTCAAAATAGCATGGAAAACATATTTTATTTGCATTATTTGGATTAAGTATGAAATAGTTAGGCAATTATTCAAATTTCAAATGAATTGTTTGAATTTAAAATTTGAATGCATTTGAATTATTCAAAACAGAATACAAATGGTTTAAATAGATAGATAATTAAATTTGGTTCAACAAACATATTTTACTTGTATTATTTGGATTTGTAATTTAGAAGTTATTCACATTTTAAATTTGAGGACCAATCTGTAAATGAAAAGGATTTAATTTTAAAAAAAGAAAAGCTGAAGAAACAATTTTTACTCTGCAGTGGCTAGCCACTGCCACTGACAGAGGGCCCCTGGGCCACGGTGGCCCGCGTGTGCACGCGTGGCAGCACCAGCCACTGACAGAGGGGGCCAGCCTGTCAGCGGCCCTTGCAAAAATTGGGGTTTATTCCGCGGGCGCAGGGCTCGAACCCGCACCCTGGGGCGCGCGCGCAAGGGTGGTTACCAGTGCGGTAGCGATGTGTTCTTGTCAGTATAGGGGACGCGAACAGGTTGAGGTTCAGTTCGTGTTAACTGAACTTTTGTTCAGTTAACTGAACCTGAACGTGGCCGTGCTTGCATCGCTCGCCGGCGGCGACTAGCGATCTGCTGCTGGGCGTTGGTGGTGCCGTGCTGCTGTGGATGACGTGCGCGGGTGCGTTGCGAGCGTGTGCGTGCACGAGAGGGAAGGGAGAGAGGAAGGTGGACGCCGTGCTCACCCTCGTTGCAGGTGAGGCAGAGGGCCGGTGCAGAGGTGGACGACGGCGATGTCGAGGACGGCGGCGTCGATCCAGGTCCCCTCGAGCTCAACGAAGTTCTCGGGTACGAAGGTGGGTCTACGGCGAGCTCGTTCCCGAGGTTAGCCAGGACGGAGGAGCGCGGCAACGGCGGTGATCATCTCGGGTTCAGACACGGCGGCGCTCGGAAATTCAGAGGCAGAGAGGGAAATTGGCCGGTGAGAGAGAGGTGGGCGACGGCGGAAGAGAGGGAGGAAGGTGGGGCTAGGGTTAGGCTAGCTAGGGGGCTCGAGGGTAGGTTAAATAGAGGCTAGGGCGCGCTGCTGGCCGTCGGCGCGTTACTGTCGCCGACGTGGACAGGGGCGATGCCCTGCCGTACTAATAGAAGAAGATGGCGAACAGGTACGGGCCGTGGAGAGAGGTAAGGTGGGCTGGACCGTGCTGCTCCCCCCCTTCTGTGAGCGTTTTTTTTCCTTTTTTATTTTTCTCTTCTGTTTTTTTTTTTTTGCAGAAATAGAATTAGGAAGAATTAGATAGGTTTTTGGGTCAGTAAAAATTTAGAAAAATTTGTGTGAGTTGATTAGGTCAACAGCAACCAATTGCCAACTTTGGTTTTTCAAAAAGTTCAAATTCTATTGCTGTTTTGTAAATGATTGAGTTTGTATTAATTTTGAAATATTGGGTGATTTATTTAAAAGAAACATTTCTAAAAGTTTAAAGCCTCAATTTTATTTGAAACAAATTGCTTAGAATTGTTTTGTAAATTTCAATAATTCCAAAGGGTTGATGTTTGGAATTTTGTTTGAATTTGAATAACATTTGGATTAAGTGAACTATTAAAAACCACAATTTTAAATAGTTGAACCTTATGGATTAAATGGAAACAATTGAGGTTTTGAGTTGAACTTTTTATTTGAAAAATTGTAACATAACAAGTATGAAACAAGCATTTGAATAATGTTTGGATTTCAATTGTAAAACAAAGAAAACAGATGCAAACAAATAGGAAACAAATGCAATGAGTATGATGACATGATGCAAAACTTTAATTAAACAAGAAACAAACATTCTAGGGGTGTTTTCATACTTGGGATGTTACAAAACGCCCCCCCCCTTGAAGGAATCGCGCCCCGAGATTCCTACTGAGAAGAGAAAAGGTCCGAATACTTCTTGCGAAGATCCTCTTGAGCTGTGACACGTGAATAACATCGTGCACATTGGATAGTTTTTCTGGAAGTTCAAAACGATAGGCATTCCTGACAACTTTTCTGGAAAGACGTCAGGGAATTCGCAAACCACCGGAACATTTTTGAGTAAAGGTAGAGGTTTTGCATCGAGGGTGTATAGCTGGATAGAACTTGATTCATTTGGAGAATAGACTATCTGGCCAGAAGGGTGGAACAGAGTTATTGATTAGACGCCGGTAGAGGAACTGAAGTGGAAAGCAACAACAAGGTTTGAATGGACGAAAAGGATGTTGAGAAGAACAGGATAACGAAGCAACATCGGAAAACACGAGACCAAAACTCCTGAGGTACTACGGAAAACCCATCCGGGCTTCTAAAGGATCAATATCTACTGCTTAAGGAATAGAGGATCTGCTTCCGGGGCTTACACGCCTCCGTTCTCAATCGTGAGTTTGCAACATGATAAATCATGTCACAACCACCTCCATTCCTATGGTCTAGCAGATATAACTATCCTAGAGAAACCAGGATTCGTGAAATCCTAACTTGAAAGTTTGGATGAGAAGAGAAAACAACGTTGCACTTCCTTACCAGAAAAGGGAGGGTGGGTGGGGAAAGAAGAAAAAGAACAGAATTCCTACTCTCATGTTTCATTTTTTTCCTATATAGCTACAAAATAGTTTCTAGACTCAACTGCGACCAGTAAAAGGGATCCTACAGGCAGACAGGCTCTGATACCATTTGTCGCACCCGGACTTCTAGGGGATACTCACCGGGCCGAACTGAATAGTAGATGATTGGATTACGGGGCTTATCTGCACCCGCGTCCTCTTACGAGTAGGCCAACACTTATGTGTGACAACCAATCTCTACTATCCACCGTCGACGTAAACTATCCCATAGAAATCAGGATACTTCCGTTGACGTACTTCAAACCATACACACATGGTACGTCAACGGCGTTTGAACAAGTGATACCACAACAGATCTCTACGACACAAAAGATTGAAATAAGTTGCAAATAGCTCTCACTAGAGCAGAGATAGCAAATACAATCATCCAGAGGACACATGTCCCAACAATTCATCATTACATCACAGCGGAAGCATTCAACATGTCTGAGTACAGACAAGAACCAAATAGGCCTAAGAGGCCGGAAACGAAAAGACGGAGCCCATCCACGAAATCTCGGATCCTGCCCGGGTCCGCTATCTACTCGTCAGCAGTCTCGTCATACTCCACGTAGCCACCATGGGGATCCTCGGAAACGTAGTCTGCGGAAACCACAGCCCCAAAGGGGTCAGTACAACAACGTACTGGCAAGCAAGACTCACAATTCACCAAAGTGTAGCCCGTCAACACCAAGCACAGATGCTTTGGGTTCAACGGAAGAAAGGGGGATACAAAAGATGCTGCAACTGGCTGCTCTAACCAACTACAGAGTTTCTACCACTTCCGGCTAAACAGAAAGAAGATAAGATAGCGTATCGTAACCAACTAATAACTAACTCCAAACAAACCCATCCTGGATCTCGCCCCTTATCCAAACAGGCAACCCGAGGATAACTCACACAGTTGGATTAATGATGATGCAAATTGTTGTGTCCATAAGACTATTACTAGTCAAGTTATCATTAGTAAGGTGTAAGTTGTTCTGAGTACTTGTTAGCCAGTACTTTCACCAAGTAATCCATAACCGCGGAAAACACGGCTTCTCGAGAAGATTTACCCTACAGGGGTGCACCAATTTGGCCGTACACGTAAGAATACCCCGCCAGGATGGAAATGCACTTCCACCAAGCGACGCACTCAACACAACTCAACTCTTCTTCGCATCAAGCCCAAAGAACCCCGTGCAATTGAGCGCACGGCTAATCAAGCCCCACGAAGAAAAAGGGGACCCTCATAGCACTCTAAGAACGTGTCTCCCTAAATGCCGACTACAAAAGTTCCACCCTGGCGCAAAGGGTTCGCACCTGCAATATGCATGCGGCAAATGGAAAACCCGAACTAAATGAGGCGATTTGGACGAGATGCGATTCGAATCAAATTGAGGGGGGCGCCCATACACGCTTCCCACATGCGGTTAGTGCGCTCATCATGGATCAGTAGACAAGACCCTTTTCCTAATTAGGGTCGACACTAGCATGCTTCAAAACCACGCCGGTGCCTTATCATCAAATTATTATTACCTCAAAATTAACAGGTTGTTGTTTAACATCGAGCCCCAAAACATAATAGAAATAGTAACAGAAAGTAACGGGTAACAGACTCGAGCAAAACAACCCTAAGCATGCTAGTAGGACACGGGCACAAGCAAAGGGGTTATAGGAGTGGAGGTGAGGCAATATCAGGGTTAAAGGGTAACTTGTGATAGGTTCGTAACAGAAGCAACGATTCAAAAGGATAGCAGAATAGACAACGGAAAGTATCGGTAACCAATGTTGAAAGGAACACAGTGGTTCATGTGAGTGAATACTTGCCTGCAAACCCAGCAGCCTGGTACTGAGCTACTCCTCAGAAGGGGTGTCGTAAGTATCATCGGTCTCAACGTCGTCGTGTATCCGAGAAGAAGCAAACAAACAACGCAGAGAACAAACAACGCCGACGTGGACAGGGGCGATGCCCTGCCATACTGATAGAAGAAGATGGAGAACATGTACGGGCCGTGGAGAGAGGTAAGGTGGGCTGGGCCGTGCTGCCCCCCCCCCTTCTGTGAGCGTTTTTTTCCTTTTTTTTCTCTTCTGTTTTTTTTTTGCAGAAATAGAATTAGGAAGAATTAGATAGGTTTTTGGGTCAGTAAAAATTTAGAAAAATTTGTGTGAGTTGATTAGGTCAACAGCAACCAATTGCCAACTTTGGTTTTTCAAAAAGTTCAAATTCTATTGCTGTTTTGTAAATGATTGAGTTTGTATGAATTTTGAAATATTGGGTGATTTATTTAAAAGAAACATTTCCAAAAGTTTAAAACCTCAATTTTATTTGAAACAAATTGCTTAGAATTGTTTTGTAAATTTCAATAATTCCAAAGGGTTGATGTTTGGAATTTTGTTTGAATTTGAATAACATTTGGATTAAGTGAACTATTAAAAACCACAATTTTAAATAGTTGAACCTTATGGATTAAATGGAAACAATTGAGGTTTTGAGTTGAACTTTTTATTTGAAAAAGTGTAACATAACAAGTATGAAACAAGAATTTGAATAATGTTTGGATTTCAATTGTAAAAACAAAGAAAAAAGATGCAAACAAATAGGAAACAAATGCAATGAGTATGATGACATGATGCAAAACTTTAATTAAACAAGAAACAAACATTCTAGGGGTGTTTTCATACTTGGGATGTTACAACTATCCAACTCATGACCTTGAACTTGCAGCAGTTGTGTTTGCCCTCAAGTAATGGAGACAATACTTGTTGGGTAATCGCACTGAAATCTTTTCCGATTATAAGAGTCTGAAATACATCTTCACTCAACCAGATCTAAACCTCAGGCAAAGGAGATGGATTGAAAAGATCAAAGACTTTGATCTTACCATTTCTTACACTCCAGGCAAGGCTAATGTTATGGCCGATGCTCTCAGTCGCAAGTCGTATTGCGATAATCTCATGATCATGGAAAGCCAACCTCCTCTTCATGAAGAATTCCAGAAGCTGAACCTTGGTCTTGTTCCTCAAGGCTATCTTGCGAACTTGACAGCCAGTCCAACTCTCGAGGACAAGATTCGTTCTGAACAACTTCGTGATGCTGAAATCAAGAAGATGGTAGAGCACATCAAACAAGGCAAGGAGAAATTTAAGTCCTTTTCAATCGATGACAAGGGAACTGTGTTCTTCGAAGGACGCATTACAGTTCCTCAAGTTCAAAGTCTCAAAGATGTCATTCTCAAGGAGGCTCATGAAACTCCTCTCTCCATACACCCTGGAAGTACAAAGATGTACCAGGATCTCAAGACACTGTATTGGTGGCCTGGCATGAAACGTGAAATTCCTCAATACGTTTCTGAATGCGACGTTTGTCAACGTGTTAAGGCAGTTCATCAGAAAACATCCGGTCTTCTCCAACCTATGGAAATCCCTGAGTGGAAGTGGGACATGATTTAAATGGACTTCGTCACTGGTTTTCCAAAGTCCAAGAGGGGCAACGATGCAATCTTCGTTGTCATTGATCGTCTCACTAAAGTAGCTCACTTCTTTCCTGTCAAAGAAACAATCTCAGCTAGCTAGTTAGCAGAGCTCTACACAGCAAAGATTGTTCCTCTTCATGGTGTTCCATTGGAAATAAGCTCAGACCGTGGAAGCATCTTCACTTCTCATTTCTGGAAAAGCTTTCAAGAAGCATTGGGCACCAAACTTCTGTTCAGCACAGCCTACCATCCTCAGTCTCAAGGGCAAGTCGAAAGAGTCAATCAGATTCTCGAGGATATGCTCAGAGCATGTGGTCTCTCTTTTGGCATGAAATGGGAGGAATGTCTTCCATATGCTGAATTCTCCTACAACAACAGCTTCCAGGCAAGCCTAGGCATGGCACCATTTGAGGCTCTCTATGGCCGCAGATGCAGAAGTCCAATCAATTGGTCTGGAGCTGGTGAACGTTCACTCTTAGGCCCTGACATTGTTAAGGAAGCCGAAGAGAAAGTTCGCATCATTCGTGACAATCTCAAGATTGCTCAGTCTCGTCAGAAAAGCTACTATGACAGCAAGCACAGGGATATGATCTATGCACCTGGTGACAAAGCATATCTCCGTGTAACTCCCCTCAGAGGCACTCATCGTTTTGGTGTCAAAGGAAAGCTTGCACCAAGATATATTGGTCCTTTCAACATTCTCTCAAGGCGTGCAGAAAATGCTTATCGTCTTGAACTTCCAGAAAAGCTATCCAAGGTGCACGATGTGTTTCACATGTCACAGCTCAAGAGGTGTTTCAAAGATCCAGATCGTGCAGTTGATCATGATTCCATTGAACTGCATTCTCGATGAGGAGCACCCTGTTCGCATTCTCGATGAGACCGAGCGCAAAACTCGCAACAAGAGCACCAAGTTCTTGAAAGTGCAGTGGTCCCATCATTCCGATAAAGAGGCAACGTGGGAGACCGAAGAGGATCTTCGCAAGAAGTATCCGGACCTTTTCTCTTCTCAGTAGGAATCTCGGGGCGCGATTCCTTCAAGGGGGGCGTTTTGTAACATCCCAAGTATGAAAAACACCTTTAGAATGTTTGCTTTTTGTTAATTTATGTTTTGCATCATGTCATCATAAGTTTTGCATTTGTTTTCCATTTGTTTTCATTTGTTTTCCCTTGTTTTTCCATTTAAATTTCAAACCAAAAATTCAAATCTTGGTTTCATACTTGTTCTGTTACAATGTTTCAAATAAAACTTGCAATCAAACTAATCTTTTGTTCATAATAAACTTGAAATTAAACACTTTTAAGTTGCTTCTTTCAGTTATTCAATTAATTCAAATTTCACTCAAATTCAATTAAATTACAAACAGCAACTAATTTCAAATTTTTGAAAAACAAAAGTTTGCACATTGGTGCTGTTACAATAAATAACCTATACAAATTTTTCCCTAAATTTTTCTAACCCTAAAACTATCCTTTTCTTCCCTTTTTCTTTTCAGCAAAAAAAAACGCAGAGGGGAGAGGGCAGGCCAGTGGGCTGATCCCAGCCCACCAGCCACGGCCTGCGTACCCCCCCTCTTCCCTTACCTCTGTACGGCCGCGCATCGGCGCTGCCCACGTCGACAGTGGCGATGATGGGACGGCTGCGCGAGCACCTCCCCCTCCTTTTAACTCGCCCACGAGCTCCTCCCGTGCCCTAGTTTCTCCTCCACCTTTCTCTCTCACGCCGCCGCCGATTTTTCCCTTCTCCTCCTCTCTCTGCTTCTCTCTGTACCCACCACCGCACCACCGCAGCGACCAAATCCTGGCGATCGCCGCGCCCACGATGCACCACCGGCCTGGTTAGCTGCGGGAACGAGAACCCCGCGACGCCACCTTCCTCCTCGACCCCACAGCATCATCCGGGAGCAGCGGCTTCGTTGCCGCCGTCCTCTCCGTCGCCGGCCAACTCCACCACTGTCCCCGTCGACCTCCTCCTCCTCTCCCCGGTGAGCACCACCTCTCCACCAACCCCTTCCCCTCTCTCTCCTCTCTGCACGCGCACGTACACCTCCCGCACATCCACGGGCACGCACAGCAGCAGCCGCAGCGCAGCTCGCCGCCGGCGCCCGTCCGCAGCGGTCAGGCAGTGCAGTTAACTGAACTTTCAAAGTTCAGTTAACTGACGCATATGAACCACAAAACCCCAAGTCCCCCTCCTATTACAAAAATGTTTCAGCACCGCAGTGGCACAGCGCGCTGCACCCGTACCCGCGGTCGCGGGATCGATCCCCAGCCGCGCGGATTAATCCACCCCTTTTGCGCCGCGCGCTGACAGGTGGGGCCTCCCTGTCAGCGACGCGTGCAGCCACGCGCGCGCACCCACTGCCACACGGCGCCAACGTGGCCTAGGGCCCGTTGTCAACGGCCCAGGCTAGATTCTGCGAGGTGTATTTTTTCTTTTCTGGGTTTTTCTTTTACCACCAAGTCCCTGTAGTTTCACAGATTGGTCCCTGGTTTTCAAACCATCATAGATCCCTCAAATCAAATTCAAATTCAACATATTAAATATGTTTTCTGTACCAAATTTAATTCTCTACCTGTTTAAATCATTTGATTACTGTTTTGAACATTTCAAATTTTTTCAAAAATTCAAATTCAAACTACTATTACAAATTTGGTTAAATTTATAACTAATTCAAATTTTATTTAAATGGCACATATAAAATATGTTTTCCATGCTAAATTGAACCACCTTTTCAAATATAAACTTTGTTACCTGTTTTGAATACTTTAAATTGGTTAAATAATTTGAACCTTGTTTAAATCATTTAAAATTACTAAATTCATAACTTGGTCAAATTAAATTCTTTTGAACATATAAAATATGTTTTCAAACCAGAAAAGTATAAACTTTCCAAATATGTATTTTATTGAATGTTTTGAACAAATAAAAATTCAAATAATTTCATACTTGAATTAAATTCATTTAAATCTTGTTCAAACTTGTTTAATTCATAATTAATTCATCTTAATTCCTTTTTCAACAAATGAAACATGTATTCCACCTAAAATTTTGTGTTCTTTCCAAATATGAATTTTTTTATCTATTTTGAACAATTAAAATTGGTGGAAACAACAAATGCTTGTGTAACTCCTTTAAGAAACCAAAATTTCATAACTTAATAAATAATATTCTAAACTTGGTAAACAACATATCAAATTGAAGCTATTGTTGTTTTCTTATTGTTTTCATCATCCATGCATCATGCCAATCAACTTTCACATGATGGTTAGTTGTAGATCATTTAATCCAACCTTAATTCATGGGCTTTCCATATGCAATCCAAATTGCATATGAGCCCATTTAATTATGTTACCATGTCAATTAGCTTATCTTTGATGCATCAATTAAATTGTCATGCATCATTACATGTTTGTGCATTATGCCATGTTATTGATTGTTTGTCTCTCTGCGTTGGTTGTTTGCTTCTTCTCGAATAGACGACGACGTTGAGACAGACGAGGTTTACGACACTACTTCTGAGGAGTTAGCCCAGTACCAGGCTACTGAGTTTGCAGGCAAGTATTCACTCACTTGAACCATTGTGTCCTTTCCACACTGGATATCGATACTTCCGTTGTCTATCCTGCTAGCCTTAAGATTCGATGCTTGTGTTCCGATCCTATCACATGTTATCCTGTAACCCTGATATAGCCTATCCTCCACACCTATAACCCTTTTGCTTGTTGCCTGTGTCTTACTAGCATGCTTAGGGTTGTTTACGCTCGAGTCTGTTGTTCGTTATTTCTGTTACCTTATTTATTATGTTCTGGGGCTCGATGTTTAAACAACAACCCGTTAATGTTTAAGGTAATGCTAATTTGATGATAAGGCACCGGCAGGAGGCCGGGTATGGTTTTGAGGCCTGCTAGTGTCGAACTCAGGAAAAGTTCTTATCCTCTAGATCCATGATGAGCGCGCTAACCGCATGTGGGAAGCGTGTATGGGCGCCCCCCTCAATTTGATTCGATTCGCATCTCGTCCAAATCGCCTCATTTAGTTAGGGTTTTCCATTTGCCGCATGCATATGCAGGTACGAACCCGAGGCCAGGGTGGAAACTTCTGTAGTCGGCATTTAGGGAGACACGTTCTTAGAGTGCTATGAGGGTCCCCTTTTCTTCGTGGGGCTTGATTAGCCGTGCGCTCAATTGCACGGGGTTCTTTGGGCTTGATGCGAAGAAGAGTTGGGTTGTGTTGAGTGCCTCGCTTGGTGGAAGTGCATTTCCCTCTGGCGGGGTATTCTTACGTGTACGGCCAAATTGGTGCACCCCTGCAGGGTTAAATCTTCTCGATAAGCCGTGTTGTCCGCGGTTATGGATGACTTGGTGATAGGGCTGGCTAACAAGGATTAGACAACTTACACCTAATCAATAATAAGTTGACTAGTAATAGGCTTATTGACACAATAACCTGAACCATCATTAATCCAACTGTGTGAGTTATCCTCGGATTGCTTCTTTGGATAAGGGGCGAGATCCAGGATGGGTTTGTTTGATGTTGTTGGTAGTTTGTTCCGATACGCTATCTTATCCCTTTCTTGTAGCCGGATGTTGTAGCTTGTTTTTGTAGTTGGTTAGGCAGCCCGCTGCCGCACTTTTGTATCACCTATTCTTCCGTTGACCCAAAGCATCTGTACTTGGTGTTGCCGGGTACACTTTGGTATCTTGTGAGTCTTGCTTGCCAGTACTTGTCTGTACTGACCCCTTTGGGGCTGTGGTTTCCGCAGACTACGTTTCCGAGGATCCCCATGGTGGCTACTATGTGGAGTATGACGAGGCTGCTGACGAGTAGATAGCGGACCCGGGCAGGATCCGAGACTTCGTGGATGGGCTCCGTTTCCTTTTCGATTCCGGCCTCTTAGGCCTATTTGGATCTTGTCTGTACTCAGACACTTTGGATGCTTCCGCTGTGATGTAATGATGACTTGTTGGGACGTGTGTCCTCTGGATGTTTGTATTTGCTATCTCTGCTCTAGTGAGAGCTATTTGACACTTATTTCTAGTTATTTGTGTCTTAGAGATTTGTTGTGATATCACTTGTTCAAATGCCGTTGACGTACCATGTGTGTATGTTATGAAGTACGTCAATGGAAGTAGTCGGATTTCTATGGGATGGTTTGCGCAGACGATGAATAGTAGAGGATGGTTGTCACACGTTTACGTGTTGGCCTACTCATATTGAGATGCGGGTGCCGGTATGCCCCGTAAGCCATTCATCTACTGTTTAGCGGACTGTGAGTATCCTCTAGAAGTCCGGGTGCGACAGCATCCATCGCAAAACCCTAATCTGAAAACCAGGGCTCTGATACCACTTGTTATAAACGATAGCACAAAAACGAGGAACAAAAGAGATCTAGCACGACAGGGGACACGAGATTTTTAACGTGGAAAACACTTCCAATGAGCAAGAGAATAAATCACTGGCGCCAGCCAACAAATCTTCACTTTGATGGAGTGAGGTTACAAACGGCGGGGATTTACAATGTATGACTTATCCCAACCGGCGGCATACATGAGGTATATAAAGGGCCGAAACCCTAGACACGGTGGTATTTGTGTCCAACTCGGAAACGACTCGTATCGTACCCTCGTCCGGCTCCACTCGTCAGAAGTTCGACATTTATCAGTATATAAGAATACGAATTTGGATCACACCAAAATAACAAAGGTCAGTTCGAGAGGGTCCTCGTCCCTGGCGTTCGGGCTCAACACATTTTGTTTCGCACAAGTATTTTTGTATTAGACCTCCCTGCGCTTGGCCCGTTTACCTCGTTCCCTATGTTTGGCCGCAGGTGGGTGTATTATGATCGACTAGGACAAATGCCCGTGCCTCGCTCTGGTCAACTACAAGTTCACACTAACCGGGTCAACTATAAGTTCACACTAACCGGGAAACGGTGGAGTTAAATAATTAATTAGATGAAATATTTAAGAGTGGCAACTCTATTAAATAACTAATGCCTTGTTCGGTTAAGGCGGTACCCAAGTGGATTGGGGTGGATCGGAGGGAAATTGGGGGAATTTGGCCTATATGGGATTTAATCCATGTCAATCCGCTCATTTTTTTAGGAACCGAACAAAGCCTAAGAGAAAAGGGGTGGGTTTCTAACGGTAGATATGATGTCCCGGTAGCGTATGCACACTCTTTTTGTTTTTCCTTGTTCTTGGTATCTCCCACGGCCTAGTGGTTAGCAGAAATATCATCATCAGTACTTCTCTCATCCTAACAGGGATCACCAACTTTTTCAGCACGCGCCGCGCCTTTAATGAGAAACCTTGGCGCCATCTGAGATCATAATGCTTTGCGGCAAACAACCCACCGACTCACATTACGTCATTTTTTTTGTATGGTTTACATCATTATTCTCTAGACGTATTTATAATTGGTTTGATCTCAGTTAATAATTAAGATGCATCATTTGGATAGAATCAAAAAATGGTATGACTCCGAACAAATTTATATGAACCTTTATCTTCCCGTTCCTCTCTATGGATTATTTGTAATCCCACCATTCTAACCCCATCAAAATCAGACCTAAATATATATTATCGACAGAAGTAACAAGATGATATGACTGCTAGTGCCAATCATGTTATGGTTGCTAGGGTTTGAGCGGGAGAGAAAGAGCTGCGAGGGCGCGGGAGCGGGCAAGATGGGAAGGGTTTTCCTTCTTAATTCTTGGTTCATTAGATTGATACATCTCCTCTCCATATATAGAGAGGTTTACTTGACTCTTAAGCAAGACTTACTTGACTCCTAAGCAAACCCTAAGACTAAAGGGACAGGTCCATCACGTACTCTAACACTACACCCGCCCTGGACATGCAGCTCGTCCTCGAGCTGCAACCTAACGATGATTCGACCCCACATAAACCGAACGCCTAAAAACAAGCCTTTTACATCTCGGCATATTGTATTGACCTGAAATAAGCTAACCCGAATGAGACTCCGACTCTTTATTTTTTGACTCCGAATGATAAGGCGAGAATCCTCCACGCGCCGAACTTGTGCGTTTGCAGCCCCCTGGATCCCAAGGAAACCATCGGGACCAAGGGAGCCCTCGCGGCGGCCGACGGCGGAATGCAGTGGGTGCGCTCTTGTCGGTGACACCATGTCTTCTCCCCGCCGGCTGACTGTCGATGTCGTAGACTTGGAGGTCGCCGCCTGTGGGGGAAACCACATGCCCAACCTCCGCCACGCAGCGGACAAGATCGAGGTCCGTTGCACCGCGAAGCGATCTTGGAGGAGCTGCAGCTGCAAATCACGCATCTCCCAAAGAAGAACGCTGACATCCTTCGAGTGTGCATTAACTACACGTCATTAAATAAGCACTGCCCCAAGGATAATTTTCCCCTCCCGCGAATCGACCAGATCGTGGACTCCACCGCGGGCTGTCAACGCCTCTCCTTCCTGGACATCTACTCGGGATATAATCAGATCCGGATGAAGCAGGAAGACGAGGAAAAGACAGCATTCATCACACCCCACGGTGTGTACTGCTACACAACAATGCCCTTCGGGCTCAAAAACGCAGGCGCAACATATCAGCGCTGCATGCAAAAATGCCTCGCCAAGCTCATTGGCAAGAACGTACAAGTGTACGTTGACGACATCGTCATCAAGACTCGAGTAGAGGATACACTCCTCGAGGACATTAGAGAAACATTTGACGCTCTCAACGCATACAGGATCAAGCTCAATCCGACAAAATGCGTCTTTGGCGTCCCAGCAGGACAACTTCTCGGCTACCTGGTATCCGCCAGAGGCATCGAAGCTAACCCAGAGAAAATACAAGAAATCTTGACAATGAAGGAGCCAACCAATCTACGCGGAGTCCAACAGCTCGCAGGGCGACTAGCCGCCTAGAGAAGATTTATCGCACGATTGGGTGAGCAGACGTTACCCTTGTACAAGCTGTTGAAAAAGATAGACAAGTTCGAATGGACACCAGAAGCTAAGAAGGCATTCGCAGACCTGAAACGATCCTTTCAAAGCAGGCGCATCCTTGCATCACCGCAAGAGAGGGAGCCACTATACCTATACCTAGCCGCAACAAACCAGGTCATCAGCACGGCCATCGTAGTCGAACGACCTGAGGAGGGCAAGGCATATGGAGTCCAACGACCGATCTACTACATCAGTGAAGTGCTCTTGCCGTGCAAGCAACGATACCCTCACTACTAGAAGCTCGCATATGGAGTTGTTCTCACGGCTCGAAAGCTCAAGCACTACTTCCAGGAACACACCATCACAGTGGTTAATGATGCATCACTCGATACAATCATGAACAACCCAATGGCATCCGGAAGAATAGCAAAATGGAGCATCGAGCTGGGCGCTTGGGACATCACCTATGCAGGACGCAATTCAGTAAAATCCCAGGTACTCGTGCAATTCCTGAGCGAGTGGACAGAGCTACAAACGCCCGGGCCGCCGGAATACACGAGTAACTGGATCATGTACTTCGACGGGTACAAGAGAAATGAAGGAGCATGAGCTGGGATCGTCCTAATATCACCCAGAGGAGACAAGCTGCAGTACGTCCTACGATTGGATTTTCCACCCGATGATCCTACATCAAACAACGACGCAGAATACGAGGCCATGTTGCATGGGATGAAGATGGAAGTTGCGTGCGGAGCCACCCGACTGATGATCTACGGAGATTCCAATCTCATCGTGAAACAAACAATGAAAGAGTGCGACGCTATCGCCGAGAACATGGTCGTCTATCCTGACATGTACAACCTACTCGAAGGAAGTTTCAAAGGATGCGAGCTGAAGGATATTGCGAGATCCAGCAACGAAGAAGCAGACAGGCTGGCAAACATGGGTTCCATAAACACACCCATACCGCTAGGGATATATTTCGAGCGGGTGACTAAACGATCAGTCAAAGTCAAGAAAACTGGAGGAGCACCCGCAACAATGGAAACAGAGGTCAGCCCGCAAGTTGCTATTATCGAGCTCATTCATAATATTTCACGACAAGTTTTTCTGATCGAGCCAGTCTGGACGCAGAAATACCTCGACTACTTGTCCGCCAAACAGCTCCCAGCAGACCCTCGCGAGGCTCGACAGATAATAAGACGCAGTAAATCCTTTCGGGTGATCAACGGAGAATTGTACAAACAGAGCATCTCGGGCATACTGCAGCGATGCATCGCACCCGAAGATGGCAAGGAGTTACTGCAATACATCCACCAAGGAGATTGTGGACATCATGCTAGCTGGAAAGCAATCATAGGAAAAGCCTTCCGAGCAGGATTCTATTGGCTTACAGCAGCCAGAGACGCAAAGGAACTGGTCGACAGGTGCAACGCTTGCCAGCGATTTGCACAAAAACCACACGCACCCGCTACAGAATTACATATGATACCCATCGCCAGACCCTTTGCACAATGGGGGCTGGACATGGTAGGGCCTGTCGCACCCAAGGTTTCTAGAGGATACTCCTCGCACGAACTGGAAGTCAGGAGCTTGGATTATGGGGCATAACTGCTCCCACGTCCCAGCTTCCTGGTAGGCCTGCGCTTATGCGCGACAACACAAGCCCTGCTTCCACCGTCGAGGTAAACTATCCGCTAGGAACCTAAGGCACTACTGTCGACGTACTTCATATTCAAACACGCACGGTACGTCAACAGATTTGAACGAAATGATAACACAAACTGTCTCTAAGACACAAAAGAATGAAATAAGTGCAACTGGCCTTCACTAAGGCAGAAAATATCGAATACAGTCATCCAGAGGACACATGTCCCAACATATCATTCATTACAACAGCGGAAGCAATCAAAGGGGTCTGAGTACAGACAAATCCATGGCTTAAGAAGCCGGAGAAAATAAAGAAAAGCGGAGCCCATCCACGTAGGTCTGGATCCTGCCCTGGTCCAGCTAACTACTCGTCGGCAGTCTCGTCGAACTCCACAAAGTAGCCATCCTGGGAAGCATCGTAGTCGTAGTCGTACTCTGCGTAAACCACAGCCCCAACGGGGTCAGTACATCCAAGTACTGGCAAGCAAGACTCACAGTTCATCAAAGAGTTACCCGTCAACACAAGCATTGATGCTTGGGATCAACGGAAGAAAGGGGTGATATGAAAGTTGCTGCTGGCTGCTCTAACCGACTACAGAAAATAACTACAACTTCCGGCTAACAGAAAAGATAAGATCGAGGATTGTAACCAACTGAAAGATAACTTCAACCAAACCCATCCTGGATCTCGCCCCTTATCCAAAGAAGCAATCCGAGGATAACTCACACAGTTGTGATAAGGTGAATCAAGTTATTTGTGTGAATAACCTATTACTTGTCAGATTATTAATCATTGGGTGAAACATGATTGATCATTATGTTGAAGTTGTCCTGAGTACTTGTTAGCCAGTACTTTCACCAAGTAATCCATAACCGCGGAAAACACGGCTTCTCGAGAAGATTATCCCTGCAGGGTTGCACCAATTTGGCCGTACACGCAAGAATAACCCGCCAGATGGGATGCCTCCCACCAAGCGGGGTACTCTACACAACCAACCATTCTCCGCATCAAGCCCAAAGCACCTTGGGCGCACGGCTAATCGAGCCCAGAAGAAAATGGACCCTCATAGCACTCTAAGAACGTGTCCCCCTATATGCCGACTACAAAAGTTCCACCCTACGCTGGGCTCGCAAAAACATGCATGCGGCAAATGGAAAACACGAACTAAATGAGGCGATTTGGACGAGATGCGAATCAGGTCAAGTTGAGGGGGGCGCCCATACTCGCTTCCCACATGCGGGTAGTGCGCTCATCATGGATCAGTAGACAAGACCCTTTTCCTATTAGGGTCGACACTAGCAGGCTCCAAAACCACTCATGGGCCTCCTGCCGGTGCCTTATCATCAAATTATTATTACCATTAGCAATTAACAGGATTGATTTATTAACATCGAGCCCCCGGTACAAGTAGTAAGATAGTAAAAGCAGTAACCGACAACAGACTCGAGTAAAAGCAACCCTAAGCATGCTAGATAATACTAAGGCACAATCAAAGGCTGTAGGTATGGAGGTGAGGCAGTGACATTGGTTCAGGGTATCATGTGATAGGTTCGGAGAACAAGCAACGATACATAGGGCTAGCAATAGTAGACAAAAGGATAGTATCGACAACAAGTGTGGAAAGGAACTCGATGATTCATGCGAGTGATAACTTGCCTGGCAGCTCAGCCTCGTACTGGGCTAGGTCCTGAGTAGTGGTGTCGTAAGGCTCGTCGGTACCAACGTCGTCGTCTAATCGAGAAGAAGCAAAAACAACAACGAAGGAAGACGGGCAATCAATACATGGCATAGGTGCACAAACATTGGATGATGCATGTCACGTTTAATAGATGCACCAAACTAAACTAGTTGAGATGGGACACAACTTTAAATGGATTCCATATGCAAAGGTTGCATATGGAAGACCATGCTTTAGAGTTGAATTAATTGTTCTATCACTAAGCATCATGTGTAAGTGACTTAGTATGATGCATGCATGATGAGGAACAATAAGATAACAAAATTAAATGCAATTGGAATGATAGTTAACAATTTAGAAAAGCATTTATTAAGTTTGGAATTTTGTTACTTAAACATGGTACACAAAACAATTATTGTTTTCATCAAGTTAGGGTGTGCAAAACAATTTACAAATTTTATATTTGAAAAGGTTATCAAATTTTAGTTGAGTTACATGTTTCACATTTTGAAATTGGACTTTGGATTAATTAGTTATGAATTAAACAATATTAAACAAGTTTTAATTGAATTTAAAACAAGCTTAAATATTAATTGAATTTTATTTGTTCAAACCATAAATTCAAATACACATTTGAAAAGTTCACACTTTAGTGGTTTGAAAACATAATTTGCATGTTCAAAAATATTTTATATTAATCAAGTTATGATTTTATCAAATTTTATTGCATTAAACAAGGTTTAAATTGTTTAGGCAATTTAAATTATCCAAACCAGAAAACAAAATTTATGTTTGAATAGAACATTCAAAAAGGTGTGAAAAACATATTTTATTTGAATTATTTGAAAACAGTATGAATTAGTTATGAATTATTTCAATTTGCATTTGAATTATTCAAATTTGAAATTTAAAAGTATTTTGAAAATTCAAAACAGAACACAAATGTAATATTTGGAAAGTTTATAAAATTTGGATCAGAATAGATATAAAGTTTGTGTTTGTTGGGTTTATAAAATAAAAGATATTGAATTTCCAAGTTTCTATTCAAATCTGTTTATTTAAAAGGAATTTATAAATTTTTGAATTGCGCAGAAACTTTTGTTACACAGCTCCACGCTACACGCAGTCACTGCGCAGCGGGCCAGCTGCCAACGTGGCTCTGCGCAACGCCGCGTGGCCACAGAGGTCACTGACAGTGGGCCTCGCTGCGGAAGAAAAGAAACAAAAAGATTTGCGGGCGCTGCGGCTCGAACCCGCGCCCTGCTCAAGTTCAGAAAGGAACGCAACCAGTGCGCTGCGCTGCGGTGTGTTGACAGGTAAGGTGGATGTTGCAGGTTAAGGTTCAGTTATAAAACTCTGAACTTTCTGACGGAGCGCTTGCGCGGCGGACAGACGAAATGCTCGCCGGCGGTGAACAGAGCTGATGTGCTCGAATTTGAAACGTGGACGTGCACGCATGCAAACGTCGATGCACCAGAAGGGAGAGGGAAGGAATCGGTGCTCACCACCGGAGCAATTCGTCGCGGAGGCGGACGGTGACGTACGGTGACGTTGGCTGCCGCGGCGAGGAAGTGGACGTCGCCGTCGAGGTAGAGGTCCTCCAGGAGAACTCCGGTGTCCGTTGCGTAGAGGAAGGAGAGAGCCACCGATTCCCGGAAACGAGAGGTGCTGCGGAGCCCTGCATCGTCGACGAACACGTCGGGTTCAGACCATGGTGGCGCGGTGGCCGGAACAGAAGATGATCGCGGCGAAGATCAGATGCTCACCTGCGCTGATTCTGGTGTCCACGAGGAAGAAGGAGGAGCGGCGAAGCGTTTGCGGTAAGTGGGTGGCTAGGTGGGAGTGGAACGCGGCGGCGCCATGGGGTTATTCAGAGTGGTGGCCGCCGGTGGAGTTGCAGCAGAGGAGAGTTTCGTCGATGTTGGAGGCGATTGGCGGCGGGGAAGGAACCCTAGGGCGATAGGGTAGGTACGGGGGCCCTAGAACCCTACTTATAGGCGTGGAGGCGCCTGGCGGCCGCCGTGGTCGCGTCGGGGTCGCCGTGGCGCCACGGATTTCCGCCGTACCGCGAGACGAAGAAGGAATAGAACGTAGCGCGAATCTCGAAGCGGTACGCTGCGGGAAAAGGGGCTGGGCTGCGCGCGCTAGGTGGCTTAGGTGGGCTGGGCTCGGTTAGCTGTCGCGCGCGCAGAAGGTTGCCTGCTTTTTATTTTTCTCCTTCTGTTTTTTTTTGTAGTTTTAGCTTTTGGGTAAAATAGATAGGTTTTAACTTAGCTAAAATTTTGGAAAAATTGGTATAAGCTTCTTAGGTGAAAAGAAACCACTTGGTAGTTTTGGTTTTCAAAATTTCAAAGGTTTGTTTGCTGTTTTGAAATTGAACCAAAAATAGTTGAATTTTGCCATAGTAATTAATATGTAGAAAATAGGGTGTTTTCAATAGGGTTTCCCCTAGGGTTAGAATGTTTTAAAGAATACCAATTTGTGTTGAAGTTCAAGGATTCAAAAGATTGATGATTTGAGGATTGTTTTGAGTTTGGAGAAAGACTTGGAAATAATTGTTTGATTTGGTTAATTGATTTAAGCAACAAATTAAGAGGTGAATTACAAGGAGTTGCATTGAAAACAAAAGAGGTTTTTAGTTTGCACTTTTTATTTGAAAGGTTGTAACAGACAAGTGTGAAAACAGAAGTTGACAACAAGTTTGAATTTCATATGAAAACAATGCAAACAGAAATAAATATGAGGATGATGATATGATGCATTGCTTAAATAAAAACAACAAGTAAAACAACTAAGGGTTTTCATACTTGGATGTTACAAAACGCCCCCCCTTGAAGGAATCGCGCCCCGAGATTCCCTACTGAGAAATGAACAGGTCCGGATACTTCTTGCGAAGATCCTCTTCGGTCTCCCACGTTGCCTCTTTATCAGAATGATGCGACCATTGGACTTTCAAGAACTTGGTGCTCTTGTTGCGAGTCTTACGCTCGGTCTCATCGAGAATACGAATAGGGTGCTCCTCATAAGATAGATCATCTTGCAGTTCAATGGAATCATGATCAACTGCACGATCTGGATCTTTGAAACACTTCTTGAGTTGTGACACGTGGAACACATCGTGTACTTTGGATAGTTTTTCTGGAAGTTCAAGACGATAAGCATTCTCTGCACGTCTTGAGAGGATGTTGAAAGGGCCAATGTATCTTGGTGCAAGCTTTCCTTTCACACCGAAACGATGAGTGCCTCTGAGGGGAGTTACACGGAGATATGCCTTATCACCAGGTGCATAGACCATATCCCTGTGCTTGCTATCATAATAGCTCTTCTGACGAGACTGAGCAATCCTGAGATTGTCACGAATGATACGAACTTTCTCCTCGGCTTCCTTAACAATGTCAGGGCCTAAAAGTGAACGTTCACCAGCTCCAGACCAATTGATTGGACTCCTGCATCTGCGACCATACAGTGCCTCAAACGGTGCCATGCCTAGGCTTGCCTGGTAGCTGTTGTTGTAGGAGAATTCAGCATATGGAAGGCAATCCTCCCATTTCATGCCAAAGGAGAGACCACATGCTCTGAGCATATCCTCGAGAATCTGATTGACTCTTTCGACTTGCCCCTGAGACTGAGGGTGATAAGCTGTGCTGAACAGAAGTTTGGTGCCCAATGCTTCTTGAAAGCTTTTCCAGATATGAGAAGTGAAAATACTTCCACGGTCTGAGCTTATTTCCAATGGAACACCATGAAGGGGAACAACCTTTGCTGTGTAGAGCTCTGCTAACTGGCTAGCTGAGATAGTTTCCTTTACAGCATAGAAGTGAGCAACCTTAGTGAGACGATCAATAACAACGAAGATTGCATCGTTGCCCTTTTTGGACTTTGGAAACCCAGTAACGAAGTCCATTTCAATCATGTCCCACTTTCACTCAGGAATTTTCAGAGGTTGGAGTAGACCTGCTGTCTTCTGATGGACTGCCTTAACACGTTGACAAACGTCGCATTCAGAAACGTATTGAGCAATTTCACGTTTCATGCCAGACCACCAATACAGAGTCTTGAGATCCTGGTACATCTTTGTACTTCCAGGGTGAATGGATAGAGGAGTTTCATGAGCCTCCTTGAGAATGATATCCTTGAGACTTTGTATCTGAGGAACTGCAATGCGTCCTTCGAAGAACACAGTTCCCTTGTCATCAATTGAGAAGGACTTGAATTTATCATTGCCCTCCTTGATGTGATCCACAATCTTCTTGATTTCATTATCACGAAGTTGTTCAGAACGAATCTTGTCCTCGAGAGTTGGGCTGGCTGTCAAGCTAGCAAGGTATCCTTCAGGAACAAGACCAAGGTTCAGCTTCTGGAATTCTTCATGAAGTGGAGGTTGGCTTTCCATGATCATGAGATTATTGCAATAGGATTTGCGACTGAGAGCATCGGCCATAACATTAGCCTTGCCTGGAGTGTAAGAAATAGTGAGATCAAAGTCTTTAATGTTCTCAATCCATCTCCTTTGCCTGAGGTTCAGATCTGGCTGAGTGAAGATGTATTTCATACTCTTGTGATCGGAAAAGATTTCAGTTTTGTTACCCAACAAGTATTGTCTCCATTTCTTGAGGGCAAACACAACTGCTGCAAGTTCAAGATCATGAGTGGGATAGTTTTGCTCATGTGGGTTCAACTGACGTGAAGCATAAGCCACAACTTGACGTTCTTGCATAAGAACTGCTCCTAGGCCTTGGAGAGATGCATCACAGAATATCTGGAAAGGTTTGGTGGTATCTGGGCCAACTAGAACAGGTGTGGAAGTGAGTTTAGTCTTCAGGAGGTTGAAACTCTCATCACATTGTGGAGTCCAAACGAACTTTTTGTCCTTCTTTGTGAGATCAGTGAGAGGTTTAGCAATCTTGGAAAAGTTTTGGACGAAACGACGGCAATAGCTAGCCAAGCCAAGAAAGCTTCTAACTTGTTTCACCGTCTTAGGGGGTTTCCAATCAACAATTGCCTTAACCTTTTCCGGGTCAATGGCTATGCCTTTGGCAGAGATGATATGACCAAGATATGCAACTTCTGGAATCCAGAACTCACATTTGGAAAACTTGGCATACAAACGATGCTCGCGAAGTTTCATGAGAGTGAGACGAAGATGTTCTCCATGCTCTTCCTCGGATTTGGAATAGACTAGAATGTCATCAAGATATACCACAACGAACTTGTCGAGGTATTCATGGAAGACAGAATTCATGAGTCTTGAGAACGTTGCCGGTGCATTTGTGAGACCAAAGGACATGACGGTGTATTCATATAGACCGTACCGAGTGGTGAAAGCTGTCTTAGGAATATCTTCCTTTCTGATCTTTATCTGATGGTAACCCATCCTCAAGTCCAACTTTGAGAATATTGAGGCTCCAGCAAGTTGATCAAAAAGATCATCGATACGAGGAAGTGGATACTTGTTCTTGATTGTTTTCTCGTTGAGAGGACGATAGTCAACCACGAGTCTCTTTGTTTGATCCTTCTTGGCAACAAACAGAGTTGGGCAACCCCAAGCGGAGGAACTAGGCTGAATGAATCCTTTGTCCATATACATATCGATTTGCTCCTTCAACAATTTCAGTTCAGGAGGAGCTATCTTATATGGATGCTTAGAGATTGGAGCAGTACCTGGCTCAAGCTCAATCACGAACTCAACTGCTCTGTCCGGGGGCATCCCTGGCAACTCTTCTGGAAAGACGTCAGGGAATTCACAAACCACCGGAACATTTTCAATTGCAGGAAGGGGTTTGGCATCGAGGCTGAACAGCTGAACAGAACTTGATCCATATGGAGAATAGACTATCTGGCCTGAATTGTGGGAGAGAGTTATTGACTTTTGAGCACAGTCAATTTTAGCTTTGTGGGTCTTCAACCAATCCATACCCAGAATGACATCAATGTCAGAATTTCCCAGCAACATGAGTGAAGCAAGGAATACACGACCTCCAATTAGGATCTCATTGTCCATGCTTATCTTGGAAGTCAACATTTGTGGTCCCGGAGAGTGAACAGTCATTTGATTGCTTAGCGGAACCAGAACTAGGTTGTATGCTTTTGCAAAAATCTTTGACACAAATGAATGCGATGCTCCAGTATCAAACAACACTTTAGCTGGAATAGAGTTTACGGGTAATATACCGAGAACGACGTCAGCAGCTTCCTCGGCTTTGTCGGCCTTGATATGGTTCACCCTCACGTTCCTCCCGACAGGCCTATTGTTGGAGTTGAAGGCTTTAGCCGGGGGAGCACGAACCATAGCCTGGTTGGTGTTGGGGCGAGGAGGTAGGGGTAGCTGCTTCTGAGTGCACTTATCAGCATAATGTCCAGTATCCTTGCACTTGTAGCAAGTGACGACACGAGAAGGACCCGGCCTTGGCTGCCCCATCGGAAACCTCTGACCCTGCATCTGAGATGGGTTGGGTGGGCGGGGACCAAAGCCTGGAGAAGCTTGGGCATTTGGAGCCCGAGTGACAGCACCATTTGGCACCCAGATGCGGCGCTTCTGCGGAGGGGTGGTCATGTTGGAGGAGGAACCACCCTCACGCGAGTGCTTGCGGGACTCTTCGAACGTCTTGCGCCCATTCTCCTCATTGAGCGCGGTGTTCACGAGCTCCACGAAGTCCTTGCACTTGATGTTGGTGAGAGCGTACTTCAGTTCCGGGTTAAAACCTCGGCGGAACCTTGCCATCTTCTTGGCTTCGGTGGACACTTCGTCACCAGCGTACCGAGCGAGACGATTGAACTCGTTCTGGTAGCCGAGAACGTCCAGCTTGCCCTGTCTGAGAGAGCAGAATTCCTCACGCATCCTTTCCATGAGACCATCCGGGATGTGGTGCTTCAGGAAGGCCTCCCTGAAACATCCCCAGGTGATAGGAAAGCCAGCCCTCATGGCCTGGTAGTTCTCCCACCAAGTAGCTGCCTGACCCTTCAGTAGGTAGGTGGCGTACTTGACCTTATCCTCTTCAGCAACATGAGCTATCTCCAGAGCTCTTGCTACGTCACGGATCCAGTCATCAGCATCCAGGGGCTCACGTGTTGCCACGAAAGCTTTTGGGCCCAAGCTGAGGAAGTCCTTGATGGTGACCCTTGGAGCATTCTGGTTGTGTTGCTGGTTAGCCTGGATCTAGGCCATCTGTGTCACCACTTGGGTCATCTGAGCCAACAGTTCCCCCATTGGTGGTGGCGGAGGCGGGTTGTTCCTGGTTAGAGGCATCCTGAACAGAAATTCATTTTAGCACAACAACAGAAAAGGATAGACTTGGTAACCGAAAGATAGATTATTCCGACGCATGAATAGATAACCAACAGGTACATCATCACATGTTCAAATACATCAGAATATCCAACAGACCAACACATGGTTCGAAAACGAAAGGATAAACTAGACACAGCTAGTAATGGATACATCGGTACTCCCATGCTCATCACGCAGGACGGCGGTGAGTAGTACGACGAGAGATACGGTGAGGAGGAACCCCACGGAAGTAGGTATCACGACGATCCATGTAGATAGGAACTGCTCTGAGAGCAACTCTCGGTGTGGTGAAGTAGAAAGCGTCCTCTCCCTGTGCTCCATAGCGGGGAATCCCTGTGTAACCAGCTCCGAGGTCGAGAAGTGGGCCTCTGATCGGCTCGTAACCTCCAGCATCTGGCAACGGAAGACCAGCTGGCTGAACGACACGTGCGAAGCGCTCGTCTCCAACAAAGTCTGTGGTGTACGTCGCCAGACGAGTGAGAGCAAGGTGGAGCTGCTCCCTGACTGAGGCTAACTCCTGAGAAAGTGCGGAAGCAACGGCGTCACTGTGACTAGCGAACTGGGCAGTGGTCTGGAGCCTGGAGCTATCAGTCTCGTAGGTATCCATGTCGCGGTGGACAGTGAAGTGAACTCCCGCTGCCGTGATGTAACCACGGGGGATGTGACGAAAACTGGACTTATCAAACCCCCAGTAGTCAGCACGGAGAACGGTGATACTCACGTACGCTGCCTGCTGCACTGCCATATCCACTGTGGACCCTACTGCCTCGTACTGGTGTGCAATGCTCCTGCCATCATCCGACAGAATGTAGACGATAGCCCGGTAGCAAGTCTGGTCAAACTCTCGCTGGTGCTCGTAGACCTGGTACTCTGGTGCCCAACGGAACCCCAGATAGGTAACCATGTCTCTCAGCAACTCCGGAAAACCGGCGGTGCTCTCACAGCGAGTCATGCGAACCACCTGCGGGTAGTAGCTGAGACCCATCTGCAGATTATTTGGAAGGTTTTGATTAGACTCCGGTAGAAGGAAAAGGATGTGGAAAACAACAACAAGGTTCAATGGACGAAAAGGATGTTGAAAAGAACATGATATTGAAGCAACATCGGGAAAACGAGACCAAAAGTCCTGAGGTACTACAGAGAACCCAAAACACGTGAAATCCTAACTTGAAAGTTTAGGTGAGAACAGAAAACAACGTTTCACTTCCTTACCAGAAAAGGGTGGGTGGGTGGGGAAAGAAGAAAAATGGCAGAATTCCTACTCTCACGTTTCATTTTTCCTATATAGCTACAAAATAGTTTCTAGACTCAACTGCGACCAGTAAAAAGGGATCCTATGGGCAGACAGGCTCTGATACCATTTGTCGCACCCAAGGTTTCTAGAGGATACTCCTCGCACGAACTGGAAGTCAGGAGCTTGGATTATGGGGCATAACTGCTCCCACGTCCCAGCTTCCTGGTAGGCCTGCGCTTATGCGCGACAACACAAGCCCTGCTTCCACCGTCGAGGTAAACTATCCGCTAGGAACCTAAGGCACTACTGTCGACGTACTTCATATTCAAACACGCACGGTAAGTCAACAGATTTGAACGAAATGATAACACAAACTGTCTCTAAGACACAAAAGAATGAAATAAGTGCAACTGGCCTTCACTAAGGCAGAAAATATCGAATACAGTCATCCAGAGGACACATGTCCCAACATATCATTCATTACAACAACGGAAGCAATCAAAGGGGTCTGAGTACAGACAAATCCATGGCTTAAGAAGCCGGAGAAAATAAAGAAAAGCGGAGCCCATCCACGTAGGTCTGGATCCTGCCCTGGTCCAGCTAACTACTCGTCGGCAGTCTCGTCGAACTCCACAAAGTAGCCATCCTGGGAAGCATCGTAGTCGTAGTCGTACTCTGCGTAAACCACAGCCCCAACGGGGTCAGTACATCCAAGTACTGGCAAGCAAGACTCACAGTTCATCAAAGAGTTACCCGTCAACACAAGCATTGATGCTTGGGATCAACGGAAGAAAGGGGTGATATGAAAGTTGCTGCTGGCTGCTCTAGCCGACTACAGAAAATAACTACAACTTCCGGCTAACAGAAAAGATAAGATCGAGGATTGTAACCAACTGAAAGATAACTTCAACCAAACCCATCCTGGATCTCGCCCCTTATCCAAAGAAGCAATCCAAGGATAACTCACACAGTTGTGATAAGGTGAATCAAGTTATTTGTGTGAATAACCTATTACTAGTCAGATTATTAATCATTGGGTGAAACATGATTGATCATTATGTTGAAGTTGTCCTGAGTACTTGTTAGCCAGTACTTTCACCAAGTAATCCATAACCGCGGAAAACACGGCTTCTCGAGAAGATTATCCCTGCAGGGTTGCACCAATTTGGCCGTACACGCAAGAATAACCCGCCAGATGGGATGCCTCCCACCAAGCGGGGTACTCTACACAACCAACCATTCTCCGCATCAAGCCCAAAGCACCTTGGGCGCACGGCTAATCGAGCCCAGAAGAAAATGGACCCTCATAGCACTCTAAGAACGTGTCCCCCTATATGCCGACTACAAAAGTTCCACCCTGCGCTGGGCTCGCAAAAACATGCATGCGGCAAATGGAAAACACGAACTAAATGAGGCGATTTGGACGAGATGCGAATCAGGTCAAGTTGAGGGGGGCGCCCATACTCGCTTCCCACATGCGGGTAGTGCGCTCATCATGGATCAGTAGACAAGACCCTTTTCCTATTAGGGTCGACACTAGCAGGCTCCAAAACCACTCATGGGCCTCCTGCCGGTGCCTTATCATCAAATTATTAATACCATTAGCAATTAACAGGATTGATTTATTAACATCGAGCCCCCGGTACAAGTAGTAAGATAGTAAAAGCAGTAACCGACAACAGACTCGAGTAAAAGCAACCCTAAGCATGCTAGATAATACTAAGGCACAATCAAAGGCTGTAGGTATGGAGGTGAGGCAGTGACATTGGTTCAGGGTATCATGTGATAGGTTCGGAGAACAAGCAACGATACATAGGGATAGCAATAGTAGACAAAAGGATAGTATCGACAACAAGTGTGGAAAGGAACTCGATGATTCATGTGAGTGATAACTTGCCTGGCAGCTCAGCCTCGTACTGGGCTAGGTCCTGAGTAGTGGTGTCGTAAGGCTCGTCGGTACCAACGTCGTCGTCTAATCGAGAAGAAGCAAAAACAACAACGAAGGAAGACGGGCAATCAATACATGGCTTAGGTGCACAAACATTGGATGATGCATGTCACGTTTAATAGATGCACCAAACTAAACTAGTTGAGATGGGACACAACTTTAAATGGATTCCATATGCAAAGGTTGCATATGGAAGACCATGCTTTAGAGTTGAATTAATTGTTCTATCACTAAGCATCATGTGTAAGTGACTTAGTATGATGCATGCATGATGAGGAACAATAAGATAACAAAATTAAATGCAATTGGAATGATAGTTAACAATTTAGAAAAGCATTTATTAAGTTTGGAATTTTGTTACTTAAACATGGTACACAAAACAATTATTGTTTTCATCAAGTTAGGGTGTGCAAAACAATTTACAAATTTTATATTTGAAAAGGTTATCAAATTTTAGTTGAGTTACATGTTTCACATTTTGAAATTGGACTTTGGATTAATTAGTTATGAATTAAACAATATTAAACAAGTTTTAATTGAATTTAAAACAAGCTTAAATATTAATTGAATTTTATTTGTTCAAACCATAAATTCAAATACACATTTGAAAAGTTCACACTTTAGTGGTTTGAAAACATAATTTGCATGTTCAAAAATATTTTATATTAATCAAGTTATGATTTTATCAAATTTTATTGCATTAAACAAGGTTTAAATTGTTTAGGCAATTTAAATTATCCAAACCAGAAAACAAAATTTATGTTTGAATAGAACATTCAAAAAGGTGTGAAAAACATATTTTATTTGAATTATTTGAAAACAGTATGAATTAGTTATGAATTATTTCAATTTGCATTTGAATTATTCAAATTTGAAATTTAAAAGTATTTTGAAAATTCAAAACAGAACACAAATGTAATATTTGGAAAGTTTATAAAATTTGGATCAGAATAGATATAAAGTTTGTGTTTGTTGGGTTTATAAAATAAAAGATATTGAATTTCCAAGTTTCTATTCAAATCTGTTTATTTAAAAGGAATTTATAAATTTTTGAATTGCGCAGAAACTTTTGTTACACAGCTCCACGCTACACGCAGTCACTGCGCAGCGGGCCAGCTGCCAACGTGGCTCTGCGCAACGCCGCGTGGCCACAGAGGTCACTGACAGTGGGCCTCGCTGCGGAAGAAAAGAAACAAAAAGATTTGCGGGCGCTGCGGCTCGAACCCGCGCCCTGCTCAAGTTCAGAAAGGAACGCAACCAGTGCGCTGCGCTGCGGTGTGTTGACAGGTAAGGTGGATGTTGCAGGTTAAGGTTCAGTTATAAAACTCTGAACTTTCTGACGGAGCGCTTGCGCGGCGGACAGACGAAATGCTCGCCGGCGGTGAACAGAGCTGATGTGCTCGAATTTGAAACGTGGACGTGCACGCATGCAAACGTTGATGCACCAGAAGGGAGAGGGAAGGAATCGGTGCTCACCACCGGAGCAATTCGTCGCGGAGGCGGACGGTGACGTACGGTGACGTTGGCTGCCGCGGCGAGGAAGTGGACGTCGCCGTCGAGGTAGAGGTCCTCCAGGAGAACTCCGGTGTCCGTTGCGTAGAGGAAGGAGAGAGCCACCGATTCCCGGAAACGAGAGGTGCTGCGGAGCCCTGCATCGTCGACGAACACGTCGGGTTCAGACCATGGTGGCGCGGTGGCCGGAACAGAAGATGATCGCGGCGAAGATCAGATGCTCACCTGCGCTGATTCTGGTGTCCACGAGGAAGAAGGAGGAGCGGCGAAGCGTTTGCGGTAAGTGGGTGGCTAGGTGGGAGTGGAACGCGGCGGCGCCATGGGGTTATTCAGAGTGGTGGCCGCCGGTGGAGTTGCAGCAGAGGAGAGTTTCGTCGATGTTGGAGGCGATTGGCGGCGGGGAAGGAACCCTAGGGCGATAGGGTAGGTACGGGGGCCCTAGAACCCTACTTATAGGCGTGGAGGCGCCTGGCGGCCGCCGTGGTCGCGTCGGGGTCGCCGTGGCGCCACGGATTTCCGCCGTACCGCGAGACGAAGAAGGAATAGAACGTAGCGCGAATCTCGAAGCGGTACGCTGCGGGAAAAGGGGCTGGGCTGCGCGCGCTAGGTGGCTTAGGTGGGCTGGGCTCGGTTAGCTGTCGCGCGCGCAGAAGGTTGCCTGCTTTTTATTTTTCTCCTTCTGTTTTTTTTTGTAGTTTTAGCTTTTGGGTAAAATAGATAGGTTTTAACTTAGCTAAAATTTTGGAAAAATTGGTATAAGCTTCTTAGGTGAAAAGAAACCACTTGGTAGTTTTGGTTTTCAAAATTTCAAAGGTTTGTTTGCTGTTTTGAAATTGAACCAAAAATAGTTGAATTTTGCCATAGTAATTAATATGTAGAAAATAGGGTGTTTTCAATAGGGTTTCCCCTAGGGTTAGAATGTTTTAAAGAATACCAATTTGTGTTGAAGTTCAAGGATTCAAAAGATTGATGATTTGAGGATTGTTTTGAGTTTGGAGAAAGACTTGGAAATAATTGTTTGATTTGGTTAATTGATTTAAGCAACAAATTAAGAGGTGAATTACAAGGAGTTGCATTGAAAACAAAAGAGGTTTTTAGTTTGCACTTTTTATTTGAAAGGTTGTAACAGACAAGTGTGAAAACAGAAGTTGACAACAAGTTTGAATTTCATATGAAAACAATGCAAACAGAAATAAATATGAGGATGATGATATGATGCATTGCTTAAATAAAAACAACAAGTAAAACAACTAAGGGTTTTCATACTTGGATGTTACAGGGCCACTACGCAAGTCCACGCCAGGTGGATACACAAACTTGCTGGTCGTAGTCGACAAATTTACCAAGTGGATCGAAGCCATGCTAGTAACCTGGCTAGCGCCCAATGCGCCGTCGAATTCCTCAACTCCATCGTATGCAGGTTTGGAATACCACACGACATCATTACTGACAATGGTAGCAACTTCACGGCAAAGGAAACACAGCAGTTCTGCGAAGAAAAGGGCATCTAGCTCGCTAGCTTGCTATCTACATTGGTAGAAAATAGGCCGTTAGTCCCGGTTCGCAAAGGCCCTTAATCCCGGCCGTGCAACCGGGACTAATTATGCGCGACGAAAGCCCCCCCCCCTTTAGTCGCGCCTCTTACGAACCGCAGCTAAAGGCCTGTCCACGTGGGTGGGTGGCATGCGCCGGGAGCGGGGGACCTTTAGTCCGGGTTTGTAGCACGAACCGGGACTAAAAGCTATTTCGTTATTTTTTTAATTCATTTGGGTTTCTAATTATTTTTCACTCCCTTTTTTTCAGAATTTTTATTATTGGCTTAGTGTCATACTACAATTATCTCTAATCAAATTACTTACTCGTGGTCAAACTTCCCGCTCGGTCACCCATCCTCCCACTACTCTAGAACTAGCACGCTTAACTTCCGAGTTCCATCCCGTCCCGCATCCAAGTGTTTCGCACGCATGTATGTGATAATAGTATCATATCAATCCTATTAACATGTTGGTCGATGCCACATTTCTTTATTGTTTGAATTTCAAAATAAATCTTTTAATAAACAAAAGTAATGATGTAATAATAATTTTGAATAAATAATATAAACATTAACTTTTTAATTTGTATTATTTCTAAAAAAAATCAGAAAAATAAAACTAATTCATTTTAAAATTAAAAAATACAAATAATATATCAAAAAATTCAGAAAAATAAAAAGAATTCATTTTAAAATCTTAAAAATACAAATAATATATCAAAAAATTCAGAAAAATAATTTATCTCACTGTTTTACAGTCCTTATGAATGCATCTTTATTAAGTGGTCATATATTTTAATCTTAGGAAATCTTTTGTTTCCCCTTTCCTAAATCTCTTCTATTTTCTAGTCCTTATGAATGCATTATGTCCTTTTTAACCGTTGGTTTTATTTGAGCCATTTCATTAGTCTTCTTCTCTCACAAGGTTTTGAGACATTTAAGTAACCTTTTGTTTTCCATGTTTTCCACTCGTTTTCTCAAATATTTTGGAAAGGAGTTAGTCTTAAACACAGCGGTACTTAAACACATACACAATTAATAGAAATAATGTAGGACATATATCCATTACATAATAGTAGTACTACATATATAAAGTCTCGAATAATGCAAACATAGCGGTACATAATAGTAGTAGTACATATATAAAGTCTCGAATAATGCAAACATAGCGGTACACAAACAACCATCTACTGCTGCATCGAAGAGTAGATGCAGAACAACTCGAACGCAACATATGCATCTATTGCTGCATACCGGAGATTGATCAGGTCAAGTGGGTTCTTCCCCCAATAGTTATGATTTCTCGAGGGGAAACTAGTCTTCATCGTTCTATAGTCGTGGTGGATGAAGGCAGTTTCCATCTGAGCCATCCCGGTCTTGTCCTAGTCCAGCTCATCAAAATGGATCAAGTCCTGAAGATCAATGTAGTGGTCTTCAGGTATCTCAATATTCCACGTGCGCATCATCTTCTGCTGGTCACTTGTGATATCGACGCTACAAAAGTCGAAACCTTTGTTGACAAGAAAATCCATAAGTTCTGGACATTTCTTTGCACTGCTGCAACAACAAAAATGGAACACATGTTAGATATTGTTGCAACAAGTGTATTCTTTCACTGCAACAACAAAAATGGATCACATATTAGATATTGTTGCAACAAGTGTATTCTTTCAATGCAACAACAAAAATGTAACATATGTTAGATATTGTTGCAACAAGTGTATTCTTTCAATGCAACAACAAAAATGGAACACATGTTAGATATTGTTGCAACAAGTGTATTCTTTCAATGCAACAACAAATCGAAAATGTCATTGATATAAACTGAAGTTAAATATTGCTACCCTGTGCAATTTTCCTCTCTATATATCACTATTGCTATGAAATGTTGCACATGACAACACAATTTTCCTATACAATTCACTATGCAATTATTCCGACGCAATCTATGAACAAAATGGGCACATGTACGTTAACTATCCTACAAGAGATTGTGTGCGTACCTTGCCCATTGGACGACCAGAACGGTTTCTTGTAAGTAATCTGGATGACGGTCACATCCTTTTGATTGGTAGTGTACTCGAGATCAAGCCCAAAGAACTTGTGGTGTTCATCTGCTTCATAGAGTTTGCTCAATCGGTTAAGAGCTTCAGGGAGGATCTCGCATTTGTTGGTATAGGCTACGTGGAGAGTCTTGCCGCATGGTGTGGCCACGTTTATAATCTTGAAAACGGGAGAATTATCCATGGTGGACGAAGAAGAGAGGAAGAAGAAGAGAGAGCCGCGCACTGTAGCAATGAGCCGCGCACGCCTCGCTCGCGAATTAAAACCGCGCGGGAGTCGAGCAGTTCGGAACTTTAGTCGCGGGTGGCCAGGCCAACCGGGACTAAAGACCGGGAGACGAGCAGTTCGGACCTTTAGTCGCGGGTGGCCAGGCCAACCGGGACTAAAGCTCTCCGCGCGCTTCCCAAACCGCCAGTCAAGACCTTCAGTCGCGGGTCGCCTCCCGAACCGCGACCAAAGACCCATTTAGTCATGGTTCATACATTTTGAGGACTAAAGGGGCGTATGGAAGGCCTTTTTTCTACCAGTGCTAGAGTCTAGAGAGATCATCTGAATCCATGGCAGAGGACAGGTGGTACAATATATCTATGCCGGAGAAGCAAACAAGTGCAGAAAAAGGTGAGAAGATGAGGTTAGCATCAGCACCACACGCACAAGAGGGCGCACCACTAAGAGCAAGAAAAAAGACACCAAAGGACGTTCAGATGGAGCACTAGGTAGCCAGATGGAGTAAACTAGCAATGACCAAGATAATACTGGAAATAACGCAACAAAGCAACAAACCGCTGACGCTGCTGCTGCTGGCTCCTTATCACACTAGCTAGCTACCTTTTTGCCACCACCATTGTTAACTCCATGCTCCCTTATCAGAGCCACCTGGACCTCTACTTAATTTTATTGTATTCCTCACGACCTTGCAACTTGCAAAAGAAGCAGATCACCCACTGACGACCCCTCTCTCTCAGCGCGTGTACTGCAGATCATCGGAGCCAGCCAATATTGTTTGAGATCTCGATCGTGGGATTCATTTGGAATTTATTGGATTGATTTGTACATCATGATAATGATAGGAACTATTGCTTCTAGGGAAAGTAAGACAGTGACATGCACGGCCAGAGCACGGCTCTGATGAACACATCTCTTCATGTCAGCATCTTCCTTGATCAGTTACTTGCTCTTGTCGACCTCTCTCCAGGTAAGAATAAGAGATGGTTCTAGAAGCTAGTTCTTGCTGCAATTATTAGATGCCAGGAGCACCGTCGCGGGGCTGGTATCGATTGATTGATGGGTCTTGGAATTCATATTCTTATGCAGATTCTTGTTTGATTTGTGAAGGACTTGATGGAATATGCTTACCAATTATATATGCAACAACACGCCCTATAGTTCTGATATATATGGAAACCAATGGAACATTTCGGCGTCAACATCATCATCTTAATGAATCCGGTACAGTATAATTGTGTGTATATATCGTACAAATACATCAAATTTAAATGACTAGATTGAGGAGATCTTTGTAACAAAAGATATTTGTTTATATATCTGAATTCTCAAGTAGAAGTACTATACACAGTTTGTAGCCTATTAAACATTAGAAAGAAGTATAAAACTAGAGAGAAATTAATATCAAGAAATACATAAATACATGCATGTATATGTGTAGTTATTACTCTATCATACATACACATGATGCTTACATACATATAGAGAAGACAAACTAAAGGCAGGCATGCAGTTCCGTAAGCCTCGTCGTAGCCCTGGTTGATCCATCGAAGAGCTCTGAACTGGAAGCATGCACGTAAACATCTTGGGCTAGCATCTAACTGAAAAAAGGTGGTTCTGATCGGTCGGTGCATCAGCACCATCAAGACCACGATGCACCGAGCATCTTCTTGTACTCGGCAACCTCGTCGTCGGCTGTCCCCCAGAGCGAATCCGAGCAGCAGTAGTCCCAGACCGGCGAGGACGGCACCACCAAGGGCGCGGTGCCCATGCCCCAGGCGCCGCCCATGTCGATGTCGTTCCAGAGCAGGCTGTCCATGCCGAGGCCGGGGTACGTCAGCGGCTCCTGGATGGCCGCCGTGGCATCGTCCGATTGGTCGTCGTCGTTGCTGTTGGAGGAGGAGCTCGACGCCGGCGATGCTGATGCCGACGTTGTCGTGGAAGGAGATGCAGAGGCTGAGGCGGCTGCGCGCTGGCTCTTGTCCTGCTTGCGCGTGTGGGTGCGCCAGTAGTTCTTGATCTCGTTGTCGGTGCGGCCGGGCATGGCCTTGGCGATCCGGGACCAGCGGTTGCCCCACTTGGCGTGGAGCTCCACGACGAGGCGCTCCTCGTCGGGGGTCATCCGGCCGCGCTTGAGGTCCGGGTGCAGGTAGTTGACCCACCGGAGCCGGCAGCTCTTCCCCGTCCGGTTCAAGCCTGTAGCCAAGAGAAAGAGAGACAAGGCAGGATTGCCAGTGGAGAGCAGGCATGTTAGCACACAAAGGACCATCACCATGTATATTTGGATCCCATGCATGGTCGAGCTGTGAGAGCAAGACGCATGCATGGGTCACCCTCCACCTTGCAAACCTGAGACCTTAGCTAAGAAATCCCAGCGGCGCTCGCCGAAGAGCCGCACGAACCATACCAGCTTCATGTCCTCCTGCTCCGTCCAGGGGCCCTTCCGGTACCCTCCCCCGCCGGGAGCCACCTCTTCCATCCCCGGCGACGTCGTCTTGGGCTGCTTCGTCTTCATTCTTGGATCGATCGAGAGAAGCTAGCACCTGCAAGATCTCCTAGAGAGCAAGATAGAGAGCTGCTGAATTTGGTGTGGCTCTTGGTGGGTTCAAGAGCTGGACAAGAGAAGCGTGTGGAAACGAAACGGAATGGAATGGAATGAAGGCGTATGTCCACTCGTGATGAGGTCGATCGTGTGTCGTGTGCTCGACTCCTCCACTTTTATAGCCGGCCGACGGAGGTGAGGCCGTGGACAGAGGTCCGTGGTCCGGCCCTTTCGCTCAGGATAGCGATAAGCTGCCGGCCGGCCGGCGAGTGGACGCTGATGTCAATGCACATCCATCCATCCGTCAAAGTGCCATGCATCACCGATCCCTCCATCCATAGCCCATTTTTTAGGGGTCGTCCCTGATGATGATTGCATCTTTTTACCACGTACAACATCTTGGTGGATCCGTGCTAAGCTAGCTGGCCCTCCGTTTGCGATTCCACTTGGTCCAACTCTGGATCCTTCCTTGTATATTGCCGTACGTGATGTCACCAACTTGCTTGTCGCATCTGTCAATCACTCACTCACACATCTCCATCTCCATCCGTCGTACGCAGGGGGTCTCTCACTCGCCCTATATTCTTCCTGCCTTTCCGACTTGTGTAATATGCGTGCAACGTACGGTCCAAATCGCATCCCCGGTGGGGCGCGGCCACCTACCTACCCGAGATGATACCTCCCTATTTTTTCTTTTTCACAACACTAGCTCATACCGGCATAGTTTGATACTGCTGGAATCAACTTGTTTTTTTGACGTATATATATATAGTCTCCCCGTTCCTAAAATGTAAGATATTGTAACTTTGTTTTAACTTTTTCTCCGATACACATGTATATAGACATGTTAGCGTATCATTCACTCATTCCACTCCCTAAGTAGTCTACATGCATTGACATAGCTAAAACATTTTTTTTTAAATGGTAAACCCAGCCTCTGCATAAAAAAAAACTAAAACATACTATTATATTTTGAAAGAGTGGGAGTACGTATTATGTTGAATGGAAGATTCACAAATAAAGCCACCGCTGATAAAGCCCCTGGGTCAATTGATGTTACTGCTTTGAGACGTCGGAATGACATGCCACATACGAAATGTGTGATCTGGACTGAGATGAACGCGGGAGACGAGTTAGTGAATGGTAGTTTGCATCTTGCAAGCTAGTGAACTAAAATTAACCAAGCATATTGCATAAGGGTATTTAGGTGCTCCAATTTTAGATACCAATATTGCTAAGTTGGATACCATTTATTGGTTTATATGCTATATATGTGCAAGCACTAGTAGAAAAAGAGGCTTCCATACGCCCCATTAGTCCCCAAAATAATCGAACCGCGATCAAAGGGGTCTTTAGTCGCGGTTCGGGAGGAGACCCGCGACCAACTATCTGGGCCCAGCGCGCTCGGTCGACAGCTGGCGGACGGGAGGGGCTCTAGTCCCGGTTGGCCAGGCCAACCGGGACTGAAGGTACTCAGGCTGGCCCGAAGGCCTTTAGTCGCGGTTGGCCAGGCCAACCGGGACTAAAGGTCCATCCCTATATAGGACTCAGCTCACTTCACTTAGCCACATTTGGTGCCACTTCTATTCACAATATTCACAAGGGGGATGGTGGGTTTGCTTTTGGTTCCTCCTATGCACACAAGGTGTTCGATGAAATGCCCCAGAGCATGAAACAAACATGATATGAAGTGTCTGAGCCACACTTGAGCTTTCGCATTTATTTTTCCTCCGTGATCGCGGTTAGCAACTTGAACCTTTCATGTGTCATTGATAAAATATGCATGTGTGTAGTTCATTGTTTAATTTGTATTATTTCTAGCTAGTTAGTTTAACAAATGCATGATGGTTAATTATATACTTTATATAATAATAATGCAGATGAATCGGCAATGGATGTACGGTACCCGACTCTCCGGCGAGTTCACTACGGGTTTGAAAGATTTCCCCGTAGTGGCAAATGCGAACAAGCAGCGAGGTTTTATTATCTGTCCATGTGTTGTCTGTAAGAATCAGAAGGGTTACTCCTCCTCAAGAGACGTTCACATGCACCTGCTTCGGCACGGTTTCATGCCAAGCTATAATTGTTGGACCAAGCATGGAGAAAGAGGGGTTAGAATGGAAGAAGATGAAGAAGGGTATGATCTCGATGACAAATATCATGATCATTTAAGTGATACTTTGTAACATCCCAAGTATGAAAAAATAGCCATTAGAATGTTTGCTCTCTGTTATTTTATGTTTTGCATCATGGCATCATGTTCATTGCAATTGTTTTGCTTGTTTTCCTTTTGTTTTCCTCTGTTTTCATTTGTTTTCCCTTTGTTTTCTATTTGAATTTCAAACCAAATTTCAAACCTTTTGTTTCATCCTTGTGATGTTACAATTTCCAAATGAATATTTCAAAATAAAACAATTGTTTGTTTCCATTAAAATTGGGATTTCAAAACTGTTGATCTGTTTCTAACAAAAATTCATCTAATACCAAAAACATTTGAAATTCCAAACCAACATCCAAATAATTGTTCATACTTGCTCTGTTACACTCTTTTTCATATAAAAAGTTCAAATCAAAACCTTAATTGTTTCCAATTATTCCATAATGTTCAACTATTAAAATGGTGGTTTTTAATCAATCAATTAATTCCAATTTACATTCAAAAAATTCCAAATCCAATCCCAAACATCACCCAATTTGAATCTATGCAAATTAACAAAACAATGCAATCCTCTGTTTTCATTTTAAACTACAAGTTCAACCCAATTTAAATTTTGTTTCAAATAATTCACTTAATGATACCATCCATCCAATTTAAATCAAATTACAAAACAACAATTTAATTTGAACTTTTTGAAAACAGAAGGTGGCAAGTGTTTGAAGATGAACTAAATAACTCACCCAAAATTTCCCAAATTTTCCTAACTCCCAAAACCCCTCTTTTCTTCTCTAATTCAATCAGCAAAAAAAAAAATAACACAACAATTAATAAAAAGAAACCAGCAAGGGAGAGAGAGCACCAGCAGCCAGCCCATCTTTTTCCCCCAAGCCCACTCTCCCCTCAGCCCAACACCTTAGCTAGGCCCATACCCTTTCCCCACCTTCTTCCTCCTTGGTACGGTCACCATCCAGGCTACCCACGTTGCATCAGAGAGAACAGCAACGGTGATCCTTCTCCCCCTCCCTCCTATAACTCTACCTAGATGCCCTAGGGCTCCTGCCAACCCTAACCCTCTCCTTCTCCCTCCTTCCTCTCCCCAGCCGCCATCTTCTTCCTCCCACCTCTCTTCTCCCTGCTTCCCTCTGTATCTCTGCAACCTCTGAACCTGAACCCGAAAAAACAGCCCCCTTTGCCGCCGGTGATCGCCGCCCTAGGATCCCCCTCCGGCCGCCGCAACGCCGGGAATGGAAACGACGTTCAGTGGGCTCGCTCTCCACCCCCTCGGCTTGGGCCGGGAGGCACCGCTGCTCCGCCGCCATCTTCCCCAAGCCGCCGTCGTCTCCTCTGTTTCTGCCCGAGCGCTACTGCCTCGAGGTGAGATCCTCGCCTCCGTCTCCCCTCGCCTCGTCTCTCTCCCTTCCTTGCAGCGCCCGCACACTCACGCACGTGCACAAGCACCACACGCACCCGCGAGAACGGCGAGTCGCAGCAGCGTCATCGATCGTTTCCTCACCGGCGACTCGATCTGTACGTGTTCGGTTCAGTTTCAGAAATCCCGCGCAGACCACACCTTATCCTCATAGCAGCCCCCCTCCTGTCACAACTCGCAGCCACACCGCACTGGCAGTAACCACTGCGCGCACCCGCGAGGTGGGGGGGATCGAATCCCAGCCCCCCACTCTTTTCTGCTCAATTTTCATTTAAGTTCAGTTAACCCGCAAACTGCAGCATATCCACCCCCCGTACCCCTTTCCATCACAAACAGCACATCCAGCCCACTGGTTCCTGTCCCTTGAGCGCAGCAGGAGGTGAGGGGTTTGAGTCCCCCCTCCCTCAATTAACCAAATCTTTTTATTTTCCATTGATTTGGTCACAGAAACATATCAGAATCACCATTAGGTCCCTGTTAAATAAATCTAGACCCCTGTAAAATATTTTCCAAGTCCCTGATGAGTTAAAAATGGCAGATTTGCACCAAATCTTGTAAATTGCATAATTAATTCATCTTAACTCCAATTTTAACTTTTTAAATATGTTTTCTGTCCCAAATTGAATTTTCTATCCAAATATAAAATTTGTTTACTGTTTTGAATATTTTAAATTGGTGAAATATTTGAATTCTTGTTTAATTCACTTAATTTTGCAAAATTCATATCTTGGGCATAAAAATTCCAAATTCCACAAACTAAATATGTTTCCCAATCAACTTTTCATGTACTTTCCAAATATAAATTTTGTTTTCTGTTTTGAATAATTTAAATTGCTGAAAACAACTGTTTCTTGTTTAATGCATTTAAAATTGCCAAAATAATAACTTGCTCATTTTAAATCCAATTTCAACAAATGAAATATGTTTTCCATGCAAAATTAAACCACCTTTTCAAATATAAAATTTGTTCCATGTTTTGAATAATTAAAATTGGTTAAATGATTTAAATCTTGTTTAATTCATTTAATATTGCTAAATTCATAACTTGATCAAATCAAATTCTTTTGGGACATATAAACTATGTTTTCCAACCATAAAAGCATAACCTTTTCAAATATGAACTTCACTCAATGTTTTGAACAAATAAAAATTCAAATAAGTCCATGTTTGAATTAAATTCATTTAATTCCTTCTTAAACTTGTTTAATTCATAAATAATTTATTTGAAATCCTTTTTCAACAAGTGAAACATGTATTCCACCTAAAATTGTGTGTTCTTATCAAATATGAACTTTGTTATCTATTTGGAACAATTAAAAGTGGTGAAAACAACAAATCCTTGTGTGACCCCTTTAAGAAACCAAAATTTCTTAACTTAATGAATGAATTTCCAAACTTGGTAAACCTTATTTCCATTTGGTTCTATTGTTGTTATTTTGCTGTTTTCCTCATCCATGCATCATGCTAATCCACTTTCACCTATTGGTTAGTTGTAAAACAATTAATTCAACCATAATTCATGGGCTTTTCATATGCAACCCAATTGCATGTGGGTCCATTTAATCATGTTGTTATCTTGTCAACTAGTTTATTTTGTTGCATCAATTAAATGGTCATGCATCATCCCATGTTTGTGCACTGTGCCATGTTATTGATTGTTTATCTTTCTGCATTGTTTGTTTGCTTCTTCTCGGATAAACGACGACGTTGAGACCGACGATACTTACGACACCCCTTCTAAGGAGTTAGCTCAGTACCAGGCTACTGGGTTTGCAGGCAAGTATTCACTCACATGAACCATCGTGTTCCTTTCAACATTGGATACCGATACTTTTCCGTTGTCTATTATTAGTTGCTTCTGTTATGAACCTATCACATGTATCATTTAACCCTGATATTGCCTCACCTCCATACCTATAACCTTTTGCTTGTTGCCCGTGTCTTACTAGCATGCTTAGGGTTGTTTTGCTCGAGTCCGTTACCCGTTACTTTCGTTACTATTTCATTATGTTCTGGGGGCTCGATGTTAAACAATGAATCATGCTAATGTTATTGTAAATAATAATTTGATGATAAGGCACCGGCAGGAGGCCCTGTGTGGTTTTGAGGCCTGCTAGTGTCGACCCTAATAGGAAAAGGGTCTTGTCTATTGATCCATGATGAGCGCACTAACCGCATGTGGGAAGCGAGTATGGGCGCCCCCCTCAATTTGATTCGATTCGCATCTCGTCCAAATCGCCTCATTTAGTTCGTGTTTTCCATTTGCCGCATGCATGTTTTTGCGAGCCCAGGCCAGGGTGGAACTTTTGTAGTCGGCATACAGGGGGACACGTTCTTAGAGTGCTATGAGGGTCCCTTTTCTTCGGGGCTCGATTAGCCGTGCGCCCAAGGTTCTTTGGGCTTGATGCGAAGAAGAGTTGAGTTGTGTAGAGTGCCCCGCTTGGTGGGAGGCATCCCATCTGGCGGGTTATTCTTGCGTGTACGGCCAAATTGGTGCAACCCTGCAGGGATAAATCTTCTCGAGAAGCCGTGTTTTCCGCGGTTATGGACTACTTGGTTAAAGTACTGGCTAACAAGTACTCAGGACAACTTAAACCTAATGATTAACAACCTTACACCCAATGATTAACAACTTGACTAGTAATAGGCTTATTGACACAATATTCTGAACCATCATTAATTCAACTGTGTGAGTTATCCTCGGATTGCTTCTTTGGATAAGGGGCGAGATCCAGGATGGGTTTGTTTGAAGTTATCTTTCAGTTGGTTACAATACTCGATCTTATCTTCTTTCTGTTACCCGGAAGTGGTAGAATCTCTGTAGTTGGTTAGAACAGCCAGTTGCAGCATCTTTTATATCCCCTTTCTTCCGTTGAACCCAAGGCATCTGTGCTTGGTGTTGACGGGTTACTCTTTGGTGAACTGTGAGTCTTGCTTGCCAGTATGTTTATGTACTGACCCCTTTGGGGCTATGGTTTCCGCAGACGACGTTTCCGAGGATCTCCATGGTGGCTACTACGTGGAGTATGACGAGACTGCTGACGAGTAGATAGCGGACCCGGGCAGGATCCGAGACTTTGTGGATGGGCTCCGTCTGTTCGTTTCCGGCCTCTTAGGCCTATTTGGTTCTTGTCTGTACTCAGACATTTTGGATGCTTCCGCTGTGATGTAATGATGTTATGTTGGGACATGTGTCCTCTGAATGATTGTATTTGGTATCTCTGCTCTAATGAGAGCTATTTGCAACTTATTTCCATCTTTTGTGTCATAGAGATCTGTTGTGATATGAATTGTTCCAATGCCGTTGACGTACCATGTGTTTATGTTTTGAAGTACGTCAACGGAAGTATCTGGATTTCTATGGGATAGTTTACGTCGACGCTGAACAGATAGGGGTTGGTTGTCACACATACGTGTGTTGGCCTACTCGTAAGAGGACGCGGGTGCCGGTAAGCCCCGTAATCCAATCTACTACTGTTCAACGGAACGGCGAGTATCCTTTAGAAGTCCGGGTGCGACAAATGGTATCAGAGCCTGTCTGCCTGTAGGATCCCTTTTTACTGGTCGCAGTTGAGTCTAGAAACTATTTTGTAGCTATATAGGAAAAAAAATGAAACGCGAGAGTAGGAATTCTGTCATTTTTCTTCTTTCCCCACCCACCCACCCTTTTCTGGTAAGGAAGTGCAACGTTGTTTTTCTCTTCTCATCTAAACTTTCAAGTTAGGATTTCACGAATTTTGATTTCTCTAGGATGGTTATATCTACTAGTCCATAGGAATGGAGGTGGTTGTGACATGATTTATCATGTTGCCTACTCACGATTGAGAACGGAGGCGTGTAAGCCCCGGAAGCAGATCCTCTATTCCTTAAGCAGTAGATATTGATCCTTTAGAAGCCCGGATGGGTTTTCCGTAGTACCTCAGGAGTTTTGTTCTCGTTTTCCCCGATGTTGATATCCTGTTCTTCTCAACATCCTTTTCGTCCGTTGAAATCTTGTTGTTGTTTTCCACTTCAATTCTTCTACCGGCGTCTAATCAAAACTTCCCAAATATCAAGTCTATCTGGCCGGAAAGGTTGTTGTTGTTTCGAAAACTACCAGACTATGAGAGCTGGCATTCCTATCACCTGTGGTTGTTTCGAGGAAGCATTCCTGAATCACCACATTCCAGATAGTCTATTCCCCAAATGAATCAAGTTCTATCCAGCTATACACCCTCGATACAAAACCTCTCCCTTTATTTGAAAATGTTCCGGTGGTTTCCAAATTCCCTGACATCTTTCCAGAAGAGTTGCCAGGAAGGCCTATCGTTTTGAAATTCCAGAAAAACTATCCAAGGTGCACGATGTGTTTCACGTGTCACAGCTCAAGAGGATCTTCCCAAGAAGTTTCCGGACCTTTTCTTTCTCAGTAGGAATCTCGGGGCGCGATTCCTTCAAGGGGGGGGGGGCGTTTTGTAACATCCCAAGTATGAAAAAATAGCCATTAGAATGTTTGCTCTCTGTTATTTTATGTTTTGCATCATGGCATCATGTTCATTGCAATTGTTTTGCTTGTTTTCCTTTTGTTTTCCTCTGTTTTCATTTGTTTTCCCTTTGTTTTCTATTTGAATTTCAAACCAAATTTCAAAGCTTTTGTTTCATCCTTGTGATGTTACAATTTCCAAATGAATATTTCAACATAAAACAATTGTTTGTTTCCATTAAAATTGGGATTTCAAAACTGTTGATCTGTTTCTAACAAAAATTCATCTAATACCAAAAACATTTGAAATTCCAAACCAACATCCAAATAATTGTTCATACTTGCTCTGTTACACTCTTTTTCAAATAAAAAGTTCAAATCAAAACCTTAATTGTTTCCAATTATTCCATAATGTTTCACTATTAAAATGGTGGTTTTTAATCAATCAATTAATTCCAATTTGCATTCAAAAAATTCCAAATCCAATCCCAAACATCACCCAATTTGAATCTATGCAAATTAACAAAACAATGCAATCCTCTGTTTTCATTTTAAACTACAAGTTCAACCCAATTTAAATTTTGTTTCAAATAATTCACTTAATGATACAATCCATCCAATTTAAATCAAATTACAAAATAGCAATTTAATTTGAACTTTTTGAAAACAGAAGGTGGCAAGTGTTTGAAGATGAACTAAATAACTCACCCAAAATTTCCCAAATTTTCCTAACTCCCAAAACCCCTCTTTTCTTCTCTAATTCAATCAGCAAAAAAAATAAATAACACAACAATTAATAAAAAGAAACCAGCAAGGGAGAGAGAGCACCAGCAGCCAGCCCATCTTTTTCCCCCAAGCCCACTCTCCCCTCAGCCCAAAACCTTCCCTAGGCCCATACCCTTTCCCCACCTTCTTCCTCCTTGGTACGGTCACCATCCAGGCTACCCACGTTGCATCAGAGAGAACAGTAACGGTGATCCTTCTCCCCCTCCCTCCTATAAATCTACCTAGATGCCCTAGGGCTCCTGCCAACCCTAACCCTCTCCTTCTCCCTCCTTCCTCTCCCCAGCCGCCATCTTCTTCCTCCCACCTCTCTTCTCCCTGCTTCCCTCTGTATCTCTGCAACCTCTGAACCTGAACCCGAAAAAACAGCCCCCTTTGCCGCCGGTGATCACCGCCCTAGGATCCCCCTCCGGCCGCCGCAACGCCGGGAATGGAAACGGCGTTCAGTGGGCTCGCTCTCCACCCCCTCGGCTTGGGCCGGGAGGCACCGCTGCTCCGCTGCCATCTTCCCCAAGCCGCCGTCATCTCCTCTGTTTCTGCCCGAGCGCTACTGCCTCGAGGTGAGATCCTCGCCTCCGTCTCCCCTCGCCTCGTCTCTCTCCCTTCCTTGCAGCGCCCGCACACTCACGCACGTGCACAAGCACCACACGCACCCGCGAGAACGGCGAGTCGCAGCAGCGTCATCGATCGTTTCCTCGCCGGCGACTCGATCTGTACGTGTTCGGTTCAGTTTCAGAAATCCCGTGCAGACCACACCTTATCCTCATTGCAGCCCCCCTCCTGTCACAACTCGCAGCCACACCGCACTGGCAGTAACCACTGCGCGCACGCGCGAGGTGGGGGGATCGAATCCCAGCCCCCCACTCTTTTCTGCTCAATTTTCGTTTAAGTTCAGTTAACCCGCAAACTGCAGCATATCCACCCCCCGTACCCCTTTCCATCACAAACAGCACATCCAGCCCACTGGTTCCTGTCCCTTGAGCGCGGCAGGAGGTGAGGGGTTCGAGTCCCCCCTCCCTCAATTAACCAAATCTATTTATTTTCTAATGATTTGGTCACAGAAACATCTCAGAATCACCATTAGGTCCCTGTTAAATAAATCTAGACCCCTGTAAAATATTTTCCAAGTCCCTAATGAGTTAAAAATGGCAGATTTGCACCAAATCTTGTAAATTGCATAATTAATTCATCTTAACTCCAATTTTAACTTTTTAAATATGTTTTCTGTCCCAAATTGAATGTTCTATCCAAATATAAAATTTGTTTACTGTTTTGAATATTTTAAATTGGTGAAATATTTGAATTCTTGTTTAATTCACTTAATTTTGCAAAATTCATAACTTGGGCATAAAAATTCCAAATTCCACAAACTAAATATGTTTTCCAATCAACTTTTCATGTACTTTCCAAATATAAATTTTGTTTGCTGTTTTGAATAATTTAAATTGCTCAAAACAACTGTTTCTTGTTTAATGCATTTAAAATTGCCAAAATAATAACTTGCTCATTTTAAATCCAATTTCAACAAATGAAATATGTTTTCCATGCAAAATTAAACCACATTTTCAAATATAAAATTTGTTCCATGTTTTGAATAATTAAAATTGGTTAAATGATTTAAATCTTGTTTAATTCATTTAATATTGCTAAATTCATAACTTGATCAAATCAAATTCTTTTGGGACATATAAACTATGTTTTCCAACCATAAAAGCATAACCTTTTCAAATATGAACTTCACTCAATGTTTTGAACAAATAAAAATTCAAATAAGTCCATGTTTGAATTAAATTCATTTAATTCCTTCTTAAACTTGTTTAATTCATAAATAATTTATTTGAAATCCTTTTTCAACAAGTGAAACATGTATTCCACCTAAAATTGTGTGTTCTTATCAAATATGAACTTTGTTATCTATTTGGAACAATTAAAAGTGGTGAAAACAACAAATGCTTGTGTGACCCCTTTAAGAAACCAAAATTTCTTAACTTAATGAATGAATTTCCAAACTTGGTAAACCTTATTTCCATTTGGTTCTATTGTTGTTATTTTGCTTTTTTCCTCATCCATGCATCATGCTAATCCACTTTCACCTATTGGTTAGTTGTAAAACAATTAATTCCACCATAATTCATGGGCTTTTCATATGCAACCCAATTGCATGTGGGTCCATTTAATCATGTTGTTATCTTGTCAACTAGTTTATTTTGTTGCATCAATTAAATGGTCATGCATCATCCCATGTTTGTGCACTATGCCATGTTATTGATTGTTTATCTTTCTGCATTGTTTGTTTGCTTCTTCTCGGATAAACGACGACGTTGAGACCGACGATACTTACGACACCCCTTCTAAGGAGTTAGCTCAGTACCAGGCTACTGGGTTTGCAGGCAAGTATTCACTCACATGAACCATCGTGTTCCTTTCAACATTGGATACCGATACTTTTCCGTTGTCTATTCTGCTAGCCCTATGATTAGTTGCTTCTGTTACGAACCTATCACATGTATCCTTTAACCCTGATATTGCCTCACCTCCATACCTATAACCTTTTGCTTGTTGCCCGTGTCTTACTAGCATGCTTAGGGTTGTTTTGCTCGAGTCCGTTACCCGTTACTTTCCGTTACTATTTCATTATGTTCTGGGGGCTCGATGTTAAACAATGAATCATGCTAATGTTATTGTAAATAATAATTTGATGATAAGGCACCGGCAGGAGGCCCTGTGTGGTTTTGAGGCCTGCTAGTGTCGACCCTAATAGGAAAAGGGTCTTGTCTACTGATCCATGATGAGCGCACTAACCGCATGTGGGAAGCGAGTATGGGCGCCCCCTCAATTTGATTCGATTCGCATCTCATCCAAATCGCCTCATTTAGTTCGTGTTTTCCATTTGCCGCATGCATGTTTTTGCGAGCCCAGGCCAGGGTGGAACTTTTGTAGTCGGCATATAGGGGGACACGTTCTTAGAGTGCTATGAGGGTCCCTTTTCTTCGGGGCTCGATTAGCCGTGCGCCCAAGGTTCTTTGGGCTTGATGCGAAGAAGAGTTGAGTTGTGTAGAGTGCCCCGCTTGGTGGGAGGCATCCCATCTGGCGGGTTATTGTTGCGTGTACGGCCAAATTGGTGCAACCCTGCAGGGATAAATCTTCTCGAGAAGCCGTGTTTTCCGCGGTTATGGACTACTTGGTGAAAGTACTGGCTAACAAGTACTCAGGACAACTTAAACCTAATGATTAACAACCTTACACCCAATGATTAACAACTTGACTAGTAATAGGCTTATTGACACAATATTCTGAACCATCATTAATTCAACTATGTGAGTTATCCTCGGATTGCTTCTTTGGATAAGGGGCGAGATCCAGGATGGGTTTGTTTGAAGTTATCTTTCAGTTGGTTACAATACTCGATCTTATCTTCTTTCTGTTAGCCGGAAGTGGTAGAATCTCTGTAGTTGGTTAGAGCAGCCAGTTGCAGCATATTTTATATCCCCTTTCTTCCGTTGAACCCAAGGCATCTGTGCTTGGTGTTGACGGGTTACACTTTGGTGAACTGTGAGTCTTGCTTGCCAGTACGTTTATGTACTGACCCCTTTGGGGCTGTGGTTTCCGCAGACGACGTTTCCGAGGATCTCCATGGTGGCTACTACGTGGAGTATGACGAGACTGCTGACGAGTAGATAGCGGACCCGGGCAGGATCCGAGACTTCGTGGATGGGCTCCGTCTGTTCGTTTCCGGCCTCTTAGGCCTATTTGGTTCTTGTCTGTACTCAGACATTTTGGATGCTTCCGCTGTGATGTAATGATGTTATGTTGGGACATGTGTCCTCTGAATGATTGTATTTGCTATCTCTGCTCTAATGAGAGCTATTTGCAACTTATTTCCATCTTTTGTGTCGTAGAGATCTGTTGTGATATCAATTGTTCCAATGCCGTTGACGTACCATGTGTGTATGTTTTGAAGTACGTCAACGGAAGTATCTGGATTTCTATGGGATAGTTTACGTCGACGCTGAACAGATAGGGGTTGGTTGTCACACATATATGTGTTGGCCTACTCGTAAGAGGACGCGGGTGCCGGTAAGCCCCGTAATCCAATCTACTACTGTTCAATGGAACGGCGAGTATCCTTTAGAAGTCCGGGTGCGACATACTTTCATGGAGGATGATGCTGAAGGTGGGGAAGGGGAAGGTGAAGGTGAAGAAGAGGCACATGATGAGCCCGCTGATGATCTTGGTCGGACCATTGCTGATGCACGGAAACGCTGCAAAACTGACAAGGAGAGGGAGAATTTGGATCGCATGTTAGAGGATCACAAAAAGTCGTTGTACCCATGATGCGATAATAGTCTGAAAAAGCTGGGTTGCACACTGGATTTGCTGAAATGGAAGGCACGGGAAGGTGTAGCTGACTCATCATTTGAAAATTTGCTGAAAATGTTGAAGAATATGTTTCCGAAGAATAACGAGTTGCCCGCCAGTACGTACAAAGCAAAGAAGGTTGTCTGACCTCTAGGTTTAGAGGTTCTGAAGATACATGCATGCATTAACGACTGCATCCTCTACCGCGGTGAATACGAGAATTTGAATGAATGCCCTGTATGCACTGCATTGCGTTATAAGATCAGAGGCGATGACCCTGGTGACGATGTTGAGGGCGAGAAACCCAGCAAGAGGGTTCCCGCCAAGGTGATGTGGTATGCTCCTATAATACCACGGTTGAAACGTCTGTTCAGGAACAAAGAGCATGCAAAGTTGTTGCGATGGCACAAAGAGGACCATAAGTCCGACGGGGAGTTGAGACACCCCGCTGATGGAACGCAATGGAGAAAGATCGACAGAGAGTTCAAAGATTTTGCAGCTGACGCAAGGAACATAAGATTTTGTCTAAGTACTGATGGCATGAATCCTTTTGGCGAGCAGAGCTCCAGCCATAACACCTAACCCGTGACTCTATGCATCTACAACCTTGCTCCTTGGTTGTGCATGAAGCGGAAGTTCATTATGATGCCAGTGCTCATCCAAGGTCCAAAGCAACCCGGCAATGACATCGATGTGTTTCTGAGGCCATTAGTTGATGAACTTTTACAGTTGTGGGGCAGACCTGGTGTACGTGTGTGGGATGAGCACAAAGAAGAGGAATTTGACCTACGAGCGTTGCTTTTTGTAACCATCAACGATTGGCCTGCTCTCAGTAACCTTTCGGGACAGACAAATAAGGGATACAATGCATGCACGCACTGCTTACATCAGACTGAAAGTGTATATTTGGATAATTGTAAGAAGAACGTGTACCTGGGTCATCGTCGATTTCTTCCCCGAAATCATAACGTAATAAAGAAAGGCAAGCATTTCAACGGCAAGGAAGATCACCGGCCGAAGCTTGCGGAACGTACTGGTGCTGAGATATTTGATATGGTCAAGGATTTGAAAGTCATCTTTGGAAAGGGTCCTGGCGGACAATAGTTCCGCAGGGATTTGACGGGCATGCACCCATGTGGAAGAAGAAATCTATATTTTGGGAGCTACAATATTGGAAAGTCCAAGATGTAACATCCCAAGTATGAAAAACCATCCCTGGAATGTTTGTTCCTTGTTTTATTAAGTTTTGCATCATGTCATCATACTCATTGAATTGTGTGCATTTGTTTTACTTTGTTTTCATTTGGTTTGCATCTGTTTTTCTCTGTTTTCACAATTGAAATTCAAACAATTTCAAATGCTTTATTTCATACTTGCTCTGTTACAACCTTTTAAATAAAAAGTTCAAATAAAAACAACCATTTGTTCCCCTGTAATCCATAATGTTCAACAACTAAAATGGTGGCTTTTAATCAATCAACTAATTCCAATTTGCATTCAAAAATTCAAATCAAATCCCAAACAGCACCCAATTTCAAATTATGAAAATCACCAAAACAACTTTGATCATTTGTTCTAATTAAGCAATAGGGTTCACCCTATTAAAAATCTTGTTTTTAATAATAATCACTTAATAAGCAAATTCTTTCAAATGTGATTTAAATCACCAACAACAATTTAAATTTGAAACTTTGAAAAACAAAGTTGGCAATTAGTTGCTTTTGTAATTACTAACTCACACTAATTTTTCTAAAAAATTTACTAACTTAAAAACCCCAATTTTCTTCCATTTCTCATTTCTGCAAAAAAAAAACAGAGGAGAAAAATCAAAAATAAAAAGAAAACGCTTTCCAGAGGGGGGAGCCCGCGCGGCCCAGCCCAACTTACCTTTTCCTGGCCCGCGTACCGGTTCGCACCCCCTCCTCCTTCTTCTTTCTGTACGGCGATGCATCGACCGGTGCCACGTCGCCGGCAGTACCGCAGCGACGGCCGGGAGCGCCCCCAGGCCCCTATATCTACCCCCTAGGTTCCCCCGAGCCCTGCTAACCTAGCCCCTACCCTCCTCCCTCGAGCTCCGCCGCCGTTCGCCATCTCTCTGCCCCGATTCCCCTCTCTGAACCTAACCCCGACGAGCTCCCTCTGAACCCATGGTGACCACCGCCACCTCGCAGCGCCACCTTCCCACCTAGCCACAGAAATCAACCCGCCGTGCTACCCTCTACGCCTCCGACACCTCCTCGAGCCCGAGAACCTCTTGGATCGCCGCCGCCGGAGTCTTCCTCGGGCCTCTGCCTCCCCTACACCGCCGGTGAGCCCACCGTGCACTCCCTCTCCTCCTAACCCTCTGCATCGCAAGCACGCGCACACGAGCGCAACACCCACACACACCGTAGAACAGCAGCGCGGCCCGAGCAGCAACCACGGCACGCCGCCGTCCGCCGGTGTTGTCTCCGTCAGGTTTCAGAAGCGCGCGTTCGTCAGTTAAAATTTCAGTGGCGAAGCTGAACCTTAACCTAGTTGCCTCCCCTTTACTGACAAAAACTGACGAACACCGCAACGGTAGCAACGTTGCGTGCGCAAGCCCAGGGCGAGGGTTCGATCCCCCCTCGCCGCGAATAAACCCACCATTTTGCGCAGTGCGCTGACAGGGTGGCCCCCCCTGTCAGCTGCTGTGTGGCATTGCTGCCACGCATGCATGCCACGCTGGCCCAGGGCCCATTGGCAGTGCCCTGGTGTAGCTAGCTGTGCGGTATAAAAAGAAATTCAGCCTTTTTCTTTTCAAAACAAGTCCCTTTAAATTGCAGAATGGTCCCTGAAAATAAAATGCAAATAACTTTCATTTTATAAATCCAAATAATAAAAGTAAAATATGTACCCTGCCCCAAATTAAATTATCTATCTATTTATAACATTTTTTTTCTGTTTGGTAAATTCAAATGCATTCAAATTTCAAATTCAAACAATTCATTTGAAATTTGATAAAATCCATAACTAATTCATACTTAATCCAAATAATGCAAATAAAATATGTTTTCCATGCTATTTCAAACCACCTATTCAAATATAAATTTTGTTTCATGATTTGAATAATTAAAATTGCTTGAATAATTTAAACCTTGTTTAAATCATTTAAATTTGCTAAATTCATAACTTGCTTAATTTAAATTATTATTGAACATATAAAATATGTTTTCAAACTAGAAAAGTATAATCTTTTCAAATATGAATTTGAATTTATGTTTTGAACAAATAAAATTCAAATTATATTCATACTTGAATTTAATTCATTTAAATCTTGTTTAAACTTGTTTAATTCATAATTAAATCATTGTAATTCCTTTTTCAATAGTTGAAACATGTAATCCACCTAAAATTTTGTGTACTTTCCAAATATGAATTTTGTTATTTGTTTTGAACAATTTAAATTGCTGAAAACAAAAAATGCTTGTGTAACACCTTTAAGTAACCAAAAAATTCCCTAACTTAATAAATAAATTTCTAAATTGGTAAACCTTATTTCCAATTGATTCTATTGTTGTTATTTTTCTGTTTTCCTCAACCATAATTCATGGGCTTTTCATATGAACCCCAAATTGCATGTGGGTCCATTTAATCATGTTGCTACCATGTCAACTAGGTTATTTCTATGCATCAATTAAATGGTCATGCATCATCCCATGATTGTGCATTATGCCATGTTATTGATTGCTTATCTCTTTGCGTTGTTTGTTAGCTTCTTTTCGGATAGACGACGACGTTGAGACAGACGATACTTGCGACACCCCTTCTGAGGATCTAACTCAGTACCAGGCTGCTGAGTTTGCAGGCAAGTTATCACTCACATGAACCACTGTGTTCCTTTCAACATTGGTTACCGATACTTTCCGTTGTCTATTTCTGCTAGCCATATGTATTGTTGCTTCTGTTACGAACCTATCACATGATACCCTGAACCCTGATATTGCCTCACCTCCACTCCTATAACCCTGTTGCTTGGGCCCGTGTCTTACTAGCATGCTTAGGGTTGTTTTGCTCGAGTCTGTTATCAGTTACCTTCTGTTACTATATTTCTATTATGTTCTGGGGCTCGATGTTAAACAACAACCTGTTAATTTTGAGGTAACAATAATTTGCTGATAAGGCACCGGCAGGAGGCCCGGCGTGGTTTTGAGGCCTGCTAGTGTCGACCCTAATTAGGAAAAGGGTCTTGTCTACTGATCCATGATGAGCGCACTATACGCATGTGGGAAGCGTGTATGGGCGCCCCCCTCAATTTGATTCGATTCGCATCTCGTCCAAATCACCACACTTAGTTCGGGCTTTCCATTTGATGCACGCATATGCAGGTACGAACCCGAGGCCAGGGTGGAACTTTTGTAGTCGGCATTTAGGGCGGCGTGGTCTTCCAGTGCTATGAGGGTCCCCTTTTCTTCGTGGGGCTCGATTAGCCGCGCACGCACAACACGTGGTGCTTTGGGCTTGATGCGAAGAAGAGTTGAGTTGTGTTGAGTGCCCCGCTTGGTGGAAGGGCCCTTCCATCTGGCGGGTTATTCTTACGTGTATGGCTAAATTGGTGCACCCCTGCAGGGATAAATCTTCTCGAGAAGCCGTGTTTTCCGCGGTTATGGTTAACTTGGTGAAAGTACTGGCTAACAAGTACTCAGAATAACTTACACCTAATTAATGATAACTTGACTAGTAATAGCTTTATTGCCACAATAACTTGATCCATCATTAATCCAACGGTGTGAGTTATCCTCGGATTGCTTCTTTGGATAAGGGGTGATATCCAGGATGGGTTTGTTTGGAGTTAGTTATAGTTGGTTACGATACGCTATATTATCCCCTTTCTGTTAGCCGGAAGTTGTATCATGTTTCTGTAGTTGGTTAGTGCAGCCAGTTGCAGCATCGTTTATATCCCCTTTCTTCCATTGAACCCAAGGAATCTGTGCTTGGTGTTGACGGGTTACACTTTGGTGAACTGTGAGTCTTGCTTGCCAGTACGTTTATGTACTGACCCCTTTGGGGCTGTGGTTTCCGCAGACTACGCTTACGAGGATCCCCGTGACGGCTACTACGTGGAGTTTGACGAGGCTGCTAACGAGTAGGTAGCGGACCCGGGCAGGATCCGAGACATCGTGGATGGGCTCCGTCTTTTCGTTTCCGGCTTCTTAAGCCTATTTGGATTTTGTCTGTACTCAGACCCCTTTGAATGCTTCCGCTGAGATGTAATGATGTTATGTTGGGACATGTGTCCTCTGGATGATTGTATCTGCTATCTCTGCTCTAGTGAGAGCTATTTGCACCTTATTTCCATCTTTTGTGTCTTAGAGATATGTTGTGTTATCATTCTGTTAAACGCCGTTGACGTACCATGTGTGTATGGTATGAAGTACGTCAATGGTAGTATCCTGATTTCTATGGGATGGTTTACGTAGACGCTGAACAGATAGGGGTTGGTTGTCACACATAGGTGTGTTGTCCTACTCGTAAGAGATGCGGGTGCCGGTAAGCCCCGTAATCCAATCAACTACTGTTCAACGGAACTGCGAGTATCCTCTAGAAGTCCGGGTGCGACAAATGGTATCAGAGCTTGTCTGCCTGTAGGATCCCTTTTACTGGTCGCAGTTGAGTCTAGAAACTATTTTGTAGCTATATAGGAAAAATGAAACGTGAGAGTAGGAATTCTGCCATTTTATTTCTTTCCCCACCCACCCACCCTTTTCTGGTAAGGAAGTGCAACGTTGTTTTTCCCTTCTCACCTAAACTTTCAAGTTAGGCTTTCTCGTATCCTGGTTTCTCTAGGATAGTTATATCTACTAGACCATAGGAATGGAGGTGGTTGTGACATGAATTATCATGTTGCCTACTCATGATTGAGAACGGAGGCGTGTAAGCCCCGGAAGCAGATCCTCTATTCCTTAAGCAGTAGATATTGATCCTTTAGAAGCCCGGATGGGTTTTCCGTAGTACCTCAGGAGTTTTTGGTCTCGTGTTTCCCGATGTTGCTTCAATATGCTGTTCTTCTCGACATCCTTTTCGTCCATTGAAACCTTGTTGTTGCTTTCCACTTCAGTTCTTCTACCGGCGTCTAATCAAAACTTCCCCGATCATCTGCAGATGGATCTCAGGTTCTACCCGCAGGTGGTTTGGATGACTCGTTGCGAGAGCACTGCCGGTTATCCGGAGATGCTGAGGGACATGGTCACTTATCTGGGGTTCCGTTGGGCACCAGAGTACCAGGTCTACGAGCAGCAGCGAGAGTTTGACCAGACCTACTACCAGGCTATCGTCTACATTCTGTCAGATGATGGCATGAGCGTTGTCCACCGCTACGAGGCAGTAGGTTCCACAGTGGATATGGCTGTGCAGCAGGCAGCTTATGTGAGTCTCACCGTCCTTCGTGCTGACTACTGGGGGTTTGACGATTCCATCTATCGCCACACCCCCCGTGGTTACATCACTTCGGAGGGAGCTCACTTCACTCTCTACGACAACCTGGATGTCTACGAGCATGATAACTCCAGGCTGCACACCACCGCTCAGTTTGTGAGGCACAGTGACGCAGTTGCCACCACACTATCTCAGGAGTTGGCTTCAGTCAGAGAGCAGCTCTACCTTTCTTTGACTCGTCTGGCGACGTACACCACAGACTTTGTTGGAGATGAGCGCTTTGCACGTTTCGATCAGCCAGTTGGTCGTCGTCTGCCAGATGCTGGAGGTTACGAGCCGATCAGAGGTCCACTCCTCAACCTCGGTGCTGGTTACACTGGGATTCCTCGCTTTGGAGCACAGGGAGTCGACGCTATGTACTTCACAACACCTAGAGTCGCTCTCAGACCACGTCAGATCTATGTGGATCGTCGTTCTACCTACTTTCGTGGACGTGCTCCTCACCGTACCTCTCGTCGTACTACTCACCGCCGTCCTGCGTGATGAGCATGGGAGTACCGATGTATCCATTCTTAGCTATGTTTAATTATCCTTTGACATTCGAACCATTTGTGGTGTGTTGGATATTCTGATGTATTTGAACATGTGATGATGTACCTGTTGGTTATCTATTCATGCGTCGGAATAATCTCTCTTTCGGTTACCAAGTCTATCCTTTTCTGTTGTTGTGCTAAAATGCATGTCTATTCAGGATGCCGCCAACAAGGAACAACCCGCCTGAGCCACCGCCAATCACGGAGCTGTTGACTCAGATGACTCAGGTCGTGGCACAGATGGCCCAGTTTCAGACTAACCAGCACAACAACCAGAATGCTCCACGAGTCACTATCAAGGAGTTTCTGAGTCTGGGCCCGAGAGCTTTCGTGGCAACACGCGAGCCTCTGGATGCTGATGACTGGATCCGTGAGGTGGCCAGGGCTCTGGACATTGCTCACGTTGCTGAGGAAGACAAAGTCAAGTATGCTTCCTATCTACTGAAGGGTCAGGCAGCTACTTGGTGGGAGAACTACCAGACCATGAGAGCTGGCTACCCAATCACCTGGGGTTGTTTCAAGGATGCCTTCCTGAAGCACCACATCCCAGATGGTCTCATGGAAAGAATGCGTGAAGAGTTTTGCTCTCTTAAGCAAGGCAAGCTGGACGTCATTGGCTATCAGAATGAGTTCAATCGCCTCGCTCGTTATGCTGGTGATGAGGTGTCCACTGAGGCTAAGAAGATGGCAAGGTTCCGCCGAGGTTTTAACCCGGAACTCAAGTACGCCCTCACCAACATCAAGGCCAAAGACTTCGAGGAGCTCGTGAACACCACGCTCAATGAAGAAAATGGGCGCAAGGCGTTCGAGGAGTCTCGAAAGAACTCGCGTGAGGGTGGTTCCTCCTCCAACATGACCACCCCTCCGCAGAAGCGCCGCATCTGGGTGCCAAATGCTGCTGTCACTAGGGCTCCATATGCCCAAGCTTCTCCAGGCTTTGCTCCCTGCCCACCCAACCCAGCTCACATGCAAGGTCAGAGGTTCTCAATGGGGCAGCCAAGGCCAGATACTCCTCGTGTCGTCACTTGCTACAAATGCAAGCAGACGGGGCACTACGCTGACAAGTGCACTCAGAGGCAGCTACCTCCACCACCTCCTCGCCCCAACACCAACCAGGCAATGGTGCGTGCTCCCCCGGCTAAAGCCTTCAACTCCAGCAACAGGCCTATCGGGAGGACCGCGAGGGTGAATCATGTCAAGGTCGACAAAGCTGAGGAAGCTGCTGACGTCGTTCTCGGTACATTCCCCGTAAACTCTTTTCCAGCTAAAGTGTTGTTTGATACCGGAGCATCGCATTCTTTCGTTTCAAAGATCTTTGCGACAGCAGTGAAACTCCCCTTAGTTGGTTTGGGTTCACCGCTAGTAGTAAACTCCCCTGGAGCAACTATGCAAACTTCCAAGATCAGTCACGAGAATCAGATCCAAATTGGAGGTCACATATTTCTTGCTTCTCTCATACTGCTTGGCAATTCTGACATTGATGTCATTCTTGGCATGGATTGGTTGAAGGCCAATAAAGCTACGATTGACTGTGCTCAGAAGTCGATAACTCTATTCCACCCTTCTGGCCAGATAGTCTATTCTCCAAATGAATCAAGTTCCATTCAGCTTTACACCCTCGATGCTAAACCTCTACCTCTACTTGAAAATGTTCCGGTGGTTTGCGAATTCCCTGACGTCTTTCCAGAAGAGTTGCCAGGGATGCCTCCGGACAGAGCAGTTGAGTTCGTGATCGAGCTTGAACCAGGTACTGCTCCAATCTCTAAGCATCCATACAAGATAGCTCCTCCTGAACTGAAATTGTTGAAGGAGCAAATCGATATGTACATGGAGAAAGGTTACATTCAACCTAGTTCCTCGGCTTGGGGTTGCCCAACTCTGTTCGTTGCGAAGAAGGATCAAACAAAGAGACTCGTTGTTGACTATCGTCCTCTTAACGAGAAAACCATCAAAAACAAGTATCCAATTCCTCGTATCGATGATCTTTTTGATCAACTTGCTGGAGCCTCAATATTCTCAAAGTTGGACTTGAGGATGGGTTACCATCAAATAAAGATCAGAAAGGAAGATATTCCAAAAACAGCTTTCACCACTCGGTATGGTCTATATGAATACACCGTCATGTCCTTTGGTCTCACCAATGCACCGGCGACATTCTCTCGACTCATGAATTCTTTCTTCCATGAATACCTCGACAAGTTCGTTGTGGTATATCTTGATGACATTCTGGTCTACTCAAAATCTGACGAAGAGCATGGGGAACATCTTCGTCTCACTCTCATGAAACTTCGCGAGCATCGTCTATATGCCAAGTTCTCCAAATGTGAGTTCTGGATTCCAGAAGTTGCTTACCTTGGTCATGTCATCTCCGCCAAGGGCATAGCCATTGATCCAGAAAAGGTTAAAGCAATTGTTGATTGGAAACCTCCTAAGACGGTAAAGCAAGTAAGAAGTTTTCTTGGCTTGGCTAGCTATTGCCGTCGTTTCGTCCAAAACTTTTCCAAGATTGCCAAACCTCTCACTGATCTCACAAAGAAGGACAAGAAGTTTGTTTGGTCTCCACAATGTGATGAAAGTTTCAATCTCCTGAAGACTAAACTCACTTCTACACCAGTTCTGGTTGGCCCAGATACTACCAAACCTTTCCAGATATTCTGCGATGCATCTCTCCAAGGTCTAGGTGCAGTTCTTATGCAAGAACGTCAAGTTGTGGCTTATGCTTCACGTCAGTTGAATGCACATGAGCAAAACTATCCCACACATGGCCTTGAACTTGCAGCAGTTGTGTTTGCCCTCAAGAAATGGAGACAATACTTGTTGGGTAATCGCACTGAAATCTTTTCCGATCATAAGAGTCTGAAATACATCTTCACTCAACCAGATCTAAACCTCAGGCAAAGGAGATGGATTGAAAAGATTAAGGACTTTGATCTCACCATTTCTTACACTCCAGGCAAGGCTAATGTTATGGCCGATGCTCTCAGTCGCAAGTCATATTGCAATAATCTCATGATCATGGAAAGCCAACCTCCACTTCATGAAGAATTCCAGAAGCTGAACCTTGGTCTTGTTCCTCAAGGCTATCTTGCTAGCTTGACAGCCAGTCCAACTCTCGAGGACAAGATTCGTTCTGAACAACTTCGTGATGCTGAAATCAAGAAGATGGTAGAACACATCAAAGAAGGCAAGGAGAAATTTAAGTCCTTCTCAGTTGATGACAAAGGAACTGTGTTCTTCGAAGGACGCATTGCAGTCCCTCAAGTTCAAAGTCTCAAAGATATCATTCTCAAGGAGGCTCATGAAACTCCTCTTTCCGTTCACCCTGGAAGTACAAAGATGTACCAGGATCTTAAGACACTGTATTGGTGGCCTGGCATGAAACGTGAAATTTCTCAATACGTTTCTGAATGCGACGTTTGTCAACGTGTTAAGGCAGTCCATCAGAAAACAGCCGGTCTTCTACAACCTCTGAAAATCCCTGAGTGGAAGTGGGACATGATTGAAATGGACTTCGTCACTGGTTTTCCAAAGTCCAAGAAGGGCAACGATGCAATCTTCGTTGTCATTGATCGTCTCACTAAAGTAGCTCACTTCCTTGCTGTCAAAGAAACAATCTCAGCTAGCCAGTTAGCAGAGATCTACACAGCAAAGATTGTTCCTCTTCATGGTGTTCCATTGGAAATTAGCTCAGACCGTGGAAGTATCTTCACTTCTCATTTCTGGAAAAGTTTTCAAGAAGCATTGGGCACCAAACTTCTGTTCAGCACAGCTTATCACCCTCAGTCTCAGGGGCAAGTCGAAAGAGTCAATCAGATTCTCGAGGATATGCTCAGAGCATGTGGTCTCTCCTTTGGCATGAAATGGGAGGATTGCCTTCCATATGCTGAATTCTCCTACAACAACAGCTACCAGGCAAGCCTAGGCATGGCACCATTTGAAGCACTCTATGGCCGCAGATGCAGGAGTCCAATCAATTGGTCTGGAGCTGGTGAACGTTCACTCTTAGGCCCTGACATTGTTAAGGAAGCCGAAGAGAAAGTTCGTATCATTCGTGACAATCTCAAGATTGCTCAGTCTCGTCAGAAAAGCTACTATGACAGCAAGCACCGGGATATGATCTATGCACCTGGTGACAAGGTATATCTCCGTGTAACTCCCCTCAGAGGCACTCATCGTTTCGGTGTGAAAGGAAAGCTTGCACCAAGATACATTGGTCCTTTCAACATTCTCTCAAGGAGTGCGGAAAATGCCTATCGTCTTGAACTTCCAGAAAAACTATCCAAAGTGCACGATGTGTTTCACGTGTCACAGCTCAAGAGGTGTTTCAAAGATCCAGATCGTGCAGTTGATCATGATTCCATTGAACTGCAAGATGATCTCTCTTATGAGGAGCACCCTGTTCGTATTCTCGATGAGACCGAGCGTAAGACTCGTAACAAGAGCACCAAGTTCTTGAAAGTGCAGTGGTCGCATCATTCCGATAAAGAGGCAACATGGGAGACCGAAGAGGATCTTCGAAAGAAGTATCCGGACCTTTTCCTTTCTCAGTAGGAATCTCGGGGCGCGATTCCTTCAAGGGGGGCGTTTTGTAACATCCCAAGTATGAAACACCATCCCTAGAATGTTTGTTCCTTGTTTTATTAAGTTTTGCATCATGTCATCATACTCATTGAATTGTGTGCATTTGTTTTACTTTGTTTTCATTTGGTTTGCATCTGTTTTTCTCTGTTTTCACAATTGAAATTCAAACAATTTCAAATGCTTTATTTCATACTTGCTCTGTTACAACCATTTGTTCCCCTGTAATCCGTAATGTTCAACAACTAAAATGGTGGCTTTTAATCAATCAACTAATTCCAATTTGCATTCAAAAATTCAAATCAAATCCCAAACAGCACCCAATTTCAAATTATGAAAATCACCAAAACAACTTTGATCATTTGTTCTAATTAAGCAATAGGGTTCACCCTATTAAAAATCTTGTTTTTAATAATAATCACTTAATAAGCAAATTCTTTCAAATATGATTTAAATCACCAACAACAATTTAAATTTGAAACTTTGAAAAACAAAGTTGGCAATAAGTTGCTTTTGTAATTACTAACTCACACTAATTTTTCTAAATTTTTTACTAACTTAAAAACCCCAATTTTCTTCCATTTCTTATTTCTGCAAAAAAAACAGAGGAGAAAAATCAAAAATAAAAAGAAAACGCTTTCCAGAGGGGGGGAGCCCGCGCGGCCCAGCCCAACTTACCTTTTCCTGGCCCGCGTACCGGTTCGCACCCCCTCCTCCTTCTTCTTTCTGTACGGCGATGCATCGTCCGGTGCCACGTCGCCGGCAGTACCGCAGCGACGGCCGGGAGCGCCCCCAGGCTCCTATATCTACCCCCTAGGTTCCCCCGAGCCCTGCTAACCTAGCCCCTACCCTCCTCCCTCGAGCTCTGCCGCCGTTCGCCATCTCTCTGCCCCGATTCACCTCTCTGAACCTCACCCCGACGAGCTCCCTCTGAACCCATGGTGACCACCGCCACCTCGCAGCGCCATCTTCCCACCTAGCCACAGAAATCAACCCGCCGTGCTACCCTCTACGCCTCCGACACCTCCTCGAGCCCGAGAACCTCTTGGATCGCCGCCGCCATCCTCCACGTCGCCGCCGGAGTCTTCCTCGGGCCTCTGCCTCCCCTACACCGCCGGTGAGCCCACCGTGCACTCCCTCTCCTCCTAACCCTCTGCATCGCAAGCACGCGTACACGAGCGCAACACCCACGCACACCGTAGCACAGCAGCGCGGCCCGAGCAGCAACCACGGCACGCCGCCGTCCGCCGGTGTTGTCTTTGTCAGGTTTCAGAAGCGTGCTGAACCTTAACCTAGTTGCCTCCCCTTTACTGACAAAAACTGACGAACACCGCAGCGGTAGCAACGTTGCGTGCGCAAGTCCAGGGCGAGGGTTCGATCCCCCCTCGCCGCGAATAAACCCACCATTTTGCGCAGCGCGCTGACAGGGTGGCCCCCCTGTCAGCTGCTGTGTGGCATTGCTGCCACGCATGCATGCCACGCTGGCCCAGGGCCCATTGGCAGTGCCCTGGGGTAACTAGTTGTGCGGTATAAAAAGAAATTCAGCCTTTTTCTTTTTAAAACAAGTCCCTTTAAATTGCAGAATGGTCCCTGAAAATAAAATGCAAATAACTTTCATTTTATAAATCCAAATAATAAAAGTAAAATATGTACCTGGCCCCAAATTAAATTATCTATCTATTTATAACATTTGTTTTCTGTTTGGTAAATTCAAATGCATTCAAATTTCAAATTCAAACAATTCATTTGAAATTTGATAAAATCCATAACTAATTCATACTTAATCCAAATAATGCAAATAAAATATGTTTTCCATGCTATTTCAAACCACCTATTCAAATATAAATTTTGTTTCATGATTTGAATAATTAAAATTGCTTGAATAATTTAAACCTTGTTTAAATCATTTAAATTTGCTAAATTCATAACTTGCTTAATTTAAATTATTATTGAACATATAAAATATGTTTTCACTAGAAAAGTATAAACTTTTCAAATAAGAATTTGAATTTATGTTTTGAACAAATAAAATTCAAATAATATTCATACTTGAATTTAATTCATTTAAATCTTGTTTAAACTTGTTTAATTCATAATTAAATCATTGTAATTCCTTTTTCAATAGTTGAAACATGTAATCCACCTAAAATTTTGTGTACTTTCCAAATATGAATTTTGTTATTTGTTTTGAATAATTTAAATTGCTGAAAACAACAAATGCTTGTGTAACACCTTTAAGTAACCAAAAAATTCCCTAACTTAATAAATAAATTTCTAAATTGGTAAACCTTATTTCCAATTGATTCTATTGTTGTTATTTTTCTGTTTTCCTCATCCATGCATCATACTAATCCACTTTCACCTGTTGGTTAGTTGGAAAACAATTGTTTCAACCATAATTCATGGGCTTTTCATATGTGTCGGGGGGTTACCCCCGAGTAGGGTAAAGACAGGTGGTAAAGGCCGCTTACAGAAGAGAGGTTTGGTCGAGTAGCCGACTACCGGGTACACGCTACCCGGTCGACTGTTACTCGGTCTCACCTCAAGATGACCAGAAGGAGATATCAGTCAAGTTCTACCCTGTCGAGTAGAAGGTTTGGCCCGAGTACAATTGGCGGGAACCTTTGGCGGGAAACTACTCGGGCAGGAAGTCAAAGGAGCCGTTCTGACACAGGATCCCGCGTATCCTGGGTCCGTACTTGGCAGCATTCGAACTACTGTTCACGTGGGGACGGCCTGCCTGACAGTGACAGCATGGAAGCAGTCGGTGGCAGGATAAGGGGGGCCTACTCTGTGACTAGGTACAGTGATACCAGTCTGTCCCCTAGTTTTGCCCAACGACTTTACAGAAGCAGCCAAGACCAACGACCAAAGCTGTCAGCGGGTACTCGGAGAAAGGACAGTGTGCACACTATGTCGACACTTGTCTAGATTTGGACGTATCCGGCTGGGCACCATGTATATAAGGTGCCCCGCCGCCTCCTGCGCGAGGCATGCTTCCATAGATGCTAACGGTTGTTCCCTGGAAACCCTAGAATCCCTAAGTCCTTGACCTAGCTCTACTCGGAGAGGGGCAGGGGGCTACTCGGTAGCGATATCATTTGTATTGTACCTACTCGGAGAGACATCGTAATACATAGAGAAAGGCAGGAGTAGGGGTTTTACCTCCTCACGAGGGCCCTGAACCTGGGTACATCGTGTTGTTTGTGTTGTGTGGATCTTACCTCACGCGGCTACTCGTCGCGTGATCCCTCCCCGGACACCTCCAGCGTCCATCGTCCCCACATCTTTAGCCATCCCATGGCATCTGCCGTGACACCACCACGACAGTTGGCGCCCACCGTGGGGCAACCAGCGGCGCTGGCTGGAGTTTCTGTTCGGACGGGATCTTCATCGGCGGAGCGCGTAGTTTGTGGCCTTGTCCACAGATTCGGCTCCTTCGACTTCGTCACCGACAACGCCGGCTGTTTCGGCGGCATGGCCATGCCGGAGGGCGGCTCGGTGATCTCCTTCGGCTCGCATCTCGTCTACGTCGCCACCGTCGCCAACAGCGCCTACCCCGAGCTGGTGCAGGACGCGGAGGATCCTCCCGCGGTGGTTGCTGCTCGCGGAAGGCCCGCACGTAGCTCTGCATGCTGCGCTGAGGTGATGGTGACGGGCTTGGCGGCGAACGCTGGCGCAGCTGCTACTGGCGCTGCGGCCGTCGTCGAGGAGGTTGACGACCCGCCCGCGGGTGGCAGGACCCACCGGCCTTACGAGAAGGAGAGCAACTTGCCGCCTTCCACGTCTACGGTCATCCCCGCGTCTGCAGCGCGAACCGGCATGCCCACGCCCACCGACGTCGAGCTCCTAGCCGCGCGGGAGCAGCTCGAGCGGCAACGCCAGGAGCTGCTCGCCGAGCAGGCGGAGCTGGAGAAGATCAGGCTTGAGCTGAGTTTGGACCAGCTCGAGTACAACAAGGCTCACGGCTTCACGCCGGTCGCCAGGAGGACCTAGCAGGGTAGGCGCTACCCGGCGCAACCTGGGCGCCGAGATGGCGACTGTTGCGGAGGAGCCCGCGCAGTCCGCCACCGCGAACACCTTCACAAGGCCAAGGTACAGCACACCCGCCAAGACGCTGCGAGCTGCGCAGGCTGTGGCTGCCGAGTTGCCGCGCCTAGAGGGAGAGGCGCGTCGCAGGCAGCAGGAGAGGCTCGGCGAGCTGGTGCTGGAGGCCGCCAGGCAGAACGAGGAGTTCCGGAAGGCCAACCCGGGAGCTGGAGCTTCGCAGGTGGTTCACTCGCACGCGGCTAGATCTAACGATCAAGCCTCATCTCCGCATCCTAGCCGCGAGAAGAGCCGCAGCGGGCGTACGGGTAGAGACAGGCAAATGCAGGTGTATGACCCGGCTGCTGCCGCGAAACAGGTTGCTGTGCCGCAGCAGCCCGGGCAGGAACACAACGCTGCAAGAGCAGGCTCTCAAGCCCATCAAGCTCAAAGCCGTGTCCGAGAAGCCGCACGTCCGGGTACTTCTCGGCAACCCGCAGCTCCGCCTACTCGGCAGAGGCAGCAGCCGCGCCCAGTGGCACCAGTCGCCAACCCGGTGGAGCAGCCTGCTGCTATGCAGGTGGATAGGTATGATGATGGCTACTCGGCTATGGAGATGGCTGGTTATGACATCCATGACCGTGTGGGTGAGCGCGTGTTGGCGCCTGGAGATGCAAGGCACCAGTTGGACCGTATCAGCTTGTCGGCGCGGCTTGAGAGCACGGGTCCTCCTGGCCCCGAGTGCTTTGGCCCGCGCATCATGAATGAGCCTTCCGTGAAGGGCTTCCAGCTCGCAAGAGGCACCAAGAGCTACAATGGTAGCACCAAGCCTGAAGATTGGCTCAATGATTACGTCACCGCGGTCCATATCGCGAACGGCAACAGGAGATGGGCGGTGCGCTATGTGCCGCAGATGCTAGAGGGTCCAGCTCGCACTTGGCTCAACAACTTGCCCAAGAACAGCATTAACTGCTGGCTGGACTTCTCGGATGCCTTCATCAGCAACTTCACCAGCACCTACAAGAGGCCGAATAGGCCACAGCAGTTGTCGGCTTGCCGGCAGCGAGAAGACGAGACGGACCGCGAGTACCTTACTCGGTGGAGCACCTTGAGGAACACCTGTGAGGGTGTGAATGAGGCACAGGCGATCACTTGGTTTGCGCAGGGTTGCCGACATGGCAGCATGCTTTGGCAGAGATTGCAGAGGGAGATGCCGAACACCTTGGCCGAGACCATCAAGATTGCGGATCAGTACGCACTCGGAGATCCTACTCAGCCACTGATGGATTCCTCTGAGCCGAGAAGAAACTTCAACAGCAACAAGCGCAACGAGTTCCGCAACAAGCGCCGAGTAGATAATCGATATGATCCCGAAGAGGTGAATGCAGTGAATGTCGGAGGCGGTGGTGGCCAAAGGCAAAAACCTGCTGGAGCCTACGGGCAGAACCAGAACCAGGGCCAAGGCAACAAGAAACCGTTCCGCACTGCGCAGCCGAGTAGCGGGAACTCCGAGCAGCCGAAGAAGTTTGTCTTCGATGACATGAAGGATGGCCCATGCAGCTTTCACACTCACCACCCCTCAAGGCCTGGGAACCACACTACTCGGCAGTGCGAGTGGTGGGATGTGATCAAGAGTGATGGCTTGCCTCCTCCTCCTCCTCTGCCAGCTGCCAATGCTACTGTTCAGCCTACTCGCGCTCCCGCAACTCGGCCGCCAGTCTATCCGAGAAGAGAGAATGTCAACCAGGTGGCTTTAGGAGCCAACCAGAACTTCAACAACGAGAGGTACCGCAACAACAACAACAACTACAACCGCAACAACAACAACAGAGGCAACAACAACTATCAGGGCAACAACAATGGCAACAATGGCAACAATGGGGGCAATGGCTCCAACCAGTACCAAGAGCACCATGAGAGCTATATGATCTTCACCTCTGAGGCAGTCGACAAGCAGTCGCAGCACAGGCGGGCCATGGAGGTCAATGCAGTGATCCCGGCTGTTCCTCACTACATGTACTGGTGCGACCAGGAGATCAGGTGGACTCGGGCAGATCACCCCAAGGTGATGCCCAATCCGGGTACCTATGCCTTGGTGCTGGATCCCACCTTCCTGGGCCCCGAGAAGAACGTGAGGTTCAGCAAGGTGCTGATCGACAACGGCAGCAGCATCAACATCGTGTACAAGGACACACTCGAGAAGCTTGGCCTGGCCGAGAACATGATGCTGCCCAGCAAGACCACTTTCCATGGCATTGTGCCCGGGATCTCATGCAACCCGATTGGCCGAGTGTGGATTGATGTGCTATTCGGTACTCGGGAGAACTGCCGCACAGAGCGCCTGCAGTTTGAGGTGGTGGATCATCAAAGCCCCTATCATGCTCTACTTGGCAGGCCTGCTCTGAGCAAGTTCATGGCCTCGACCCATGTGGCTTACCTGAAGATGAAGATCCCCGGGCCCAATGGCATCATCACCATCTCGGGAGATTACAAGAAATCCATGGAGTGTGCCTCTGCTAGCTCCCAGCTGGCGGAGTCAATGGTGATTGCTGCCGAGAAGAAGAAGATGTACGAGGTGGTGGCCATGGCTCAGTCCGCACAAGCTGGCGCACAAGGTGTGCCGAGTACTCAGCATGGTACTGCTTTCCAAGCTGCCAAGGAGACCAAGACAGTCCAGGTTGACCCCGAGTTCCCGGAGCGCGTGGCCATCATTGGTGCCGGGTTGGCCGAGAAATAGGAAAGCGCGCTCATCCACTTCCTCCGTGAGAATCGGGATGTTTTCGCCTGGACCAATGAAGATCTACCAGGAGTCCCGAGGGAGTTGGTTGAGCACTCTTTGCATGTGCGCCCTGACGCCAAGCCCGTGAAGCAGGCCTTGCGCCGTTTCGGGGATGAGAGAAGGAAGGCCATCGGTGATCAAATCACCAAGCTGCTGATCAGTAACTTCATCATGGAAGTGCTGCACCCGGACTGGTTGGCCAACCCGGTCATGGTCGAGAAGAAAAAGGAAGATCCCAAGGCTGCCACCGCATGGCGCATGTGCGTCGACTACACCGACTTGAACAAGGCATGCCCCAAGGATCCTTTCCCGCTACCTCGCATCGATCAGGTGATCGATTCCACTGCCGGCTCTGAGCTGTTGTCTTTCATAGATGCCTACTCTGGTTTCCACCAGATTGCACTCAACCCTGCTGATCAAATAAAGACTGCTTTCATTACCCCGTACGGGGCTTATTGCTATCGTGTCATGTGTTTTGGCCTGAGGAATGCGGGTGCAACCTATCAGAGATGCATGCAGAAATGCTTGCATGACCAACTCGGCAAGAATGTGCAGGTGTACGTAGATGACATTGTCATCAAAACGAATAAAACACATACTCTGCTTGCCGACTTGGAGGAAACCTTTGCTAACCTACGCAGGTACAAAATGAAACTGAATCCGAGTAAGTGCACCTTCGGTGTACCAGCTGGAAAGCTACTCGGTTTTCTGGTTTCTAGTCGGGGCATTGAAGCCAATCCGTCTAAGATAAAAGCTATTGAAAGCATGTCTTTGCCGAGATCATTGAAGGATGTGCAGAAGTTCACGGGTTGTCTGGCATCTCTGAGCCGTTTTCTGGGCCGAATGGGCGAGAAGGCTCTACCTCTGTACCAGCTGATGAAGAAAAGCGACAAGTTTGTCTGGACTCCGCAGGCGGACGTGGCATTCAATGAGCTGAAAGCAATGTTGGCTAGCGCTCCCGTCTTGGCTAGTCCGCTACCCAAGGAGCCTATGCTGCTGTACATTGCCGCGACTAACCGAGTAGTCAGCGTGGTGATAGTGGTGGAGCGAGAAGAAGAAGGCAAGAGTGTGCAGCGCCCAGTCTATTATCTCAGTGAAGTGCTGTCCAGCTCCAAGCAAAACTATCCACATTACCAGAAGATGACATATGGTGTGTACCTGGGCGCCAGGAAGCTGAAACATTACTTCCAGGAGCATCCCATCACTGTTGTGAGCTCAGCTCCCATCTCGGACATCATGGGTAACAAGGAGGCGAGTGGCAGAGTAGCCAAGTGGGCAATCGAGCTAGCCGCGTACGCTCCCGCGTATACGAGAAGAGAAGCAATCAAGTCTCAGGTACTGGCGGAATTTCTTGTGGACTGGGCCGAGATGCAATATGAACCTCCTGCTCCAGTTTCCAACTATTGGAAGATGCACTTTGATGGCTCAAAGGTGAAAGAAGGCCTTGGTGCTGGCGTTGTGCTTACATCACCCAAGCGGGATCAGCTCAAGTATGTGTTGCAGATCCATTTCAAGGCATCCAACAATGTAGCCGAGTACGAGGCAGTGGTGCATGGCTTGCGAGTAGCAAAGGAGGTTGGTGTGCAGCGCATTATATGCTATGGTGACTCAGATCTAGTGGTGCAGCAAGTCTCAGGTACCTGGGATGCTTTGGATGCCAACATGGCATCATATCGCTTCCTGGTGCAGTCAATGACTGGGTTTTTCGAAGGCTGTGAGTTTCAGCACATTCACCGAGCAGAGAACGAAGCAGCAGACGAGCTATCCAAGTTGGGATCTTCTCGGCAGTCCATCCCGGCAGGGATTGCCTTGGAGCATTTGAGGAAGCCATCCATCAAGCCTTCCCCCAACTCGGAATCCATCTTTGTCCCTTCTCTGCCAAGTGAGGAATCTGACCCAATGGAGATTGACTGGGAGAGTGCTGCAGGGAACCCGGGGACTGCCGTCCTATACTCGGGGACTGCCTTTCCCTACTCGGGGACTGCCGTTCCCTACTCGGGGACTGCCTTTCCCCACTCGGGGACTGCCGTTCCCTACTCGGGGACTGCCATTCCCTACTCGGGGACTGCCACTCCTTACTCGGGGACTGCCATTCCCTACTCGGGGACTGCCACTCCTTACTCGGGGACTGCCATTCCTTACTCGGGGACTGCCGCCCTCAACCCAGAAGCTGTTGCATTCATTGAAGAAGTCCTCGCCAATCGGTCTGGGCTGCAGAGGAGCGCTCCCACTCCTCCTATGCAACCAACAGAGCCTGTCCCAATGGAAATGGACGAACCAGTGTTTCCCGTGCGGGAGACACCGAGTTGGGCAATGCCCATATTATCCTTTCTAAGGGACGGCACTTTACCTGAAGATGAGGTGACTGCGAGGCAGATTCAGAGAAGGTCCAAGGGCTACACTATAGTCCGAGATGTGCTGCATAAGAGAAGTGCCACTGGAGTGCTGCAACGCTGTGTGATCCCAGAGGAAGGAGAAGAAATCCTGGTGGAGATACATCAAGGGGAATGCGGGCATCACGCCTCTTCTCGGGCTTTAGTCAAGAAAGCTTTCCGGCATGGCTTCTACTGGCTCACTGCATTGCAGCAAGCAGAAGATATTGTGAGGAAGTGCACTGGCTGCCAGATGTTCGCAAGTAAGATTCACATGCCAGCTTCCGAGTTGAAAACAATTCCTATCACATGGCCCTTTGCTGTCTGGTGCTTGGATATGGTTGGTCCTTTCAAGCCGGCTAAAGGCAACATGACTCATATCTTGGTCATGGTGGACAAGTTCACCAAGTGGATTGAGGTGAAGCCTATTCGGAAGTGCGATGGAGTCACAGCTGTGAAATTTGTGAAGGATGTGATCATGAGATATGGCTACCCGCACAGTATCATCACCGACAACGGCACCAACTTTGCAGAGGGGGCAATGGTGCGATTCTGCAGAGATAAGCATATCCGACTAGACGTTGCGTCAGTCGCGCACCCTGCCTCCAATGGGCAAGTTGAGAGAGCAAATGGGATGGTACTGGCAGGCATCAAGCCGAGGCTGATTGAGCCACTGCTGAAAACACCTGGGTGTTGGCTAGAAGAGTTGCCAGCGGTGTTGTGGAGTCTAAGGACTACCCCTAACCGGTCAACCGGCTACACGCCATTCTTCTTGGTATACGGGGCTGAGGCCGTGTTGCCAATAGACTTAGAGCATGACTCCCCCCGAGTAGCCCTCTACACTGAGGTGGAGGCGAGAGAAGCTCGAGAAGACGACGTTGACCTGCTTGAAGAAGCAAGAGAGCTGACTCTGTCACGTTCGGCTATCTACCAGCAAAACCTGCGGCGCTATCATAGCCGAAAGGTGAACCCAAGGGTTTTCCGAGAAGGAGACATGGTCCTTAGGCTTGTGCAGCGCACAGCCGGGATGCACAAGTTGTCTCCTCCATGGGAAGGGCCTTTCATTGTCAGCAAAGCGCTGCACAATGACGCGTACTATCTTGTAGATGTGCGCCCATCACAGGCGAACAGGGCAGATAAAGCTGGAGAGGAAACCAAGCGTCCCTGGAATGTAGCTCTACTTCGTCGTTTTCATTCGTAAGCAGAGATGTGTATGTACCCTTTCATCCGAGTTGAAATTCTACTCTGCAATCTAAAATTGTTCTCGGGGACTGCCCTCGCCCAAAATTGCTCTAAGTGTTTTTACTCGGCTTGTTCCTTTGTCTATTCGGTTGCTTCACTTCAGAACTCAAAAGTGCATTGAGTACTGTGTTTAAACCTATATGCCAACTCTTCGACTCTGCTGCTGTCCGAAACTCGGCTTCATGGCAAGCAAGAGAACAAGCAAAAGGTCAATGAGCACACGAAAATCGCTAAGGAAGAAAAAGTGCAGGAACCGAGTAGATTGTCGGTTACTTTTTGTTCCTTGTTTGCGTCTTCTCGGCTAGGTGGTGGGCTGCGTTATCATGATTGTTTCTAGCGGCTAAGTATTTGCAGCCTTGTTCTTTGATTCTTGTGACTCGAATACCAAACAAGCGACAAGTCGCAGGTAGAGCAGAGATGAAAAGACAGGGTGAATAAGAAAAGCTACTCGGGGACTCGCATGGAAACACAACTCGGCATTAAGCCAGTGTCGTTCAAATTGATTAATGTCAACATAAACCGAGTGGGCATAAAAACTGAGTAGCAAGCAAGATAAAGGTAGTCTATTACATCTGCTCCCGGCATCCCGGGGATCTGATAAAATGTTCAAGTGAAAGAAAAGAATGCAGATTGTTTCAAGATGAGGAGGCGTCGTTCTCGGCGCTGGCCTTGGCTGATGTTTCCTCGGCGGCGGCCTTGGCAGCAGTTTCTTCAGTGGCGGTGGCGGTAGCTGTTTCTTCGGTGCCGGCTTGAGTGGCATCCGCTTCCGTCTGCACGGCGGCGGATTCCTCCATCTCGGCATCCTCCTGGGTGGCCGCCTGCTCGGAAGTGGCCGTGGCCACCGAGACGGGTCCTGGAGCCGAGGAGGAGCCTGAAGCTTGGCCAGGAGGAGGCACCGTGTCGTCGAGAGCAGCACCTGAGGAAGTGCCGAAGTCGAGTGGCTCGGAGTCGATGTGCGCCTCTTCGTCTTCATCGCTACTCGCGACGACGGTGGCTTTTCCCTTCCCGGCCTTGCCCTTGGGAGATTCGAAGAAGTCACCAAGCTCTTCCGCCTCGTCATCATCTTCTTCGTCCTCGTACTCGGTGTCGGGTTCGGGGACGCCATCGATGTAGACCTCCGTCTCGGCGCATTCTGCGACATCATACGCAATCTGCTTGCGCAAGGCCACGCTATCGGCGTCAGTCTCCCACTTGGAGTTATTGCGCTTCCCGCGGATAAGCTGCATGTCCAGGTTCTCATACCAGGACGCAATGCAGAGAAGCATCACGTCCGCACCAGCACGGGCTCCGGAGGCTCGCCACTTTTTCAACTCGGCCTTCACGTTCTCCAGCTTGAGGGCGAGCTCCCGCATGCTCTTTGGCTCAGCGTCATGAGGCCAGAACAGCCGGTGGAGCTCAAAGCCCGCATGCATCAAATCAGTCCCGCAGCCGGCCAGCTGTTCGAAGTAACCTTTGAGCACCAGCAAGCTGTCCTCGATATCAGCCCTGGTGTCAATCGGCTCACCCAGCGAAAGGCGAACCGCTCGGGCCTTGGCTATCGTGGGTGCAGAGGTAGACTCAAGACGAGGCCAGATATCTGAAATAGCAAGTGGCAAGATCAAAAACCGAGAAAGAAAAAAGGAAGCCGAGAAGGAATAAGACCGAGAAGAAAAGATGCAATGAAGAAAAGAACTTACCGATCAGTTGGCGGCGCAGCTGGTGCAGCTTGGTTCTCCAAGATTCCTCGTTGCTAATGTGCTTTGATTGGATCTGGCGCAGGGTGTCCATCTGAGCGAAAAGATCAGCATTGGTCTTCTTCAGAGTCTCGCATTCAGCCTCGAGGGCCCTCTCCTTGGCCTTGAAAGTAGTCTCGGCCTTGGCTTTCTCGGCGATGGCCGCGTCCCTCTCGGCGCCAATCTTCACGGCGTCTTGGAGTGCGTTCTGAAGCTGGACCTGCAGCTTCTCCATCTCGGTGGTGTGGTCCTTAACCAGAGTAATGGCCTGGTCGGACAGCTGTTTCTCCACCTCTGCTGGCTTGACGCAATCTTGGTGCGCCTCAGCAAATGACTTATAATCTTCTGCGAAAAGATAAGATGAGGTCAGTAAATGGGCAGAGAAGAACCAAACTCAAAGTCACACCGAGTAAACAGCAAACTCACCTTCAAGTTTCTTTATGGTGGCCTCGGCGTTCTCCACGAAGCTACGGCATTTTTCATGCTCATCGGCCAAGGCCTTCAGTTTGTCTGCAGAGAAGAAAAGGTTAGCGCGTGAGAAAGCAGAAGCGGGCGTAAACATAAAAACGCAGAAACCGCGTGGCTAAAGGCGTACCTTGCACTTCGGCTAGCTGTTGGGTGCTGTCGTTTGCATTTTTGCTCGCGGCCTCAGCAGCTATCTTCTCCTTCTCCAGCGCAGCAATTCGCCTCCTGGCGATGGAGTGATTCCAGAGAAGGATGCGGTATAAGTTGGTCCGCTTAAGAACGCTATCCTGAAAACCGAGAAGAAAATGAGTTAGGCAAAGCAGAGGAGATTCGGCCCGAGTAGGAGGCTACTCGGAGAGTATCCACCTACTCGACCCAAATCTCGGGGACTGGGGGTGATGGTAAGAAAGAAGAAAGGCGAGTAGAAGAGAAGAAAATTCAACTCGGAAAAGGCAAAAAGACTTACTGCGTAGCTCTGTTCGATATCTTCGGCGTTCTTGCGGTGCAAGAACATCTTGGCTGCGAGGGTTGCGGTATCGGTGGAGACGGACATGGGCTGGTGTCCCAGGTCGATCTTGTTCCACTCCACGCGGTAGTGGTCGACGGAGCCAAGGGTCAAGCCGTGCCACTTCTCCTCTCCGAGAACCCCGCTGTCCCACTTGGCGCTGATGTAGCCGACAGTGTCCAGTACCTGCTCAAGACCCTTGGAGGTTATTGGCTTGTCTTGGGCTCCCCGAGAAGCAATATTGACGGGTTTGTTCTGGGCTGGATCGAAGGGAGGAGTATTCCTGGCTACAGCTTTCCTCCCCTTCTGAATAGCTACAGCTTTATCTTGGGGAGGGAAGCCGATGGTATGTTGGTGGCTAACCTCAATCATATATTCCGGGTAGCAGGGCTGACCAGCAGCGCGAGCATCAGCCGAGAGCGCAGCAGGAATCGGGCCGGAGTCGCGAATCACGAGTGCTCCGCCTGCGGATGCGCCTTGGTCTCTGGCCCTTTTCTTCGTTCGTTCCTTCTCGATTTCCTGCTTCTCGAGATCCTCGGGTTTCTTCCCCTCAGTCTTGGCTTTTGCCTTCTCGGCGACTGCCTTCTCGGCAGCTTGCTTCTCGGCCTTCTTTTGCTCAGCCCTGGCCTTCTTCTGCTCGGCCTTGGCTCTCTCAGCAGCTTCTTTCTCAGCTTTGACCTTCTCGGCGGCCTCCTCCTTGGCCTTGGCCTCCTCAGCAGCCATCTTATCGGCAGTCTCCTTCTCAGAAAGGCCTTTCTTGGAACAGTAATCCCTCAGAGCATCAAGGGCCTGTTGCTTGGCTGCTCGCCCAGGAGGGCTGGATGTATCCTTGCTCTGTGGAGACGAGGAGGAAGTTGGGGGTGTAGGGCCTTGCGCAGTTGGTGGCGTAGGGCCTTGCGCAGTTGGTGGCGCCGCTGCAGCTCCTGGCAGAACACCACTCGGTGCGCTGCCTGGCAGTGGGTAGACATCTGCTACGGTAGCATCCGCGGCGGTGTCGTCTGTCGTCAGCTGCTCGGCGCTGATGTTCTCTTGTGCAGCAGCCTCAGTGGTGGGCTGCTCCCGTTCTACTTCTGGCCGCTCAAGGGCGGCGGCGTCTTGCATTTCTTGTTCTTGGTTCTCCTCGGCGTTGCTAGCCGGAGGAGAAGGGGGTCTCTCGTCGTGGACGGCGGTGTCTTGTGCTGCTGGTTCTGACGCTGCTCCTTGTGCTGGATTGGCAGCAGCAGCATTGGCGTCGCGATCCTCATCATCATCGTCCAGGTTGACCAGAGGTACTGGTTTCTTCTGGGCTTGGTCGGACGCGAGGGCTGCGTTCGCATCCATGGCAGGACTGCAGAGAAGAAAGAGATCAGGGATTGGAAGGAGATTTGGGAGAAACCAGTACTACGCGAGAAGGAGGGCAAACGAGAAGAGAACTCACGCATTGGTGGATTTAAGCTGTCGTCGGGGTTTCTTGACAGTAACTTTCTTCTTCTTCTCGGCGGCCTCCTCCTTCTCGGCGGGCTTCCTCTTCTTGGCTGGAGGTGCCTGCGCTTCGCTCCCGGTCCGCTTGCGGGTTTCGGGAGGGGCAGTAGACAAAGGTTGGACGACGAGGGGCGCATCGCCCTCGTTCTCGACCTCATCCTCGTCGTCCTTCTCCGCAGCGGCCTCATCTGAGAAGTTCAAAGGAGAAGAAGGAAGAATCAGGAACAGCAATGCAAGGGGTTGGTGTTTCTCAGAAGCAAACGAGATGAAAATAACAATACCGTGAGAGCCTTCATCCGACCAAGTGCGGAGAGCATCGCGCTTGTCAGGAACGGGGCTGCTCTGTTCCGCGTCGTCAGAGGGCAGCATGTCATCCTCCTCACGATCGGCGAACCAGTTGTCTTCAAAAACTTCGCGACTCTCAATCAGCTGTCGAGTAAGAGTCTGAAAGACAGAGAAGGAACATAAGTAAACCGAGTAGCAGGATGGAACTCTACTCGGACAGGCGTGCAGACACAAAGCACACTAAGCCTATGCAGTTTTCCAAGTGTTCTACCCGGATAGGCGTGCAAACACAAAGCATACTAAGCCTAAGCGCGAGTCGACTAAGTGCTCTACTCGGTGCACCAGGTGATTGCTAGTCGGGGCGGAAAGGGAAGTTATCTACTCGGGAAGCAGAGGCAAAAACAGAGTAGGAACAGCGTACCCGGGCAATCGGTTGCGTACGGCTGTACGGGACGAAACCATACCGCCACTTCTCGGTAAGGCTTGTCTTCAGCATGTTCCTGGCATGATAGGCAACATCGGCGTCGTCGATTTCGATGGTGGTGGTCCTGGTGCAGTCGCGCGGGCCTCCCATGTAACACATGAGATGGCAGCGCTCCTGCAGAGGGAGTACTCGGCGCTTGATCCAGCATATCACCGGGTCGTCGTTCTTGAGGCCCAGTTTCTTCAACTCGCCGAGTCTATCTTCTATCTCGACGGCGATTTCGTCGATGGTGGGCTTCTCCTTCCAGTTAGACCCAAGTGGAGCACGATTCCTCCAAGCGGGCAGGTTGATTCGATCATCAACCACACCTCCTTCCGTGGCGGGGACGTTCTTGACATAGAAGAAGGTCTGCTGCCACATTCGGCAGGAATCCAGCCCCTGGATGCGGGGATGGTTCGTACCCGTCCGCTGCACCATCATGGCACAGCCCGTGTCGGTGGCGCGGCCGATACCTGCACCGTCTTTCTTCCCGACTGACTGTTGGCGGAGATTAAAGTACCTGAGCCACGTATCGGTCGTGGGCCTGATGCCGAGAAAGCCTCGCAGACCACCGCATGGTAGGCGAGGAAGACGACCGCGTTGGGCGGCAGATGATGCATCTGCAGCCCGAAGTGGTCGAGGAATTTGCGCAGGAAGTCGGAGGCGGGCAGTCCAAAGCCGCGCTCGAAGTGCGACATGAAGACCACCCGCTCGCCGTCCCGTGGAGTTGGCACGACCTCGTCGTCGGGTGCCCGGCACTCCACGCCGGGGGGAACCCTTCTGCTGGTTACGAGCCAGGCGAGATTGGCATTGGTGACGGAGGAACCCGCCCAGCTAGCCTTGGCCATCGCTGCGAGTGGAAGGAGTGGATGGTTTTCGAGTGGAGGCGCTCGGTGGAGTGAGTCCGCGGCGGCGCGGAAGCTTGCGCGGCGGCGGAGGGCTCGGTGGAGAAGAAGGACAAGAGGCAGAAGGGGAAAAGAGCAGGGAAGAAGAAAAGGAAGTTACCGCGGGGGTATTTATATCTTCCTCGCGGTATTACCGTTACCACCGCGGAAGTGGGATCGACTGTGGCGTGTGGTGGGTCCTGTGGCCGGCTAGAAACGCACACAAGCGCGGGCTGCGCGCGTAACGGCCGCATTTGATCCCACCATCAGATCGTGGCCAGTAATTGCGCGTGATGGGACATGACGGCCGGTGGGCCCACAGCGTGAAAACCGGACACGTGGCGTCGTGTCCTGGGCAACCAAACGACAAGGTCGTGGATGCTTGACACGTAGGCAGTGCCTGCGTGAAGGGCTGGATGTTGCTCTGCGCTGCAGAGGCTCAGTTTGCGAATTTTCGCTAAGTCTTTTTACTCGGATACAGAGTAGAAAGCAAGTGCTACTCGGAAAAGGAAACCCAAGATACTTTCCGGATAGCTACTCGGAGGACCTGATCGGCATCTTGAGGTTCGATGGCTGAGATGCGAAGGCTGGTTTTAAGCTGGCAGAGCCTAGTGAACAAGTTCGCAAGACTCAACCAGCTTCGGGGACTGCTGTCGGGGGGTTACCCCCGAGTAGGGTAAAGACAGGTGGTAAAGGCCGCTTACAGAAGAGAGGTTTGGTCGAGTAGCCGACTACCGGGTACACGCTACCCGGTCGACTGTTACTCGGTCTCACCTCAAGATGACCAGAAGGAGATATCAGTCAAGTTCTACCCTGTCGAGTAGAAGGTTTGGCCCGAGTACAATTGGCGGGAACCTTTGGCGGGAAACTACTCGGGCAGGAAGTCAAAGGAGCCGTTCTGACACAGGATCCCGCGTATCCTGGGTCCGTACTTGGCAGCATTCGAACTACTGTTCACGTGGGGACGGCCTGCCTGACAGTGACAGCATGGAAGCAGTCGGTGGCAGGATAAGGGGGGCCTACTCTGTGACTAGGTACAGTGATACCAGTCTGTCCCCTAGTTTTGCCCAACGACTTTACAGAAGCAGCCAAGACCAACGACCAAAGCTGTCAGCGGGTACTCGGAGAAAGGACAGTGTGCACACTATGTCGACACTTGTCTAGATTTGGACGTATCCGGCTGGGCACCATGTATATAAGGTGCCCCGCCGCCTCCTGCGCGAGGCATGCTTCCATAGATGCTAACGGTTGTTCCCTGGAAACCCTAGAATCCCTAAGTCCTTGACCTAGCTCTACTCGGAGAGGGGCAGGGGGCTACTCGGTAGCGATATCATTTGTATTGTACCTACTCGGAGAGACATCGTAATACATAGAGAAAGGCAGGAGTAGGGGTTTTACCTCCTCACGAGGGCCCTGAACCTGGGTACATCGTGTTGTTTGTGTTGTGTGGATCTTACCTCACGCGGCTACTCGTCGCGTGATCCCTCCCCGGACACCTCCAGCGTCCATCGTCCCCACATCTTTAGCCATCCCATGGCATCTGCCGTGACACCACCACGACAATATGCAACCCCAAATTGCATGTGGGTCCATTTAATCATGTTGCTACCATGTCAACAAGGTTATTTCTATGCATCAATTAAATGGTCATGCATCATCCCATGATTGTGCATTATGCCAAGTTATTGATTGTTTATCTCTTTGCGTTGTTTGTTTGCTTCTTCTCGGATAGACGACGACGTTGAGACAGACGATACTTACGACACCCCTTCTGAGGATCTAGCTCAGTACCAGGCTGCTGAGTTTGCAGGCAAGTTATCACTCACATGAACCACTGTGTTCCTTTCAACATTGGTTACCGATACTTTCCGTTGTCTATTTCTGCTAGCCATATGTATCGTTGCTTCTGTTACGAACCTATCACATGATACCCTGAACCCTGATATTGCCTCACCTCCACTCCTATAACCCCGTTGCTTGGGCCCGTGTCTTACTAGCATGCTTAGGGTTGTTTTGCTCGAGTCTGTTATCAGTTACCTTCTGTTACTATATTTCTATTATGTTCTGGGGCTCGATGTTAAACAACAACCTGTTAATTTTGAGGTAATAATAATTTGCTGATAAGGCACCGGCAGGAGGCCCGGCGTGGTTTTGAGGCCTGCTAGTGTCGACCCTAATTAGGAAAAGGGTCTTGTCTACTGATCCATGATGAGCGCACTATCCGCATGTGGGAAGCGTGTATGGGCGCCCCCCCTCAATTTGATTCGATTCGCATCTCGTCCAAATCACCACACTTAGTTCGGGCTTTCCATTTGATGCACGCATATGCAGGTACGAACCCGAGGCCAGGGTGGAACTTTTGTAGTCGGCATTTAGGGCGGCGTGGTCTTCTAGTTCTATGAGGGTCCCCTTTTCTTCGTGGGGCTCGATTAGCCGCGCACGCACAGCACGTGGTGCTTTGGGCTTGATGCGAAGAAGAGTTGAGTTGTGTTGAGTGCCCCGCTTGGTGGAAGGGCCCTTGCATCTGGCGGGTTATTCTTACGTGTACGGCTAAATTGGTGCACCCCTGCAGGGATAAATCTTCTCGAGAAGCCGTGTTTTCCGTGGTTATGGTTAACTTGGTGAAAGTACTGGCTAACAAGTACTCAGAATAACTTACACCTAATTAATGATAACTTGACTAGTAATAGCTTTATTGCAACAATAACTTGATCCATCATTAATCCAACGGTGTGAGTTATCCTCGGATTGCTTCTTTGGATAAGGGGCGATATCCAGGATGGGTTTGTTTGGAGTTAGTTATAGTTGGTTACGATACGCTATCTTATCCCCTTTCTGTTAGCCGGAAGTTGTATCATGCTTCTGTAGTTGGTTAGTGCAGCCAGTTGCAGCATCGTTTATATCCCCTTTCTTCCGTTGAACCCAAGGCATCTGTGCTTGGTGTTGACGGGTTACACTTTGTTGAACTGTGAGTCTTGCTTGCCAGTACGTTTATGTACTGACCCCTTTGGGGCTGTGGTTTCCGCAGACTACGCTTACGAGGATCCCCGTGACGGCTACTACGTGGAGTTTGACGAGGCTGCTGACGAGTAGGTATCGGACCCGGGTAGGATCCGAGACATCGTGGATGGGCTCCGTCTTTTCGTTTCCGGCTTCTTAAGCCTATTTGGATTTTGTCTGTACTCAGACCCCTTTGAATGCTTCCGCTGAGATGTAATGTTGTTATGTTGGGACATGTGTCCTCTGGATGATTGTATCTGCTATCTCTACTCTAGTGAGAGCTATTTGCACCTTATTTCCATCTTTTGTGTCTTAGAGATATGTTGTGTTATCATTCTGTTAAACGCCGTTGACGTACCATGTGTGTATGGTATGAAGTACGTCAATGGTAGTATCCTGATTTCTATGGGATGGTTTACGTAGACGCTGAACAGATAGGGGTTGGTTGTCACACATACGTGTGTTGGCCTACTCGTAAGAGATGCGGGTGCCAGTAAGCCCCGTAATCCAATCAAGTACTGTTCAACGGAACTGCGAGTATCCTCTAGAAGTCCGGGTGCGACACTAGATGTCCGCTCTGAATCAACATGATGCATGTTACGAAGAATATTTGCGTGAACCTGCTAAGCTTCTTGGGCTTGTATGGGAAGGCAAATGATACAACGGAAGCACGGCAGGACCAGCAACTTTTGAAAGAACCAGATGACCGGCATCCGGAATGGTTTCAAGGTCGTGCCAGCTATGCTCTTACCAAAGAAGAGAAGGTCATTTTTTTTTGAATGCCTGAGCAGTACGAAGGTCCTGTCTGGCTTCTCGTCGAATATAAAGGGAATAATAAACATGACGGACAAAAAGTTCCAAAACCTGAAGTCTCACGACTGCCACGTGATTATGACGCAATTGCTTCCGATTTCTTTGAGGGGGCTCCTACCGGAAATTGTTCGAGTAGCCATTGTGAAGCCATTGTGAAGACTAAGTGGAAAAAGGCACGATCGGAAGGAAATCAACGATATGTATGGACGGTCATTCTATGACTGAAGCACACCACACAGTTCTGCAAAATTCTAGCTTGGTGGCTCCGTACTTCGAGCAACACAAGAATATTTTACGCTCGGACAACCCGGGGAAGCCTGAATCCTGGATTAGAAAGGCCCACATGGAGACTTTCGGCAGTTGGTTGCGAAAACATTTAATGAATGACAATGATGTTGGAGATCAGTTGTACATGTTGGCCAAGACACCATCTTCGACTATAACGACTTTCCAAGGGTACGAGACAAATGGGAATACATTTTACACGATCGCCCAAGATAAAAAGAGCACCAACCAAAACAGTGGTGTCCGCTTTGATGCAGCAACCGAGAATGGGCAAAAGGTCACATATTATGGTTACATAGAGGAGATATGGGAACTTGACTATGGACCCTCCTTTAAGGTCCCTTTGTTCCGGTGCAAATGGTTCAAGCTAACAGGAGGTGGGGTAAAGGTGGACGAGCAATACGGAATGACAATGGTGGATTTCAACAATCTTGGTTACCTTGACGAACCATTCGTCCTAGCCAAAGATGTCGCTCAGGTTTTCTATTTGAAGGACATGAGTAGCAAACCGAGGAAATGGAAAGATAAGAAAACGATCAGTACATCATGCGATGATCCAAAGCGCCACATTGTTCTTTCAGGGAAAAGAAACATCGTGGGAGTGGAGGACAAGACAGACATGTCAGAAGATTATAATATGTTTGGTGAAATTCCGCCCTTCAAAGTGAACACTGACCCAAGCATTAAGTTAAATAATGAGGATGCTCCATGGATACGGCACAATCGTAAGCAAGCAGGGACACAAGGGAAGAATTGATGTGTAATAATTTACTGTACCAAACTTTGTTGAATGGATCGTGTGAATTAAAACGTACGATGGCGAATCCGGATGATTTGTATTTGGTCGATGAACTGAATGATGTATCAAACCTTTTGTCAAACCTTCAAGGGATCGAGTATGTAGAACAAAACAATCGGTATCACCATCATACAGCCCTGTCGTGGCTACTGAGTGCATATATGCATACCAAATGCACGACAGTACGTATGATGGCGAATCCGGATGATTTGTATTTGGTCGATGAACTGAATGATGTATCAAATCTTAAAGGGGGGTGTAGAACAAAACAATCGGTATCGCCATCATACAGCCCTACCGTGGCTACTGAGTGCATATATGCATACCAAATGCACGACGGGACGTATGATGGCGAATCCGGATGATTTGTATTTGGTCGATGAACTGAATGATGTATCAAACCTTAAAGGGGGATGTAGAACAAAACAATCGGTATCGCCAGCATACACCCCTGCCGTGGCTACTGAGTGCATATATGCATACCAAATACATGGCATGACGTATGCTGGCGAATCCGGATGTTTTGTATTTGGTCGATGAACTCACTGGTGTATGAAGGTGGGCTATATATATGGTCCTCTGGCTCACAAAGTGTTGTGCTAGTGTTTTGATCCAACGGTTAAGAAACACCCCTGATCCAACGGCTCACAACCGCTCGAAAGTAACACACCGTACCCCTGATCGAACGGCTCATAACACCTCGAAAGAAACACACCCCTGATCCAACGACTCACAAGCGCTTGAAAGAAACACACGATCCGTGTGATTCTTTCTGATTGGTCGGAACAAAACCCTCACCATTTCGTCCCGGTTGGTAAAACAGGCCGGGACTAAAGGGACAATCCGTTTCTCAACAAAACCCGAACTATTTCGTCCCGGTTGGTAAAACAGGCTAGAACTAAAGAAAGAGGCGGGAAGAAAGAGACGGGAAGCGGGAGGCGGGAAGACAGGGAAGAAATGGCGGGAAAATGGGAGCGTGAAGACATGAGGCGGGAACTACAACCACTGATGTGAAGGGCATGCCTATAGGCCTAGGAGTAAATTTTGGAATGTTGGAGTGATTTAGTCATACTCTTGCCTAGGCGTATAATATGCATACTCGTAGTCTTCATAGTCGCCGCCGTTGTACTCGTAGTCATCGCCTTCTAAGTTGCCGCCGTCGTCGTCGCTGCTGTCGTCGGGTGGCGCTCGTGGCTCGAACTGAGGGTAGCGCAGGCGGGCGATATCGCCGGCCTGATGTAGTCCATGACGCTCTGTAGAGTCCGGCCGTACCACCATAGCCGATGGTCGGCCTCATGAAAGTTCCCAGGAGGCAGACCGTTCTCCTCATACCTGGCGAGCGCCCTCTCACGCCGATTGATGAAGAAGGCGTCCCAAGTATGCTGGTTATCGGGATGCCAGCGGGGATTCATCCGCTGCTCCGGCATGAGGTCGAGGTAGTAGTGGTTTGTGATGGCCGCCCGGCGCGCAGTACTCTGAGGGACGGGAGGGACCGGCATGCCTCCGGCGCTTAGGCTCCAGCCGGCGGGGACGCGGTAGCCCGGTGGGCAAGGGTAGTTTGAGGCACAAAGCTCCTCCACCTGCTGGTAGGTTAGAGTGGGTACGGTGGAAGCCATGAGAGAGTGATGAGAGATTGTAGATATGTGATAATGCTGACCAAGTCGGGCTACATATATAGTGGGAAATGACGGGAAAAATGGGAGCGGGAAGACAGGAGGCGGGAAGAAAGAGGCGGGAAGCGGGAGGCGGGAAGACAGGGAAGAAATAGCGGAAAAAATGGGAGCGGGAAGACAGGAGGAGGGAAGAAAGTGGTAGGAAGAAAGAGGCGGGAAGAAAGAGGCGGGAAGCGGGAGGCGGGAAGACAGGGAAGAAATGACGGAAAAAATGGGTTTTTAAAATTAATTAGTTTTATTTTTCTGAATTTTTTGATATATTATTTGTATTTTTAAGATTTTAAAATGAATTAGTTTTATTTTTCTGAATTTTTTGATATATTATTTGTATTTTTAAGATTTTAAAATGAATTAGTTTTATTTTTCTGATTTTTTTATATATTATTTGTATTTTTAAGATTTTAAAATGAATTAGTTTTATTTTTCTGAATTTTTTGATATATTATTTGTATTTTTAAGAGTTTAAAACGAAAAGTATTTTGAAAAAGAACATTTAGTCGCGGTTCGTGACACGAACCGCGACTAAAGACTCTTTACGCGCGGGAACGAAAACGCCGCGAAAAAATCTTTAGTCGCGGTTCGTGACACCAACCGTGACTAAAGGTACCCCTTTATTCGCGGTTGGGGACACCAACCGCGACTAAAGGGTACCTTTAGTCGCGGTTGGTGTCCCCAACCGGGACTAAAGGCTTGCCCTATATAAAGATCTTCGTCTTCCTGACGACCAAACGCATCGACCTCTTGACGAACAGATCTTCTCCTGTAATTGATTTGCCGTGCGCCGTTGTTTCCGGACACCTCGCCGTCGCTGTCGCCGTCGTGTCCTCCTTGTTCTCCTCGTCGAGCCACGTTTGCTGAAAAGACTGGAGCCGCCCGAATTTGGCCGTTTTTTTTCTCTCCCGCCATCGCGGAAAATAGGGCCGCCGGCGACCTAGAACCTACCGAGCCTCCCCAACCTCCTCTCCCGATTCCTGGTGAGCTTGCGCGTCTAGGGGTGCTCCCCTTTAAGTTTATCGTGCCCGGAATCACCTAGACCGTCGTGCTCCGCCGCGGGCCGCCGAGCAACTGGATTCCGGTGAGTCTCCGGCGACCAATAGGTCATTCCGCTACCACCCCTAGGTTCGCTGTGTCATGCTCGAGCTAGTGGAGCAATCAACTTAGATCAATTTGGAGCAAATTCATCGAATTTGAATTCAGGATTTCCTCCGAGCTGACGTCAGCATGAAGCAGGAGATTTTTCTTTTTCTATCAATTTTTGGTTTAAAAATGAAACTGTTAGGTGGGTCCCACCTGTTAATTAAAAAATGGTAGAAAATGAATAAATCTTATTATTTCAATAACTTTTAATTTACGTATAGATAAATACAAATAAAACATATAAATGTTTTGAAAAATAAAATCTAAATGTTTATCATCTTTTCAAAAATATTTGATAAAGTCTAAAATTAAATATTTTTGGAATTTAAATTAATTCATTTAAAAATGAGAAAATAATAAATAATTTAGAAAAATACAAGTTATATACCAAATTGCTCAAAATGACATATGCAACTCATCTATGATATTTTCAAAGTCAATTAAAAAAGTTTTCATGTGTGTAATATTTTGCCTAGTCATTTAATACATATAAAATTGAGAAAATAATAACTTATTCAAATATTTACATAAAGTTTCAAATGAGATACCAAATATGTCAAACACAATACATTTTATTTAAATTATAAACTTGTTTCTAAAAGTATGATGAAATTCTATCATGCTCCATTATAACAAGAAATAACTACTACACCATTATTCTCCTTATTAATAAAACCTCATGTTTTCACACTCCTAAACTCTCAAAAAAGTACGGTCATTTCACTAAGTAAAATATTTGTACTAATATTTGCTAAGTCTCATTTCTACTAAAAATCACCGTCAGTACTAGTACTATTAAGTAGCAAAATTATTAAGTACCAATATTTTCTCCTCCTCTATGTCCCCTTAATCTTATTTTTTATTCCTTTATACTTAATTAATTTTTACTACATGCAGGAGTGACATATGGCGGACGATAGAGCCGAGCCGCTTAGGGATCCGGAGGCTGAACGTTATTTAATGGGCATCATAAACAACGAGATTCCTTATGTGCCGGGCTCAGAAGATGAGCAAGAAGAGGATGTAGCCTCTTCTTTCATGAACCTTGACGGTGGAACAGACATTGTCGATGATCAAGAAGGTGAAGGAACGGACATTGTTGATGGAGGTCAACCGTCGAGAAATGACGATCTCGAATTGGAATTACCAACCACCTCCGGCGAGGTATATATATACATTGAGCCTCTCGTGATACAAACTTACTAAATGTGAATACATATGTATTAATGCGCGCGACTCTCTTTCTTTTTATAGCCCTCGGCCGGATCGAGTACGACAAAGAGTGGCAAATCCAAGGCGATGAAACAAGGAGAAATATATACCATCGAATTAGTCGGTGCAACCGGCAAGCCCCTATAGCACACCACAAAGTTTATCAACCAATGTGGAGTCGTTGTTAGAGACAACATCCCGATCACCGTCCAGGAATGGAAGCAGCCAAAGAAGGCACGTCTTGGTTTCAGTTTTGTCGACAAGAGAACAAAAAAGGATTGCTGGAGAAAGCTTATGAAACATTTCATTCTACCTATGGAATACAACAAAGTCGATGAATTCGGTAACGAGGTTCCGGGTGGACGTGAGAGGAGGAGGCTAGTCAAAGAGTTCGCTCTTCAGAAGATGGCCGAAGCATTCCGAAACTTCAAGAAAAATTTAACCCGTGACTATGTCAACAAGGGAAAGACTCCGGATTTAAATGGACAACATGAGAGACTGAAAGATGATTGGCCAGAATTTGTGAGGCAAAAGAAATCGGAGCATTTCAAGGAAATATCAAAAAAAAATAAGGTTAATGCGGGTAAGAAACAGTACCATCATATTATGGGGCCAGGAGGATACCGCCTTTCGGAGCCTAAGTGGGAGAAGATGGACGAGGGCCTGAGGGTGCGAGGAATCCCTCTAGGTACAGAGGGATGGGACCCAAGGGCCAAAAGCTGGTGGTACGGGCATGGGGGATCGCTAGACCCGGAGACAGGGGTGTGTGTTCACCGGAAGAAAAAGTTTGTTCCCACCCAAGCCCTTATTGACGCAATGACCCAAGCTCAAGAGGGCTTGATCAAGTTCAACAGAGAGAAAGACGCACTGACAATAGCCCTGGGGAATGATGAACACAGAGGACATGTACGAGGCAAAGGCAGAATTCTGTGGAAAGTAGGGTTTTCCAAGGACAATGACCCGTACTGTTACAGAAGGCGTAAGAGAAAGACGGACCGGGATGCAGATCTTTTGGCGAAGTTTGCATCGGAACTCCATGAGTTGAAGCAGACCGTGCATGAACTAGTAAAAGAAAGATCGGCTGTAGGGCCGCATGAAGATCATGAAGCGGATCTCGGAAGCCAGCAGCGGAGAAGCAGCGTGGCTTCCACGGATGCCCCGCCTGGTGCTAATGCACCGACAATCGAGATTCGTGCACCGGAGCCTCACTACCCCGTGGATGATGTAAAGGAGATGAAAGAATGTGATCTGTATTATCCCATGGGGAACGTTTCCACGAAGGTAGCTACCGGCAGTGCTTTACCCTGTACACCTGGAGCACTGCACCAAAACAACCCCATTGCATATGGCTATGCTCGTGTCACGGTGGAAGACATAGTCCAAGAGTTTGATGATCTGGAGATTGACAAAGCTACACCCGAAGGGGAGAGAAGACTTGAAGATGTCAAGCGCCAGATCATTCTATGGAAAAAGAAGTACACAGTGTTTCCAGGCGAGGCGCCAAGGTTAACAAGTCCACCCCCTCCGATGGTTGTGGTAGTGGTGGTGGTGGCGGTGGTGGTGGTGGTGGTGGTTCACCTACACCTCCTTCACGCCATTCGACGCCGTCCCCCGATCCACAACCTCCGGCGGGTAAGCAGCCGCCGCCCCCCAATCCTCCTCAGAAGGGTACGACGCCCCCAATCCTCCTTCGGCGGGTACGACGCCCCCCAATCCACCTCCGACGAAGAAGCAGAAGCAGGCGGACAGCAAGGAAACCCGCTCCTGGACTATTAACCCGGACCCTTATGTACCTAAGACCACAACGGTACCGGAGCCATCACTGAAGCCTCTCCTCCCAAGGCTTTGGGAACTTAGTGAAGCTGAAACCAAATTGGCCACGACTGCTCATTATGAGAAATGGAAGGCGAATATGAAGGCGATAAAAGAGCCTGAGCCCAAGCGAGTATTCACTGAGAAGCAAAAGAAGTGGGATACGGATTTTTTGACGACACCGTCCCAAGCCGAGCTAAATATGCCTGACGACTATGGACGTGAACTTCGTAGGCAAGCAGAAATATTGAAGGAGGAGAAAGAAGAAAGTAAAAAAGCGGGAAACAAGTTGACCAGCTTGGGATGCAAAATAAACAATCGATCCCCCCCCCCCCCCCCCCCCCCGCTCATAGTGAAAGCCGGTCCGGAAGAGGACCCCGAGATCATAGCAGCTGCGGCAGCACATGGATTTACTGTAGCGAGTGCCATAAAACAAGCGTCCGAGATGGGTTTGACTCTTCGTGCCTCGTTAGACCTTGAGGATGTGCCAGTAACTGAGATAGCATTACAATATGTGCGGAATGGGCCTCTCGTCGAGTCTGCGCAGGAAAAGAGTCTAGCACCACAAATGCGAAATCTGGTACGTTGGTACAAGAATTTCATAACATGGGCCGGTAAAGAATATGTTTATGCGGATGTTACAGAGGAGCATCACACCAAACGATACTCTGTAGAAGTTCATATGAGTGAATTGTTCCAGCTGTTCAATCTGCGCGAGCTCGACAAATCTGTGCTGAGTTGCTACGTTCTGTAAGTGATTTATTTCTACCTCACCTCGTTCTTCATTCACTGCACTATATATATATATATATATATATATATATATATATATATATATATATATATAGGACAAATTCATACTACTCCCGGGTGTAGCTATACCCATGTGTGTTTAGTATGATGTATGTAGTATTTATCATACCGGAGAATATGTACGAGTAGTATATAGTATATATTACTATTTCGGCTGTATATAAACTAATTTTTATGTAGTATATGTAATTTTTTTACATACTTCTTTTATACGTACACATATACCGGTATGTTGAATATATAGTGCGAATTACATGCTCACTTTTATTTTTTTCACGTAAATTATTTTGGAGTATCTTAGATATAGTATATGACCATACTAACACCAAAAAAGTATGTCATATACCTCCGTACGGCAGTATATGAGATGTGGGTGTAGCTACACCCGGGATTAGAAACCATTTTCCCTATATATATATATATATATATATATATATATATATATATATATATATATATATATATATTGTCCTAACTATATTGTTGCGTACGCTATTATGCAGATTGAAGATTTGGGAAAGCAAAATAAGAAACATCCATGATGTTGGGTTCATTGACCCACACATCGTTAATGGATATGTGTTAAAAATCACCCCAAAGACGTGGAGAAAGACTTGTACAAGTTTCTTACAAAGCATCAACTCAAAAGTCATATTCTATTTCCTTACCATTTTGGATGAGTGTTTCTGTCTTGTGCCCATTCTCTTTTGTTTACTCCATGCATGGTATGTCTAATCGATGAGTTATGTATGACTGTGCATGTAACGTGTCCGCAGGTTCCACTGGATTCTGCTAATGATTGAACTTCACACCTCCAGAGTTCTAATCATGGACTCTATGAATTCGGATTCAAAGCTTTGGGACGACATGAGAAAAATGCTGCCATTAATTATTTTTAATCATTTGCGTTCTATATCGATCGGTCTCTTTCGTTCATTTCCTAATATCAAGTAACTAATAACTCACTTGTTCATTTAATATTCTTTGTCCTGTAGGGTTTCGAGACGGTTCTCAGAACAAATTGTCGGTGAATTCAAACATGATCTAGAATTTAGAAGGTTAGTTAATGTGGATAAGCAGCCACCGGGGACCAATCTATGTGAATACTATATTTGTGAGAACATCCGGAGACACACCTCTGAGCGGAAGGCGTCGGATAGCGTGCGGAAGGCGACGGATAACTTGCGGAAGAAGCTTAGTCCAGAAGCTCGCTTCCGACCAATTCAAGAGGAATTAGCAGGATTTTTCATGAGGGAAGTCATCAATCCTAAAGGAGAACACTATACCGAGGACGAAGAACTTTTTATGCGGTAAATTGTGTATGGAAATTTGTTCGAAGTTGTATATGGTCACCCGAGATTGAATATATATTATATATTCCTCTTGAATTCTTCTTGTTTGAAATTTCATATGCATGTATATAGTAGCGTAGAATATGTGTACTGAAAATTCATCAAAATTAAAATAAAACATAAAATAAAATATAACAGAAATAAAACACTACAAATTAAAAAAAATAATCCGATTTAGGGGGGGGCTAAAACCTAAACCTGTGGAGGAGGCCTTTAGTCGCGGTTAGCCACGAGAACCGGGACTAAAGGTCCTCCGTCCCGACGGACTCCTGGCGTCCACGTGGACGGGTCTTTAGTCGCGGTTCGTAAGCGGCGCGACTAAAGGGGGTCTTTAGTCACGCATATTTAGTCCCGATTGCACAGCCGGGATTAATGAAATTTGTGAACCGGCACTAAAGTCCTATTTTCTAACAGTGAAGCATGCTTGTCGTGGAAGATTACCTAAACCCACGTACCCAAGATGTCTAAGAGGGGCTAGCGGGACCACGCGAGGGGATAAGAGCTAGCTACAGTAGTTTTGAGAGTCGGCCTCCGTCGGCGATCTCCGGCCTCCCCGGCCTCCAGCGCTCTTGCTGGCGGTTGCGGTGATGCTTTTGGGTGCCGGCCCGCTGTTCTTTCTAGAGTTAGGTTTGTTTGTTTGCTTGTTTGCAGTTTCGGTGTTATGCCGCCTGGGTTCTGTTCGCCGGAGACCTTGAGCTTCTCCTGGCGTCGGGCAGAGGTGGTGAGGTGGTCCGTTTAGCTCCGGAGGTTGGAGATGACGGCGACCACTGCTTCCTCGGCAACCCTTCAAATAAAGCTCATTCGTGGAGCTTCTAGGCCCTGTGGGCGAAGGTGGTTTCTTCTCTGTGCAGGTGCTCGTGGTGAGGAGTTGCAGGGAGAGGGAGCTCCGGTGGCGCTGGGCTTCGAAGGTCAACGGCGGAGGCATGCGCGCGCTCCAGTGCATGCGACGGAAGCTTCGTTTCGCGGAGGAGTTCTTCAACGCAGCGACATGGACGCGAGCGTTATCATCGGCGACAGACGCCGCTCCTCGCTGGGACTGAGGTCCCGGCTTTTCGTCCTCCAAGTGAGGTTCTGGTGCGACTTCAGCCTGGAATTCATCTTCGTCGACGCCCCAAGTGGCTTGTTCCCCGGCGGCGCCGTCGTTGCCAAGGCTCGGTGGTCGGAGATGTTCCGCGGAGGCTGGACCCAAGGACTCGATTGCGTTCCCCTTGTTTTTTCTAGGGTTCAGTTTGAGTATTTTGAGGGCCTCGTTGTAATTACCCCTCGTCGAGGGCCTCTTTGTAAATGCCCGCGGTGGAATGGATAAGCTTCCTGGTCCCTCGGGACCGCTTTACTGTTCAAAAAAAAAAAGATGTCTAAGAGGAGGTGGCAGTAGGTGTGTCTCGTCGGTGCGTGGCGCAACGGCGGGCCGATCGAGTGTAATAGTTACATCATGCATCATGCATGCAACACGCGCAATTCTAAGCGGCCTTTTGGTCCGTGGGAAGCCAAGTGTGCCATCTTTAGTTTTGGTCCATTCGTCTCACGGTGGGTCATTCTGGAGATAGGTACGGCCGGCTGTGCTCTTCAACTCGGACGTATATATGCATCAGCCCATCCAGACATATCAAGTCATCGTTGATTCGCAATTTGCTTTCTCAATCCTTCACGTGAGTATTTTTTTTAACGAGCATTCAAATATCGAAGGTGAACTTTTCCACTTTGCAATAGCAAGATACATGCGTCTTCTCTTTACTAAATGCTTTTTCCGTCTGGCCAAGGCATTCTTCACTAGCTCCACATATATTTTTAATCGTTAGTCATGTTTATTTCAAAATACAAATATATGTTTCTTTTATATCTTGTCAACTTATAATATATTTGTTATCTATTAATGCATTAGTACTAGAAGGTTAAATCCACTTTGGTTTCTGGTTGCATATGCACCCGGTATTTCAAAAAACATATTTTGAAATGTCAAAATAATCTGAAATAAATTTCCGCACATTAATCTTCACACTCAAGGTGTTCACCACTTCGTTTCGTGAAAAAACGATATTTTTTTGTTGCATGAGTTAAAAATATTTTAAAAAATGTTAGTAAAAACCCTTATTTTAGTACCAAATTTTTATTTTTTAAGCAATTCACAAAAAATGTCGGATTTTCATGAAAATGTCTTTCTGAACTCATAACTACTATATATGCGTGCCATTTTTTCTTTTTGACATTCCAATATGCATTTAGTTTTATTCAAGACCGGAAGAAACAAGATATCTTTTAGTTTTATCCACAGATTTTTTTTCGAGAATAACGGGGGGGAAGAGCTTTCCCCACCGCTTGTATATACCCGAAAAGGCCCCCTCAAAGCGGGGCAATGACCAGTACAGGGGAAAAAGGGGGCGAGGTGTAGAAGAAAAACACGGGGGCGGGAGAGAGAGGTGTTGCATTACAACTACATGATAGCACGCTGCATCAGGAAGCCACGCAGGGCTGCAGCACTCGGGCGAAAATGACTATCTAACCTACAAGACCAAAGCGTCACGTCCTCGGCCGCGCGGCGGAGAACATCGGTGGGAGAGCTCGAGTTGTTGTTGAAGACCAAATCATTCCTTGCCTTCCAAAGTTGCCAGAGGATGGCGGCGAGGCCGAGCTGCCAGACAGCCGAGTCGAGGGCCAGAGGAGCGGAGACATCCCATAAGGAGACGTGAGCAGTGCTACACCCAACCCTCTGCCAAGCGTTGGCCGCCAAGGGGCACTCAAACAGAATATGCCGTGACGTCTCGTCGTCGCAACAAGAGCTACATCGAGGGGAAGGAGCGCAGCCCTTGGCGAAAAGGTTGAGCCGGGTATTAAGTCGATCGGAGTCAGCAAGGATGCAAAAGATCTTGATCTTCAAGGGAAGACGGGATCTCCAGCAAGAGGCTGCGGACGCGTCATAGACGCCGCCGGGGGAAGTGAGCAGGTAGGCGGCCCGGGAGCTGAAGGAAGAGCTGGGGCCCCAAGCGAGGGAGCGGGAATCCTCAGCGCTGTCGAGGGACGTATCGCCGATGATGCGCAGGATGGAGGCAAGCTCGGCCGCGGCCACAGCGGAAAGCCGTGGACGAAAGGTGAGCCCCCCGGAGACGGCAGCGGCTACAGATAAGTGGGGGCGAAGGCAATGCGAGAAGATGGCAGGGAAGGTGAAAGCTAGGCGACCGGCGGAGCACCAGTTGTCTAGCCAGAAGGAGGTGTATTCCCCACAGTGGACGGAAACGCGGGTGATGCATCTGTAGATCGGGAGGCAAAGGTGAAGAATAGACTCGATGAAAGAGGGGGAGGGGGAGACATCGCCCATGTCTCTGCCGTAAGTGCGGTGGAACCAGGTCTTCCAAGGGAGCTCTTCCCGCTGGTGAAGCTTATGAACGAAGTTCATGAGGAGTACGAGGTTTTGCCGTCGAAGGTCCCGCAAGCCAAATCCGCCAACCTGTTTAGACATGCACACTTTATCCCAAGCCATTAGACAACGAGCCCCAGAGCAAGAGTCTTTGCCAGTCCAAAAGAAGGATCGGCGCCTCTTGTCAATCGAGTCAATCACACCACGGGGTAAAATAAAAGAACACATAAAATAAGTAGCTAGATTGTTTAAAACCGCATTACAGAGCACGAGTCTCCCACCGGAAGAGAGGAGCATAGCGCTCCAGCCAGAGAGGCGTTTGTCAAAGGAGGAGATGAGAGAGCCATAGGCTGAGATCGGGAGTTTAGAGGGAGAGAGCGGGAGACCCAGGTACGGCTGCGGGAAGGAAGAGATAGGGCATCCGAGGGCAGAGGCAATGTCGGCAGTAGCCGAGGGATTGATATGAATAGGGATAAAACAAGATTTGTGGAAATTGATGGCAAGACCCGTTGCAGAGGCGAAATCGTCAAGGATAGAACGGAGCTTCAGTGCCGAAGGCAGGTCTCCCTTGCAAACAATGAGCGTGTCATCAGCATACTGGAGAACCGCGGGGGGGGCGTAGGCGTCGACGGGGTGGGTGATCGCATTTTGGGAGTGGGCGAGGCGGATGAGACGTTGAAGGACGTCCGCAACGATGATAAAGAGGTATGGGGAAAGCGGATCGCCCTGCCGCAGACCTTTTCTGCACCTGATCCAGGACCCAGGAACTCCGTTAAGGATGACAGCGGTGTGACCGGAAGATAGCAAGTCCATCATCCAGTCACACCATAAGTCAGTGAAGCCCCTAGCACGAAGGATAGAGGCAAGACTTGTCCAGTTAACCGAGTCAAAGGCCTTACGAAAATCAATTTTGAACACAATGGTAGGCGTTTTACGCAGGTGGCAAGTGCGGACAAGATCTGCGGCGTAGACGATGTTTTCGGAGATGCGTCGCCCAGAGAGGAAACCGGTTTGGTCGGGGTCGACAAGCGAATGGATTGAGGATTGCAGGCGGGTAGTCAAGATTTTTGTAATGATTTTCACAATGCAGTTTTGGAGGGAGATTGGGCGGAAGTCGGTCGGGGAGCGCGCTGCCTCGTGTTTAGGAAGAAGGATCAGGAAAGCCCTGTTGATACGTCCCAGGTCAATAGAGCGGGAGTGGAAGCTGGCGAGGACCTCCTCAACGTCAGCACCGATTGTGGACCAAAAGGTGGAGTAGAAAGAAGGCCCGAACCCGTCGGGTCCCGGGCTGGAGTCCTTGTTCATCCTTGCCAGGGTTTCGATGATTTCGGAGCGCGAGAAGGGGGTCGTAAGAGAGGAAAGGTTGTTTGCCGGGTAAGGATAAAGGTCTCTGAGGTCGAACTTCCAACAGCAGTTGGTCTGGGTTCCAAGGAGGGAGCGGAAGAAATCGTCGAGCAATTTAGCTTTACTGGCGTGGTCAGAGAAAGTCTGGCCCTCGTGGTCGAGGATCGGGATTGCATGGCGGCGCTTGTGACAGGTAGCCATAGCATGAAAGTACCGCGTGTTTTCATCACCTTCCAGCGCGAAGCGAACCTTTGCGCGAGAACGCCAGTAGACAGCACGTTCCTTGATGGAGAGGTGTAGGGCTTCCGAGGTGAGGTTGCGCAGCCTAGACTCAAGAGGCGAGAGGGGCCTGTTTTCTTCTATGAAGTCGAGAAGATCGATGACGATGCGTGCATCAGATTCCCGCTGCGCGAAGGGAGTACATTTCTTTGTCCACGATTTGCAGCAGACACGGCATCGCCGAAGACGGGCAACCAGGCGCGCAGTGGCGTCCTGCCGGAAGGTGGTAGGCCAGGAGCTGATGATCGAAGATCGGAAGGACGGGTGCAGCCCCCAAGATCGATTATACCTAAAAATGGGGGAGCGCGGGATTGCGGATGAAACAGACGTCAGGATGGGGACATGATCTGATGTGTCCCGAGTGAGGGAAGAGAGGGAGGTAGAGGGGAAAAGGGTGTTCCAGGCGTTGTTGATCAGGACGCGGTCAAGACGAATAAGAGTTGGAGTAGCACGACGGTTAGACCAGGTGTAGCGGCGGTCTCGAAGAGGGAGGTCGATTAGGGCCATATCATTGATAAAATCGTTGAAGGCCGTAGTTTCCGGCAGGTTGAGGTTATCATTGTTCCGGTCTTCAAGAGATCGACAAAGATTGAAATCGCCGCAGATAAGCCAGGGGATAGCGTCACACGGTTCATGAGCCCTAAGGGAAAGAAGGAAGGCAAGTTTGTCTGCGTGATTACAGGGGGCATACACGTTAGTGATTCTAAATTCAACGGCGTCAACAGTAGTCAGAAGATCGAGAGAGAGAGCGTGGCGGCTTGCGAAGGAGGAGATGCACGAGAAACGCTCAGCGTCCCAGGCCGAGATGATGCCTCCGGCGGAGCCTAGAGCGTCCACCGCAACAAAGGACCTAACAGAAGCAGGGAGGAACGATGCCGCCTTTGCGTCAGACAAGGAATCGAGCTTACTTTCCTGTAGAGCAACAACATGCGGACCCGCGGAGGCGAGGTCGGCGCGGACAATATCGCACTTGTCTTTGTCACCGAGACCGCGGATGTTCCAGGATTCAAACAGATAGGTTCGCAATGACATGATCAAGGGTACACACCCGAATAAAGCAGTAAAACGGGGAAGGGGGCCTAATGCCACGCCCTAAACACTCCCGAGAGAAATCAAAAAAGCGACCGACAGAAGGATCACTAGGCACACCGGATGGCACCCAGCGGCAGGAGGCAGAAACCATGTCGAGACGGCGAGGGCTGGCTCCGACAGTCACAGCTGTGGGCTGTGGCGCACGGACGGGAGCTTCCCAGGGAAAGAGCTGCATCATGGCGCCAAGGATGGCACCGTGGCGCCCAAGGCGAGGGCCGCAGGGTCCACCCCGCAAGGCTCACCTAGCGCCTGCAGGACTGGAAGCGGGATGGGCGCCGGAACGCCGTCGTCAAGGCAGAGGCGGGCCATGGCGGTGCGGAGGCGAGGAGACCCTTTGTTGGAGCTGAACCGGGAGGCCTTCACCGCCTGCGCCCGGGTGAGCATGTCCATGAACTCCGCTGGCTCCTTGGAGGCAAGGCGGGCACTGCGACGGGTCTTGAGCGCCGAGTCGGCATCGCGCTTGCTGCGAGCCTTCTCCTTGCGAACGGCGTTCTCGTGCACGTCATCCTGGACAGAGAACAGAGGCTGAGCGGGAGGTGGCTCGACGGCAGGACAAGCAGGGGCGGCATCGCGCGAGGCCGCCGGGCTCGGCACAGCAAGGGTGTCGTACCACTGCAGCATAAGAGGCGGGAGGTCGTGAGGAAATTGACAGGAGATAGGGGCAGGCGATGAAGGAGGAGAACCGGGAGCGCGCGGAGATACCTCTTCAGCGTCCATTCCCTCCTCCGGGAATTGATCGGCGAGACGGCGAGCGAGGACGTGATCCCACGCCACCACCGCGGAGCCGGCAGCGACCCCACTGGACGCAGCACCAGACTCAACGGAGAGAGAGTCCGCGCGGCGCGCCACCACGCGGGACCACAGCTCGAGGGGGGCGCCGGGGCGCTGGAGACCTTGACCGCCCGGAGCGCGCGGAGGAGAGACAGAGCCATCCACGCCGCGGCCAAGTGACGCCCCGTCGATATCGTCAAGCCCACCGCGACGGGGAGACGGGGAACGCGCCAAGCGGCCGCGCCTGGGCGTGTCACCTCCTCCATCAGCGTAGTGACCTGCGCTGGAGAAGGGTCCACGGGCGGACCAAGAGCGGACGACCTGCAGGGACACCACCGTAGTTGTTTCGCCCTCAAAGTCACGAAGCAGAAGGGAGGGGGGAACCATGCCGTCGTTCTCCAAGTGGAGCACCAGGCGGATCGCGGAGAAGTCGAGATCGTTGAGACACAACGGGTCGATGCAGCACACGCTGCCGATGGGGCGGAAGGCGGTGCGGATGCCGTCTTCGTTCCAGTGCTCCAGGGGGAAGCCGATGGCGGAAATTTGCGCGAAACAAGAGTACCTCCATCCAACTCGGTTGTCCGCGAGCTCGGGGCGCTCGAGGGAGATGCGGTGGCCAAGAAACGAGAGAGGGAATAGGAGCATCGCGCGTTCGCGGGCAGCTTCGTCGGAGAAGACCACCATGAGCGCCCCGTAGTGGGAGGCCGCGAGCCCGACGGCGGGGTTCCCACCGTGAGCTTCGAAAGCCCGGCGAAGCACGAACCCGGGCGAGGCCGAGGGCGGCTCCAGGAGGGCGAAGGCGAAGCGACGGCTGCGCGCGGCGTCCCTCACCATCGGCATAAAGCACTCGGCTTCCGTCGGGGCAGCGGGCGCCGTAACCGTCGCGCGAGGAGCACGGACCGAGGAGGGGATCGAGGTCGCAGGCGTCTCAGGCTGGGGGCCGCGGGGATAGGGCGTCGGCGGCCTGAAGAAGAGCGGGGGCCCGCGACCCCCCATGCAGTCCGCGGCGCGCAGCCCGGCGATCCTGATGTTGCGAGGCGGCGCGTCCGGCGAGGGGGTGCGGGAACGAGCTCCGCCGTTGCGGAAGACAGCGGACAACCTGGGGGAGGCCGGCGCGGACACAGTATGAGGATGCGAGTTTGGAAAGCAATGGGAAGAAGAAGAGGGGGAGGCAGGGAAGAAGCTTAGGGGGTCGAGCTTACATTTGGTCCTCCGGTGGCCGAACCGGCCGCAGTAGCAGCGGACGGGATCACGACACCCACGGACCTGGTGGTCAGCTCCAAGGCACCGGAAGCAGCGGCTTTCTTTCGAGCGAGGGAGGAAGACGAAGGCTCGGCGACGAGGTTGGGGAGATGGGGAGTGGAGCAGGGCAGCCTCTAAGTAGGAGAGGGGGCGCATGGGTTCGCCGGACATCCCGCGGCGCGGGGATGGGACAGAGCATAGCTCGGCGCCGCACGTAGGGGGCATGCCAGGCGCGGCGGTGACAGGGAGGGTGTCAGGGGGATGGGGTTGGACAGAACGCGAGGGGGAGAGGGGCACAGAAGGCGAGGGGGGACACGGGGGGGGGGGGTGGGCCCTTGCGTTTGACGAAGCGCACCCCGTGACGGGGCAGGAGGTGCACGGGACCGTCTCGCTCGCGGCACACGGATCCCTCCCGGACCGAACGGTGGCAACCAGGGGGAGCGCACGCGAGTCAAAGTCAAGGGCGGGCCCAGGAGATGGGGGAGCGTGCCGCGTGGCGGAAAAAGGGGGCGTGGAGGGAGGTGCAGGTGCCAGCGTTGACGTAGGGCCAGGAAGAAGACGAGGGCTAGGAGCGGAGCGAAGTACCGCGGGCAAAGCGAGGGGCTCGTCGGAATCCTTTAGTTGACCAGCGGCAAGGAAGGCGGCGCTGCGAGAATCGTGCAATAGGAACCTGAACCCACCGATTCCGAAGCTCTTCTTCCCCACGATGAGCTGAGCTATGGGCAAGGAAGCAGCGACGGAGGTGAACACGAGAGGTGCGATTTGACAAACGGAGAAAGAGTCGGGGGAGACCGTGAAACAGAAATTCAGCGCGTTTTTAACAACAAAACCGTTTAGTTTTCCACCGATGGTTTCCGGAGTGATCCAGAAACGGCCCGGGGTACAAAATTTTGTGAAGATTTTTGAGAAAGCGACCGTGGTGTGAAATCGTCGAATAACCAAGAGGAAGAACGCCGAACCTGGTGTGGAGCGTGGCTGCCGGCCGGCCCTAGGCCGGAGGGCGGAGACGTGCTTGGCCGCGTCGCTAACGGGGCCGGAGGTGGGCGTGGAGGTCGCATCCAGGCAGGCGGAAGGGGCAGGCGGCGGACCTTCTCCTGCTAGTCCCACGACTCCTGCAAGACAACCACGGGCATCAGCAGCAGCAGGGGGGAGAGCCGGGCCTGGAGGAGAGACCGGAGCCGTCAAGGCGACGGCGAGACAGACGGGGGGAGGGCGGGTTGGGAGGGGGAGGAAGGAGATTGGGAGCTCGAGGGAAGGCTGCCGAGCAAGCAGCGCCAGGGGGATGGCTCCAAGCGTGAGTCCGGGCGGCAGGAGCGGCGGCGACCCGCCGGTGGGCGACGGGCGGTCGCCCATCAGGACGGGGACGACGGGCGAGCTCCCAACGTCACCTCCTCCCGCAGCTAGTCCATCAGGGGCCGATTTGGAAGTCTCCTTTTTATCCACAGATTGTTAGACGACTATATGATAAGTGTGCATAGGATGTCGAAGCCAAAAGAAAAACCTCTAGAAAGCAACAAGATAGCTTTTATTTCTATTCAGAGATTGTTAGACGACTATGAGATTCTTACGGTGATCACGTTGGTATAAACAAACCTAGATAAAACACTCCGGGGCATACTTCGACTACTACATCACAGCACCAATCATCGATGCCTACGAGAAAGCGAATAACGATTGATGTCGAGTTTTGGGAACAATCACTTGCCTCCCCGTTCATTGCAAAACCAAGTTTCCTTGAACTCTAGTACAACCCTCACCGGACCCCCTATAGGATAACTCCCTAGCCGTCTAAGGAGAAGGACAAGATGTTTTAAAAGATACCACAATGAAAAAAAGGGATCTAGCACGACAGGAGACATGAGTTTTTTAACGTGGAAAACCATTCCAAAGACGAAGAGAAAAAATCATGGGCGTCAGCCAGCAAAATTTCACTATGTCGGGTACGGTGCTGTTACAACCGTCGGAGATTTACAACTTGCGACTTATCCCAAACGGCGGTTTTACAATGAGGTATATAAAGGGGTAAAACCCTATACAAGGTAGAATTCGGATCCAACTCGATAACAACTCGTATTGTGATGCTACGCTCTACTCGTTAGAAGTTCGGCCTTTTAGCAGTATAAGTGAATTTGGACCACACTTTAAATAGCACTCCACCTTGAGACATATTTCTTCATGTAGCATAAAACGAATCTAAACGTTGAAACAATAAAGAAAACACCTTCGGCGCCAAATAGTCTCATGGGTTAAACAATGATACCAACTGAGATTGAACAAAACTCAAACTTAGCAACATGAACTGGGTTTGTCATCATATCAGCAGGATTATCATAAGTACTTATCTTGCATACCTTCATCTTACCTTGTGTAACATCACACACATAATGGTATTTGGCATCAATTCATGTTTATTTCTAAATACAATTTTTTTATTTTTATATCTTGTCAACTTATAATATGTATGTAATCTATAAATACATTAGTACTAGAGGTGAAATCCACTTTGGCTTTTGGTTACATATGCACCCGATATTTTAAAAATATATTTCAAAATGTCAAAAAAAAATCTGAAATAAACTTTCGTGGATTAATCTTCACACTTAAGGTGTTCACAACGTCGTGAAAAACCGATATTTTTTTGTTGCTTGCGTTAAACAAATTTAAAAAAATCTCTAGTACACATTTTTTGAGACCAATTTTTTTACTCTTTAAGCAAGTCACAAAAAATCTCGGATTTTCATGAAAATGACTTTCTGAACACATAAATGTTACGATATATTCACAACATATTTTTTAAAATTGTTTTGACATTTTGAAATGCATTTAGTTTTATTCAACACCGGAAGTAGCAAAGAAATATTTTCTTATTCACATATTGTTAGACGACTACACAATAAGGGTGCATATGCATGTCGAAGCTAAAAAGACCTCTAAGAAGCAACAAGATAGTTTTTAGTTTTATTCAGAAATTGTCAAACAACTATGAGATTCTTACGGTGCTCCCGTTGGTACAAATAAATTTAGATCCAACACTCTAGGGAATACTTTGACTACTACATCACTACATCCCACTTTTCCAAATTCAACAATCATGGATGCCTAAAAGAAAGTGAATGGCGATTGGTGTCTTCTGCGTCATCAACACTGAAAAACTGGGATCGAGTTTTGGAAACAACCACCTGCATCCCTCATCGTAGCAACGCCAAGTCTCCTTGAACTTTAGTACAACCCTCACCGGACCCCCTATAGGCAAGCTCCCTAGCAGTCCGAGGAGAAGAGAAAAATATAAGCAAGAATTGCGGAGAAATTCTAAAGTTGCAACACCCAAAAAGGATGGCTACTCGTCGGTCACATCACCATTGAGGGAGACGTCGAAGAAAACTAAACTGCACAAATGACAAGATTCATCTTGAGCGGTTTGGCTGAAACAGGCTAAACAAAGACACATATGGGGATAGCTTCCTTACTCCTAACCCATTGAAAAACATGCCCACCATGATGATGCATAAACAAAGACAGCGTGACGCAGGCCTACACACTACGGGAATCAGGCGCTACGCCGACGGCCGGCGGCCCTCGGGGTAGGCTCAATCCCCCTCGGCGTAGGGGTACGCCGACGGCCCCCCTCGGCGTAGCCCCGTCGGCGTACACGTCCGTCGGCGTACGTGTCTTGCCCGTCGGCGTAGAGGATCCCGTCGGCGTATACGTGTCGTGGGACCCACCAGCTGTCAGAACGGAGTCCGTTCAACGGAGTACATACGCCGACGGCCAAACTAGACCCCCCTCGGCGTATTGGAGGCCACGTGGATGTCCCTGCGGGCCTGGCCCAAGGGAGACGCCGACGGCATCCCCTCGGCGTAGGGGTGGATACGCCGACGGCCCCCCCTCGGCGTAGGGGTACAATATTTCAAATTTTTTTGATTTTTTTTTTGAATTTTTTTTTTGAATTTTTTTTTTTGGATTTTTTCTGAGTTTTTTTTATTTCACTTATTTAACCACTTAATCACACTATAGTCACATTTATATTTATCTTTAACTATTTTTATTTTTAATCTAAATTACTCGTTTCTACTAACACTTCCCGATCGGTCACCCATCCTGAGATTGCTCCAGCCCCAGCACGCTTAACTTCGTAGTTCCTTCCTTGTGAGATACCTAGAAACAACGGATGTGTTGTTGTCAATATTATCCAATCTATCCTGTTAACCTTAACACTTGGACCATCAATGTCACACTATTTTATTTTATGAATTCAAACAATTATTTAAGTAAAAAATAATAACTAATAATAAATTTGAATTCAAATAATCTTTAATTTAAATAATAATTAACATTTTTGTCTTTTCTATTTAATATTGAAAAATTCATATCTATAAATCCGTAAATCGAAATTTGACAAATAATATGTCTATATCGATTAGAAAAATGAGAGAAATTCAAATATGACGTCCATATAATATTTTCCATCATATATAATATTTTTTTTCCTTTTCATTGAAGAAAAAAACCATTTTCCATGTCCGGAGTGTAAAAAATAGGTTTTTTTTGTGAAGGACCTACCACAAATATGTTGCAAAACTTGAGAGCTATAAATTTTGAAAATACTAGACCATTTTATATGCATAAATAACCAATTTGTTTCATATGAAAAGGTTTCCATCCACCTCTTTTGAAGAATAGAAGTTTCTGCCGATTCCGCTGGAAACTGGTCAAATTTGAACTATAGGTACCTCATCGTTTGCTCATGATTTTTGGCAAAAATCATTTTTAGGTACACAAGTACCTATTTCAACATAGATACAACAAGAGTTTCTCAATATTCAACCCCTAGCTACGAACGGTCATGCCCGCCGCCTTGACTTTTTCCTCAAACGGGGTTAGAAAATTCCAAAAAATTCAAAAAAAATCAAAATGATGCGAGACCTTCGCGTGGTGTCATTATATAGGTACTAGTATACACCAAAAATAATAAACTTGGAATACGACAGTTGTGTTGAAAATGTGTTCACAAAAATTAGCTATCTCCTACGAACATTCCTGGGTTTCGGGCCAAATGACGAGTGTTATGGTCATATCCATGGCATAGTTTTTTCAAATGTTCCCATATTAGACACAAACATGCATCTTGGAAGCACGAACAATGTTGACGGAGGAAGTTTTCCTTTTCATTGAAGAAAAAAAACCATTTTCCATGTCCGGAGTGTAAAAAATGGGTTTTTTTGTGAAGGACCTACCGCAAATATGTTGCAAAACTTCAGAGCTATAATTTTTGAAAATTCTAGACCATGTTATATGCACAAATAACCAATTTGTTTCATATGAAAAGGTTTCCATCCACCTCTTTTGAAGAACAGAAGTTTCTGCCGATTCCGCTGGAAACTGGTCAAATTTGCACTATAGGTACCTCATCGTTTGCTCATGATTTTTGGCAAAAATCATTTTTAGGTACACAAGTACCTATTTCAACATAGATATACCAAGAGTTTCTCAATATTCAACCCCTAGCTACGAACGGTCATGCCCGCCGCCTTGACTTTTTCCTCAAACGGGGTTAGAAAATTCCAAAAAATTCAAAAAAAAATCAAAATGATGCGAGACCTTCGCGTGGTGTCATTATATAGGTACTAGTATACACCAAAAATAATAAACTTGGAATACGACAGTTGTGTTGAAAATGTGTTCACAAAAATTAGCTATCTCCTACGAACATTCCTGGATTTCGGGCCAAATGACGAGTGTTATGGTCATATCCATGGCATAGTTTTTTCAAATGTTCCCATATTACACACAAACATGCATCTTGGAAGCACGAACAATGTTGACGGAGGAAGTTTTCCTTTTCATCGAAGAAAAAAACCATTTTCCATGTCCGGAGTGTAAAAAATGGGTTTCTTTGTGAAGGACCTACCGCAAATATGTTGCAAAACTTCAGAGCTATAATTTTTGAAAATTCTAGACCATGTTATATGCACAAATAACCAATTTGTTTCATATGAAAAGGTTTCCATCCACCTCTTTTGAAGAACAGAAGTTTCTGCCGATTCCGCTGGAAACTGGTCAAATTTGCACTATAGGTACCTCATAGTTTGCTCATGATTTTTGGCAAAAATCATTTTTAGGTACACAAGTACCTATTTCAACATAGATATACCAAGAGTTTCTCAATATTCAACCCCTAGCTACGAACGGTCATGCCCGCCGCCTTGACTTTTTCCTCAAACGGGGTTAGAAAATTCCAAAAAATTCAAAAAAAATCAAAATGATGCGAGACCTTCGCGTGGTGTCATTATATAGGTACTAGTATACACCAAAAATAATAAACTTGGAATACGACAGTTGTGTTGAAAATGTGTTCACAAAAATCAGCTATCTCCTACGAACATTCCTGGGTTTCGGGCCAAATGACGAGTGTTATGGTCATATCCATGGCATAGTTTTTTCAAATGTTCCCATATTACACACAAACATGCATCTTGGAAGCACGAACAATGTTGACGGAGGAAGTTTTCCTTTTCATCGAAGAAAAAAACCATTTTCCATGTCCGGAGTGTAAAAAATGGGTTTTTTTGTGAAGGACCTACCGCAAATATGTTGCAAAACTTGAGAGCTATAATTTTTGAAAATTCTAGACCATGTTATATGCACAAATAACCAATTTGTTTCATATGAAAAGGTTTCCATCCACCTCTTTTGAAGAACAGAAGTTTCTGCCGATTCCGCTGGAAACTGGTCAAATTTGAACTATAGGTACCTCATAGTTTGCTCATGATTTTTGGCAAAAATCATTTTTAGGTACACAAGTAACTATTTCAACATAGATATACCAAGAGTTTCTCAATATTCAACCCCTAGCTACGAACGGTCATGCCCGCCGCCTTGACTTTTTCCTCAAACGGGGTTAGAAAATTCCAAAAAATTCAAAAAAAATCAAAATGATGCGAGACCTTCGCGTGGTGTCATTATATAGGTACTAGTATACACCAAAAATAATAAACTTGGAATACGACAGTTGTGTTGAAAATGTGTTCACAAAAATCAGCTATCTCCTACGAACATTCCTGGGTTTCGGGCCAAATGACGAGTGTTATGGTCATATCCATGGCATAGTTTTTTCAAATGTTCCCATATTACACACAAACATGCATCTTGGAAGCACGAACAATGTTGACGGAGGAAGTTTTCCTTTTCATCGAAGAAAAAAAACCATTTTCCATGTCCGGAGTGTAAAAAATGGGTTTTTTTGTGAAGGACCTACCGCAAATATGTTGCAAAACTTGAGAGCTATAATTTTTGAAAATTCTAGACCATGTTATATGCACAAATAACCAATTTGTTTCATATGAAAAGGTTTCCATCCACCTCTTTTGAAGAACAGAAGTTTCTGCCGATTCCGCTGGAAACTGGTCAAATTTGAACTATAGGTACCTCATAGTTTGCTCATGATTTTTGGCAAAAATCATTTTTAGGTACACAAGTAACTATTTCAACATAGATATACCAAGAGTTTCTCAATATTCAACCCCTAGCTACGAACGGTCATGCCCGCCGCCTTGACTTTTTCCTCAAACGGGGTTAGAAAATTCCAAAAAATTCAAAAAAAATCAAAATGATGCGAGACCTTCGCGTGGTGTCATTATATAGGTACTAGTATACACCAAAAATAATAAACTTGGAATACGACAGTTGTGTTGAAAATGTGTTCACAAAAATCAGCTATCTCCTACGAACATTCCTGGGTTTCGGGCCAAATGACGAGTGTTATGGTCATATCCATGGCATAGTTTTTTCAAATGTTCCCATATTACACACAAACATGCATCTTGGAAGCACGAACAATGTTGACGGAGGAAGTTTTCCTTTTCATCGAAGAAAAAAAACCATTTTCCATGTCCGGAGTGTAAAAAATGGGTTTTTTTGTGAAGGACCTACCGCAAATATGTTGCAAAACTTGAGAGCTATAATTTTTGAAAATTCTAGACCATGTTATATGCACAAATAACCAATTTGTTTCATATGAAAAGGTTTCCATCCACCTCTTTTGAAGAACAGAAGTTTCTGCCGATTCCGCTGGAAACTGGTCAAATTTGAACTATAGGTACCTCATAGTTTGCTCATGATTTTTGGCAAAAATCATTTTTAGGTACACAAGTAACTATTTCAACATAGATATACCAAGAGTTTGGCAAAATAAAGATCTTTTTTTAAACACACACGCAAACGGCCTGCGCATCGCGATCGAGCAAAGAAAAAAAAAACAATACCTACGCCGACGGCACCCCCTCGGCGTAGGGTTAGTTACGATCGAACGGGAAGAAAAAAAATTTCCTCCACCTACGCCGACGGCACCCCCTCGGCGTAGGGTTAGTTTTTTTTTTTTTAAAACCTCACACGCGCTCACACGGTACGGTCTAACGCGGGAAAAAAAAAATCATTTACCTACGCCGAGGGGGTGCCGTCGGCGTAGCCTATCACGTAACGGCGCGTTCAAAGGGCGTAACGGGGCATCCCTACGCCGAGGGGGATAGATACGCCGACGGTGCCCCCTCGGGGTAGCCTCCAGACGCCGAGGGGGAGGAGACGCCGACGGGCAGGCGGAGGGCCGATCCTACCGGCCACCCTACGCCGAGGGGGCCGATAGTTGGCCGTCGGCGTATTGGACGGCCGTCGGCGTCTATTGGCTCTCCCGTAGTGACAAGTTCCACTTTGCTGGTCTTCGAAAATTATGTTTCGTTAGTAGCCCTATGGTTTGTACCTTTCATTTAAAATAAATTATGATTGGCCTAATAGCTTGCTCCCCTCGATCGTATTATAATTTTTTTGAATGTGATCTAAAAGTACGATCCAATTTTTTAAAATATGATATAATATTATGTCAACCTCATTAGAAAAGAATGTTGATTCAATTAAATCCAGTGTTCGTTCATAATTTCTTTTCTATTGTTGGATGCACATTCAGGAAGTTAGAGCGTTTAACAGATATTATGCTCACTTATATGTACATGTACATCATGCTGGTACATGCCCTTTTTTTGGCTTGGTTACTTTCGAATTGATTTACAAAAATGACACCTTCTAACTAAGCTTGGGATTACTATGATGAAATAGGTGTCAATAGTTGCATAAGGTGTATAATCTTTCTCAGCTGCATAGTGTGTGATCTCAGTGGAAACCTCTAGAAAAATAGAGAAGAAGCTGCCACATGCTTGACGCTTTCCTGGGATTGTGCTACACATCCATGGAACTTGTGCGCGGATGTATCGGCTCCATATGGAGTAGAATGAGGGAATGTGGGGAGAGCTTGATCGAATAAATGTTAGCTGGCGCCAAGAAAATGTTATGGGCGTACGATGATGAGGCAACACCGTTGGCCAAGACAATCGAAAGTATACTGCTATATTGCAATGACAGGTCGAGAATGATGCATACAAAAACTGATCCCTTGGGCATGTATTCGTACCATGTTCCCATCACATGGAGATCAACAACGCCCCCACGAATAAAACCACACCCAGTCAGCCTGCACTGGTCCATCTTCATCAGCTCACATGCATTGTATAATGGAGCAAAGTAACGGAGGACCACGTGGTGAGATGCTCCAGCAAGACCAGGGCTTGTAATGGAGCAAAGTCTGCCGGCTTGAGGGCGGAGGGGGGGGGGGGGGGGGGGGGAAGTAAACGTCTCATATCAGCCTTGCTGATGTTTCTACTGGTAATATTCGGTTAATGTAGACCATTAATGAAATCTATACATTATATGTATGAATGCCATGCATGATAAGATGTAGTAGATTCGAACATATTTGTATGTCCAAATTCTTCAATGCCTGCTATTGTAGAATATTTGTGCGGCTCGCTCCCAAATTTTGCACGTGTGATACATGCTCCTTCTATTTCTCCAAGTAAAGCTCTTCGTAAGGCAATAAGGTGCAGAAATATTAGTAGAGAATATCATAAGATCCTTCCACTTACATCAAATGGATTTTTTCCAATAGAACTATGGAACCCCTGAGCATTTGCGGTCGAGTCAAGCAATTCTATTGGCTCACAATCACAATAAATTTGTCCACTACCTCGCATGAACCTAAGAAAAAAGAAAAATAGATCTAAAAAACAGACCCAAATAAAGAAAAACATAGTAATCTTTGAGGAATTAGGAATAAAATATATTCTTATTTTGGTACAAGAAGAATTGGAACAAGAAAAAGGAAACGAACGCTCTTTTTATTCATTTCCGGCATGAACCGGAAACTCTAATCTGGCTGTTGACTACATGCAGAGAACAAAACAAACAGATAAAGTTTTACAACACCAGATCCTCAAGCTTTTGAGATAGCTTTCTTGCGCCTTTGCTGAAGCCTAACATGGATCATAGGAAGGGTACTAGCTATTATGGCATATCTAAAGTTGGACTACCGGTGAATTAGCTGGCATCTGGTCCACCTGGGGTTAGAAATGTCTCATATGTGCCTAATATATACAAGAAACACATATATGAAATCTGAAAATGAATACTTGGAGCCATATTTTTGTCGGTTTCATGTATCCCAAATCACAACGAATTTCCAACGAAATTGTACATTGTGTTGAAATATTATGCAATGTTCGGAAAAATTTAACTGATGAAATAACATCACATATGCACTTAATCTAACAACATATAACAAATTAGACATATCTACCATATTTACGTATGGACCAAATATTGCAAATACAGATAAAAGTAACACATACTGTGTTATTTTTTGATAGAGAGTATATACTAATATCGAGAAAATACTAATTACATCCAGCCTCCGCAACAACTGAAAGCCCTAATGGCAGGACGGATGCACACAGCAAAAAAAAAAGTTCCGCTATAGAGTTCTAGTCCTTGCGTCAACAGCACAACCACCACCAAGACAAGACCAGATGCCCAAGGATTCAAAAAGTGACTCCTCCAAGAAGGAAAAGGTGCATCGGCACCTTGATCCCCCGATCGTAGATCTTGGGTTTTTATACTGGGATAATACCCGCATTCAAAACAATGTCTAGAATAAGTCCATTTCCAGGCACAACCAATAAATTTCATACCTTGGATTTTTGGCCTGAAAGATAAGACCTTGAATTTCACATGTGCTCTCGCTCCCACTTACATACCACTTCTACGAAACCTGAAACTCCAAGAAAGTTCCTTCACGTCATAGTATCCAATCACCGTGACATTCTCTGGCTGTGATTTCACCATGGATTAAAAAAATCTCCTGATGGCAACAAATAGCAGAGCTTCGCGCCGTTTAGAACCAGTGGGCACGACCGAATTCCACGTGATTCAGAAATCTACACGCATAACACACCCATGGGAGTTTGCTGGTGGAACCTTATGAACCCGCCGCTCCGTCTAGAACAGAAAGGACAGACATCCGGCGGATCTTCGTCTTGGCGCAATAGGAACCCTTATACCACCTCCTTTATTCGAGCTCACCAGCAGGCCCCCATGCCGCAGAAGGATGGCGAACAGATCGCGCGAGTTAGGCACATGTGACAGTTACAGGAGGATGGATGCATCGCAGCGTAGGCATGTGCAGGAGCGCCATCATCGTAGGTTCCGTGACGTCATCCCGTCCATTACCGCATACCGGCCCCTCTTAGCCCCATCCAGGGCTCCCTACAGTGTGCTGACGGACGCCGCACATGGACGAGCATCGCTTCCCGCTTCCAGACCTCCACCTGTGCCGTCAAAGAACCGAACCGCCGCACGAAGGGAATTCCGCAGGCTGCACCAGCCCCACCCACCGTCTTCAACAGCCATGGTGTGGCAACCAGCGCCATCACCAGCGGCGGCAGTGGCCGGTGGGGGAAGATAGGGCGTCGGCCTTCTAGATCAAATAGGGGTCCTTCGGATCCGCCCTCGTGCGGGGCGACCCGGCATTCAATCTCTTCGGGGTGGATGAAAAGAGGATGCTTTCGGGTGTGTACTTGTCTTGGCCGGAGGTGCCCGGAGATGAGAGATCAGTTGTTCAGAATCCCATAACTTCAATTACTATCCATAACCGTGTTGACAGGAAAGGCTATCTCCACACCTTTAATGTTGTTGTCCGTATTGGTGAATGTGATGCAGATGTGCGCCACCGTAGAGAAAGTAGTCGAACGGTTGGCGAGGATGTAGTCAAACATAAGTGAGTAGTCGTGCCGTGGCGCTCCCCGAAAACCTTATTGGTCCTATCTCAATGAAAAATTGCAAGGTTCGAGATTTCGGTGGCCTGCTCTCTTAGACAGCTATGCGCGCGGTTGTTGGGATAGGGAAGTATCGAAGCAGCACAACGGAAGTTATTTAATAGTGGCGAGATAGAAAGTATGTAACTCGTTTGTTTTGTTCTCGCCTTCATAGCCCGAGGACATACAGAGAACACAAGCGCCACACGATGGAATGAACAAGGCACTGTTGTCGCCATGTGCACATATAGTTGGTGTACCAACAGAAAATTTAATCTTCTAACAAGACATGTTCTAATTCGAACTCGATTCACGAACGTGTGTGATGAGGGCATCGGAGGAGGAGTGTGCGTGAACCAGATCGTATGTTCACTCACTTAGGCCAGCTTGGTTCGCACTATTCTAACCGACTAACAGTGTAAAATTCTACGGAACTACGATGGCCCCGCAAAAATTCCGGTGGATTTGGCGGACGTTCCAATCGGGACCTTAGTGGAGGTAGAACAGGTCGAACACGCTCTCTACTCATAATCTGAGACTTTACTTAGCCCCGCTTACTATATAAGTATACTAGTTTAATGCCCGTGCGTTGCCACGGGACTTAAAAATAGAGACTGGTTAATTGTGGTCTTTTATTTTCTGAATGTGTGTATCAAAAATAATATGTGTGTGAATTCTGACTACATATTAAAAAAAACTCTTATCTTTATCCTAAATTGTCTCTTTATGGCTACCAACATGGACGACAGTCCTTGATTTAATGTTACCTAACAGAAAAACATGCTTCAAAGAATGCAGAAAATACAATCTGAAGGTTTGAAAAGTTTTTGAAAAGGAAAGCATGCTTCAAAGAATGCAGAAAACACAGTCTAAAGGTTTGAAAAGATTTTGAAAAGGAACCGCCAACCTTGATACAAGATGCATCTACCATGCTATTTATGTTCGTTGCCAAATTTTACTCATAGCACAAGATATTTTTCACTACGATTCAGACCACAAATAAAATCTAGCTAGTGTAAAAAGTTTGCTATTACTATTCACAGGCTGGTTTGTCTTTACATCATAGGGTTCTGAAGTGCAGCAAATATACTACGTAGCACATATTCGTTTTTATTTTTTCATAATGCAATCACCAGTGCAAATTTTCTCCTCATATATACAACACAAATTTTCTTTTTATACTACTTACCAAGTCATGGTTCATATTAAGAAATAAGACATAATTATTGACATCCAAGGCGAGTAAAACCTCCAAGAAGTGTGTCATTTTTAACTGAAGCAAATGTTTGGGAACCTATTTCTTGTTTGGCTCCAACACTGATAAAAAAAATTGATACATTAAATTCAAATGGATAATAAATACGTTGCAACAATTTGACGAACTGTACACACATCCCATAATGATAAACCCATAATCATTTATTTCTAAGAATCATGATACGCCAATATTTTAAGCACAATATTTATCATGGAAGAAGTATTTGTACCATGTGGTCCGAGCCTCGGACTTTGTAAAAACATGTGATTTAATCTGTCATATCCAAGTGTAAGGCAGAAATCATAGTAGCCAAAAACACTTTAAATTGGACGTCCATTCAATTAGAACGGAACATACTGGATGGGATGGCTAGCGGGTTATCAATTATTCTCTACAGTTCTGGATCTTTCGCGCACACATAGTGCAAAACAATTTTAGGTAAATCTGTCCCTTTTGTTTGCAGAGATATCTTTTTTTTCTTTGAAATTTTCTAAAATATAAATCAGATAACAAAGTTGTGATTACAATCATTCAAAGCCGATTTCGACGCGCAGGTCGGAACCGAACCTTGTAAAACCCCACCACACAACTCTCTACGGCCTAATTGGCAAAGATCATGAGCGACGGAATTGTACAATCTGTTAATTTTCTTAAGAACCACACACCGATCCGGAGGCTTCTTCAACTTAAAATCAGATGCAATAAGATGGATTTCAGAACGATCAACACTTTCCTCTTTAAAGGCTTCAATAACAGCAGCACAGTCGGTCTCGATGATTAGGTGCGTGGTAGAAAACTTTACTGCCAACTTGAGTCCTTCTAAACATGCAATTGCCTCACCGTATGCGGCGGAGGGGCACATAGGAATAAAGTCCCAGGCTGAGCATATTATCTGCCCAGAATGATCTCTCAGGATGGCACCCCAAGCACCAATATTCATATCCTTTGAGAAACTTGCATCAACATTGCATTTCACCCATCCCTTCTTCGGTAATTTCCAAAATTCTGTTTGCATAGCATGTTTGTTTTATATTGTGCACCATATTACCTTCCGAGTCTTCAATTTTCTTCTTTCCTTTTCGATCTTCGACAACCTCACCTCTTGACAGGCCCTGCAAAGTAACTAAATAATTTTGTAAGTACCCTATTGAGTTTTGGACAGACGCATCACCTTTGCCAAAAATTACATCATTGCGATGATACCAAGCACGCCACCAAATGAACATCATTTTGCTCCTTTGATCTTGGTTTAGACTGTCAAGGAGGACAAGGACCCAATCCGGACCAGAGAAACTTAGTTTCTCTTCGTGTGGGAGACTCCAGCTAACAGACAAACCTTGCCTAAGAGCAAGGGTCTTTGTGCAACGCATGGTCGCATGGTAACCAGTTTCATTCTCCATACCACAAATTGTACATGTCGGGAGAATATTTGGAAGTCTACGACTTCTATTGACCTGGACAACAAGACTATCTGTAGCTAGCTTCCAAGTGAAAAATTTTACCTTGGGTGGAACTTGGGACTTCCAAATTGATTTCCATAATTTCCTATCCCGATTTGTATTAATGCTAGTATTTGGGGAGCTACCATTCCGTAAGTCTAGCGCCAAATTATAAGCACTTCTGACCGTGAATAGGTCGTGTCGTTTAGGAGTCCAGGAGATGAAATCATCTACTTCAAAATTTGGTAGACGTAACCTGAGAATCTCATCAGCATCATAAGGCGTGAATATTTTCCGCACCAGATCTTCATTCCAAGTATTGTCCTCATGATTAATTAATTGGGCTACTCTTCTAAGTCTTGAGTTGTTCAGGTTAGATGTGATCTTCATGTCACCTCTAGGAACCCAGTTATCCCGTCAGATCCTAACTTTCTTTCCATCGCCAATCCGCCAAATGATACCCTTTTTTAACAGCTCTAGACCATACATAATACCTTGCCACCCAGGAGATGGGTTTTTTATGAAGGCCGTATAGCTCTCCAAAAGGATAGTATTTTGCCTTTAACAGCCTCGCACACAAACTGTCCGGGTGAGCGATTAATCTCCACGCTTGTTTCGCTAACAACGCTTGATTGAAAAGTTGAAGATCTCTAAAGCCCATTTCCTCCCTGTCCCTTTCTTCTTGTAATTTTGTCCCAGCTCATCCAATGCATGCGTCTTCTGTCTGTGTCGTCTCCCCACCAAAAATCTCTTGTAAGTTTCATAAGATCCTCACATAGGCCTGTAGAGAACTTAAATACACTCATGGAATATGTAGGAATTGCCTGAGCCACAGATTTAATCAAAATCTCTTTTGCCCCACTTGATGAATATTTTTCAGCATAGTCAGAGAAGCGCTTTTTGATTTTCTCCTTAACTGGCTGAAATTTCGCATCCTTCATACGTCCATCCGGGACCGGCAGGCCTAGATATTTTTCCTCAAATCCAACAGTTTGGATATTAAGAATACTTGCCACCACTTGTCCTGCTTCAACATAACACTTGTTACCTAGGAGCAGAGAACATTTTCCTGGACTGAGTAACTGACCCGTGGCTCCCTCATAATTATTCAGCACCGACTTCACTTTTTCTGCTTGATCGGCATTTGCTTCAAAAAATAAGAGACTATCATCGGCGAAAAGCAGATGAGAAATACCTGGACTATGTATGCAAACCCTCAGATCTTTTATCTGACCCATATCAATTTCTCTTTGGAGCAGCCTTGACAGCCCATCGGCGACAAACAAAAACAGATAAGGAGATAAAGGATCCCCCTGTCTGAGCCCTCTAGTAGGGGTGAATTTATCCAAAATCTCCCCATTGAGACGAATTGAATAAGTTACTGTTTTCACACACGTCATAATCCATTCCACCCATTGGTTTGCAAAGCCTAACTTAACGAGAATCGTTTGAAGATAAGAGCAATCCACTCGATCATACACTTTCGCAAGATCAAGCTTGTAAGCGCAAAATTTTCCTTTCCCATCGCCACTTTTTTGCAGGGCATGAATGCATTCAAAAGCGATGAGAGCATTATCAGTGATTAAACGTCCCGGGACAAAGGCACTCTGCGTTGGAGCGATGATCTCCTGCAACAGAGGTCTTAATCTGTTTACTAAGCACTTGGAGATAACCTTATAGATCACGTTACACAAACTGATTGGTCTAAAGTCTCTTAGGCAGACCGGGTTCTTTATTTTTGGAATAAGAACAATCACAGTGTCATTTACACCATCAGGCATGACACCTTTTCGGAAAAAATCTTTGATCGCTGCAATAATATCATCTTTGAAAACACCCCAGTGACGTTGGAAAAATCTAGCAGGGAAACCGTCTCTCCCAGGCGCCTTCAGCGGTCCAATCTGGAAGAGGGCGTCACTAATCTCCTTACTAGTAAAATATGCACAGAGCTTCTCATTCATATCATGGGAAATTTGAGGAACAACATTATCAGTGATAGCTTCAGGTTTAACTTCTTTATCAGCTGTATAAAGGTCTTTGAAAAATTTTGAGGTCAAAAATTCCATTTCCTGTTTATCCTCAGTCATGGTGCCATCCTCTTTTTGCAGGTGTACAATAGAATTCTTCTTGGCCCTCCAGGTAGCCTTTTGGTGAAGGAATTTAGTGTTGCGATCTCCTTCTTTTAGCCAATTTATTCTTGACCGCTGCCTCCAGTAGATCTCCTCTTGTTCAAGAAGTCTATCCAGTTCTCTTTCCGCAAACTGCTTTTCGAGCTGGTTGTGAACCGAGAGGTTCATATTAATATGATGTAACTTCTTTCTCAAGTTCTCAATACGTTTTGACACACATCCCACATTTTTCTTACTCCAGGACTGCAAACAACCCATAACACCCGAGAGGTTAGCAGTAACAGCCCCAAGATCATTTGGTTTAGCATGACCCTCCCATGCAAATTTTACCTCTTCGGCTAGGCTTTCTTCCCTCTCCCAGCACACCTCGTACCTAGGGGAACGACAAGGCAACCTCATAGCAGAATTTTGGTCAAGCTTAAGAAGAATAGGGCAGTGTTCTGAAACGGACGAGGTAAGATGACTTACGTAGATTTTGGGATAGATATTCGACCAGGAAGGGGAGGCGACCACCCGGTCCAATCGAACTTTCACATTCCTCTTTCCACTTTGTTTGTTGTCGAAAGGGCCAAGGGGTCCCAGAAAACCCCAGATCATGTAAATCACAATAAAGATAGAACTTCACGATAATCCAGCATTTGTTTTTCATTTCTCGTTCTCTCCGAGAAATGCTCACTTTGCCACATTGCTTCATTGAAATCACCCATCATAAGCCAGGGCAGGTTCAACATAGGTTTCATTTTTTTTAACAAATTCCACATATGGTGTCTAAGATGGGTACTGGGCTCACCATAAACAAATGTGCACCTCCATTTTATTCCCTTTTTTAAACCATGAATGATTACATCAATAATTCTACTATTTATTTTGAACAACTCGACTTCTAAATCTTCATGCCAGAAGAGGGCTAGACCTCCCCCCTTCCCTTCCTCTTTGAATGAAACAACAGTTTTAAGACCAAGCCTCCAACGGAGACCTTCCACGACATCTTTTCTCTGTCGAGTCTCTGATAAGAATACGAGTTGAGGGCGGTGAGTGTGCACGAGGCGCTCGAGCTCTTGAACTATCCGGGAATCGCCTACACTCCTGCAGTTCCAGCCCATGGTCGTCATGGCTCCTGACAGGAGCGATCCTTCGCGCCTGTCAGTTGACCAGCGGCCCCCTGGCTAGTTGCCTCCTCATCCACCCCATCAACGCCTGCTTGATGCACATCAGCGACCCTTTGCTGCACCTCTGCACCCTCTTGCTGCACCTCCTGGCTAGCTTCACCCAGTCCCTTTGTCCTCTTGTCACTGCCTCCCCTCATACGAATGATGAAGCTCTTGCTTCCATCTTCCATACTTGTATCTTCCGAGGCTGGGCATTTGCCCAACACCTGATTCTTCTTATTCATGAAAGCCGAGGCTGTGTGTGCAGCACCGCCCTTCAGTTCAGCATAAAGACTCCCATCCTCCCTGAGGCACTCCAAAATAGGAGGCACGCTAAAGACCCTCCGCTTGCTGGCGGTTCCCGGCGCCTCCCGCGCTAGCGTACCACCAGCACGATGCATGCCAACATTCCTCTTCGACTTGTCCAGCTTGCACCTTCCACTACTAGAGATTTGCTTATAGCAGCATATCCTACCACAGGCGAACAAGGAAAACCATGCGCCTGGGCTAATTAGCGCAGGTGAACAGGTAAACGGTGCGCCTGGGGTAAGCCTGTTACCCCAGGCGAACCAAACTCAGGAGCGCCTGGGGTAAAGTGTGGCAGGGCCACCACCGACGCCCCCTGGCACTCTTCCTTTACCCCAGGGGAATGGCATACCGGTTCGCCTGCGGTATAACAAATACCCCAGGCGAACTCGGGAAGAAGCGCCTGGGGTAAAAAGTGGACTGGGGTAGCTCCCATTAGCGCAGGCGCACGACATCTCTGTTCGCCTGGGATAATGAAACGCCTGGGGTAGCACCCCTTAGCGCAGGCGCATCCCATGCCATATTCGCCTAGGGTAATATTTGTCCTCAATATAAGTGCGGCCAGCCACCCACCACCACCCCTATCCACCCCACTCACTCACTCACTAGTCCAAACTCGACCCATTAGTGCTCCTAGCTCAATCCCCCACACCCCTCCACCATTTTTAGCTAATTTAACCAATCATGTTTGTTATATTTTAGCTAGTATGCTACCCCACTTTCCCTCTTCCAAATTTCTCCACTAGATCTACTAACCGGACACTAGATCTCAGCCACAAATGCACCACTAGCTACTTCTAGATCTATCACTCTCTTATCGGTCGTCTCTCCGGTGATCTTCGACGTCGTCATCGCGTCTATATATTTTGCATTGTGTGTCATCTTAATAGGTGCGTGGGATTGGTCGGTGGATGAGAATTCGTTCTCTTTTTCATTTTATTGTGTTGCCATGAGGATGAGTTGTCAATGTTTTGCCGAAATGTTGATTCATTTCCTTTTCGGCAAATTTCTGGCGCTCCGCGTTACACCTTTTGTAGGAAGGTCATGCCGAAATTTTCCGTGAAAACCAGATCTAGTTAATGAAACCTCTCTCTCTTGCATTTTGTAGCAATGGTCATTGCGATGAGGACAAGCGTGGTGCATAGGTACGTGCGACGCGCGACGGCCGAGATGCATCGAAACAACCGCACCGAGATAGAGTGTCCGTGTCGGAAATGCAAGCTGGGGTATTTGTTCAAACCAGATTCTGGTAATGTGGAGAAGCACCTGCTCAGGTATAGTTTCATGGAGGGCCACACTAAGTGGATGGATGATGATGAAGACGATGATCACGTCGAGACCAATTGGGCGGCGACATGTGAAGATGATCAGGAGGAGTCTGAACATGGCAATGGAGAGGACGAAGAGGCTGTCGACGAAGACGACTATAATGAAGAAGAAGGGAGTCATGGTGATCAACAACATGAAGACGAGGACATGAACACTCCGCTAACTTCAGTCGTGCGGGACCCTCATGTTCAAGATCTTCTTCTCAAGAACACGTCGACCGACGCCAGACGTAAATCTAAGATCACGCAACTAGAGATAGACTCTGCAACTCCATTGTATGATGCAAGTCGCGGGACGGAGGAGTCACGCTTGAGAGTAGCTCTGGATCTTCTAGAGATGAAGGAAAAACACGGATGGACCGACACAAGCATGGACGATCTTCTGCGATACCTGAAGACGCACTTACCTGAAGGGAACACATGTGCTAGTAGTCTACAGGAGGCCAAGAAAATCGTGTGCCCCCTCGATTTACCGCACACAAAATACCACGCTTGCGTCCGTGACTGCATAATTTATCGTAACGAGCACGCGGACGAGATCAAATGTCCGGTGTGCGGTGCTGATCGTTACAAGAGGGGGACGAAGAAAGCTCCTAGGAAAGTTGTGTGGTACTTTCCACTCAATCCCCGTCTGCAGCGGTACTTCGTGGACCCCAAGGAAGCAAAGCTCATGCGTTGGCACGAGGACAGAAAGAAGGCGGTGCTGAGCGATCCAGAACGTGTTGAAAAACCAGTGCTAACACACCCTTCGGATGCACGTCAGTGGAAAGCATTAGACACATTCGATGAAGAATTCGGGAACGACCCAAGGAACATCAGGCTTGGTGCGAGCACCGACGGTCTCAATCCGTTTGGCAACCAGAGCAGCAAACATAGCACCTGGCCCGTGTTTGTATGGATGTACAACCTCCCCCCGTGGCTGTGTCTGAAGAGGAAGTACATACACATGAGTATGCTGATTCAAGGGCCGACCCAGCCAGGGAGCGATAACAACCTGTATCTCGAGCTATTGAAGGAGGAGCTAGACACGTTGTGGGAGGAAGGGGTGGAAACATGGGACGCCTTCAAATAAGAAACTTTTCGTATGAGAGCCGCACTGATCACGACGGTGCAGGACTATCTCGGATACGGATATATTGCGTGTCAGGTGTGCCATGGACACAAGGCTTGTGTCAGGTGCATGTAATTTACCCCGTTTCTACAGCTACACAAGGATCCCTGATCTTCTAAAACCGTATACATGAGGCATCGAATGTGGCTACCATAGAACGACCCGTGGAGAAAGCGCGGAGACCTGTTCAACGGTAAAGATGAGCTCGATCTACCTCCACACAAGAGAAGAGGAGAAGAGATCGATACTCTATTGAAGAATTGGAAAACGTGTCCTCCGTCGGGAAAGGTACAGAAGCGGAAGCGAGGAGAGAAAAAGTGTCCTCCGCCAGAAGGACCGCTCTTGGGGGTATGGAAAAGGAGGTCCGTGTTTTGGGACTTGCGGTACTGGCCAATCCTCGGAGTGCCTCACTGCCTTGATGTCATGCATATCACGAAGAATGTGTGTGAGAGCTTGCTTGGCACCCTGTTCAACATGCCAGATAGGACCAAAGACGGGCCAAAATCAAGATACGACCTGACGGTCCTGAATATCAGGAGCGAGCTTCACTTACCGCCTTCTACGCGTGAACAGACGGAGGAGGACGAGGATGAGGTGGAGGAGATGGACGACCGCAAGCGGAAAAGGGCTATGAAACACCAAACTCACCGCCTGAAACCCTCTTGCTTCACTCTAAGCCCCGACGAGCTCGCGCAAATATTCACATGCCTCCTCAGAGTGAAATTTCCCTTAGGTTACGCGGGGCTGATAAGCAGATACCTAGACGCGGAGAAAAAAATCTTCAGCGGGATGAAGTCTCATGACTGTCACGTGATGATGACGCAGATACTTCCGGTTGCAATCAGAGGGATAATGGAACCGCACGTCCGTCAAACGCTCACTGGCCTCTGTAACTTTTTCGACGTCATCACTCGGAAGTCGATAAGCGTGAAGAAACTCGGAAGGCTGCAGGAAGAGATCGTCACCATCCTATGCGAGCTTGAGATGTACTTCCCACCTGCCTTCTTTGATATTATGGTACATCTCTTGGTCCATATCGTGGACGATATCACCAATCTTGGGCCGGCATTCTTGCACAACATGATGGCGTTAGAAAGAATGAACGGGATCATCAAATCATTCGTTCGTAACAGGGCACACCCGGATGGAAGCATCGTCCAGGGATTTATCACCGAAGAATGCATCTCTTTCTGCAAGAATTTTCTAGGCGATGAGAAGCCAGCTATTGGTTTGCCCGCAAACAAGCACCTTGACAGGTTCATGGGGGTAGGCCACAACACTGGCAAAAGGGTAATGGACGCGGACTCCTGTGGTCGGAGAGCCGACTTTGAAAGGGCCCACCTAGTAGTGTTACAACACATCGACGATGTCGACCCTTGGATAGAAGATCACAAAACCGCGATAAAAAACAGTGCTCGCAGGCCGATGATGGAAGATGAGATATTTAGAGCAGACAACTCCTCTTTCGCGACATGGTTCAAGAAGCAGATTGATGCTGATCCCCCGCCAATGACATGTCAGAAAGATAAAATTGTATTGGCCTTGTCATATGGCCCTGCGCCCAATCTGATGACTTATCAAGCATACGATATCAATGGGTACACATTCTACACGGAGGAAAGAGACAAAAGTAGCGACTATCAAAACTCGTCTATAACGATGGAATCTTACACGGGCGAAGAGATTAGAAGATACTATGGAAAGATCGAGGAAATCTGGGAGCTTGACTACGTTGGGGTAAAGCTGCCGATGTTCCATGTCAGATGGGCTACAAACGTCACGAAAGAAGAAGAATATTTCACCACTATGTCGATGTCTGAAGCCAAGAAACCCAAGTCCAAGAACCCCACCGCGCAAAATGAGCCCTGGGTATTGGCTAAGCACGTGGAGCAATGCTTCTTCATAACTGACCCAGCAAAGCCTAGTCGTGTTGTCGTAAGGAGAGGAAAAAGGGTCCTCGTCGGAATGGATGGAGTCGCCGATGAGAAGGACTTCGACGGCTTAGTCGGAGACCCGATAATGGAAGAACCCGGTGAAGACGATGCACCATACACCACAAGAAGAAGCAGGACCACACTACCTAGGGCAGGTCTTCCATTCACAAGAAGAAGTCACGATATGGCGGTCACGTATTCAACATCGACCAAGAAAGGCAAGAGTAAGATTGTGACGAAAGGTTGAGAGAGGGAAATACTCGCGATATGTGCGATATAACATGCTAATTGCTACTATGTACAATGTGTTTTCAGAGAGAAACACTTGCGGTATCTCGCTAAATCAATCTATTTACGCTCGATGCGACACTAAATATTTTTGCACATGTTAACTTTCATATGTATGTAATTTTTAAGTGAAAAACAATGTGGGAGCCCCATATAATAGCATTCGTATTGCTCGATGTGTCCCGGGCCGGGGTGGGCTGTGTAATTTAGAAAATCTTAGCACAGGCGCATATGTGTGAATATGCGCCTGGGGTAATCTTTATCACAGGCGCTTCTGACAGAACATGCGCCTGGACTAAGGCTATGTGGGCCCGCGCAAACCAAAACCCTACGAATTTTAGCGCAGGCGCATCTTCTAGGTTATGCGCCTGGGGTATGGCTCTGTGGGCCAGCGCATAACAGGGCATCAAGCGAAGCACATTGGTACCGGTTTGTGATACAAACCAGTTCTAAAGGGTCTGTCCCCTGGGCCCCACTCCGTGCAGCAAATGGCCACAAGGCCTTTAGGACCGGTTTGTATACCGGTTATACAAACCGGTCCTAAAGGCCTTGCGGCCATTTGCTGCACGGAGTGGGGCCCAGGGGACAGACCCTTTAGAACCGGTTTGTATCACAAACCGGTTCTAAAAGTTTAGCGCAGGCGCATTTTCTAAGTTATGCGCCTGGGGTATTGCTCTGTGGGCCCGCGCATAACGAATCTCTACGAACTTTAGCGCAGGAGCATTTTAGTTTTGTTCGCCTGGGGTAAAGGGTAGCGCAGGCGCATATCACTCATTGTGCGCCTATAAGTCCTCGCTATGCAAACCCCCCAGCCAGCACACTTCCTTTCTCTCTAGATCCTGCGCGTCCGCACACTTCCTCTCGATCCCCAAACCGCACGCCGCCGTCGTCTCTCTCATCGCACGCCGCCGTCGTCGTTGTCGAGCAGCAGGAGGAGGAGAGGGAGCAGCAACAGAAGGAGGAGCAGGAGCAGCAGGGGAGGAGGAGCGGGAGCAGCAGGGGAGGAGGAGCGGGAGCACGCCGCGCGTCGTCCCTCTCATCGTCGTCGTCCACGCCGGCCGTCGTCACCCACGCCGCCGTCTCCCACGGCCACGACGAACCCAGGTCAGCCCCCCCCCCTCTTCCAACGCCCGTGTGCAGTAGTGTTGCTTTCCCCTGCAAACTACCCCTGCATCTAGACATCGATCGATGTCCATGGCCCTGCAGTTCGTAGACTAAATAATCAAATTTGATGTCCATGGCCCTGCTACCGTGCTTTCCCCTGCAGTTTCTGCTACCGTGCCCTATACAAACGCATGTATAATCATATTCCACCGAATGATGTCCATGGCCAAATCAATAAAATCAGATGCACATCCAAGTGCTAATTTATCAAACTGTTAAGTGGTAGACTGAATAAAATTCATAACATGCTTGCAGTTGCTTGCATATGTGTTTTTCTCAGCTTACTTGTTTCTAGTGTTTGAAAAAATGCTGCTGTTGCTTTGATAAATGCTGCTGTTTCTAGTGTTTCAAATTTAGTCTTTGCTAGAAGTACTCTAGTGAAACTATTAGCACAAGCAATAATTTATCTATTCCAATATGTTCAGTTTAAGTGGTTTAAGTTACTCCAGGAAGCAAGTTCTAATTCTTGCTGAAATTTTAGTTAACAAAGTTTGCATGACACAAATTGCATGATGACACAGATATATGAATTTCCTGGGAGTTTTTGTGCCATGTGATGGCAGCAATGCAAAAAACTGTTTTTGTGGCCATGTGTGCATTCAATTTATGTTGCAGGTACATCGAGTGCCAATGTTTTGCCGGAACGTTGATTCATTTCCGTTCCGGCGAATTTCTGGAACTTCGGCATGACCATTTATAGCCGAGGTCATGCCGAATTTTTCCGGTGACTAACCGTATACGTTTTGTCTACTGCTAGGCATGTCTTCTTCTACTACGGATCCGGATTTATTGGACCACTACATCCTTATGGCCCGAGAGTCGCAAGAGGAAGATCGGACACAAACTGACGAGCTTCCCGAGGTCGAGCCCCACAATGATGACGGGCTCACCGGTGGCGAGGAGGAAACCACTGATAGTGGCGCCGGGGTCCCTCAGGGAGCAGCACGACGGGAAACAAGCGTCGGAAGCGAGCTCCAAACAAGGTCGGCACCATTCGAGAGAAATTCACGGAGGTGGACCCTTCCAGTGGCACGCCTGTGATGCCATTGGACCTTGTGAAGGGGTACTTCCTGCAACTTGGCGCGATACTTCGAGATGTCGTCAATGTCAACGAGCCGACTCTCAAGAAGAAGCCAACTCTACGCGCCCAACTCATCTCGAGGCTGCACGCGCGGTACGAGTTCCCTCCCCCCTACAACAACGAGAATCTGAAGGGCAACCTCGTGAACAAACTCGCCCTCACTAGATTCACCAAAGCCCTAAGCAATTACAAGACTATGGTGAGGGCCATGATTAGGGAATCGACACCATTCGAAGAGATTCATCGCCACTTCCCGCGGATTACGCCTGATGACTTCAAGACTTTCCTAAATAACGAGTCGCTTGATTTCACTAAGAATCAAACAGAATGGGGGAAGGAGCTAGCGTCGAAGAACTTCGGTCACCACAATCTCGGGTGTCGTGGCTACGACGGGAAGGAGCCAGTTTGGGCGAAAGAGGACCATGCCTACATTGAAAAAGGGATTGAGAACCCTTACGCCAAGTATGCCCATGACCCGCAATTCAAGAAATTCATGAGGTCGAGGTACAGAAAAGTAACTCCGACCGGGGAACTTGTCTCCGACCCGAAGATGGTGGAGGGTGTTATTTTGGTCACGGACGATAGCGTGAAGAATGTTGAGAAGCTAGTGGTAAGAAATTTACCATTTCATGCAACTCATCATCATCAAGTCCATGATTTCATTCTAGTACGAAACCATTTCCAAACCGTTCATATGTTGCTTCTGCAGCTAGAAGAACAACAACTTGAATCTTCCTCGTCGCAGACGTCGACGGCCAAAGTCGCGTGGGATAAGCCTTTCATCAGGGGGTACAATAAGGCTAAGAGCCAGGACCCTCTGAAAAGGCTGCACTTAGGCCGTATCACCGGCGGCGGACTTAATAAGAAGCACGCCAACTATGGCTTGGCTGAGCCCAGCACTAAGGAGTCGCGGGCGGCGAAGAAGAGCGAGGAGACGGAGGCGCTGAAGAAGAAGGTACATGACTTGGAAACAAACATGGAGAAGAAGATTGAGAAAACGGTGGGGCAAAAGATGAATGCGCTCATCCCCGCCGTATTTGAAAAAAATATGTGGCTACATCGCCGGGGGCTCACAGGGGCCGTTACCGACGTTCAACATACCGTCGATGTTGGTCGTGCCCGCCGCGGCCGCTGCCGGTGGTCTGTCGACGTCGGCCGTGCCTGTCGCCCCCACTGTGCCCGACGCGCCTGCCCCCGATGGACCGTCGGCCGTGTCGGGCGCGGCCACCACCCCGTTGCTCGACGAGCCCATCATCACCTGTGGCCCGTCGACGTTAGCCGAGCTCAATGCCCTCACGATAAATTATTGACCGTCTCAAGCTGTAGCCAGTTCAATATAACCCTACTCTCTGACCTATATATCCATGCATGTTAACGCAGGCTGACGCGACGGGATGCACCTTCCTGCTAAAAGTGGGCAGCGAGTTGAAGGATGTTACAAAGGGGAGCATCTTGCAGCCACTATCCCGCAAGTACCACTGCAGAGATATACCGGCCAACGAGCTTCGGGTTCGCGTCGATCTGGTGCTACCGGGATTCGAGAACTTGTATCCTCCTAATCAACCCGCCGATGCCGACAGCGAGCTGAATCTCGGCCAACTGGACAATCAAATCTTGCTATGGCCGAAAGCCCTTATTCGGCTGAACACGACGTCAGGGTCGGCGCCAAGCCAAGCCATGACCGTCACCACTACACCGGTTGCGCCCGCGGCAAGCCAACAAGAAAAGGTCCAACATGGCAATGTCCTCTCTCCACCTCCGGTGGATCCTCCTCCTCCCGAGCACGAGACGTCCAATGACGAGCAACATCACGAGCATGAGACCCATGACCACTACATGGATATTGAACTTGCTCCCATTGACGATTTCATAAATCAGTTGGATGGCGAGAAGCCGGTTCCTACGGAGTTACCCGCCAGAACTCTTGATATCCAGAAGAAGGTAGATGGCGGAGAGGGCGGTTCTTCTGAGTTACCCACCAGAAAACCAGATATCCAGAAGAAGCTAACCTATTCCCAAGAAACTCCCGAGGAGCAGACGGCCTTTACGGCTCCACAGCCTACGCTGGTTACCCCGAATACACTCCGTGCTACGGCCGCGGAGGCGGTAAAACAAAGCGGCACTCCCATCTGCTTGAGGCCGAAGAAGAATCGGGAGAGGCCGGTAGCCAAGAAGAAGAAAGGTGGTGCCTCCTCTAGTAGCCAGCCAGTGGCCGCCCGAGTCCTGGACCGTTTGCCGCCCGTCGTCCCGTGGAGGAAGGTGCATGAGATAGGTCAGCCGATACTGCCGCCAGAGGTTGTCGCTGTCATGGGTGGTGACATGAGGACCATCCACGACGGGATTTTGTTCAAAGAGAATGAACTTCTACGTGAGAAACATCCCTCCTACCCGCTATACGTGGTCAAGGTGCCCCGATCTGTGGGCTTTGTGGATTCAAATCCCGCAGAGGTGTTCTTCATCAGATACGAAGACATATTCAGGGTCTTCCACTTGGGAAAGCTCGACCGAAGCATTGTCCGCCTGGTATCGCTCAGCATGGCGCACGATATGGTCATGGAGAATACCCCGCACATCGCGATTATGGACCCCTACTACATGAATGAGGACTACTTGCGGTCACATGCGGACCGGGTTCTTATCACGACTTACATAACGGGGTTTTTGATAGATAACAAGGATAAGAACGCCATTCTCATGCCATACTTTCCCAAGTAAATAGTCCTCTCCGCTTCACGTCGTTACATTCTTTCTAGAATCTCCTTAGTATTCCGATTGATGATATTGATGTCTTGTTCGAAATGTTCTGCGCAGAAACGGAGGATGCGTACTCATCGTCATGGAACCGCATTGGTCGCAATGCACTTATCTCGATGCGGGTAGGGCGGTGCAGAAGCACTACACCGACATAAGAGTTGTTCTTAATAGTGCCCTCAACGGCTTCGCCGCCGATTTAGGCAAGCCCCTAAAAAGGGAGAAAATAGTCCGAGGTGCCTACGTGTGCACCCACGTAACAAGCTTCCCCTGCCTCAAGCAATCGGAGCAAGAATCTGAGTTGGAAGTTTGGTATGTCATCTTTCAGATGAGGGAGTACTTAAAGGATGCCCAACAGGCCCAGCTACCAAGTCATCTCCGAGACCTGACCACAAAAATGGCCAACACCCCCGATGAATATGTGCGGGCTGAGTTCCGTCGCATCCAGCGGAGGATCTGCACGATACTCTCGTCGGATGTCATCAGTCGGGGTGGCTTGTTCTTCCACGGCCATGCACCACCGAGCAACCGTGACATAGAAGCACACCTACGAGAGCAACGTGACACACGGACATTCAACACGCTAGAAGGCGTTCGTCCGTTCCCGCCGAGACTATAGGATTGACAAAATGTTAGTATACACTTGCATCATATAACTTTTAGTCCTTTATTTGTCGTGTTTTATTCGTAAACCTTGATGCTTCTATTTTTTGATAGTTATTTGCGGTCTATTATCACTTTCGATGCTAAACTCGTATTTTTGTCCTATGCACAGATGACATGGTATGTTGTGTATGTCGGTAGGGTTCCCGGAGTCTACGACGATGGGGACCAATGCCGGAGACAGGTGCACGGTTTCAGCGGCAACAGCTACAAGGGGTACAAGACCATGGTGGAGGCGGAAGCTCGATACGCCACTTACCTAGCGAGAGAGAAGACGGAGAAGACGAGGGCCCGGATGACCACCTTCGCCATCGCCGTGCTTATAATCCTTGTACTCCTAGTGTTGATGCTACTTGTTGTTTTGCTTGTCTAGATAACTAAACTATCGATTTGTTTGAACTATGTGTACTCCTCTAGTGTTTGAACTATGCTTGTAACTAAACTATCGCTTCGAGACTATTTGGTGAAGATCGAGACTATTGTTCGAGACTATGTGTTGATTATCGAGAATATTTCTGTTATTTTGCTGTCATTTTCATATTTATTTCTGTCAATTTGCTGTAATTATGTTATTTTTGTTTCTTTTATTTTTTGACACAACAAAACCATACCCCAGGCGAATAAGAAATCATACCCCAGGCGAGTCTGTACCCCAGGCGCACAGTGCCTGTTCGCCTCAGGTAAAAGCCTTACCCCAGGCGCACAGGGCTTGTTCGCCTGGGGTATGTCAACTTACCCCATGCGCATTTTGTGGTTCGCCTGCGGTAAATCATTACCGCTGGCGATGTGGTCCCAGGCGAACCAATATTCGCCTGCGGTAGCATAATTTGGTTCGCCTGCGGTAGCCTTTTCCCTAGTAGTGTTCTCTGCCCATGAATCTTCTTCTTTACAGCTTCACTTGCATTGGTCACCTGTTCATCAGTAACAGCAACCTGTTTCGCATCATCAATGACAGAGAGGTTAGTGACGGCTGCAGCCAACGCATCATGGATCAACGCCGGGACTGCCTGCACCTCCTCCTCTGTTTCAGCTTCAGTATCATGCTCACGTGCATGGTGATCTTCTAAGGCTATAGTACCCAGCGTCCTAGACTCCGGGGCCAGCTTCCAGCCTGTGCTCCCCGGCGAGTAGTGCAGACTCCTTTTTATCTTCTTGTCTTCCGCTGGGACATAGTAGCTGCGGTGCTTGAACCGCCGAAACGGTGAGGCTCGCTGTTCCTCGCAGTACCTGACATACTTCTCCTCTTCTGGCAACAAACATGACCTCTCATCGTGTCCAAAAATTCCACAGAAAAAGCAAAAATGTGGTGCACCTTCGTACTTCACCTCAAAACGTCTAGGCTTACTTTCATCCTTACCAACAATTGGGATCCAACGCTTGATGGGGTTACGGACATCGTGCTCAACTCGGATCCTCAGAAAAGAGGCCCATACATGGCCTCTATTATCTTTCCCGACCTCCCGGACGTGACCCAGAAACTTCTCTCCCAAAGCCTTCCCCCATTTTAGAGTCATCATAGACATGGGAAGGTCGAGAATTCTCACCCAGATTTGCAGAATGTTGATTGGCACCTCTCGGGCTGGTGACATACCATCATACTTCGCAACAAGGAAGGCATCATTCTGGTACAGCCACGGCCCCCCTTTCAGAATGTGGTTGTTGTCACCTTCACGCTCCAGCACGATCAAGAACCTCTTCTCTCCTATCCCCTTCTCCTCCATCCCACCATGCAGCTGCCATATTTGACGCAGACGAGTGAACAAACCAGCAGTATTGAACATTCTTACCGAGTCGTATCTACCCACAATGATCCATGGATTTTTCATCTCCTTTCTTGCCTCCTCAAAATCCACCACCAGGACATCTACATCTTCAGCTTCCTTCCTGTCGCACGCCTTGCCTGCGGCCTCCTTCTTCCTGGCCCCGGCAGCAATAGCCGATGCCATGAGCTTCTTCTTCTCAGGGGCTGTTGCACTCCCAGCAGCACCATGCAGAGCATCAACACGCACAACAGCCGGTCTTTCAAACACACGGCGGCAGGAGGGGTAGTGTTTTCCCCTGCACCACTATGCTCCTCTACAACCTTCTTCTTCCCATCGGCAATCTCCCTCATCTTGTCCATGGTATTCTCGGGTGGTATCAGTGTGTATTTAAATTGATGTGAATAGCCTCCACCCCCCTTGTCTGATATATATCCAGGGCCGCATGTACCTAATGCCAAAATTTGTAATATTGGAACAGATAATTTCCTTGCTTTTGAATCCTCATCCAGCATGTTCATTCATGAGAACACAAAGAAAACATTCAGATTATGACAAAAGTGTAGAAAATACAGGCAACTATTCTCCCGTTGAAGCTGATCTTGCATATTTTCTTTTCAAAATATCGGTATAAGAAGATACATATATATAGGGAGGCCAACACTAACTGAAGTTTGTGTCTTCAGAGTACCGTGAAGTGCACAACTATGATGCAATGCGGAACTTATGCATACCAATCTGTTGGCAATAAAATGTTAATTACTAATATAATATAATGAAAGGACGTACATACGACAATAGGGACATTCATGGTATAAATTAGAAGCTCCATCGCGGTTCAGTGATGATGAGTGATGAACGCTATGGCGCTGCCTCCGGCTCTGACCGATGTGTCTACTTCCTAGATGATTTATTCCCACAATGGAGCACATGAATTACTAGCTACGGGATCCCTGCGCCGAAAGCACCAGTTAGTCTGCAAATCCACGATGCCCCCCGTGAATGTCTTTTTTAATAAAATATAGCCAAATTTATCCGGAAGCGTGGATACTTCAGACCCACGAATGCAGAAACACAGGAACAGTAGGCACCAATGGGTAATGCTTGCCTTGGATATCATGCAAGTGGAAGTAGTAAAATAAATACAGTTCCATATTTTAATATGGCATGTCATACTAAATATGTCTAGGCTATTCGTGTAGAAAATAAAAATCTAAAAAAAATCGACAATAATATTCTTCTTGACAATGAGATGTTAAAAATGAGGTACTGTTCTACCTTTTAGACTACAATTCTGAAAACAAACTCTGATATGGTTTTTATCAGTTTATAATTAGATGTTTGGAATTTCAGGGAAAGCGGGTCTCAACTCCTCTTTTAAAGAAAACTTGCCTAAATAGAGAATATTAAATCAGTCAATAATTTCGGCGTAGCGGAAATAGTCAAGCAACTTGTTGAATTGGTTAATATCATAGCAGGTTGATAGATAGTACTAATGAATACCGAATATCTGTGCATGACCACAGTTTGGATGAACGTTTCACAAGAAGCAAAAAAAACCTTTACGGTGGGAGGTTTGAAGTGAAAATATACCCGCTTATGTTAGGTAGATCACTGCATGTTGCGTACAAGAACAGTAAAATACAAGGATATCTATGACACTCAAATCGAACCAAATGGAAGAGATAGTCGGCATTGACAGTGGCGGATCCAAGGGGGGGCGAGGGGTGGGCGGGTGGCCAGGCCCCCGCCATGGTTCGGCCCCCCTTAATCATATGCAGCAGGGGCTAATGTATTAGTTCTAGTCTAATCAGCTATTAGCAATACATAGGCTTGGTCCAAAACAGTTCACCCCCAAGGCCGAAATAACTACGACATGTAAAAGAGGGCTAGCAAAACGGGAACGACAAATCCATCGGTTGGTCCCCGGCCTCACGGCTCGCATCTTAATCACACGTATACATAGTTCTGTTCGACACCCTTTTCCTGTACATATTTACTCCGCCTCAATCGCCTGCCCGGCGCCTAGGTCATCAAGTTGGTTGTGCATCGTCGCCGGCCGTCGGGACTCAGGACTCTGGTGTCTCTACAATTGGTGACGGTAATTTGCAAAGGTGCAGCCCCATCGTCTCCGTCAACCGTCGACTACAACCTGCCACGCGCCACACTCAGTTCCAAACCAACCGAGTTGTGGGACAGGTGATAACGCTCTATGATCTGCTCCTAAGGTATCATCGGCAGAAACACCTTTTGCTATAAATATTGGAATTGCTACATGCTAATTTGAAACTATGATCTAATGATTGTTAATTGCTAGTTTGATTTCTAGTACTAATTCTTTTAATTATTTTGTACTAACTAGAATGTCATAATTTGAAACTATGATCTAACAAGACATGAAGACGAAATCGCCATGAATAAGTAATATTTCAATCAAATTGGTTCTCTATAAATCCAAACAAAGGGATAGAGGTCATTGAGCAAGCTACGAGACATAATGTTTATATTCCCAACCCCGAAGATATGCAAACTTCCGTTGAAATTTCTTGTTAAATAAAACATCCCATCAAAATACTGAGTAATTTTATGAACTCAAAAAACAATTTAGAATCGAAAATGCGAAATATCATTAAGATCCTGGAAAGTGATAACAAAAGTGGGGTATTTTAGACTTGGTATATTGCTTCTTATGTTTCTTGTTTGGCCATTGTCTTCTTCGCCCCCTATGCTCAAATCCTGGATCCGCCATGGGCATTGAGTACCTGTACTGTAGTTACCAACAACTCGTAGCTCCAAGACTCGTAGTCTCTGACAAGATGTGTGTAATATCTTGTACAGGATTCAAAAGACCATAAATTATGTCGTTAATTGATGGGCAAGAAATCACCTGAAATGGTTAAGAACCCACTTGCATAGATGAATGCAGGAGCTCGCTAAACAACCTAGCCCGTGCACTTTTAATCAAACATATGGTGTGCAGATGATACACGTTGCTCTGAAGATCACAATGTTTTCTAAATGATTGCCAAGCATCAGTTGTCTTCTCTTATGCAACACAAAGATGCAGTTCTTGTGGTAAATATCTCATTGCACTGCACACAAAGGCCATCAAATTTTGGGCAAACACCAAGTCACAACACATATATATACATCGAAATTTTAGTTCACATAGGCTAGTGGCCTATTCTAAGTCATGCAAGGAATCACTTGACATCTGCTGCTTTTCAACACTTACTTTCAGAAAATAAATCTGCGGCTTTCAGATAGATAGCATTTGGGGTATCTTTTATTACTGGGCCTCTATTTTTAATAAGTCGAGTGCACAACATTCTCTGAATGTGTTCTCATGCCACCCCTTAATCTGGAGTACGAGAATGAATCGCGAATAAAATCTTTTCTTCACACTGGTGTGTTCCTCAATTCACTCCTCAGGCTGCTCATAAACACAAAGAAGAACATTGTTAGAACTCTTAGTAGCAGTAAGCTCCCCTCGCCCACTAAATTTGATAAGATCTTCCATCAAACTTCTTGATCTGACACCAAAACCGTCCACTAAATTTGACCTAACATAGGGATTTACTTGTAATGTTTAGACTTTGAGCATACAAAAAACCCATGTGATTTTTTGGAAGAAGCAATCAACTAAACAAATGGATTACACGTAGAGGCATTAGGATCTGACCTACCTTCCGTGAGATGTTGCCCTCTGACTTTAGGAATTCTTGAATGGACTGTAGTGAACAGAAAATTGTGGGCGAAATTAACCTGTATGAGATCAGAGCTCGTCAACACTTGCTTTGATGGGGAAATTAACCTGTATCTAATGAGGACTACAAGGGAGGAGTGGACAGGGCCGCTCGAGACACCATACTCTAAGGCACAACCTCGAGGGAAGAGCGGAGATACAAGATGAGAGGCAGAGGATCTCAGCTAGGCAGCTCGCCCAGAGACGTCAAGGTGGCAGGGGAGGCAGGCCCCCGATGCTGACAGGATGCGGCTGACGATGGAGATCTTGTGGCGTGAGGGCAGCCGGTGGCGTCAAGCTCCGTGCGTACGTGTGTGTCGCCGGCAGCGTCCAAGGATGCGGGGCCGGGCCCTAGGCAGCGGCGGCGCTTTGACGCAGGAGAGGCGCGGGAGGGTTGGACCCTAGTCGGCGACCTGTTTTTCCCTCTCCAACCTGCTCATGCAATTCGTCGGGTTTGAGCTGTCCGCCAAGCTTCCAGGACGTGTGGGCGTGCGTGGCGGCGGCGTCCTACATGTGCCTACCATGCGAAGATCTAGGCGGTGGCCTCGGCGTCCTTGACATCCGCCATCCGTCCGGATGTGGGGACCCTGTGTCTTGCAAACCAGATAAGGAACGGCTAAATTTGATAGTGTGCCGATAAAATTGGAAACAGATAATTTGATTTGATCAGGAATTAATTAGCGCTAATGAAGGAAAGCGTTGGCTAATCGCGTGGGAGGGCAGACCATCGAGGGGACGTACCAATGTAAGTTGAAGTCCCAATTAATCTATACTATAATTTGTCTTACTGCCGTGATGGTACGTTCAACGAACGTTGGTTGGTACGTCGTACGTGCTTTCGCTCCCCTGATACGTCATAGGTAAGGGATCTGATAGATATCCATTGGCTGTAACGGAGTCCAACACGGATACTACACGTACGAGCCAACGCACAACGATCTGGTAGCTGATCGATTTGGCATAACATAATTGAACCGGATACTACGTACTACACGCCAACGCACCGCCCTAGGCATGCCTTGATATCACAGAAACGGAGGCAGGTCGGAGGCACCCACCAACCAGACGCACGTCCAGCCGAAGGCGTGATTGGTCGCGTAGGTCCGATCAGCATGCTCAGCGGAATCACTCTCGTCATTGCACCCATCATGCGGACGGCGCCGTCTCGAGAGCTGTCGTCCGAGTCGTCTGTCGTCCTCGATTCTACTATGCAATTCTAATCGAGATACGTCGGCTGGTTGCCACTCGCTGGAAGAGCTCCCCGAACATGATGTCGAGCCAGCCCTGCCTCCTCCGTGACGCCCTTTTGCGATGCTTGGACTATGGATTTGTCCTTGCCCACTAACATGGATCATCCGCTCATATCCGAGCTGGCGCAGATCACCGTCCATGCTGGAGTGCGCAGATAAGGCGACTCGCGGAGCCCTCCACGAGGGGAAGAGAGATGGAGGAGAAAGTTACGGCTGTGTACGGTACAACGTCGTGGAGTCCCATCAGATCAGTCGGCGACCTCTCCTCTCGAACGTGGCGAAAAGACTTGAGGAACGAAGTAGTTCCAGGATGGTGATCGTCCATTCATTATGATGTGGAGTGCGGGGTCCAGGGCAGCTTCGCAAAGAAGTTGTAGCACGTGTTCGTCAACTCGTGGGCGGCATCCAGACGGCGTGCATCTTGGCAACGACGTGATATGGTAGAAGTAGAAGACCACACAACAGGTTCTGGTTCTGGAGGACTGTCGGCAGCCTCCCCTGGCCATTTGCTGCTACTTCGGCGCTTCCATGCCTCTAGGAGCAAGAGGATAGGGAGAGTCCATGTGCATAGGAGGATGTGCAGGTGGTAAGTGAGTTGCTCGCTCCATTAACCTAGCTATCGAGTTGTGCATGCGTGACGAATTTATTTTCATATTATTATGTCGTGTATAACTGGATATAGTTAGAGCAAATAAAGTTGCTAGAACTCCAATATAACCAATTTAACGTGGAATCCAACAAATGTGTTAGATGTATGTGACAACAATATATATACTAACTAAGTACATATGGTATCTAAGCCTATGTATCTGTTTCGTGTACAATGCCCATCATCCAATCATCCATGCGTGAGGCTAAAGCACAGGAGAAACCACCGGATAAGAACAAACAATTAAACTAAAAAATTCACACCAATATCTAAATTTTTATATATCTTCCATCCAAACACAATATTTAAACCAATTACATAACTTGAAAACAAAACTATTAAACTTACATATTGGAAGAAATGGATAAGAATAAAAGTGTTATTTATGAATTGAGCAGGGCGACCGAGCGGGTAAGAAGGCTTACTTCCCATTTCTTCTTGAGAGGAGAAATTAGCTGAACTGGCTGGTCGCCTATATGGTCATTAATGATGACAACATCATCATGCAACTTTTTCTTGGAACCGAGCCAGATGATTAATGACGACAACATCATCGTCCAACTTTTTCTTATAACCGAACCAGCATATCGTCAATGAGGCCACGAACGACGACGACTTCATCACCGATCTACACTCGGACACCATGGACATGCTGCATTACGAATTCTATTCTCGAGAAATGCAAGATCTTTGGCATATTTGGACGACAAGGAAACAAGAGGGGGAATGAGAGGATGTCGATGAGTAATTCGGGGGGTGGGGGGTTATAATGCATCTCATCTAACATCCCACCACACGTCCATTAGGAAGTAAGGGGTCATTAGTCTGATCTTTACCGCTTTCATGTTTTTTCTCCCATTGCAACGCACGGGCACATTTGCTAGTAGGTAAAAGAAAAGGATAATAGTAAAAGATAAGGATGCATGCATTAAGAATAACTAACAAATCTAACAAACTTAAGATAAGCTCCATGCAACATTATAGTTGGAAAAAAAAATAGTGTGATGGCATTCTTCTGTAATTATGTTGAAGTGTGACACCACCACCACATCAAGCTTAATAGTAAACATACGCCATGCAAGACAAGTTGAACGCGTCTTTTAAGATTTTTCAAAATTTGATAGACCAAATGAGACCAGACCACATGTTTGTGGAAATCATTTCTACCTAGCTACCTACTAAAAAAATCCAGATTTTTGGAAACTTTTAGATACGAATTTGAACTTTAAAAAAAAAATCTACGCTCTATGGAGCCCGAGATCGCAATTTATCCGAGATCCATATGTACATACTCGACCTTTTGATAGTGCTAGTACGCGCGCCTTATTACCATTACTTAATGATGATGATGCACGCTATATCCTGGATCGACGCATGCAGATACGGATGTCGATTCCGGTACTGGATTAGATCTGCACTTACTGAAAAAGCCGTACAATTAACGTCATGATAATCATTATTAGTACTGGCTAATTAACTGGACTAATCCTTGCTCACCTGACGGCCGTGGTTGGTGCATATGCTGAAGAAAAAAACAAAGCTAGAAACAATTTTAATTAACCAGTGTCAATTAGTTTATGGCCGCCAAAACCATTGCCGTCCTTGATGATCAATCGACACGAGCGTGATGGATGGATGTGACCCATGGATGGATGGATGGGGTTATCGTGGTTTTCTAATCAACCGCGATTTCAGCAGGATCACGCAGGTACGTACGTATCCATACCGCTAATTAATTAAGACATCCAGGATTATCTCCTCCATTACTTTTTCCCAAGGCACTAGATTATTAGCACTTTGCAAGGTAGGAGAGTAAACAGCTGTAAATTATTCTGGTAAGTACTAGTACTTCGAAAGTGACCGGAAGATAGGTATTATTTCTAGATAAGAAGTGATCAACTGCATGTGGAGATATATCCATTAACTTTAATTGATCTGTTGCAAAAGACAATACTCCTTTAGTTAATATATATACTAGTATATCTGACGTATTTTTATTTTTATTGTATGTTGCTTTATTAAATTGTAACTGAATATTAGCTATAAACCTTACAACATATTCAGGAAGCTGGTAGCTGACACTTTGCACCCCCTGGTATATATCCAACAAAAGAAGAAAAAAGAGAGGAGTCGTACTCACTCGAAGGACTTCATATTCCCATTAAAAAAATTGAAAAATACTTTCTAATAGTAAGAAATCCGAGAAAAAAATTCAGATGTACATCCTGGCAATATATGTTCGCACACAAATTTTCCCAAAAAAAATGATGTTTTGTGGATTGGGTATAAAATTGACTTTTCACAAGATCTTTTAATCCTTTTACACATGCTACAATAATGTTTTTTTCATGAAAGTTTGTGTGTGGATATAGAATATCGGGATGTACGACTGATTTTTATATTCTTTACATTTTGAAATGTGTTTTCGGGAGTCTGCGATCAACCATGGATTACTGAAAATAATGTCGTCTCTCTATCTACCTAGCTCCTAAAGTAATTGCATATTCAGAAAAATATCCCCACGATTCCATCCATATGATTAATTATAATACGTCATCAACTTTGATGATATGGATAGTATAGAATACTAGCTACTAGGTGCCTAAAGCTATAGTAATGGTGTGGATTGTCCAAATGCAATGTACCAACTAAAAAGTTACCGTAAGACTAAGATAAAAAAGTATTGGCAGAGATTTTTCTCTAGAGAGATAAGTATGCCCGTAAAGAAACAAGTAGCGTCAGTGGGCGACATAGAAACTTTTCGATGGAATGCATTAGCACTCTTTCATTGTCACACTGTTCATCTGCATACACTAGTTGTTTTAATAACTGGTCATATTTTTTCTGAAATTTGTTCAATATTACCTTTTTCTTTTTGAGGATATTTGTTCAATATTACCGAAAAATGGATAAACATATGTTTTTTCCAGGGGACGCGTTGCATATGCTTTTAAAGAAACGACCGTAATAGGCAACAGAGCGGGCCGATCCCTGGCCAGGCCCTACTTGAAGGCGGCTCATCAGTTCTAGGTCCACACCCCCATTCGATCGAAACAGATAGTGCACTACGTACTATCCCCAGGCCACCACATCCGGCCCACGGATGACCTCAGGCAACTCATCGCCTCACGGGTTTCCACACCTTGAAAATGTTTAACACCGTGTCATACTTGTTTTATACTCCCTCCTATACCCTCCGTTCCATAATATAAGATGTTTTAGCTATTTCACATGTTGTCTAGATACACACTAAAATAAGTGTCCATATACACTAAAATGTGTCTAGATACATGTGTATGTATGTGAATATGGAAAAAGTCTAAAACATCTTATATTATGGAACGGAGGGAGTACTAAGTTAAACTTTGTAGACGCCCTCCATTCCTCTCGCGCGCGGGCGCTGGACGTGAGGCGCAGTGCACGGCTGCTCACGGCGCGTCACTTGTCACGGAGAGAGAGTGGTGGGAGAGGAGGGTACGATGGGTTCTTTTTTCTTTTTCTTTTTATTATGAAAAATGAATTATCTCTTAAATCACACATTAAAATTAAAATCCGTTTTCATGGTTGAACTAGCTGTGCTGAGATCTGTATAACTAGATCTCATATTGATATGTTTAGACGGAATTTTTTTTGCAACTGCCTAGAGTATATATGTTGCATTGCCTAATGTTTGGGCACGGGCAGTGCACTAGCCGGCACTGCACTGCCATCTGTTGCACAATGCACTGCCGGTATTTGCACTGTCTTCTGCTGCACAGTGCAAGTGCACTACCCAAATTATCCGAGGCAGTGCACGGAAAAAAAGAAGGCAGTGCATCACCGCAAACTGAAAAAGTTGTGCACTGCCCAAGTTATTTGAGTCAATGCACAGCAAGAGAGAAGGCATCGCATCATCGCAAAAAGAAAAGAAAAAATAGTGCACTGTCCAAATTATCCGAGGCAGTGCACCGCAAAAGAGAAGGCAATGCATTACCTATCTGAGGCAGTGCACCAAAAAAGAGAAAATCAGTGCACTCCTCAAATGATCTGAGGCAGTGCACCGCAAAAGAGAAGACAGTGCATCACCGCAAAAGGAAAAAGTAGTGCACGGCCCAAATTATCTGAGGCAGTGCACCGCAAAAGAGAAGGCAATGCATTACCTATCTGAGTTCAGTGCACAGAAAAAAAGAGTAAAGGAGTGAACTGCCAAAATTATCCGAGGCAGTGCACCGCAAAGGAGAAGGCAATGCATTACCTATCTGAGGAAGTGTACCGCAAAAAAATAGAAAATTATTGCACCGTACTCAACAAATGCAGAAACATAGTGCAATCTACCCACTCCGGGCAGTATACAAAAAATGTTTGTCGAAACATATCCGTATGGGATCTTGTTTCAAAATCTCGACGAGACTAACCCATTCCAGAAAACGGATCGTGATTTGCACACTCGGTTTGAAAGATATTTCATTTTTTTGTCTTCAGATTTGAACGAGAAAGGAAAAAACATAAACAATTAATCACTCCGTACGAGCAATAGAGAAGGAAGCAGCGAGCTACATATGTCTGGCTTCCATGTGGCTGTGAGAGACAGCGAATGCGTTCGGGGAGCTCCACTTGCTGCGTGTGGATGCAATGACGCGCGTGCGCTCCGGGAAGGCCACATTTTCCTAGTAATTCGGAACTTTGTACTAAGCGAGCACACACTTTATCGATAGGAGGGAGTAGATCAAATGCCGAGATGCCGAACTTTAAATTAATAATACCCCGAACGATGAAAGTGTACGTGAACCCAGCTGACAATAACACAGTACACACACAAAGGAAAAGAGAGGTGCCGACGAGATTACAAGTGAACACCAAAGACGATCAACAGTGAAGAGGCAAGAACATAGAGGGGAAGATGTGTTGGGCCAGAGCTCGTCGAGACCACGGCCACACAAACACACACAGGACACCGCCGAGACCAACTAAACCATATAAGGTAGCACTACCAGTAGAATCATCACCACCACTATCCACAAGACTGCAACTGGGAGGCCTCTAGCAGGAACATCGAGGTACAGGACAAGGTACAAGCATGGAGCTCAAAAGAAAACCACCTCCGAGAGAAACCCTCCGTGAACTCCAAGGCGACATCTTCAAGAAGTACACGACGTCAAAGCGCCGCCACCGCCCGAATCGAGCATCTTTTATTTTCATCTGGAGCGTAAAAGGCCGGAGAACCCGCTGCTATGCCTTCAAGAAGGGGGTGACGATCAAGACCGTCGTCGTGTCCCAAGAAGACCCCAGGAAAGTGTTTCCCTCGGAAAACACTCATCGCCTTCTACATGGCGCATCGAACATGGAGAGATGACACCCGGTCCACCGTCACCGCGGGTCACTAGCCAGCACAACGCAACCCTCATGGCCCTGGTTGCCAACCAGCATATGAGTTCTTGGCACGCTAAACAACCAAAGGACTCAAACCGTCAAGGGATGCAGTCCTGGCATCCTAGGTTTGCCCACCGCTAAAGAGGGTGAGACGAGGAGCGAGGCTCCACCACCAAGTCAACCACCGGACGCCTCCATGGAAAGCCATGACACCATACCTTGCCCAGATGCAGAGGAGTACGAGAAGAAGGGCACGGGTCCCCTTCCACTTCCCTATCTCAGGAAGCCCAATTATAGCCGCTGAACTCTACTTGTCTCCCAGAAGCCTCCACGCAGACGATCCGCCCGAAGCATCGCCGCCACGCTATCAATGGCCGAGACCGAGCAACATAATCGAGGAAGAGCACCTCCAACCCGGGAGACCCAGCACGGACTAGATCGGTCCCAAATATGCCCGGGACCTGCCGCATCTTACCCCTTGTTGGCAGCTCTAGGCCTTGGCACCACCAGAGTTGTTGTTTTGCCACCATGGCACGATGCAGTCGCCTCCCTGCACCTCCCAGCCACATGCGTCGCCGAAGTAACCGGCCCAGCGATGTTCGCTTGACTTCACGCCTCCGCGCGAAGGGAGCTAGTCGGTCCAGGTCGCCTTACCCTCCGCCTTTGTCGGTCGGGCGCGTCCGCCACCACCGGCGCCAGCAGATGCAATGGTTGGAGACATGGGAGCCGCCGGCCATTTTTTCAGGCTTTGGGTCCTTTGGAGCTGCCCTGGTGAGCCGCCCAAGAGGACGTGTTTTTTTCTATCAGTGTCCTAATGAGAAGCCTACACAATTTATGCAAAATTCAATGCAGTTTTGTTCAGTTCATGTTTTAAACTCCGTCAATCAATCATCAAAAACTAGTAGAAACAAGGGAATTGTCCTCGGGTAGTGAGGGCCTCTAGTCCCGCACACGGGTCCGCTAAATCAGGACTAGAGGCCCCGCCACTAGTCCCGGGTGGCTTACGACCCGGGACAACACGGAGGCCATGTTGCCCTTGGCTGAGCTTCTAGTCGAGAAGCTCTAGTCCCGGTTTCTGCTAGGACCCGGGACAAAATTGTCCCCACGTGGCAGCCTCCTGGCTTAATTATTTTAATTTTTAAAATTATGATCAGTAATGGAAAATATAGAGTAAATTAGTAAAAAATCATAAAAATACATATAGAATATCAAAATGTTCATAAAAGAATATCTATCTAATAAAAATATACTTTATACTTTATGATAATTCAACCGGGATTAGAGCCCGTCTATTTATTAACATGGAGATCGATCTATGTAACCAGGACTAGAGCCCATCTATTTACATGGAGATCTAACCGGAAATAGAGCCCGTCAAAGAAATCATAACCGGGACTACAACCCGTCTAGGTGTCATTGTATTTGCCTGAGTTTCTTATGACATGGTCCATCAGAAATCCCACAATTTCCTCTTGAATTGCTAGAAAACTCTCATTTGATTGCAGCTTCTTCCCTATTGTATCCAGCTAAATAGAAGGAGATCAAAATGAATATCAAATGGTCATAACAAAAATTATGAATGACAGTCAACACAACTGATGTTAATAAAATAAAATTGTGAATAAATTTTATTAGGTACTTGTAAAAATGTCGCCCGGTTCCGCTCGCTGACCTCCTTGCGAATTCACTTGCAAACGAAGTATCCACATAAATTGCTCCCCATTGGCTGCCTCTCGCACTTTACGAGAATACAATTCAATAAAGTATAATCAAGCATAATATAATGGTATTGAAATTAGAACTAAAGATATTTGCGGAGGTAGCTCATACTACGTATCTTCATAAGAAGAAAACTAAGTTTCTCTTTAACTTCACCAGATGTGCTTAATTTGAAAATTTTCCAAGCCCTGCACGGCAAAAAATTGAATAAATGAGTTATTAGTTACTTGGTATCTCAGGAGATGAATAAAAGAGACCGATATTAGTGCGATAGTGATTGAAATTACCTTTGAAGCGCATCTAAAAGACTTTTGTACTTTTTTTCTTGTTTCGCCAATGAGTCATAGATTTCAACTCTTCCGTCGTCAACTTGAATGATTAGCAGAATGTAATGGAAGATGCACAAGTTTATATACGTCTGTTACTTATCAATTATACTTAACATCGAGTAAGGAAAAAAAATTGTGTAAAAGAAAGTAACACTCTTACTCGAAGTTGTAAGGAAACATTATCTTCTTTTTGTAATCTTGTCTATGTATGAACCTTAGCAAGTTATCCTCTGTTTCCATGGAGAAGTCCAGATGAAAATTTTCATTAATTCACATTGCGTCAATGAACACAATGTCATAGATTCCTTTCCGGTCACATTCATGACTCTTCATTCTGCATAATAGCGTAGTGAGCATAATTTACAGGCATTGAAGGAGCTGAGCTAGAGACTGTATTATAGAAATAAATGAACCGAAGCAGTTACGGACAATAGGTACTGACGAGACTCAAGTCAAGGGCGTCAGACTTGCATAACATATGAAGTTCTTCAATATAAATGTATACCTGGTCTCAACCTACGTAATGGTCTTCTGTTACTTTCATAAGGATAATATTTTGCCTTTCCTTTGTGGCTTCCAAGTACCAGTCATGCAGTCTTCACATTTGTGTCGTTAGAAGCTTGATCTTATCCGCTGGCACCAGATACTTCCCGTATTCCCATTTCCATATTTCTGCATCCAACAATGGGATATCTCCTCCTTGCAGTTCAGACAGAGTTATACCAGCGTCTACAACAAATCCCTTCGTTGAGCGCTTATAAGTGGGTAACACCTTGAGCGGAGAGATCGACAGTTTTGCCTGCTCTTTGAGCTGCGCAACATCTCTTTTTCCACTATCACTACTACTTCTCGTCTTGTAGGAGCTAGGTTTTCTCATACAGCGCAAATAGTCATCTGGCTTATTTAGCTCAAATTGCAATGCATGCTCAAGTAAGTCCTTAGCCCACTTTATGGTTTCTGGACCAAATGTTTGTTTTGGCTCGGGCAATATCGGTGCTAGCTGTATCTTCATGTCGCCCTTCACGACCAAGGCAGTTTCCTCAACGTTCATGTTGTAAGGAAACTCGGGAAGAGGCGGTTGTACTCTTGGTAGGGGCTCAAGAAGGTTACCCACAGACAAAGCAGTGCGATTTCTCTTTTTTCCATGAGCCTTAGTGGGCGGCGGAGGAGTTGGCTCATGCGGTGCCAGAGGAGTTGCCTCATGCGGCGGCGGCGATCTAGATGGACTCATGATGTTGTGGTCGTCCCTCTGTTCATCATGTGGACTTGGAGGTGGTGAATTGTGTCTCGAAGGATCCGATGGTGGCCTTGGCGCCGAACCTAGAAACACGATGTATTTCTTGCGCCATGAATGATACCACCCCCGATGTCTCGCAGTGTCCTCTTATCATCAGCTCCAGTGATGTCAAGCTCTAGTGATTCATATCCTAGTACAAGTTGATCCACGCCGACACGACCAAAGCCATCTGGAATCTCATTGCAATGCCATCATGATGTAGATTCGGAAGTTAAAGCATAGCCATCTTCGCATTCACGGATAGGTTCCTCCCTGCCACGTGTAGCTTACAACTTGTCTTCTGTCTGATATTATCCACGAGGTAGCGATCCATCGGTGCTTCAGCAGCGCCTACCTCTGTGCAAGCCACTCTGCTAGTTCGCTTAGATGGACCGCCTGGACTATCTTGTTGTAGCTGATGAGGTGCACCTTGCTCGCGCAATTCCTCTATTTGCGTCTGTTGGTGTCTTACGACAGCAATCATTTCATTGTGACTTGTTTCTAGCTTCTTGAACTGGTCTTCCTCCTCCTGCTACTTCCTCTACTTTGCTCTCTCTTGGACTCTATAAGATTCACAGGCCTCGAAAAACCCAACCTCCCACGACACATCAGGTCCAAGGCCTTGTGTTCGTCCTGGTTTTTCAGCATTCCCGAGAGCCCTTGTCAGCTCTTTGGGAATAAGATTTCCTACTCGAACCTCGACGATTGCTTCAACAAGTGCTTTCTCGGGTGTATGAATATCTTTTTTCCCATCATTTTATAACTCCCCTGTTTCCATGTCATACTCTGCCCCATGTCCAAGTATCCAATTTCTTGCCCTATGGGGCCAGTCCACTGTAGCTGGAGTGATCACTTTTTTCGCGCGGTGCGGCCTCACTTTAATCCCATTTAGGCACAACACTTCTGTAGCCACTTTCCCCCATATTATGGTGATATTTATTTTTCTTTGCATTTTCCTTTTTTCTTTGCCGACCTTATCTTAGCTAATTCTGACTCCTTGTACTTCAGAAATGATTTCAAGTGATTCCTATGCCTCTCCATTGTGCCCGTGAAATTTGGAGCTTTCTTATCTTTGACATATGCATTGTATAACATGTTCTTGTACTTATTGAATTGTTCAGCCATCTTCTTAAGCGCGAAATGCTTGACTAAGTCCCTCAGGGCATCTGTCTTTGCGACATCATCGAAGACAGGTAGGGTGAAATGTGCAATGAGTTTGTCCCAAAGAAAATCTTTCGCTCTGTTCTCCATTCCCAAACGATGATTGAGACATTATCCATAACAATAACTCCACATTGACGCACAAACTTATTTGAGTTTTCCTTGGGAAGCAACGGTCTACCCTCTGGACCGACGGCCTCTATCCGGGATGCGCATCTTCGGCAAACCCATTGGCATGGCCTCGTTTACTTCTAACATATTGGGTTGATGTGGAGGCCTAAAATAAGAAACATATATATATATATATATATATATATATATATACACACATCAATTATTGCATCTGATCACCAGAGGATTAATATAACTCGCCAAACTGAGTATGTCCAACAACTAGAGTATCGTAATCGCACTCGGTGCTCGTTTGCACTTCGTCTCTTCGTCCCAGCTCTATTTCTTGATCGGACTCATTCAAAAATTGTGAGCCGTCTTCTGTTGCCGTATAAGGGCGAATATGTCATCTTCATTGTCTCTTCTGTTGAAGTGATTCATTGCTTAACTAATACAAAAGATAGATAAAACGATCATTTCCAACACGGACTTAGCAAAACTTCTATTTTTGTAGTATATACCACAATATGTATCCAAGACATTCTTATTTGTTATCAAATAAGGCTCTATACATGTATAATAAGTTTCTAGGGTTCAACACTGGTTTTATCAAGTTTTACTATGTTATTCGGTGGTAGACATAAAATTTTGGTATGACCGGGGATGAAACTATATAACCGCAAATATCCGTGGTGATATATAAGCAACCATCACTACTTCATATAACACAACACTATAAACAAAGCAGAACATAAATGCAACATTGGCGTTGTGAAATGAAATATGGCTCATCCAACATTTTTAATAAGTACCCAAATATATAAAATCACTCGGAATAAAAAAATGTGTGCGCTAGTGTCCACTACATCTTCTATATATCTTTTCAACCAACTAGAACAAATTGATAAATCCCCAATTTAAGAAATTTAAAAATATCTAAAGACAAAAAACAATTTAAGTTCACACCGAGACATTTAAAACAAGTAAACAGTTAACTACAACTCTATAAACATTTAGATTGAATTAATTCAAATTCAAATAATTCCAAATTTTGAAGTTTGTCGAACATGTTTTAAAACGTTATAAACATCTAGATCACAATTTTCCAAACATTCCTATATTCCAATTATATTTGTCTAATATACAAAATAAAAGATATTGATAAATTTAGTTCATTTTCGGAAATTTAGTTAACAAGTGGGCCAGGCATGTCACATTTTTTTCATTATTATTTTCTAAATGACTAACGGACTTACAAGAGGGGTCGGCTGACGTCAGCACGTGACGTCACCGGTGAAAAATGGCGTGCACGCTAGCGAGCTAGAGAGCCAAGGAGGTCGTTGGGAGCTCACCGCACCGGTAGGAGCACCTGAAGGTGGTCGAGGGCGATCAACGCCGTCCAAGTTGATGCCAGCGAGCGGTTTCTTCCCGCGGCGAAGGCATTGGCGTGGTCGAGAGGACGTCTCTCCGGTGATGACAACGGCTGAGCGGCGCGGCGCGGGGCAGCCTCGCGGCAGTGTCGAGGATGAGCTAAGAGAAAGAGACAACAATGGCGCGGAGCGGAGCAGCCTGTCAGCGTCAATGGCTCTCGGCGGAGGCCTCCTATGCCCGAGCCGGAGACGAGATGCTCGTATATATACTTGGGTCATGTAGTCCCGGCTAGAGCCACGGGTCGGGAATAAAGGGGTTTTTTCGATTTCCCGTGCCAACACCCCTTTAGTCCCGCTGGTCGCACCAGCCAGGACTAAAGGGGGGGTTTTTGGCGCGAACTCCTTGCATTATTTGAAATTTGAATAGGTTTTTCATTCATAAACTATGTTTGTTCAAATTTGATATTTTTGAGAATCCCAGCCCAATTTCAAATTAGTGGACATTTAATATAATGGGAAAATAAGGGCTAAATAAATCGAAAGATCACATAACTTTTTATTTCAATCAAACGTCTCACATACGAAAATTATTGTTGAGACGATCTAAATTGGCTATGATCACATAGCACCGAGACACTTCCTAGCAATCTCGTAGCCTAGGCGAGAGTCGAGAGTGGCATATTTTATGCGATGAAAGCTCAATGGAAAGTTGACCCAACATTTAGTGAGGTTCTTATCATCTTCCTCGGCCTTCTTCTTCTCGTCCTCATCCTCCTCCTCCTTCTTCTCGTCCTCCTTCTTCTTCTTGTCCTCCTTTGGCTTCTGGATCTCCATCTTCTTCTCAAGCTTCGTGCCAATAGTAAAATTGTCTAGAGCATAGAGACTCGCAAGATCAGGGTGCATTGGGTTAGGGCGAACGGCCTGCTGGAGGTAGACGGCGGACATAATACTAATTCCGTAATGCTCGAGCATACGCTGATCGCTGTTGATAGCCGCGCTATAGAAATTGATGGTATTCTCCTTGGAAGTCTCGAGGGCCTCCGGCACCCGATCAGCATGTAAAATAAGGAATACCAACTTGTCGGTAGCCACCGAGAGTTGCAGGACAGTTGCACGCTGCTTCTCCTTCTTTTTGCGGTCGTGTAATATCCCAAGTATGAAAAATAGCCATTAGAATGTTTTGCTCCCTGTTATTTTATGTTTTGCATCATGGCATCATGTTCATTGCAATTGTTTTGCTTGTTTTCCTTTTGTTTTCCTCTGTTTTCATTTGTTTTCCAACTGTTTTCATTTGTTTTCATTTGTTTTCTATTTGAATTTCAAACCAAAATTCAAACCTTTTGTTTCATCCTTGTGATGTTACAATTTCCAAAATGATAATTCAAATCAAAACCATCAATTGTTTCCATTAAAGTGTGATTTCAAAACTGTTGTTTTGTTTCTATCAAAAATGCATCCAATAACAAAACAATTTCAGATTCAAATAATTCTGCAAACAACAACCCTTTTGAACTTTATGAAAATTGCAAAAACCAATCAAACTTTTGTTTCAAATAAACTTGAAGGTTCAACTATTCAAATTATTGCTTCCAATATTTCAACTAATAGCAATTCACCTAAATTCAATCCATTTACCAAACCTCAACTAATTTGAATTATTTTTGTAAAACAAAAGTTGCACATGTTGTTGTTACCCTAAATAACTCACCCAAATTTTCTCCTAATTTTTCTAACATCCAAACCCTAGCTTTTCCTCCTATTTCAATTCAGCAAAAAAAAATTAGAACCAAAAAGAATAAATCTAACAAGAGGGAGAGAGAGAGCACCACCAGGCCCAGCCTTTTCCCCTTTGGCCCAACTCCCTCGCAGCCCAATACCCCTTCCCCATCGTCTTCTTCGTACGGCAGCTAATCCCGAGCTCCACGTATACAGAGAATGGAGGAACGGCTGTGCTCCCCTCCTCCCCTCCTATAAACCTAGCCCTAACCCTAGGGTCTCCCTCCCACCTTTTCTTTCTCCCTCCTTCTTCCTCTCCACCGCCTCCACTCCTCCTTCTTCCCCTCCATCTCCTTCTCCCTGCTTTGTTTTCTCCCTGTACTGTATCTCTGTACCTCACCCGAAGCTCCACCTCCCCTCCATGTCGCCGGCGTTTCCGTCACCCTCCGGCCGCGGTGAGGGCGGGAATGGAAAGCCCTCACCGCGGGCTCCCTTCTCCCCCCCTCGGTTTGGACGGGGATGGCCTGAGCCACCGCCGCCGTCGCCTCCTTCCCACCGGCGACCTCCCTGTCCACCCCGACCTGCACCTCCTCCTGATGCGCTCGAGGTGAGGCCCTCGGTTCCCCTCTCGCTCCCCTCCTCTCTCCCTTGGCCGCACGCATCAGGCACCCCACGACCATCTACGGCGCCCCCCCCCCCCGGCGAACGCACAGCAGCATCGAGCTGCAGCTCGCCGGCAGCGATCTGCTCTGTCCGCCCAATGTTCAGTATGTGCAGAATTTCAGTTAAACTGCCGCGCCAACACCTTAACCCCCCCACAGATGCCTTCCTATCACAACACAGTTCACCACCGTAGTGGTTAGCCACTCGCTGCGCAACCAGGGGGTTGTGGGTTCGATCCCCACCCCACGGATTAAAACCCCATTTTCCCTTTTATTTTCCACAGCCCAGCACAACTTGCTATTCACACCCAGGTCCCTGTCAGCTTTCATCTAAGTCCATGTATATTCTTTTTAGGCCCTGTTTAATTTTTCCAAGTCCCTAGATTCATAAAAATGGCAGATTTGCACCAAATCTTGTAAAATGCATAAGAAATTCATCCCAACTCCAAATTCAACATTTTTAATATGTTTTCAATACCAAATTAAATGCTCTATCCAAATATAAAATTTGTTTACTGTTTTGAATATTTTAAATTGGTGAAATATTTGAAATCTTGTTTAATTCACTTAATTTTGCAAAATTCATAACTTGGGCATAAAAATTCCAAATTCCACAAACTAAATATGTTTTCCAATCAACTTTTCATGTACTTTCCAAATATAAATTTTGTTTGCTGTTTTGAATAATTTAAATTGCTGAAAACAACTGTTTCTTGTTTAATGCATTTAAAATTGCCAAAATAATAACTTGCTCATTTTAAATCCAATTTCAACAAATGAAATATGTTTTCCATGCAAAATTAAACCAACTTTTCAAATATAAAATTTGTTCCATGTTTTGAATAATTAAAATTGGTTAAATGATTTAAACCTTGTTTAAATCATTTAATATTGTTAAAATCATAACTTGGTCAAATTAATTTATTTTTGAGACTATAAAATATGTTTTCAAACCATAAAAGCATAACCTTTTCAAATATGAACTTCACTCAATGTTTTGCACAAATAAAAATTCAAATAAGTTCATGTTTGAATTAAATTCATTTAATTCTTGCTTAAACTTGTTTAATTCATAAATAACTTATTTGAACTCCTTTTTCAACAAGTGAAACATGTAATCCATCTAAAATTTGGTGTTCTTTCCAAATATGAACTTTGTTATATATTTTGAACAATTAAAATTGGTGAAAACAACAAATGCTTGTGTGACACCTTTAAGGAACCAAAATTTCTTAACTTAATAAACAACTTTCCAAACTTGTTAAACCTTATTTCCATTTGGTTCTATTGTTGTTATTTGGTTGTTTTCCTCATCCATGCATCATGCTAATCCACTTTCACATGTTACCTAGTTGTAAAACAATTAATTCAACCAAAATTCATGGGCTTTTCATATGCAATCCAATTGCATGTGGGTCCATTTAATCATGTTGTTATCTTGTCAACTAGTTTATTTCTGATGCATCAATTAAATGGTCATGCATCATCCCATGTTTGTGCACTATGCCATGTTATTGATTGTTTATCTTTCTGCGTTGTTTGTTTGCTTCTTCCCGGATAAACGACGACGTTGAGACCGACGATACTTACGACACCCCTTCTAAGGATTTAGCTCAGTACCAGGCTACTGGGTTTGCAGGCAAGTATTCACTCACATGAACCACTGTGTTCCTTTCAACATTGGTTACCGATACTTTCCGTTGTCTATTCTGCTAGCCCTAGGAATAGCTGTTTCTGTTACGAACCTATCACATGTTATCCTTTAACCCTGATATTGCCTCACCTCCATACCTATAACCTTTTGCTTGCCGCCCGTGTCTTACTATCATGCTTAGGGTTGTTTTGCTCGAGTTTGTTACCCGTTAATTTCTGTTACTATTTCATTATGTTCTGGGGGCTCGATGTTAATCAATGAGTCATGCTAATGTTATTGTAAATAATAATTTGATGATAAGGCACCGGCAGGAGGCCCTGCGTGGTTTTGAGGCCTGCTAGTGTCGACCCTAATAGGAAAAGGGTCTTGTCTATTGATCCATGATGAGCGCACTACCCGCATGTGGGAAGCGAGTATGGGCGCCCCCCTCAATTTGATTCGATTCGCATCTCGTCCAAATCGCCTCATTTAGTTCGTGTTTTCCATTTGCCGCATGCATGTTTTTGCGAGCCCAGGCCAGGGTGGAACTTTTGTAGTCGGCATATAGGGGGACACGTTCTTAGAGTGCTATGAGGGTCCCCTTTCTTCGGGGCTCGATTAGCCGTGCGCCCAAGGTTCTTTGGGCTTGATGCGAAGAAGAGTTGAGTTGTGTAGAGTGCCCCGCTTGGTGGGAGGCATCCCATCTGGCGGGTTATTCTTGCGTGTACGGCCAAATTGGTGCAACCCTGCAGGGATAAATCTTCTCGAGAAGCCGTTTTTTCCGCGGTTATGGACTACTTGGTGAAAGTACTGGCTAACAAGTACTCAGGACAACTTAAACCTAATGATTAATAACCTTACACCCAATGATTAACAACTTGACTAGTAATAGGCTTATTGACACAATAATCTGAACCATCTTAATTCAACTGTGTGAGTTATCCTCGGATTGCTTCTTTGGATAAGGGGCGAGATCCAGGATGGGTTTGTTTGGTGGTTAGTTATAGTTGGTTACGATACGCGATCTTATCTCCTTTCTGATAGCCGGAAGTGGTAGTAACTCTGTAGTTGTTTAGAGCAGCCAGTTGCAGCATCCTTTTTATCCCCTTCCTTCCGTTGAACCCAAAGCATCTGTGCTTGGTGTTGACGGGCTACACTTTGGTGAACTGTGAGTCTTGCTTGCCAGTACGTTTATGTACTGACCCCTTTGGGGCTGTGGTTTCCGCAGACGACGTTTCCGAGGATCTACATGGTGGCTACTACGTGGAGTATGACGAGATTGTTGACGAGTAGATAGCGGACCCGGGCAGGATCCGAGACTTCGTGTATGGGCTCCGTCTGTTCGTTTCCGGCCTCTTAGGCCTATTTGGATCTTGTCTGTACTCAGACATGTTGAATGCTTCCGCTGTGATGTAATGATGAATTGTTGGGACATGTGTCCTCTGGATGATTGTATTTGCTATCTCTGCTATAATGAGAGCTATTTGCAACTTATTTCAATCTTTTGTGTCGTAGAGATCTGTTGTGATATCACTTGTTCCAATGCCGTTGACGTACCATGTGTGTATGATTTGAAGTACGTCAATGGAAGTATCCTGATTTCTATGGGATAGTTTACGTCGACGCTGAACAGATAGGGGTTGGTTGTCACACATACGTGTGTTGGCCTACTTGTAAGAGGACACGGGTGCCGGTAAGCCCCGTAATCCAATCTACTACTGTTCAACGGAACGGCGAGTATCCTTTAGAAGTCCGGGTGAGACAGGTCGATGAACTCGCAGTCCAAGCCCACGGCAGTGCATCCTCGAGGTAGCGCTTCATGACGTCGCGGATCCATATCTCCACGGTTAATTCATGGAGAGTGACCACGACCTTGAAGTTCATATCGACATCGTCGTCCTTGTAGTGGTACTCCCGGGATTGAGGTACGGGCCATATTTCCTCCATGGCACGCAAGCGGCCGCGATTAGAGAGGCGATTAGAGAAGATGAGAGAGAGAGAGAGAGAGAGAGAAAGAGAGAGAGAGAGATAGAGAGAGAGGATATGTGGTACATTTTGCAAATGGCACTGTTCCTCTCTTATATAGAGCAAACAGAGAAGATGAGAGGCTGGCCGTGCATTAATTTGTCGTGTTTCAACTTCCCAAACCCATTAAGCCATTTGATCAACTTCCAAAGTCATTAATATTGTTTTCAGTCCCCGTGTGATCAAAGACGACGCGGGAAATAAACAGTTCCAGTATGAACACGAAAATGTTTGAAGTTTGCCCGGGTTGTATAACCGTCCGGGACTAAAGGTACTCTCTAGTCCCAGCTCGTGACACCAGTTGGCACTAAAGGGCCCACGTCAGGATGAGGCCTGGTTCACCCCCTCTAGTACCGATTTGTGTCTCGGTCCGGGACTAGAGATCCCTTACGAACCGGGACTAGTCTCCTGAGTCCTCGAAGCCGATGAGTCGGGATTAGTGCACCCCTTTTGGCCCGGTCTGAGAGCAATCTGGGACTAGAGGCTTTTGGGGTTCTGGTCGAAAGGCTCGTTTTCTACTAGTGAAATTCGAGATAGAGGATAACCGGGATGAGTAAGTAATTTTTGCAAGGATTGCAAGACCTACACCATTAAGCTATTTTCTAGTGCTATTGCCGGGGAGGAAGAAAATTTCTGCAAGGGGAGTCTCTCACTTCTAGTCTCTTTACTTTGTTTTAGTTTTTCTTAGTTTATTTTATTGTGTCTTGTTTGATTCTCTATATCAAAACACACACAAAATAGTTTGTTATTAGTTGTTATTTTTTATCTTGTTTTAAATATTGCTAAAATGAGTATACCTAAAGTTGAGGTTTGTTATTTTAAGCGACAAGGAGGAGAAAGTTTGAAAGATGCTTGGTATATAATAAGTGATGCTCGTCATAGATGTACTAAAAAATATTCTACCATGATCCTTCTTAGAAATCTTTATGTTGGTATTACTAGCTGGCGTATGTATGTTCTAGACACTCTTACATGTGGAAATTTTCTAGGAACTCCTGCTTTGGAAGCCTGTACTTTAATTAAAAGTTTAGTTGGAACACCACCCACTAAAATTGAGAAAACTTTAGATTATGTTATAAAGAAGTTGAACTCTATGGAGAAAAATTTACCAAATTTCCTTGATAATGCTAGCAAAGTTAATGAATCAATAGTAAGCATCAATAAGAGAAATATTATTTTAGGGGCTATTAATACTTATGATAATATAAATATAAGGATTGGTAAATTAGAGGAATCTATGGAAACTTCAATTGCAACTTTTTATTCTCTTAAGTTTAAGAGGGATAAAACTTCTGTGGGAAAACAGCAAAAATTCATATATGTCCCCAAAGTGTCTAAACCAAAACCCCATAATGTGACTAAGACTGGTAAGACCTTTAATGAAACTACAAGTAACTTAAATATTGCATCATCTTCAGGGGGATCGAAAGTGCTAATTTCTACATGCTGTGTCTTAGGGGAAAATTTTGATTCGAATGCTTCTTCACTAGAAAACACTTGAGTTTCTCTTCTTATTCCTAGCTAAAAGGCGTTAAAGAAAAGCACTTCTTGGGAGATAACCCATGGTTTCATTTTTGTATTGTTATTCTATGTTTTATTTAAGTCAAGGTGTTTTATAATTCTGTAGAAACTCCTTTGTATCTGTATTTTCATGTATTAGTTGTGCCAAGTAAAGTTTCTAGGAAAAACTGGAGTTAGTTTTGGATTTTTGCGTAGAAAACGGATTTCTGCTGTCCACCGTAAACAATCGTATAATTCACAGAAAGATTAAAATGACCAAATAATTCTTGTGATTATTCCTCAGCTAATTCCGAAACTTTTTAGTTCTTTATGTTTTTTTATTTGAGCAACTTAAGCGCCCCGAAAAAATTCTTCATTACAGACTTTTCTGGATTTGGAAGATTCTAATTTTTTTCTTGCATTTGCTCTTTTACTATGTCAAGTGGATTTTTGCTTCAAGAAACATCAGTGGTTGTATCATATGTTTAAAGGTATCAATAGAACTTATTCCCATGCATAACCCATGATTTGCTTTTATTGTGCACTAACCCTCTAATGCGAATTACTTTGAGTGTGGTGTGAAGGAAGTTTTGAAGGTTCAAGAGAAGAGGGTGATATAATGTGATCTAGAAAGAGTGCAAAGACAAAGCTTGGGGATGCCCCGGTTGTTTACCCCAGCAAATTCTAAGAAGACTCAAGCTTCTAAGCTTGGGGATGCCCACGACATCCCCTTCTTCATTAACAAATTATCACGTCACTTCTAGTGAAACTATATTTTTATTCGGTCACATCATATGAAATTTACTTGGAGCGTCATTTATTTTTTGTTTTGTTTTTTGTTTTCCTTGCTGCAATAAATATCATTGGAACCTAGCATTGTTTTTTGGGAGAGAGGCACGCTCCACTTTTTCATATGAATACTCGTTATGCTCGTATTCTTAGTTTTTCTTCTAGTTATTGCAATTCTTTTAGCTCATGTTTTCATGCATCTCTTATTCGGAGTTGTTAGTTTTACTAGAGTTATGTTAGTACTCTCTTGCTTAATTGATGTACCTTTTACGAGTTTGTGTTATTTTTTTATTGATTGGTGCTTGTTGGAAAAACAAAATGCTGCATGTGGTAGAATTTATAATGGTGCAAAAAGAAGCCTGTATAGACTGTGGATAGACTTTTTCATGTCTTCTTAGATTTTATTTAATTCTAATCCTAGTGGTTATTTTTGTAGCATGACTTGTCTCAAATAGCTGAGAGTGTATAATGTGTCATTGAAAAAAATCATGAGTTGTTTTGATCACATTGAAACATAAATTTGTGGTGTTCTCCTTTGAATGTTTTATTTGGTTGACTTGGCGCATGCTTACACCATGTTTATGACTACAAACCATTCACTTATAGCCTCTATGATCATTTAGTTTTTGACCTATAATACCACTTATGCTTTGATTAATAATGTTGTTGTCGCTATGCATGATTATGGAAATTCCGCTCACTTGATTTGTCGCTCCCAGTGTTTGCTAGCCTCCATCTGTACTGAGTATGAGCTCTAATTGTGCATCCAACTCCCGAAAACCAAAGTATGCGAAACATGTCCACCATACCTAACTACATGTTCTATTTAACCGCCACTTCAAAGTAAATTGCTCATGTGTTACCTGTAAAACCTTCAAAATTATTCCTGTTTTGTGCTCCTGTTTTAGCTCATGAAGACGTGAATAGAGAATCTTTATCTCACTTTTTAATTGGATTTCACACCCTAGACTAGTGGCTTCACCCGCATATGCAATTACTAGAAGGGCTGGCAGCGGGGCACCCAACCCCAAACTTAATACTACAAATTCTCTTCACTATTTCCCCCCTTATTTATCAGTCAAAGCATAATTGTGTAAAGAAAAGAGAAAGAGGGATGAACTTCTACCTAGATACGTCCTTCTATGGGAGCTACTCTTGTGAAGTCTAGTTGTCTTGTGACGTACTGTATTTTCAGTTTAACATTTGTTCACATAAGCATACACACCTCTCTAAAAAATGTTTTCAATACCCCTGTTTAACAAAATAAAAAGCTCTAGCACATGAGTGATCCCTGCTTCCCTCTCCGAAGGGCATTTATTTTACTTTTATGTTGAGCCTTGATCTTCTAACTTTATGCACAATTGAGAGAGCATAGTTTTCATTCTTAGTTTAGTGTTCATTTGTCCCAAAAATATTATTGATCCATTCATACCTTTGTATTACTTGCTCTCAGATTAATTGTTCTTGTCATGATCTTAAACTTTTAAGGTGTCCTGGCATTTATGTTTTGCCCCACTATTAAGGACAAGCGAAATATCACTTTTCTATGTTTTCTTGATGCTAGAAATAAACGTATAACTTTAAATGCATTATTACTCATGATCTTCTATTAGTGTTACTTTTCATGATGCAAAATGATTTTTATGTTTCATTGTTAAAATTATATCTATCATGCTTGTGTTTAAAGTACTATGACATCAGCTTACAAACGTTTTTCCAATTATGATGATCAAGTTTATGTTGCTAGCATGTCACCTCAGAAAATATTTGTTTTTTCGTTTACCTACTAGAGGAAGAGTAGGAACTAAGCTTGGGGATTTTGATACGTCATAAGAGTATCCAGAATTTCTGATGTTCCATGCTATTTTGATGTTATTTGCTACATGTTTACTATAAACTTTATGCCATTTTGATCGATTTTATGGGACTATACTATTGAAATGATGCCACGGAGGCAGTTCTTGTTTTCTGATGCTTTTGGTTTCAGAAAAGTTATTCTCCAAATATACTCCGAATTGGAAAATTCCAAGCGCGTAATTCTTAGAAAGTTTTCGCACACACGAAGTCCGGAGGAGACCCCGAGGGAGGCCACAAGGGCCCCACACCATAGGGTGCCCCCGGCCACGCTATGGGGTGGTGTCAGCCCCTGACCGCCACCGATGTTGCTCTTTTGCCTATTTATACCCCAAGGAATGTTAACCCTAAATATAGCCACCTTTTCCACTAAAAACACCCTCCGCCGCCGTCATCGTCAACCCTAGTTTGGGAGGATTCTGGAGCTCTCCTCGGCATCCTGCCGGGAGGGGAAATCATCACCGGAGGGATCTACACCACCATGCCCGCCTCCAGAATGATGCGTGAGTAATTCATCCTTACACGACGGGTCCATAGCAGTAGCTAGATGATTGTTCTCTGATCCTCTTTATGAGTCATGTTTAGATCTTGTGAGTTGTCTGATACGTCTCCAACGTATCTATAATTTCTGATGCTACATGATCATATTATGAAAATTGGTACATGTTTTCTCCATTTTTATAACATATTTATACGTTTTCCGGGACTAACCTATTAACAAGATGACAAGTGTCAGTTCCCTGTTTTCTGCTGTTTTTGGTTTCAGAAAAGTTGTTCTGGAAATATTCTCGGAATTGGACCCCACAAAGCCCGAAGTGCCTATTTTCTTCGGAAGCATCCAGAAGACCGAAGGAGAGTCGAAGACGGGCACCAGGGGGCCACACCATAGGGCAGCGCGACCTCCCCCTGGCCGCGCCAGCTGGTGGTATGGGGCCCCCGTGCCTCCACCGCCTTTGCCCTTTCTCCTATTTATTCTCCCGGATGGAAAACCCTAGACACCTGATAAAAAAAACCCCAAAAAGTTTCGCAGCCGCCATCGCCGTCAACCCTAGATCAAGGGGGGTTCTGGAGCTATCTCCCGGCACCCTGCGAGAGAGGAAATCATCACCGGAGGATTCTACATCACCATGCCTGCCTCCGGAGTGATGCGTGAGTAGTTCCTCCCTAGACTACAGGTCCATAGAAGTACCTAGATGGTTGTGTTCTCCTCATATGCCTCCATGTTTAGATCGCGTGAGCTGCCTATCATGATCGAGCTTGATCTTATGTAATTCTATATGCTGTGTTTGCTAGGATCCGACGAATATTGAACTCATGCCAAGTTCATTATATTCTTTATTGCATATGTTATTTGTGATCTTGCATTCTTTCCGTTGCTAGTGGTTTCTCTGGCCAAGTAGTTGGTAGTGACTCCAAGAGGGACTATTTATGCTAGATAGTGGGTTCATGCCTCCTTTTCGCTTGTGCTCGAGTGACATAAATGTGACGGGGAGGATGTGTTGTTACTACTAGGGAGAAAACAGCGGTGTGAGTGCCCGCGTGTACAATCATTGCTTTCATTACACACATTGGTTAATGCAGTTATCTGTTGCTTGCAACTTAATACCTAAGGTGGTTCAGATGATAACCTGAGGGTGGATTATTAGTCATAGATGCAGATGGATTTTGGTCTATATATTTTGTTGTAATTCCCGCACTAAATATCATAGTAGTCATCATGTTATAATGTGCACTACGGTGCAACCTCTTTGTCAATTGCCCATCTGTAATTTGTTCACCCAGCATGCTATCTTTTATGGAGAGACACCACTAGTGAAGCTATGAACCCCGGTCCATTTTCCACATTGTTAAACAAACCACAACAATTTCCTGTTTTCTTCACTTACTGCAAGCATACACCATTTTCCACACTATATGTCTAATCTTTGTTTTCAGCAAGACCGGTGAGATTGACAACTTCACTGTACCGTTGGGACAAAGTATTTTGGTTGTGTTTTGTGCAGGTTCCACGTTGTTGCTTACACTGGTGAGGTGCCATCACCACCGTCAGTGGCATCAACCTTCTCGAGATCCTCGTCCTCCAACTGGATTGATAACCTTAGTTCTTAACTGAGGGAAATTCTTACCACTTGCTCATCAAACCCTCCTCTTGGGGTGTCCAATACAGCCATCGCAGGCATCAAGGAATTTCTGGCGCCGTTGCCGGGGATGAAGAAGTCTTCTTGCAAGGGGAGTCTCTCACTCTCAACTTCATTATTTTGTTTATTGTCTTGTATTTATTATTTGTCTTGTTTTTCTTCTCTATATTAAAAAAACAAAAAATTAGTTTACTTTATAGCTGTTATTTATTTGCTTGCTTTTATTTCACTAGAAGGAGTATTCCTGAAGTTGAGGTTCGTTCTTTTAGGAAACAGGGGGTAGAGAGTTTAAAAGATGCTTGGTACAGAATAAATAATGCTCGCAATAAATGTACAAAAAATATTCTACCTTGATACTCCCGAGGAACTTTTATGTTGGTATTTCTGGCTGGTATAGGCATGTGTTAGATACTCTTACGGGTGGAAATTTCTAGGAACTCCTCCCTTGGAAGCCTGCAATTTGATTGAAAGTTTAGTAGGACCACCCCCCCCCCATTACAACTGTTAAAACTGAGATCACTTTGGAGTATGTTATTCATACACTAAAATCTTTGGAAATGAACTTACCAATGTTCCATTATAATTCTAGCAAAGTTAATGAATCAATACTTAATATTGATAAAAGAATCACTGCTCTACAAGCTAGCAACACTCATGATAATCAAAAATTTAGGATTGGTAAACTATAGGATGCTATGGGAACTTTAAGCACAACCTTTTCATCTCTTAAATTCAAAGAGGAGAAAGCCTTTGTGGGAAAGGAGAAAAGATTCTTGTATGTTCCCAAGATAACTAAACCCAAATCTCAATATGTGCTGAAAATTGCTAAAACAATTAATGACACTAAGAGTGAAATCCATGTTGAATCTTCACATACATCTAGAGTGCCTATTGCTGCAAATAATGGTTTAGAGGAAGTTATAGAGGCTGCTTCTTCACTTGAAAATACTTGAGTTGATTTCTATGCCTAGCTGAAAGGCGTTAAAGAAAAGCACTACCAGGAGACAACCCGTTTTATTTCTCTGTTTTCAATCAGTTTTCCTTTGTTTCCTTTTGGGTGCTTTGCACCTGGGTGTTGTCTATTTCCTTAGCAACCCCTCCGTATATTTTCTTTTGCCTATTTTTTAAGCCAAGTAAAGCCTCTAGTGGAAAGTTGAGACAAATTTCTGTTGTCCACTATTAAATACGTATAAAATCACAGAAAATAAAAATGACCTGAGCGTTTTTGTGCTTAATGCTGAGCTATATATGCAACAGTAGATTTTCAAAAAAATCGATCTTTACCTGATGTTCTGTTTTGATAGATTTCTGCCAATTATTGCATTTGCATCTTAATCTCTTTCTTTTTGTGTTCTTTTGAGAAAAAGTGTATTAAAAGAAGTTGTGACAGTAGCTAATGTGTTTTTGAGAGCTAGGCTTGTGTTGAAACTGAACCATGTGAATTTATTATTTCGATTGCACTAAAATTGCTAATGAAGATTGTGAGAAGTTTGGTGTGAAGGAAGTTATCAAGGGTCAAGAGAAGAGGATGATATGATGTGATAAAGAAGAGTGAAGATCTTAAGCTTGGGGATGCCCCGGTGGCACATCCCAGCAAATTCCAAGAAGAGTCAAGCGTCTAAGCTTGGGGATGCCCAAGGCACCCCCTTCTTCATCGACAAATTATCAGGTCACTTCTAGTGAAACTATATTTTTATTCGGTCACACCTATGTGCTTTACTTGGAGCGTCTTTTATTTTTTTTCTTTCAATTTGTTTTTATTTCTACAATAAGCTTGGTTGGAACCCAGCATGCTTTTATTGGAGAGTGACACGCTCCTCCTTTTCATGAGAATACGTTGTATTCTAAATCTATGTCTGGCTGCTGCATTTATTTAGCTCCTGTTTTGCATGCATCTTTTACCAGAGCTGTTATTTTTAGTAGTGTTATATGATTACTCTCATGTTTTACTTTTGTATCATAAAGAGTATTTTTGTTAAAACATATCTTGTATGGTGCTTGATGGGAAAAGAAACTGCTGCTTGATGTAGAATTTATAACAGTGCTAGTAGAAGCTTGTATAGACTGTGGTTAGAACTTTTTCATGACATGCTAAATGTTATTTTAGTTTTAAAGCCTTGTGGTTATTGAGTAGCATGAATATCCTTAAATAGCTGAGAGTGTTTATTATGTCTTGAAAGATTAATGAGTTGTTCTTGTCATAGTAAAGCATCAATATATGGTATTCTCTTTCGAATGTTTTATTTGGTTGACTTGGCGCATACTCACACCATGTTTATGACTACAAACCAGACACGAATAGCCTCCATTACCACTTAGTTTTTGAACTTGTGATACCGCTTATGCTTTAATTAATGATGCTTATGTGGCTGTGCATGATTATGGCTCTTATGCTCTCTTGATTTGTCGCTCACAGTCTTTTGATAGCCTCCACCTGTACTGAGTATGGAATTCTACTCATGCATCCAAAATCCTTAAACCAAAGTTTTCCCATTGTGTACACAATACACTGCCACTCCAGTAAATTTCTCACGTGTTACCTTTAAAACTTTCAAAATTACTCTTGTTATGTGTTCTTGTTTTTGCTCATGAGGACGTCAATAGAGAATCTTTATGTCACTTGTTGATTGGATTTCACACCCTGCACTAGTGGCTTCATCCGCTTATCCAAATGATAGAAGAGTTGGCAGCGGGGTGCCTAGCCCCAAATTAATACAAACAAATTCTCTTCACGATTTGGCCCCTGATTTATGAGTCAAAGCATAATTGTGTAAACAAAAGAGAAAGAGGGATGGCCTTCTACACCAGTTGGGTACTTCACAATGGGAGCCTCTCTTGTGAATCCAGTTGGCTTGTGACGTACTGTATTGTCTGTTTACCTTTCGTTGACATTAACATACACCTCTCCTAAAATATAGACACTCCTCCACGGTGTGTGATTGTTGGCAGGCACCCAAGGATTCGGTTAGCCATGGTTTGTGAAAGATGGATGGGAGGAGTGTCAAACTTTTAATACGTCTGTTTAATAAAATAAAAATCTCTAGCACATGAGTGATCCCTGCTTCCCTCTGCGAAGGGCATTTCTTTTACTCTTATGTTAAGTCTCCATCTTCTAACTTTATGCACAATTGAGAGAGCATTTTTGCCATTGTGAGTTCTATGTGCATTTGTCTCATAAACATCAATAATTACTTCATGATGTGATATTATTTGTTCTTAAATTATTTGTTCTAGTCTTCCTCATGAACTTTGAAAGTGTCCTGGCATTTATGTTTTGTCCCACTCTTAAGGACTAGCGAAATACGACTTTGCCATGGTTTCTCTATACTTGAAACAAACGTTTATCTTTCTTTGCATTGTTATCCATGATCCTTTATTTAAGATACTCTTCATGATGCAAAGTGATTGCGATGCTTTATTATTAAAGTTCTATTTATCATGTTTGTGTTTGAAGTTCTATGATCTCAGCATACATATGCTTTTACATCATAATGATCAAGTTTATGATAGTAGCATGTCACCTCAGAAATTATTGTGTTTTATCGTTTACCTACTCGAGGACGAGTAGGAACTAAGCTTGGGGATGCTTGATACGTCTCCAACGTATCTATAACTTTGATGCTCCATGATCATATTATGCCAATTGCTATACGTTTTCTCCCCTTTTTATAGCATTTTTATACATTTTCCGGGACTAACCTATTAACAAGATGCCAAGTGCCAGTCCCCTGTTTTCAGCTGTTTTTGGTTTCAGAAAAGTTTTTGTGATAACATTCTCGGAATTGGACCCCACATAGCCCGAAGTTCCTATTTTCCTTAGAAGCAGCCCGAAGACTGAAGGAGAGTCAAAGACGGGCACCAGGGCGGGCACACCATAGGGTAGCGTGGCCTACCCCTGGACGCGCCAGCTGGTGGTGTGGGGCCACCAGGCTTCCACCGCCTTTGCCCTTTCGCCTGTTTATTCCCCACGGATGGAAAACCCTAGAAACCTGATAAAAAAATCCCCGAAAAGTTCCGCAGCCGCCATCGTCGTTACCCCTAGATCAGGGGGTTCTGGAGCTGTCTCCCGATACCTCGCCGGAGAAAAGATCATCACTGGAGACTTCTACATCACCATTCCAGTCTCCGGAGTGATGCGTGAGTAGTTCATCCTTGGACTACGTGTCCATAGCAGTAGCTAGATGGTTGTCTTCTCCTCATATGCCTCCATATAACATATCATGATCGTGATTGATCTTATGTAATTCTATATGTTGTGTTTGCTGGGATCCGATGAATATTAAACTTATGCCAAGTTGATTATAGTCTTTATTGCATATGTTATTTGTGATCTTGCATGCTTTCCATTGCTAGTGGTTGCTCTGGCCAAGTAGTTACTAGTGACTCCAAGAGGGAGTATTTATGCTAGATAGTGGGTTCATGCCTCCTTTTTGCCTGTGCTCGAGTGACAGAAACATGACGGGGGAGGATGTGATATTGTCACTAGCGAGAAAACAACAGTGTGAGTGCCTGCGTGTACAATCATTGCTTACATTATACACATTGTTCAATGCAGTTATATGTTGCTTGCAACTTAATACCTAAGAGGGTTCGGATAATAACCTGAGGGTCGATTATTAGTCATAGATGCAGATGGATTTCGGTCTATGTATTTTGTTGTGATTCCCGCACTAAAATCATAGTAGTCATCATGTTATAATGTGCACTATGATGCAACCTCTATTTTTCAATTGCCCAGCTGTAATTTGTTCACCCAGCATGCTATCTTTTATGGAGAGACACCACTAGTGAACCTATGAACCCCGGTCCATTTTCCACACTTTTAAACAAACCACAACAATTTCCTGATTTCTTTACTTACTGCAAGCATACACCATTTTGCACAATATATGTCTAATCTTTGTTTTCAGCAGGACCGATGAGATTGACAACCTAAATGTACCGTTGGGACAAAGTATTTTTGTTGTGTTGTGTGCAGGTTCCACGCTGTTGCTGACACCGGTGAGGCGCCATCACCACCGTCAGTGGCATCAACCTTCCTGTGATCCTCTTCCTCCTACTCGATTGATAACCTTGGTTCTTAAATGAGGGAAATTTTTATCGCTTGCTCATCAAACCGTCCTCTTGGGGTTTCCAACACAGCCATCGCATGCATCACTTTCCTACATGATCAAGATCATCTTATTGTAATGCTACATGTTGTGTTTGTTGGGATCCGATGAATATTTAATGCTATGTCTCTTGATTATCTATGTACCATGTTATCTGAATGTGTATGTTATTTATGATCTTGGATGCTCTCCGTTATTAGTAGACGCTCTGGCCAAGTAGATGCTAGTAACTCCAAGAGGGAGTTTTTATGCTCGATAGTGGGTTCATGTCTCCCTTTTACTCACGCTCGAGTGACAGAAACATAACGGGTGGGGGATGTATTGTTTCCACTAGGGAGAAAACAACGATGTTTACATTGTTTACATCACACACTTTTCTTAATGAAATTATCCGTTGCTTGCAACTTAATACCCAAGGATTGCTCAGATGATATTCTGATGGTGGATTATTAGTCATAGATGTACTTGGATAATGGTCTATGTATTTTGTTGTAATGCCCGCATGAATCACATAGTAATCATCATGTCATGCATATGCACTACGATGCAGCCTTTATATATGTTAAGTGCCCAGCTGTAATTTGTTCATCACACATGTCATTTGTCTTCTATGGAGAGACACCACTAGTGAACTGTGGACTCCGGTCCATTTTCCTCATAATGATAATACAACCACCGTAATCACTGTTTTCACACGTCTACTTTGTTTTCATACTGTTTTCCACACCATATGTTTAACCTCTTTGTTTTCAGCAAAACAGGTGAGATTGACAACCTCACTGCTTCGTTGGGGAAAAGTGATTTGATTGTGTTGTGTAGGTTCCATGTTGCTTTTGAACCGGTAGTGCGCCCTCCCACCTCAGCTGCATCAACCTTCAGAAGTTGTTTCTTTCTCCTACTGGTCGATTCAATCTTGGTTTCTTTCTGAAGGAAAACTGTTATTGTGCTCATCATACCTTCCTCTTGGGGTTTCCCAACGAGTGCAAGACCTGCACCATCAGTCGTGCCCTGGACCAACTGGAACTTATCATCCTCTTAACATGACATAAGCACTCTTAACCGGACCCACACTAACTCAGGGATCCTCGGTGCTAGCCTTCCCGGGAGGACCTTGGAGGCCAGTTTAGCCACACTATGAATGATGATGATCTGGCCTTTTTGGTAGGAGAGTGACTAAAGCCCCATTAGTTTCCCGCAATCCACGCCAGTCCCCTCTCCACAAGGTTGAGAAAGCCTCCATAATAACCGCCTCAATTATGGACCAACAACTAATATAGAAGCTCTATGTGACGCCATCTGGGCTTGAAGCTTTATCTTTTTCTTATGATCTAATAACTGATATAGAAACCATCTGCAACACCATTTTTAACCATCTTGATAACATTTAAATATGACTGGGTGCAAAATAAATCATATCTTGCAATGAGATGGCAGCAGGTGATGCAATCCTATACTTAGCTAGCCATCGTTTAATTTATCACTCATTTCCCTTTGAGTCTTTATATATTAATCAAGTCTATTAATTATTTTCCATGTTTTGGGAGGATATGTATTTAATATATTAGTACTGACTTATTTATTAGTACATAGACTATTGTAAAATAAACCTAGCCCCTCACTTTGAACACAATAGTTCCATTTTAGGTCATACCAAAAAAATCACCATTGCTAATGTTTCCTCTGCTCCAATTCAGAAAGAGGTGAATAAGACCAAATGGTTTTTCTCATAGTGGGGCGAATAAACATCGCAAGTTACAGTTGAGAAGACAACTCTTTTGTATAGCTTAGCTCAACAAAAATACACGCATACATCAATAGTTAGCTAAATTAGATCGACATACATGACCTGCCATCCAAGTATCAGCAATCCCTCATTAATTGTTGATGCATGTGTACCAAGCTCCAAATGAAACGGTTGGACATGAAGAATCGAGTAATTCGCACCCTAATGTGCACTAGTACGTATTAGCTTGCAGCAAGTTAATCTATTCCCTTAAGTCACTATTAAGTACCATTAATGTTATTTTTTCCAGTCCCATCCGGCCTGATCAGATGAGATTAATTTGTTATTGCAGCAAATGTGATATAATTTGTATGCTGGCAATGTGACCCAACAAAGTTTACTAGAGCATCAGGGAATTCTTTTTGTTATTTCTAAGAGGAATTAGCTTGTTAACTTCGATCTCTCTAAGTTTAATTTGTCCATCTCTCCAAATTTACATGTTTGTACCAACGGTGACATATATCGCGACGATCCATATGTACTATAGTTTCTAGTTTGTCTTCTCCTGTTGCGCCGCATCGTTGTGCTGTATCTGCGAAACCTGTCGCAATGCCATCGATTATAAGTTTCAGTTAATGATATTACTTAATGGATCCAAATGAATTAAAATCTAACTGTTTGCTCTCTCTAAATTTTGTAAAGTCCAATCTTGCACAATTGTAAGGATAAAAGGATTGCATGTGTGAATTGTAGTTCTTGCATCCTATGTCGGGTTTGGAAGATTCTGCTTAACATGCTTGAATGAGTATTGACACAAGAAATTTTTGTAACTTTGCAGTGCTGCTACCTAAGGAGAATTAATAAATTCATAAAAGGCAGTATTTTTATTATTTTGTCGCAAACTAAAACGAGGATATATGCATGATCGAAGCCCGGCATGCGACTTCTCTCCGAGTCATCTGACCCGTCCATTCACGCATGCACACCCATGCATCCATGCACATGCTCGGTCTGGATCGCATCTTCCTCTTCTCAGAACTGGCCGGGAAAACCGAACCCCTGCTGCATCATCATCGTCTCCAGTCCGGCGCCGGCGAAACCCGGCGTCGGCGGCATGGCCATCATCATCGGCATGTCCATCCCTGCGCCGTTGTTGTTGTTGTTGTTGTTGCTGACACTGAAGTCAAACCCACCAGTGGTCTCGCCGGCGCCCATACCAACGGGCTGCTGCTGCGGCGCCGGCACGGGCACTGTGCGGTTAGCGTTCCTGGCCGCCATGGCGCGGCCGTGGTTGAGGGCCTCCTGGAGCACCTGGTTGGCGCGCTCTGCGACGGCGGCCTGCACCTCCGCGAGCGCCGCCGCGAAGGCCATCAGATCCTCCTCCCCCATGTCGCGCACGTCTGTCTCCAGCCAGGCCGCCACGGGACTCGCCGCCGCACGCTCCTTTGCCATGGCGGCCTCGACCTTCTCCTTCCGTGCCTTCTCCACATCAAGTTGGGCGCGCAGTTCCCCGTACTGACGGTTCAGCTCCGCCAGCTGCCTAGTATCCTCTCCGGTACCACCACCTCCTCCGGCCGCGGCACCGGTTGGAGTGAAGCGTTCGATGATGGCTTCGACGGAGGGATGGCCGAAGGAGAAGGCTTTGCCGGCGGGGGAGAAGACCACGGCGGCCACCTCAGCGCCGCACAGGATTGCCAGCTCACTGGCTTTCTTGAAAAGCCCTGCGCGGCGCTTGGAGAAGCACACCTGGCGCGCCTCCTCGCTCTCGATGCGGCGGATCTCAATCTTCTGCCTCCCCATGCTCGTGCGGCGACGCGCCATTGCCACACCCTAAACTTTTGTTGATAGATAGAAGGAGGAGGAGAGCCAGACTAAGATTATGCTCGTTCGCCCTGGCCTTTATATAGGTGGATCAGAGCTGAGATGAGGGTCTTTGCACCCACCGTGAGCTGGATTAGATGGCAACTCATTAAGACAGTGTAATTCTTATCCTGTCTGTTTATCTGTTGTCGTCCAGCGTGGGAGAGAACAATCTTTAAAAACCATCAAAGCCCTAATACATGGGTCAGCGAGGAGTATGTACATCAGTGCATTTCCTGGTTTGGACGATGTCCGGATAGTTGAGCTGGGCAGACTCGGAACAAAATTATAGTGAGGCCAAGAAGTTTAAGTGGAGGCATTTCTTTTCAAGATTCAAAAAAACATGTTTGGATATTTTTCTTGAGAATTGTAAATATTTTCGGGATGTGAATGAGTCATACGGGTGTTTCTATGGTCGGTCCATCAGGAAGACGATACGAGATGATAACCGATATGTGCATGCTGCAAGGACATGGTAGTTCTCATCTCAAATTGTTTTCCCCATGGACCGAATATATATACCTGTTTGCCAATTCACCCAAAAAATAAAGCTTTATAATTGTTAAGAAATTATCCAAATTTTCTTTTATTTTTCAAAGTAAGTGCCCCACATGAACTTTTGGGCCCCATTCTAATTTTTTTTCGACCGTGCCCTGCCCTTGATCTAAATTCCTGTGAAATCGTTGAGATGAGATCACATATGTGCACGTATCTTCTCACACGCATGAAAACAACAAGGTGAAAAGAGAAGATACAAGAGGAGAATTACACTCCCATGAAAGACGCTTGCTTTACCAATTTTATTAATATAAAAGGCCGTGTGCATCTTCTAGATGCAGAGGCTGGGTTACCCGTTTCAAAAAAAAAAAAACTCCCATGATGAGTTGCCATATAGAGAGTCTCCCGTGGGTGCGTTGACCCGGGCTGGATCCGAGCCGATCTCGCCGGTGTTGCCGGAGGGGGATAGCGAGGTGAGAGGGCTGGCGGTAGTTTTAGGCTTAGGTTAGCTTCTTTTCTCTGCTTGTGGCCCTTAGTGGCGGTGAGGAGTAGTCCCTTGGCCGCCGACGGCCATGGCCAAGGTTCCCTGAAGCTCGTTCTCCTGGCGGCGGAGCTGGAGTGGCGTCCAGCAGTGTCCGCAGCAGATGAAGTGAAGGGCATCTCCATAAATAAGGTTCGTCAAGGCAGCTACACCGGCGTTGCTGCGGGATCTCCGCCGGCGTGGTCGAGGTCTGCACCTACCTTTGCTTCATGGAGGAGGAAAGGGAAGGTGGGAATCAACCGCTGCCCAATAAATCTCGCCCCTTTGGTCTGTAAGCATCGGTATCCTCTTTGCTTGCCCTCCCCGGTCCGTGGCAGGAACTTTGGGGTTGATGGTGAGCCACCTCCGAGCGCCTGACGCCCGCTCCCGCTATCCACTCCGAGATCGCCGCGGTGGTGGTTCAGAGGGGAAGCGAAGAATGGGCCGCTGCCGGTTGGGAGTGGTTGCGGAGCTCAAGAACCAATCCCCGGAGCAATCTATCAATGAACAAGAAGGTTCATCTGATATCCATGGCCATGATGAGGCCAACTTTGCCGATGAGGAATTCCGGCAAGATTTCAACCTCCTATGGGAGGCCCTCGAAGAGTTGTGCTGCTGAGGTTATCGCCAGGGAAAGAACAAGTGGCTCTGTCCCCGTTGCTGTCCATGGCTGCAGAGCATGGCTCTCTCTGCTCCTCGCTGGAGAAGAAGAAGGACCCGATCGCGATTTTCATTTTCTTTTCAAGGTCCTCCTTACAATTGCTAGGGGCCTATGTGTAATTTTCTTTTCTTATGGGGCCCCTTGTGTTTTCTGCTCCATCCAGCGATCCTAACTAGAAGGTTCAGGTCCCTTCGGGGACGCTCCAATGTACAAAAAAAAAATGATGAGTTGCCATATAAACTATAATATCCTACATCCATATCAAGAAGAGGAGTGCAACATCGCTCATCTAAACTCTCCTCCTACTATCTAAACATGAGACATAGCGAGATTTTTTTTTGAAATGGATGAGACATAGCGAGATACAGAGATTCTAGCTTAGCCTAACTCAAACCCATCAGTCCATTCCGATTCAACAGATTTTAGATGTGGCATTTCCAAACAAAAACATGCCGAGTTATGAAGACGCATACCCACAATTTTTTGAATCTTAAATGAAAGTACTCCCACTTAAGCTATATAGCCCAACTTGTCGACATGTCATCTCTACTCTCTCAAGTATCCCAACAACTAAGATTATGAGGATGATGATGACGATAGGTTGTCCCTTATCCAAAATAGGAAGAGCTTGATGAGGTGTGAGCTGCTTACATTAGGATTTTCGAAATGAAATTCAGATATGCATTGTGCATATTTTTCTTAATAATTCTACAGTATTTTAGTAATTCAACATGCACATTTTTTTTTTGAAATCAACATGCACATGAACCTCTCTTCTCTTGCATAGCTAGCTAGTTCTTCCAGTGGAATAATACCAGTGGTGTGTGCTAGCTAATGATCAATGATATTTAATGGATAACTAATCTGGGAAATGTTAAGCCGTGCTAGCTCATAGTACTGCATATTAGGATTTTCATTACTTGACCCTTCATGGGCTTCCTTTTTAATTTGGACATATTCATAAGGATCATTTTTGCCTGGTTGGGTGACAACATAATCTATTATTAGCTACAAATAAATGCATGAATAATTTTATTTTGCGTTAATATTATTGGAATACTTGTTTTTCACTTGACATCCCACTTTCATGTCGATTGCATGTACTTGTATAGATTATGGGATACATTTTTTTCTTACCGTAGTCCTATCATATTTATTTTGAACTAAGACTGTAAGGCTTACACCCCATAGCATTTTATTAAAAAAATACAAAAAGTAACAGTTATTGAAGAGCTTATTTACAAGAAAGGAAAGCAGCATAAAAAAATATAACTAAGGGAGATTGTCAATCCATCTTGACAGCTCAGAAACATCCTTTCTCCTCACCCTATGCACATGCATGGTGACCTCCTGAATGAACCTCCTTTTCCAAGCCTTGAAGGAGGGTAGCACACTCTTAAAAATAGCCTTCTTTCTATGCTTGCAGATATGCCAAGAAGACAACAGGACAACCTCGACAAAGAAAGGCTTGGAATCCTTTTTCCTAGATATGAAAAGTACTTGCTCACAAGAATCCCCTGGCTCCCACTGAATCTGTGAATAATTCCACATCCTTACACTAAAGTTACAATTGAAGAAAAGATGCATCCAATCCTCAATAAGGCTAGTGGGACAGAGAGAAATTTTTTGATTTTCTCTAACATTCCAATGTCTCATTCGCATAATATCCTTAGTATTTAAACGATCACCGAACAACAGCCACGCAAAACCTTGACCCGTAAAATGAGCTTGCTCTGTCAAATGCATGCATAAATTGGACTGGCAGTCACATTCTTAAAGTAGTGTCGATAGAATCTTCTACAAGTATAAACACCATTCTGGAAAAATTGTGTTCGACACATCGTTGTTGCTAGGGTCAAGTTGGAAATTCGTAAGGAGATGCTGAACATGCAAGAATTGTGCAAAAGCTTGTTGTGACAAAGGCAATTGGAAGAGCTGTGACAACTCAGGCGATGCCAACACTTATTTTACCAAAATATTTGAATCCAACACAAAAGAGAACATACTTGGGAAGGATAAATAAAGAGGTTCCTTGTTCCAAACATCAAACCAAAATAGAGCAGTATCCATGAACGAATTTGCACCTTAAAAATACCTCTGTGTTCTTGGGACAAATTCATCATATCCCTCCACCAGAGGTATCGATAGGGATTAGCGGAATGAGGCACTCCATGTGGTTAACAATTCTAAACAATCTCACCCAAGGAAAATCATGTCTGTTAAAGAATTTACGGAAATGCTTGAGTAGTAGACGTTCGTTTTTCTTTGATAAATCCACAATACCAAACGCACCACTCTTTTTTTTTGGCTTACACACCATATCCCAAGACTCCAGAGGAACGGGTTTTGTTTTATCCTCACTTTTCCTCCACAGAAAATACCTCAAAACACTATTAATATGTTTAATAGAACCTGGAGGGACACTGAGAGAGCATAAGAAATGAATTGGCATGGAAGACAGACAAGAAGAGATCAATTGCATCATTCCATTATATGCCAGGAAAGATGAACGAGAAGTCAACTTTCTCTAAATTATGCCCATCAAAGGAAGTGAATCAACTAAATGAGGCCTAGTTTTATCCATTGGTAGTCCAAGATATGTGAAAGGGAAAGTACCGATAAAACACCCAAAATCAGCAGCCAACTTGGAAACCTCCTCTTCAGAGACATTAATGGGGAGCATACAAGATTTATAAAAGTTAATAGCAAGGCGAGTTGAAGCAGAAAAATCACTTAGAGCATTCTTTAAGACCTTTGGCTGCTGTGGGTTTGCCTCTACCACCAATATAGTATCATATGCATATTGCACCACGAGAAAATCTCCCTCCTCTCCAATTGTCAATCTCAAAAGAACATTATAGTAAATATTATTGATAATAAATTCGAGGAGCTCAATCGAAAGTTCAAATAACAAAGAGGAAAGAGAGTACCCTTGCGTTACCCCTCTTTTGCACTTGAAATTCCTTCCAGGTACTCCATTTACTAGAACAGTTGAGGTACCAGTTTGCAACACATTTCAGACCCACCCAACAAACACCTCAAGAAAGCCAAGACTTCTTAACGTTTGAAATATAGCCTCATGCTCAATTGAGTCAAAAGCTTTCTCAAATCTAATTTAATAACCACAATAACTTTTTTGGAGGCCTTACACTGATGCAAGTACTCAAAGGACCAAGCCAAACAATCACGAATAGTCTCGCCTATGATAAAACCATATTGATCCTTGTGAATACAATCTAAGATTTTCAATTGCAATCTATCAGCCAAGAATTTTGTCAAGAATTTCAGTCCATAATTGGTGAGAGAGATGGGTCTATAATCAGAGATTTGCTCATGGGAGGGTTTTTTAGGGACAAAATTTATAGAAGAAGTATTTAAATTCTCCAAGGAAACGGTTTGGTGAAAGAAGTCTTTGGCTAAATTGTAGAAATCTTGCTTTACATTACCCCAGCACATCTTTAAGAACATACCAATAAATCCATATGGACCTAGAGTTTTATATGATGGCATTTTCTAAACGACCTTATCCTTCTCCTCCTGACTAAAAGGCACAATAAGATCCTTGAGACCATGAAATCTTGGAATGAGAGTTGGGAGATCAAACTTCACGGATAATTTCCTACATGTACCTAGTCTATATTTGTAGTCAGACTACGAGAAAAAAGCCATCTGGTTATGATCAGAGATAATGTGACCATCGGGAAGCTGAAGACTTGAGATAGCATTCCTTCTGAATCTTTCAGATGCCATGGCATGAAAGAATTTAGTGTTCTCTTCCACAAGATTTAATCCATCGAATTGAGCATTTATTTTTCCAATATTGAAAGTGATCCCTCAACAACTTCTCATAATGTCCCTTTACAATCTTCCTGAAATTCAATTTGGGAATGAAAATTCTATGTACTGCTCTAAATTGTCAAAAAACAAAATGACTAGGTAAGGCTTAAAAGATTAACATCTTAATTTTGGATAAGGACTTTCCCCACTTATTTAGCTCATGCCTTAAAATCATTAATTTTTTCACAAGTATTGCACCTAAAGAGACAGACCTGGTGGGCCTTTCCAAAACTTCCTTGACAAAATCCAAGAAACCTGGATGATGCACTCAATAATTTTCAAAACGAAAAAGATGGGCCTTAGGGATGACTATATCAATGTGTACCACACAAGGCACATGGTCTGAAATGGGCATGGCCATAGGATTTACTACATAATTGGGATATGATGTATAATCTAATTAGATCTTGTGAAGAACCAATCCAACTGGTCTAGCAGTGGAGACTCGTGAGGGCACCTGGGGGCCCAGACCACCCCGAGGCGCGACCAGGGGCCGCCTCCCTATGGTGTGGCCCCCTGTGGCCCCTCTCCGGATCACTTTGGGACTCTGTGGAACCTTTAGGAATTCTAAGACATCCGGGCTTCAAATTTTCCAATTCCGAGAATATTTTTGGACCAACTTTTCTTAAACTAAAAACAACAGAAAACAGGGAACTGACTCAGTGGCATCTTGTTAATAGGCTAGTCCCGGAAATCGATAAAAATGACATAAAGTGTATAGCAAAGATGTAGGAAATAACATGAAAACAACACAGAACATCAGAAATTAAGGATACGTTTATGACATATCAACATCCCAAGCTTAGTTCCTACTCGTTCTCGAGTAGGTAAATGATGAAAACACATAATTTCTGAGGTGTACATGCTACCGACATGAACTTGATCATCAATAATGTAAAAGCATATGTAAGCTAAGATCATAGAACTTTAACACAAGCATGAGAAATAAAACTTTAATAATAAAGCCTAGCAATCACCTTGCATCATGAGAAGTAACACAAATAAAATATCATGAATGAAAATGCATCGAAAGTTATACGTTTGTTTCAAGTATAGAGATAGCATGGCAAAGCGATATTTTGCTAGTCCTTAAGAGTGGGGCAAAACATAAATGCTAGGACACCTTCAAAGTTTATGAGGAAGACTAGAACAAATAATTTGAGAGAAAGAAATAACATCATGAATCAATTAATAATGTTTCTGGGATAAATGGACATTAAACTCAGAATGGCAACTACGTTCTCTCAAATGTGCATAAAGTTAGAAGATGGGGACTCAACATAAAAGTAAAAGAAAGGCCCTTCGTAGAGGGAAGCATGGATCACTCTTGTGTTAGAGATTTTATTTTATTAAATATAGGTATAAAATGTTTGACACTCCTCCCATCCATCTTACACAAACCATGCCTAACCGAATCCTCGGGTTCCTTCCAGCAATAACCTACCGTGGAGGAGTGTCTATTTTTAAGGAGGTGTATGCTTATGTCAACGAATGGTAAACAAAAAATACAGTACGTCACAAGCCACTAGACTTCACAAGAGAGGATCCCATTGAAGGACACAACTTGAGTAGAAGGTCATCCCACTTTCTCTTTTGCTTACACAATTATGCTTTGACTGATAAATCAGGGGCAAAAATAGTGAAGAGAATATTTTGTATTAATTTGGGGATGGGTACCCCGCCACCAACTCTTCTATCAATTGGATAAGCAGATGAGGCCACTAGTCCATGGTGTGAAAGTCCAATCAACAAGTGAGATATATATTCTCTATTTACGTCCTCATGAGCGAAAACAAGACCACAAAACATGAGTAATCTTGAATGTTTTAAAGGTATCACATGAGAAATTTACTTTGGAGTGGCAGTTAAATACCACATGTAGGTAGGTATGGTAGAGCTCATACTCAGTATAAGTGGATACTAGCAGAAGACTAGGAGCGACAAATCAAGAGATCAATAATGGCCATAATCATGCATAGCGACATAAACATCATTAATCAAAGCATAAGTGGTACCACAAGTTCAAAAACTAAATGATCATAGAGTCTATTAGTGACTAGTTCGTAGTCATAAACATGGTGTGAGCATGCGCCAAGTCAACAAAATAAAACATTCAAAAGAGAATACCACAAATTTATGCTTCAATATGACAAGAACAACTAATGATTCGTTCAATGGCACATTAAACACTCTCACCTATTTGAAAAAACTCATGCTAATAAATAATCACTAGGCTTTAGAATTAAAATAACATCTAGCATGATATGAAAAAGTCTAGCCACAGTCCATACAAGCTTCTATTTGCATAGTTTATAATTTTACCAATTGCAGCAGTTTCTTTTCCCAACAAGCACCATACAAAATATGCTTTACCAAAAACTCTCTAACTGATACAGCAAGGAAACATGAGAGTACTAACTAACACTACTAAAACTAACAACTCTGAATAAGAGATGCAATGAAAACCAGAACTAAAAAAGAATTTTCGCAGATGCTAGAAGAAAAACTAAGAATATGAGCATAACGAGTATTCAACAAAAAAGAGGAGTGTGTATCTCTCCTAAACAAGGATGATAGGTTTAAATGATATTATTGAAGCAAGGAAAACAAAATAAAACAAAAAATAACAGATGCTCCAAGTAAATTTCATATGATGTGACCGAATAAAAATATAGTTTCATTAGAAGTGACATGATAAATGGTTAATGAATAAGGGGATGCCTTGGGCATCTGTGATGACTAACATTGGTAGACCCCAAGTGCAAGGTGTGAAGAGTTCAGCTGCAAGTTTTCCCTCCGAAAAGAAACCAAGGTTGAATTTACTAGTAGGAGGAAAATCAATCTCTGAAAGTTGATGTAACATCCCAAGTATGAAAACTCCCCTTAGAATGTTTGTTTCATGTTTATTAAAGTATTGCATCATGTCATCATATTGATTCCATTTTGTTTTCATTTTGTTTGCATTTGTTTCTTATTTGATGCATCTGTTTTTCCCTGTTTTCACAATTCAAATTTAAACTTTATTCAAACAATTGTTTCATACTTGCTCTGTTACAATATTTTAGATAAAATCACAAATAATAACAACCAATTGGTTTCACTTTATCCCATAGTGATCAATTATTAAATTGATGGTTTTAATCAATCATTTAAATTCCAAATCACATTTAAAATTCAAATTAAAGCATCAAACAGCAACCAAGTTGAATTCATGCAAATTATACAACAATTTTAATCAATGGTTTATAATTAACATAGGGGTCACCCTATTTAAAAGTTTGTTTTTGTTAATGATCATTTAATAATAAAATTCACCCAAATGTGGTTTAAATTCAAACAACAAGCAAATGTCAAACTTTTTGAAAATGAAACTTAACATCTGTTTGCTTTTGACCTAAAGAGGTTACCCTAATTTTTCCAAATTTTTTACTAATTTAAAACCTATCAAACTCTTCCATTTCCTTTTTCAGAAAAAAAAGAGGAGAAATAAAAATTTCAAACGAATTTTGGCGCCAAAAAGGGAGTGGGCTGCGCCCAGCCCACCTCGTTTTCTTTCCGCAGCGCAGCCCAGCCCGCTAGCCACTCAGAAAAATGGTTCGTTTTTTTTTCTGTTCTGTTCTGTCGTCACCCTCGTGTACGGCGACGCATCCGGAGCTCCACGGCGGCAACCCCGCGAGCAGACGGCGATCCCACCCCCGTACCCCATATATAGCTCGCCCTAGGGCAGCGCCGCCAACCCTAGGCCCTAGGTTTCCTGTTCCCCCTCGCTCCCGCCGCCAATTCCACCTCTCTGCCACCGTTTCCCCTCGCCGCTGCAACCACCGGAGATTTTCCCTCTAAATCCGCCATGGCACCGCCCACCTCGAAGCACCACCCACCTGCCTAGCTGCTGGAAACGAACGCCCACGGTACCCTCTTCTGTTCGCACACTGCAGCAGCCCCGGAGACTCACGGAGTCCTCGCCGCCGTCCAGGGACTTGCCGCCGTCGAGCTCGTCACGGGCTCTGCAACCACGACCACTCGGTGAGCCACCGTCTACTCCTCCTCTCACCCTCTGCTTGCGCACGCTCCCGTGCACGCACTGCACACGCATCCAGCACCACCAGATCGCAGCACCGCGAGCACGGCACCACGGCTCGCCGCCGGTAGCTCACCTCTGTCAGGTCGCGGAAGCGTTTGGTCGTCAGTAATCTTCAGTTAACGCGTTGTGGAAGAATAACCTGTCCGCGTTTCCTTCTCTGTCAAAACTGAAGCCAAGCCGCAGTGGTAGCACTGCTCTGAATCGTGCGCGCGGTCGTGGGATCGATCCCCCGCTGCTGCGAATTAATCCACACTTTTTTTCCAGCGCTGCTGACAGGCCTGCCCCACCAGGCAGTGACCCTGGTAGCCACGCAAGCGCGCGCAGCGCCACGCTGGCCCGTGGCCCACGCACAGTGGCTGTGGCTAGCCCACTGTGCGGTGCAAAACGTTTCTGCACATTTCTGTTTCAAAATAAATCCTTTTTAAACTGCAGATTAATCCCTAAAACAAAAACATTAATAACTTTTAATCTATAACCCTAAATAATAAAAGTTAAATATGTTTGTTGTTCTAAATTAAATTGTCTATCCAACTATGCCATTTGTGTACTGTTTTGAATTTTCAAAATGCAATTCAAATTTGAATTCAAATAGTTCAATTGTATTTTGCTAAAATTCATAACTAAATCATAATTAATCCAAATAATGCAAATAAAATATGTTTTCCATACCATTTTGAACCACCTATTCAAATATAAATTTTGTTTCATGGTTTGAATAATTTAAATTGCTTAAATAATTTAAACCTTATTTAAATCATTTAAAATTGCTAAAATCATAACTTGCTCAATTTAAATTATTTTTGAACATGCAAAATATGTTTCCAAATCCCCAAGGTCTAAACTTTTCAAATGTGAACTTGAATTTATGATTGGAATAAATAAAATTCAAATAAACTTCAAACTTGTTTTAAACTCATTTAAAACTTGTTTAATTTCGTTTAAGTCATAATAAATTCATCCTAATGCCTTTTTCAATATTTGAAACATGTAATCCACCCAAAATTTAATGATCTTTTCAAGTATGAATTTTGTTATTTGTTTTGAACAATTTAAATGGTTAAAAACAACAAATACTTTTGTGTCACCTTTAAGGCACAAAAAAATTCCCTGAATTAATAACTAAAATTCTAAATTGCTAAACCTCATTTCCATTTGGTTCTATTGTTGTTATTTTGTTTTTTTCCTCATCCATGCATCATACTAATCCACATTCACCTGTTGATCAGTTGGAAAACAAATAATCTAACCAAAATCCATGGGCTTTTCTCATGCAACTCAAAATTGCATATGTGTCCATTTAAATTGTGTTACCATATCAAATAGTTTATTTTGATGCATCCATTAACTTGACATGCATCATCCCATGATTGTGCACTATGCCATGATATTGATTGTTTACCTTCCTGTATTGTTTGTTTGCTTCTTCTCGGATAGACGACGACGTTGAGACCGACGATCTTTACGACACCCCTCCTGAGGATCTAGCCCAGTACCCGGCTACTGAGTTTGCAGGCAAGTTATCACTCACATGAACCATTGTGTTCCTTTCAACATTGGTTACCGATACTTTCCGTTGTCTATTTCTGCTAGCCATATGTATCGTTGCTTCTGTTACGAACCTATCACATGATACCCTGAACCCTGATATTGCCTCACCTCCAGTCCTATAACCCCGTTGCTTGGGCCCGTGTCTTACTAGCATGCTTAGGGTTGTTTTCGCTCGAGTCTGTTATCAGTTATTTGCTGTTACTATATTCTATTATGTTCTGGGGCTTGATGTTAAACAACAACCTGTTAATTTGAGGTAATAATAATTTGCTGATAAGGCACCGGCAGGAGGCCCGACTTGGTTTTGAGGCCTGCTAGTGTCGACCCTAATAGGAGAAGGGTCTTGTCTACTGATCCATGATGAGCGCACTATCCGCATGTGGGAAGCGTGTATGGGCGCCCCCCTCAATTTGATTCGATTCGCATCTCGTCCAAATCACCACAGTTAGATCGGGCTTTCCATTTGATGCACGCATATGCAGGTACGAACCCGAGGCCAGGGTGGAACTTTTGTAGTCGGCATTTAGGGCGGCGTGGTCTTCCAGTGCTATGAGGGTCCCCTTTTCTTCGTGGGGCTCGATTAGCCGCGCACGCACAGCACGTGGTGCTTTGGGCTTGATGCGAAGAAGAGTTGAGTTGTATTGAGTGCCCCGCTTGGTGGGAAAGGCCTTCCCATCTGGCGGGTTATTCTTACGTGTACGGCCAAATTGGTGCACCCCTGCAGGGATAAATCTTCTCGAGAAGTCGTGTTTTCCGCGGTTATGGTTGACTTGGTGAAAGTACTGCCTAATAAGTACTCAGAACAACTTACACCTAACTAATGATAACTTGACTAGTAATAGGCTTATTGACACAACAATTGGATCCATCATTAATCCAACTGTGTGAGTTATCCTCGGATCGCTTCTTTGGATGAGGGGCGAGATCCAGGATGGGTTTGTTTGAGGTTATCTTTCAGTTAGTTACGATACGCTATCTTATCTCCTTTCTGCTAGTTGGAAGTTGTAGTGTTCTGTAGTTGGTTAGCGCAGCCAGTTGCAGTATCTTTTATATCCCTCTCTTCCGTTGAACCCAAGGCAACTGTGCTTGGTGTTGACGGGCTACACTTGGTGAACTGTGAGTCTTGCTTGCCAGTACGTTTATGTATTGACCCCTTTGGGGCTGTGGTTTCCGCAGACTACGCTTACGAGGATCCCCGTGACGGCTAGTACGTGGAGTTTGACGAGGCTGCTGACGAGTAGGTAGCGGACCCGGGCAGGATCCGAGACATCGTGGCTGGGCTCCGTTTTCTTTTCATTCCCGGCTTCTTAAGCCTATTTGGATTTGTCTGTACTCAGACCCCTTGAATGCTTCCGCTGAGTTGTAATGATGTTATGTTGGGACATGTGTCCTCTGGATGATTGTATTTGCTATCTCTGCCCTAGTGAGGGCCATTTGCAACTTATTTCAATCTTTTGTGTCTTAGAGATTTGTTGTGTTATCATCTTGTTCAAAGCCGTTGACGTACCATGTGTGTATGGTATGAAGTACGTCAATGGTAGTGTCCTGATTTCTATGGGATAGTTTACATCGACGGTGAATAGTAAAGATTGGTTGTCACACATAAGTGTTGGCCTACTCGTAAGAGATGCGGGTGCCGGTAAGCCCCGTAATCCAATCAAAATACTGTTCAGTTCGTACGGTGAGTATCCTCTAGAAGTCCGGGTGCGACAAATGGTATCAGAGCCTGTCTGCCTGTAGGATCCCTTTTTACTGGTCGCAGTTGAGTCTAGAAACTATTTTTGTAGCTATATAGGAAAAATGAAACGTGAGAGTAGGAATTCTGCCATTTTTTCTTCTTTCCCCACCCACCCACCCTTTTCTGGTAAGGAAGTGCAACGTTGTTTTCTGTTCTCACCTAAACTTTCAAGTTAGGATTTCACGAATCCTGGTTTCTCTAGGATAGTTATATCTACTAGACCATAGGAATGGAGGTGGTTGTGACATGATTTATCATGTTGCCTACTAATGATTGAGAACGGAGGCGTGTAAGCCCCGGAAGCAAATCATCTATCCCTTAAGCAGTAGATATTGATCATTTAGAAGCCCGGATGGGTTTTTCCGTAGTACCTCAGGAGTTTTGGTCCAGTGTTCCCGTTGTTGCTTCGATATCCTGTTCTCTCAACATCCTTTTCGTCCGTTGAAACCTTGTTGTTGCTTTCCACTTCAGTTCTCTACCGGCGTCTAATCAAAACTTCCCCGATCATCTGCAGATGGATCTCAGGTTCTTCCCGCAGGTGGTTCGGATGACTCGTTGCGAGAGCACTGCCGGTTATCCGGAGATGCTGAGAGACATGGTCACTTATCTGGGGTTCCGTTGGGCACCAGAGTACCAGGTCTACGAGCAGCAGCGAGAGTTTGACCAGACCTACTACCAGGCTATCGTCTACATTCTGTCAGATGATGGCATGAGCGTCGTCCACCGCTACGAGGCAGTAGGTTCCACAGTGGATATGGCCGTGCAGCAAGCAGCTTACGTGAGTCTCACCGTCGTCCGTGCTGACTACTGGGGGTTTGACGATTCTATCTATCGCCACATCCCCCGTGGTTACATCACTTCAGCGGGAGCTCACTTCACCCTCTACAACAACTTGGATGTCTACGAGCATGATAACACCAGGCTGCACACCACCGCTCAGTTTGTGAGGCACAGTGACGTTGTTGCCACCACACTTTCTCAGGAGTTGGCCTCAGTCAGGGAGCAGCTCTACCTTGCTTTGACTCGTCTGGCTACGTACACCACAGACTTTGTTGGAGATGAGCGCTTTGCACGTTTCCATCAGACAGTTGGACGTAGTTTGCCAGATGCTGGAGGTTACGAGCCGATCAGAGGTCCACTCCTAAACCTCGGAGCTGGTTACACTGGGATTCCACGCTTTGGAGCACAGGGAGACGACGCTTTCTACTTCACCACACCGAGAGTCGCTCTCAGAGCAGTCCCGATCTACGTGGATCGTCGTTCTACCTACTTCCGTGGGATTCCTCCTCACCGTATCTCTCGTCGTACTACTCACCGCCGTCCTGCGTGATGAGCATGGGAGTACCGATGTATCCATTCATAGCTATGTTTAGTTATCCTTTGGCTTTCGAACCATGTATTGGTGTGTTGGATATTCTGATGTATTTGAACATGTGATGATGTACCTGTTGGTTATCTACTCATGCGTCGGAATAATCTATCTTTCGGTTACCAAGTCTATCCTTTTCTGTTGTTGTGCTAAAATGCATGTCTATTCAGGATGCCGCCAACAAGGAGCAACCCGCCTGAACCACCTCCGCTCACGGAGCTGTTGACTCAGATGACTCAGGTCGTGGCTCAGATGGCCCAGATCCAGGCTAACCAGCACAACAACCAGAATGCTCCACGGGTCAGCATCAAGGAGTTCCTCAGTATGGGTCCGAGAGCTTTCGTGGCAACACGTGAGCCTCTGGATGCTGATGACTGGATCCGGGAGATGGCCAGGGCTCTGGACATTGCTCACGTTGCTGAGGAGGACAAAGTCAAGTATGCCACCTACCTACTGAAGGGTCAGGCAGCCACTTGGTGGGAGAACTACCAGACCATGAGAGCTGGATACCCAATCACCTGGGGTTGTTTCAAGGATGCCTTCCTGAAGCACCACATCCCAGATGGTCTCATGGAAAGGATGCGTGAAGAGTTCTGCTCTCTTAAGCAGGGCAAGCTGGACGTCATTGGCTACCAGAATGAGTTCAATCGCCTCGCTCGTTATGCTGGTGATGAGGTGTCCACTGAGATCAAGAAGATGGCAAGGTTCCGCCGAGGTTTTAACCCGGAACTGAAGTACGCTCTCACCAACATCAAGTGCAAGGACTTCGAGGAGCTCGTGAACACCGCGCTCAATGAGGAGAATGGGCGCAAGGCGTTCGAAGAGTCCCGCAAGCACTCGCGTGAGGGTGGTTCCTCCTCCAACATGACCACCCCTCCGCAGAAGCGCCGCATCTGGGTGCCAAATGGTGCTGTCACTAGGGCTCCATATGCCCAAGCTTCTCAAGGCTTCGCTTCCCGCCCACCCAATCCAGCTCAGATGCAGGCTCAGAGGTTCTCAATGGGGCAGCCAAGGCCAGATGCACCTCGTGTCGTCACTTGCTACAAATGCAAGCAGACTGGACACTATGCTGATAAGTGCACTCAGAGGCAGCTACCTCCACCACCTCCTCGCCCCAACACCAACCAGGCAATGGTTCGTGCTCCCCCGGCTAAAGCCTTCAACTCCAACAACAGGCCTGTCGGGAGGACCGCGAGGGTGAATCATATCAAGGCCGACAAAGCTGAGGAAGCTGCTGACGTCGTTCTCGGTACATTCCCCGTTAACTCTAACCCAGCTAAAGTTTTGTTTTATACCGGAGCATCGCATTCTTTCGTGTCAAAGATCTTTGCGACAGCAGTTAAACTACCTTTTGTTGGTTTGGGTTCCCCGCTAGTAGTAAACTCCCCTGGAGCAACTATGCAAACTTCCAAGATCAGTCATGAGAATCAGATTCTAATTGGAGGTCACATATTCCTTGCTTCCCTCATTCTGCTTGGCAATTCTGACATTGATGTCATTCTGGGCATGGATTGGTTGAAGGCCAATAAAGCTACGATTGATTGTGCTCAGAAGTCAATAACTCTGTTCCACCCTTCCGGCCAGATAGTCTATTCTCCAAATGAATCAAGTTCTGTTCAGCTGTACACTCTCGATGCTAAACCTCTACCTCTACTCGAAAATGTTCCGGTGGTTTGTGAATTCCCTGACGTCTTTCCAGAAGAGTTGCCAGGGATGCCTCCGGACAGAGCAGTTGAGTTCGTGATCGAGCTTGAACCAGGTACTGCTCCAATCTCTAAGCATCCATATAAGATAGCTCCTCCTGAACTGAAATTGTTAAAGGAGCAAATCGATATGTATATGGAAAAAGGTTACATTCAGCCTAGTTCCTCCGCTTGGGGTTGCCCAACTCTGTTCGTTGCCAAGAAGGATCAAACAAAAAGACTCGTGGTTGACTATCGTCCTCTCAACGAGAAAACCATCAAGAACAAGTACCCAATTCCTCGTATCGATGATCTTTTTGATCAACTTGCTGGAGCCTCAATATTCTCAAAGTTGGACTTGAGGATGGGTTACCATCAAATAAAGATCAGAAAGGAAGATATTCCTAAAACAGCTTTCACCACTTGGTACGGTCTATATGAATACACCGTCATGTCCTTTGGTCTCACCAATGCACCGGCGACGTTCTCAAGACTCATGAATTCTGTCTTCCATGAATACCTCGACAAGTTCGTTGTGGTATATCTCGATGACATTCTAGTCTACTCCAAATCCGAGGAAGAGCATGGAGAACATCTTCGTCTCACTCTCATGAAACTTCGCGAGCATCGTTTGTATGCCAAGTTCTCCAAATGTGAGTTCTGGATTCCAGAAGTTGCTTACCTTGGTCATGTCATCTCCGCCAAGGGCATAGCCATTGATCCAGAAAAGGTTAAAGCAATTCTTGATTGGAAACCTCCTAAGACGGTAAAACAAGTTAGAAGCTTTCTTGGCTTGGCTAGCTATTGCCGTCGTTTCGTCCAAAACTTTTCCAAGATTGCCAAACCTCTCACTGATCTCACCAAGAAGGACAAGAAGTTCGTTTGGTCTCCACAGTGTGATGAGAGTTTCAATCTCTTGAAGACTAAACTCACTTCCACCCCAGTTCTGGTTGGCCCAGATACTACCAAACCTTTCCAGATATTCTGCGATGCATCTCTCCAAGGTCTAGGTGCAATTCTTATGCAAGAACGTCAAGTTGTGGCTTATGCTTCACGTCAGTTGAATGCACATGAGCAAAACTATCCCACTCATGATCTTGAACTTGCAGCAGTTGTGTTTTCCCTCAAGAAATGGAGACAATACTTGTTGGGTAACAAAACTGAAATCTTTTCCGATCATAACAGTCTGAAATACATCTTCACTCAACCAGATCTAAACCTCAGGCAAAGGAGATGGATTGAAAAGATTAAAGACTTTGATCTCACCATTTCTTACACTCCAGGCAAGGCTAATGTTATGGCAGATGCTCTCAGTCGCAAGTCATATTGCAATAATCTCATGATCATGGAAAGCCAACCTCCACTTCATGAAGAATTCCAGAAGATGAACCTTGGTCTTGTTCCTCAAGGTTATCTTGCAAGCTTGACAGCCAGTCCAACTCTCGAGGATAAGATTCGTTCTGAACAACTTCGTGATGCTGAAATCAAGAAGATGGTAGAACACATCAAACAAGGCAAGGAGAAATTCAAGTCCTTCTCAATTGATGACAAAGGAACTGTGTTCTTTGAAGGACGAATTGCAGTTCCTCAAGTTCAAAGTCTCAAAGATATCATTCTCAAGGAGGCTCATGAAACTCCTCTCTCCATTCACCCTGGAAGTACAAAGATGTACCAGGATCTCAAGACACTGTATTGGTGGCCTGGCATGAAACGTGAAATTGCTCAATACGTTTCTGAATGCGACGTTTGTCAACGTGTTAAGGCAGTCCATCAGAAAACAGTCGGTCTACTCCAACCTCTAAAAATTCCTGAGTGGAAGTGGGACATGATTGAAATGGACTTCGTCACTGGTTTTCCAAAGTCCAAGAAGGGCAACGATGCAATCTTCGTTATTATTGATCGTCTCACTAAAGTAGCTCACTTCTTTGCTGTCAAAGAAACGATCTCAGCTAGCCAGTTAACAGAACTCTACACAGCAAAGATCGTTCCTCTACATGGTGTTCCATTGGAAATAAGCTCAGACCGTGGAAGCATATTCACTTCTCATTTCTGGAAAAGCTTTCAAGAAGCATTGGGCACCAAACTTCTGTTCAGCACAGCTTATCACCCTCAGTCTCAGGGGCAAGTCGAAAGAGTCAATCAGATTCTCGAGGATATGCTCAGAGCATGTGGTCTCTCCTTTGGCATGAAATGGGAGGGTTGTCTTCCATATTCCGAATTCTCCTACAACAACAGTTTCCAGGCAAGCCTAGGCATGGCACCATTTGAGGCATTGTATGGCCGCAGATGCAGGAGTCCAATCAATTGGTCTGGAGCTGGTGAACGTTCACTCTTAGGCCCTGACATTGTTAAGCAAGCCGAGGAGAAAGTTCGTATCATTCGTGACAATCTCAATATTGCTCAGTCTCGTCAGAAAAGCTACTATGACAGCAAGCACAGGGATATGATCTATGCACCTGGTGACAAGGCATATCTCCGTGTAACTCCCCTCAGAGGCACTCATCATTTCGGTGTGAAAGGAAAGCTTGCACCAAGATACATTGGTCCTTTCAACATTCTCTCAAGGCGTGCGGAAAATGCCTATCGTCTTGAACTTCCAGAAAAGCTATCCAAGGTGCACGATGTGTTCCACGTGTCACAGCTCAAGAAGTGTTTCAAAGATCCAGATCGTGCAGTTGATCATGATTCCATTGAACTGCAAGATGATCTATCTTATGAGGAGCACCCTGTTCGTATTCTCGATGAGACCGAGCGTAAGACTCGCAACAAGAGCACCAAGTTCTTGAAAGTGCAGTGGTCGCATCATTCCGATAAAGAGGCAATGTGGGAGACCGAAGAGGATCTTCGCAAGAAGTATCTGGACCTTTTCCTTTCTCAGTAGGAATCTCGGGGCGCGATTCCTTCAAGGGGGGGCATTTTGTAACATCCCAAGTATGAAAACTCCCCTTAGAATGTTTGTTTCATGTTTATTAAAGTATTGCATCATGGCATCATATTGATTCCATTTTGTTTTCATTTTGTTTGCATTTGTTTCTTATTTGATGCATCTGTTTTTCCCTGTTTTCACAATTCAAATTTAAACTTTATTCAAACAATTGTTTCATACTTGCTCTGTTACAATATTTTAGATAAAAATCACAAATAATAACAACCAATTGGTTTCACTTTATCCCATAGTGATCAATTATTAAATTGATGGTTTTAATCAATCATTTAAATTCCAAATCACATTTAAAATTCAAATTAAAGCATCAAACAGCAACCAAGTTGAATTCATGCAAATTATACAACAATTTTAATCAATGGTTTATAATTAACATAGGGGTCACCCTATTTAAAAGTTTGTTTTTGTTAATGATCATTTAATAATAAAATTCACCCAAATGTGGTTTAAATTCAAACAACAAGCAAATGTCAAACTTTTTGAAAATGAAACTTAACATCTGTTTGCTTTTGACCTAAAGAGGTTACCCTAATTTTTCCAAATTTTTTACTAATTTAAAACCTATCAAACTCTTCCATTTCCTTTTTCAGAAAAAAAGAGGAGAAATAAAAATTTCAAACGAATTTTGGCGCCAAAAAGGGAGTGGGCTGCGCCCAGCCCACCTCGTTTTCTTTCCGCAGCGCAGCCCAGCCCGCTAGCCACTCAGAAAAACGGTTCGTTTTTTTTTCTGTTCTGTTCTGTCGTCACCCTCGTGTACAGCGACGCATCCGGAGCGCCACGGCGGCAACCCCGCGAGCAGACGGCGATCCCGCCCCTGTACCCCTATATAGCTCGCCCTAGGGCAGCGCCGCCAACCCTAGGCCCTAGGTTTCCTGTTCCCCCTCGCTCCCGCCGCCAATTCCACCTCTCTGCCACCGTTTCCCCTCGCCGCTGCAACCACCGGAGATTTTCCCTCTGAATCCGCCATGGCACCGCCCACCTCGAAGCACCACCCACCTGCCTAGCTGCTGGAAACGAACGCCCACGGTTCCCTCTTCTGTTCGCACACTGCAGCAGCCCCGGAGACTCACGGAGTCCTCGCCGCCGTCCAGGGACTTGCCGCCGTCGAGCTCGTCATGGGCCTCTGCAACCACGACCATGCGGTGAGCCACCGTCTACTCCTCCTCTCACCCTCTGCTTGCGCACGCTCCCGTGCACGCACTGCACACGCATCCAGCACCACCAGATCCCAGCACCGCGAGCACGGCACCACGGCTCGCCGCCGGTAGCTCACCTCTGTCAGGTCGCGGAAGCGTTTGGTCGTCAGTAATCTTCAGTTAACGCGTTGTGGAAGAATAACCTGTCCGCGTTTCCTTCTCTGTCAAAACTGAAGCCAAGCCGCAGTGGTAGCACTGCTCTGAATCGTGCGCGCGGTCGTGGGATCGATCCCCCGCGGCTGCGAATTAATCCACACTTTTTTTCCAGCGCTGCTGACAGGCCTGCCCCACCAGGCAGTGACCCTGGTGGCCACGCAAGCGCGCGCAGCGCCACTCTGGCCCGTGGCCCACGCACAGTGGCTGTGGCTAGCCCACTGTGCGGTGCAAAACGTTTCTGCACATTTCTGTTTCAAAATAAATCCTTTTTAAATTGCAGATTAATCCCTAAAACAAAAACATTAATAACTTTTAATCTATAACCCTAAATAATAAAAGTTAAATATGTTTGTTGTTCTAAATTAAATTTTCTACCCAACTATGCCATTTGTGTACTGTTTTGAATTTTCAAAATGCAATTCAAATTTGAATTCAAATAGTTCAATTGTATTTTGCTAAAATTCATAACTAAATCATAATTAATCCAAATAATGCAAATAAAATATGTTTTCCATACCATTTTGAACCACCTATTCAAATATAAATTTTGTTTCATGGTTTGAATAATTTAAATTGCTTAAATAATTTAAACCTTATTTAAATCATTTAAAATTGCTAAAATCATAACTTGCTCAATTTAAATTATTTTTGAACATGCAAAATATGTTTCCAAACCCCCAAAGTCTAAACTTTTCAAATGTGAACTTGAATTTATGATTGGAATAAATAAAATTCAAATAAACTTCAAACTTGTTTTAAACTCATTTAAAACTTGTTTAATTTCGTTTAAGTCATAATAAATTCATCCTAATGCCTTTTTCAATATTTGAAACATGTAATCCACCCAAAATTTCATGATCTTTTCAAATATGAATTTTGTTATTTGTTTTGAACAATTTAAATGGTTAAAAACAACAAATACTTGTGTGTCACCTTTAAGGCACCAAAAAATCCCTGAATTAATAACTAAAATTCTAAATTGCTAAACCTCATTTCCATTTGGTTCTATTGTTGTTATTTTGTTGTTTTCCTCATCCATGCATCATACTAATCCACCTTCACCTGTTGATCAGTTGGAAAACAAATAATCTAACCAAAATCCATGGGCCTTTCATATGCAACTCAAAATTGCATATGTGTCCATTTAAATTGTGTTACCATATCAAATAGTTTATTTTGATGCATCCATTAACTTGACATGCATCATCCCATGATTGTGCACTATGCCATGATATTGATTGTTTACCATCCTGTATTGTTTGTTTGCTTCTTCTCGGATAGACGACGACGTTGAGACCGACGATCTTTACGACACCCCTACGGAGGATCTAGCCCAGTACCCGACTACTGAGTTTGCAGGCAAGTTATCACTCACATGAACCATTGTGTTCCTTTCAACATTGGTTACCGATACTTTCCGTTGTCTATTTCTGCTAGCCATATGTATCGTTGCTTCTGTTACGAACCTATCACATGATACCCTGAACCCGGATATTGCCTCACCTCCAGTCCTATAACCCCGTTGCTTGGGCCCGTGTCTTACTAGCATGCTTAGGGTTGTTTTCGCTCGAGTCTGTTATCAGTTATTTGCTGTTACTATATTCTATTATGGTCTGGGGCTCGATGTTAAACAACAACCTGTTAATTTGAGGTAATAATAATTTGCTGATAAGGCACCGGCAGGAGGCCCGGGGTGGTTTTGAGGCCTGCTAGTGTCGACCCTAATAGGAGAAGGGTCTTGTCTACTGATCCATGATGAGCGCACTATCCGCATGTGGAAAGCGTGTATGGGTGCCCCCCTCAATTTGATTCGATTCGCATCTCGTCCAAATCACCACACTTAGTTCGGGCTTTCCATTTGATGCACGCATATGCAGGTACGAACCCGAGGCCAGGGTGGAACTTTTGTAGTCGACATTTAGGGCGGCGTGGTCTTCTAGTGCTATGAGGGTCCCCTTTTCTTCGTGGGGCTCGATTAGCCGCGCACGCACAACACGTGGTGCTTTGGGCTTGATGCGAAGAAGAGTTGAGTTGTGTTGAGTGCCCCGCTTGGTGGGAAAGGCCTTCCCATCTGGCGGGTTATTCTTACGTGTACGGCCAAATTGGTGCACCCCTGCAGGGATAAATCTTCTCGAGAAGCCGTGTTTTCCGCGGTTATGGTTGACTTGGTGAAAGTACTGGCTAACAAGTACTCAGAACAACTTACACCTAACTAATGATAACTTGACTAGTAATAGGCTTATTGACACAACAATTGGATCCATCATTAATCCAACTGTGTGAGTTATCCTCGGATCGCTTCTTTGGATAAGGGGCGAGATCTAGGATGGGTTTGTTTGAGGTTATCTTTCAGTCAGTTACGATACGCTATCTTATCTCCTTTCTGCTAGTTGGAAGTTGTAGTGTTCTGTAGTTGGTTAGCGCAGCCAGTTGCAGTATCTTTTATATCCCTCTCTTCCGTTGAACCCAAGGCATCTGTGCTTGGTGTTGACGGGCTACACTTGGTGAACTGTGAGTCTTGCTTGCCAGTACGTTTATGTACTGACCCCTTTGGGGCTGTGGTTTCCGCAGACTACGCTTACGAGGATCCCCGTGACGGCTACTACGTGGAGTTTGACGAGGCTGCTGACGAGTAGGTAGCGGACCCGGGCAGGATCCGAGACATCGTGGCTGGGCTCCGTTTTCTTTTCATTCCCTGCTTCTTAAGCCTATTTGGATTTGTCTGTACTCAGACCCCTTGAATGCTTCCGCTGAGTTGTAATGATGTGATGTTGGGACATGTGTCCTCTGGTTGATTGTATTTGCTATCTCTGCCCTAGTGAGGGCCATTTGCAACTTATTTCAATCTTTTGTGTCTTAGAGATTTGTTGTGTTATCATCTTGTTCAAAGCCGTTGACGTACCATGTGTGTATGGTATGAAGTACGTCAATGGTAGTGTCCTGATTTCGACGGGATAGTTTACATCGACGGTGAATAGTAAAGATTGGTTGTCACACATAAGTGTTGGCCTACTCGTAAGAGATGCGGGTGCCGGTAAGCCCCGTAATCCAATCAAAATACTGTTCAGTTCGTACGGTGAGTATCCTCTAGAAGTCCGGGTGCGACAGTTGATGCAGTTGAGGTGGCAGGGCGCACTACCGGTTCAGCATCAACGTGAAACCTACACAACACAATCAAATTACTTTTCCCCAACGTAGCAGTGAGGTTGTCAATATCACCGGTTTTTCTGAACACAAAGAGATTAAACTTATGGTGTGGAAAACAGTAGGAATAGTATGAGAGCAGTATGAAAGCAATACGTGTTTATCAGTATGAGGAAAAAGGACCAGGGTCCATAGTTCACTAGTGGTGTCTCTTCGTGAAAGATAAATAACTTGTGTGGTGAACAAATTACAGCTGGGCAATTTACAGAAATGAAGGCTACATCGTAGTGCATATGCAAGACATAAAGATTACTATGTGATTCATGCGGGCATTACAACAAAATACATAGACCATTATCCAACTGCATCTATGACTAATAATCCACCCTCCGAATATCATCCGAACAAACGTTGGGTATTAAGTTGGAAGAAACAGATAATTGCAGTAAGCAAAGTGTGTAATGTAAACAATAACATCATCCTTAGACAAAGAATTATTGTTTTCTCCCTAATCGCAACAACACATCCTCCATCCGTCACGTTTCTTTCACTCGAGCACACATGCAAAGGAGGCATGAACCCACTATCGAGCATAAATACCCCCTCTTCGAGTTACTAGCATATACATGGCCAGAGCATCTACTAATAACGGAGAGCATGCAAGATCATAAATAACATAAGCATGAAGATAACATGATAGATAGATAATCAAAATAAATAGCATTCAACATTCATCAGATTCCAGCAAACACAACATGTAGCATTACATAAAGATGATCTTGATCATGTTAGGCCGCTCACAAGATCTAAACGTGACGTACAAAGTGGAGAGAGGAACCATCTAGCTACTTCTATGGACCGGTAGTCCAAGGATGAACTACTCACACATCACTTCGGAGGAGGGCGTGGTGGTGTTAGACCCCTCCGGTGATAAAGTTTCCACCCGGCAGGGTGCCGGGGACAGCTCCAGAACCCTCCTGATCTCGGGATGATGATGATGGCGGCCTCGGGTGTTTTTCGGGGAGAAGTGGAATATATCTAAGTTTTACGCCTTGGTGGCAATAAATAGGCGAAAAGGCAGAGGCGATGGAGGCCTGGGGGGCCCACACCGCCCCATGGCGCATCTAGAGGGCGCGCCGCCCTATGGTGTAGGCCCCCTGAGGCTCCCCTCCGGGTCTCTTCGGGACTGCGTGGAACCTCCGGGATTTCTAGGACTTCCGGGATTCAAATTTTCCAATTTCGAGAATATTTCCAAAACAACTTTTCTGAAACTAGAAATAGCAGAAATAAGGGAACTGGCTCTGTGGCATCTTGTCAATAGGTTAGTTCGGAAAATCAATAAAAATGACATAAAGTGTATAGCAAACATGTGGGAAATAACATGAAAACAACATGCAATCAGAAATTAGGGATACTTTTATGACGTATCAACATCCCCAAGCTTAGTTCCTACTCGTCCTCAAGTAGGTAAACGAAAAAAAAACATAATTTTTGAGGTGACATGCTACCAATATAAACTTGATCATCATAATGTAAAAGCATATGTAAGCTGAGATCATAGAACTTAAACACAAGCATGATAAATAGAACTTTAATAATAAAGCATAGAAATCAATTTGCATCATGAGAAGTAACTCAAATAAAAGATCAATAAATAACAATGCAAAGAAAGATATATGTGTGTTTCACGTATAAAGAAAGCATGGCAAAGTGATATTTCGCAAGTCCTTAAGAGTGGGGCAAAACATAAATGCCATGACAACTTCAAAGTTTTATGAGGAGGACTAGAACAAATAATTAGAGAACAAGCAATATCACACCATGAATCAATTAATAATGTTTCTGGGACAAATGCACATAAAACTCAGAATGGGAAAAATGCTCTCTCAACTGTGCACAAAGTTAGAGGATGGAGACTCAACATAAAAAGTAAAAGAAAGGCCCTTCGCAGAGGGAAGCATGGATCACTCATGTGCTAGAGCTTTTATTTTATTAATAGTGGTATTAAAAGTTTGAAACTCCTCCCATCCATCTTACACAAACCATGGCTAACCGAATCCTCGGGTGCCTGCCAACAATCACATGCCGTGGAGGAGTATCTATATTTTGGGAGATCTATGCTAATGTCAACGAATGGTAAACAGAAAATACAGTACGTCACAAGACAACTAGATTTCACAAGAGCGACTCCCATATGAAGGACGCAACTGGTCTAGAAGGTCATCCCTGTTTCTCTTTTGTTTACACAATTATGCTTTGACTGATAAATCAGGGGAAAAATAGTGAAGAGAGTTTGTGTGTATTAATTTGGGACTGGGCACCCTGCTGTCAACTCTTCTGTCAATTGGATAAGGGGATGAAGCCAGTAGTCCAGGGTGTGAAATCCAATCAAAAAGTGAGATAAAGATTCTCTATTTACGTCCTCATGAGCAAAAACAGGAACAATTTTGAAGGTTTTAAAGGTAACACATGAGCAATTTACTTGGAGTGGCAGTTAAATACCACATGTAGGTAAGTATGGTGGACACAATGGGAAAAATTTGGTTTTAGGGAGTTGGATGCACGAGTAGAATTCCATACTCAGCATAGGTGGAGACTAGTAAAAGACTGGGAGCGACAAATCAAGAGAGCATAAGAGCCATAATCATGCATAGCGACATAAACATCATTAATCAAAGCATAAGTGGTACCACAAATTCTAAAACTAAATGATCATAGAGACTATTAGTGACTGGTTAATAGTCATAAACATGGTGTGAGCATGCTCCAAGTCAATCAAATAAAACATTCAAAGGCGAATACCGCAAATTTATTCTTCGATATGACAAGAACAACTCATGATTCTTTCAATGGTACATTAAACACTCTCATCTATTTGAGGCTAATCATGCTAATCAATAACCACAAGGCTTTAAAACTAAAATAACATCTATCATTATATTAAAAAGTTCTAGCCACAGTCTATACAAGCTTCTACTTGTACCGTTAAAAATTCTACTTCAAGCAGCAGTTTCTTTTCCCAACAAGCACCATACAAAATATATTTTAACTAAAATTCTCTACATGCTACAGAAAGCTAACATGGGAGTACTCACATAACACTACTAAAACTAACAACTCTGAATAAGAGATGCAATGAAAACAAGAGCTGAACAGGAATTTTTGCATTAACTAGAAGAAAAACTAAGAATACTAGCATAGCAAGTATTCAAACAAAAAAGCGGAGCGTGTCTCTCTCCCAAACAAAGGTTCTAGGTCCAATGATATTATTGAAGCAAGGAAAACAAAAGAAAACAATAGAAAACAAAAGAAAAACAAACAGACGCTCCAAGTAAACTTCATATGATGTGACCGAATAAAAATATAGTTTCACGAGAAGTGACCTGATAGATAGTTGATGAAGAAGGGGATGCTTTGGGCATCCTCAAGCCTACATGATTGAGTCTTCTAAAAATATTATTGGATGAACCACGGGGGCATCCACAAGCTTTGACCTTGCATTCTTGTTGATCACATATATCACCCCTTCTCTTGACACTTGAAAACTTCCTTCACAACATACTCAAACAGTAATTCTTATTAGAGGGTTCTGTATGGCACAGGTGCTATTGATACTTTTAAACATTAGCTACTGCCACTGATGTTTTGTGAAGCAAACAATTCCACTCGACATCGCAAAAGAGCCAATGCAAGAAAAATGGCAGGATCTGTCAAAACCAGAATAGCCTGTAAAGACGAATTTTTTCGAGGCACTTACGTTGCTGAAATTGAATTGAAAAACCTAAAGAACAAAAAAGTTTTCAGTCAGCCAATGAATAAGCACAAACAATTTCAGGTCATTCTGATTTTCCTGGATATTTCACGATTTTTTATTGTGGACAACGGAATTTTCTGCGCAGAAATCCAAAAACCAACTCCAACTCTCGTCAGAAACTTTACTTGGCACAACTAAAACATCCAAAGAAAGATACAAGGGAGTTAATACAAAAGTATAAAACCCCTTGACTCAAAGAAAACTTTGAAAAACAAAGAAAAAATAAAACCATGGGTTATCTCCCAAGAAGTGCTTTTCTTTAACGCCTTTTAGCTAGCCCAGAAAAATGGAATCAACAATTTTCAAGTGAAGAAGCATCCAAGTCAATAATTTCCTCCAACACCCCAATTGTACCAATGGGTACCTTAGACACTCCTGAAGATGATTCAACATGCCAATCACTTTTAGTTTCACTAATTTTTTAATTAATTTTAAGCACATTAGGGGATTTCGGTTTAGGTGCCTTAGGGACATACATAATTTTTTTTATCTTTCCCCACAAAAGGTTTCTCCCTTTTAAACTTAAGAGTTGAAAAGGTTGAGCTTAAAGTTTCCATAGCCTCCTCTATTTTACGGATCCTCATATTTTGACTGTCATGGATATTGCCAGCTTCTAAAACAGGGATTTTCTTGTTGATACTGACTATTGATTCATTAACTTTGCTAGAATTAACAAGGTATTTTGGCAATTTTTTCTCTGTAGAGTTTCGCTTTTTAATAACATCATCTAAAGTAATCTCAGTTTTAACATCCTTAGTAGGTGGTGTTCCAACTAAACTTTCAATCAAATTACAGGCTTCAAAAGCAGGTGTTCTCAGAAAATTACCGCCCTTAAGAGTGTCTAGAACGTACCTATAGCACATAGTAATACAAACATAAAAATTACTAAGAAGGATTAAAGTGGAATATTTCTTAGTCCATCTGTGATGAGCATAACTTGTCCTATACCAAGCATCTTTCAAACTTTCTCCACCTTGTTGCATAAAAGAACGAACTTCAACTTCAAGAATACTCATTTTAGCAAGACTAGAAACGGGAATAAAACTACAGCTAGAACAAGAACTATTTTTTTTGTGCTTTTGATAAAGAGAAGCAAACAAGACAAAATAAAATAAAACAAGCGAAACTAAAACAAAGTAAAGAGATTGGAAGTGAGAAACTCCCCTTGCATAAATTCTCTTCCTCCCCAGCAACGGCGCCAGAAAACTTTGTTGATGACTAACGTTGGTAGACCCCAAGTGCAAGGTGTGAAGAGTGCAGCAGCAAGTTTTCTCTCATAAAAGAAACCAAGGTCGAATCGACTAGTAGGAGGACAAGCAATCTCTGAAGGTTGATGCAGCTGAGTTGGCAGGGCGCACTACCGGTTCAGCAGCAACGTATGGTGTCAGCGTAGCACTGAGGCTGTCAATCTCACCTGTTTTGCTGAACACAAAGAGATTAAACGTATGGTGTGGAAAACAGTAGGAACAATATGAGAGAAGTATGAAAGCAGTAGGTGTTTATCAGTATAAGGAAAAAAGGACCTGGGTCCACAGTTCACTAGTGGTGTCTCTCCGTGAAAGATAAATAACATATGTGGTGAACAAATTACATCTGGGCAATTGACAGAAATGAAGGCTGCACCGTACTGCATATGCAAGACATAAAGATTACTATATGATTCATGCAGGCATTACAACAAGATACATATACCATTATCCAACTGCATCAATGATTAATAATCCACCCTCCAAATATCATCCGAACAAACATTGGGTATTAACAACAGTACAGAAAGGCTCATTTGTGGCGCACATTTTCAGGATGCGCCACAGAATGCACGCCACTAAATTACAATTCTCTGGCACGCCCCTCCCCCGCAACACAGAAATGCAAATTCTATGGCGCACCACCTCCGTCCGACACAGAAATGTGAGATTCTGCGGTGCACCCCCAACGTGCGCAACAGAATAGTTAGATTCTGTGGCACATCAGCTAGTGGTGCGCCACAGAAGACTCTGCTCCATGGAAACTTTGACACGTGCGCCACCGAATAAACATACAATTTTCAAAAAATTAATTTGTTTTCGGTTTGAATACAGGATATATACAAGATTTATACATGCAGTGATATTTGACAAACATATGAGTCGTCACATTACTTAAAATGGTATATATACATATAGTGCGAAGTGTCGAATGGGTTCATCGATCATGTCAAGTTACAACATATAGCTAGTGTTCATCGATCATAGTATTACATCACATTACTTAGATGGTCACCGCCTAAGCTTGGACGAAATAGACTACAAGCACATCGATGGTGAGCAAGAGCGGGAGCACGACGGGGGTGTTCATCTTGTTTTTCTTCTTCGACTGGTGGTCCCTCCACTTAGCAATTGCCTCGTCTCTAGTCCCGTATCCTTGATAGCAGTTGCCGCTGAACTTGTGCACCTGTGCTTTACAGTCCTTCCACTCGTCGTAGACTCCTGGAACCCGACCCTCGAACACGATGTAGTACGTCATCTGTATAGATAGACACAAGGATATTATTAGTATACAATGCAAAAATAGCTAGGTACAAGGCATATATGTTTACAAAAAAGTAGAGAAAGGAAACCATAATAAACCTCAAAAATATACAACATCGATATCACAAGTTCAATCTAACTAAGCATAAGTTCAAGCCAACAATAGATAGTCCTAAGTTTTGAGCTAATTAAGCAAGTTTTGTTAAACAAAGTAATGGTAGGCACACCTCGATCAATGAGACCTCTTCCGCGGGGGAGCGGCGCCGGAAACCGCCTATATAAGTCTTTCGTCATCCACGTCCTACGATCAACCTGCCTCTCTAGGCGTTCTTGGATATCCCTCTGACATAACCCTATGGGATTTTTTAAGGACCCCCGTTGTCTGTTGACATCTTCAACGATTATCTTCGACAACTTGACTTTGATGCGATGAAAGTCTTTAATAAATTCATCCTGTGAGATTTCCCCCGCCATTTTATCGGACCATTGTCAGAGTTTAGCAAGCTGATTGAAGTTATTTGCATCGTGGACAATCCCTTTAAGGTGATAGAGGGCATAGAAGGCTTCCTTCATGCTCCAAGCCGGCTGCTTGATGAAGGGGAACTCGGTCACGTGCCTGAACCCGTATTTTCCAGTAGCCGGCCGGATACATTCTTGTTTCTTTTCGAAGGTGCCAACATTTTGGGCGTAGCCATTGGTATCCTCATCGAGAACACCCATTATTCTTGTGTAGTCTTTCCTCTTTGTCGGATTCGACGAGTCGAAGTACTGGGCTAGTGACCACTTTGGGCAAAGCACAATGAGTGTGCAGTATGTTCCCTGCTCAACACATCCAACTTAAACGGAGTGTCGGTAAGGATCAACAATGGATGAAATCTAAAAATAAACATTAGTTACGAAGGCCGCGAGCGGATGTGTACTTACTCGGGAAAGACAGGCAAAAGAATGTCCCTCTTCTCACTGTTTCTCAACATGAAGTTCTCGAGGTAGTTTGTTGCCTTGGTCCGTGTGCTTGATCCTTCCACCATCTAGCTGTAACACATGTAGTAGGGATTCGCTACCACAACGTACGAGGGTAACTCTTGTTGTATCTTTAGATGAGCACTGAGCGCGTATAGGCGGACCAAGTTATAGTCCAGCCGTCTCGAGTGAAAAAGATTGAAGATATCCTTGTACGCTATGAGGAACTGATCCGTGGGGTCTTCATGGACAAAGTCCGGGTTCTATGGCACCTTGACCACGAACACCGGGTAATTTGGATACTCGTATTTAAGAAGGAGGTCCTCTAGCATCACGATAATATTCTGCAAAGTGAGCATTGATCTAGTTGCCCCATGTATCTCGTGCGGAGACAGTATCGGTTTGCCAGCTTCATGCAACCGAGTCAAGTCATACTTAGGGGGTCGTACCACGACGTCGGCCAAGATCTTATTAGAAGGAGGCTGGCCCTTTTTACCACTTCTCTTCCAAGCCTTTTTCTTGCTGGTGGTGGTCTGATCTGCTGAGGGAGCTAGGGGTGCTGGTGGGGGTGCTCGGGGCGACCCTACGACTGTCTTATGTAGTGTCCCAGGGCTGAAAACTGTACCCTGCTAGTAGGTCAGGCACTGTGAGACTTCAGTATGCATAGGTTGATCGTCGTGGTTGCTGAAGGCTTCATCGTCACGATACGTAGCAGGCTTGTCCCTATCTTGTCTACAGCCCGTGTTGACGTAGCAATTGATGTCGACATTGTCATCATCATAATCGTAGTCATTTTCACTGTCTCCAGCAAGAAACATGTCCACGTCCTTGGGTGGTGGCGGTTGTGATGCCGATGGTTGAGGCACAACTACCTTTGATCTTTTGCCGGTCGTTGCGGTATCGGTCCCAACAACTATTGGTGGCGTGCGGTGGTGGCAACGACCGTCGGTTCCTTCTGGGTGGTGGTGGCGACGACCGCCGTTTTCTTCTAACGGGCGACGACCTTGGGTACCTTCTAGAGGGCTGTTTGCTTCGATGGCCGGACGATCTTATTGGGCGGGGCCATAGGGGAGGTGTCACCATTGTTGCGCCTGATCAGAAGAGCCCTCCCCCTCCCCTAAGACGAATCTGGCTCTTCGGCCATTTCATCACCCATGTGGTGCAGTCTCCAAGGATAAAGTTATCCTCCTCGTCACAGCCTGGAGGTTGGAAGGGAGCAGGACAATGCGAAAATCCAGCACTACATTCGCCAACTTGACCTTCATCACGTTTTCGTACATTCGAGAGTGGTTCATAGTGCGTTTGTCGTGGGATAATCACGGCAGACGTTACCGGGGGTAACTGATCTTGGGGCAAGACGACACAGGTGTTTGGGAGAGGGTTTAGCTCAGAGGAAAACATGGTGCGATTCAATCTGGTAGCCGGCAATCAAAGTCGCTGAGTCTCCGATCTCGATATAACAACTCAACTCTAGGATTACACTAGATGCTCGATACCAAGCGCTATATCTAGGGTTCTTAGATCTCTGTCTAAAACTAGACCTGGGGGTCGGTTTATAAAGCACCCGTACCCCCTGGCTTATTCCCCAAGGCGCATCCTGGATCCTACCCGGACACGGCGCACAAACCCTAGCTTTCCTTTACAGTAACCCACAATCCGGATTGCTGGGCCTACAAACTTGGGCCTTCCACAAGCTTCCTTATCCTTAGCCGGATCCTGCGCACCGTCCTTTGGGCCGGGTTACTCCTTGGAGTTTGGCCCACCGGGTTATTGTCCCCCCGTCAGTAGTCCCCAGAATAGCCTGGGCTTCAAGGATCTTCCTTGAAGCGCTCGCTATTCCCTGCAAAGATATCAAACACATAGGCACGTGGTGGCCGGGTTAAGATGCTTTAACAAGTGGCTAGGCCAAACTCCATGGTGGCCATATTGTAACCCGGGCTTTCCCCAAACCCTTTGGTTTAATTTTCCAGGTTCAAACCCTAATAACAATGCCAAAATTCCATACTCGACAACCGATCCTGACATCACGGAATGGATCTCCTTCTTTCCCTTGCCCAGATGCTTTGCCCAATACTTGGCGCATATCTTGCAGAATCCACGTGGATAACCGTCACCCCACGATTTCCGGCTTCTGGCCATTAAGATAGGCTCACCCCTACTTTATAAATAGCACTTAGGAGATAACCCTAAACTCATCACTGCGCCTCAGTTTCCATTTTCCTTCCTTGCTCCTTTCACCCTCGCGGCACCACCGCAAGAAACTCGCACTTGTCATCGTAGCAAGACCGCCGCCGGCCGCGCCCGCTCTCGAGCCATCCCGCGCCGCCGTCAAGTATCGCCGTCACGCCTTTGCTCCTCTCGCCAAGAATCGCGGAGGGGCATCCGAGCCACACCGCTTGCCGCTGCCGCGCTAGACTCCAACCTCTCCAGTAAGCCTCTCGCAGCCGTTTAATTTAGCCCCATAATTTTTCAATTCATTCAAGATCGGATCTAGATCAACCCGCGAATCATTTTTAAGATTTCATCAAATTAGATCGATCCGATGCTCGCCAACTCCTTTAACCGTCTGCTAGATAGTTACAACTCATCCTCCTACCCTCACTAATCACCAAATCTCCTGAAAAACCGCTCGCAAACTTTCCCATCTAGATCCACTTCTCCTTGATTTTCCGCTCATTGCGTTAACACCCGGAAAACCTTCCTTTTCCAGCTATCTTGCTTGCAGTAGACACATGGGCAACCACCCATCTTCCCCAAATGCTTTTCCATACGTAAGTGACCAATAATTTTCATGATTGTATATAACACCCGGATACCTTGTAATCTCCACCTCATAGCGTGACACCCGGATAATTCTTAGCTCTATACTTTCTTGATACCTTATACTCGGATAATCCAACACTTCCGAGTCTTATTTCCTGAGCCTCTTTTCCTTACGTTTTCGCAGGTTGATCCCATGGCTCCCAAACGACAAGGAAAACAGCCGACCCAAGCGAGGACTACCCAAACCATTTCCCCGAGCTGCCGGATCTCCTTCCTCATCGGAACCAGTAGACGAGGAGATCGAAATTCTAGATACAAGGATGAGTTCTCCCAACCCGGCCACCCAAACTGTCCGGGTCTCAACTCCAAGGGCGGGGAGAGCCCCCCCACCAAGCGACCAAGCTGCCGGCTCTTCCGGTACTCGATCCGAGGAACTGACATTTGCCCATATGCTGGAAACCCTTCGCACTTTAAGGGCTAATGAAGAAAACATCTTGGGAGCTTTGATAGCCAAACACGAGGTAAATCCGACTAATGTTGCTTATGCCTTTGTCCAGTCCCCAAGTTCCGAGTGAATTGATTCATAATTTACTTGGGACTTTATTATACAAGCGACTGATAACTTGCTTCTCTGCCCAACTGATCCTTGTTTGCATGCATGCAGGCTTTCGTAACTCAATCTGAGGAGAAACTGGCGGACGCCACCAAGCTCATCGAAAAGGAGGTAGCTTTACTCGAAGCAGCCGAAGCCGAAGCCAGGAGAAATAGGTTGATAATGAGGAAATATAGGAAAAGGGCTCACCGAGCAGAAGATGACCTAACAAGCCTTTCCGTCCAAATATCGGACACATATCGTGCTTTACTTGGTACGTTTCCTCCTCCGGGTTTATCTTTTTGATAGATAGCGGCAGTTTCCCGACTTACGTCTCCATTTCTTCAGGCCCGGACGAAACCATGCCGGAAGAGGATGACATGGCCAAGCTGACAACCATGAAGAGCGTTATCCGGCAGCTATGTGCCGGAACCAAATGGATCCTTGAGGAATTGCGGTGGCCGGGTAGAGGACATGTTGATCTGAAGAGGATGCTGGATGCCTTCTCCACTATTCCCGAGTGGATTTGGCACTGGAAGCGCTCGTCTTGCCGGGTTGGAGTGACCCGGGGGCTTGCACTTGCCAAGGCTTATCTCCCCAAGCTCGAGCTAGTGAAGCTTATGGGCGGCTTCCCAGAGTTCAAGCTTGACGGATCCAAGTTCTCGGTGAAGGATTTTCAGGCCGTCCAGAAGGAGGTCCGTTACCCGGCCAGCGTAACTGCTGATGAACTAGATGTTAATATACTTGTTCCAGCATACGATGCTGCCGGTGAAGCAATTAAGTCAGATCTTCCTGAGCCGTATGATATGCTGGCTCGGTGGAAGGAGGAAGCTGCTGCGATAAGGGCGGAGGCTGCCAAGAAGCAAGCTGAAGCCGGCTCTGCCCCTGCTACCTCAACACCAGTCGTTCCACCTCCTGCAGGGGCTGGTACCGCTGATCCGGGTGCTGCTGCTACCACCAATGACGGCAAGGGCAAGGCCAAGATGAACGCCGAGTGATATATGATTTCTGATGCCTCTTCTTATGCACCGGTCGGTCAACATACTTTTTAAAACAGTTATATTTTGGGTGGTGCGCCTGTGCACCTTTGATATCTTTTCACCAGGATTTTGTAATGCACGCTAGGGTCTTGATATACTCGATGCCTGTTCCGGCCTTTTTTAAGTTTATCCATTATTGAGCTCATCTGTTCTCGATATCTGGCTTTCTTTATTGTTCCTTTTGCGACAACTCAATTTCCGGGTCTCATGGGTATTGACAAGCGGATTTTGCTTCTAAGTCCCCAAGTCCCCAAGACTCGGATAATTGTGTTTTTGGAATTATACAAGTAAGCCATTTTTTCTCTTTTCAAGATTTCAAGCCATCTGGATCCGGATCGCCGAGTCTAGGACACTTGATCTTGAAAGGGGAACGAACTGCCTACTGCTAATTTCACAAAGATCCCTGAGTTGTTTCACATAGGTTTTGAAGTTACGCTTAATAGTCGTTGAGTTTCCAGCTGTTCAGCCTTGTACTCTGCATAACTTGTGGTTTAGATGACCCTTTTGACTATCTTGTACTGTAAGCCGGCTTTCGCGTGGATACCATGTTGTTACATCCATACGAAGACGTAGCCAGCCAAGCCCCGTCGGGCTTCATGACTGACTGCAATCGTAAGCGAACAAATCATGCCACTTTAATGCGAGTCACATCGAGCTTAAGTAAGAATAGCCAAGGAATTTGGACTTCTTTGTCCGGTTATAAGATTGTAGCCGTACTCGTTTGCAAGTAATCGGCCCTTATAACTCATAGGCATCATGGCCGGGTCTTTGAGTTTGTAACTGTGCTATTCAAGCGACCAGCCCCCAAGACCTAGATATACGCATCATACTGAGAGTACATAACCTGATAATAATCATCTCTTTTCTTGATAACCACCTCTTTACTTGATATGAAAAATCTAGGTCAGCAAGCCGCCTCGTTAAAAACCCGTCCAGTCCCCAAAGGTACCCTGGATAGGAAAAGAGTACGTCTGAAAACCTGCTGCCTATTACATCGTGCAATTCCACTTGCCAATATAATCTTTTTTAAGTATAATATGGACGCAGCTGAGCCACGTTCCATGGTCTATCTCTTTCTTGCATAGATGAAGTGGTATGTGCGGTGTCGTTAACTGTAGCCGACTCTTCCCTTGCATCTATCAAGTAATATGATCCATTATGCAGATTCCGGCTTATGATAAACGGTCCTTCCCATGGTGGTGATAATTTGTGCTTTCCTTCATTTGACTGTACCAGGCGCAGAACCAAGTCTCCTTCCTGGAATACCCGGGTTTTCACGCGCCGGCTATGATACCTCCGTAGATCTTGCTGATATATGGCTGATCTTTCCAGGGCTTGTTCTCTTTGCTCTTCTAACATATCTACGGCGTCCTGCCGGGTTTTTTCGTTCTCCACTTCGACGTAAGCTGATACTCGCGGTGAGTCGTGAATAATGTCACTCGGTAACACTGCCTCCGCACCATAGACCATGAAGAAGGGCGTCATCTGAGTGGATCTGTTAGGTGTAGTGTTGATACCCCAAACCACAGAAGGAAGTTCTTCGACCCATGCACCAGCAGCCCTGACACAGGGAACTCGCAATCGTGGTTTTAACCCGCGAAGCAATTCTTGGTTTGCTCTATCCACTTGTCCATTGGCCTGCGGATGAGCCACCGATGCAACATCAAGCCGGATTCCATTGTTGCCACAGAACTTCTCTATCTCACCAAGGGACATGTTGGTTCCATTGTCGGTAATTATGCTGTGGGGGTACCCGAACCGGTAGATAATCCTTTTCAGGAACTTGACTGCTGTAGCTGCTTCGCAATTAGTAACTGGCATAACCTCAACCCACTTGGTAAACTTATCAATAGCCACCAAAAGATGTGTCTTCTTGCATGGTGACATATGAAAGGGGCCAACCATGTCCATACCCCAGACAGCGAACGGCCAAGTTAACGGGATGGTCCGTAAATCCATAGCCGGCACATGGGTTTGGCGAGCGTACCTTTGACATCCGTCACACCTTGCTACCAATCGTTCCGCATCCGCTAGAGCCGTGAGCCAGAAAAATCCGTGTCGATAAGCTTTAGCCACAAGAGACCTTGTGGATGCATGATGTCCACAGTCGCCTTCATGGATTTCCTTGAGAATCTGTCGGCCTTTTTCTGGCGCTACGCAGCGCAAAAAGACTCCTGCTGCGCTTCTCTTGTATAATTCTCCATTGATGATAGAATATCTCTTTGCTCGCCTCAAAATTTGCCTTGCTAACACCTCCTGCTGTGGTAACTCGCCCCGCGACAGGTAGGCCAAAAACGGTTCTGTCCATTCGGGAACAGTACGTACTGCAGCCACAAGTCCTGAATCCGGGTCTTGGTTTGCCAATTCCTCCTCTGACTCGGTTTTAACCGATGGTCGCCATAATTCATCCAGGAAAACGTTAGGTGGAACCGGCTCTCTGCGCGAGCCGAGTCTAGCGAGCGCGTCGGCTGCCTCGTTCTTTCTTCTGTCTATATGCTCCACCTCATACCCGGAAAAACATCCTGCAACCCTATCAACTTCCCTGCGGTATGCTGCCATAGTTGCGTCCTTTCTATCCCAAGTTCCTGACACCTGCTGTACCACAAGATCCGAATCTCCGAAACACCGTATCCTTTTGATGTTCATCTCCTTAGCTGCCCTTAGGCCGTGCAATAGGGCCTCATACTCGGCCACGTTGTTGGAACAGTCAAAGTGGATTTGTAGTACGTAACTTAGTTTATCTCCTTTGGGTGACATTAGCACCACCCCAGCTCCTGATCCCTCGTATTGCTTAGATCCATCGAAGTGCATGGTCCATGACTCGGAATTTGGAACCGTTGTAGTCATGCCTGTATGTGTCCAGTCGTTAACGAAATCAATTAAAGCTTGAGATTTGATTGCTGACCTGGGTTCGTAGTTGATGTGATAATCCCCCATCTCTATCGCCCATTTGGCTATTCTTCCCGTCGCGTCCGAGTTTCTGATGATATCCGACATTGGTATTGAACTAACCACTGTTATGGGGTGTTCTTGGAAGTACGGCTTCAGTTTCCGGCTAGCCATAAAGACCCCAAACACCAGCTTTTGCCAATGTGGATAGCGCTGCTTTGCTTCTGATAATACCTCGCTGACATAATAAACCGGCCTCTGAACCGGGTAACCTTTCCCGTCCTCTTTACGCTCCACAACAACTACTGCGCTGACGGCTCGGGGGCCAGCTGCCACGTACAGCAACATAGGCTCTTTAGGACCCGGCGCCGCTAGTACTGGTGGTTCGGATAACTGCTTCTTTAGTGCCTCGAATGCCTCATCCGCCTCTTGATCCCACACGAATTTGTCTGATTTCCGCAAGAGCCGGTACAAGGGTATTGCCTTTTCTCCGAGTCTGGATATGAATCGGCTCAAGGCTGCTACGCAGCCTGTGAGCTTTTGAACATGCTTCAAATTTTCTGGTTTTTTCAGACCTTGGATGGCCTTGATTTTATCCGGGTTTGCTTCGATCCCTCTTTCGGAAACTATAAAGCCGAGTAATTTCCCGGCTGGAACTCCGAACACGCACTTTGTCGGGTTGAGCTTCATCTGGTACCTCCTCAAGTTTTTGAACGTCTCCTTTAGATCATCGATAAACGTCTCCACCTTCCTGGTCTTGATGACCACATCATCCACATAGGCGTGGACGTTGCGTCCGATTTGGTCTTCGAAGCACTTTTGAATACATCGTTGGTAAGTTGCACCGGCGTTCTTCAATCCAAACGTCATGGTTTTATAACAGAAGGCCCCAAAAGGGGTTATGAATGATGTTTTCTCCCAATCCTCCCTCTTGAGCTTGATCTGATGATACCCGGAATATGCGTCCAGGAAGCATAATAAATCTCTTCCAGCTACTGCATCTATAATCTGATCTATCCTGGGTAGTGCGAACGGATCCTTTGGGCAATGTTTGTTGAGACTCGTAAAATCAATGCACATCCTCCACTCATTGGTCTTTTTCATCACTAGAACCGGGTTTGCCAGCCAATCCGGGTGAAATACTTCCATGATAAAGCCGGCTGCCAATAGCCGAGCGATCTCTTCGCCTATAGCCTTCCTTCTTTCCTCATTCATTTTCCTCAAGCCCTGCTTCACGGGCCTGGACTTGGGATCCACATGCAAACTGTGCTCGGCTAGCTCTGTAGGGATACCCGGCATATCGCTAGGTGTCCAGGCGAACACATCTGCATTTGAACGAATAAACTCCACAAGTGCTTCCTCCTGCTCTTTTCCCAAGTTAGACCCTATGGTAAACTGCTTAGTGGAATCGCCTTCAACAAAATCTATCTTCTTGGTGTCTTGTGCTGCCTTGAATTTTGCTCTCTCGTCCTCGGTATTCGGCTTGTTCAAGGCTGTTCTATCATCCGGGTTCACTTGAGACCGGTAATATTCGAGTTCTTCCTTTCTGCATGCTTGCTCAGCCATAACCGAATCTCCTTCGTCACACTCTGCCGCTATATCCCGGTTCCCATGTATGGTGATGGTCCGTTTAGGACCCGGAATCTTTAGCTGCAAATACACGTAGCACGGCCTAGCCATGAATTTGGCGTAAGCCGGTCTTCCAAACAGCGCGTGATAAGGACTGCGCAGTTTGACCACCTCGAACGTGAGCCACTCAACTCGATAATTATCTGTCGATTCTCCAAAAGCAACCTCCAAGGTGATCTTTCCCTCGGGGCTCGCCGAGTGACCCGGTACGATCCCATGAAAGATTGTCGAACTTTTCTGCAACTGGGACTCTTTGAGACTCATCCGTAAGAAGGTCTCCCAATAAAGGATGTTGATGCTACTTCCACCGTCCATCAGGACCCTCTTCAGTTCGTAACCATTAACCTGTGGAGCAACCACCAATTCCAAGACCCCTGGACGCTCTACTTTTTCCGGATGATCTCTTCTACTCCACGTTATCTCTTGTTCTGCCCATCTAAGATATCCCGGCGCAGCCGATGAAACCGAATTTGCCGCTTGCTTTGACGTCTCTTTGTTCCTGCTAGAAGTTCCTGTAGTATGCACATGATATTGTCCTTTTAAATTAGTCGTTCGTACCATACCGACGAAGATGTTGATCCGGCCGATCGTCACGACGGATCCGGATTCGAGGTGACCCGACTCTGGCCCCCAGCCGGAATCGTCCACCGTCTTTTTTCCTCTGCGGTCGATGTAGATTTCGCCGACGACGAGATTCTCCATATTCTTCCGAGCTTCTCCCGTGATGTAAACACCTTTGGACGCAGGCCCCACGGTGGGCGCCAACTGTCGTGGGATAATCACGGCAGACGTTACCGGGGGTAACTGATCTTGGGGCAAGACGACACAGGTGTTTGGGAGAGGGTTTAGCTCAGAGGAAAACATGGTGCGATTCAATCTGGTAGCCGGCAATCAAAGTCGCCGAGTCTCCGATCTCGATATAACAACTCAACTCTAGGATTACACTAGATGCTCGATACCAAGCGCTATATCTAGGGTTCTTAGATCTCTTTCTAAAACTAGACCTGGGGGTCGGTTTATAAAGCACCCGTACCCCCTGGCTTATTCCCCAAGGCGCATCCTGGATCCTACCCGGACACGGCGCACAAACCCTAGCTTTCCTTTACAGTAACCCACAATCCGGATTGCTGGGTCTACAAACTTGGGCCTTCCACAAGCTTCCTTATCCTTAGCCGTATCCTGCACACCGTCCTTTGGGCCGGGTTACTCCTTGGAGTTTGGCCCACCGGGTTATTGTCCCCCCGTCAGCGTTCCTGGGGTTGTATAACAGTGTCAGTAGCAACATCCACCAACTCTCCGCCGGGCACCAGACGATGCAGGAGTATGCAAGGTTCATTCTGTTGGGCAACATGTTGGGCATCATGAGCTGGCAGTCATCATGAAAGGCATAGTTAAGGAATATGGCGCAGATCACGACTAACCAATTAGTTACCTTGGTGATGGCGTCGAGCTCGGCGGGTGTCGAGACAAGGGCACCGATGCCGGCGGCCGGCCTATCATTCCTCGGCACTGCTGCGGAAGGGGGTGTCGATGCGACCAGAAGGAGCGACGTCTGGGGGGTCACCAGTTCCGGCGGCACTTGTTGGTTCATGCTTGAGTTGCTACCGACAAAGTTGGGCAGTTGGATCGGCCCCCTTTGACCCGACGCATCCCAAGAAGCTAACCCCTCCATCAACCCAGTGGGATGACTTTCCGAAGCCTCTCATCTACTAACTGGTTAAGCTTGTCGGGGTACACTATCGTATTTCCGGTCTCAACTTTCTTCTCTAGAAACACCACCTTCTTCTTTAGCTCCTCAACCTTGGATTTATCCTTAGTTCTCGGCTACCTTCATGTTTAGTCCGATGCGTAGTACTCGGCTACCTTCATGTTTAGTCCAAAGCCAGACATACGGCCAGCTGACGTTGGCAGCTCCTCCAATGGCCTTTTCTTGTGTGCGTTCGTCGCCCTATTGAAAGGTGTGTCCCACCATTTCGTCGACCCTTCGGACGACGGGCAAGCCGTACTAGCCTTTTGCAACTCATCCTCCTTCAGACAAAAGGAAATTAAGGTGAACCATTTGGCTTCATTATCTAATTAGATCAATGAAATATAGATGTACTTGAGATATATCTATTCTTACCAATAATTTCTCGAAATCCTTCACGGCCTGATCTTTCGTTAGGAATTCACCCGTCTTCCAGTCTAAGAAGTACCGGGACCGGACAAAGTTCCTAACATGTAATCCGTGATTTTGTGCCAGGGGTTATCTTTTCCGTGACGTTCCAACTCGCGGTCCTCCTTCTCCCAAACGGGTTGTTTTCCTCGGTAACCGCCGCTTTCGCAATGTTGCAACCATATGTTCTGGTCTCGCATATTCCTTCCCCATTTGGTCATCGGGGCGGCATTGCCGCTACCACCAGCCGTGCGGTCAGTGCCGGCACCATCGGTGGTGTCATCACCCTCTTCCTCGAAGTATTCCGACTCATCATTGTAAGTTGCGGCGGCGTCAGCCTCCCGTCCGTCTTCATCATTGGCGGTTGCGGCGTGGGCATCCCATCCCTCTTCCTCGGCATCGGCTTCCAGCATGAACCCGTGCTTAGAAGTGCCCGACAGGTTTCTGTAATAACAGTTACAGTACATTGTCATCAGATATGCTTCCGATCAAGAGGTTCACTTCACTTGCTCAAACATTGACAAAAGATACTCAGTAGGTGATATTTTATTTAGGGAAGTCAGGAGGTTATATTATTTAAACTGAACCACCCTGCTCTTAGTGGTTATAGGATTGGTGATTGGATGTTTGGGCACTACTTCTTGAGTATCATGGGAAAACGAGAGATGCAAGTAAGTACACTTATACATGTCAATGATTATGGGTAGGATAAAACATGAGGGGTAGTACTACTTCTAGCGAGAAGACTTGAAGTAATATATATCCCTTTAGTACTTACTTCACTTAGCATCTAATTATGTGCTCATGTAAATAAAAAAAAAACTCTCTTTTCCTGGTCAGTCAAATGCTTCACCTTGCCAATGTTGCAGTATTTTGACATTTAGAAATGTGTTTGCACCCTATGAGGGCAAGCTAGGCCAGTAGGTTCTAGGGGACCAAATATTGTTTCTAGTTTTCCCTTCATTGCTCCTAGCTTCTAGGAGGAGAAAACACTAAATACAAACAAAGATTCCTAGCTTCTAGGCGCTTCATTTCATCTTCTAGCTTACCATGTATTATTTCTCACTCACGTGTATAATTGTTAATTGGATTACACATCATTCACTCATTGACTGAACAAAAATAAATTTCATATTCCTTGTTAGATCGTTAGCTGGAGGTTAATAGTTATTTTTTACCCTTCACCAAATCATAACTTAGATAAGTGATTAGTGCTCTAATGCAAATGAGAATCTTTTTTAGATAAAAGGCATTGACTGCCCTACTTTAAATTAATAAAGCAAGTAGTTTCAGGATCCAACGGGGTGAGACTTAATACATGCTGGGCATACAGCTTCGCCACGGGAAAGAAAGTAAGGGGCCGGTCTCCCCAGCAACAGACCGGAAAGACAAGGTACATGCACTAGGGTGGAGGAGTAGCGGATGGTAGCAACGAGCGGAAGATGTCTTTGAGTCCGGAGGCCAGCTGCAGCAGAATCGACTTGTCCGGGTCTTTAGCGAGATTTGCCCAAACCTGCACAAAGATTGACAATTTGAAAATTACATCAGCCAGGCGTTTAGGGGCAATTGCTTCAATAGCCAGTTTATTTCTAGTGAGCCAAAGGGCCCAGCCTAACGCCGCAAACAGCACCCAGCTGGTACGGCGTTGGCTCCCTAATAGCGACTGTTGAATGGCGAAGAACTGGGGGAAGGAGGCGGGGCTCCAGCTGCAGCCCAGCAGCTGACGAATCGCGCTCCAGCCCAGTTTGGCTAGTGGGCATTTGAATACTATATGTGCCGAGTCTTCCACCTCTCCGCAAAGGGCGCAAAACCGGCGCGATGGCGAGGAGTGACCAAAGAGTCTATTCCGCGTTGGGAGTCTGTCCAGGGCCAGCTGCCAAGAGAAAATCTTGACCTTGAGGGGGATGTGCGCCGACCAGATGTCTTTACACATGATAATTGTCGCCCCTCGCACTAGCTTATTATACATAGAGGCTACCGAAAACTTGCCCGAGGTCTCGAGAGTCCAAGAGATCGAGTCTACCCCCTCGGTGAGACCCACCTCTTCCAGCTCCGAGTTCAGCCTAAGCCATTGATCTGCGCAGAGAGGGGAGAAGTTGCGCCTGAAACGGAGCCCCTCGGGTTCGAAAGCCGAGGCGACTGAGATGTCAGGCTTATCGCAGATCTCAAATAACTCTGGGAACTTATCTCTAAGGGGGCCCTCCCCCGTCCACCAGTCCAACCAGAACATAGTCCTGTGACCATTTTGGACTGCAAACTTGGTCCCCAACTTAAGTAGGTGCTTTATCTTGTGAAGGCAACGCCAGAATTGGGAACCTCCCCTAGATTCCCCCGCGAAGATGTTAGACGCCTCTGGGTATTTAGCCGTGATGATAGAGCGCCAGATCGAGTCGTCAACTTGGAGGAGTTTCCAGACCCACTTGAGAAGCAATGCCTTGTTCATCAGTTTAGTGTTGGTCAGACCAAGGCCCCCGCAGTCCTTTGGCCGACAGACTGCTGGCCAGTTTACCAGGTGGCCTTTACGCTTGTTACTCGCGCCTTCCCAGAAGAACCGCGCCCTAATTGTGTCGAATTTCTCGTGTACTCCTTCTTGGAGCAGGAAGAGCCCCATCACGTAAGTCGGTAATGCATCGAGGCAAGCGTTGGATAGAATCAGCCTTCCCCCCGAGGAAAGTAGTCTACCCATCCATGCTTCGACGCGCGCGCCCAGCTTTTGCACCAGGAAGTTCCATTGTTCAATGGACAGCTTTCTGTCCGATATCGGGAGACCGAGGTAGATGAAAGGGAAGGACCCCAACTTGCAGTTTAGCATGTTGGCAACACGGGTTTGTTCGTCCTGAGGTTCCCCGAGAACAAAGGCCTCTGATTTGTGGAAATTGATGCGGAGCCCTGACATCTCCTCGAAGCAAAGCAACAGAAATTTCAAGTTGGCGATGTCGAGGTCTAGCAAGCAATAATGTAAAAAAAAAAAAGAATTTGGGGAGGATGGGTGCTCCTAACATCGGAGTTATGAATATTTGTTAGCTAGGATCATGGATAAAAAGGTACCACTGAGATTAAAAAAAACTTTGGAAGAAAATTACAGATTACAGACACGCAACTGTTAGACATATAATGTATCTGTACGTGTACTACATCATACGCGTTTGACAACAACACTGTTAATTCGAATGTTTTGTGTGCCCTAGCAGTAATACATCCCCTTTTTAGAAGGGTGTGACGTGCGCATGCAATGCTGCCAAAACGGATTAATAGTCGAGGGTAGGGAATGGAAAATCTGCAAGGATTGATGGCTGGGGAGCACTAGCTTGGATATTATCTTCTGGGATGTATATATTACTAATGATCAGGGGAAAATAGTGAATGATGCGATTGGAGAGAATCAGTTGAGATTAACATTTAGGAGGAATTATGGTCCAGAGCTTTTTGTGTAAGTCGCGGGAACTGGGTGCTTTAACTTGAAGTATATTGCTTAATACTGATGATGATTGTGTTATCTGGAAACTGAACTCATCTGGGATTTTGTGATGTTCAGCATTTGTACTGTTGTTAATATCAGAGGTGTACAACAAGTTTGCACACCTACTCTTGGGCATATTTCTCTGCAGTTAAACCACGGCAAACTTCTTACTACGGATAATTTAGATAAACGACATAATGTAGCTTATACAAACACTTGAGATTTTTTAGTTTGACATTTTGAAATGTGTTTGCACCCTATGATAGAAAGCTAGGCAAGTAGGCCGTTCTCTACATACAAAGACATACAACATTACGTCTTTAAAGCGCCGGGACAGTACATTTAAAGTAGTCACTACGGGAGCCAGTGAAGACGCCGACGGTGGCAGGCCGTCAGCGAATTACCCATCCCCGTCGGCGTATGTAGTGGCCGACGGTGGCCGTCGGCGTATCACCGTCGGCCTCTACGTCCGTCGGCGTAGCGTAATCCCCGTCGACGTATTGCCGACGGGATCCCCGTCGGCGTATAGGCACGCAATTATTTTATTTTATTTTTTTTAAAAAAAATTCATATGTTTTTTTTTATTTTTTTCTGCATATTCTTTATTTCACTTTTTTAACCACTTAATCACACTATAGTCACATTTATTTTTATCTTTAACAATTTTTAATTCAAATCTAAATTACTCGTTTCTACTAACACTTCCCGGTCGGTCACCCATCATGAGATTGCTAAAGGCCCAGCACACTTAACTCCGTAGTTCCTTCACTGTGATCAACCTAGAAACAACGGATGTGTTGTTGGTAATATTATCCAATCAATTTTGTTGACCTTAACCCTTGGACCATCATGTCACACTATTTTATTTTGTGAATTCGAACAATTATTTAAATAAAATATAATAACTAATAATAAATTAGAATTCAAATAATCTTAAATTTAAATAATAATTAACATGTTTGCCTTTTCTATTTAATATTGAATAACTCATATCTATAAATCCGTAAATTGAAATTTGCCAAATAATATGTCTATATCGATTAGAAAAATGAGAGAAATTCAAATATGACATCCATATAATATTTTCCATCATATATAAGACTTTTGTTTCTTTTGATTGAAGCAAAAAACCATTTTCTATTTTCCGAGTGTCAAAAATGAGTTTTTTTGTGAAGGACCTACCATAAATATGTTGCAAAACTTGAGAGTTATAATTTTTGAAAATACTAGACAATGTTAGATGCACAAATAACCAATTAGTTTCATATGAAAAGGTTTCCATCCACCTCTTTTGAAAAACAGAAGTTTCTGCCGATTCCGCTAGAAACTGATCAAATTTGAACTACAGGTACCTCATAGTTTGCTCATGATTTTTTGCAAAAATCATTTTTAGGTACACAAGTACCTATTTCAACATATATACACCAAGAGTTTCTCAATATTCAACCCCTAGCTACGAACAGTCATGCTCGCCGCCTTGACATTTTCCTTAAACCGGCTTAGAAAATTCCAAAAAATTCAAAACAACCCAAAATGATGCGAGACCTTCGCGTGGTGTAATTATATAGTTCCTAGTATACACCAAAAATAATAAACTTGGAATACGACAGTCGTGTTAAAAATGTGTTCACAAAAATAAGCTATCTCCTCCGAACATTCTAGGGTTTCGGGCCAAATGACGAGTGTTATGGTCATATCCATGGCATAGTTTGTTTAAATGTTCCCATATTCCGTACAAACATGCATTTTGGAAGCACGGACAATGTTGACGGAGGAAATTTTCCTTTTCATTGAAGCAATAAACCATTTTCTATTTTCCGAGTGTAAAAAATGGGTTTTTTGTGAAGGGCCTACCATAAATATGTTGCAAAACTTGAGAGTTATAATTTTTGAAATTACTAGACCATGTTAGATGCACAAATAACCAATTAGTTTCCTATGAAAAGGTTTCCATCCACCTCTTTTGAAAAACACAAGTTTCTGCCGATTCCGTTGGAAACTGGTCAAATTTGAACTACATGTACCTCATAGTTTGCTCATGCTTTTTGGAAAAAAACTTTTTTAGGTACACAAGTACCTATTTCAACATAGATACACCAAGAGTTTCTCAATATTCAACCCCTAGCTACGAACAGTCATGCCCGCCGCCTTGACATTTTCCTTAAACCGGCTTAGAAAATTCCAAAAAAAATTCAAAACAACCGAAAATGATGTGAGACCTTCGCTTGGTGTCATTATATAGGTCCTAATATACACAAAAAATAATAAACTTGGAATACGACAGTCGTGTTGAAAATGTGTTCACAAAAATAAGCTACCTCCTCCGAACATTCCAGGGTTTCGGGCCAAATGACGAGTGTTATGGTCATATACATGGCATAGTTTGTTTAAATGTTCCCATATTCCACAAAAACACGCATCTTGGAATCACGGACAATGTTGACGAAGGAAATTTTCCTTTTCATTGAAGTAAAAAACCATTTTCTATTTTCCGAGTGTACAAAATGGTTTTTTTTGTGAAGGACCTACCATAAATATGTTGCAAAACTTGAGAGCTATAATTTTTTAAAATACTAGACCATGTTAGATGCACAATTAACCAATTTGTTTTATATGAAAAGGTTTCCATCCACCTCTAATGAAAAACACAAGTTTCTGCCGATTCCGTTGGAAACTGTTCAAATTTGAACTACAGGTACCTCATAGTTTGGTCATGATTTTTGGCAAAAAACATTTTTAGGTACACAAATACCTATTTCAACATAGATACACCAAGATTTTCTTAATATTCAACCCCTAGCTACGAACAGTCATGCCCGCCGCCTTGACTTTTTCCTTAAACCGGCTTAGAAAATTTCAAAAAATTCAAAACAACCCAAAATGATACGATACCTTCGCGTGGTGTCATTATATAGGTCCTACTATACACCAAAAATAATAAACTTGGAATACGACAGTTGTGTTGAAAATGTGTTCACAAAAAGAAGCTATCTCCTCCGAACATTCGAGGGTTTCGGGCCAAATGACGAGTGTTATGGTCATATCCATGGCATAGTTTGTTTAAATTTTCCCATATTCCACACAAACATGCATCTTGGAAGCACGGACAATGTTGACGGAGGAAGTTTCCTTTTCATTGAAGCAAAAAAACATTTTCTATTTTGCGAGTGTAAAAAATGGTTTTTTTTGTGAAGGACCTACCATACATATGTTGCAAAACTTGAGAGCTATAATTTTCTGAAAATACTAGACCATGTTAGATGCACAAATAACCAATTTTTTTCATATTAGAAGGTTTCCATCGACCTCTTTTGAAAAACACAAGTTTCTATCGGTTCCGTTGGAAACTGGTCAAATTTGAACTACAGGTACCTCATAGTTTGCTCATGGTTTTTGGAAGAAATCATTTTTAGGTACACAAATACCTATTTCATCATAGATACTTCTAGAGTTTCTCAATATTCAACCTCTAGCCCCGCTAGAGAAAAAACCCAACTTATAGGTCTACACCCGGTAGCGTTAGCCCTTTCTTGTTTGTTCCGTTCTTGCTCATGATTTTTTTAAGAATGTAGCTTGAATAATATGCATGATGATGTAGATATGTTTCTCCTTTTAAAAACGAGCTACAGAACGTCGAAATCCGAGTTCAAATGCAAATGTTATGCTCAAAATGGTGAGAGAGAGCAAAAAAAAGAGGATAGGCCGACGGGGTTGCTGTGGGCGTATCACAATTTTTTTTTCATTTGCTGCTTGCTTTTCTGGCATACGCCGACGGCCCCGATATTTGGCCGTCGGCGTATGGAATCCCCGTTGGCGTTTAATGGTTCTCCCGTAGTGAGTGTTAGGTGATCATATATAGCCAAGAAAGCTGGAGACATTGTAAGATTTATTTTGCTAGACATTGTAAGTTATGGACAAGTTGACAAAAAAATTCGGCATGACCTTTGCTAAAAGGGTCATTTATCGAATTGCCCACATCGGTCCACTTCTACTCAGTTGTACCCCTAGGGCCGAATAGTGCTCAGTTTTGCCCCTAGTCTGTGCGCAACTACTATGGAGAGGCCGGAACAGTAAGTTTGGAGTCGAATCTGTTTCGTGAAGTGGGTCCGGAGGAGTCAGACTCCGTTTCGCGAAGTGGGTCCGGGTGGGACCGCCAAGTTCGTTGAAACCGTCCAGAGCTTAAAGGTGGGACCGCGCAGTTAGTTGACTATGCTAAATAATCCACACCCGAGCTTCCCGCCACCACCGTCGTGCGCTGCCGCCCAATTTAGTTGACCCGCCGTCGTGTGCTGCCGCTCTCGCCACCGCCACCGCCGCACCACCCTCTGCTGCGCCACGAGCACCTGCGGCACCACCACCACCTGCTCCACTGCCACCTGATCCTCAGCCAGCACCCCGGCGCCAGATGTGTCACCACCTATGTCGCAGCCAGCAGCACACATTTGTGCCGCCAGCACCACCTGTCGCGCCGCGGCCATTCCGCGTGGCCACCTGCTTCACCGCCGGGGCCGTCCTGCGACGCCGCTCGTGGGGCGCTCGTTCCACCACTCTGCCGGCCACCTTCTAATGGATACGAATGAAATGGAGAGCGGAGAAGAACTGGGTCCGGAGACACGTCGCGTCCACGACTGGGTTCCCATTGGGTAAGTACTGAGCTTTGAATTTTCGATTAGACATGGGATGCCATTGATTTGCAGCTGACTGCGTCTCTGTTTCCGTGGGTTAGGATGGAGTTGCGGTTTGCTTTCTTGGTGAACGCTAGAAGGGAGCGCTACATCTTCGATGCAGACAATAAGAAGAAATACCAAGGAGGTTTCAGTTATTCGGTCCCAATGGACTGTAATTGGAGTTTCAGCCAATTTGGGGAGATAATTTGCAGCCCATATCCTTGGGGTTTGCATGATGAAGTGGAATTTAGATACTTTGATGGGGGAAAAGATTGGATCCAAATTAGTAATGATGAATAGCTCGCTACCATGTTTGCTAAGAATAAGGAGACAGAGAATTTTCATGTGAAGCTGCAAAATGATGTGGTTGCCGGCAGTTGGACAGACTGTGGCGGGTTCATCTTCTGTGGCATTACCATCACGTCGTACTGCCAACTCTAGCCAGAATAGTTCAAATCCAACTCGACGTGGTGGATCGACAAGTGTGGGCACTGGGAGAAGGGTTCATGTCGAAGTGGAGGCTGATGCCTGCATTTCTGCGGATGATGAAGAGAGGCTATATTCTGATGTTATTCAGAATTTAAGACGGACACCTCAGGCTGAAATCCAATATGAGTCTGACAGTAACGATCAAGAGGAGGAAGACCGGACACCTGTTGAATGGAACCCTAAGAACCCCCTTATGGCATAAGGTTGCATTTTTTTTCTTCCATGGCCGAGTGCAGAAATGCACTTGTGACGTACTGCATTAAGGTATAACGTGCGTTTACAGTTCACAAGAGCGATAAAAGGCGCTACACCGTGCACTATTTGTCTGAAGATTGTCAATGGAGGATGCACGCATCTAAAATTCGTGGTAGCACCAATATTCAGGTAAAAGTGAACCCTTTCCCCACACATGCCAAGAATCAACCCTTAGGAAGCAAACAATCAACAGAGCCAAGTCAAGATGGGTGGGGGGTGAAGTAAAAAGATGGGTGGCTAAAACCATCAAGTGAGTGCAAAGGAATAGCAGAAAAACATCAAAAACAAGTTCAAGATAGATTTACTATACATGAGGGTGTTTAGTGGTAAACAGAAAGCATTGGAATCTATCCATGGTAACTAGAATGAAAGTTTTCAATTGTCGTATTCATTCAAAGCTGAAGTGGAGAGGACAACCCCAGGTAGTATTGTTGAAATTGATCACCACACCGTGGAGTACACATTGAAGAAAGTGACAAGGACCAAGGAATACTTTAGGAGGGTTTTTGTGTGCTTTGAAGCATGTCGAATGGGTTTTTTGGTAGGCTGCAGGCCTTGTTTGGCTATTGATGCTACTTTTCTCACTGGGAGGTTTAAAGGCCAGCTAGTAGCAGCTTGTGCAGTTGATGCACACAGTTTTGTTTTTTCCAGTTGCCGACGGTGTGCTGGAGACAAAGTCCGAGGAGAGCTGGACATGGTTTTTGCAGAATCTGCGCCGGGCTATTGGACATCCCAATGGGTTGGTAATTCACACAGATGCATGCAAAGGTTTAGAAGTGGCCGTGGACAATGTGTTCCCAGGAGTAGGGCATAGGGAATGCATGTGTCACCTTGCTGCAAATTTTGTGAAGAAATTCAAATAAAAGTTTTTTACCGACAATTTATGGCCAGCATCTTTGACTTGTAGTGTGAAGAAGCACAACTACCACATGAGGCAGTTGTACACAAATGATAAAGTGAAGGAATACTTGGAAACACACCACTCGAAGTTATGGGCTAGAAGCCAATTCAATAAAGTGAGCAAAGTTGACTATGTGCACAATAATCTTGCAGAATATTTCAACTCAACGATCCGGAAACTAAAGGATCTTCTTGAATGGATAAGGGTAGAATATGCCGAGAAATTTCATTTGCGTCTTGGAATAGCTAATGCAAAATTCATGGGCCACGTTATTATCCCGGTTGTGATGAAGGTGTTGAAGCAAAAAAAAACAGAGGGCTTGAATATGAACATGAGATATATCTCGGATACCAAATCAGAGGTATCAGCCTTTGATAAATCTAACAAAGAATTGAGATATCCAATGGATTTAGAAGACAAAACTTGCAGTTATAGGCAATGGCAGATAAATAGTTTGCCATGCATTCATGCCTTGTTTTTTATCACTTCTATCTCAGGTCCAACAGGGGATATACAGCAGTATGTGCATGATTACTACTCTGTTGCAATGTTCAGAGCCACATATGCACATGCCTTGCCTGCTTTGGAGGGAAAACAACAATGGGATAGATCGGACCCTGGATTCAAACTTTGTGCTCCGGTTCTGAAGAGAGTTGCAGGTAGACCGAGGAAGAGTCGACACCGACGTCAAAGTGAAGGTGGAGTTGGAGCGAGGGTGCGTAAGTGCACAAGGTGTGGTGGGACTGGTCATTTCAGCAAATATTGTGATAACGCAGTAGATCCAGGGTTTGGAGAGAGTATTCCTGATGAAAATGATGGTCAGCAGCCAGATGCAACATTTGAAAATGATGATTAGCAGGCGGATGCAACATTTGAAAATGATGATCAGCAGTCAAGTGATTCAGATGATGCAGCATTTGAAAATGATGATCAAGTCCATGATCCAAATGATTATTCAAATGATGATCAAGTCCATGATGCTCCATATGCTCCATTCGATGATCCAGATGGTCCAGCTGATGATACACTGGATGCTCTAGCTGATGATCCGCTGGATGCTCGAGTCAATGATCCTGCCATGATCTCACCAGTTTCATTGGATGCTCCATTCGATGATTCTGCCATGATCTCACCAGTTCCATTTTCAGATGGGTATGTAAATCCTGCCATGATCTCACCAGTTTTCATTTTTTTTATTTTTTATTTATCATGATCCTTTATGTTTTGTACAGATCTGGTGTAGTTTCAAAGAAGAAGGCTAAGGTACCGACTACCAAGAGGAGAAGACAAGAAGCTGTGAGCAAGATGAGCACAAGGAGCAAAGGGCCACCAAAACAGCCAAGGATCACAAAGAAGCCCCGACGCTATTTAGACTAAGTTGGTGTTGTATTTCTGTTGAATAATGTTGTATTTATGTTGACTGGTGATGCATCTAAGTTAGAACATAGTTTGGATGCTGTTTGAATAATGTTGGATGATGTTGAACCAAGTCATTCCAAAATTTTAGGTGAATGTGCTTCAAATGAGGTCTGAAGCTAGGGTAGACACCCCCGTTTGAAATTTAATGAAAAATTCGACCTTGTCAAAATTATCCAAATAAATTTGAGGAGCAACTATATCACATATAACAATATTGTGTGTTGGATTCATGTCATTTTGATTTTTTTTTATATTTATGCTCATTTGAAACCATCGATCTATTCTCATGAGAAATGTGCTTCAAATGAGGTCTGAAGCTAGGGTAAACATCCCCGTTTGTAATTTCATGAAAAAATCGACCTTGTCCAAATTATCCAAATAAATTTGAGGAGCAACTATATCACATGTAACAACATTGTGCGTTGGATTCATGTCATTTTGAATTTTTTTTTTTTTGAATTATTTATGCTCATTTGAAACCATCGCTCTATTCTCATGAGAAATGTGCTTCAAATGAGGTCTGAAGCTAGGGTAAATACTCCCATTTGTGCTTCAACGTTTTTTGGCATCTTGTCTAAATCAACCAAATTAATTTCCTAGACATCTATTCTACATATATAGTGTAAATCTGAAGTTTCATTATGTTTTGAATAATTGTTCTATTTTTTTTTAATTTTTTATTTAAATAACATGGTTTAATAGAAAAATCATATGTAAAACAGATAAAAATCATCGCTCTAGTAAGTCTAAAGTTTCATTATGTTTTGAATAACTTTTCTATTATTTCATTTAAATAACATGGTTTAATACTTAATAGAAAAGAAATCATATGTAGAACAGGTAGAAACCATCGATCCCTGTGGCCAACGGACCAACCAATCCGAGCGCAGAACGAGCGTCTCGCGGATCGCTGTGGCTGCGAGCGCATCCATCCGATGCAAGATTCCTTCTAGAAGGCGTCGATCCAACAGCCCAGGTCGAATCGCTGGGTGTCCTTCTAGAAGCTTTTCGGCTGGGTCAAACAGAGGGTTGACCATGCTTGAAATGAGCATACATAATTAAAAAAAATCGAAAAAATATAAAGCCGACGCACATCGTATTGTTATGTCATATAGTAAGGAGAAAAAATATAAACTTGTCTTATAAAGAATGGAACGAAACAGCCTTGTCTAATATGTGATACCTCGAACAGACTAGTAGAGAGTTCAAGAAAATGAGATGAGTTTCAAAACTTTGGAAATGAAATAAGGTCAAAATCTGACCAAAGCGTCATTTTGGAGTGACTAAGAAAGATCCAAAGTTATTTTTTCATTTTGATGTTTTAAATTTGTTTTATTTACGATTTTCGATTAAAACCATTATTATTCAAAAGAAAATAAATAATACGAATATTCATCCAATAAATTGTCAGGCTTCGGAATTACATTATATAGGTCGAATACAAGTATAGGAAAAATATAAATAGGATTTATAAAAATTAGAATGAAAGCCTTCAATAAAATGTGATTCCTCGAATACAGTAGTAGAGATTTCAAAGAATATGGGGTGGAAACATTGTGAATCTTCCGAAGAGATGGGTTCTACCTTTTTGTGTTGTGTTCCTATAGGCTATCCTAACACAACCAAGCAAATAGTTCCACATTGCTACCCCCTTTCGACGCTGTTACCACGTGTTCTTATAAGTCTGGTATTTCTCCAGCGGGTAGGGTTTCACCGGGAGGGGGGCTATGGAGCGTCTGGATCCCAACCCAAGCTAGGGGGTGCCATACCATGTTAGTATAGGTGTGTTGTGTGCTTTGTATGTCAAATATTGCTCCCCGGGGTGTGACCCGCTTCACTGGCATCCACTTCTCTGTCGTGAGCGCTTATAGGGTGAAACTCCTGTATCGGACGAAACATCGGGAATCTTCCGAAGAGGTGGGTTCTACCTTTTTGTTTTGTGTTCCTATGGGCTATCCTAGCACAACCAATCATATAGTTCCACATTGCTACCCCCTTTCGACATCGTTACCGCGTGTTTCCGTATAAGTCCGGTATTTATACAGCGGGTCTAGGGTTTCACCGGGAGGGGGGCTACGGAGCGTCTGGATCCCAACAAAAGCTAGGGGTGCCATAACATGTTAGTATAGGTGTGTTGTGTTCTTTGGATGTCAAATATTGCTCTCCGGGGTGTGACCCGCTTCACCGGCATCCACTTCTCTCTCGTGAGCGCTTATGGGGTGAAACTCCTATATCGGACGAAACATCGGGAATCTTCCGAAGAGGTGGGTTCTACCTTTTTGTTTTGTGTTCCTATGGGCTATCCTAGCACAACCAAGCTAATAGTTCCACATTGCTACCCCCTTTCGACGCTGTTACCGCGTGTTTCCGTATAAGTCCGGTATTTCTCCAGCGGGTCTAGGGTTTCACCAGGAGGGGGCTACGGAGCGTCTGGTCCCAACACAAGATAGGGGGTGACATACCATGTTACTGTAGGTGTGTTGTGTGCTTTGGATGTCAAATATTGCTCTTTGGGGTGTGACCCGCTTCACCGGCATCCACTTCTCTCTCGTGAGCGCTTATAGGGTGAAACTCCTGTATCGGACGAAACATCGAGAATCTTCCGAAGAGGTGGGTCCTACCTTTTTGTTTTGTGTTCCTATGGGCTATCCTAGCACAACCAAGCAAATCGTTCCACATTGCTACCCCCTTTCGACGCCGTTATCTCGTGTTTCCGTATAGGTCCGGTATTTCTCCAGCGGGTCTAGGGTTTCACCGGGAAGGGGGCTACGGATCGTATGGATCCCAAAACAAGCTAGGGGGTGCCATCCCATATTACTGTAGGTGTGTTGTGTGCTTTGGATGTCAAATATTTCTCTCCGGGGTGTGACCCGCTTCACCGACATCCACTTCTCTCTCGTGAGCGCTTATAGGGTGAAACTACTATATCGGACGAAACATCGGGAATCTTCCGAAGAGGTGGGTTCTACCTTTTTGTTTCGTGTTCCTATGGGTTATCCTAGAAAAACCAAGCAAATAGTTCCACATTGCTACCCCCTTTCGACGCCGTTACCGCGTGTTTCCGTATAAGTCCGGTATTTCGCCAGCGGGTCTAGGGTTTCACCGGGAGGGGGGCTACGGAGCGTCTGGATCCCAACACAAGATAGGGGGTGACATACCATGTTACTATAGGTGTTTTGTGTGCTTTGGATGTCAAATATTGCTCTCCGGGGTTTGACCCGCTTCACCGGCATCCACTTCTCTCTCGTGAGCGCTTATAGGGTGAAACTCCTGTATCGGACGGAACATCGGGAATCTTCCGAAGAGGTGGGTCCTACCTTTTTGTTTTGTGTTCCTATGGGCTATCCTAGCACAATCAAGCAAATCGTTCCACATTGCTACCCCCTTTCGACGCCGTTACCTCGTGTTTCCGTATAAGTCCGGTATTTCTCCAGCGGGTCTAGGGTTTCACCGGGAAGGGGGCTACGGAGCGTCTGGATCCCAACACAAGATAGGGGGTGCCATACCATATTAGTGTAGGTGTGTTGTGTGCTTTGGATGCCAAAGATTTCTCTCCGGAGTGTGACCCGCTTCACCGACATCCACTTCTCTCTCGTGAGCGCTTATAGGGTGAAACTCCTATATCGGAAGAAACATCCGGAATCTTCCGAAGAGGTGGGTTCTACCTTTTTGTTTTGTGTTCCTATGGGCTATCCTAGCACAACCAAGCAAATAGTTCCCCATTTCTACCCCCATTCGACGCCGTTACCGCGTGTTTCCGTATAAGTCCGGTATTTCTCCAGCTGGTCTAGGGTTTCACCGGAAGGGGGGTACAGAGCGTCTGGATCCCAACACAAGATAGGGGGTGACATGCCATGTTAGTATAGGTGTGTTCTGTGCTTTGGATGTCAAATATTGCACTCCGGTGTGTGACCCGCTTCACCGGCATCCACTTCTCTCTCGTGAGCGCTTATAGGGTGAAACTCCTATATCGGACGAAACATCGGGAATCATCCGAAGAGGTTGGTCCTACCTTTTTGTTTTGTGTTCCTATGGGCTATCCTAGCACAACCAAGCAAATCGTTCCACATTGCTACCCCCTTTCGACGCCGTTACCTCGTGTTTTCGTATAAGTCCGGTATTTCTCCAGCGGGTCTAGGGTTTCACCGGGAAGGGGGTTACGGAGCGTCTGGATCCCAACACAAGCTAGGGGGTGCCATACCATATTAGTGTAGGTGTGTTGTGTGCTTTGGATGTCAAAGATTTCTCTCCGGGGTGTGACCCGCTTCACCGACATCCACTTCTCTCTCGTGAGCGCTTATAGGGTGAAACTCCTATATCGGACGAAACATCGGGAATCATCCGAAGAGGTTGGTCCTACCTTTTTGTTTTGTGTTCCTATGGGCTATCCTAGCACAACCAAGCAAATCGTTCCACATTGCTACCCCCTTTCGACGCCGTTACCTCGTGTTTTCGTATAAGTCCGGTATTTCTCCAGCGGGTCTAGGGTTTCACCGGGAAGGGGGCTACGGAGCGTCTGGATCCCAACACAAGCTAGGGGGTGCCATACCATATTAGTGTAGGTGTGTTGTGTGCTTTGGATGTCAAAGATTTCTCTCCGGGGTGTGACCCGCTTCACCGACATCCACTTCTCTCTCGTGAGCGCTTATATGGTGAAACTCCTATATCGGACGAAACATCGGGAATCTTCCGAAGAGGTGGGTTCTAACTTTTTGTTTTGTGTTCCTATGGACTATCCTAGTACAAACAAGCAAATAGTTCCACATTGCTACCCCCTTTCGACGTCGTTATCGCGTGTTTCCGTATAAGTCCAGTATTTCTCCAGCGGGTCTAGGGTTTCACCGGGAGGGGGGCTACGGAGTGCCTGGATCCCAAAACAAGCTAGGGGGTCACCACACTGTACCAACTATCTCTAAAAATGACTAGAAATGACATGGCCGAGTAGTGAAGACAGCACCCGTCTACACTATTGTACATGCCCTAAAAAGAGAGGGAACCAGATACTCTTACTTTGCCCACCTTACGTTCTGTGACTTTCTCCCATGACAAGTGGGTCAAGTGTGTGATGGGCTCCATTTGTCAGTGACCTAAAGTCAGAGGATCCCGTTCCCGCACAGAGAAGCGCTCATCTCAGCATCTACAGGCCGTTGCCGCCGTAGTTTGCATGCATGGACTCGATCTGCACCGTTCCTTATGATCAAACAATTGAAAATGACGCGGTGCATGGACTGGGTGTTTTGTCTCAATGTAACTGCATGCAACAACGGACACTGTCTATTGGGGCCCCGTTCACCAGCCCGGTGCACGCACGCCTCATTTTTTGAGAGTAAACAACCTCGCAGAAGAAGAAAAGAGTAAACGTCGCATCGCATTTGCCGCCCTGCACGCCTCGTTTCAGAAACACAAGTCGCATTGCATTTGCAGCAACGCAGCCCTCCACTCCTCATTTTCAGAAGATACGCATCAATGCATGCAGCGAGGCAGGATTTGTCGTGAGACTTTGGATTTCTTCTCTTCACCTCTTTAATACACGCATGCAACGTCGCATCACTTTCACTGCCTAATGCACACGCTCGTATTAGTAGCTGTCCTACGCCTACGCCTGTTCTACACTGCTTTGACTATGCATCGCCTATTCTACACTGCATCCAACGTTTTCACACAGTTTGCTTCATCTACCCCAATTAATTCACGTCTCATCGTGTCTTTAAATATCCCATTTCACTTGACCGCCATCTTCTCATCCCTCTCCAGCCCCTTTGCCGTCTCATTTCTGCCCCGAGCACCATCCACCATGTCTTCCTACTCTCTCCCTTCAAGCCCCGAGTCCGTCAGCGACGAGGACAACCACCCCAAGTCTCGACCTTGGTACGAGGCCGATTGGACGCCGGAGAAGTTGGGCATCCTGCCCATCGAATTGCCCGTTGAATCTCCCAAACGGGAGCGCTCGCCGTCGTCGCCCTTCATCCACAACCCCGACCCTGTCCGCTTCGAGCGCGCCGAGAACCTCTCCCCCAAGACGAAGAACCGCCGCCTCAAGAAACTAATGCGGCTGGAGAAGAAGGAGCTCGAGGCGGAGGAGAAGAAGGAGGAGAAGGTGGAGGAGAAGGCTTTCCGCGCCCGCATCAAGAGGGCCCATGAGAGCCTGGAGGAGAGGATGCGGGAGGAGAACCGTCGCCCCCTGGTCAAGCAGGAGATGGAGACCAGGGCGGCGGAGTGGAAGAAGTAGGCCAACCACCGGCGATTGGCCGAGCGGCGGGAAGGGCGCCCGCATGCATTCCGCGGGCAATTAGGGTTTAGGGCTAGGGCCCCTTTTTTTTAATATATGTAATGTTCGACGGGCCCCACTAAATATATGTAAAGTGGGGCCAATGATTATCCATTCCAATATATATGTCCACTGTTTAATTATGTTTGCCAATGAAGTTATGTTTAATTATATTTGCCCAAATGAACCCAATGTTTAAATTATATTTGTCCGAATGTTTAAATTATATTTGTCCAAATGTTTAAATTATATTTGTCCAAATTTTAAAATTATATTTGTCCAAATGTTTAAATTATATTTGTCCAATGTTTAAATTATTTTTGTCCACTGTTTGTCCGTGCTAATATACGTTGGGCCTCATTTAACATTGGGCATGTCTAGGTTTTAGATGGGTCTGCCCTTTTATCCTGAACTGAACCTGAACTGAACTGAACACTGAACATGTACATACGAACACTGAAAACTGAACTGAACTAAAAACTGAACATACGAACTGAAACAAACCAAATCAGGGCCTGGATTCCTGACGCGCATTTATCCCAAACCGGCTGAAAATTGAGGAAAAAAACGAAATTGACAGGGGGAACACAGATATCACCTCCCCAAGCTATTCTTTGCTCTCGCATTTCACATACTCGCGCCCGCGGTTACCGTTCTTATCGCTCCCGGTGACCGGCCGCTGCAGGGACGCCGTCCGTGGGCAGGCAGGGCATCTTCCCATCGAAACTGGCCCGAAGCGCGGCCATTTAGAGTGGGATTCGGAAGCAGAGGTCGACGACATGCCGCCGGAGAAGAAGGGGACGCGATGCTGGAGAAGAAGCGAAGCTCGGCTGATTTTCCTGCTCACCTCCGCGAGCTCCGCCGCTTTTAAACCGCTGGCCGCAAACAACGGTCAACAGCTGGGACCCATAAACCGCGCCAACGGTCAACAGCTGGCCCCACAAGCCGCGCCAACACTCAACAGGTGGGGCACACAGGCCGCGCCAACGGTTCTATGAGGGGTCACACAGGTCAGCATTCTAACGAGGGCAGAAAGTTACGGTGGGAGCAGCGAAACGAGTCCTTGGTCACAGACTAGGGACAAAACTGAGGCCGATTCGGCGCTAGGGGTAAAACTGAGGTCGTGGTACCAACTGAGGGCTCCCTGTTAAATATCCCTTGCTAAAAAAGGCCATGCCGGAGTGTCAGAAATTCTCCGGAACGGAAATGAATCGACGTTCCGGCGAAACATTGGCAACTCAATGTGTACCTGCACAAAACCTATTGACATGCTCATTGGTGAGTTGTAACTCGCATGTAGAAGCTCTGATTTGAGTTATCTGCTATTCAGATAAGTAGATCTGAGCTTCTCACCCTGATATTCTTTATCTTTTCGAAGATTTTATTTATGGGAAATGGTCTAAAGGTATCTCAGTACCTTATCATATGTTGGGGTAACTACTTAAGAACAATAAACTAGCCTATGTAGCCCAAGGATAACAGCTCACGTCCTCAAAATCTTCAAAGTTCTGTGTGTCCAACTCATGAATAACATCAGGTATGAAAACTAGCCTATGTAGCCCAAGGAGGAAATGCTTCCACTCTTTACCTTGCAACAAAAAATCATTCATTGTAGAGAGGATCGAGACAAAGAATGAACAGCTATAGAAAAGTCTGATTTTATTAATTTCCATGAAGCCCAGCCAGGCAACAGATCATACAAAGAATTACCTATTAAGCCATGTGAGGCATGCTTTAGGCATGGATACAAGCATTTTTATGCACGCAGACATATGATGCGTGCACGGCTAACAAATCAAGGGTAGAGCTGAATGAGGGCCATGCTCCCCAGGACGGGCCTCGTCTCCCAGCGGCTGAACCCGGCGTCCAGGAATATCTTGCACTAGCCAGTGTGTACTTTGGAACCAAGAGCAGGCCAGTGAGAACCAGGGGAAACCCTAGGTCACGTGAGCTTGATAAAGACGAAGACGATTTAGTGGCGAGGCGATGCAGCACCTGCTCCTCCACGGGCAGCACACGAGCGCTCTTCCACACTGGCGCTAGGCGGCTGCTCCTCCGCAGGGGCGATGCTCCTCCACACGGGCGCTGCTCGTCCTCCACGGGCTAGGTAGGGTTCGCCGCGCGAGGGAGAACGATATCGAGGGTATTTTTCGCTAAGTGTGGAAGACAAGCAGGGCCCGATATTTCTCTGGCTAAGAGGCAGATTATGTGGCGCACCACGTACAGATGCGCCACAGAATTGTGTGGGCGTATTGTGTGGCCACATGTGCGGGGCCACATGTCATAGAATGGAAGGGAATTTTATGGCACATTCCGCAGGAGATGCGCCACAGAATTAAGAGAACCCTGTGGATAAAAAGAAAAAACGTTGTACTATGACAAATGTGTGTTACTACCCCGTTGGTTTGGTTGTGAAGTAAAATAACCCTAGCCCCATAGGTTCAAATCCTGTTTTTTTCCCCACATTTTTTAAATATTTTATTTAATTATATTTAAAGAAAGAAAACAGTAAATTACAATTAAAGAAAGAAAACACACATTTATTAGTAGACTATTTTTTATTTAAAATTATAATTAAAGAAAGAAAATAGTAAATTACAATTAAAGAAAGAAAACACACATTTATTAGTAGAATATTTTTTTATTTAACGTATCTTCACAATCTTGTCTCACACACACATATGGTTGTCTCAGATACACATGCGCATATCTACACAAAAAAGTCTTCTTTGTCTCGGTTCTGATCTAGCTTAGCGTCTCTTGCCCTTTTTGTTGGCAGCTGAATATTTTATGCCGGCCACCTTGAGATTTTTTCGCGTGAACGGACAATCTCGGATAGGTAGGTATGTCGTCCTTCTTACTTTACCAGTAATAGGCATGTCGAAGTGCTTGACGAACTCCTCCTCGATCTTCGGATCACCGTTCTTGTCCAAGTCTTCCTCGTTGGTGTCTCCTTCCATTCCGATGATGCTCCTCTTGATGAGGGGATAGTAACCCGGTATGCCAACTCCCAGGTGTGATCCGGCCCAAACGGCAGCTGGACCGGATCCGGCTAAGGACAAAGAAACTTCTGGAAGGCCCAAGGCTTGTAAGGTTCGTAACCCGGATTGTGGGTTGCGATAAGGAAAGTTAGAGTTTGTATACAGAGTTCGAGTAGGACTTAGGGTGCGCCTTGTAGGGCAAGCTAAGGGGGGGTATGGGTGCTATATAAACCGACCCCTGGGCTCAGCCTGAGAGAGATTCAAGTCATAGTTGTAACACCTGTTATCGAGTATCCAGCATAATTCATATTGAGATCCGGCGAGTTATTTTCCGGTTCTTAGATTGCTTTCCGCCATGTCTTCCTTCGAGCTAAACACTCTCCCGAATACCTGTGTCGACTTGCCCCAAGATCAGTTACCCCCGGTAACATCTGCCGTGATTATCCCACGACAGTTGGCGCCCACCGTGGGGCCTGCGTCCAAAGGTGTTTACATCACGGGAGAAGCTCGGAAGGGCATGAAGAACCTCATCGTCGGAGAAATCTACGTCAACAGCAAAGGAGAGAAGATGGTAGACGATTCTGGCTGGGGGCCAGAGTCGGATCACCTCGAAACCGGATCCGTCGTGACAGTCGGCAGCATCAACGTCTTCATCGGTATGGTATGTACTTCCAGTTCGAATTGTGATAATCTTGGATCTGATTCTGTGTCAGGGGAAGACACGTATGTCCAATCGGAAAAAGAAGAGTCGATTGGAACAACGGGTCAGATAGAGAGGGAGGATGATACCGAGTCTATACGGGATTTATCGGAGGATCGATATGAGAAGAAAACAGCGAGGAAGAACAATACGAATCTACACCGGGCATCATGCGCCGGGTTGCAGTTTATGCGGCTCCCGCGACCAATCTCAATCAAGAAAACGCAGCCGCGGCGCCAGTCGGGGCGGCTCAGGCAGTGGCCCAGCAGCAAGGTACAGTTGACCCGGTCTTGGTCCAGGTCGATGGAGAGTCGGCATCAGTCACCAGTCGCCCAGCAGACGAGGAGCGACACGCAAATATGTTTGGGTTCCAAGCAAACCGGACACCGGGGGCGGGCCCCTCGAATCCGCGCCACCCGGCTCTGTTTGATAATAATTTGATCTTGGACCCCACAGTCTTGGCCACAGTTATTACCCCAGAAAACGCGGCAGAGCGCGTAAGAGACCTGGACGTGGCTCGTCGTGCATTGGAGCAGCAAAGAAGGCAAGTGGAAGCAGAAAGGCAGGGGATGGCCGCGCGGCAGCGCGAATTGGATGATCGAGAGACCCGGCTCCGGGAGGAAACGACAAGAATGCACCAAAGGCACCGAACTATGCTGCCGGCAACAGGAGGGGTTATTAACCCGACTGCACTGGTGTTCACGCCTCAAGATCAGCCGATTCCACCGGTGAACCAAGGGACCATACCGCGACCGTCAACAGGAGCACAGCCGGTAAACGCGCCCGCCGGGTTACCTTTGCCACAAACGGGGGTGACAGCCGGCAATACCATGCCACCACCACCATCACGATTCCACACACACCAGCAGGCCATTACAACAATCCCATGGACAACGTGTACGCAGCAACGCTCGCATTAAACCAGATTCCTGTAGGAGATTCGCCTCATGCAGAAGGAACACGACGAGCGATCGATCTGCTACACACCGCGGTAGCACAGCAAGCCAATTATCCGGATCATAGAAGCGGAATGCATGGGACGCCGTACGTCAGTCAGCAACAGGGCAATGTTCAAGCAAGTGCGGCACGACGAAGGGAAGAGCAACAGCAAATGCCGCCTCCACCGCGTATCCAGACAGTACCAGTAGTATCAGCAGCGCAGGCGGTGGTGGACAGTTCCAGGGCCAGAAGAGCCGGGGCCGGGTCTGCAGGGCACGAGTTTCCGGTGGCGCCGCACCTCGTGGCACCCCCAGCCGGGTCACGTGTCTCCCGAGTAAGACCAGCCCCAACCACCCTGGCGGGACCCAAGTGCCTCTCGGACGATATCAGAGCAGAACCTTACCCGGAGAAGTTCAAAGAACCGGGGAAAGTAGTAAATTATGAGCCAACAATGGATCCAGAAACGTGGCTGAGCAGCTACGAGATGGCGATGTCAATTCGCAACGCATCCGAGAATCTCCAAGCCAAATTCATGTACTTAATGATGTCAGAGGGAGCAGCAAAGTTATGGTTCACCAATTTACCGGAAAAGTCGATCAAATCGTGGGAGGAGCTAAAGACCGCATTTATCAAGCACTTTCATGGGACATGCAGAAAGTTATTTACTATTGATGATTTAGAAAGATGCGTTCAGAAGAAAGGAGAGTCAGCACGCAGCTGGGTACGCCGGGTTATGGAGATACTCCACTCGTCTACAGATATCCAGCCTAAGGACGCGCTACAAGCTATGGCAAAAACATGTAAGTATGTTCCTTTAGTGCAAAAGCTAACTCGCATGAAATCTAGTAGGAATGCAGCGGAGGTTACGATGGGAGAGTTAATGGATGCGTGCAACAAACACGCTGCAACGGATACCACAGAGGAGGAAGTTGATGACAAGAAAGCAAAAGCAAACACAAGTAGCAGTGGGAAAACCGGCAATGGATCGGCGCCAAACAATAATGGAAATAGCCAGAACAAACGCCCGTTTGAAGGGAATTCCGAGTTTGTAGCCAACACGGAAGCCGGGTCTTCAAGACCTAGATCCGAAGGAAATTTTAATACTGGAAATCACAATGGGGGACACTACCAAGGACCTCCAAGACCAAGCAACAGTTGGGACATATTTAGGATGGCATGCCCGAAGCATAGCAGGAACGGCAAGCCGGCCAATCATTCATTGGAGCAATGTGCCGACTTACAAAGGTGGAAGAACGAGGAAGTGAACAGAGCCATGCGAGGGGCAGGCCGAGGAGGAGGCCCGGGCCTAGGTGGAAATTTGGGCAACGGACCGCCCCCAGCCGGCAACCCGCCAGCTGGAAATCAAGGTAACAATCAAGGGGGAGCGGGAGGTTTTCAAGCTAACCCCAAACAGCTGGGTCAATATCATGTGCACACTACGGGAGGATCTAACAAGGATAAGAAGATACTAAAACAAGCAGTTAATTCGGTCTCTTCCGCTGTTCCAAGATATTTGAGGTGGTCAGAACAAGAGGTAACATGGAGCAGGAAGGATCACCCGGACAGAGTTGATCACCCGGGAGTCTTAGCTTTGGTAGTGGCACCGCAGGTCAACGGCTACGAGCTGAAAAAAGTCTTGATGGATGGAGGAAGTAGTATCAATATCCTGTACTGGGAAACTTTTCTACGTATGGGCTTAAAGGAATCGCAGCTGCAAAAGAGTACAACAGTTTTTCACGGGGTAGTGCCGGGTCATTCGGCATGCCCCGAAGGAAAGGTGGCACTGGAAGTAGCTTTTGGAGAGTCAAAGGACAATTACCGAGTCGAGTGGCTTACCTTTGAGGTAGTAAAGTTGCGCAGTCCTTATCATGCATTGTTTGGAAGGCCGGCTTATGCCAAGTTCATGGCAAGACCGTGTTATGTGTACCTACAGCTGAAAATCCCGGGTCCTAAGAAGACCATTACAATACACGGAAATCGAGATATAGCAGCTGAATGTGATGAGGGAGATGCGGCAATGGCCGAGCAAGCCTGCAGGAAGGAAGAGCTCAAACATTACCGTTCTCAGGTGGACCTAGAAGAGAGGACAACGTCAAAAAAGCCAACTCCTGAGGGGGACAAAGCAAAAATTAGGGCAGAACAAAACCCTAAGATGGTAGGCTTCATCAGGAGCGATCCTTTCAAAACTCCTAGCAGGGAAGAAGAAGATGTACCGCCATCCGCAGCTGATCACGCCTCAAGGACGATATACCCGGATTGGCTGGCAGATCCGGTACTCATTATGAAAGGGCCTAGCGAGTGGAGAATGTGCATCGGCCGTACCAACGCGAGGCCGATTCCCGAGAATAACTAAAGCAGTGTAATGGACGGCAGGTTTCATACGCACTCTTTTCCTACCCAGGGCACCTAAGGGGACTGGAAGGTTTTTAATGAGGCGGCCTGCTGATTCAAAAAAGAAATTTTTATCAATAAAAGAAGATGGTCTCGAGTCTTATCATGGTCTTTGCTTCAGTTACAAGTAAGTAATGCTTGTTATTATCAATACGTCAATATCATCGAAATACGTCATGTGCATATAGGTCTTCGGGGATTGGTGTGCTTAAATAAGTAATCACAAACCCGGAGACCCGGCCTTGATGCCTATGAGTTATGAGGGCTGATTACTCGAAAAAACGGGTACGGCTGCAATCTTATAACCGGACAAAGGAGCCAAATTTCTTGATTATTCTTACTTAAGCTCGATGTGACTCGCGCTAAAGTGGCATGATCTGTTCACTTACGATTACAATCAAACTATGCAGCCCAATGGGACTTGCTTGACCCTGTTTTTCGTATAGATGTAACAGCATGGTATCCACGCGTAAGCCGGCTTACAGTACAAGATAATCAAAAGGGTCATCTAAACCACAAGTCCATGCAGAGTATAAGGCTCAAATAGCCGGAAACTCAACAAGTATTAAGCATGACTTCAGTATTTATGTGAATAGCTATTGGTCTTCAGCTTGGTAAAGAGCAGTTTGTCATCTGAGAATGGCCACGCCCCCTTAGCTCGTACTTTGGGTCATGGGGACTGGGGACTTCGAGACAGAAACAAACTGCTTAACTACTAAAGCTCGTAAACCTTAGTTTCCGAGTCTTGGGGACTTAAAGAAAAGTCCGTCTATCAAAACCTACGATACTCGGTTAGCCGAGTCTCAAAAGGGAATCAAAAGCAAGAGTTCAAAGTATCGAGAATAAGCTTACATGTAACACAAGGATCGAGATTATCAAAAGCCGGGAGAGGCAAAGAGTTATCATAAATTAACAAGCGCAAAGTCATAATATCAGTATCAATGTTGCACAGGCGCACCGCTAAAAATCATATCAGTCTCGAGAAACGCAAAGCACTAGGTATCATCCTACTCGGCATCCTGGGAGTGGTCCTCCGGGTCTTCGTCTTGGACTTGCTCCTTGGCTTTGCCAGCAGTTTTACCCGGACTCTTCACGTCAGGACGGACAGGAGGAGGAACGGCTGGTGTTGAGGTAGACGGCTTTACGCCTAGTTCGGTTTCTCTCTTCGCAGCCTCTTCTTTCCTCCTGGCCAGGTCAGTCGACCACTTTTCCAGCATATCAAAAGGAGGGGGTGCCTCCACCAGAATAACCTTGCCCTCAGAGTCATATGAGCTCATAATTGTGTTTAGATCCATTTTATCTGCCAAAGTTGTGGCCGAGTGACGTACCGAAGATTGTATAGCTTTGAAGTCCTGGGGTTTAAACTTAGACCCGTCAGCCTTGAATTCTGGGAACCCGGACACTACCTTGGCCGGGTCAAGCTTAGGAAAATAAGCCTTCGCCAGCGTCAAAGCCCGGGTCATCCCAATCCGGCAAGACGAACGCTTCAATATTTCAATCCATCCAGGCGCTATGGACAAGGCCTGCATGAGATTTTCTTCGCCCGGGTATACCTCCGAAGGCCACTTTATAGCATCCAGCAAAAGTTTCGTGCCGGCAAAAAATGTCCGGAGCACAGTCTTCAGAGTTTTAGCCTGAGTAACGGGGTTCTCCTCCGGAGCAGCAAGGTTAGCACCTGCAATCGAAACACACAAAATCATATCAGTAATCTTGATTATTACAACGGCAAGATAGAGATACGCAAGTTAATTGCAGATAACAAACTTACTTAGCAAGATACGGTAAGTGTCCGTAATTTGAGTCGACAGGTTGTTCAGCGAGGATTGGGCAGCATTGTATTTGTTCTTGTATTTGGAGACATCTTTTTTCAAAGTCTTTATCTCCGCTTCAAGGGTTTCCCTACGTTTTGTTTCCGCAAGCAAGAGCTGCTCAGTTTTAAGTAATGTTCCATCCGACTGAGTTATCTCCGTCTGCAAAGAATGAGTGCAATTGTAAGCCGGATATCACGAGAATATTTCCTTCTGAGAAAATAATTACAGAAAATTATTATGCGAAGTACCGAGAATAATTACAGAAAATTATGCTCGGAACTTGGGGACTGGATGTATAGTAGGAAGTATCAAGTAAGATTACCTGATGTGCTGCAGCCATACGCTCTAGGATATTTCCTTCTGAAGCTTTCATGGCGAGAAGAGCGCTCATCAGCTGGTTAAAATCAGCGTTATCCGAGTTAGATGACTCGGGTACCTGGAAAGTGGGAAAAGGAGCTTTTCTTGTAACAGGAGGTGGCACCCGGGTCATCCGAATGTCGGAGTCTGGTCCCCCTCCCGCGCTCGAAGCTGCTCCCTTCTCCTTCTCGCCTGCGTGCGAAGCGATTGGATACCCGGTATCATGCCTAGCCAGCTCCGGTGGCGACGCTTGCTCGTCGCCAGTTGCGGTGAATGCGCCATCAGCCGGCTCATCCTCGACTCGGACTTCAGCCTCCGTGCCCTCTTCGTCGCTAATAACAACCGTGGCTCTGTAGAAGGTACAAGGGTGCAGTTAATCTTTGGTTATGAAAAAGGTGATAAAAGTTCGGTATAACGTCAAGGAAAGGAGTTTACCCGGTGTTCACCGGGAAGTCCGAAGGGAAGTCGCCGCTAGACCCGGAAGAGACTGAAAAATGGCAAGCAAGGTCTGGGATTACATCGCAAAGGAATGTCCGGAAAGAGTTTCTATGTACGATAAATACCAGAGCGTCGAGCCGGGGGCGACGAAGGGTCCGGGTTAAGGGCCTCGTCGCCCGGATGGTTCCGGGTTACTCGGCGCCTAGTCGCGGGCGGCTCCTTCATTTATGATCAAAAGGGATGAAGATGAGGTTAGCCCGGAGTGACGTTATGAGAGCAAAAATTAAAGGGCAAGGAAATGAAATGAAAACCTGGAGGGCGATTCTTTGGGATTTCCTTTTTGATCCGGCTTTGGTGGCCGGCTCCGGCTCGTCCTCTTCGCTGGTGGACTCCGCCCCGCCGTCTGTCTCTTCTTCTTCTTCGTCTTGATCCTCTCGTTCTGAAAGATATCAAAGTTATAGCATAAGGAAAAAGAGGAGGCAGGATATAATGCGTGCGAGGGGATTGAGTATGCACCTTCATCCGAGTTAGCGGCGTCGTCTTCCTCCTCCGCGTCTTCGGAACTAAGAGGAGTGTTGACCGTCCAAAAGTCATTATCGGCCTGAGGTGAAAATGCCAGGGCAATGGTTAATATTGAGTCAAGAAAAGCGGATAAAAGTAAGCTTGTTAAAATCCAAAATCAAGAGGTAGAAAGCTTACCGCGGGGGCGGGGTTCTCGAGTGTAAAAGGTTCTAATCCGGCTATGTTCCGGATTACCTCGAGCTTCTCTGTTAAAAAACCCTTGATCGTTTTGTTCGTGTCATTAGGGGCGAAGGTGCTGGTAGAGTATCGGATCGGGTCCGTGGTTTGACCCGAATATTCACACATCAGCTTCTCACGAATGGAGTTTGGCTGGATGCGGAAGCTGACCCAGGTCTTCACCAGGTTTAGCCCGACGAGGCCTCGAGACGATAAGATAGAGATCTTAGCCAGCAAAGGCAGGATAGCCTCCCTGTCCGAGTCAGGGGCGAAGGCATTGAAAGTCTCGGAAATGTCAAGCTGACCCTCCGAGTAACCCGGCAACCTATTTTCGCCGGGAGGGGAGGTATCCTGGCAGTAGAAGTACGAGAGCTGCCAGTGCTTTACATGAGAATTGAGAGTGATAGGAGGCATCAAGGAGTTCTTGCGGCGCTGGATAGAAACCCCGCCGCAAGTAAGAAGCGCCGTCGCCGCTTTCGCGGCACGGCTTGCACTGAAAGAGTTCAACGAAGAGAGCCAAACTTGGCGGAGTGCACAAGTAAGACTCGGAAAGAACGATAAAGTGGGAGATGTTTAGAACGGAGTTTGGGCCTATGTCGAAAATACGGAGGTTGTAGTGATCTAGGACGTCACGAAAGAAAGGGTGACCCGGAGGCCTGAAGCCCCGGGTCACATGTTCGACGAAACATATTACCTCGTCCGTTGCTGGAGAAGGCCGGGTTTCGTTGCCTGGTACTCTCCAACGGATAGATTCATGCGGAGGAAGAATTCCAAGCTCGACCAACTCCTCCAGTTTAGCCTTGGTAACGGAGGACTTCCCCCAATTGGCTGATATGGAGTTCGTGGATTTAGCCTTAGCCGGCTGTTTCCCTTGCCTCTTGGGTGCCATGGGATTGACCTAGTGAAACATCAAAGGGAAGGACGTAAGAAACGAAAACTTGGAAGTTAGCAGATAAGCAATTACCGACTATTTAAACACGATCCGGGTATTGCCTTGCTGGGTCAAGTACAATTTGTCCGGGTATTGTATATCATTACAAAACCTGTAGGGTTTTCCATAAGGTAAGTGTTTGGGGAAGTTAGAAGGATACCCATATGCCTACCATCAGCAAGTGAGCCGGAGAAGTGAGATTTTCGGAGGGATAAGAGCAAAGGCGGAAATTTTAGACGGCCCGAGCCCAGATTGGGGACCCTATTTCTAGATTTGTGACCAAGTTAATGCGTACTGACGTTAGGGGAGTAATATAAGCAATGTATCCTATCTAGGGGAATGGTTATGGTAAGCGCTAGTGAGTTAAATCGGCAGGGCCCGAGAAATTGCGGACAGCTTGATTCAGATCTAATCTAAGGAAAAGCTGAGAAATTGCAAAGATGGGCTGGAGGATAGGAGGAACTTACCGAGGGAGGTTGAAGTAGGGACTTGCGGAGACAGATGGCGCAAGATTGATGTCCTTTCGCGATTGTTGTCCGGCAAATCGGGGGCTTGGCGGCGGATTTGGGAGCTGGAGTGAGTCGCGTGGTGGCGGAGCGCAAGCGACGGCGGATGGGCTTCGGCGATGTGCGTAGGGCTTCCGTGGTGGTACTCCGCGAACTCGAGCTTGAGAAGAAGAGGAGTGGGGGAAATGAGCCGTTAGGGTTGAGTTTGCTCCTTGGGGTCTATTTATAATAGCCCGGGTGGAAAAGCTTATCCTAACGGGCGAAACCCGGGAGGTGCGGAGTAATAGTTGGCTATTTTGAAATTTGAAAAACACGCTTTATGCGTAGTCAGATATGGTCCAGAGAGAAAGGAAGGGGAAATCTCCTTCCTGGTATCAGCGATAATTATCAAGAAAGATGTGAAATTATGGAGTTTCCTATTAAGACTCAAATCTGGAAGATTAAGGGAGAACCTTTAAGGGAGAGCCGGGTCATTACCTGATCCCCTTGGTACCAATCTCAGCCATTCGTCAACGTATTGTGTCTTGACCTTCATGTGTTTGCGTCTAACATTTCTGCAGGGAATAGCCGGCGCTTCGAAGAGTAAATCTTGGAAGCCCCAGCTATTCTGGGGACTACTGATGAGGGGATAGTAACCCGGTATGCCAACTCCCAGGTGTGATCCGGCCCAAACGGCAGCTGGACCGGATCCGGCTAAGGACAAAGAAACTTCTGGAAGGCCCAAGGCTTGTAAGGTTCGTAACCCGGATTGTGGGTTGCGATAAGGAAAGTTAGAGTTTGTATACAGAGTTCGAGTAGGACTTAGGGTGCGCCTTGTAGGGCAAGCTAAGGGGGGGTATGGGTGCTATATAAACCGACCCCTGGGCTCAGCCTGAGAGAGATTCAAGTCATAGTTGTAACACCTGTTATCGAGTATCCAGCATAATTCATATTGAGATCCGGCGAGTTATTTTCCGGTTCTTAGATTGCTTTCCGCCATGTCTTCCTTCGAGCTAAACACTCTCCCGAATACCTGTGTCGACTTGCCCCAAGATCAGTTACCCCCGGTAACATCTGCCGTGATTATCCCACGACACCTCTTGTCCCTCCTCACGACAACACGCTAGGCTTTGACGGGTCGATGATGAAGAAGCATTGGTCAACTTGGCTAGCGAGTATCCATGGCTCATTTTTCACGGATGCGTTCTTCGATTTGGCATCGGGTATAACCATGGTGGTGAAATACCGTCCTTCTTTCTTGACATTCTTGGCCCATCTCACACGGAACATTGGCACCACCGTCTCTCTGCATTAGTTGAGCTCCCATCTCTCGTCGATCTTTCCGAAGTATTTTTCCTTGACATTAGTCTCGTCATCGCCGTATGATAGCATAGTTACTCGTGAGTTTTGATTTTCTCTAGTCATGTTCTTGTCTTCAGTGGAGAATCTGTAACCAGAGATGTCGTACCCCTGATAGGTCCTTACGTTCTGCCCGGGGCCCTGTGATAAGGTGTATATGAGTTTTTCATCTTCTGTATAAGGCATTTTGCTCCGTGCTTCAATCATGTGACTTTGCTTGAACCAATGCGTGAAGCTGGAGTTGTGCACTTTGGTTACGTCTCCCATCTTCCTCGGCCCGCCCATTTCGATGTAATTCTTCTTGATTAACCTTTTGTGCTCTTCCACGAAAGGCTCGATCAATTTTAAGTCTTGTATGGCGACCCGGTGAGCCCTTTCAAAGTCGTCACGTCGTTTCTGAATGCCGACATGGACGTCGCGGCAGCCATCGCGGTGACCGACTCTAGTGAGCCTGTCGAGGTGCGTCCTGATGGGCAGAACGACATCCTGGTCGTCCTCGTTTCTTAGGTAATTCTCGCAGAATGAGATGCACTCGTTGGTTAGAAATCCTATGTCCATGCTTGCGTCTATATACGCCCTGTTGTGAACATATCCTTTCAGGACATCATTCTGCCTTTTCATCGGCATCATGTAGTGCGGGAACGTCGGGCCGAGATGCATGATGTCATCAACGACATGGAGAAGGAGATGGACGCATATATCATAGAATGCTGGAGGGAAGTAAATCTCAAGCTCGCATAGTGTCACCACGATCTCATCCTGTAGCATCTTGAGCTGCCTCACATCGATCGACTTCCGGGTGATAACGTCGAAAAAGTTGCAAAGGCCAAACAACGTATCACGGACGTGCTTGTTCATTATCCCTCGGATCGCAACGGGAAGTTTCCGCGTCATGAGCACGTGACAATGGTGAGACTTCATCCCGGTGAACTTTTTGTTTGCTAAGTCCAGACATATGTTTATACTCCCTGAGTATCCGTGAGGAACTTTGACTTCTAGGAGGCACCTGAAAAACTGCTCAAGCTCTGCCGGACTCAATGTGAAGCAGACAGCGGGAAGCACCACCGTGTTCTTCTTAGCCTTTTAGCAGGGATGTTGAGTTCCTTCCGTCTGACACTCATCATCATCATCACTATCGGCGGGGCCCTGCTGATTTTCCCTAATGCCAAAATGTTTCAGATCGTATCTTGCTTTCGGCCCATCCTACGACTTTTCTGAATTACAAATAGTGCCAAGAAGACTCTCAACGTTCTTCGTAATGTGCATCACATCGAGGCTATGGGGCGTGTGGAAGACTGGCCAGTACTCCAAGTCGTGGAAAACATACATCGCTTTCCATACACCCAGCATCGGCTCTTGCTTGGGTCACTTCTTTCCCGGCGAAGGGCACTCATCTCAATTTTTCAGAAATTCATCGATTTCTGTGCCGCTCCTCGTGTACGGGGCTTTATCGGGTTCGTCTTTACCATTGAACAACTCACCGCGTTTTCTCCATGTGTGATAGAAGCAAAGCCACCTTCGAGCCAATGGGTACATGGTTTTCGAAGACACAGGATCCCTTGGTAGCTGGAGATGCGGGGTCCCGCCCATGCACTTCACGCAGCCGCATAATCTGTGGCCAACCTGGGCAGGTACATACGCGTAATCAGGATAGTCCATGACCGTCGTGAGAAACGCGGCTCTCATATGGAAATAATCTCTAGTGTAGGTGTTCCACGTACGGGCTGGTGTCTTCCACAACGTGTCTAACTCGTCTTTTAGCAGCCCGAGATACAAATGCATGTCGACACCTGGTTGTTTCGCCCGGTAGATGAGAATACTCATGTGTATGTACTTTTGCTTGGTGCACAGCCAGGGGGGTAGGTTGTAAGGCCATACAAACACGGGCCCGCTGCTATGCGTGCTACTCTGGTTGCCGAACGGATTGAGTCCATCGGTGCTCATACCTAGCCTGACGTTCCTCGCGTCGCCCCCGAAACTCGGAAAAGCGATGTCCAATGCTTCCCACAGGGCAGCGTCTGCAGGCTGTGTCATGATATAGCCCTTCTCTGGATCTTCTTCGGGCTTCTCCCTTTCCGCGTGCCATTGCATGAGCTTTGCTTCCTTAGGCTCCACGTAGTACCACTGAAGACGGGGAGTGACAGGAAAGTACCATACCACTTTTCGAGGAACTTTCTTGTTGTTGGTTCCACTCGTGTATCGTCCGTGGCCGAACTTCGAACATGTGGTTCTGTCCTTGTAATCGCCCCGATAAATTACACAATCATTGATGCAGGCGTGGTATTTTTCGTGCGGTCGTTCAAGAGGGCACACAAATTTCTTGGCCTCGTTGATACTAGTTGGCAATATGTTCCCCTCGGGAAGATGATCGTGCCAGAATTTCATGTTCTTGTTGAAGCTCGAGCCGGTCCATTTGTTTTGCATCTTCATCTTCAGAGCAGCAAGTGTTACATGCAAGCGCGTATCCCCGGGGCGGCACCCAGGAAACAACGGAGTCACCCCATCTATCTCCATTTGCGCCAGCTTGGCTTTCTCCCTTGCTGCAGCTCTGTCATTGCTCGTCTCCTTGAGCTGCAGATCCTGAACATGAGTCCCGCAAGGCCAAAATTAGCAGGGTCTCTATATTCACGCCTTCAACACCATGATGATCTTCTCCGCGACATGTCCTTCTTCACAATGATCTTCTCCGCCGTCATTTCCTCCATCATCTCGCTCGCACTCGTCTTGATGCACAACTTTTGCTGCCGGTGCCAGCTGGTTGTGGTCGTCAATGAAACCGCATCTGAGAAGGTGCTCCTCCAATTGTCCGGAATCAGGGTCAATCCGGCGCACGAGTTTGCATGATTGACACAGACATCTTATCTGCCGCCTATTGCACCGAAACATGTCCGCCTTCGCGTCTTTCTTGTATCTAGCAATTCGAGCAGAGCTCATTTGGAGGACCATGGTTGCCTCCACACGCATAGAGCAGAAAATTAGAACCGCAACATGCACACACATGCATGGTCGTCGGAAAAATTCGGCATGACCTCTCCTATAAGTAGGACATATGGGTAGTGCAAAAGTTTGCCGAAATCGAAATGAATCAATATTTCGGCAAACATCCATGCACCATGGCCGCCCGTGCGCGACAATCGGTCCACCTACCTGACAAGCACCCATACACACTGATGGCCACACAAGACATGCATATGCACCACCAACTATACTGACCTAGTAGATTCTATACCGGGAGGAAAAGAGCGAGGAGGAAGGGATCGGAGTATATATGGAGGATAGGGCTTCCCCTCAACAACAAGAAACCTCACCAACAATTATATATCAATCAAAGTAGGTTCACATACCAAAAATGGAGAATTGAACGTGTAAAATGGGAGGGGAGAGAAGGGGGGTCGAGTTAGCAAGATTTGTAAATGAAATGGGAGGGGAGAGAGGGGGATACCACCTTTATGTGCACATCTCGAAACATTTTGTGGTGCACCAGGAACCTATTCTATGGCGCACGGCTGGGGTGCGCCGCAGAAATGCCATATTTTGTGGTGCACTGGAGTTTGTGCGCCACAGAATATGACATTACTGTGGCGCACCACCAAGCATGCGCCACGGAATATAACTTTTCTGTGGCGCACCACCAAGCATGCGCCACAGAATAGCCATATTCTTTGGCGCACCTTGGGCCCTACGCCATAATAAGAGTTGTTCAGATAGCCAGGGCAATGATTGGTGCGGGTCCGATGATATTTTTGTGGCGCACATCCACACCGTGCGGAACAGTAGTGCTCTTTTTTGTCGCACACCACTTGCCGTGGGCGACAAAATTTTATTTCTATGGAGTATTGCTCCACGGTGCGCCACAGAAAGGCATCCATAGAAAGGCAGTTTCCTACTGGTGGAAGTTGCAAGCAACAGCTAATCACAGTAAGCAAAGTGTGTAATCTAAACAATAACATCATCCTTAGTCAAAGCATTTTTGTTTTCTCCCTAATGGCAACAGCACATCCTCCACCCGTCACGTTTCTTTCAATCGAGCATAGATGCAAAGGAGGTATGAACCAACTATCGAGCATAAATACTCCCTCTTGTAGTTACTAGCATCTACTTGGCCAGAGCATCTACTAATAACTGAGAGCATGCTAGATCATAAATAACATATACATGAAGATAACATGATAGATTGATAATTAATCCCTCCGTCCACTTTTATAAGGCCCACTTCTTACCATTTCAATGGTAAGAAGTGGGCCTTATAAAAGTGGACGGAGGGAGTAGAAGACATAGTATTCAACATGCATCGGATCACAGCAAACACAACATGTAGCATTACATAAAGATGATCTCGATCATGTGAGGCAGCTCACCAGATCTAAACATGAGGCATGAAGTGAAAGAGACAAGCATCTAGCTACTTCTATGGACCCGTAGTCCAGGGATGAACTACTCACGCATCACTTAGGATGAGGGCATAGTGGTGTAGACCCCTCCGGTGATGAACTTCTCGATCTCGGGATGACGAGGATGGCGGCATCGGGTGTTTTCTCGAGAAAAGTGGTATCTCTCTAGGGTTAATATGTCGGGGGGATTATAGGCGAAAGAGCGATGGCAGAGGGAACCTGAGGGGCCCAGACCACCCTCACGCGCGGCCAGGGGGCGCTGACCTATGTGGTGCCCCCCTGTGGCCCCTCTCCGTGAAACCTTTGGGGATTCTAAGACTTCCGGGCTTCGAATTTTGCAATTCCAAGAATATTTCTAGAACAACTTATCTGTAACTAAAGCTAGCAGAAAACAGGGAACTAGCTTTCTGGCATCTTGTTAATAGGTTAGTTCTGGAAATCGATAAAAATGACATAAAGTATATAGAAAACATGTAGGAAATGACATGAAAACAACGTGGAACATTAGAAATTAAGGATACGTTTATTACGTATCAATACTCAATGAACTCAGGAAAAGTCTCCAAATAATGGAATCATGAACAAGGGTTTGAGGATAACAAGTAGGTTGGAATGAGATACATGTCAGTGATTTGCTTAATTTCAACCGTCCATCACCTTTCACATATATATGAGGCAGTTGGAATTCACATACATGGATTACAGATCATAGTCTATGTGGAAATCTACCTCTAGGTCAGGCGATTCGCTGGCCGCCTTTGTACAAAACCTAGAGCCAAGCTTCCATAGTCAAATCTTCTAGAGCCTTCTTTGTTCTTCCATGATTTATTTCTAACCAGCTGATTTCTCTCAGGATGAACCGAATTATTCTTCGGGCTTCTAGGAATTCAGTCCTGCCTAGATCCATCTTTTTCTATTGTAGTCTTCTATATCTTTCCGTTTGTAGCATTTTCCTCCACGGATACCTCTAGTCGTTGTTTCTGGGCAACCAAGTACGAGTGACTCTCCGCCTTCTCGGGGCTTCCGTCTTCCCAGGTCGACAAACTTTCTTGAGTTACCACATTCCTTCAACTTCCATCTTCTTGGGTCAACTTCCCCCGAGCTACCTTTCCAGGTCGCTAATTCTTCCTGGGGCGAGTACTAGGCCTTGAGCTGGCCACCTGCCAAAACGGGTGTTGACACTACCTAGGTGTGAAGTGCGCTTGAAGTGTAAGGTGAATTGTTCGTGATGAGAAGAGGTGGGGATATGTGATCTTGTGCCAGACAACTCATCTCTCTTTGAACTCTGTTCTCACACATTTGTAGTTCCTCCTAGTTGATTAGAAACAATAGGGTGGCATGTAATTGACGCCGACTTTTGCAGCTAGTGAGTATCTTACAGCTAGGAAAGTAATGTATCATCACATTCTCTCAAACTATGTCCTAGTTTAGCCATCCTCTTCCTAGTTTAGAGACGACAACCTATTGTTGACATCATCATCGTATCCTCGGGCCATCGCATACTTGAGAGAGCGTTGTCCTTTTTTGTCTCTACAATTATATCTCTGCACTTCTCATGCTACGTTGGATTTACAATATCATATATGGCAACTCATCAGGGGAGATGTAATTCTCATCTCATATCCTATTTCTTCACCTACATTCACACGTATATGAGAGATATGAGCTCATCTTGGCGATATTGAAAAAGTTGAAGAACTTTTCCTATCTAATGATAAAGGAGACGAGATAATATGGCCATTGTGATGTGCTTGATGAGCACTGAACTCAGGAAGCACAACACAATTCTCATCTCAAGTTGTGTCGTAAATCGACTGACTATATGAACATGTTCATCACTTTCATGTACCAAATTCATTAGAATTGTCAATAAAAATGTTCAAACATTTGAAACAAAGTGGCGCACTGCAATTTTTTTCCACCATTTAATTATGTCAACTTTTCTAACAATAAGGATACAACCTCTTGTGTTCTCATATGGTTCATGTCAGGAGGTGAATAGAGAGGAGGAGATAAGATGATAGTTACACTCACCTTACCGAGTTTCCATATAAGACATCCTACGTCCAACTTAGAGTGAAATACCATAAATGATAAGAGTTGAGTACTTTTCTTACATTAATGGATATTACTGTGATGAGGGGTTGCGGCATGTACAAATAGGAATATCTATACCATGCAGATGATCTATATATCGCTATATCGTTTGGTCCCTGTTTATCTGAAAAGTCGAGATCAGCAATGCACTTCCCATGATGAGTTGGATGAATGTACGGTAAGATTTGATGGTCATTTCTTATGGTAAACCCATCTCAGCATGACAAGTGCAACACTCATCTCAAGTCTTCTCCTCCACAATGTAACCCTGAGCTAGCGATACCCATATATTTACCCAACCCAGCACCTCCAAGTTTGGAGACATCACAAGTCACCATCATTGTCGCGGGCTTCATCATCATCACAAGTATTTTCATATATTTATTATTATTTTTATAAGCAATGGTGTCCCTTGATTTCATTTAGATAAATCATAAAAAACTATAAATAAGTCAACAGGGAAATAACTTAGGACTAAGCGAGATTTTTAATTTCAGATGGCAAAATAAATAAAAAATGGTTGAAACTTCGCCATTTGGTTTGGGCCCAATATTAGCGCAAACCGGTCAAAAGCAATTTGGCCTAATTTGATTTTTCAGCCCGGCCCACGTTCCCAAATACCCCCACCCCCACCCCCGGTATAAGAACGCAAACGGAAGCAACCCTAAATCTCAATTTCCCTGCTCCCCTCTCCTCTCCGGTATGCGGCGGCTACATGCAACCCAAGATGAGGGATACCGGGCGGCACGACCTCTTCGCATCTCCATCCTCCTCCTCCTCAAACAGTCCACAATGTTCCATCCACCTCATCGATGTCGTCTCCATCCACATTCATGGATCGTGAAGGTGTCCTCAACAATGGCATCTGGTTAATGACCGGGTTGGTAATTGAAGGTACATGAGATGCATGTCGGGGTTAGGCAGTGAAGGGATCAATGGAGGGAGGAGCAATATGGATCGCGAGCACATGCTCCCGATGCTAGGACTAGGCTTAGGCTAACGCCATAGCACCAGATTGATGCGCCGTCATTGGATCCGCGTGTCGTAGATTTTGTAGGTATATTATGAGTAAAACTGCTTGCTCTCTGGCATGCCTATTTGGTCACTGGTACTTTTTTTGTAGATAGGTTTTTCCATATTATACTCATGAATTTAGCGATTGTATTTCTCTGTCCGGCCGATCTAATTTTGAAACAGTACATCATCTGGTTTAGATAACTTGTGTTAGCATTTGTACATCACTTGTCTAGTTAGAAAATGGACATGTTTAATTTTTTTTCTTTAATCTTGAAACGCAATACAAATTATTACTGCAAAATGGCCACACATTTCCTAAAGTTTACTAAGTCGGTTTACTTGCATGACTTTGTTGTACTTGATATTAGGATTACGCAATTCAGATTGGGAACATTGTTGATTCTTTTTACTTACCCTTACTTTTGTTTCTGTTAATATCATATTGCATTTTCGAGTGCACATTTTTCCAATCTTGTTTACTCATGCTTGAATCTCCTTACTTGTGTAGGACTTGAAAATAATGACATACTATCTGGAACCATGGCCGAACGCTTGGTGGGGGATTTGATTGTGTGTAAAATTGAGATCGATCGAGGAGGTTCAACCCGGTTTAGGGAGCATCTCAGCTGTATGCACTTGTAGACGTTGTCGCATACAGCAGTACACATTGCCGTACATAGTTCATTCACATGTTAAGTTGTCACGTTATGCACATGATAATTTGTCACGTTCATTCACATGTTAAGTTGTCACGTTACACGTCGCCGTAGATACAGAAGATCTCCACCAACCAGACTCCAGCTGTGCCAACTCAGCATGAATCTACGAGTGATGAAGACTTTCCAATTTTCCATGCAAGGCCAAAATGCAGATCCTCACCACTCTTGTTCGTCACGCGCTTCTATAAGTACGTTCCTTGAAGATCCAATCCACCTACCAAACCACACTCCATCTCAATGGCGCGCCGCCGCAACCGCCCCAGCATCGGCCGCCAGAAGGTCGAGATCCGCCGGATCGAGAAGCAGGAGGCCCGTCAGGTATGCTTCTCCAAGCGCCGCGGGGGCCTGTTCAAGAAGGCCAACGAGCTGGCGATCCTTTGCGGCCTGCAGGTGGTCGTCGTCACCTTCTCCGGCGCCGGCAAGGCCTTCGCCTTCGGCCACCCTTCGGTACAGGCCGTCATCGAGCGCTTCGATAACACCGGGGTGGGAGCGGTAGTCGGAGCAGGTGGCGGCGCCGCTGGATACGACAACGGGAAGATGGAGGAGCTCAACCGCAGGTACGCGGAGCTGCGCGCGATGATCGACACCGAGAAGGCGCGCAAGGAGCGCGTCGACGCCGCCATGGCGAAGGAGGTCGCGGACGCGGCGCACCCCGTGCTGGCGACGCTGTTGGAATTTTACATGGGCTCCATCATATGGGCTCACTTCGCTAGCCCATTAAGCCCACTAAAAATCCTGAAATTGTCATGGCCCATTCATGAATAATAAGTGGAGTGAGTGGGACTAAAGTTTAGTCCCACATTGCTAGTTTGAAGAGAGTGGAAGCACCTTATAAGGTGAGCCATTCTAGCTCATGTATGAGTAGGCAAGGCAAGAGGAGAGGTGTGCCACACGCGCGCTCCTCCTCCTCCGCCGCCCGCCTCGCCACGCCTCGCCTCGTCACGACACGTCACGACGCGCCGCGGGTTGCGGGAATGAGCCGAGCCGAGAGCGTTTATTTTGTCGATTGGGAAAACTTAATGAGTCATTAATTTGGTAATTAACGGACACGTTAATTCCAAAACCGTTTCCGTTTCCTTTCTGGATCGTGGAGCCGAACCGACTCAGACGTGGAGTTACGCCCACGTCTCTCCCAGCCCGCATATAAATACGCGCATACGGTAAACCCTAGCCGCCACTTCGTCATACCGTTCCAAAACACTGCGCCGCCAATTCAAGTCTTCTCCATCCCTCCTTCCGGCGTGCACCGCGAGAAGGGACAGCAGGCCTCCGGAACCCCGCCTCTTGTGATCCTGTACGGGAGAGGGGCGATCAGGTTTTTGGGGAGCGCATGAGCGCGACTGCTGACGGCGACCACTTCCCCAACGACGATTTCTTCCCCGACATCGGCAACCTCTTCATCAACGACATGGCCGACACCGGGAACAACAACAACGGCGGTGCCGCTACCGCTCCATCGTACGTATCTCTCTTTCATCTGTATGAGATGTTACTGGAATTCATATGTCTAGTTCTTGCAATAGATTGTATCAATCTGTCTACTGTACTAGATCTAGACGTTTGCATGATTACTGTATTTGCTACTGTCGCAATTCATCTACTGCTATTTCGAATTAAATCATGTGCTAAATTGCTAATATATTCAACAATCCAAAAACCTGATTATAGGCAATTTCTTGCACCTGCGCCGTCTGTCATTGCGGCGACAAGGCCAGTCCCTTTCAAGGGTGTGGACTTTAAGAGGTGGCGCACGAGAGCAGTGCTATGGTTTCAAACCTTGCGCTGCTATGCGGCCACCAAGGGCAAGCCTGAGGGCGATCTCAATCCAGCACAGCTGGAGGCCTTTGAGGATATGGACACTATGTTTAAAAGTGCCCTCCTCGGTATTATCGATGATTCCATCGTGGATCCGTATATGTCGTTTGATAACGGCAAGGATATGTGGGCTGCACTCGAGGCCAAATTTGGGGCCTCGGATGCTGGTAGCGAGCTGTATGTCATGGAGCAATTCTATGACTACAGGATGACTGATGAGCGCTCTGTTGTTCAACAGGCTCATGAGATACAGTCACTCGCTAAAGAACTTGAGCACTTTAAGTGTATGTTACCGGACAAGTTTGTGGCCGGAGGCATTATTGCCAAGCTTCCATCTTCATGGAGCACCTTTGCTACTTCTCTAAAACACAAGAGACAGGAGTTTTCCGTAATGGACCTCATCGGATCTCTTGATGTGGAAGAGAAGGCGAGAGCAAAGGATACACGTGCTCGGGTTGTTGAGGTAGGTTCTTCTGCTCATGTGGTACAGAAGAAACATTACCCTCCCAACAAGCCTAAATATATCAAGAAGAAATCCGAGGGTAAAGGCAAGCCCGATGGCAAGTTTAAGCCGTCGCACTCTACCAACTTCAAGAAGAGAAAGGGATCATGTCACGTTTGCGGTGAACTGACCCATTGGGCTCCAAAGTGCCCTAAGCGTTATGAGCTGCAGCAGCAGGAGAACAGCGGCAAGACCGCTAATGTTGTCATGGCTGACACTGAGATGAAGGACTCTGGGTACGGTATAGTTCCCACTATTCTTTCAGTTTGTCATTCACCTGAATGGTTAGTTGACACAGGTGCCAATGTACATGTTTGTGCTGATGCTTCCATGTTCTCTTCTTATCAGGTCACAGGGACTTCCCCCGTGCTGATGGGGAACGGGTCACATGCTACTGTTCGTGGTGTTGGTACGGTCGATCTGAAGTTTACTTCGGGGAAGATCGTGCGGCTGAAGAACGTTCATCATGTGCCCTCCATCAATAAAAATCTCGTCAGCGGCTCACGTTTATGTCGAGATGGTTTTAAGTTGGTTTTCGAGTCTAATAAAGTTGTAATTTCCAAGTATGGACAATTTATTGGTAAAGGCTATGAGTGCGGAGGCTTGTTCCGCTTATCCTTGTCAGATATTTGCACCAAAGTTATTAATAATGTTTGCCACGATAATGATTGTGATGTTTGGCATTCACGACTATGTCATATTAATTTTGGTTGCATGACGCGGTTAGCAAATATGAGTTTAATTCCGAAATTCAGTACTGTTAAAGGTTCCAAATGTCAAGTGTGTGTTCAAGCTAAGCAACCTCGCAAATCTCATAAGACTGCGGAGGCGAGAGACTTGGCACCACTAGAACTTATACATTCTGATCTTTGTGAGATGAATGGCGTATTGACAAAAGGTGGAAAGAAATATTTCATGACACTTATTGATGACTCTACTAGATATTGTTATGTGTATCTTCTGAAATCTAAAGATGAAGCTTTAACTTATTTCAAGAACTATAAGGCCGAAGCAGAGAACCAACTTGATCGTAAAATTAAGCGGCTTAGGTCTGATCGTGGTGGAGAGTATTTTTCCAACGAGTTTAATTCTTTTTGTGCTGAACACGGTATTATTCATGAGAGGACGCCTCCCTACTCCCCTCAGTCAAATGGGGTGGCTGAAAGAAAGAACCGAACGTTGTCTGATTTGGTTAACGCCATGTTAGACACTTCGGGTCTCTCCAAGGCATGGTGGGGGGAGGCGCTAATGACTGCATGTCATGTCCTAAACCGAGTTCCCACAAAGAATAAAACCATTACTCCATTTGAGGAATGGGAAAGGAAAAGATTGAAACTCTCCTACCTACGTACTTGGGGTTGTTTGGCGAAAGTCAATATACCAATTCCCAAGAAGCGCAAGCTTGGACCTAAAACCGTAGATTGTGTTCTTCTGGGCTATGCTTTTAATAGCATTGGTTATAGATTCTTGGTAGTAAAATCTGAGGTATCCGACATGCATGTTGGTACGATTATGGAGTCGAATGATGCGACTTTCTTTGAGAACATATTTCCTATGAAGGATATGTCTAGCTCATCAAATCAGGAGAAACCTGTTTCATCTGGTCAGGAATTAGCTGAGATTCCTGAATCCACCATTCCGATAGAACACGTTGAGAATCCCGAGGAGGATGACAATGAAGTTCCTGTAAGGAGCAAGAGACAGAGGACTGCAAAGTCCTTTGGTAACGATTTCATTGTGTACCTCGTGGATGACACACCCAAGACTATTTCAGAAGCTTATGCATCTCTTGATGCTGACTACTGGAAGGAGGCTGTCCGTTGCGAGATGGATTCCATCTTGGCTAACGGAACCTGGGAAATCACTGATCGTCCTTATGGGTGTAAACCTGTAGGATGTAAGTGGGTGTTCAAGAAAAAGCTTAGGCCTGATGGTACAATTGAAAAGTACAAGGCAAGGCTTGTGGCCAAGGGTTATACCCAGAAAGAAGGTGAAGACTTCTTTGATACTTACTCACCTGTGGCTAGACTGACCACTATTCGTGTGCTACTATCACTGGCTGCCTCGCACGGTCTTCTCGTTCATCAAATGGACGTTAAGACGGCTTTCCTTAATGGAGAGTTGGACGAGGAAATTTACATGGATCAGCCAGATGGTTTCGTAGTACCCGGTCAGGAAGGCAAGGTGTGCAAGTTATTGAAGTCATTATACGGCCTCAAGCAAGCACCTAAGCAATGGCATGAAAAGTTCGAAAGGACTTTGACTGCTGAAGGCTTTGTTGTAAACGAAGCTGACAAGTGTGTGTACTATCGCCATGGTGGGGGCGAGGGAGTTATTCTATGTCTATACGTTGATGACATATTGATCTTTGGGACCAATCTTGATTTAATCAAGGAAGTTAAGGATTTCTTATCTCGCTGCTTTGAGATGAAGGATCTAGGAGTAGCTGATGTTATCTTGAACATCAAGCTGTTGAGAGATGATAATGGTGGGATCACACTGCTTCAATCTCACTATGTGGAAAAGGTCTTGAGTCGCTTTGGGTATAGTGACTGCAAGCCTTCTTCAACTCCATATGATGCTAGTTTGTTGCTTCGAAAGAATCAACGGATTACTAGAGATCAACTGAGATATTCTCAGATTATAGGCTCGCTTATGTATTTGGCGAGTGCCACGAGGCCTGACATCTCTTTTGCTGTGAGCAAATTGAGCCGGTTTGTTTCCAATCCGGGAGATGATCATTGGCGTGCGCTTGAGAGAGTTATGCGCTATTTAAAAGGCACTGCGAGCTATGGAATTCACTATACCGGAAACCCGAGGGTTCTGGAAGGATATAGTGATTCTAATTGGATATCTGATGCTGATGAGCTTAAGGCCACTAGTGGTTATGTTTTTACACTTGGTGGTGGCGCTGTTTCCTGGAAGTCTTGCAAGCAGACCATCTTAACGAGGTCAACTATGGAAGCAGAACTCGCAGCATTAGACACAGCCACTGTTGAGGCAGAGTGGCTTCGTGAGCTCTTGATGGACTTGCCTATGGTTGAAAAACCAATACCCGCAATCCTAATGAACTGTGATAATCAAACTGTGATCGTCAAAGTGAACAGTTCTAAGGATAATGCAAAGTCATCAAGACATGTGAAGAGGAGATTAAAATCTGTCAGGAAATTGAAGAACTCCGGAGTTATTGCGTTGGATTATATCCAAACGTCTATGAACTTGGCAGATCCCTTCACAAAGGGTTTATCACGGAATGTGATAGATAATGCATCGAGGGAGATGGGTTTGAGACCCACGTTATGAGTTGCCCACAGTGGTAACCCACTCTATGTGATCGGAGATCCCGTGAATTAGAAGTGGGAGACAAGCTGTTGGTCGGCTGAGAGGGGAGTATCCTTATATTTATTCCACTCCATAAAAGATGCAATACTCTCCTGATCTGTACGGTAGGTTGACATTTGTCTTAATGTGTTCCAAGTGGCTTATTTATATAAGCAGAGATGTGTCCTACAGAACATCTCCTGAGGAACTCACCTATATGAGTCTGACTGTTAAACGTCGCAGTCTATGAGAATCGGGTGCTCTCTAATAAACTCATGAAAGGCCTTCGGAGTATGACGCATACGCTCCAAACCGCGGGGAAGCCTTGCGGCAGCCTAGTATCGGTTCAGACGTTGTGTAAAACTGGTATCACAGCAAACTTGTAGTTCAAGGCCTAGTCCACTATTCAAGTTGTGAACTAGTGTAGCATGATGTTCTAAGTGGAAGTTCAACTTAACAGTCTCCACTAACACCGGTATATAAACAATGTTTTGGAACAGAGTTTATGAAATGTGCTAATGACACTTTGTGGGGGATTGTTGGAATTTTACATGGGCTCCATCATATGGGCTCACTTGGCTAGCCCATTAAGCCCACTAAAAATCCTGAAATTGTCATGGCCCATTCATGAATAATAAGTGGAGTGAGTGGGACTAAAGTTTAGTCCCACATTGCTAGTTTGAAGAGAGTGGAAGCACCTTATAAGGTGAGCCATTCTAGCTCATGTATGAGTAGGCAAGGCAAGAGGAGAGGTGTGCCACACGCGCGCTCCTCCTCCTCCGCCGCCCGCCTCGCCACGCCTCGCCTCGTCACGACACGTCACGACGCGCCGCGGGTTGCGGGAATGAGCCGAGCCGAGAGCGTTTATTTTGTCGATTGGGAAAACTTAATGAGTCATTAATTTGGTAATTAACGGACACGTTAATTCCAAAACCGTTTCCGTTTCCTTTCTGGATCGTGGAGCCGAACCGACTCAGACGTGGAGTTACGCCCACGTCTCTCCCAGCCCGCATATAAATACGCGCATACGGTAAACCCTAGCCGCCACTTCGTCATACCGTTCCAAAACACTGCGCCGCCAATTCAAGTCTTCTCCATCCCTCCTTCCGGCGTGCACCGCGAGAAGGGACAGCAGGCCTCCGGAACCCCGCCTCTTGTGATCCTGTACGGGAGAGGGGCGATCAGGTTTTTGGGGAGCGCATGAGCGCGACTGCTGACGGCGACCACTTCCCCAACGACGATTTCTTCCCCGACATCGGCAACCTCTTCATCAACGACATGGCCGACACCGGGAACAACAACAACGGCGGTGCCGCTACCGCTCCATCGTACGTATCTCTCTTTCATCTGTATGAGATGTTACTGGAATTCATATGTCTAGTTCTTGCAATAGATTGTATCAATCTGTCTACTGTACTAGATCTAGACGTTTGCATGATTACTGTATTTGCTACTGTCGCAATTCATCTACTGCTATTTCGAATTAAATCATGTGCTAAATTGCTAATATATTCAACAGACGCTGCAGACCGACGTCCGCGACTTGGGGGAGAAGGAGCTGGTGGCCTACGAGGCGGCGCTGGCCGACATGCGGGCCGCCATGGCCGCGACCGCCAAGATGCTCCAGCACGCCCTCAACAACGGCCATGTCATGAACGCCAGGACCCGCTACCAGGTGATCCCGCCGCCCGAGCAGTTCGTCCTCGCCGGCAACGGCGGAGCTAGGTTTGTGGGCCAGTTCGATGCAGGCGGGAGCAGCAGTGCCAACGACAACGGCGCAGGTATGAATATGCACGTTCAGCACCAGATGATGATGGCCTTGGCGATGCCGCCTCCGGGGTTCGCTGTTGCCTCCGGCATGCAGATGCTGCCGCCGCCGCCGCCCGGGTTCGCTGCTGCCTCAGGCATGCAGATGCTGCCACCACCTCCGGGGTTCGCTGCTGCCTCGGGCATGCAGATGCTGCCGCCGCCGCCCGGGTACGCTGCTGCCTCAGGCATTCAGATGCTGCCACCGCCTCCGGGGTTCGCTGCTGCCTCGGGCATTCAGATGCTGCCGCCGCCGCCGGTATTCGGAGGGTTCTTGGGGCCATACTGAGAAGAACATGAGATCCAGACAGAGTACCGGATCATTTCTTCCCATGCATGCGTGGATCCATAGGGATTATGTATCTTCGTTTAAGTTTATTAGTTTGTCATATGCATCTAGGTGATGGTGATCCAACTATTTGGATGATCCATGCATCAAGATGTAATCTCGGCATTGTCTTTTAATTTTCACCTGTTTGCGGTGCATTGGCTCTGGCTCGTGCACCGCGACAGATTAGGTTCCATCGATTTCCAGTGTAATGTCTTGTAATGGGTTTTGCTCCGTATCAATAAGAATACAAGACTTTTTATTTATAAATCCCTCTACCTAGCAATATTGAAACGATATACAAATTTGTTCAATCTCGGCGCCATCAACATCATCCTCGTCTGCTTGCTGAATCAGATTATGCACAATGAAGGTGGCCATAATCTGGTAACCTGACGGACCAGAAGATTATGCACGATGAAGGTGACCATAATCTGGTGGCCGGAGAGAACTTCAAAGAACTTACCGTCCTCATCTGCTTGCTGAATCAGCATGTGCATCCGCCATCATACTACTTGTGTGTCCAACTTGAATCCCAAACTAATGGTAACTTGCCATGTATTGAAGGACAAAGTTGCACGCCACAAAATTCATAAAAAAATATTGGAAAATCATTTACATAGATTGTGGCTTGGACCATAGACATATAAATTTGGTTAAAAGATATAAATATATTCGATCTGTATGAATAAGCAATAGATGCTCTTGGTTTTTTTTACATGTTGCAAATTATCATATCCTGAAATCAAATTGTACACACATATATTTCAGAACGCAAACTAGATTTATGATTTTCACATTTTTGTATAAAAAATTGTCCTTCAATTATCCGTATGTTGATGAGTTAAGCTAGCTCCAGCTTAGTTTGGAAAACAATTTTGTTAGTATCACTAGTGGAAAACAGGGCATTAGCCCCGTTTTGTAAGGGCCTAATGCCCCGGATGCCCAACCGGGTTCCTCAAACCCGGGCTAAAGGCCCCCCTTATGCCCCGGTTGGGTTACCAACCGGCGTAAAAGGCGTGTCACACGTGAGCTCTGCGTAGCGTGCAGACACCCACCTTTTACCCCGGTTGATAACACCAACCGAGGCAAAAGGTATCCTACCGTGGCAGAGTTTTTGGGTGTTTCTCTGCCGCGGCAGAGTTTTGGCATGTTTCTTTTGGGGCTGTTTTTTTGTGTTTTTTTTTCGGTGAGGTTGTTAATAACGTATTTTTTGCACATCGATAGTAATCATCATAAAAATCATTGCATGCATTGATATCATCAAAATATAATTACACTGATCTCAATTAGATCATTACATCCGAATAGAGTTATACACATTCAGAGATTATTACATGCAGATCATTGTTTATACTTTACAATGCAATCTTCCATCCTGAGATATGACCTCCTTCAGTAGAAAAACCGCTCATTCCTCTCGAAGTGCTTGTAAGTAGTCTGTCGGTAGGAGCTGCATCTGGAGATCGTGGAGCCTTATATTTATTTTTCTTCCTAACCTGTCATTCACGATTATCCGTATGTTCTCCATGACATAGAAGCCACATAAATGTGTTCCCTGTGGCTGCTGAGGGCACTTTACGAGAAATATAATTGATTCAAATAATGATCAAGCAATTAAAGAGAGATGTGTGAATGTATCAAGTACTACTTACGATGAGTTTGTCAAATCTCATATTCAACTCCGCTAAACCGGGTTGTTTCTTCTTAAACCGGTTCCAAGCCCTGTCCGGACAAAAAAAATATGGGTCATCGGACGATAACGATTTTACAAAAGGGGACGGTGTAGTGCGACAACGATTGAAATTACTTTGTGAGCATTGACATAATGGCATGGTACTCCTCTTTCTCTTTATCCATAGAGTCCATGAGATCAACTTTTCCTGTGTCAACGTGAATCTCGAGAAGAATCCAGTGAAAGCTGCACAGGCGACTAACTCATCAATTACACTTAATTAATTAACACCGACTAAGCGAAATAGAAATGTGAAGGAATATGCATAAGACAATAAACACTCAGTTATGTCTGTAAGGAAATAGTATTTCACTACAGTGAGATTGATTCCTCAAAAACATAACTAGGTTATCCTCTGTATCTTTAGCGTGTATTTTTAAGACGACATCATTGACGACATATGGGTCAATGAACCCAACGCCACCGTTTCCATTACATTCCAGAATCTTCATCCTGCATAATATATATCGTGCAGTGAGGATATAATATATATATATAAGAAGCAATGATCGAACTAGCTGAGGTAGATACTTACAGACAATAGGTGCTGATGATCGATTTGTCGAGGGCGTCTAGATTATATAAGTAAAAAGATCTTCAAAATCAATATACATCTTGTCATTGCGGTAGTAATCCTCTTTTCTAATTTTCACCTCAACTTGCTCTATCCCATCTCCTGCGCTTCGGATATACCACGTATGCAGTTGGTGCTTCAATGTTGTCATAGAGCCCGGCTGTTAAGGTTTGACGAGAGACTTCCCACACTTATATTGCCATGCCAATTCAGCCTTTTGAAAGTCGTCGGATTGGCCTAAGACTTGCTCAAGTGTTATACGAGCTTCTCTAGCAAACCTCTGAGCTTCTTCCATATCAACTTGAGCCTGTGCAGTGTCTGACACCTTGAGCGGGGGGACCGATTGTTTTGACTGGTTCCCGAGCTGGGGAATTGTTCTCCCCGCCTTCTTGGCTATGGAATAACTCATCGTTACTCCGCGATAATAGTCAGTTAGAAGATTCATCTTAAGTTGGGACGGCATCTCCAGCATATTCTTGAAGTGCTTCTTCACAGTCAGATCTATTGGTATCTTTGGCGGCTCCGGGGTTCTCTTTCCCCACGAAGCCATCTGACGTTTCGTGTCCACAGTCACCCAGTGGTGGGTCTCCTCGTCATTCATTTCGTAAGGCAAAATTTATGGCTGCTTCTTGGCTTTCTTCTTCCGTGGAAGTTTCTTCTTCTTCGGCGAAGACTTAGAGGCAGCAGCCTTCCACTTAGAGGACTTAGTGGGCGGTGGAGTCGGCTCAGGCATCAGAGATCGAGCCGGACTCGGGCTGCTGACGTCCATGCCGTCGACGTGTGCTGGCGATGATCGAGCTGGGTTGTGCCTCAGAGAAGTAGGTTGCGGTGATGGCGGCGGTGGACTGCGTCTCGGAGAAGGTGGTGGTGGTGGCGGAGGTGAACTGCATCTCGGAGACGTAGCTGCTTGTGTTGGCGGCGGTGAACTGCGTCTCGGAGAAGTAGCTGCTTGTGTTGGCGGTGGACTGCATCTAGGAGAAGGTGGCGGTGGTGGCGGCGGTGGACTGCGTGGGGGAAACACTATGCCACTCTTTTTCCATTGAATGATAGAATTGACGGCCTCTCCAAGTGTCTCTACCCCATCACCTCCGGGCATGTCAAGCCGCAATATCCTCCAATCTAGCTGAACATCATCAACACCGACACGAGCATAGCCAGGTTTAACCGGACGGCCATGCGAGGTCGCTCCCTCTACACAAGGTCAAGCGTAGCCGTCGGCCACCTTGATGAATATGTTTGAGACCGACACGTATGGCGCACAACTTTTCTTCTCCTTGATTGCATCCACGGCCTCCGTCTGTGGAGGGACATCAACAAGCAAAAGTGCGGCGGAAGCCGGTACCTCCGTTGAAGCCACGCTGCTCCGGCGTTGAGATGGTGTTGTTTCCTCGAATGTACTAGTGTCTTGCGTCTGGGAGGGCCGACCAGTAAGCTCATCAAGCCGTAGTTGCTGTTGCATCACTACGGCTTCCAAGGCGCCAACCCGTGCTACGACCGCTGCATCCTTCTTTATCTGTCCTCTCGCTCGGCCTCTATATGGAAAAAGACAATCTTCCGGCTTGAAGCCAAAGCACCACGGATATCGTCCTTAGCCCCGTGTCCAGCCTCCATGTTGTGCATTCCCGAGGGCCTTTGTAAGCTCGTCATTCTCTCGATCTGTCTTGAACTCTCCCTCTCTAACCTCCTTGAACACTTTCTCAAGTGCCGCAAAGGGAACCTTTATTTTTCGGTCATAATAAGTTTCCCTTGTTCGTCAAACGTCGCCCCATGCCGAAGCAACCAGTTCCTTGACCTTCGGGGAAAATACTGAGTACCTGGAATGATCCCTTTCTCTCGTAGCTCTTTCTCGAGTGCGTCAAACTTAGGCACTGCAACTCTGTAGCCAGCTGAACCCATCTTATGGTGATATACCTTATTCTTGGCATTTGCCGCATTATTGGCTGACATCAGCTTCCCCTTTTCTGATTCCTTGTACGCCAGTAATGCTGGCCAATGTATCTTCTGCTTCTCAAGCGGCCCCTCGAATTTTGGGACTTCTTTTTTCTTCTTATATTCTTTCCATAATCTTTTCTTGTAAGCATTGAAATCCTCGGCCATCTTCTTCAGAGACCAGTGCTTCACTACGTCTCGCATTTCCTCCTATGCCGCCTCGGCCTCCTCTTCGTCATCATATTCACATCGTGGAAGCTGGAAATGGCTCATCAGCTTCTTGAACAAGAGTTTTTTGCACCGGTTTGTGACGAAAGAAACTGCCATTCGTCCAGGATCGTCTTCGTCTTTGGCTGGCTCATTCCATTCTTCAATATTTATAGGGATCATGTCCCTAACAATAACTCCACATTGGCTTGTAAACTTTGTTGCTGTCTGGGCGGGCCAAGCAGGTTGGCATGTTCGATAGACTTGTTGGATTAACAGTTTCTCTTTCGAGCTCATCTCTTGGGTCGGGCCTCGTTTCGACCTCTTGCTAGACGATGTCGATGCAGCCTTCACTAAGGCTTGTTCATCATTTGTTTTCTCCGGTTCCACATGATCTGTTCCTTGCAATTGCTCGTCTTCCTCCTCTATTCCCTGACCTGATTCATTCAGGTACTGTGAGCCGTCGTCTTGATCGCCTCCCCCGTCGTCATTGGGTCCACCGGGGAGTGTACCTTCTTCTATGATCGCGAACACCTGTTCTTCACCCTCTCTGCCGTCCATCTCTCAACTAATACGAATGGAAGATAAAATACTTCAGTAAGTTATAAATTCTCTTGAAAAAATAAAATTTGAGTAAACAATCATCACAACAGTACACTTTAGTAAGGAGTATGACTAGCAGATCAGATCGAGTCTTGCCGAGTATAGCTGTGACTCGAACGGGACATAACAGATGTAGCATCCCAGATATCCAGTCATGTGTGAAAACATTGAATATCACTTTCTCTTCTTCTTGAAGGAGAAGATGAAGTGATCTGCAATATTTTCACACATGATTGGATAATCTGGAACGATGTTATGCACCCGTTCGAGTCATAAGTATACTAGGAAAGAGTGGATCTGTTCTTCTAGTTATACTCCTGCCTATGCATGTAGCACACTAACGCGTAGTGTTCCCCTCGGTTCCCTCTTGGTTCCCCTCGGTATACCTCTAAAAATCCCTAAGTACACTAAAAATTCCTAAGTATACTAAAAATACCTAAAAATTCCTAAGTAATCTAAAAATTCCTAAGTTTCTAAACTAAGTTTCTAAACTAAGTTTCTAAGTACTAATTCACTAAGTAATTAATATTACTACGTACAAATTCACTAAGTAATATTCCTAAGTACAAATTCACTAATACTAATATTTCTAACTACAAATTCACTAATACTAATATTCCTAAGTACTAATATTCCTAACTATTAACAACTAATAACAACTAACGGTAAAAAACTAACACTAAAAAGACTAACAGTAAAAAAGATTAACACTAAAAAAACATTAACACAAACAAAAAACCGGCGAGGTGAGCACTATACGACGGTGAGCACTACGGCGGTGGAACTCAAGTCCGGCGAGCACTACGACGAGCAGTACCTCCAGGGCGGCGACGAGGACGACGATGAGGCGCGAGCTCGGGGCGCGGGCCGGGGGCGGGCTCGGGGGTGCGGGGAAGGGCGCGGTGGCGAGCTAGGCGGAGAGCTTAACGGCGCGGCGCGGTTGAGATCACTCCGGCGGCGCGGTGGAGCTCTCTCCGGCGAGCCCAAATTTGGGCAGCCTAACGGCGTCGGAGAGGAAATCGGCGCCGGGGGACTTAGCGGTTTCTGCGAGAAGTGAGGGTTTGCCCCGGACGGTTGTTCCAGCCGGGGTTATATACTTGGAGGCCTTTTGCCTCGGTTGGTAACACCAACCGGGGCAAAAGGGGGTCTTTTGCCCCGGTTCGTGCTACCAACCAGGGTAAAAGGGTGGGAGGTGGGGCCGCCGCTCACCTCCCCCTCTTTTGCCCCGGTTGGTAGCACGAACCGGGGCAAAAGCCCCCAAACTTTAGATTTTTGGTTTCCTGCCGCCATTTTTTTCCTACCCTGTTTAAATACGTTTTCAAAATGTTTTTTCATTACATTTCAAATGATTTCGAATTAGGAGAAAGTTTCAATATGAAATGTGTTTAAAATTGGACAAAAATTTCAAGCACATTTTCTGTTTAAACAATTAATTATTCCAACTATTTAAACTAGTAACAATTTTTGAAATTTCAGACATTTTTTAAAAACCTAGTTTACGAATGGTTTTGAATTTGAAGAAACTTTCAGTATGAAAAGTGTTTAAAATTGCGTACAGGTTACAAATACCACCGGCGCGGGAGTTGTGCCTCGTGGCGCGGGAGTTGTGACACGTGGCGCGTGAGTTGTGACGCGTGGCCACGAGCACGCGGTATAAACTGCACGGCCTCGAGCGTTTTCTCCTCTCCACGCACCGTCGTGCCGCCACCATGCCTCCGAGGAGGAACAACACCACCGGCTTCCGCGGCGTCCGAGCACGGCAGAACGGAATGTTCACCGCGCATATCCGAGGACGACCGCATCCCCCTCGTCTCCTTTGCGACGGCGGCGGAGACCGCCCGCGCCTGGGACGCGGCGGCCTGGCGCCTCAACCGCCCGCGGTCGCTGATGAACTTCAACGACTGCCACACCCTCTGGGAAGAGGAGGTCAGGGCGCCGACGCCGCAGATCGTCACTGCTGCCGACCACCGCCACCTCAGGCACCACGCGTTTCAGGGCCTAGTCGATGCCAGGGACGACCGCGTGGTCCGCGGGTATTACCGGAACAATCCGGGGGAGGAGAGCGCCGACGAGGAGCTTTGGCAGACCCGCGCGGCTGAGCGGCGCCTCGAACGCCACCTCGCGTTAGATGTCGCTCGGGAGTCGAGGACGAAGGCGCTGGAGGAGCTCCATCGGGCCGACCACGCCGGAGAAGTCTTGGCCTCTGACGATCCGAGGTGGGGGACTATCTCGGACATACCATCATGCACCTCCGACAACGACGAGGAGGTTACCGACGAGTTCGCTGACGACGACGACCAGGAGGAGGTCACCGACGAGTTCCCCGACAACGACGAGGAGAAGTGTTCGTCTTTTTTCTGTTTTTAATAAAAGAATTTGTTGTATTTCGGGAAACTGCGGCGCGCTAGCGCGTCTGTTTTCTGTTTTCCGTGTGATTCTTCCTGATTGGAGGGATTCAGACGCCAGAAAGAAACACACCCCTCATCCAACGAGTCACGTTAGGGAGGGGGGACATTTCGATAGATAAACAAGGCACAGTACACATAATATGGCAAGATTGGATCTAAACCTAAACGGAGAGCATATATAGATCTAAATAAACAAGGTAGTACATAATGGCAAGAGTGCATCGATCTACTAGTCATACTCCTGCCTAGGCCTATAATACTCCGACTCGTAGTCGTCGTAGTCGCCGCCGTCGTCGTCACTATCGTCGGACGGTGGTCTGGACTCCCTCGGAGGATCACGACCGCAGGACTGCGCGTGAGGGTAACGCAGGCGGGGGTTATCGCCGGCCCTGATGTAGTTCATTACGCTCTGAAGAGTCCGTCCGCCGCCCCACCACAGCCGACGACCGGCCTCGTTGAAGTTCGAAGGAGGTGGGCTGTTCTCCTCGTACCTGGCGAGGGCACTCTAACGCGATTAATGAAGAAGGCGTCCCAAGTAGGGTGGTAGCCGGGATTCCAACTGGGATTCCTCCGCTGCTCCGGCGTGAGCTCGTGGTAGTTGTGGTTCGTGACGGCCGTCCGACGCGCCACACCTTGAGGAACAGGAGGGACCGACACTCCTCCGGCGCTCAGCATCCAGCCGGCGGGGACGCTGTAGCCGAGCGGGCAGGGGTAGTTCGAGGCGGAAAGTGCCTCCGCCTGCAGGAAGGTTATAGTGGGTACGGTAGAAGCCATGGGAGAGTGGGTAGTTTATATGTGTTTATGCCAATGGTGGCAATGCATGCACACATATATATAGTGAGAAGAAACAGACCCCTTTAGTCCCGGTCTGTTTCACCAACCGGGGCTAAAGGGTTACGGTTTCGTTGGGACCAATCACAAAGAATCACACGGATCGTGTGCTTCTTTCAAGCGCTTGTGAGTCGTTGGATCAGAGGTATGTTTCTTTCGAGCGGTTTTGAGCCGTTGGATCAGTGGTGTTTCTTAACCGTTGTATCAGGGGTGTTTCTTAACCGTTGGATCAAAACCCTAACACAACACTTTGTGAGCCAGAGGACCCTATATATACCCCACCTTCATACACCAGTCACTTCATCGACCAAATACAAATCATCCGGATTCGCCAGCATACGTCCTGTCGTGCATTTGGTATGCATATATGCACTCAGTAGCCACGGCAGGGTTGTATGCTGGCGATACCGATTGTTTTGTTCTACATCTCCCTTTAAGGTTTGATACACGAGTCAGTTCATCGACCAAATACAAATCATCCGGATTCGCCAGCATACGTCCTGCCGTGCATTTGGTATGCATATATGCACTCAGTAGCCACGGCAGGGTTTTATGCTGGCGATACCGATTGTTTTGTTCTACATCCCCCTTTAAGATTTGATACATCATTCAGTTCATCGACCAAATACAAATCATCCGGATTCGCCATCATACCTCCTGCCGTGCATTTGGTATGCATATATGCACTCAGTAGCCACGGTAGGGCTGTATGATGGCGATGCCGATTGTTTTCTTCTACATCCCCCCTTTAAGGTTTGATACATCATTCAGTTCATCGACCAAATACAAATCATCCGGATTCGCCATCATACGTCCTGCCGTGCATTTGGTATGCATATATGCACTCAGTAGCCACGGCAGAGCTGTATGATGGCGATACGATTGTTTTGTTCTACATCCCCCATTAAGGTTTGATACATCATTCAATTCATCGACCAAATACAAATCATCCGGATTCTCCATCATACGCCCGACCGTTCTTTTGATATGCATAAATGCACTCAATAGCCACGGTCGGGCTGTATGATGGCGATACAGATTGTTTTGTTCTACATCCCCCTTGAAGGTTCATTGACCGAATACAAATCACCCGGATGTCAAAAAAAGTGAGCACACCGTACCAAAAAGGTGAGTGGCATGAGGAGTGGAGAACGCTGGCATGTAGTCTTTATAAAAAAAAGGAAAAGTTTGGATTTGAAGAAAAAACAATTCTATTAAACAACAATATAGAAATAAAGAAACCACATTTTATCTAGGTGGGGCTCATTTGACACGGTTGGAGCCACCAACCGGGGCAAAAGACCAACCAACGACGCGCCCGCCATTCCCTGCTTGTTGAGGGCCTTTTGTCCCGGTTCTAGCCACCAACCGGGGCAAATAACCCAGCACCACGCGCCCTGCTCGCCACGGCCCCACCTCTGCAGTCTTTTGCACCGGGTGGTGGCCGATCCGGAGCGAAAGGGGTGCTCACCAGTGGGTACAAGCCCCGTTTTCCACTAGTGTATCTATCCAGGGCCATATCAAGATGTTGTTACTTACGCGAAAAAAATTCCCGACGAGGGTCGGGATTTCCGGTTACCGCGGTTACTGAAAAATGCCGATCGGTTACCCAACGAGTTTGAAAAAACTGCAAACAAATTCTCAAATAATGATAAAGGAGACGAGATAATATGAGCATTGTGATGTGCTTGGTGAACGCTCAACTAAGGATGCACATCACATTATCATCTCAACTTGTGTCATAAATCAATTGACTATATAAGCATGTTCCTCACTCTCATTTTACAAAATCATATAGAGTTTTCAAGAAATAGGTTCAAACATTTCTTATGTCTTCAAACGAACTTATCATGTAACGTTGCAACTTATCTAGCTAGCTGGTGTACAAATTCGGAAATTAAACTACTGAAATGACAAAGCACAACAGTATGTTCCGTTATACACATAAGAAATGACAGACTGTTGATGAAATCATAATAAATAACTTACCTATCTCTCATTGTATCAAGCATATTTCATGGAAAGTTAGAGCACTCCCTCACATCACCTAGTACACAACTGAGATGCCCTTTAAACCGATTTAAAATGCATGATCCTACTATCAAGTACACCAAAATCATGCAAGTAAACCGATTTAAGTATAAGTGGAAAAGAATCAATGAATTTCCCACTATAAAAATGCATATATAGTATCAACTAAAAACAAATTTAGGATATGAAATTATAATTAACTTTAATTGAAAAATAATTATTCAATTGGTACCTATAAAATAATAGTATTAAATTTTACTTGTCCAAGGAAGCATGCATTAGAGAGAGTTCTATTTTGATACCAAACCATTGTGATCCTATTGGCACACGACCAACACAAATAAACTTTGGCGAATGACGTAGTGAAGAAACGAACTAAACGTAATAAATTATGTTAACTTTCAACATTCAAGAAAAAAAAAAGTGAATACATAAACATGTCCATTTTCCAGCACGCCCTCAACAGAGGCCATGTCATGAAGGCCAGGGCCCGCTAGCAGGTAATCTAGCCATGACATGTCCTCGCCGGCAATGGTGCCGCTAGGTTTATGGATCGGCACGATGCAGGCGGCAGCAGCAGCGCCAACAAAAACAACGCTGGAATGGCCTTGCAGGTTCAGGCACCAGATGCTGATGGCCATGGCGATGCCGCCGCCGCCGGGGTTTGCTGCCTCGAGCATATAGATGCTACCCCCGCTGCTTGAGTCCGCTGCCTCGGGAATGCAGATGCTGCCGCCGCCTCCGGGGTTCACCCCTTCGGGCATGCACATGCTGCCGCTGCCGCCAAGATTGGGTGGGATCCAGAGACAGTACAAGTTCATTTCGTCGGATGCATAAGTGGAATGGACAGAGATCTGAGTTGTATCCTTGTTTAAGTTTTCTTTGTCTCGTCTATGCATAGGCATCTGGGTGATGATGATCCATGCATATGCAATCCTCGTTGTTTTCTTTAAGTTTCACCTATTGTCACTGTCTCATGCAACGGTGTGGATTAGGATTGGTTATCAGTGTGTAATGTTTTGTCATTGAGTGCTCCATATGATTAAGAATACAAGCCTTATCAATTCTCCATACCTAGCAACATTGCAAAGATACATGTATCTACTCATTCAAGCATGTTAATGTGATGGATATGTAAGATTATGCATGATCGATGAAGGTGGCCATAATCTGGTGGGAAATAACTCCAAAGAAATTATCCCCATCTCGAGACACTAATTTTATTTGGATATGTGTTACTCTTCAATCTCGGTAAGTTGCTCGTGGTAGGAACGACACACTATCCGAAAGCGGACACGGTCGGCGACGACATACATGTGGTGCGAACCGTACGCCTCATTAAAAGGAACAATTAAAATTGGACTAATGTCGCTGCTTAGGTTAAAAGGTAGTATGTCGTCGGGCAGCATTTAAGGTCCCATTCCATTCGTTCTACTGTACCAAATAATATGAGCCCATGGCTGTAGCTCAATTAATTGATATTAACTAATTATAGTTTAATGTTGGTTGGTAGTTCAGGTTAGAAACGTTGGTAGAGTTGGGTTGAAAGCTTGCAGTTGAATTCTTGAAACACTGAACTTTCTTAGAATAGCAAATTAAAATACTCGGCCGAATAACTTGCATAGATAAAATATCCAAGTGGATGCTTGTATGCAATCCACTAACCAGAAAAATTTAACTTTCAAAATATTGCACAAGATGTAAATTCTTCCTTTTTTTGCGGGTCAAAATTCTTCTTACATCTAATCCTATAAGGTAACAAAACAGTCATTAAATCGCTACCTCGGGAGGAAAGATCCACATGAGGGATCCATATTCAATATCTCTGTGTGGTTGACTTATGATCCGGGATTTCATGTCGAGCACTTCGCCTGTGTCGACAAAATAGACTGCATCTTTCTTTACCTCTCCACAACCATCAACAGACTTGCAGTTGAATTTGCTAATGAAAAGTGCTTGGCCATCTAGTGCAGCTGTTACTGGCACCCATGCCCCCTTGGCAATGTTGGCTTCGAACACATCTGCACTACGAGTGAAGGTCATACCATCGTAAGTCTCTTGCAACTGTCGTCTAACCATCACCAGCTTCCCAAGCGACTCGATGAAGTGCCAGGTACTGGTGACGAGGTCATTATTAGGTCCGTTAGAGATCAAGTCTTCACTAATGGCTTCACTGATCGTGCCATCGCCGGTATTCTTCATTCTATTATACCGTGCGCGGTAGCAGCACCCACACCCTCCGTGCAGGGTCTCCTTGTGCTTGGGCTTGACATTATCATCTTGGCGATATTTCTCGTCAACATCGCTCCACAAGTCATACGCATCATCAAGCGGTAATACGTTGGTGGGGACGCGGTTGAAATCGGCGTCGCCCCACACGACAGAGAGATCATCCGTCTTGGGCTTGTGCCTTATGACGCGCTTGGTCCTGGTGACCGTGGGCTTACCGTCGTCGTCAAAGGCGATATCTAGAGAGATGAGGTCCTCCGCATTGGTGATCCCGTAGAGCTTGTCTCCAACAAAGACAATGTCGATGATGTAGATGAAGGGGGCGGACCGTGGCCTCGGCAACCACACGCCCTTCCCTGGCCGGACTAGAATGAGAGGGTAGTTGTAGTTGTTGGTCAGAAAGGCGAGAACGTCGTGAGGGCTTGACCGCATGAGCACTTTGCGGACCTTGAAAAACGATGAAGAGTTGCCAATGACGGCGTCAATCTCCGGGAGCGGTACCGTGTTGGTGGAGAAAGGATTGTGCAGGCGGTAGCTGCGGCCTCCACCGTCCTCGGCTGCGCACTGGACCGCGAGCCAGTCATAGGTGGCACCGATGCATGTGGCGTTCTTTGGCAACGAGGGGAGGCGTTGGGTGTCGCCTTCGTCGCTGGAAATACCCGTCATGAAGGAGCCATTGCAGAGTACGGTCCACGGCAGGCGTCGAGGCGGGCGGGGCAAACGCTCGTCGACAGCAGCGCGCCAGGAACGGCACACGGTCCGTAAGCGGGCACAATCCGCGGTCTCCGTGTAGTGGGAACGGTAGGCAGCATGGAATCGAGCCCTATCCTCGTCCTCCGGGAGCTCCTGTACCACTACCAGCCCGGGAGCACGCCTGCCAGAGGACGCGAGGCGGTCGATGAAGATGCCGAGGATGTCCCGTAGCAGCTGCGAGCACGCCGACCTGAAGGTGCGGCGGCGGCCGGTTGTGGCGACGGGGACGGGGATGGGGACGGGGACGGGGACGGGGACGGCGACGGGGACATCGACGGCGACGGCGGGGGAGGACGCGAGGCGGTCGATGACGAGGCCGAGGATGTGGGGCGGGAGGTCGGACCAGGGCGGCAGATCTGATGGCGCCATCGATCGGTTGGTGGATTGAGTTGCTCGAAACTTGTGTGCGCGATGGGGTGGGAGCATACAAACGTATATGGGTGGGTGGGCCCTCCCCGATTCGAAACGGGATAGAACGCGAACGTAACTCGTAGTGGGCCTTCGTGGATTGCTATTTGGGCCCTAGCACGATATTGATGTCGTTTGTGAGTTCCCATCGGCTTCAAAAACGGTACATGATGATGTAAAGTCGGAACTAGGCCGACTAGTGAGAAGACGATAGTACGTACAGTAATAATATATTAGTTGCCCAACTGTCTTACATGATTCTCAAAAAAACAAAAGAAAACTGTCTTACATTCGCTTGCTGCTGAGCTCGGCCTCAATTACGCGCTTGCTGCTGTCAATCCTTTGGCATGAACTGCTTGTCAGTGAGAACTGCTAAGAATGTTCAAGGCATGATGAGTTTTCGGGCAAGTCAAGACATAACCTCATCTCTTATTCCAACACCTACAAGGGGATTTATATGGGATCCCTTCTCATCACAGGGAAAACTCCCTCGTGGCAACAAAGGGATGGAAGGAGGAAAACACCATATAGAGGATTATCATGAAATTGCGAAAAAACACAGAAACTCTAGAAAGATATTGCTCGTCAATATGACAAGTGATCAAAACAGGAAAAACAATAATGAGATTGATTAGACCTTAGTTAATTTGGAACTAATATTTATAAAATATGTATTGCCCAACATTTTTGGCGCGACAGTGCTACAAATTACCACCACAAGACGGTATTGCTCCCTCCGTTCCTAAATGTAACATGTTTTAGCATTTTTCCATACACACATGTCTACATGTATCTAGACAAATTTTAGATCACATGTTCACTCATATTAGCATGTATCTAGGCAACATAAGCAATAGCTACAACATCTTATATTTAGGAACGGAGGGAGAACATAAGAGGTAGCTTTAGCATGAAAATAGTTGAGTAGTATAACATAATAGACCGAAATTAATAGAAACAATTGTTAAATCAACAATTCAGTTCACACGAGAAAAATAGACGGAAATAGATTCAACTCAGAAAAGAGTAAATTTCGACATTCACTCAGAGGCCTGATGTGGATCTCCACGTCTGTACTAGGCTGGTAGCAACAGCCACATTCAATCAAGGGAGGCCGGGGGATTGGGGGCTCGAGCGCTCGCCATCGTGCGGCCTACAAGTATGAGCGCATGTCGGCGCTGCCGCATAGAAAACAAGCGAGAATGGTGGCGAGACGAGCGAGCGAGGATGCAGGCGGACACGGATGTCGGCAGATCCGCTCTGTCCGCGCCGCCAGGAAGCCCTACACGGCTGAGCGGATGGCCGCCCAAATTTGGCGGGCCTGGCGGAAAGCGTTCTCCACGTCTGCGAACGTCATCGCAGTCTCGCACACCAAAGAGTACTGCCGCTATCTCGCTTGGCTCCTCGGCGGCCGCCCGGCTCCCCTATCGTTCGCGCCAAGCTCCGTCATGTCTTCGTGTACCTGTGAGCCCTATCGCATCTCAGCACCTCTAGAGATTCTTGCAGGACAACGCATGGTCGTTTGGCCGCCTCCCGGTCAGTTAGTCAAGAGTCACGCGTTGTCGACCCAGTCGCCAAAGTGCCAAGACGCACCTGCACACCGGTGCCGCCGTCCCTGACGCCTGGCGACCACGGCCACATACAACCGTCAGATCGAAATCTTACTCCGTGTCGTACCACCGGAGATGAGATACAGTCGCCTCGCGAGGCCCTCCCCGAGCAGGCGAATAGTGAAGAGCCGTCGTCGCCACCGGCCCACGTGAGCATAGCACACGCTGATGGAGGCGGGGAAGGAGGGGTGCGAGGAGGATGGGGAGATGACTTTTGTTTTCCAATCACTGATCCGTATCCATATGCACAGAGCAGCCGCTGCGGAACACGCTATCTGCGTACTATCGGTGACGGCCCGTCTGTGTATTCCGGTGGACAGAGCGGACATGGCGGATGAAGCGGACGCGCCGGCGACTTGTCCGCTTGCATCGATGCACCTAGACACGTCGATCTGGTAGACTTAGCTCGCGTACTAGCACACCCTAAGTCTCATTCCGTCCGCGAACCGTTTCGCTCCTCCGCAGAAAAAGAGGCGATCTAGGAAGGCTGACACATTAGCCTCCAACTACACCGGTCGCAGCCGTCCCTGCCTCCTCCGTTGGCCACTTCGGCGACGCGAGGAGGTGGGGACCATAGCGCTTCGGCGTCGGTCTGTAGTTAGTGTTAGCCTACTGGTTTCTTGAGGCATCGTTGGGATGGTGGGAGCGGCGCCCGGGCAAATAAATCTGCCTCAACTCCACTCCCATACTGGCGGCGACCTTCTCGGCGACGCCTCGGAGTTGATGGCAAAGTGTGCTGCTTGGTATTTCAGAGCAACAGCTTGGTCTTCTCGCCGTTCTTTAGATCTGGCGAGATCAGTTTCTCGGTGTGTCACTGTCGTTCGTGGTTATTCGCGATGGCGCTGGCGGCCGGGGCGGGATGGTTCTTCTGGAGCGAGGATGCTGATCCGGAGGTGGTGGATCTTCGGTTCCTCTTCGACTTCGTCGATGGGAGGCAACATATCTTGGTACAAGATAGAACGGGTGTCGCACCCGGACTTCTAGAGGATACTCATCGTACGAACTGAACAGTGGGTGATTGGATTACGGGGCTTACCGGCACCCGCATCTCTTACGAGTAGGCCAACACTTATGTGTGACAACCAATCTCTACCATTCACCGTCGATGTAAACTATCCCATAGAAATCAGGATACTACCATTGACGTACTTCATACCATACACACATGGTACGTCAACGGCGTTTAACAGAATGATAACACAACATATCTCTAAGACACAAAAGACGGAAATAAGTTGCAAATAGCTCTCACTAGAGCAGAGATAGCAAATACAATCATCCAGAGGACACATGTCCCAACATAACATCATTACATCTCAGCGGAAGCATTCAATGGGTCTGAGTACAGACAAAATCCAAATAGGCTTAAGAAGCCGAAAACGAAAAGACGGAGCCCATCCACGATGTCTCGGATTCTGCCCGGGTCCGCTACCTACTCGTCAGCAGTCTCGTCAAACTCCACGTAGTAGCCGTCACGGGGATCCTCGTAAGCGTAGTCTGCGGAAACCACAGCCCCAAAGGGGTCAGTACATAAACGTACTGGCAAGCAAGACTCATAGTTCACCAAAGTGTAGCCCGCCAACACCCAGCACAGATGCTTTGGGTTCAACGGAAGAAAAGGGGATACAAAAGATGCTGCAACTGGCTGCACTAACCAACTACAGAACATACTACAACTTCCGGCTACTAGAAAGGGGGATAAGATAGCGTATCGTAACCATCTATAGCTAACCACCAACCAAACCCATCCTGGATCTCGCCCCTTATCCAAAGAAGCAATCCGAGGATAACTCACACAGTTGGCTTAATGATGGATCAAATTATTGTGGCAATAAAGCTATTACTAGTCAGATTAGCATTAGTTAGGTGTAAGTTGTTCTGAGTACTTGTTAGCCAGTACTTTCACCAAGTCAACCATAACCGCGGAAAACACGGCTTCTCGAGAAGATTTATCCCTGCAGGGGTGCACCAATTTGGCCGTACACGTAAGAATAACCCGCCAGATGGGAAGGCCTTTCCCATCAAGCGGGGCACTCAACACAACTCAACTCTTATTCGCATCAAGCCCAAAGCACCACGTGTTGTGCGTGCGCGGCTAATCGAGCCCCACAAAGAAAAGGGGACCCTCATAGCACTGGAAGACCACGCCGCCCTAAATGCCGACTACAAAAGTTCCACCCTGGCCTCGGGTTCGTACCTGCATATGCGTGCATCAAATGGAAAGCCCGAACTAAGTGTGGTGATTTGGACGAGATGCGAATCGAATCAAATTGTGGGGGGCGCCCATACACGCTTCCCACATGCGGATAGTGCGCTCATCATGGATCAGTAGACAAGACCCCTTTTCCTAATTAGGGTCGACACTAGCAGGCCTCAAAACCACGCCGGGCCTCCTGCCGGTGCCTTATCAGCAAATTATTATTACCTCAAACTAATAGGTTGTTGTTTAACATCGAGCCCCAGAATATAATCTAATATGATAACAGAAGTAACTGATAACAGACTCGAGCAAAAACAACCCTAAGCATGCTAGTAAGACACGGGCCCAAGCAAAGGGGTTATAGGACTGGAGGTGAGGCAATATCAGGGTTCAGGGTATCATGTGATAGGTTCGTAACAGAAGCAACGATACATATGGCTAGCAGTAATAGACAACGGAAAGTATCGGTAACCAATGTTGAAAGGAACACAATGGTTCATGTGAGTGATAACTTGCCTGCAAACTCAGTAGCCTGGTACTGGGCTAGATCCTCAGAAGGGGTGTCGTAAAGATCGTCGGTCTCAAAGTCGTCGTCTATCCGAGAAGAAGCAAACAAACAATACAGGAAGATAAACAATCAATATCATGGCATAGTGCACAATCATGGGATGATGCATTCCAATTTTATGGATGCATCAAAATAACCTAGTTGACATGGTAACACAATTTAAATGGACACATATGCAATTTTGAGTTGCATATGAAAAACCCATGAATTTTTGGTTAGATTATTTGTTTTCCAACTAATCAACAGATGAAGGTGGATTAGTATGATGCATGGATGAGGAAAACAACAAAATAACAACAATAGAACCAAGTTAAAATATTGCCAATTTTAGAAATTTATTTATTAAGTTAAGGGATTTTTGGTTCCTTAAAGGAATTACACAAATAGTTGTTGTTTTCACCAAGTTAAATTGTGCAAAATAAATAACAAAATTCATATTTGAAAAGAATACAAAATTTTAGTTGGATTACATGTTTCAAACATTGAAAAAGGAGTTAGGATGAATTTATTATGAATTAAACAATATTAAACAAGTTTTAAATGAGTTTAAGACAAGTTCGAATATTATTTGAATTTTATTTGTTCAAAACATAAATTCAAATTCACATTTGAAAAGTTCATACTTTCTAGTTGGAAAACATATTTTGCATGTTCAAAAATAATTTAATTTGAGCAAGTTATGATTTTAGCAAATTTAAATGATTTAAACAAGGTTTAAATTATTTAAACAATTTTAATTATTCAAACCATGAAACAAAATTTATTTTTGAATAGGCTGTTGAAATAGCATGGAAAACATATTTTATTTGCATTATTTGGATTAAGTATTAATTTATTATGGCTTTTATCAAATTATAAATGAATTGTTTGAATTCAAATTTGAAATGCATTTGGGAAATTCAAAACAGAAAACAAATGGTATAAATGGGTAGATAATTGAATTTGGGGCAGTGCACATATTTTATTCTTGTTATTTGGAATTATAAAATAAAAGTTATTAGCTTTTTAGTTTGAGGGGCCAATCTGTAATTTAAAAGGACTTGTTTTAAAAAACAGAAAAGGCTAAAAAACATTTGTTACCGCACAGATACTAGTCCAAAGCACTGCCAGGTGGGCCGTGGGCCAGCGTGTGCTTGCGTGGCCACAGAGTGGCTGACAGGTGGGGCCACCCTGTCAGCACTCGGTGCAAAAACTTGGTTTTTAATCGCGCGAGCCAGGGATCGAGCCCTGCTCTCGAGTGCGCGCGCAACGTACTGAACCACTGCGCTGCGAATCGGTGTTTGTCAGTATAACACGCGCACACAGGATATGGTTCAGTTCGCAAGTCTGAAACTTTAACTGACGACGAACGCGACTGAAACTCTGACAGAAAAATCTACCGGCGGTGATCACCGTGGCGCCGTGCTCGTGTTGCTGCTGGGCTTGCGCTAGATCGTGTGCGTGCGGGTGTGGTGCATGAGCCAGACAGGGAGGAAGAGAGAGGGCACGGTGGCGTTCTCACCGGGAGGTTGCAGAGGTGGTCGACGGTGAGGTGATCGCCGCGGCAGTGGTGAGGATGGCGGCGGCGATCCAGACGGCGTCGAGCTCCACGAGGATGTCCAGACGGTCGAGGGAGAGGAGGAGATGCGATTCCCGCGGTCAGACGGGGATGAGGATGATGGCAACGGCGGTGAGCCTCTCGGGTTCAGTCACGGAGTTTCCGGTGAGGTGGGAGTTGCCGACAGCGGCGAGGATGGCGGCGGTGATCCCGTGCGTCCCCGTGGCCGAGAAGGTGTCGACGGGGTAGAGGAGATCACGGCGGGGTTGCAGAGAGGGGAAACGGGGCAGCGAGGTGGCGATTCGCGGCGGAGCTCGAGGGGGTAGGGGTCTAGGGTTTAGGGCTACGGCGCGGGGACCTAGGGTGGTAGATATAGGGCTCCAGGAGCTCTCCTGGCCGTCGGGGTGCCGCGGCGGCGACGTGGCACGGCTGCGATTGCTGCTGTACGCGAGGACGACGAGGAACAGAACGGCGAAACGGTACGCGGGCTGGAGAGAAAAGAAAAGGCCGGGCTGCGCGCGGGAGAAAAGGAGAAGGTGGGCTGGGCGCAGCCCACGACCCTTGGCGCCTGTTTTTATTTTTTTAAAATTTCTCTCCTCCTGTTTTTTTTTCCAGAAATAAAAATGGAAGGATTTGTTAGGTTTTAGGGCTAGGAAAAATTTAGAAAAATTATGGTTGGGTTAGTTTTTACCATAGCAACTGCATGCTAACTTTTATTTTCCAAAATTTTCAAATTTAATTTGCTGTTTGTATTTAATTCAAATTTGGGAGAAATTGCTTATTAAGTGACTATTAGTGAAACCAAACTTTTAATAGGGTGAACCCTATGTTTAATTAGATTAAATGAGTTGATTTGTTTTGATCATATTCATAAATTCAAATTAGGTGCTGTTTGATGATTTGATTTGAATTTTGAATGTGATTTGGAAATAATTGATTGATTAAAACCATCATTTTAATAGTTGAGCATTATGGAATAAAATGAAAACAAATTGGTTGTTTTTAGTTGAAATTTTTATTTAAAAGGTTGTAACAGAGCAAGTATGAAATAAATGTTTGAATAAAGTTTGAATTTCAAATGTGAAAACAGAGAAAACAGATGCAAACCAAAAGAAAACAAATTAAAACAAATGCAAACAATTCAATGAATATGATGACATGATGCAATACTTTAATAAACAAGAAATCAAACATTCTAAATGGTAAGTTTTCATGCTTGGGATGTTACAAAACGCCCCCCCTAGAAGGAATCGCGCCCCGAGATTCCTTACTGAGAAGTGAAAAGGTCCGGATTCTTCTTGCGAAGATCCTTTTCGGTCTCCCACGTTGCCTCTTTATCGGAATGATGCGACCACTGCACTTTCAAGAACTTGGTGCTCTTGTTGCGAGTCTTACGCTCGGTCTCATCGAGAATACGAACAGGGTGCTCCTCATAAGAGAGATCATCTTGCAGTTCAATGGAATCATGATCAACTACACGATCTGGATCTTTGAAACACTTCTTGAGCTGTGACACGTGGAACACATCATGCACCTTGGATAGTTTTTCTGGAAGTTCAAGACGATAAGCATTTTCTGCCCGCCTTGAGAGAATGTTGAAAGGACCAATGTATCTTGGTGCAAGCTTTCCTTTCACACCGAAACGATGAGTGCCTCTGAGAGGAGTTACACGGAGATATGCCTTGTCACCAGGTGCGTAGATCATATCCCTGTGCTTGCTGTCATAGTAGCTTTTCTGACGAGACTGAGCAATCTTGAGATTGTCACGAATGATGCGAACTTTCTCCTCGGCTTCCTTAACAATGTCATGGCCTAAGAGTGAACGTTCACCAGCTCCAGACCAATTGATTGGACTCCTGCATCTGCGGCCATAGAGTGCTTCAAATGGTGCCATGCCTAGGCTTGCCTGGTAGCTGTTGTTGTAGGAGAATTCAGCATATGGAAGGCAATCCTCCCATTTCATGCCAAAGGAGAGACCACATGCTCTAAGCATATCCTCGAGAATCTGATTGACTCTTTCGACTTGCCCTTGAGACTGAGGGTGATAAGCTGTGCTGAACAGAAGTTTGCTGCCCAATGCTTCTTGAAAGCTTTTCCAGAAATGAGAAGTGAATATGCTTCCACGGTCTGAGCTTATTTCCAATGGAACACCATGAAGAGGAACGATCTTTGCTGTGTAGAGCTCTGCTAACTGGCTAGCTGAGATCGTTTCTTTGACAGCAAAGAAGTGAGCTACTTTAGTGAGACGATCAATAACAACGAAGATTGCATTGTTGCCCTTCTTGGACTTTGGAAAACCAGTGACGAAGTCCATTTCAATCATGTCCCACTTCCACTCAGGAATTTTCAGAGGTTGGAGTAGACCGGCTGTTTTCTGATGGACTGCCTTAACACGTTGACAAACGTCGCATTCAAAAATGTATTGAGCAATTTCACGTTTCATGCCAGGCCACCAATACAGTGTCTTAAGATCCTGGTACATCTTTGTACTTCCAGGGTGAATGGAAAGAGGAGTTTCATGAGCCTCCTTGAGAATAACATCTTTGAGGCTTTGAACTTGAGGAACTGCAATGCATCCTTCGAAGAACACAGTTCCTTTGTCATCAATTGAGAAGGACTTAAATTTCTCCTTGCCTTCTTTGATGTGTTCTACCATCTTCTTGATTTCAGCATCACGAAGTTGTTCAGAACGAATCTTGTCCTCGAGAGTTGGACTGGCTGTCAAGCTAGCAAGATAGCCTTGAGGAACAAGTTCAAGGTTCAGCTTCTGGAATTCTTCATGAAGTGGAGGTTGGCTTTCCATGATCATGAGATTATTGCAATATGACTTGCGACTGAGAGCATCGGCCATAACATTAGCCTTGCCTGGAGTGTAAGAAATGGTGAGATAAAAGTCTTTAATCTTTTCAATCCATCTCCTTTGCCTGAGGTTTAGATCTGGTTGAGTGAAGATGTATTTCAGACTCTTGTGATCGGAAAAGATTTCAGTGCGGTTACCCAACAAGTATTGCCTCCATTTCTTGAGGGCAAACACCACTGCTGCAAGTTCAAGGTCATGTGTGGGATAGTTTTGCTCATGTGCATTCAACTGACGTGAAGCATAAGCCACAACTTGACGTTCTTGCATAAGAACTGCACCTAGACCTTGGAGAGATGCATCGCAGAATATCTGGAAAGGTTTGGTAGTATCTGGGCCAACCAGAACTGGTGTAGAAGTGAGTTTAGTCTTCAAGAGATTGAAACTTTCATCACATTGTGGAGACCAAACGAACTTCTTGTCCTTCTTTGTGAGATCAGTGAGAGGTTTGGCAATCTTGGAAAAGTTTTGGACGAAACGACGGCAATAGCTAGCCAAGCCAAGAAAACTTCTAACTTGCTTCACCGTCTTAGGAGGTTTCCAATCAACAATTGCTTTAACCTTTTCTGGATCAATGGCTATGCCCTTGGCGGAGATGACATGACCAAGGTAAGCAACTTCTGGAATCCAGAACTCACATTTGGAGAACTTGGCATATAGACGATGCTCGTGAAGTTTCATGAGAGTGAGACGAAGATGTTCTCCATGCTCTTCCTCAGATTTTGAGTAGACCAGAATGTCATCGAGATATACCACAACGAACTTGTCGAGGTATTCATGGAAGACAGAATTCATGAGTCTTGAGAATGTCGCCGGTGCATTGGTGAGACCAAAGGACATGACGGTGTATTCATATAGACCGTAACGAGTGGTGAAGGCTGTTTTTGGAATATGTTCCTTTCTGATCTTTATTTGATGGTAACCCATCCTCAAGTCCAACTTTGAGAATATTGAGGCTCCAGCAAGTTGATCAAAAAGATCATCGATACGAGGAATTGGATACTTGTTTTTGATGGTTTTCTCGTTAAGAGGACGATAGTCAACAACGAGTCTTTTTGTTTGATCCTTCTTGGCAACGAACAGAGTTGGGCAACCCCAAGCGGAAGAACTAGGTTGAATGTAACCTTTCTCCATGTACATATCGATTTGCTCCTTTAACAACTTCAGTTCAGGAGGAGCTATCTTGTATGGATGCTTAGAGATTGGAGCAGTACCTGGTTCAAGCTCGATCACGAACTCAACTGCTCTGTCCGGGGGCATCCGTGGCAACTCTTCTGGAAAGACGTCAGGGAATTCACAAACCACCGGAACATTTTCGAGTAGAGGTAGAGGTTTAGCATCGAGTGTGTACAGCTGAACATAACTTGATTCATTTGGAGAATAGACTATCTGGCCAGAAGGGTGGAACAGAGTTATTGACTTCTGAGCATAATCAATCGTAGCTTTATTGGCCTTCAACTAATCCATGCCAAGAATGACATCAATGTCAGAATTGCCAAGCAGAATGAGGAAGCAAGGAATATGTGACCTCCAATTAGAATCTGATTCTCATGACTGATCTTGGATGTTTGCATAGTTGCTCCAGGGGAGTTTACTACTAGCGGGGAACCCAAACTAACAAAGGGGAGCTTAATTGCTGTCGCAAAGATCTTTGACATGAAAGAATGCGATGCTCCGGTATCAAACAACACTTTAGCTGGGTTAGAGTTTACGGGGAATGTACCGAGAACGACGTCAGCAGCTTCCTCAGCTTTGTCGACTTTGACATGATTCACCCTCGCGGTCCTCCCGACAGGCCTGTTGTTGGAGTTGAAGGCTTTAGCCGGGGGAGTACGCACCATTGCCTGGTTGGTGTTGGGGCGAGGAGGTGCACTACAAGAAATGTGTTGATACATGACGTTCTCACAATGACGCAAAATGAAATCGTCATAGATTTACGACGATTTAGAACAAGATCGTCGCAGACCATTTAAGGGGATAAAACCTCTGTAAACTAACGACGATTTGGTTCAAAAACGTCGTAGGAAATTCGTGGGTCCTGGGACAGCTGCCACGTGGGACATGTATGCCTACGAAAAATAATTGGATAAAGTCGCAAAAATAGGTTCCCGAGGGCTCGAACCTTGCCCCTCACGATCACCATGTAGTGCGCAAACCAACAGGCCACCAAACCTTTTTTGTTACATGTCAGTGTTCGCTTCTTTTAATGCCACGTGGGACATGTATTCCGCGGAAAATAATTGGATAAGTTCGCAAAAATATGTTACCCGAGGGCTCGAACCTTGACCCTAACGATCCCCACGTAATGCCCAAACCAACCGGCCACTGAAACTTCTCTGTTATGTTTAAGTGTTCGCTTCTTTTAAGGCGACGTCGGACATGTATGCGCAGAAAATAGGTTGATAAGTTCCCAAAAATAGGTTCCCCAAGGGGCTCGAACCTTGGCCCTCAGGATCCCCACGTTCTGCTCAAACCATCAGGCCACTAAATCTTTTTGTAACGTATATAGGTTCGCTTGTTTTAAGGCCAGTCGGAGCGATTTGGGCCAAGGCCCAACGAGGCCACTAAATTTATTAGGGAGGGGGATTTCGGCATGGGCCGAATTCGGCAGGGAAGTAGGTGTGGGCTGGTAGCTGGCGCGGGTGAGGTGGCGTCTGGGTTGGGCTGGGTCGAGTTTTTTTTTGTATTTTTTTCCTGTTTTCATTCTATACTTTGAATTTCACCTCCAAATTGACCGTAACCAATTTTAAAAAAATTGTAAAATTATTTGTAGTAAGTATAGACCAACTGAAACCATTTTTTAAACACAATACAACAAAATTCCCATGAGCATATATTTTTTAAGACTTTAGGGGATTTTGAATTACGGTTTTGGAGTCAAAATGGCGGGCATGATTATTCTTATCTAATTGTGAAATTTTGTCAAACTCTTGGTGTATCTCTATTGAAATAGGTACTTGTGTACCTAAAAATGATTTTTACAAAAAATCATGAGCAAACTACGAGGCACCTATAGTTCAAATTTTGCCCGGTTTCAGCGGAATCGGCAGAAATTTGTCTTTTTCAAAAGAGGTGTATTTTGATATATTGAGAGGTAGTAAGTTTGTTATTTGTAGACAAAATATGACATAATATATTTAGAATTTTACTTTGTACATTTTTGCAACATATTTCGTGTATGTGGTTCACAAAAAAACCCAGTTTTGACACTCCGGAGATGGAAAATGGTATTTTTATTCAACGAAAAATAAAAGTTTCTTCGTGAAAATTGTTAGTTGTACCAATATGCATCTTTGTGTGGAATATGGTCACATATAAACAAACTATGCCCTGGATGTGGCCAAAACATCCGTCATTTCGCCCGAAAGCCATGAATCTTCGTACGAGATAGCTCATTTCTGTGAACACATTTCCCACCAAATTGTCGTATTCAAAGTTTATTATTTTTTGTGGATACTAGGACATATATAACAACACCACGCGAAGATCTTGCATCGTTTCGATTTTTTTTGAATTTTCTGGAATTTTGAAAGCCGGTTTCGGAAAACGGTCAAAACGGGGGACATGACCGTTCGTACCTAGGGGTTGAATCTTGATGAACTCTTGGTGTATCTCTATTGAAATATGTAGTTGTGTATCTAAAAATGATTTTTACAAAAAATCATGAGCAACATATGAGGCACCTGTAGTTCAAATTTCGCCCGGTTCCAGCGGAATCGGCAGAAATTTGTCTTTTTCAAAAGAGGTGTATTTTGATATATTGAGAGGTATTAAGTTTGTTATTTGTAGATAAAATATGACATAATATATTTAGAATTTTACTCTGTACATTTTTGCAACATATTTCGTGTATGTGCTTCACAAAAAAACCCAGTTTTGACACTCCGAAGATGGAAAATGGTATTTTTATTCAACGAAAAATAAAAGTTTCTTCGTGAACATTGTTATTTGTACCAATATACATCTTTGTGTGGAATATGGTCACATTTAAACAAACTATGCCATGGATGTGGTCAAAACATCCGTCATTTCGCCCGAAAGCCATGAATCTTCGTACGAGATAGCTCATTTCTGTGAACACATTTCCCACCAAATTGTCGTATTCAAAGTTTATTATTTTTTGTGGATACTAGGACATATGTAACAACACCACGCGAAGATCTTGCATCGTTTCGATTTTTTTTTAATTTTCTGGAATTTTGAAAGCCGGTTTCGGAAAACGGTCAAAACGGGGGACATGACCGTTCATACCTAGGGGTTGAATCTTGATGAACTCTTGGTGTATCTCTATTGAAATATGTAGTTGTGTATCTAAAAATGATTTTTACAAAAAATCATGAGCAAAATATGAGGCACCTGTAGTTCAAATTTCGCCCGGTTCCAGCGGAATCGGCAGAAATTTGCCTTTTTCGAAAGAGGTGTATTTTGAGATATTGAGAGGTAGTAAGTTTGTTATTTGTAGATAAAATATGACATAATATATTTAGAATTTTACTCTGTACATTTTTGCAACATATTTCGTGTATGTGCTTCACAAAAAAACCCAGTTTTGACACTCCGGAGATGGAAAATGGTATTTTTATTCAACGAAAAATAAACGTGTCTTCGTGAACATTGTTAGTTGTACCAATATGCATCTTTGTGTGGAATATGGTCACATTTAAACAAACTATGCCATGGATGTGGCCAAAACATCCGTCATTTCGCCCGAAAGCCATGAATCTTCGTACGAGATAGCTCATTTCTATGAACACATTTCCCACCAAATTGTCATATTCAAAGTTTATTATTTTTGGTGGATACTAGGACATATATAACAACACCACGCGAAGATCTTGCATCGTTTCGATTTTTTTTGAATTTTCTGGAATTTCGAAAGCCGGTTTCGGAAAACGGTCAAAACGGGGGACATGACCGTTCATACCTAGGGGTTGAATCTTGATGAAATCTTGGTACATCTCTATTGAAATATGTAGTTGTGTATCTAAAAATGATTTTTACAAAAAATCATGAGCAAAATATGAGGCACCTGTAGTTCAAATTTGGCCCGGTTTCAGCGGAATCGGCAGAAATTTGCCTTTTTCGAAAGAGGTGTATTTTGAGATATTGAGAGGTAGTAAGTTTGTTATTTGTAGATAAAATATGACATAATATATTTAGAATTTTACTCTGTACATTTTTGCAACATATTTCGTGTATGTGCTTCACAAAAAAACCCAGTTTTGACACTCCGGAGATGGAAAATGGTATTTTTATTCAACGAAAAATAAACGTGTCTTCGGGAACATTGTTAGTTGTACCAATATGCATCTTTGTGTGGAATATGGTCACATTTAAACAAACTATGCCATGGATGTGGCCAAAACATCCGTCATTTCGCCCGAAAGCCATGAATCTTCGTACGAGATAGCTCATTTGTATGAACACATTTCCCACCAAATTGTCATATTCAAAGTTTATTATTTTTGGTGGATACTAGGACATATATAACAACACCACGCGAAGATCTTGCATCGTTTCGATTTTTTTTGAATTTTCTGGAATTTCGAAAGCCGGTTTCGGAAAACGGTCAAAACGGGGGACATGACCGTTCATACCTAGGGGTTGAATCTTGATGAACTCTTGGTACATCTCTATTGAAATATGTAGTTGTGTATTTAAAAATGATTTTTACAAAAAATCATGAGCCAACTACGAGGCACATGTAGTTCAAATTTGGCCCGGTTTCAGCGGAATCGGCAGAAATTTGTCTATTTCAAAAGAGGTGTATTTGAGCCATTGAGAGGTATTAAATTTGTTAATTGTGGATCAAATATGACATAATATATTTAGAATTTTACTTTTTACAATTCTGTAACATATTTTCGGTAGGTGCTTCACAAAAAAACCCTTTTTTGACACTCCAAAAATGGAAAATTATGTTTTTATTCAATGAAAAACAAAAGTTTCTTCGCGAACATTGTTAGTGGTTCCATTATGCATGGTTGTGTAGAATATGGCCACATTTTAACAAACTATGCTATGAGTGTGGCCATAACATCCGTCATTTGGCCCGAAACCCAAGAATCTTTGGAGGAGATAGCTCATTTATTTGAACACCTTTTCAACCCAGCTGTCGTATTCCAAGTTTTTCGCGATATTTGCCGTATTCCAAGGCACACAATTGTACACTACTGTTTTTGGTGAGGTCAGTCTTCTAAACATGCGCAACTTTAGCCGTGAAATTAGGGAATATACTACGTACTTCCTCGAGCATATTACTCCGAGATAGCGTGCAACTTTTTTACATTTTTGGGTTGATTTGTTTTAACTGAACTTTAAAATATATCGCGCGGTATTTTATTTCTTGGTTTTATTCATGTGCACAGTTACTTACATCTCTTTTTCTTACTCATTATTATTATTACCAAAAGAATTACCAAAAGAAAAAATTTCCCTCCCAAATCCTAATTTTCCTCCCTCACTCCCGAATTTTTTTCTCGCGGCGCGCGCGGCCACCCCAAAAGGCCAAAACCCTAGCCCCAACCTGTACTTCCTCGGCCGCCATCCCCCTCCCCCAGACCCAGTAACCCCGCCGCCGCCCCCGCACCCGCACCGAACGCATCGCCGCTCGCACGCAGACCTCGCTCTCCTCAAACCCTACTCGATCTCCCTCTCCCCGCTCCGCCCCACCCCGCCCGACCAGCAATCATCTACCTGCACGGTCCCTATCGATTCCGTCCCACCCCGCCACGGCCCCGTTCCAGATCGCCACCTCCCCCGGCTCCCCATCCAGATCGGAGTTCCTGCTGCCGCTGTGGGTTTGCTGGCCCGGGCTAGTTCCTCAGGGTGGCGTTCCCCGTCTCAAGGCCTGGGAGGTGAACTGGGTGCAGATCAAGCCGCCGCCGCCGTCGCGCACTCCACCATCGCCGCCGATCTGATGACGACTTGCATCACCATCGCCGGCCTCTTCCTACCTTCAGGTCAGCCATTGTCCGGCCTCTCTCTATCATTGTTTGCTTCCAGATCCGACACCAAGCAGATCGGGAGGGCGGAAAAAACGGCGGTGAGCAGTGCAAGAGGTATGGAGCTCGCGGGCGCCATTTATACCCAGTGCTCGCGGGCGCAATTAATCGTCCTCCTGTGCTCTGTGCCTCTCTGTTCTTGGTCTGTACCTAAGTGTTGGTGTCGATTCTTGTCTGCTGTGATTACGGTGCTCTCTGCTTGCTGCAACTTTTTTCACAGTGATTAATTTCATAAAGTAACGAGAATAATTAATTGGGTGCGACGGATAGCTTTGGACAACCTATAACAAGAAATAGGGGAATCATAACTAATTGGGTGCAGCCGGTGGGTCACCTCGGGTCTTTTCTCTCCTTCCCCACCATAGTATTAATATCCGATCCATACTACGCAGCTCAAATAAACAAGCAGGAGCATGGTGCGTTCATGCCAGATCTCATCAGCACTAACGCAAACTAGGGCGCAAAATCGGCTTGATCTAGACTATTTTGTAGTTGCTTCCTGTAATGACTCACCGGCAGATCGATGTCTCTGGTATCTAGTCAAGTTGATTTTATTTGTATAATTCCTCCAGATTACATATGCTTACTCATTTTGCTGTATTATATAAACATGGAATAAATAATCTTTGGTTGCTCGTTTGAAACATCGTTCTGTTAAGCTTAACCTTTCCATGTTCTAACTTAATTCATAAACGCCTTATACACTACTGGTTGCCTATTCATAAGTAGCTCTGCACTGAGATATTGATCTTATTGGGGAGCATAATTGCAACTAGTGCGCTGTAGCATGTCTATCCTGTATAGAATATTTCCCTAGCACTATAAATTCTGCTTCTGTACTTGCTGCTCACTTAGTTATATACCTTGTATTTATGGACAAACTCACAGGTTTGATACATGATAGATTTGCGGTTTTGTTTATTTCAGTAAACAAGCATTTTTTTATTGTAAGGTCTTGTGTTGAGGTGAAAGTTGAACCAATTTTTTGATGAAAATTGTAGCATTGATTCATGTATGCAAGATGGAAATTCATTAATATTGATTGTGTACATGTATATATTTTATTCTATTTTCCATACGACCCAGAGGGGCCGGGTTCCACTATCAACTTATAACAGAACAATTTGTGTACATGTATATGAAATAAATGTGCTAAGATTTTTGATTGTTTGCTGCTTGTTATTCTTTTGCAGTGCCCAACATTGTATACTTTTGGTTCGTTTTTCTTGCTTATTCGTATATGGCTATATGGGCAACTGATTTGGATGGCGACCACCTCCTAGAGATGCTACCGCCAGCCACGTCTTATAACTGGTACTCGCCGGTGAGTTCCTTCTCTTCCACCTATGCTTTGGGCAAAATGTGTTTCCTTTTCCTGTTGAAAATGTAGGCAGTAGTGAAAGCATGCATGCATGTCAGATGGAAATCTGTTTTTATGGCACACACAAAGCTGCGGAGCATACTGTATATGGCAGCCTTACAAATAACATATGTTTTTGGTGAGAGATATACCCATGCAAGTAATGCATCACTTTATTGGTATTTAAATATTTCCTGCTGTGATCGAGAGTATATCCTCTGGCCAATAAATTGCTTTTCTGATGGAGAATGTATGTTGATAATTTACACAAGCAATTTTTTTGTTCCAAATAAGATTGAGTCTGTATGGATGTGGCTGCAGTAGGACTGCACACAAACTTATGAAGTGTGCTGTGTAGTGCACATCCACCTACCTACTACACCTTAGCGGTGCATTTGCACTTGCACGGACACATGAAAGAGCTAAATGAGTGTGCGCCTTTCACATAGCATACTAGCATTCACTTGATTAACTTTTTTTTGCTAGTCAATGGATGTGTAGGAAATAGGTGTGCTTTATTTATGGTCTGCTAGTCTGCTCAAAGTACATAGGAATTTTCTGCTACCATTTTACATTCTCTGTTTAGCTAGCCACACATTGCTTTGCTTAATCGATGGTTATATGTTCATTGCCCGTTATAGGCAGTAGGGAAGTGGAGCTCGAGTGACTAAGACTCTGCTGTTCTGGCTCGCGCGCGCTGCTGTGTGCTGGCGAGGGTACTATTTAATATTTTGCTCACTTCTTTTATTTATTCAGTTCCAACGAGATCCACTGTCTGGGGACTACATACATAAATATTCAGGTTATCAAGGAAATACTGCCTTGATCAATACATTGTTTGGTATCTGAACTGAGCACCTATTTACTGCATGACTCTTAGGCTTCGAATCACATTCTAGATATGAAACTTGGTTCTAGTTATGTATTATGGCATCTGCCCGTGTCAGTGTATTGTTCATTATATGAAATTGCTTCTCTGGATGTAAAAACAACCATGGGCTTGTTTCAGTTTTGCTTCTGTGTGGTATACTCCTATATCCAGTTAGTTCTACATATGTGAGCTCCTTATTATGCTTCTGGATTGATGAAAAATGTATTATGTTGTTACACGTGTGCATACGTAAGTTGATTGTTAATCCAGGGCGCTTCTCTGTCTTAAACTGCCAGCAAATCCACGGCACAGTTCATGAGTGTGGATGTGCATGCTTGTGTCGGTGGCAAGAGCATCGGCGAGGTTATTAGGAAGCTCGAAGCTGGATTGCAAGTTGTGCAAGTTGAGTTTATTATTCTCGTACTGTATTATGAGCATTTGTTCACTCCTGTCCCACCGTGATTCTTACATATATGCACTGGAAAACATGCTTTGTTCACCACCTCTCCAGCTTTTGCTATTACTATCTGTTATTGTGTCTGGTGTGAAAATATCACCTGTTCTTTTCTGTTATTACTTTGTATTTTTGATCTGGTGGTGTGCCCATGTCGGTAGCTGTTGTTCTGTTTCGTCGCCTGTTATGATTAAAAGCCTGTTTGGTTCCTCGCTACACCAAATATTTTCTGCACTCCATGCTACTGCGTTTCTAGCGTAGAGAACTCGTTTGGCAACCGCTGGAATGTTTGTTCCAGGCCCAACACAGTGGGATGATCATATCATGAGAATAGAATGCTTGGACATATTTCAAAATACATGGATACTACATAATGCTTCTCTGATTGTAGTTATTGGTTCTTGTTGCAGCATACCATCAGTAAGGATTTGAAGCGTGTTGGCGAGGCAAACTGTTAAGATGGATGCGCATCTGAGGGTCTTGCTTCCATTGGCTGGAAGAGATTTTTGAATCTGTGTTCTTTTTGTTTGATTGATGAATACAGTAGGCGCCATTTCCTAGCTTTTTTTTTCTCGACAGAATGTTGGTGCGATGTAAGATGGTCGTGTGTGGCTGGTCCATGTCTTTGTGAAACAAACTCCTGTTCCTACTTAATTAATGTTATTTGTTGTGTGGGTGGTGCATGTCTTTGTTTCTGTTTTCTTGCGTGTGATATTTTGATAAGTTGAATCGTAAATCTATTTATATATTTATTTAAATGGCTGAATAGTGGACTGGACCAAATAATACATGGGCTCTAAGGCTATGGCCCAAATTTGATTAACAGAAATGCAATTTTAAAATAAAACGAAATAGGCCACAAAAGTCAAGGCCCAAGATAAAAATGGACCAGAAAAGGCCAAGGCCCAAGATAAAAAAGGACTAGAAAAGGCCAAATATTAAAACAGGAAAATGACAGAATAATTGGGCTAGGCCCACGAAGATCACAGAAATGGACCGGGCTGTATTTGATCCACGACGTTTTCAAATCGTCATGATTTTGCCACGTAGGACTAGCCACGTCGGAGCTGATGTGTCCTGCTCGGACTACTCACGACGATTTTGTATCGTCATAGATTAATGACGTTCCTGTATCGTCGTGGATATCCATGACGATTCCTACAAAATCGTCGTGGTGAACCATTACTGACGCTCGGTTTTCAACGATTTGTTTTTCGTCATAAGATCGTCATGGATGAAATTTGGTGACGATTTAGTGACGAAAATTGAGCGTCATGTATCAGCATATTTCTTGTAGTGGTGGTGGAGGTAGCTGAGTGCACTTGTCAGCATAGTGCCCTGTCTGCTTGCATTTGTAGCAAGTGACGACACGAGGTGCATCTGGCCTTGGCTGCCCCATTGAAAACCTCTGAGCCTGCATCTGAGATGGGTTGGGTGGGCGGGAAGCGAAGCCTGGAGAAGCTTGGGCATATGGAGCCCTAGTGACAACACCATTTGGCACCCAGATGCGGCGCTTCTGCGGAGGGGTGGTCATGTTGGAGGAGGAACCACCCTCACGCGAGTGCTTTCGAGACTCCTCGAACGCCTTGCGCCCATTTTCTTCATTGAGCGCGGTATTCACGAGCTCCTCGAAGTCTTTGGCCTTGATGTTGGTGAGGGCCTACTTGAGTTCCGGGTTAAAACCTCGGCGGAACCTTGTCATCTTCTTAGCCTCAGTGGACACCTCATCACCAGCGTAACGAGCGAGGCGATTGAACTCATTCTGATAGGCAATGACGTCCAGCTTGCCCTGCTTGAGAGAGCAAAACTCCTCACGCATCCTTTCCATGAGACCATCTGGGATGTGGTGCTTCAGGAAGGCATCCTTGAAACAACCCCAGGTGATTGGGTAGCCAGCTCTCATGGTCTAGTAGTTCTCCCACGAAGTAGCTGCCTGACCCTTCAGCAGGTAGGTGGCATACTTGACTTTGTCTTCCTCAGCAACGTGAGCAATGTCCAGAGCCCTGGCCATCTCCCGGATCCAGTCATCAGCATCCAGAGGCTCCCGTGTTGCCACGAAAGCTCTCGGCCCCTGACTCAGAAACTCTTTGATAATGACTCGTGGAGCATTCTGGTTGTTGTGCTGATTAGCCTGGAACTGGGCCATCCGCGTCACGACCTGAGTCATCTGAGTCAACAGCTCCGTGATTGGCGGTGGATCAGGCGGGTTGTTCCTTGTTGGCGGCATCCTGAATAGACATGCATTTTAGCACAACAACAGAAACAGATAGACTTGGAAACCGAAAGAGAGATTATTCCGACGCATGAATAGATAACCAACAGGTACATCATCACATGTTCAAATACATCAGAATATCCAACACACCAATACATGGTTCGAAAGCCAAAGGATAACTAAACATAGCTAAGAATGGATACATCGGTACTCCCATGCTCATCACGCAGGACGGCGGTGAGTAGTACGACGAGGGGTACGGTGAGGAGCACGCCCACGAAAGTAAGTAGAACGACGATCCACATAGATCTGACGTGGTCTGAGAGCGACTCTAGGTGTGGTGAAGTACATAGCGTCGACTCCCTGTGCTCCAAAGCGTGGAATCCCAGTGTAACCAGCACCGAGGTTGAGGAGTGGACCTCTGATCGGCTCGTAACCTCCAGCATCTGGCAGACGACGACCAACTGGCTGATCGAAACGTGCAAAGCGCTCATCTCCAACAAAGTCTGTGGTGTACGTCGCCAGACGAGTCAAAGCAAGGTAGAGCTGCTCTCTGACGGAAGCCAACTCCTGAGAAAGTGTGGTGGCAACTGCGTCACTGTGCCTCACAAACTGAGCGGTGGTGTGCAGCCTGGTGTTATCATGCTCGTAGACATCCAGGTTGTCGTAGAGAGTGAAGTGAGCTCCCTCCGAAGTGATGTAACCACGGGGGATGTGGCGATAGATAGAATCGTCAAATCCCCAGTAGTCAGCACGAAGGACGGTGAGACTCACATAAGCTGCCTGCTGCACAGCCATATCCACTGTGGAACCTACTGCCTCATAGCGGTGGGCGACGCTCATGCCACCATCTGACAGAATGTAGACGATAGCCTGGTAGTAGGTCTGGTCAAACTCTCGCTGCTGCTCGTAGACCTGGTACTCTGGTGCCCAACGGAACCCCAGATAAGTGACCATGTCTCTCAGCATCTCCGGATAACCGGCAGTGCTCTCGCAACGAGTCATCCGAACCACCTGCGGGTAGAACCTGAGATCCATCTGCAGATGATCGGGGAAGTTTTGATTAGACGCCGGTAGAGAACTGAAGTGGAAAGCAACAACAAGGTTTCAACGGACGAAAAGGATGTTGAGAAGAACAGGATATCGAAGCAACAACGGGAAACACGAGACCAAAACTCCTGAGGTACTATGGAAAACCCCATCCGGGCTTCTAAAGGATCAATATCTACTGCTTAAGGGATAGAGGATTTGCTTCCGGGGCTTACCCGCCTCCGTTCTCAATCATGAGTAGGCAACATGATAAATCATGTCACAACCACCTCCATCCCTATGGTCTAGTAGATATACTATCCTAGAGAAACCAGGATTCGTGAAATCCTAACTTGAAAGTTTGGGTGAGAAGAGAAAACAACGTTGCACTTCCTTACCAGAAAAGGGTGGGTGGGTGGGGAAAGAAATAAAATGGCAGAATTCCTACTCTCACGTTTCATTTTTCCTATATAGCTACAAAATAGTTTCTAGACTCAACTGCGACCAGTAAAAGGGATCCTACAAGCAGACAGGCTCTGATACCATTTGTCGCACCCGGACTTCTAGAGGATACTCATCGTACGAACTGAACAGTGGTTGATTGGATTACGAGGCTTACCGGCACCCGCATCTCTTACGAGTAGGCCAACACTTATGTGTGACAACCAATCTCTACCATTCACCGTCGATGTAAACTATCCCATAGAAATCAGGATACTACCATTGACGTACTTCATACCATATACACATGGTACGTCAACGGCGTTTAACAGAATGATAACACAACATATCTCTAAGACACAAAAGACGAAAATAAGTTGCAAAAGCTCTCACTAGAGCAGAGATAGCAAATACAATCATCCAGAGGACACATGTCCCAACATAACATCATTACATCTCAGCGGAAGCATTCAATGGGTCTGAGTACAGACAAAATCCAAATAGGCTTAAGAAGCCAGAAACGAAAAGACGGAGCCCATCCACGATGTCTCGGATCCTGCCCGGGTCCGCTACCTACTCGTCAGCAGCCTCGTCAAACTCCACGTAGTAGCCGTCACGGGGATCCTCGTAAGCGTAGTCTGCGGAAACCACAGCCCCAAAGGGGTCAGTACATAAACGTACTGGCAAGCAAGACTCACAGTTCACCAAAGTGTAGCCCGCCAACACCCAGCACAGATGCTTTGGGTTCAACGGAAGAAAAGGGGATACAAAAGATGCTGCAACTGGCTACACTAACCAACTACAGAACATACTACAACTTCCGGCTACCAGAAAGGGGGATGAGATAGCGTATCGTAACCATCTATAGCTAACCACCAACCAAACCCATCCTGGATCTCGCCCCTTATCCAAAGAAGCAATCCGAGGATAACTCACACAGTTGGCTTAATGATGGATCAAATTATTGTGGCAATAAAGCTATTACTAGTCAGATTAGCATTAGTTAGGTGTAAGTTGTTCTGAGTACTTGTTAGCCAGTACTTTCACCAAGTCAACCATAACCGCGGAAAACACGGCTTCTCGAGAAGATTTATCCCTGCAGGGGTGCACCAATTTGGCCGTACACGTAAGAATAACCCGCCAGATGGGAAGGCCTTTCCCATCAAGCGGGGCACTCAACACAACTCAACTCTTCTTCGCATCAAGCCCAAAGCACCACGTGCTGTGCGTGCGCGGCTAATCGAGCCCCACGAAGAAAAGGGGACCCTCATAGCACTGGAAGACCACGCCGCCCTAAATGCCGACTACAAAAGTTCCACCCTGGCCTCGGGTTCGTACCTGCATATGCGTGCATCAAATGGAAAGCCTGAACTAAGTGTGGTGATTTGGACGAGATGCGAATCGAATCAAATTGAGGGGGGCGCCCATACACGTTTCCCACATGCAGATAGTGCGCTCATCATGGATCAGTAGACAAGACCCCTTTTCCTAATTAGGGTCGACACTAGCAGGCCTCAAAACCACGTCGGGCCTCCTGCCGGTGCCTTATCAGCAAATTATTATTACCTCAAACTAACAGGTTGTTGTTTAACATCGAGCCCTAGAATATAATCTAATATGATAACAGAAGTAACTGATAACAGACTCGAGCAAAAACAACCCTAAGCATGCTAGACGGGCCCAAGCAAAGGGGTTATAGGACTGGAGGTGAGGCAATATCGGGTTTCAGGGTATCATGTGATAGGTTCGTAACAGAAGCAACGATACATATGGCTAGCAGTAATAGACAACGGAAAGTATCGGTAACCAATGTTGAAAGGAACACAGTGGTTCATGTGAGTGATAACTTGCCTGCAAACTCAGTAGCCTGGTACTGGGCTAGATCCTCAGAAGGGGTGTCGTAAAGATCGTCGGTCTCAACGTCGTCGTCTATCCGAGAAGAAGCAAACAAACAATACAGGAAGATAAACAATCAATATCATGGCATAGTGCACAATCATGGGATGATGCATGACAATTTTATGGATGCATCAAAATAACCTAGTTGACATGGTAACACAATTTAAATGGACACATATGCAATTTTCAGTTGCATATGAAAAACCCATGAATTTTTGGTTAGATTATTTGTTTTCCAACTAATCAACAGATGAAGGTGGATTAGTATGATGCATGGATGAGGAAAACAACAAAATAACAACAATAGAACCAAGTTAAAATAGGGTTTGCCAATTTTAGAAATTTATTTATTAAGTTAAGGGATTTTTGGTTCCTTAAAGGAATTACACAAATAGTTGTTGTTTTCACCAAGTTAAATTGTGCAAAATAAATAACAAAATTCATATTTGAAAAGAATACAAAATTTTAGTTGGATTACATGTTTCAAATATTGAAAAAGGAGTTAGGATGAATTTATTATGAATTAAACAATATTAAACAAGTTTTAAATGAGTTTAAGACAAGTTTGAATATTATTTGAATTTTATTTGTTCAAAACATAAATTCAAATTTACATTTGAAAATTTTATACTTTCTAGTTGGAAAATATATTTTGCATGTTCAAAAATAATTTAATTTGAGCAAGTTATGATTTTAGCAAATTTACATGATTTAAACAAGGTTTAAATTATTTAAACAATTTTAATTATTCAAACCATGAAACAAAATTTATTTTTGAATAGGTGGTTTGAAATAGCGTGGAAAACATATTTTATTTGCATTATTTGGATTAAGTATGAATTTATTATGGCTTTTATCAAATTACAAATGAATTGTTTGAATTCAAATTTGAAATGCATTTGGGAAATTCAAAACAGAAAACAAATGGTATAAATGGGTAGATAATTGAATTTGGGGCAGTGCACATATTTTATTCTTGTTATTTGGAATTATAAAATAAAAGTTATTAGCTTTTTAGTTTCAGGGGCCAATCTGTAATTTAAAAGGACTTGTTTTAAAAAACAGAAAAGGTTAAAAAACATTTGTTACCGCACAGATACTAGCCCAAGGCACTGCCAGGTGGGCCCTGGGCCAGCGTGTGCTTGCGTGGCCACAGAGTGGCTGACAGGTGGGGCCACCCTGTCAGCACTCGGTGCAAAAACTTGGTTTTTAATCGCGCGAGCCAGGGATCGAGCCCTGCTCTCGAGTGCGCGCGCAACGTACTGAACCACTGCGCTGCGAATCGGTGTTTGTCAGTATAACACGCGCACACATGATATGGTTCAGTTCGCAAGTCTGAAACTTTAACTGACGACGAACGCGACTGAAACTCTGACAGAGAAATCTACCGGCGGTGATCACCGTGGCGCCGTGCTCGTGCTGCTGCTGGGCTTGCGCTAGATCGTGTGCGTGCGGGTGTGGTGCATGAGCCAGACAGGGAGGAGGAGAGAGGGCACGGTGGCGTGCTCACCGGGAGGTTGCAGAGGTGGTCGACGGTGAGGTGATCGCCGCGGCAGTGGTGAGGATGGCGGCGGCGATCCAGACGGCGTCGAGCTCCACGAGGATGTCCAGACGGTCGAGGGAGAGGAGGAGATGCGATTCCCGCGGTCAGACCGGGATGAGGATGATGGCAACGGCGGTGAGCCTCTCGGGTTCAGTCACGGAGTTTCCGGTGAGGTGGGAGTTGCCGACAGCGGCGAGGATGGCGGCGGTGATCCCGTGCGTCCCCGTGGCCGAGAAGGTGTCGACGGGGTAGAGGAGATCACGGCGGGGTTGCAGAGAGGGGAAACGGGGCAGCGAGGTGGCGATTGGCGGCGGAGCTCGAGGGGGTAAGGGTCTAGGGTTTAGGGCTACGGCGCGGGGACCTAGGGTGGTAGATATAGGGCTCCAGGAGCTCTCCTGGCCGTCGGGGTGCCGCGGCAGCGACGTGGCACGGCTGCGATTGCTGCCGTACGCGAGGACGACGAGGACCAGAACGGCGAAACGGTACGCGGGCTGGAGCGAAAAGAAAAGGCCGGGCTGCGCGCGGGAGAAAAGGAGAAGGTGGGCTGGGCGCAGCCCACGACCCTTGGCGCCTGTTTTTATTTTTTTAAAATTTCTCTCCTCCTGTTTTTTTTTTTGCAGAAATAAAAATGGAAGAATTTGTTAGGTTTTAGGGCTAGGAAAAATTTAGAAAAATTATGGTTGGGTTAGGTTTTACCATAGCAACTGCATGCTAACTTTTATTTTCCAAAATTTTCAAATTTAATTTGCTGTTTGTATTTAATTCAAATTTGGGAGAAATTGCTTATTAAGTGACTATTAGTGAAACCAAACTTTTAATAGGGTGAACCCTATGTTTAATTAGATTAAATGAGTTGATTTGTTTTGATCATATTCATAAATTCAAATTAGGTGTTGTTTGATGATTTGATTTGAATTTTGAATGTGATTTGGAAATAATTGATTGATTAAAACCATCATTTTAATAGTTGAGCATTATGGAATAAAATGAACAAATTGGTTGTTTTTAGTTGAAATTTTTATTTAAAAGGTTGTAACAGAGCAAGTATGAAATAAATGTTTGAATAAAGTTTGAATTTCAAATGTGAAAACAGAGAAAACATATGCAAACGAAAAGAAAACAAATTAAAACAAATGCAAACAATTCACTGAATATGATGACATGATGCAATACTTTAATAAACAAGAAATCAAACATTCTAAATGGTAAGTTTTCATACTTGGGATGTTACAACGGGGACGTCCCCCGGTCGACATGCCACAACGACATGTGCCGTGCTGCGTTCAGCGGGCCTGTTCACCGACTCACAAAGCCACGTTGGCAATGGTATTTTCTCGGATCTTGCAAGGGTGGAGGCACGCCTTTCATTTCGGCGCTCGTCTCGGCGGCGCTCGAGGAGAACGACGGCCACTCGCTACGGTGGTTGCAGTAAACCATAGGGGTCGTTTTGTATTTCTCAATCCTTTAGGGTTTTATTTGTAAATTCAGGATAATCATTTTATCCCGGTTTGTCTTTTAGTTTCCATATGTGTTCTCCATTTTGTAACATCCCAAGTATGAAAACCCACCCTAGAATATTTGCTTCTTGTTTTAATTATTGTTTTGCATCATGACACCTTAATCATTGCATTTGTTTGCATTTGTTTTGCATCTGTTTTCTATTTCAAATTCAAACCATTTCCAAATCAAATTGTTCATACTTGTTATGTTACAATTTTCCAAATAAAAAGTTCAACTAAAACATTCATTGCTTCCATTAAACCATAAGGTACAAACTGTTTAAAATTATGGCTTTTAATAATTCACTTAATTCAAATGATATTCAAATTCAATTGCAAATTACAAACAGCAACCATTTGAAATTTATGGAAATTACCAAAACAAACCAATCACTTGTTTCAATTAAAAACTTGAAGTTAAAACTTTTAAGTTGATCAAGTTAAGTTAATCAATTAATATTAATTTCCCCTCAAATTTCAAACAAATTCCAAACAACAACATATTTGAAATATATTGGAAAAACTAAACTTTGCAATGTTGCTGTTGCCCTAATTAACTTATACAATTTTTTCCCTAATTTTTATAAACCCAAAACATATCTTTTTCTTCCTATTTCTATTCAGCAAAAAAAAAGAAACAGAAGAAAAAAATAAAAAGAGAACGCAGAGGGGCAGGCCAGCCAGTGGGCTGCGCCCACCAGCCAGACCAGCCCACCAACCTTCCCCGCGGCCCGGTACCCCTTCGCCCTTTCTCTTCCTCCTGTACGGCAGGAAATCCGCCGCAGCCACGTCGACCACAGCGGAGGAAGAACGGCCAGCAGCTGCTCGCCTCGCCCTATAAACCCTACCGCTGCTAGCCCTGAGCTGCCCTAACCCTAGCCCCACCTATATCCCTCGTCGCTGCCGTTTTTCCTCCATCTCTGCAACCTCTCTCTGCCTCTGAACATCACACCGCAACACCACCGCGCCACCCACCTCTGAAACCATGGCGATCGCCGCCGTTCCCACACTCCACCTCGCTGGCTAACCACGGGGATCAGCCCCCTGTACCACCTGCTACCTCTTGGACACCTCTGCGAGCACGGGAGGGGTCTGCTTCCACGCCGCCGTCCTCGACGTCGACGCCGCCGTCCACTGCACCGGGCCGCTGCCACGGCTACTGCGAGGGTGAGCAGTCGATCCCCACCGTTCCCTTCCCTCTCGTGCACGCACACGCTCGCAACACACGCATCACAGCGCGCAAGCACCGCACAACGCACGGCAGCTCGTCGCCGGCCGTCGCGCCTCTGTCGAAAGTTCAGAAATGCATCTGCAGATAAAAATTCAATTAACGCTAACTGAAGCATAACCTGTCCGCGCACCCCTTACCTGACAAAGAACGAAACACACCGCAGTGGCAACGCCCCACTGCACGCGCTCCGCGGCCAGGGTTCGAGCCCTGCGCTTGCGAATTAATCCCCACCTTTTTTGCGAGGAAGCACTGACAGGAAGGCCCCCCCTGTCAGCTGATGTGCGCCACGCGGGCCACCGTGGCCCAGGGGCCCCTCTGTCAGTGGCTGGAGCTAGCCACTGCGGGGTGTAAAATAGTTTCTGCCAGTTTTTCTTTTAATTAAATCCTTTTCTTTTTACAGAATAGTCCCTGTTTTTAAAATGCCAATAACTTTTAAATTACAAATCCAAATAATACAAATAAAATATGTTTACTGAACCAAATTAAATTCTCTACCTATTTAAAGCAACTGTATTCTGTTTTGAACATTCCAAGTGCATTCAAATTTCAAATTCCAACAAATCATTTCAAATTTGATTAAATGCATAACTAATTCAAACTAAGTTCAAATAACACAAATAAAATATGTTTTCCATGCCATTTTGAACCACCTTTTCAAATATAAATTTTGTTTCATGTTTTGAATAATTAAAATTGGTTAAATAATTTAAACCTTGTTTAAATCATTTAAATTTGCTAAATTCATAACTTGCTCAAATTAAACTAATTTTGAACATGTAAAATATGTTTTCAAACCAGAAGAACATAACCTTTCCAAATATGAATTTTATTTAATGTTTGGAACAAATAAAATTCAATTAATATTTATACTTGATTTAAATCCAATTAAATCTTGTTTAAACTTGTTTAATTCATAATTAAATCATTGTAATTCCTTTTTCAATAATTGAAACATGTAATCCCCCTAAAATTTTGTGCTCTTTTCAAATATTAACTTTGTTATCTGTTTTGAACAATTAAACTTGATGAAAACAACAATGCTTGTGTAACTCCCTAAGAAGCAATTTTTCTTAACTTAATAAATAAAATTCTAAACTTGGTAAACAACACATCAAATTGAATCCCTTGTTGTTTCCTTCTTGTTTTCATCATACATGCATCATGCTAATCAACTTTCACCTGGTAATTAATTGTAGATCATTTGTTTCAACCTTAACTCATGGCCTTTCTCATATGCAATCCAAATTGCATATGAACCCATTTAATTATGTTACCTTGTCAATTAGCTTACCTTTGATGCACCAATTAAATTGTCATGCATCATCCCATGATTGTGCACTATGCCATGTTATTGATTGTTCGTCTCTCTTTGTTGTTTGTTTGCTTCTTCTCGAATACACGACGACGTTGAGACCGACGAGGTTTACGACACTACTTTTGAGGAGTTAGCTCAGTACCAGGCTACTGAGTTTGCAGGCAAGTATTCACTCACATGAACCATTGTGTCCTGTTCCACACTGGATACCGATATTTTCCGTTGTCTATTTCTGCTAGCCCTATGAATCGTTGCTTGCGTCCCGATCCTATCACATGTTATCATATAACCCTGATATTGCCTCACCTCCACCCCTATAACCCCTTGCTTGTTGCCTGTGTCTCACTAGCATGCTTAGGGTTGCTTTTGCTCGAGTCTGTTGTCCGCTACTTCTTTTACCACCTTGTATTATGTTCTGTTGGGCTCGATGGTTTAGCAACAATCATGTTAATGTTATGGGTAATAATAAATTGATGTTAAGGCACCGACAGGAGGCCCGGCGTGGTTTTGAGGCCTGCTAGTGTCGACCCTAATTAGGAAAAGGGTCTTGTCTACTGATCCATGATGAGCGCACTAACCGCATGTGGGAAGCGTGTATGGGCGCCCCCCTCAATTTGATTCGATTCGCATCTCGTCCAAATTGCCTCATAGTTCGGGTTTTCCATTTGCCGCATGCATATGCAGGTGCGAACCCGTGGCCAGGGTGGAACTTTTGTAGTCGGCATATAGGGAGACACGTTCTTAGAGTGCTATTAGGGTCCCCTTTTCTTCGTGGGGCTCGATTAGTCCTGCGCTCAATTGCACGGGGATCTTTGGGCTTGATGCGAAGAAGAGTTGGGTTGTGTTGAGTGCCTCGTTTGGTGGAAGTGCATTTCCTATCTGGCGGGGTATTCTTACGTGTACGGCCAAATTGGTGCATCCCTGCAGGGGTAAATCTTCTCGAGAAGCCGTGTTTTCCGCGGTTATGGTTGACTTGGTGAAAGTACTGGCTAACAAGTACTCAGAACAACTTACACCTAATGATTAACAATTTTACTAGTAATAGGCCTATCGACACAATAACCTGAACCATCACTAATCCAACTGTGTGAGTTATCCTTGGGTTGTTTCCTTAGTAGGGGGTAACATTGGATGGGTTTGTTTGGTGGTTAGCAATAGTTGGTTACGATACGCTATCTTATCTTCTTTCTGTTAGTCGGAAGTTGTAGTATGTCTCTGTAGTTGGTTAGTGCAGCCCGCTGCAGCATCTTTTATATCACCTATTCTTCCGTTGAACCTAAAGCATTTGTACCTGGTGTTGCCGGGTACACTTTGGTGAAGTGAGAGTCTTGCTTGCCAGTACTTGTCTGTACTGACCCCTATGGGGCTGCGTGTTCTGCAGACTACGGTTCCGAGGATCCCCATGGTGGCTACTACGTGGAGTACGACGAGGCTATTGACGAGTAGATAGCGGACCCGGGCAGGATCCGAGACTACGTGGATGGGCTCCGTTTTCCTTTCGTTGCCGGCCTCTTAGGCCTAGTTGGATTTTGTCTGTACTCAGACACTTTGTTTGCTTCCGCTGCTATGTAATGATGATATGTTGGGACATGTGTCCTATGGATGATTGTATTTGCTATTCTCTGCTCTAGTGAGAGCCATTTGCAACTTATTTCCATCTTTTGTGTCTTAGAGATATGTTGTGCTATCATTTCGTTTAACGCCGTTGACGTACCATGTGTGTATGGTATTAAGTACGTCAATGGTAGTATCTTGATCTCTATGGGATAGTTTACATCGACGGTGGATAGTAGAGTTTGGTTATCACACATAAGTGTTGGCCTACTCGTAAGAGGATGCGGGTGCAGGTAAGCCCCGTAATCCAATCATCTACTATCCAGTCCGGCCCGGTGAGTATCCTCTAGAAGTCAGGGTGCGACACATTTTACCTTGATTTTCTATTAACGAAATATATGGTTGCTATAAAAAAAAACTGGCTTACTAGCGTGCGGTTGATGGAAGATTGGGCAGCGGGAAATGCCCCAGGCCAAAATAATTTTCTACTCCTGCTACCCAGGGCCATGGCCCTGGTTTCCCTGGGCCGGGATCCGCCCTTGGTGCAGCGGCAAGACACGTTCACGGACAATTAATTTCAGATACTCCCTCCGTTCCACAATGTAAGCCTTTTTAGCAAGCTAATTTAGCTTGCTAGAAAGGCCTACGTTATGGAATGGAGGTAGTAGATGAGAACAAGACACGGTAATTAAAGAGCTTGTTCTGTTATCTGTGCGATCGTGGAACCCAACGCCCTTCGGGGCCGTATGGGAAAAAAATGGGAACGAGATCCCCATTTTCAATTCTCCTGTTTTTCTAGACCAGGGCCATCCAATCTATCCATGATGCGTGAAAGCAACAGTTGAACAAAGATGAGATCATATGAGAATTACACTTAGCATAGAGAGTGCGAGGACTAGAATTGTTAGGGCATCTCCAGGCGTCCCCCCAGAGCCCCCCCAAGCGGCGTTTTTCGCGCCGTTTCGCACCAGTTGCCCCCCAGGAACCGATTTAGCGCCGCTTTCTGCCTTTTTTTGCGCCGTTTGGCGCCACCGAACCCAGGCCAAACCCAGCACGCTGGGTTCGGCTTGGGGGGCGAAATGCGCGCGTGGGCCACACCTGTCGGCGACGGAGGACGATTTCCCTCCCTTATTTCGGCGCTTCCCTCCACTTTCCCCCCTCATGTACCTCTCCCCCCGCTCTATTCCCGCCATTTCCCCCACCCCCCGAGATCTAGACGCCATGGCTCCCGCGCCGCCGCCACCGCCGTATCCATTCCCGCGGCCACCAAGCCCGCCAAGAAACCGCGCAAGCCGAGAGCGCCGAAGGAGAGGCCGCCCGGCATGTTGAAAAAGGAGTGGATCGCCGAGAGGGCGCGCCTGGAAACGTCCAAATCAAACGCCGGGGGAGGGAGGCGGCGCAGCGCCAGAGGCAGCTGATCGCGCAGCTGCAGGCGGAGGAGCAAGCCGCCGCCGAGGAAGAGGAGCTAGAGGACGAGGAGGAGGATGAGGAGGCCGCGCCGGACGAGCCACCTACGCCGGTCGCAGCCACGGCGCCGCTCGCCAAGCGGAAGAGCCCCTTCGGCCCCATGTTCGCTGGCTGGAAGCAGTCGCCGTCGCCATCGCCACGCATGTCGCCGCACCCACCGCATGCGTGGTTCGTCGAAGGCGACTCCCTGGGAGGTTTCAACCCCAACCTCTCCTTCCCCTACCACCCGCCGATGATGTATGGCGCCTCACCGGGCTACGCAGCTTCCCCGTCCCACCGCCGTGCGGTTCTCGCCGGGCTTCAGCCCCAGGACAGCAACTACATGGAGGAGATCATCGCGGCCGGCTCGATGGCGGCGGCAGCGAGCACGGGCTTCCTGGAGCACAGCGAGGAGTTCTTCACGCAGGGAGGTGGGGACTACGGCGAAGGTGGCTCCGGCACGCAGGCGACGGAGGAGCAGGCCGAAGACGACGAGGTGGAAGAGACGTCGGTAGTGCCAGAGGGGACAGATCCGGCCGGCGAAGGCCGAAAGCGCCGTGGTCCTGGCCGTCCCCGCAAGGAAACTAAGGTGCCCCCGCCCCCCGCCGAGCCTCGCATCAAGTGGCTGAACAGGGAGGACGCCCTCCTCGCCGAGGCGTGGAAAACGATCAGCATGGACCTGATCGTCGGCACGAACCAGCACGTCGACAACTACTGGAAGCGGGTGAAGACTGCGTACGACGAGCGCAGCATGATCGATCCCTACTTCTCCTGCGGCGTCACCGACCGCGGCCAGAAGGCCATGGCGAACCATTGGGCGAACATCCAGGCGTCCTGCAACAAGTGGCACGGCATCCAGGAGGAGATCTCGATGAGGCCGCAGAGCGGCGCCAACCGCGAGATGGAGATCGTCCGGATGCTCGAGGCGTACAAGAACTACGAGGGCTCCGACTTCAAGTTTATTACTGTGTATCTCTATTGAAATAGGTAGTAGAGTACCTAAAAATGATTTTTTTCCAAAATTCATGAGCAAATTACGAGGCACTTGTAGTTCAAATTTGTCCCGTTTCCATCTGAATCGGCAGAAACTTGTTATTTTCAAAAGAGGTGGATGGAAATATTTTCTTAGAAAACAAATTGTTTATTTGGTTATATCACATGTCCTAGGATGTTACAAAAATTAAGCCCCCAAGTTTCGCAACATGTTTGTGGTAGGTCCTTCACAAAAAAACCCATTTATGACTCTCCAAAAATGGAAAATGATTTTTCTATTCAGTTAAAAAAAAACTTCCTTTGTAAACATTGTCCATGCTTGCAAGATGCATGTTATTGTGAAATATGGGCTCATTATAACTAACTATGCCATGTATTTGCCATAACATCTGTCATTTCAACCGAAAACACTAGAATGTTAGGAGGAGATGGCTTTTTTGTGAAAACCTTTTCAACAGAACTGTCGTAATGCAAGTTTATTATTTTTATGGATACTAGGACATATGTAATGACACCACGCGAAGGTCTCGCATTATTTAGGTTTTTTTTTAATTTTCTAGAATTCTCTCATCCCGTTTTAGGAGAAAGTCAAGATGGAGGGCATGACCGTTCGTAGCTAGGGGTTGCATATTCAACAACTAATTGTGGATCTCTATTGAAATAGGTAGTTGAGTAACTAAAAATGATTTTTCCAAAATTCATGAGAAAATTACGAGGCACCTGTAGTTCAAATTTGTCCCGTTTCCAACTAAATCGGTAGAAACTTGTGATTTTCAAAAGAGGTGGATGGAAATCTTTTATTAGAAAACAGATTGCTTATTTGGTTATATCACATGTCCTAGCATGTTAAAAAAATTAAGCCCCCAAGGTTTGCAACATGTTTGTGGTAGGTTGTAACATCCCAAGTATGAAAAATAGCCATTAGAATGTTTGCTATCTGTTATTTTATGTTTTGCATCATGACATCATGTTCATTGCATTTGTTTTGCTTGTTTTCATTTGTTTTCCAACTGTTTTCATTTGTTTTCCTTTGTTTTCTATTTGAATTTCAACTCAAATTTCAAACCTTTTGTTTCATCCTTGTGATGTTACAATTTCCAAAATCATATTTCAAATAAAAACAACCAATTGTTTCCATTAAAGTGTGATTCCAAAAGTTGTTGTTTTGTTTCTATCAAAAATTCATTTAATATCAAACCCTTTTCAAATTCAATTATGATTTTCTTCCAAACAACAACCATGTTGAAATTATGAAAATTGCAAAACAAATCAATCATTTGTTTCCAATTATTCCATAATGATCAACTAGTAAAATGGTGGTTCTTAATCAATCAATTAACTCCAATTTGCATTCAAAAATTCAAATCACATCCACAAACAGCACCAAATTTCAAGTCATGAAAAGTACCAAACAATTCTAATCTTTTAATCCAATTAGCAATAGGGTTCACCCTATTAAAATTGTTGTTTTCAATAATAATCACTTCATAAGCAAATTCTTTCAAATTTGAGTTAAATCACAAATAACAATTTAGATTTGAACTTTTGAAAAAACCAACTTGGCAAGTGATTGTTTTTGACTTAATAAACTCACCCAAAATTTCTCTAATTTTCCTAAACCCACAAAACATACCTTTTCCTTCCTATTTCTAATCAGCAAAAAAAAACATTAGAGCAAAAAAAATAAAAACAACACAGAAGGGAGAGAGGCAGCAGGCCCAACTCTCCCCTCAGCCCAACACCTCCCTCAGCCCGATACCTCTTCAGGTCGTCTTCCACCTCCTGTACGGTCTCCATCTGCCCTGTCCACGTGGTTCAGAGAGTAGCAGGCAACGGTGATCACCACCTACACCTCCCCTATAAACCTAAGCCCTGCCCTAGGGTTTCCCCCTCCATCTCCTTCTCCCTCCTTCCTCTCTCTCCCGCCTCCATCCTTCTTCTCTCTTCCTCCTCTCTCTCTGAACCTCTCTGTTTCTTCCCTGTTAACTGAAACTCAACCGAAATACTCCTCCTCCTCCTCCGGCGATCACCGGCGTTCGGGGCCCCTCCGGCCGCGGCGAGGGCGGGAATGGAAAGCCCCTGCCGCGGGCTCCCTCTCCACCCCCTCGGCTTGGGCGGGGACGCACCAGAGCGCCGCCGCCGTCCGCTCCAAGCCGCGGCCGTCTCCCTGTCCGCCCCGACCTCCTCCTGCCTCGAGCGCACGAGGTGAGCCCTCCCCTTTCCTCCCGCTCGCTCTCCTCCCTCTCTCTCCTTTACCTCGCCAAGCACACGCACCAGGCGCCCACGGCCACCGCGGCGAGCGGACAGAGAACCGCCGGCGGCCATCCCTCTGTCGAGGTTCAGAAGCTCGACTGCAACTGAATAAAATTCAGTTAAGTCCCGCAACCACAGCATATACCCCCTCTTTCCCCGTAGCTATCACAAATCAATCACCACCGCAGTGGTAGAGACCCTCTGCGCGCGCCCAGGAGGGTGAGGGTTCGATCCCCACCCCCTGCGGGATTAAAACCTCATTTTCCCTTTATTTTCCACAGCCCAGCACAACTTGCTATTCACACCCAGGTCCCTGTCAGCTTTCATCTAAGTCCCTATATATTCTTTTTAGGCCCCTGTTTAATTATTTCCAAGTCCCTAATGAAATAAAAATGGCAGATTTGCACCTTAACTTTGAAAAATGCATAAGTAATTCATCCCAACTCCAAATTCAACATTTTAATATGTTTTCTGTACCAAATTGAATGTTCTATCCAAATATAAAATTTGTTTACTGTTTTGAATATTTTAAATTGGTGAAATATTTAAAAACTTGCTTAATCCACTTAAACTTGCAAAAATCATAACTTGTTCATAAAAATTCCAAATTCAACAAACTAAATATGTTTTCCAATCAACTTTTCATGTACTTTCCAAATATTAATTTTGTTTGCTGTTTTGAATAATTTAAATTGCTGAAAACAACTGTTTCTTAATTATTGCATTTAAAATTGCCAAAATAATAACTTGCTCATTTTAAATCCAATTTCAACAAATGCAATATGTTTTCCATGCAAAATTAAACCCTCTTTCCAAATATAAAATTTGTTTCATGTTTTGAATAATTAAAATTGGTTAAATGATTTAAACCTTGTTTAAATCATTTAATATTGTTAAATTCATAACTTGATCAACTTAAATTCTTTTGGGACATATAAAATATGTTTTCAAACCATAAAAGTATAAACTTTTCAAATATGAATCTCACTTAATGTTTTGAACAAATAAAAATTCAAATAAGTTCATGTTTGAATTAAATTCATTTAATTCTTGCTTAAACTTGTTTAATTCATAAATAATTTATTTGAAATCCTTCTCAAACAAGTGAAACATGTATTCCACCTAAAATTGTGTGTTATTATCAAATATGAACTTTGTTATCTATTTGGAACAATTAAAAGTGGTGAAAACAACAAATGCTTGTGTGACACCTTTAAGAAACCAAAATTCCAAAACATAATAAATGAATTTCTAAACTTGGTAAACCTTATTTCCATTTGATTCTATTGTTGTTATTTTGCTGTTTTCCTCATCCATGCATCATGCTAATCCACTTTCACATGTTGGTTAGTTGTAAAACAATTGTTTCAACCATAATTCATGGGCTTTACATATGCAATCCCAAATTGCATGTGGGTCCATTTAATCATGTTGTTATCTTGTCAACTAGTTTATTTCTATGCATCAATTAAATGGTCATGCATCATCCCATGTTTGTGCATTATGCCATGTTATTGATTGTTTGTTCTCTGCGTTGTTTGTTTGCTTCTTCTCGGATACACGACGACGTTGAGACCGACGATACTTACGACACCCCTTCTAAGGAGTTAGCTCAGTACCAGGCTACTGGGTTTGCAGGCAAGTATTTACTCACATGAACCACTGTGTTCCTTTCAACATTGGTACCGATACTTTCCGTTGTCTATTCTGCTAGCCCTAGTAATAGTTGTTTCTGTTACGAACCTATCACATGTATCCTTTAACCCTGATATTGCCTCACCTCCATACCTATAACCCTTGCTTGTTGCCCGTGTCTTACTAGCATGCTTAGGGTTGTTTTGCTCGAGTCTGTTACCCGTTACTTTCTGTTACTATTTCATTATGTTGTGGGGGCTCGATGTTAATCAATCAACCTGCTAATGTTATTGTTAAATAATAATTTGATGATAAGGCACCGGCAGGAGGCCCTGTGTGGTTTTGAGGCCTGCTAGTGTCGACCCTAATAGGAAAAGGGTATTTTCTACTGATCCATGATGAGCGCACTAACCGCATGTGGGAAGCGAGTATGGGCGCCCCCCTCAATTTGATTCGATTCGCATCTCGTCCAAATCCCCTCATTTAGTTTGTGTTTTCCATTTGCCGCATGCATGTTTTTGCGAGCCCAGGCCAGGGTGGAACTTTTGTAGTCGGCATATAGGGGGACACGTTCTTAGAGTGCTATGAGGGTCCCCTTTCTTCGGGGCTCGATTAGACGTGCGCCCAAGGTGCTTTGGGCTTGATGCGAAGAAGAGTTGAGTTGTGTTGAGTACCTCGCTTGGTGGGTTGATCCCCCGTCTGGCGGGTTATTCTTACGTGTACGGCCAAATTGGTGCACCCCTGCAGGGATAAATCTTCTCGAGAAGCCGTGTTTTCCGCGGTTATGGACTACTTGGTGAAAGTACTAGCTAACAAGTACTCAGGACAACTTAAACCTAATGATTAACAACCTTACATCCAATGATTAACAACTTGACTAGTAATAGGCTTATTGACACAATAATCTGAACCATCATTTTTTCAACTGTGTGAGTTATCCTCGGATTGCTTCTTGGGATAAGGGGCGAGATCCAGGATGGGTTTGTTTGGAGGTAGCTATAGTTGGTTACGATACGCGATCTTATCTCCTTTCTGTTAGCCGGAAGTTGTAGTATGTTTTGTAGTTGGTTAGAGCAGCCAGTTGCAGCATCTTTATATCCCCTTCCTTCCATTGAACCCAAAGCATCTGTGCTTGGTGTTTACGAGTTACACTTTGGTGAACCGTGAGTCTTGCTTGCCAGTACGTTTATGTACTGACCCCTTTGGGGCTGTGGTTTCCGTAGACCTACGTTTCCGAGGATCCCTATGGTGGCTACTACGTGGAGTATGACGAGACTGCTGACGAGGAGATAGCGGACCCGGGCAGGATCCGAGACTTCGTGGATGGGCTCCGTCTTTTCGTTTCCGGCCTCTTAGGCCTATTTGGATCTTGTCTGTACTCAGACATTTTGAATGCTTCCGCTGTGATGTAATGATGTATTGTTGGGACACGTGTCCCCTGGATGATTGTATTTGCTATCTCTGCTCTAATGAGAGCTATTTGCAACTTATTTCAATCTTTTGTGTCGTAGAGATCTGTTGTGATATCACTTGTTCAAACGCCGTTGACGTACCATCCGTGTATGGTTTGAAGTACGTCAATGGAAGTATCCAGATTTCTATGGGATAGTTTACGTCGACGCTGAACAGATAGGGGTTGGTTGTCACACATACGTGTGCTGGCCTACTCGTAAGAGGACGCGGGTGCCGGTAAGCCCCGTAATCCAATCTACTACTGTTCAACGGAACGGCGAGTATCCTTTAGAAGTCCGGGTGCGACAAATGGTATCAAAGCCTGTCTGCCTGTAGGATCCCTTTTTACTGGTCGCAGTTGAGTCTAGAAACTATTTTGTAGCTATATAGGAAAAATGAAACGTGAGAGTAGGAATTCTGTTATTTTTCTTCTTTCCCCACCCACCCTCCCTTTTCTGGTAAGGAAGTGCAACGTTGTTTTCCCTTCTCATCTAAACTTTCAAGTTAGGATTTCACGTATTCTGGTTTCTCTAGGATGGTTATATCTACTAGACCATAGGAATGGAGGTGGTTGTGACATGATTTATCATGTTGCCTACTCACGATTGAGAACGGAGGCATGTAAGCCCCGGAAGCAGATCCTCTATTCCTTAAGCAGTAGATATTGATCCTTTAGAAGGCCGGATGGGTTTTCCGTAGTACCTCAGGAGTGTTTTGATCTCGTTTTCTCGATGTTGCTTCGTTATCCTGTTCTTCTCAACATCCTTTTCGTCCGTTGAAATCTTGTTGTTGTTGCTTCCCATTTCAGTTCTTCTACCGGCGTCTAATCAAAACTTCCCAAATATCAAGTCTATCTGGCCAGAAAGGTTGTTGTTGTTTCAAAAACTACCAGGCTATGAGAGCTGGCATTTCTATCACCTGGGGTTGTTTCGAGGAAGCATTCCTGAATCACCACATTCCAGATAGTCTATTCTCCAAATGAATCAAGTTATATTCAGCCAGACACCCGCAATACAAAACCTCTACCTCTACTCAAAAATGTTCCGGTGGTTTGCGAATACCCTGACGTCTTTCCAGAAGAGTTGCCAGGAATGCCTATCGTCTTGAACTTCCAGAAAAACTATCCAAGGTGCATGATGTGTTTCACGTGTAACAGCTCAAGAGGATCTTCCCAAGAAGTATCCGGACCTTTTCTTTTCTCAGTAGGAATCTCGGGGCGCGATTCCTTCAAGGGGGGGCGTTTTGTAGCATCCCAAGTATGAAAAATAGCCATTAGAATGTTTGCTATCTGTTATTTTATGTTTTGCATCATGACATCATGTTCATTGCATTTGTTTTGCTTGTTTTCATTTGTTTTCCAACTGTTTTCATTTGTTTTCCTTTGTTTTCTATTTGAATTTCAACTCAAATTTCAAACCTTTTGTTTCATCCTTGTGATGTTACAATTTCCAAAATCATATTTCAAATAAAAACAACCAATTGTTTCCATTAAAGTGTGATTCCAAAAACTGTTGTTTTGTTTCTATCAAAAATTCATTTAATATCAAACCCTTTTCAAATTCAATTATGATTTTCAACCAAACAACAACCATGTTGAAATTATGAAAATTGCAAAACAAATCAATCATTTGTTTCCAATTATTCCATAATGATCAACTAGTAAAATGGTGGTTCTTAATCAATCAATTAACTCCAATTTGCATTCAAAAATTCAAATCACATTAACAAACATCACCAAATTTCAAGTCATGAAAAGTACCAAACAATTCTAATCTTTTAATCCAATTAGAAATAGGGTTCACCCTATTAAAATTATTGTTTTCAATAATAATCACTTCATAAGCAAATTCTTTCAAATTTGAGTTAAATCACAAATAACAATTTAGATTTGAACTTTTAAAAAAACCAACTTGGCAAGTGATTGTTTTTGACTTAATAAACTCACCCAAAATTTCTCTAATTTTCCTAAACCCCCAAAACATACCTTTTCCTTCCTATTTCTAATTAGCAAAAAAAAACATTAGAGCAAAAAAAATAAAAACAACACAGAAGGGAGAGAGGCAGCAGGCCCAATTCTCCCCTCAGCCCAACACCTCCCTCAGCCCGGTACCTCTTCATGTCGTCTTCCACCTCCTGTACGGTCTCCATCTGCCCTGTCCACATGGTTCAGAGAGTAGCAGGCAACGGTGATCACCACCTACACCTCCCCTATAAACCTAAGCCCTGCCCTAGGGTTTCCCCCTCCATCTCCTTCTCCCTCCTTCCTCTCTCCCCCGCCTCCATCCTTCTTCTCTCTTCCTCCTCTCTCTCTGAACCTATCTGTTTCTTCCCTGTTAACTGAAACTCAACCGAAATACTCCTCCTCATCCTCCGGCGATCACCGGCGTTCGGGGCCCCTCCGGCCGCGACGAGGGCGAGAATGGAAAGCCCCCGTCGCGGGCTCCCTCTCCACCCCCTCGGCTTGGGCGGGGACGCACCGGAGCGCCGCCGCCGTCCGCTCCAAGCCGCGGCCGTCTCCCTGTACGCCCCGACCTCCTCCTGCCTCGAGCGCACGAGGTGAGCCCTCCCTTTCCTCCCGCTCGCTCTCCTCCCTCTCTCTCCTTTACCTCGCCAAGCACACGCACCAGGCGCCCACGGCCACCGCGGCGAGCGGACAGAGAACCGCCGGCGGCCATCCCTCTGTCGAGGTTCAGAAGCTCGACTGCAACTGAATAAAATTCAGTTAAGTCCCGCACCCACAGCATATACCCCCTCGTTCCCCGTAGCTATCACAAATCAATCACCACCGCAGTGGTAGAGACCCTCTGCGCGCGCCTAGGAGGGTGAGGGTTCGATCCCCACCCCCTGCGGGATTAAAACCCCATTTTCCCTTTATTTTCCACAGCCCAGCACAACTTGCTATTCACACCCAGGTCCCTTTCAGCTTTCATCTAAGTCCCTGTATATTCTTTTTAGGCCCCTGTTTAATTATTTCCAAGTCCCTAATGAAATAAAAATGGCAGATTTGCACCTTAACTTGTAAAATGCATAAGTAATTCATCCCAACTCCAAATTCAACATTTTAATATGTTTTCTGTACCAAATTGAATGTTCTATCCAAATATAAAATTTGTTTACTGTTTTGAATATTTTAAATTGGTGAAATATTTAAAAACTTGCTTAATCCACTTAAACTTCCAAAAATCATAACTTGTTCATAAAAATTCCAAATTCAACAAACTAAATATGTTTTCCAATCAACTTTTCATGTACTTTCCAAATATAAATTTTGTTTGCTGTTTTGAATAATTTAAATTGCTGAAAACAACTGTTTCTTAATTATTGCATTTAAAATTGCCAAAATAATAACTTGCTCATTTTAAATCCAATTTCAACAAATGCAATATGTTTTCCATGCAAAATTAAACCCTCTTTCCAAATATAAAATTTGTTTCATGTTTTGAATAACTAAAATTGGTTAAATGATTTAAACCTTGTTGAAATCATTTAATATTGTTAAATTCATAACTTGATCAACTTAAATTCTTTTGGGACATATAAAATATGTTTTCAAACCATAAAAGTATAAACTTTTCAAATATGAATCTCACTTAATGTTTTTAACAAATAAAATTCAAATAAGTTCATGTTTGAATTAAATTCATTTAATTCTTGCTTAAACTTGTTTAATTCATAAATAATTTATTTGAAATCCTTCTCAAACAAGTGAAACATGTATTCCACCTAAAATTGTGTGTTCTTATCAAATATGAACTTTGTTATCTATTTGGAACAATTAAAAGTGGTGAAAACAACAAATTCTTGTGTGACACCTTTAAGAAACCAAAATTCCAAAACATAATAAATGAATTTCTAAACTTGGTAAACCTTATTTCCATTTGATTCTATTGTTGTTATTTTGCTGTTTTCCTCATCCATGCATCATGCTAATCCAGTTTCACATGTTGGTTAGTTGTAAAACAATTGTTTAAACCATAATTCATGGGCTTTACATATGCAATCCCAAATTGCATGTGGGTCCATTTAATCATGTTGTTATCTTGTCAACTAGTTTATTTCTATGCATAAATTAAATGGTCATGCATCATCCCATGTTTGTGCATTATGCCATGTTATTGATTGTTTGTTCTCTGTGTTGTTTGTTTGCTTCTTCTCGGATACACGACGACGTTGAGACCGACGATACTTACGACACCCCTTCTAAGGAGTTAGCTCAGTACCAGGCTACTGGGTTTGCAGGCAAGTATTCACTCACATGAACCACTGTGTTCCTTTAAACATTGGTTACCGATACTTTCCGTTGTCTATTCTGCTAGCCCTAGTAATAGTTGTTTCTGTTACGAACCTATCACATGTATCCTTTAACCCTGATATTGCCTCACCTCCATACCTATAACCCTTGCTTGTTGCCCGTGTCTTACTAGCATGCTTAGGGTTGTTTTGCTCGAGTCTGTTACCCGTTACTTTCTGTTACTATTTCATTATGTTCTGGGGGCTCGATGTTAATCAATCAACCTGCTAATGTTATTGTTAAATAATAATTTGATGATAAGGCACCGGCAGGAGGCCCTGTGTGGTTTTGAGGCCTGCTAGTGTCGACCCTAATAGGAAAAGGGTCTTGTCTACTGATCCATGATGAGCGCACTAACCGCATGTGGGAAGCGAGTATGGGCGCCCCCCTCAATTTGATTCGATTCGCATCTCGTCCAAATCGCCTCATTTAGTTCGTGTTTTCCATTTGCCGCATGCATGTTTTTGCGAGCCCAGGCCAGGGTGGAACTTTTGTAGTCGGCATATAGGGGGACACGTTCTTAGAGTGCTATGAGGGTCCCCTTTCTTCGGGGCTCGATTAGCCGTGCGCCCAAGGTGCTTTGGGCTTGATGCGAAGAAGAGTTGAGTTGTGTTGAGTACCTCGCTTGGTGGGTTGATCCCCCGTCTGGCGGGTTATTCTTACGTGTACGGCCAAATTGGTGCACCCCTGCAGGGATAAATCTTCTCGAGAAGCCGTGTTTTCCGCGGTTATGGACTACTTGGTGAAAGTACTGGCTAACAAGTACTCAGGACAACTTAAACCTAATGATTAACAACCTTACATCCAATGATTAACAACTTGACTAGTAATAGGCTTATTGACACAATAATCTGAACCATCATTTTTTCAACTGTGTGAGTTATCCTCGGATTGCTTCTTGGGATAAGGGGCGAGATCCAGGATGGGTTTGTTTGGAGGTAGCTATAGTTGGTTACGATACACGATCTTATCTCCTTTCTGTTAGCCGGAAGTTGTAGTATGTTCTGTAGTTGGTTAGAGCAGCCAGTTGCAGCATCTTTATATCCCCTTCCTTCCGTTGAACCCAAAGCATCTGTGCTTGGTGTTGACGGGTTACACTTTGGTGAACTGTGAGTCTTGCTTGCCAGTACGTTTATGTACTGACCCCTTTGGGGTTGTGGTTTCCGCAGACCTACGTTTCCGAGGATCCCCATGGTGGCTACTACGTGGAGTATGACGAGACTGCTGACGAGTAGATAGCGGACCCAAGCAGGATCCGAGACTTCGTGGATGGGCTCCGTCTTTTCGTTTCCGGCCTCTTAGGCCTATTTGGATCTTGTCTGTACTCAGACATTTTGAATGCTTCCGCTGTGATGTAATGATGTATTGTTGGGACACGTGTCCCCTGGATGATTGTATTTGCTATCTCCGCTCTAATGAGAGCTATTTGCAACTTATTTCAATCTTTTGTGTCGTAGAGATCTGTTGTGATATCACTTGTTCAAACGCCGTTGATGTACCATGCGTGTATGGTTTGAAGTACGTCAATGGAAGTATCCAGATTTCTATGGGATAGTTTACGTCGACGCTGAACAGATAGGGGTTGGTTGTCACACATACGTGTGTTGGCCTACTCGTAAGAGGACGCGGGTGCCGGTAAGCCCCGTAATCCAATCTACTACTGTTCAACGGAACGGCGAGTATCCTTTAGAAGTCCGGGTGCGACAAATGGTATCAGAGCCTGTCTGCCTGTAGGATCCCTTTTTACTGGTCGCAGTTGAGTCTAGAAACTATTTTGTAGCTATATAGGAAAAATGAAACGTGAGAGTAGGAATTCTGTTCTTTTTCTTCTTTCCCCACCCACCCTCCCTTTTCTGGTAAGGAAGTGCAACGTTGTTTTCCCTTCTCATCTAAACTTTCAAGTTAGGATTTCACGTATTCTGGTTTCTCTAGGATGGTTATATATACTAGACCATAGGAATGGAGGTGGTTGTGACATGATTTATCATGTTGCCTACTCACGATTGAGAACGGAGGCGTGTAAGCCCCGAAAGCAGATCCTCTATTCCTTAAGCAGTAGATATTGATCCTTTAGAAGGCCGGACGGGTTTTCCGTAGTACCTCAGGAGTGTTTTGATCTCGTTTTCTCGATGTTGCTTCGTTATCCTGTTCTTCTCAACATCCTTTTCGTCCGTTGAAATCTTGTTGTTGTTGCTTCCCATTTCAGTTCTTCTACCGGCGTCTAATCAAAACTTCCCAAATATCAAGTCTATCTGGCCAGAAAGGTTGTTGTTGTTTCGAAAACTACCAGGCTATGAGAGCTGGCATTCCTATCACCTGGGGTTGTTTCGAGGAAGCATTCCTGAATCACCACATTCCAGATAGTCTATTCTCCAAATGAATCAAGTTATATTCAGCCAGACACCCGCAATACAAAACCTCTACCTCTACTCAAAAATGTTCCGGTGGTTTGCGAATACCCTGACGTCTTTCCAGAAGAGTTGCCACGCGCCCCTATGCCGCACACCTTTGGTACCGGTTGGTGGCTAAAACCGGGACCAAAGGTGTGTGGCACCAGGCGAACGGTTGCCACACCCTTTGGACCCGGTTTTAGCCACTAACCGGGACTAAAGGTGTGTGGCAAACTGGTATTAGCCTTGCCCAGCGCCCCTCCCCGTTCGAACCGGAACAAGACACCCACTCCTATCGGTTTGTAGTTGATTTGATACTATAGCTAAAATCCTATGGCCCTGTTTCTACTATTGTCTACGATCTCCGTGATAAATTTTTGGTCGAGAATTTGAGGCTACACGACTGGGTCATTTTGAGACTGACAACAATTTAATTAAAGGAAACTCGGCAAAGATTTAAGATTTTCTTTGCGCCAATTTTTCCCTGGGGTGCTATATTTTCCCCCCTATATTAAACTATATTTATAGTAAATATATACTTTTTCTTATTTTCCTTTACTATCGTTTTGCCATCTTTTCCTGCCCTTTGCTCTTCTTGTCAACTATTTTTATTTTGCGGGGAAAAAAAGGTGTAGGGTGGGAATAAAGGGCCTCCGCAGCCTCATTTCAGTTACCATTCTCTCTGGCCAAATCCCTCTTCCGCCTTCCTAGAGGACATGTTTCTGGACATTATGGGAGTTACCAAGATTAAACTTCCAATATGAAGATATTGGGGAATGGTTGTGCAAATCTACTGGTAAATTCAATTTTAATCAAATATCTAAGTACAAAGTAATTGCACAATAAAGGTATAAAAACGGCTATGCAGGGGGCAAAAGTGAGAAGCTACGATTTGCATGGATATTATCACAAAAATGCATTCGTAGCATCAACTATACTAGTAGATGCAATCTTGGCATTAAATGAGGAATTAGAGAGAAGGTTTGGGCGCGAGGGAGAGAAGCAGTACTGCATGCGCTACAATTTCGCTACGCATGCGTTGCATGCAATTAACTCCATGGTGGACCTGCCTTGGTCGTTGGAATTCTTGCCATTAGTACTGCTTCGGTTTCCCTAAAATAAGCCACTATTAAGAAAATTAATATCTTTCCATATCCCACTCGTTTCTTGCCTTGGTCGCAGAGAATAGCCATATACATCCAATAATCTAGAATGGAGGGAGTAAGAAAGGTATTTATGGAGGGTGAGCCTATCTACCGGTCACGTGTAGATGCGGCCAATTGACACACAAAACACGACAAACAACTCGTCTCCACCAATCCCTTCTTTCTCCCCTTGTTCAATCCGCCTCCGGCGAGTTCCTTTCATAGCGACCCGCTCCCATCTAACGATGCAAACGGCGCGGACGTGGGATATCCCGCCTCCCGCCTACCGCTCCCGCCGGGACTAAACGGGATAAGCGGGACTTCAGATAGCAGGATAAGTGGGGCTGGCGGGTCCCATCAAGTTTGCATGCGGAGCTAGACTACAACTAGCTGGCAACAACCCGATTAATTCCTCCATGCAGTCGGACGAGTTGCTTCCAGCCGTAACTGTAGGTTGACGGGTTGAATACGGGATTATTGGGATGGCAACGCTGATTCCGCCGGGACAAAGTGGGATCACACAAACGGGCTAATAGGGATTTGTTGGCGGGATGGGAGGCGGGCTTGGTGGCAGTCCCGTCCCACTTGCATCCAGACTCCCATCACCGACATAAAAGCTAGCCAACATTACACACGGTCGCTCTCCGTACTCAAAGCACCGCCATAACCGGCCCATTGTTCTAGAATATGGATACCCGGTTATTCTCCACCGCAGAGACATTAGCTCTCACCCCTGCATTGCTAAGTTTTTTGCTCGTGTACAACGACGTCATCATGGCCGTCTGCCTGGTCAGCTCTAGATTTCTCTAGCCTTACCATCGTTACACTAGTAGAAAAACTCATCCTGGGCTTTAGTCCCCGTTACATGTTGAACCGGGACCAGAGGGTGCCGGGGCAACGGTTCGCCTCGCCTCGAACCTTTTAGTCCCGGGTCGTAAGACAGCTCGGGGAGAAAAAGTGGTCCGGCAACCTTTTGCCTGGCGCGAGACCTTTTAGTCCCAGGTCGTAATACGGTCCGTTACTAAATGCCCAAAACGTTTGCCTCCCGCGCAATTTGGAAGTTGTTCCATCTGGAGAGGCTTGAAAAATAGAGATATCGCCTGATTACTACAGTAACCGCACCTCACTTCTTCTTCATCTTGCTCTCCTCTTCTTCCCCATTCTCCACCATACATCAATATGACAGCCAGTTTTTTAAAGTGCCCCACCATGCTAGAACTCTCGATGTCGCACTAGTAGAAAAAGGACCTTTCATTCAGGGCCCAAAATGCCATTCATCCCGGTTGCATTAAAATCCGGGACAAACGCCATGCATTGGTCCCGGTTTGTGCGCCTGGTGCAGCAGAATTCGCCTGAGGGCATTGGTCCCGATTCGTTAGCCGGCATTTGTCCCGGTTTGTGGCATGAACAGGGACCAATGCCTCGCCACACGCCACGTGGCACGCACAAGGGCATTGGTCCCGGTTCATGCCACAAACCGGGATGAATGGCCCCCTTTCCCTACATATACTGCCTCCCAGCACCCCTTCCCTCTGTTTTTTTTTGCTTGGAGGAGTGAGAGAGGTGGGTGCTAGTGTGTGTTCTTTTACTATGCACACGAGGTGTTCGACAAAATACCCGAGCCACACATAAGCTCACAGAAAATGGTATCTTCGACCGAGGTTAGCAAACTTATCTTTTTCATATGTAATTGATACATAAAAAAGTTACATTTCTCGATGTACTATGGTCATTTCTCTATTGAAGATTTTATTGTAATGTTTTTTGATAAACTTAATTATACGATGCAGATGGATGCACGGCAACGATGGATGTACGGTGGCCGACGATCTTCCGAGTATATGGCAGGCCTGAATGAATTTGTCACTGTAGCTCAGGCGAACAAAGATAATGGCTTTATGTGTTGCCCATGTGTTGAATGTCGGAACGTCAGGGAGCACTCTTCCTCGAGATTCCTTCACGGCCACCTACTTCGGACATGTTTCATGCCCAGCTATAATTGCTGGACCAAGCATGGAGAAAGAGGGGTTGTGATGAAAGACAATGAAGAAGAAGATGATGATCCTTTGTTCCCTGAATACGGTGATACTGCAATGGAAGACAATGCAGAAAAAGGAGGTGATCAAGAACGGGTATTAGAAGAACCCGATGATGATCTTGGCCGAGTTATTGCTGATGCAAGGGAAGACTGTGAAAGTGAATTGGAGAGGTTGAAGCTAGACAACATGTTACAGGATCATAAAAAGTTGTTGTACCCAAATTGCAAAGATGGTAGCACAAAGCTCGGTAACACACTGGAGTTGCTGAAATGGAAGGCACAAAACGGTGTGACTGACAAGGCATTTGAGAGTTTACTTCAACTAATGAAGCCGAAGCTTCCAAAGGATAACGAATTGCCTGAGAGTATGTATGAAGCAAAGAAACCTCTCTGCCCTCTAGGATTAGATGTGCAGAAGATACATGCATGCATTAATGACTGCATCCTCTACCGCGGTGAGAAGTACGAGAATTTGGATGAATGTCTGTTATGCACTGCACTGCGGTATAAGATCAGACTAGATGACCCTGGTGATGTTGACGGCGAGCCCCCCTCCCCGTAAGAGGGTTCCTGCAAAGGTGATGTGGTGTGATCCTATAATACCACGGTTGAAACGTCTGTTTAGAAACAAAGATCATGCTAGGTTGTTGTGATGGCACAAAGAAGACCGTAAGAAAGACGGAAAGTTGAGACACCCCACCGATGGATCGCAGTGGAGAAAGATCAAGAGAGACTTCCCGGACTTTACAGGAGAGGCAAGAAACTTATGGTTTGGTCTAAGTACAGATGGCTTTAATCTTTTTGGGGAGCAGAGCTCCAGTCATAGCACCTAGCCTGTGACTCTATGTATTTACAACCTTCCTCCTTGGTTGTGCATGAAGCGCAAGTTCATTATGATGCCAGTGCTCATCCAAGGCGCGAGGCAACCTGGCAACGACATTGATGTGTATCCAAGGCCATTTGTGGAAGAACTCTTACAATTGTGGGGCAAACCAGGTGTACGTGTGTGGGATGAGAACGAACAAAAGCCATTTCACCTACGGGCGTTGCTTGTTGTAACCATCAATGATTGGCCTGCTCTTAGTAACATTTTCGGACATAAAAACAAAGGATACAATGCATGCACACACTTTTTAGATAAGAATAACAATGTTTATTTGGATAAATGTAAGAAGGTGGTATACCTGGGGCATCATAGATTTCTTCCGATCAAGCATCCCATAAGAATGAAAGGAGGGAAGCATTTCAGAGGTGAGGCAGATACCCGGAAGAAGCCCGACCTCCGTAGTGGTAATGATGTATTCGATATGGTGAAGTACCTTAAAGTAATATTTGGGAATGGTGATGGCAGCCAACCTGTTCCGAACGGCCCTGATAAGCGCGCACCCATGTGGAAGAAGAAATCTATATTTTGGGAGCTACCCTGTTGGAAAGTTCTAGAGGTACGCTCTTCAATCGACGTGATGCACGTGACAAAGAATCTCTGCGTCAAGCTGCTTTGCTTCCTGGGCGTGTATGGGAAGTCAAAAGATACGCCAGAAGCACGGGAGGACCAACAACGTATGGAAGACCCAAGCAACAAGCACACGGATAAAGGGCGCCATTACTTAAGCAGCTACACTCTTACCAATGCAGAGAAGGGAATATTTTTTGAAGTCCTTTAAAGTATCAAGGTGCTGTCTGGCTTCTCGTCGAATATAGCGGGGATAATAAACATGGCAGAGGAAAAATTCTAAAACCTGAAGTCTCATGACTGCCACGTGATTATGACGCAGTTGCTTCCGATTACATTGAGGGGGCTTCTACCGGAAAATGTTTGAGTACCCATTGTGAAGCTATGTGCATTCCTCAACGCAATATCTCAGAAGGTAATCGATCCATAAATTATGGCAAGATTACAGAGTGGTGTGATCCAGTGCCTTGTTAGTTTTGAGTTGGTGTTCCCACCATCCTTCTTCAACATTATGACTCATCTCCTGGTTCACCTATGTGAAGAGATTCATATTCTCTCTCCGGTATTTCTACACAATATGTTCTCTTTTGAGAGGTTCATGGGAGTTTTAAAGAAATATGTTCATAACCGTGCTACCAGAACGAAGCATCTCGAAGGGACATGGAACAGAGGAGGTCATTGGGTTCTATGTTGCTTTATTCCTGACCTTAAGACAATTGGTGTTCCTGAATCGCGGCATGAGGGGAGACTGAGGGGAAAAGGAACGCTGGGAAAGAAAACAATGATACCCAGGGACGGGTATTCTTTCACTAAAGCACACTACACAGTTCTACAAAATTCCAGCTTCGTGGCTCCATATCTCGAGGAACACAAGAATATAGTACGCTCCACAAACCCGGGGAAGGATGGCTCATGGATTAAACGCAAACACATTGAGACTTTCAGAAGTTGGTTGCAAACACATATTATAAATGACACCAGTGTTGAAGATCAGTTGTACATGTTGGCCGGGTCACCATCTTCGACTATTGGGAGTTTTCAAGGGTACGAGATAAATGGGTCAACCTGAATGGAGAAGGGGTAAACGTAGACCCGCTTTACGGAATGACAATAGTGGATCTCAACAATATTGGTTACAATGCGGAACCATTCGTCGTAGCCAATGATGTCGCTCAGGTCTTCTATGTGAAGGACATGTCCTACAGACCAAAAAAAGCAAACAAATACATCATACGATGTGCCGAAGCGTCACATAGTTCTTTCAGGGAAAAGAAACATAGTAGGAATCTAGGACAAGACAGACATGTCAGAAGATTATAATAAGTATGTTGAAATTTCACCCTTCACAATGAAAGCTGACCCAACCATCCCGTTAAATAATGAATATGCTCCATGGTTACGGCCGAAGCGATCATAAGCAAGGGACATAGGGTTCATGGACCATCTCTACACGAAGAAAATTCAGAAGACTAGATAGGGATGTTGTTGGTGATGTGTAATAATAAACTTGGAATACATGGCTTAGTTCTGTATCATTACATATGTCATTACATATGTCCTAGTATCCACCAAAAATAACAAAGTTGGAATACGACGGTTCTGTTGAAAAAGTGTTCACAAAAACTTGCTATCTCCTCCTAACATTCTAGGGTTTTGGTTGAAACGACGGGTGTTATGGCCAAACACATGGCATAGTTTGTTATAATGAGCCCATATTGCACACAAACATGCATCTTGGAAGCACGGACAATGTTGACGAAGGAAGTTTTTTTACCTGAATAAAAAGCATTTTTCATTTTTGGAGTGTCAAAAATGGGTTTTTTTGAAGGACCTACCACAGACATGTTGCAAAACTTGAGGTTTTAATTTTTTGAACATGCTAGGACATGTGACATGCACAAATAAACAATTTGTTGTCTAAGAAAAAATTTCCATGCACCTCTTTTGAAAATCACAAGTTTCTGCAAATTCAGTTGGAAACGGGACAAATTTGAACTACAGGTGCCTCGTAATTTGCTCCTGAATTTTGGCAAAAATCATTTTTAGGTACTCAACTACCTATTTAAATATAGATCCACATTGAGTTGCTGAATATACAACCCCTAGGTACGAACGGTCATACCCTCCGTCTTGACTTTCTAGTAAAACGGGCTGAGAAAATACCAGAAAATTAAAAAAACCTAAATAACGCGAGACCTTCGCGTGGTGTCATTACATATGTCCTAGTATCCACCAAAAATAATAAACTTGGAATATGAAGGTTCTGTTGAAAAAGTGTTCACAAAAACTTGCTATCTCCTTCTAACATTCTAGGATTTCGGTTGAAATGCCGGGTGTTATGGCCAAACACATGGCATAGTTTGTTATAATGAGACCATATTGCATAAAAACATGCATATTGGAAGCACAGACAATGTTGACAAAGAAAGTTTTTTTTACCTGAATAAAGAAACCATTTTCCATTTTTAGAGTGTAAGAAATGGGTTTATTTGTGAAGGACCTACCACAGACATGTTGCAAAACTGTGGGGATCAATTTTTTGAACATGCTAGGACATGTGATATGCACAAATAAACAATTTGTTGTCTAAGAAAATATTACCATGCACCTCTTTTGAAAATCACAAGTTTCCGCCGATTTAGTTGGAAACGGGACACATTTGAACTATAGGTGCCTCGTAATTTGCTCCTGAATTTGGGAAAATATCATTTTTAGGTACTCAACTACCTATTCCAATAGAGATACACAGTGAGTTGATGAATATGCAACCCCTAGGTCCGAATGGTCATGCCTTCCGTCTTGACTTTCTCGTAAAACAGGCTGAGAAAATTGAAAAACTTCAAAAAAACCCTAAATAACGCGAGACCTTCGCGTGGTGTCATTACATATGTCCTAGTATCCACCAAAAACAATAAACTTGGAATACGACTGTTCTGTTGAAAAAGTGTTCACAAAAACTTTCTATCTCCTCCTAACATTCTAGGGTTTCGGTTGAAACGACGGGTGTTAGGGCAAAACACATGGCATAGTTTGTTATAATGAGCCCATATTGCACACAAACATGCATCTTGGATTGATAGAAAAGGCAGTACATAATGGAAAGAGTGGATCTAAACCTAAATGGAGAGCATAGATCTATATAAGCAAGGTAGTACATAATGGCAAGACTGGATCTGATCTCCTAGTCATATTCCTGCCTAGGCCTATAGTACTCCGACTCGTAGTCGTCGTAGTCGCGGCCGTCGTCGTCACTATCGTCGGACGGTGCTCTGGACTCCCTCGGAGGTCATGACGCCGGGACTGGGCGTGAGGGTAGCACAGGAGGGGGTTATTGCCGGCCCTGATGTAGTTCATGACGCTCTGAAGAGTCCGTCCGCGGCCCCACCACAGCTGACGACCGGCCTTGTTGAAGTTCGAAGGGGGGGGGGCATTCTCCTCGTACCTGGCAAGCGCACTCTGACGTCGATTAATGAAGAAGGCGTCCCAAGTAGGGCGGTAGTCGGGATTCCAACTGGGATTCCTCCGCTGCTCCGGCGTGAGTTCATGGTAGTAGTGGTTCGTGATGGCCGCCCAACGCGCCACACCTCGAGGAAGAGGAGGGACCTGCACTCCTCCGGCGCTCAGCATCCAACCAGCGGGAACGTTGTAGCCGGGCGGGGAAGAGTAGTTCGAGGCAGAAAGTGCCTCCTCCTGGAGGAAGGTTAGAGTGGGTACGGTAGAAGCCATGAGAGAGTGGTGATTTTATATGTGTTTATGCCAATGGTGGCAATGCATACATATATATAGTGAGAAGAAACAGACCGTTTAGTCCCGGCCTGTTTTACCAACCGGGACGAAATTGTTCGGGTTTCGTTGGGAAACAGATCATCCCTTTAGTCCCGGCATGTTTTACAAACCGGAACTAAATGGTTACGATTTTGTTGGGACCAATCATAAAGAATCACATGGATCGTGTATTTCTTTCAAGTGCTTGTGAGTTGTTGGATCAGGGTTGTGTTTCTTTCGAGCTATTGTGAGCCGTTCGATCAGGGGTTCGGTGTGTTTCTTTCGAGCGGTTGTGAGCCGTTGGATCATGGGTGTTTCTTAACCGTTGGATCGAAACCGTAGCACAACACTTCGTGAGCCAGAGGACCTTATATATAGCCTACCTTCATACATGAGTCAGTTCATGGACCAAATACAAATCATCCGGATTCGCCAGCATACGTCCTACCGTGCATTTGGTATGCATATATGCACTCAATAGCCACGGTGGGGCTGTATGCTAGCGATGCCGATTGTTGTGTTCTACATCCCCCCTTTAAGATTTGACAAAAGGTTTTATAAATCATTAAGTTCATCAACCGAATACAAATCATCCAGATTCGCCATCATACGTCTGATCGTTCTTTATATATGCATATATGCACTCAAAAGCCACAGTCAGGGAGTCTGAAGGCGATACCGATTGTTTTGTTCTACATCCCCCTTCAAGGTTTGAAAAAAGGTTTGATACCACATATATATCTGTCTGCTTTGTATGCGACGAAACTATATATATGCATGGATCAACTGGTGAGATGTGCACTTATTATAAATTTAATGTACCTTGTTCTGTATTTGAAATTTGTGGAGCTATTATTTGAAACATAAAGGATATAATGGAAAACAAAATAAAACAATAGAAAACATAAAGGAAACAATGGAAAACATAAAGGAAAACAATAGAAAACATATAGTAAGACAATAGAAAACATAAAGGAAAACTTTAGAAAACATAAAGGAAACAATAGAAAACAAAATAAAACAAGAGAACACAAAAAGGAAACAAGAGAAAACAATAGAAAACATAAAGGAAAACAATAGAAAACATAAAGGAAACAATACAAAACAAAATAAAACAAGAAAAGAAAAAAAAAGGTAACTAGAGAAAACAAAATAAAACAATAGAAAAAATAAAGGAAAACAATAGAAAACATAAAGGAAAACAATAAAAACATAAAGGAAATAATAGAAAACAAAATAAAACAAGAGAAAATAAAAAGGAAACAAGAGAAAACAAAATAAACAATAGAAAACATAAAGGAAAACAATAGGAACCATAAAGGAAACAAGAGAAAACAAAAAGGAAATAATGGATAACAAAATAGGTAAGTCGCCCAAATGAGTTTTAAAAAAGAAAATATGAAAACCACCTTATCAGACACCCAGTTGAGTTTTAAAACATCATAAGTAAGTTGAATTTATCTTTCTGACAATTTTTATTTATAACTTGCAATTTTCAGAATTTAGTGAATTATTTGATATTTTCTCCATTTGTTAAATTAATTAATTCAAAATGCAAATAATTCAAAATTTTAAACTTCACCAAATATGTTGCAAGTTAATATATTCGGATAGTTTATAATTTTCGGATTGTTATTTAATGTTTTATAGGAGTTTTGGGAAAAATAAAATGTAGGAACAAATTTCCAACTTAAAGTTTTTTTTTAATTAGGGCATTAGTCCCGGTTTTCGCAAACAACCGGGACGGATGCCCACCAACGCGTGCAATCCACGTGGCCCCATCCGCCCGCTGTGAAAAAAGAAGGGTGGAGCATCCATCCCGGTTGGTAGCAACAACCGGGACGGATGACCATTTCATCCCGGTTGTTGCTACCAACCAGGACGGGTGCCCCGTCCTATATAAGGCGTGCCTTCTTCCTTCCCAAACTTAATCTCGTGCAGAAGGAAAATAAGGACGACGCCGCCAGGCTGCTGCTCTGTCGCCCGCGCCCGCGCCGTCGTCGTCCTCGCCGTGGAGGAGCGCCCGTGGAGGAGCGTCGTCGCTATCTCCTATGCACGCGTATGGAGGAGCGGCACTGGTGGAGCGGGCCCGCTCCGGCGCCTGCGCGTGCCCGTGCACGCTGTCGCCAGTTTCCTCCTACGCGTCGCTTTCTTTCGCGGCGCCACTCCCCTCCTGCGCACGCCGGAGCTCGTGGAGGTGGCCACTGCCTCCATTGCCCCTCTTTTTCTCCTCTGTAAGAGAAACAGAGAGGGCATTTTTTTTCTTTTTTTTTCTTTTTTACTTACTGTTTTTGTTTTTACCTTTTTACTACTGTTAGAAATGTTAGAATCATTAGTTAGGACATATTAGAAATGTTAGAAATACTAGAATTTTTAGAATTGTTAGAAATACTATAAATGTTAGATATATTAGTTAGAAATATTACTTATAAACATTAGTGTTAGAAAATTTTGACTTAGGAATTTTAGTGTTAGAAAATTAGACCGGGAAACATCAGAAATTTTTGTGTTAGAAACAATAGATTTTTTTGTGTTAGAATTTTAGTGTTAGAAACATTAGAAAATTTTGACTTAGTGTTAGAAATATTAGTGTATAAAATTCATTAGTGTAGAAATTTTTAATTAGAAATTTTTGACTTAGGGGTTTTACTTAAGAATTTTTAGAAATTTTTGACTTAGGAATTTTACTTAAGAATTTTTAGAAATTTTTGACTTAGGGATTTCACTTAAGAATTTTTAGAAATTTGACTTAGGAATTTGACTTAGCGTATTTGACTTAGGTATTTAACTTAATATTTTTTTAGTAATTTGACTTAGTGTAGAATCAATTTTTACTTATTGTAGAACTTTTGGTAATTTTTAGTGTATTTCACTTAGGGAATTTTAGTACCACTACTTAATTTTTTAGTTATTTAACTGAGTGTAATTTGACTTAGTGTAAAATATTAGAATTTTCAGTAATTTGTCTAAGTGTAAAAAAAACAAGAAATTTTAGAAATTTGAATTAGTGTATTTGACTTAGGGAATTTCACTTCAGAATTATTTTTTTGTATTATTTTGACTTAGTGTGGAATCAAATTATACGTAGCGTAAACCTTTTGGTAAATTTTTATGTTTTTTACTTAGGGAATTTTAGTACCACAACTTTATTTTTTAGTAATTTAACTTAGTGTAATTTGACTCTGTGGGGACCCCAAACTAGATGTCCGAGACCGCCAATATGCATACACTCATGATCCCAGATTGACAGTCATGAGCAACATATTTAGAGATGGTACAACAGAGTTCACATCCATTACACGAATAACATAGTCTTACGCAAATGGTCTATCGACCAAGTCTGAGACAACTGCCGCGCAGGACAGTGGCAAACACATAACATAACTGCTTTATTCTAGCGGAAGCAAACACAACGAGTAGAACCCATGTCAATGCCTTAACACCACAGGCTGTTGACCGGTAGACGTGCCTAGTACGCGGGGTCATCAAAGTACTCCTCCTCAGAGGTATCCTCCTGAGACGGCTCCTCGAAATCTGACCAAGACAATAGCCAGGGACGAAACCAAACCTGAGTATGTTTGAATGTACTCCTGCAAGTCACCCTAAATGAAAGCCCAAAAATGCAAGTGGTGGTAGGAAGGCTATTTAGTTAAGGGCTATACTACCCATGGTTAGTATAAGACTCATCATGGTTGAACAAATTTTGTTTCTCTTGAAACACCTTCTTGGAAAAACATCATTTCCCAGACCAACATTTCTCCGGTACCTCAAAGGTACGATCATTCCCTTTCATGTACCTCCCAGGCACGACCACTTAAACAAGTTTCAGCTTTTTGAAAACATTGACACAATGCTAGCTACATGGCCATTCAACTGTCCATATCCGAGGACGCGGCTATTCTGAATAGTTTTACTCTGCAGAGGTGTACACGTTCCACAAGATCCAGTACATCCGCCGTGAACAACCACGGACTGTCCGAGACAGTATGCAAACATCGGATAACTGGTCGTAACCATCCACTATGTCGGCGCTAGTAAATGACTACCTCTTCAACTGGGTTTGATCTCCCCGGCACCGAGCGAGTCAGCCGTATCGATCCGGTTTCCCATGACAACACACCGCCATGGCAGGAGACCCAATTGCTGCAACCGGTAGTGAAATTAATCCCACACTGTGAATGTCCCGTTTCTCCCTCCTGGCGACAATTCGGTTTGGGGGACTCTAACCCCTATAGCACTTTGAGGTAGACACGGACTAACACCGACAAGCAATTAGCTAAACCCCGTACCCATATTGAGGTAATGTGGCAGTACAGTTTGGTTGTCCGACGAAGACTAGGTTATGTGTCATTTTTTGGAAAAAAAATTGAAAACACTTCCTCCTTCACAAACCTCCCTCGGGCAAGGCCCCACCTTCCGTCGGGTTTTTCCAAAGTCAAGAATTTTCCAAAACAACAAGTTAAGGTGTCCACAAGGGGACTTAATTTACTTAAGTGATGGCTCCAAGATTTCCTAAGGGCTTGGTCAATGTTCGGGAAATCGGTAATCGTTAACTGCTCGGTCTGCTTGAATTTAGAGATTAATCGTAAATCAGCCTACTAACTGATTTTATCGGTCGTCTATTAATCGGAAGTTTTTTTTTGCCATCGCAAGTTCAGACACTAAAATATGATATATTATATATGTACTATGGTCAATAAATAAAACTTACAAAAGAGTACAACATCATTTGTTGACAATCGACAGAAGTATTACGTTGGATGCTTGATGTTTGCAAAATTGGCAGCAACTATGAACCAATAATCCAAGTTTGCAAAAACAAAATGGCAGTAGCAAAGTAGCCGCATCATGTTTCATCATTACGAAATTGAAATAGGCAGGTAGCAGCTCTCTACTTTGTAGACTGTACTAGTAGCTGTCTAGTTAAGTGTTCAGGACATGAGTATATGGCCAGAGAATAGTAGTATATGGATCATACCGTGGTCCTTGGATAATTAAAAATGGAACAGTGGAGGCAATGTCCTGGCGCCGAGCGGAAGAGCAGGTCCTAGCGGCGGAGATCAGCACGACCGAACGTGTGAAAGGAAGAGTTGTCAGAGTTGCGCCTCATGCTCCTCGACGCACGGGGATTGGAGAGAGCACAGGCCGCCCGGAGTGCTTCTCCTGGGGATGTCGAATAGAAGAGCAAGGGACAGCGAGCGAGCTCTCGTTCTGCTAGAAGCGAAGGGCTGCCGGAGTTGGGCCTCGTGCTCCTCGACGTGCGGGGATTGGCGCGAGCACAGACCACCCGGACTGCTTCTCCTGGAGATGTCGAAGAGAAAGAGCAAGGGCCGGCGAGCGAGCTCTCGTGCCGGTAGAGTGCTAGTTCGTCTCACCTGAGGTGACGATGGGGGCGGCGGCGTTTTCAATCTGCTGCGGCGCTGCAGTGTTTGGCGCGCGCTACCCTAGTCGAGCCAGACGATGGACCATGCGAGGCGAGCGGTTGGGGCCAGGGCGAACGTACTTGGGCGGGCGGGCCGTACCACTTTTCTATTTTTTTTACGAATTGGGACGCACTGATTAATCGGGCAGATCCCATTTAATCGCTTGTCAGATGGATTAAACGGACCAAATGTGTAATGCAACCGATTTGAGCTATTCGACAAGGTCATGCACCGAGTAGCGATTAAACGGACGATTAATCGATTAATCGGCCAAAATTTTGAACAATGGGCTTGGTAACACCAAGATTATGGAGTGGCTACGACAATTCATAAGAGCAACAAAGAAATGCCTTTCTTTTAAAGAAGTAGTTTGAAAATACCTTAAGTAAAACTTCGGAAGTAAAACATGCATGGTAAGTAAAACACAAGCAAGCATTTAGGATGGCTTTCCTTGGCCCTGGTCTTGATCACACTCTTGAAATAAACAAGAGTTACAGAAAACCTCTTCAGGAGCAATAGTCTCTGCGTTATCTAACGTCATAAAAAGTAAAAAGAAAAACACTCAATCAGAACAAGACAAAGACAAGCACAAGCTAATACAGCACACATACAGCAAGCATTCATCTAAAAAGAATCACCCAAAATAACATTGCTACCCAATGCTAAAACAATCAAACAATCATCAGAAACATGCATAACATGGCATAGTCTTCTACAAGGCAAGCATCAAGCTTATGGCATGAGTCCAGTGGGTGTACCACTATCATACAAGGCCATAAAGAGTGATGTGACTCTCTGGTCATTCACCAAAATGAGTATACAGCATGGAAAATAAATTAGGAAACAAATAACAAGCACGAGGGGGGTAAAACATGCATTTCTATGAACATGCAAGACATAATCTAGTTGTAAAAGGTAACTAAGCATGCAACCAGAAGCTAAACAAGTATATAACAGAGTCTTATCATAACATGCAAGGCATGAAAACAATCTTGGCATAAAGGTACATATGGCAAACAACTCTAGTAATCGAGGAAAATAGAAAACAAGCATAGATATTGACATGCATGACAAACCATGGCACTTTCATGAACAAGATTCATCCTAACATGGTAGATCCATAATATAATAATAACATGGCCGCGAAAACAACTCCTATACATGCTAGTAAGATCACACAAGGAATTCATACATATAGCAAAATAAATAAACATGAGATTTACACATGGCAGAATACTATTAAAACTTGTAATGCATGCCAAAATTATTCGACAGCTCAAAACATCACACAAATCTAGTATATAGTAGAACTAATCATACAGAAGCGCATCCAAAAGGATTCATCTCAAAAAGTATTTTAGAAAAATTCATAAAAATCATTTAGTGGCTCTCTCGTTGTTTACCATTTTGCATGTCATTTAAAATAGGAAACTCAAGTGCATGTGAGGCCAACTTCTCTAGTTAGGATTCATCAGGAACTATCCAGAGCGCTCAACCTCACTTCCATTGGATTCCTAAATCAAAAGTTATAGCATGTTTAGGTTTTCAGATAGGCTGGTTTGTGGAATTTTTCATAGACAAACCAGGGATGCAAATGTAGATCTGCCACTTGCATGTGGTTGGAAAAAAATGCAGGTACCTTGGATAAAATTAGGGTGGCCAGATTTGGTGTATAGGTATTTTACTAAGGATTAAAGCGGTGAGACAGTTTTCTGGAAAAACAAAAATGAATCAAAACTGCCAGCGCAGGCTCAGCGGGCCGCTGGCCTTTACACGTTTGAGCACGTGGCGTTGGGCCGGCCCAGTTCATCCATGCGCGCGAATGAACCGGTATGCGGCCGTAGGATTCAGATCTAACGGCCAGCACACATCCCCGCTCGATTCAACGGGGGCCGTTGATCCAAACATGGACGGCGCCCCTCGTTTCTTCCTCCTCGCGCCCAGATCAGCACAACGGCGAGCTCAGGAAACCCCGTACGGGCATAGGCTCACCTAGGGCTCGATGGGAGTCGACGTTCGGGGAAGAGGCGATGCAGCGAGGACGTCGCAGACGATCAGTGGCAGCAGCAGGGTCCAGGTTCCTCTGTAGCGCCCGTACGCACCGAGATGTCCCCGGCAGCGTCAAGCACGGCGGCGGCGAATCTGCATGCCAACGAGAAAGATAGGGTGTTAGGCATGTAGGCCTTGGGTGGGGGAATCAACTGAATCGAGAATGGAGATGGGAGAGGGAGAGACGAAGGCAGGGCTTCGGTTTTCCTTCCGCGGACAGAGCGGCGAGAGTTCGTCCCTCTGGCTCTCACGGGGAGAGCATCAGAGAAAGATACGGGGTGGAGTGGATGCGGTGAGTGTGGGGAGGTGAGTGGAGAAGCAACAGAGTGGAGGGGCTCGTATACCAAAGATCACGGATGGGGTGGTGCTCGGGCGTTCGCCACGGCTGCAATGGCGATGCCAGCTCGCGCTCGCCCTCAGGCAATGCACAGCACGTGGACACGCATGCGCGAGCTTGGTGGCATCGATGCCGTGCTTGCTCTGGCCCTAGGCCGCGGAAGAAGGGAGCCAGGGCACGGGTGGCCACTGTGCTCTGCTGATAGAGCGGCCCGGCGGGCACAATCCTTGACCCGGAGCCATCCTCTCCTTCTGTCGCGCCAAAAACCAAACCATGGGCTGGTTTCGAGAGAGAGACAAGTAAGGTGAGGTGGTTTTGCAACAGGGCATGGCACCACGATGATGAAGCAACAAAAATTTTGGGCAAGATCAAATCGGGTGCAAAACTGACAGCACTCGAGTGCAGTTTCAGAAAATTCAGTTAAGATTTTCAGGAATTTTCTGAGTCTGAAAATAGACAGAAGATAGAGAAAGTGAGTGCTGTTTTGGAACAGGAAACAATTTTCAAATGGAAAGATGGAAGTATGGATTTGAACAGCACATCACCTAGTTTCAGAAACATATTTTTCTATTATTTTAGAAAATGTAAAAGTGGATGAAAACAAGGCTGAAACAGGGGTGGTTTGTTGTTTCTTTGTTTTTCCCATTTCTTGTTTTTCAACTAGGCAGAAAAACAAGCATGCAAACATGCTTTCCACTGGCTCCAAAGCATTTCTTTGCACATGTTGAGCCAGTCCATAACATTATCATGGATGACAACCAAAGAAATAGCAAAAAATAATTAGGGTTCATGGATAGAAATGGTGCCCAAAAGTGCATGTGATAGCTAAAAATAGAAAAGGAAAAATCATGTTTTTCCTTAGGAATTTCAAACACAAATCTTGTTTTGTTTCTTGGGTGACAAATACCAAGTTCAACAAGATTGAAAAGTGACAAGAACAATAGGATAACCTTCCACTCTTTATTTCTCAAAGGAGACACCATGTTTACATAAGGAGTTTACAAGTTTCAGAAAAACAACAGGATCAACTAAAAGCTTTTGTTGGTCCCTAATTTTATATTTTTCTCCTTACAACCTTGTCTCCAAAAAGAGGATGTGACAGACTTAGTGTAAAATATTAGAATTTTCACTAATTTGTCTAAGTGTAAAAAAATAAGAATTTTTAGAAATTTGACTTAGTTTATTTGACTTAAGAAAAAAAAATTGGTAGTATTTTGGCTTAGTGTGGAATCAAATTATACTCAGTGTAAAACTTTTAGTAATTATTTGACTTAGGGAATTTTTTGTAGAATCAAATTTTGACTTAGGGAATTGTACTTAGTGTAGCATCAAATTTTGACTTAGGGATTTTTGAGTATTTGCAGAAAAGTGTGGAGCCAAGAGACGAAGATGCGCAAAACTTGCTCGCGGGTTTAATCCGCGGGCCCGAGGGAGAGACCGATGTGAGCTAGTGGATGAGAAACTCCGGTGAGTGAGATCCGGAGCTCACCCAAAGAGACGTCTCTGCTGATAGAGAAGCCGACGGCTCCGGTGAGGGAGAAGCCGACGGCTCTGATGACGAAGAAGTCGACGGCTCCGGTGAGGGAGAAGCCGACGGCTCCGGTAGAGCCGTACAAATTACAAACACCGGCTCTGAGGTGCATATAGATATGTTAATTAATGAATCATTCATTGTCTATATACATCTATTAACACTATTCATTTTTTTAGCCATCCGGTTCAACCATATCAACCGGAAAAAAGACTAAACGTGGCGCAACAAAGAAGTTGAAAGATACAGAAAGATATAGGATCGAAACGAGTGCAGCAGACGGCGCACCCGAGCTTCCCGCTGATGTTGCCCAAAATTTTGTAAAGCAATGCGAAGTGCTAGTTAGGGATCACATCCCGATCATTGTTCAAGAGTGGAATGAGCCAAAAGATCCTATGCGACAAGGAATTTCATTTGTTAACAATTTAGCCAAAGATAATCTTTTAAAAAGATCATGTGTAATTTCACCTTACCGATGCTGCAGGTGGACGAGAATGAGGCGGATGAGAATGAGGAGGTAGTGAAGGGGTCGTTGCATAGAAAACAAAAAATTTCCTACGCGAGAGACACCCAAAAGGCCAAGATCTAATCTAGGAGATGAAAGCAACGAGCATAGAGAGTCTTAAGAAGGACATACCCTCGAAGACACAAAGCGTTACGAGATCAAATCTCGTTGTTGGCGTAGTCGTACTCACAAGGATCCCGAGAGCGAGAAGATGTGCACCGCAATCCGGCGGTGCCTCCGTGATCAGTCACACGTACGGTTGATGACGACCTCCGTTCCCTCGATCCAGCGGGTAGGCGGAAGTAGATGAGCCCTCGGAACTCCAGCAGCACGACGACGTGGTGGTGGTGAAGAATCCCACAGTAAGGGCTTCTCTAAGCCGGAGACCATGGAATTGAGCAGCGGGTGAAGTGGAAGGGAGGTGGGACAACTGTGTGTGGAGAAGAGGAGCTCTCACTCTCCTTTTATACGGGAGAGAAAGGCAGCCCAAGAGGGTGTGCGGCCAGCCATGGTGGTGCCCCCACCTCTTCCCTCTTCATGTGAAAACCCACTCATGCTCCCATTATTTCGCACTTGGAAAATACAAAGGTTTTCCTTTAATAAATAAATAAAACATTTTTATTTCTTTATTTATATTTGTTAATTCCATTAACAAACATTTGCATATAGCACCTCGACTAGTTTGTTAATTATATTAACAACCATTCGACGAAAAACCCCTTGAACTATTTCAATTTTCCCCGAAACAATTTCGGTGCTGCCCAAAATATTCTTCGATATTCCGTATCCTCTCAAACGCGGCATCGAACCTGAAGTGTGTCACCCTACAGTTCACGAATAAGATAGACATGATCGAGACACCTCTCCTATCAATAATCTACAGCGGGATCTGGAGATCCTTGATGACTACTATATATTCAACAATGACTCTCGTGATCGTGTGAACCATCAACGTCGTGAACTATTCCCTTCGTCACACGATATTTTACTTGTCCGAGCTTCGATCATTGGTATCAACCATACCTTGTTCCATCTCGTTACCGACAAGTACTCTTTTCTCGTTCCCATGATATAATATCCTTGTGATCATATCACGTGATTGCAAGCTGTGTCGATGTGATATTACCGAGAGGGCCCAGGGTATATCTCTCCGTCATTTTGGATGGACAAATTCCACTCTTGATCTATGATCCTCAACTAATACTTTTCTAATACCTAACGGCACCTTTATAGTCACCCTGTTACGGTGTGACATTTGATGACATCAAAGCACCCTTCCGGTATCAGTGATTGACTTAATCTCATGGTCTAAGGAATAAGTTACTTCGTATGTTTGATACAACAATGTAAAGTTAATGATTTGATCGCATTGCTATATTCACTTTGGGTATATGTTCATCACATCATTCTTCTAATGACATGACCCCGGTATTAACAACATCCAATGTTCATGATCAGGAAACCTTGATCATCTATTAATCAAAGAGCTAGTTAAAAGAGAGGCTTTACTAGGAACCATTGTTTGTTTATTAAACACACATGTATCAACGTTTTCGGTTAATACAATTCTAGCATGAGAAATAAACATTCATCATAAACAAGGAATAAGATAATAACCATTTTATTATTGCCTCTCGGGCATATTCCTTTCAGTCTCCCACTTGCACTAGAGTCAATAATCTAGTCTGTAAGCACTTAAGACATATGGTGTTCCATTGTTATTACCATGCTTCGCATGTGGTAAACATCATCAAAAAGATCTGAACTGTTCAGGTCCTATTGTATTTTCATGTTCTTTGCGCCTACACGCATCACTCATTCTCTAATGAGATGGCTTTGTATATATTTGGTCAATCGATGAATCCTTAATTCCTTAGTTTAAACCAATGTCCCTAACATTGTGACAATGTAGCTTCATAGTGTTAGCATTGTTGGAAATTCACCAAGTTCCGATGAGACCTTAATTCCTCAGCTTAAACCAATGTTACTAACATTGTGAAAATGTAGCTTCATAGTGTCAGCATTCTTGGAAATTCACCAAATTCAATGGGAACTCCTTGACACAAAATACGATTATTATCTGTTGTCAACACAACGATATACTTAGCCTTTGTTGTAGTATCCGTCACAATACTTCAATTTTGAAACTCTTTCAAATCCAGCATGGAACTTTCTTCTATCCTATTGTGCTACCCTTCATTACATATTTTAATTGAGATAAAATTATTTGAATATATGACAAGACTATTAGTGTAACATATTACAACAAATAGTTTTTCATTACTATACAGGAAAACACATCCTTAGCATTTCTAAAATGACACGAGGATCTCTCCTACTTTTTTCTAATCATCATATGAATTATCCTGCTATATCATTTTATAGCATAGGACTCATATGGTTGTGTACATAGCATGGAAACATGACTTAGAAATCTCAATTTTTCAATGATGCTCATCATGTGTCAAAACACTTGAATCTTGCTCAATTATTTTCCATGTGACAAGAACTCCTTCTTGTCATTTTGATATTGACTTACTTCAATATTTCATCTATGTAATTTGGCTTCAATCATATCAGCCGCTTCAATCCATCTATTATAGATATCGATGCCCAATATCTTCTAAGCCTTTCATAAATATAAAAATATTAACTGTGTTAATTTAAAATACATATTTTGTAATATCAACCATATGTCATCTACATAAAGTATTAGAAATATGTCATAGCGCTCCCAATTAATTTCTTGTAACTCTACAACCATCTTTATCGTTCATGATGGAATCAAACTCTTTTGATAACTTCATTAAGGTAAAGATTTCAACTTCGTTATGCCACTTCAACCATTGAAGTATGCATACCTTTCTAGCAACCTTTTGAATTTTACAAGACTCTTAGACTATGTCAAGTACACATCCTTGATCAAACTTCCTCGAGAGGAGAGATGGTTTTGTTACTCAACTGCCATATCATAATATGTAACTTTTGCTAGAACTATCCGCAAAGACTAAAGCATCACTATAGAAGATCAAAATCTTTTAGTAGTCAACTCTTTCAACTTCGTCGAAAACAACTTTTCGATAAGTACAACTTTCAAAGGATGTAAAAATCCATGTCTTTGTCGCTATATAGACCCTTTTGCTATCATTAGGCATCAAGCCTATCGAAAGGACTACCAAGTCACATACTTGTTATTCATACAAGGAAACTATGGCGGGTATAATGACTCACAGTCAATTTTAGAAAGTCAGGGCCCATCATTTGCTTCCTTTATAAGGTCCAGGTCCTTATGTTGTCAAAACGACACTTTACTCTTAAACCATATGTTGGTATAAGTACAAAGTTTTTAGGACTTTTGTGGTTCAGTTCGCAAACTCATTCGAAGTATCCACAACACATGTAGTGTCTTCTACTGTGTCAAAATAGGAAACCCAGGAACAACTTCCAGTGCTGCGCTACTCATGACATGGTAATAAAGATTCTCTAATCTCGTTGAGTTTGTAATGTCCTCCCACTCACTTGTTTCGCAAGAACTACTTTCTCGAGAAATCAACTCTTTCTGACAAACAACATTTGTCTTTTGGTTCGGTGATAGGAGAAATACCCAATGTTTTATTTGGGGTAACCTTATAAACATATATTTATCCTATTTTTGTTTGTAAACATTTTACACATGCTATGCATACCAAAACTTAAGAAAATGAAAATTCGGGTCACTACACAAACCATATCTTATATGTTGTGAATTTCAACGGATCATGATGGTGCTCTTTTTAGTGTAAAAGAAATTTTACTTAATGTATAAACTACAAAATTATAATGGCAATGTTATTAATCTTACCATGTCCAACAAGGTTTGATTCTGTTTCTTGAATACTCCAAACTAATGTGGGGTATTCGAGAAGTATAAGTTGTAGAACAATTCTGCAACTCCTCAGATGTTTTCCTAAACTTGCAACTCAAACTTTATCCTTTATGATACAATCATAAATACTTGATTACACTAGTAGGAAAACCCCTACCAGTGACGAACAGAATTGTCCTACCGCTGGCGAAGGGCTGTTCGCCAGCGCTTGTTCGCCAGTGGTAACGGGTTACCGCTGGCGAACAGCGCTTCGCCAGCGGTAGTACATGTTACCGCTGGCGAACCAAGTCGAGTTTGCCAGCGTTGTGTTCGCCAGCGGTAGGAACTGAGGTTCGCCAGAGGTAAGTATTTTGTTCACCAACGCTATTGCTCCCAGTTTTTTATTTTTTTTGTTATTTTCGTATAACAGTTCCGGCAAATAGGGACTCACGTGGGGTACCTGCACATAAAATCCCACCCCTCATATAATCCCACCCCTCATATTATCATCGTCATCCACACGAAGGTGGGCACATATCCATACGACCACACCATCTCCACCATCCATCACCACCACCCATATCACGACGCCATCAATCACAACCATCCATCACCACCATCCATACACACCATCCATCACCTCCAACCATCACCAACCACCAAAAACAATTGAGATATCCAGATTCATATTTAGATATCAAGACAGGACATGCATATAAATTGCTAACAATTGAGTACTAAGAGAAACACTAGGTAAATAAATTGCTAACAATTTCATGCATAAACAAATGCAAGTGTGGTTGGTCCTAATAACAGTACTCATCACGGTTTGCTTGTGTGGTTCTTGTTTCCTAGCAATGCAAGTGTTCTTGTTTCTAGTCTGAATATGCACATAACACTGCTTTCTTGTGTAGCTACTAATCATGCTTGTACTAGCTACTACTCTACTCGCTAGGTACTCTACTTGTTGTGAAATTGCTACTCCTAGCTACTACTCTACTCGCTAAATTCACTTATGGAATGCATCGTCTTAGCAGCAGCTAGCACTTGTGTCGTGCACTAGCAAGAAATACTCTAGCAGTTGTGTCTTTGAGTATATGAGTACAGTGCACTAGATCGATTCTTTGGGTACTCGATAAATCACACATAACATGTGAATTTTCTACTACATGTTAGACATTTAATTAGCAATTTAAACACACGCAATTAGAAATGTTGTTCTGCCCGGCATAAAGCAATTTAAACACATAACATATGCAGCCCATAAAGCAATTAGCAATTTAAACACATGCAATTAGAAAATGCAATTTAAACACATAAGTGAATTTAGCCAAAGTGATTTTAAACATATGCAGCAGCAACAATTTAAAAAACATATGCAACAGCAACAATTTAAACACATAACATATGCAAAGAAACAAAAAAAATCATTCACACACACCTTCTGTCGAGCACCTGGTGTGCTCTATGTGGCAGAGGGCAGCATCAGCCTAGTAGTGGCAGCTCCGCCGCAGGGGAGGCGTGCGGGAGCTCCAGGGAGGTGGCCGGAGACGACCTGGGCTAGAGGTGGCCGGAGAGTGGCAGAGGATGGCCGGCGGCGAGCGGGGGTTGGGAGGTGGCCGTGAGTGAGCGGGGCAGGAGAAAGAAGAGAGGAGAGAGGGGAGGGGCAGTCCACGCAGGGGGGACGTCGATGTCCAGCGAGGGGGCGCAGACGGACGGAGGCGAGGGGAGGCAGACGGACGGAGGCGAGGGGCGGCGATCATCGGCGTCGCGCGCTCTCTGTCAGTTGCACGCGATCGAGGGGAAAAACGGCTAAGTGTTGATCCTGTACAGAGGGCAGGAAGGGCCCGCCTGTAAGTGGCACACAGGTGGGGCGCAGCGCTGGCGAACAGAGCAGCTGGTTTGCCAGCGCTACCCTTTTTTATTTACTGCATTTAAATAATACATGCATTTAAATAATATGTACTGCATTTAAATAATACATGCATTTAAATAAATTGTTTATTTGAACAATACATGCATTTAAATAATATGTTTATTTAAATAATACATGCATTTAAATAATAATTTTTTTTCTATTGTTTTCTTTTATTTCATTTATGTTTTCTATTTTTTATTTTGTTTTCCTTTATTTCCTTTTTATTTTCTCTTGTTTTCTTTATGTTTTCTATTCTTTTATTTTGTTTTCCTTTATTTCCTTTTTGTTTTCTCTTGTTTTCTTTATGTTTTCTATTCTTTTATTTTGTTTTCCTTTATTTCCTTTTTGTTTTCTCTTGTTTTCTTTATGTTTTCTATTATTTGATTTTGTTTTCCTTTTTGTTTTCTCTTATTTTCTTTATGTTTTATATTGTTTTATTTTATTTTCCTTTTTGTTTTCTCTTGTTTTGTTTTGTTTTCCATTGTTTTCTCTTGTTTTCTTTATGTTTTCTATTGTTTTATTTTGTTTTCCTTTATTTCCTTTTGGTCTTCTCTTGTTTTATTTTGTTTTCCATTATTTTCTCTTGTTTTCTTTATGTTTTCTATTGTTTTATTTTGTTTTCCTTTATTTCCTTTTGGTTTTCTCTTGTTTTATTTTGTTTTCCATTATTTCCTTTATGTTTCAAATAATAACTACACATTTCAAATACAGAACAAGGTACATTAAATTTATAATAATTGCAAATCAGACCAGTTGATCCATGCCTATACATAGTTTCGTCACATACAATTGGCAGACAGATATATACATACTTTCTAAGTGTTTGATCTTTTTGCCTTTTTTGGTCGCAGTTGCATAATTTAACCCCACATTATGACTTCTTCTTTTGAATGGAAGACCATGCTTAGGTAGCGTTGTTCTGCTTCTTCTTGTTGTGTATGTTGCATGACTATCATCATCATCTTCTTGATCATCATCGTCAATATTTGGGTCGCCGAACGTGTCGAACTCGTCCTCATCAACGACTCCATCCATTCCGATGATATTTCTTTTCCCTCTCCTCACGACAACACGGCTAGTCCTTGCGGGGTCTGTTATGAAGAAGCATTGGGACACATGCTTAGCCAATACCCATGGCTCATTTTGCGATGTGACATTCGCGCTTGATGAGGTTCCGGCTTCGGGAATAACCATGGTTGTAAAGTATTGGTCCTCTTGACGGTCGACATCCTAGCCCATCTGACGCGGAACATAGGCACCTTCTCTCCAGAGTAGTTAAGCTCCCATATCTCCTCGATCCTTCCGTAGTATCTTAGCTTTTTGTCACCGGTGTAGGATTCCATCGTTACCCCTGAGTTTTGATAATCGGAAGTTTTTTCTTTCTCCTCTTTGTAGAAAGTGAACCCGTTGATATCATATGCTTGAAACGTCGCTAGGTTGGGAGCTGGGCCATGTGCCAAGGCGTACAATAGTTTATTTTTCGCACAATCCCTTGGCGGTGGATTAGCGACGATCATATCTTTAAACCAACACAAGAAAGTGGAGTTATGCTCTCTGATTATTTCTCCTTCAGTCCTCCGCTTGCCTTGTTCACTGTACTTTTTCATAATCGATCTCTTGTGTTTTTCCACCCAAGTATCGACCATGTCAATGTGTTGGAGAGCTACTAAGTTTGCCCTGTTAAAGTCGGTGCGTCGACAAGCCCGATCCACATGCACTTCTCTACGTCCATTTTTGTGACCTACTCCATCGAGCTTGCCAATGTGCTTGTTTCTGGGCAGACCAACAGGGTCCTCCATGTCCATATGATTCGTGCAGAAAGAGATGCACTCTTCGGTGAGAAAGCCTTGAACGATGCTTCCATCCGGACGTGCTCTGTTGCGAACAAATCCTTTGATGACCCCATTCATCCTTTGAAACGGCATCATGTTATGCAAGAACAACGGCCCGAGATGGATGATATCGTCCACGATATGGACCAATAGATGAACACATATGTCAAAGAATGATGGTGGAAAGTACATCTCAAGCTCGCATAGTATCACGACAATCTCTTCCTGCATCCTTGAGATCTGCTTCCCCGTGATCGACTTTCGAGATATCACGTCGAAGAAGTTACAGAGGCCAAACAGGGTTTCCCAGACGTGCTTGTCCATTATTCCACGGATCTCAACCGGAAGTATCTGTGTCATCATCACGTAACAGTCATGAGACTTCATCCCGCTAAACTTTTGTTTTTGCGCGTCGAGGAATCTGCTTATTAGCCCTGAGTAACCGCTAGGGACTTTGACTCTGAGAAGGCACATCATCAATTTTGTGATCTCGTCCGGACTAAGAGTGAAGCAGGAGGGGGGCAGTAATAGTCATTCCTCTTAACCCTTTTGGCCTTGCGACCCTCCGTCTCCTCATCACACGATTGATCGCCATCGTCATCATCCGGGCGTCCCCCCTGAAGATCTACCCTAATACCCAAATATTTCAGGTCGTTTCTTGCTTTCACCCCGTCTTTGGTCCTCTCCGGCATGTTGAGCAGCGTGCCAAACAAACTTTCAAACACATTCTTTGTGATATGCATCAGATCAAGGCAGTGAGGCGTATCGAGAATGGGTCAGTATGGCAAGTCCCAAAACACAGACCTCGTCTTCCATACATCCAGAAGCAGTTTTGGCGCCTTTTGCTTCTTTCCCGGCTCTGGGCATTCCTTCCAATCATTCAGCAACTTGTAGATTTCTTCGCTGCACCTCTTACGTGGGGGTCCACGGAGATCATCCTCACCGTTAAAAAGGTCTCCTCGCCTTCGCCACGGGTCTTTGTTGGGTAGCCACCTTCGATGGCCAACGAAAACTGTTTTCGAAGACCCAGGATCTTTCGGAAGTTGCATAAACGTGGGGTCATCCATGCACCTCACGCAACCGTTATGTCCGTGGCACACCTGGCCCGCCACATATCCGTAGCCGAGTAGGTCGTGAACCGTACAGAGTAAGACAACTCTCATTGGGAAATATTGTTCACCGAAGGCGTCCCATGTGTTCACCCCTTCCTCGGCCCATAGCGTGTCCAGCTCATCTTTAAGCAGCTTCAGGTATAGATTGATGTCGTTGCCTGGTTGTTTCGGCCCTTGAATTGGCATACTCATGTGAATATACTTCCTCTTCATGCACAACCAGGGGGATGTTGTACATCCATGCAAACACGGGCCAGGTGCTATGGGTGCTGCTTTGGTTGCCAAACGGATTGAGTCCGTCGGTGCTCACACCCAACCTGATGTTCCTTGGCTCCACCCCGAACGTTGCATATTCATAGTCAATTGCTTTCCATTGACTTGCATCTGAAGGGTGTGTCAGATTTACTTTTTCACTCCGATTTGGATCTTTCAAAACTTTATTCCTCCTTTTCGCTTGCCAGCGCATGAGCTCTGCTTCCTTGCGGTCCACCAAATACCGTTGCAGACGGGGAATGAGCGGAAAGTACCACACAACTTTTCGAGGAGCTTTCTTCTTCCCTTTCTTGTATCGAGCAGCGTTGCAAACTGGACAAATGTTTTGTTCGCGTCCTCTTTCCGATAAATGTAGCAATCGTTGATGCACACATGGTATTTTTCGTGAGGTAAATCAAAGGGGCACACGACTTTCTTGGCCTCGTCGCAACTTTTAGGACAGGTGTTGCCCTCTGGAAGGACATCGTGCCAGTATTGCAGGCTTGCATTGATGCTTATGTCGCTCCATTTGTATCTCGCCTTCATCTGCAGAACATGGAGGGCCACTCTCAGGCAGGACTCTCCCGGACCGCAGCCTGCATACAACGGTGTCTTCGAGTCTATCTCTAGTTGCGCCAGCTTTGATTAATCTCTAGCAGCAGATATCGAGTTAGTCGTCTTTCTCAAAAGCAGTTCTTTCATATGAGGGTCACGCACAACTTGCGTTAGGGGTGTCCCTGTGTCCTCGTCTTCTTCCACGTCTTGTTCAGCATCTTCTCCATGATCATGTGCGGGGTCATGAGACTGATCTTGGTCCTGTTGTAGTTCTAGTCGATCGTTGTTATTCTCCTGTTGCACATCATTTCCTACCACCGCCACCCCATGGACTTCATCATCTTCATCATCACTTACCCACTGACTGTTATACCCATCCATGAAACCATACCTGAGGAGGTGACTGAGCAAGTCTCCGGTAAAGGGATTGAGCAAGCCCCCTAGTTTGCACTTTCGACATGGACATCGTATCTCCTTGCGGCCATTTTGTAACATGTCTTCTGTCGCGTGTCTCAAGTAACTATTGACAACACGTTCACTCTTAACGACCACAATTATATGTCGCCTGCACGAGAGCGCGCCAATATAATTAATACTAGAACCAAACATTATATATATATATATATCGATATGCACGAAAAAAATCGGCATGACCTTCCTACAAATTAGAGGTTAGAGTAGTGCCAAACTTTGCCGAGACGGAAATGATCAACATTCCGGCAAAGTGGCAACTCATTTTCATATCAAAATTTCAATTCATGTCGTATTCACGAAAAAATTCGGCATGACCTTCCTACAAATAGGAGGTTATTAGGGAGTGCCAAACTATGGCGAGACGGAAATGAATCAACATTCCGGTGATAGTTGGCTAATCAATTTCATTCCACAACAAATTGCACACATTTAAAGTCTCCATCACACGACCATATTTGAATCCGGTGAAATTTCACACATATTGCATATCTGGACAAAATTCATATACAAACTCATTTAATTATACAAACTCATTTAATTATATATTAGCATTCAGCCCACCTCAAATGAATAGATGGCTACACGATGATATCCGGAGAATTTTGGAGCTTCGGAGAGAGAGGGGGTAATTCTAGATCTAGATGGCTACGAAGGGAAAATTTTGGGTAGAAATGGTGTTACGAGAGAGATAAACATATATATATGCCAACTAAAATAATTTTAGTTGGTTCAAAAGAGAGTAGGAGGGTGGGGAAATTGGCATAAATTAGAGCTAGAGAGAGAGGGAGGGAAAAGGTGGAGAAGGGGAGTGGAGGGGAAAGTGGGTGGGTGGGTGCAAACTTATGGCAGATCTACCAGGCTACCGCTGGCGAACAGCCCTGCCAGTTCGCCAGCGCTAACATGCGTCCTGGGCCCACATGTTAGCGCTGGCGAACAGCCCTGGTAGTCAACTTAGCGTTGGCGAACACCCAGGTCTGTTCGCCAGCGGTAGTTCCAGGGAGGGGCTGGTGCGCGCGTAGGTGGGTCCCACCCGTAGCGCTGGCGAACGAGGTGGCATGTTCGGCAGCGGTAGTATATATAGCGCTGGCGAACAGAAAATGGGGTTCGCCAGCGGTGATAGCGCTGGCAAAGGCAAAAATGTGTTCGCCAGCGCTAAGCTGGTGGCTATAAGCCTTTTCCTACTAGTGTTATCTTGTTACAATGATTTCTACTTCATATTAACAACCATTTGAACCATTTCAAAATGTCAAACTCCGTTCTCTTTAAGTAGATATACTCACATATCTACTCAAATCATCGACATAATTTTATGAAGGAAAAATTAATCCACCATACATGACTACACATAATGGATTATATACATCAACATGTACAATCTCCATTGAATTAGTCGTCCATTCTACTTTGGCCTATGAACGGAATTCTTAGTCATATTTTGGAAGAGGTCTCACAAGCGTCAATTTATTCAAAACAAAATGACTCTGGAAGTCCATCAATATGGAGTTCCTTCATGTTTTCCTTTACAATATGAACTAAAATGGTGGTGTCACAATTTAAGTGAAACTCTTTTACGTCTTGCAACGTTTAGCATTTAGTATTATAGATGTTTACCTTACCCACATGATTTATATTAATATATCCATCAATTATGGAATATGGTCATAGTTTGAACAATCTCATTTGTTCTCACAAAAGACTAGAACAAAAATAACAACTTATTAAGTTCTTAAAATAAAACTTGAATGTTTGGTTTGATATGAAGATGAACACAATAACACTTTATTTATGTTCTTGTCATAATCGGTTCACATCTACTACTAGTTCCTTTTAGGTCTTTGTATTTCTTGCATTGCGTTGCTTTGTATGACAACTCATACCAACCAATGTGGTATCAAAATACCCAAAAATACTTTGTTAAATAGTAATACATCTATAACTTGTATATCCAGCATATATTCTTGAGCTGGGCTTTTCCAGTTATCTTTTTTGTGCCATATATCTTTTTGTTATTCTATTTTCAATATCCCCTTTCCTTTACAGAAGAATCATTCAACATCAAACAATACTAGTCATACTAGCTCATTTTCTTTGACGTGTTAGTCATATACTATCACCCATTGAGTCATACTTTGAGTTTGATTGTTCTACTAATATCATCATATTAATAGTATTCTTCTAGATTCCACTCTTAGCCATCTCCAAGTAAGGTAAACGACTTACCCATACTTTTAATCCATCCCATCATAACAATTTTATGATTAAGCTACTATAGCTCGAAGGAATGAATTTAGAGGATAATGTTTAGCGCCCAATTTCTTGGAATATTAAAACGCCTAGCATCTTCAATAATTGCATATATTCAAATAATATAAGCATACATTGTGACGTTAAATTATACTCAGTCATGTTGCTAAAAATAAGTTTCTAGATTTCAATATATCTTTCACTTGATTGTTTCTGAAAACAACTCTTTTCAGTTCCTAAATCACCTTGATCAACAAAACATTTTTTTGAAGATAAAGTAATACGGAAACATCTTTCACTGGATTCTAAGTTGGAATAATTTTCTCTCTAGATCAATCAATCATTAATCATATGGAGCTAGGTAGGAAATACGAAAATCTACAATAGGACTCAATTTTAAATTTCACTAATATGGTACCAATATTAAATGATTTTTACCAGATCATAACAGTTATATCTCAATTAACAATCTAAGTGTAAGGTAGTTATGTGGATGCCAATGAATACTACAATTTGTGCAAATTCACTTTGATTGGTTGTTCATGATAAATAAGTTCAAGTTAATTCAAAATTATACCATGAACTCACACTCAAAAACAATATCCCTCTTAGTCGTCTTTAGTGATTACACAAACCAAATTCACTACACCAAAACCGATCCTCACATGAGATGATGTAGCTTCAAAGGCGAACATCGACATGTTCATCATATCATCCATATGACTCATGCTTTTACCTTTCGGTTACGTGTTCCGAGGCCATGTCTGTACATGCTAGGCTCGCCAAGTAGAACCATTGTATTGCGTGTGTTTCAAGGCCATGTCTGTACATCCTAGGCTTGAAAACACCCGTTGTATGCGAACGTTGAGTCTGTCACACCCGATCATCACGTGGTGTATCGAAATGACGAACTTTCTTAACGGTGGATACTTAAGGAAGAACACATTATTATCTTGATATTAAGTGAGAGGGATCATCTTATAATGGTACCGTCTCTATCTAAGAAAAACAAGATGCATAAAAGGATTAACATCAAAGACCTCACATGTAAGGATAACGTGATATGGTATGGTCCTCCTTGCACTTGATCTCCATCATGTGCATTATGGTATGATCTCCATCATTCCACCGGCGTGGTACCAAGTACCATGGCACCTCAATCTTGATTGTCCATCAATAATAAGACAACCATATGGGTACCTTCTGGTATATCAATAATTTACAAAATAGATCATCTCATAATCAAATTTGTAGTCTTGACCATATCACATCACATGCCCAGCAAAAACTAGTTAGACGCCTCTAATTCATTTTTGAATATTTTACGTGGCTTAGGGCTTTCGAGGATAGAACCGTTCATACCTACGAACATCAACCACAACGTTGATAAACAAACTTTTAAAAACCCTTCGTAGATTAGATTTTAACTATAGTTGGAGAAACGGACACTCCCTCAGCCACAAGTGAGACATTTCTCGCGTACATAGTACACGTAAACTTAGTCTAGGGCAGCTTCATCCAACTATGCCACTTTGATCATACAATACTCGAGGCAATAACATGATCATCAACTCCCACATACACATATGTGTTCTACCTGTAAAAAACATCTACGCATAGATCCGGCTCTGATACCATTGAAGGGGTCGTTGCATAGAAAACAAAAAATTTCCTACGCGAGAGATACCCAAAAGGACAAGATCTAATCTAGGAGATGAAAGCCACATGAATAGAGAGCGTATTAAGAAGAACATACCCTTGAAGACACAAAGCGTTACGAGATCAAATCTCGTTGTTGGCGTAGTCGTACTCACACTAATCTCGAGAGCAAGAAGATGTGCACCACAATCTGGCGGTGCCTCCGTGATTAGTCACACGTACGGTTGATGACAACCTCCATTCCCTCGATCCAGCGGGGAGGCGGAAGTAGAGGATCCCTCGGAACTCCAGCAGCACGACGACGTGGTGGTGGTGGTGAAGAATCCCAAGGTCAGGGCTTCGCCAAGCCGGAGACCATGGAATTGAGCAGCGGGTGAAGTGGAAGGGAGGTGGGACAAGTGTGTGGAGAAGAGGAGCTCTCACCCTCCTTTTATAGGGGAGGGGAAGGCAGCCCAAGATGGGGTGCGCCCAGCCAAGGTGGTGCCCCACCTCTTCCCTCTTCATGTGAGTGGAAGCTCCACTCACACACACTCATGCTCCCATTATTTTTCACTTGGAAAATCCAAAGGTTTTCCTTTAATAAATAAATAAAATATTTTTATTTCTTTATATTTTTTTATTACATTAACAAACATTGGCATATAGCACATCGAATTGTTTTTTAATTCTATTAACAACCATTCGACGAAAAACCCCTTGAACTATTTCAATTTTCCCCGAAACAATTTCGATGTTGTCCAAAATAATCTTTGATATTCCGTATCCTCTCAAACACGTCATAGAACCTTAAGTGTGTCACCCTACGGTTCGCGAATAAGATAGACATGATCGAGACTCCTCTCCGATCAATAATCAACAGTGGGATCTAGAGATCCGTGATGACTCCTATATATTCAACAATGACTCCCGTGATCGTGTGAACCATCAACATCGTGAACAATTCCCTTTGTCTTGCGATATTTTACTTGTCCGAGATTCGATCATTGGTATCAACCATACCTTGTTCAATCTCGTTACCGACAAGTACTTTTTTCTTGTTCCCATGATATAACATCCTTGCGATCATATCACGTGCTGGCAAGCGGTGTCGATTTGATATCACCGAAAGGGCCCAGAGTATATCTCTCCGTCATTTTAGATGGACAAATCGCACTCTTGATCCATGATCCTCAACTAATACTTTCCAGATAACTAACGGCACCTTCATAGTCACCCTGTTACGTTGTGACGTTTGATGACATCAAAGCACCCTTCCGGTATCAGTGATTGACATGATCTCATGGTCCAAGGAATAAGTTACTTCGTATGTTTGATACAACAATGTAAACTTAATGACTTGGTCGCGTTGCTATATTCACTTTGGGTATATGTTCATCACATCATTCTTCTAATCACATCACCCTATTATTAACAACATCCAATGTTCATGATCAGGAAACCTTGATCATCTATTAATCAACGAGCTAGTTAAAAGAGAGGCTTTACTAGGAACCATTGTTTGTTTATTAAACACACATGTATCAACGTTTCCGGTTAATACAATTCTAGCATGAGAAATAAACATTCATCATAAACAAGGAATAAGATAATAACCATTTTATTATTGCCTCTCGGGCATATTCCCTTCAGGTAGATGGTGAAGCCGATGCTAATAAAAAGAAACTTCAGTTAATGAAAAAGGTCAAGGCATGGACTCTGGAAAAGATGCCCATCAATTCAGCAAGAGAAGAAAATATTGAACCTTGACTTTATTAAGAAGGGAAAGACTCCGGATTTCGCTCAAGGGTATGAGAAAATAAAACCCTTATGGGCAGATTTAGTGAAGTACAAGATGTCAGATAATGCGAAGATAAGGTCAGCAACAAATCTGAAAAACACCGCCAAAAAGGTATATCACCATATTATGGGGGAAGCTGGCTACAAGGGTTCCCTGCCCAAGTGGGAGAAATGGGAGAACGCCCTGCTTGAGAAGGGGATCACTCCCGAGCCATTCCTGTGGGTCGAGCGGACAAGGTCTTGGTTCTACGGGCATGGGGACAAGTTGGATGCCTGAGGAAATACAATCTATAATCTAAGGCATAAATAGAATCCTCTACCCATAGAAGATCTTAGAAACGCAATAAAGGATGCTAAAGAGGGGAGGTTCGTGCCAGACAGAGAGAACGACGAGCTCACACGCGCCCTCAAGAATCCGGAACAAATAGGCAATACACGAACCACAATAGGCGGTGTTCCATGGAGTATTGGGTTCGACGAGAGCAAAAAGAAATATCCTGATAGAAGCCGTCAGCAGAAAAAGGACGCGGAGGCTGCTGAAGCTCCAAGTCAGGCAAAGTGGAGGTGCCAACTTGAAGAACAGATAAAGCGGACGCAGGACATAGCGATGAAGCAGCAAGAGCAAATTAACACTTATCCAGCAGCTAGTGTCTACCGGCGTACCAAACATGGTAGAAGGTGAAGTCGATGCTACCGGCGCCGCGCATTCTCATCGAAAAAGCAGTGATGGGTCCACGCAGCTCCCGGGTGATGATGCACCGCCGATGATGCACCCGGTGGATGATGTCACGGAGATGACAACTTGTGAGCTCCACGTGAAGGTCGTCAATATAACCATCAAGGCGGCGGTCGGCTATGTCTTACCAATTGGCAATGAACCAACTCACCATAGTCTTCCGGTTCCACGGGGCTACGTTGTTGTTGGGATCGATGAAGTTGTCGACGGATTCGAGCGGGTGAAGCTTCAATCCCCTGAAGGTGAAGACGAAGAGGTGATTGAACTCGGAGAAGCCAAGAAGTTAACCGTTCTATGGCTAAAGGAACACATTGTGCTTCCAAATCAGATGGCAAGGCCATCGACTCCTCACCATTCTCCAGCGCAACAGTCTCCAGCGCGGTCGTCTCCGCCGTGCATGTCGTCTCCAGCGCGGTCACCTACGCCGTGCATGCCGTCTCCAGCATGGTCGTCTACGCCGCCGCCTCAGCCTTCTCCGCCCACTAAGTTTCTGCGGAGTCGTAAAGGATCACCCAAACGTCAACGGTCACCCCTCCCGAAGGTACCAAAGGAGTTAACCAAGTTTCCTTACGACTTTACTCCTGAGAAAATCCAGAAAATCGGAAGGGACGATTACGAGGCGTGGAAATCAAAGCCGAAGGAGCAGAAAAAGGCAGATTTCCCCCACACCGAAGAAGATGTAGAACGAGCGTGGAAAATGGTGAAGACTCTTCATCAACCTGAGCTGAGTCTGTCATTTGACTATGACCTCTCTATTCTGAATTCACACCAGGAAATGGTGCGGTCGACGAAGAGTAGTAGCGCAAAAGAGAAAAGCGGGAAATCAGTTGCCCAGCTCGGAGAGCAGAAAAAACAATCCATCTCCCCGCTCAAAGTGATTTCCAATACCCAGGTGGGGCCGAGCACTAATGCTGACGAGCAAATTAATCCGGAGTTTATAGAACTATACGGACCAGGGGCAGCTGCTGCAAGTTTGTCCATTGCTGAGTATATGCAAAAAGTAGAGTACTTCCCCGCTTCTGGATGTGCATACAAATACTAGCACGGGAATCCTCTCGTCAAACTCAATGAGTGCATAATTGGTATATGGAAGCCTCTGAGAAATCTCAGGACTGGATAGTGCTTGGAGTTAGACACGAGCACTACGGGTATGGAGATAGACTAGTTCTGATTCAATTTGACGAATTGTTTCGGTTATTCTAGCAGAAGGCCCTAGACAAATCTATCGTTAGTGCCTATTGTCGGCAAGTACTTACTTCTCTAATTAAGTCTCTAGCTAGCTCACCTCGTTCATTGCATTCATATATATAGTACACTCATTATATTATAATTGCAGAATGAAGATTCTCGAATGCAAAATAGGACAAATCTATGATACTGACCCATATTTTGTTAACCATAAGACTCTTGAGCTATCTCCCAAGGATACAGAAGATAACCTTCTAAAGGAAATAAGGTTTAAGAACATAGAAGAGAAATACTATTTCCTTACAACTTCGGGTGAGTGTTACTGTGTTGTACACATTCTGTTTTCCTTACTTGATGTTCAGTGTATAATTGATGAGTTATATGTGCACAGCTTCCACTATATTATGCTAATCTTCCAAGTTGACAAAGCAAAAGTACTGTAATGGACCCAAAGCGTAAACCCCTTGAGCTCTGGGCGGACATGCAGGAAATGATCCAGCGGTGACTTCAATCTTTATTAATTTCAATCTTTACATATGGCACTATATCGACTACTTTGTTTCATTTTCGGATAACAAGTAATTACTAACTCTTTTTATTGTTTTTCTTTCCCGGGCAGTGTTTGGAAGACTTTCACAAAAAAGGCGAGGGGTGCATGGAAATCAGAGGTTACATTTGAAATTGTGCAAGTAAGTACTACTATCTAGATCCGCGTATCTCCTTGATTCTAGTTTCGATACCATTATCATGGCTGGTTGATTATTATTTTGATTGAAGCCATGTTCTCGTAAAGTGCTTGCAACAGGGAGACGGGAATCACTTGTGTGGATACTACGTCTGCGAGTTAATTCGTCAGACGAGCTGTCCCAAGGGCAGAGATTTCAACAAACTTCATGTACGTCAGTCGTCAATTTTTCCTATTACCATGTAGTTTAGTTACTTAGTTTCAATAATATATATTGACCACTCTTATTTATATTAGATCGAACGGCTCCAGGACGGTCTTCTACCAAGGGACCGCATACGAGAAATTCAGGAGGAAATTGCGGGCTTCTTAGATGCAGAGGTCCTAAATGTAAATGTAGAGTGCTTTGCTGCTTGGGAATGAACTTGATTTTGTTATTCATTCCATCGGTCATGTAATATGCTCGATATACTTTGATTATGTAATATAAGTGTTCCTTGTTTTTCTATATATATATGTATTACTTATTCACTCGTGGGATCCAGGAGGTCCGGGGAGGGTCCACCGAGGATCCTCTCTTCTCGTGGGATCCGGGAGGTCCGGGGAGGGGCCACCGAGGCTCCTATATTATCGTGGGATCCGGGAGGTCCGGGAAAGGGCCACCGGGCTCCTCTCTTCTCCTGGGATCCGGGAGGTCCCGGGAGGGGCCACCAAGGCTCCTTATCAGTGTATGGTGATAGGGGCATCGTACAATCGAATTGATCGAAAAACATAAAATAAAAAGGAAAACAATAAATAGAAAAAAAATACTCTGCCATGGCAGAGAGAATGGCGAAAGTGCTCCCGCGGCAGAGGAGGCATTCATCCCGGTTCGTGTTAAGAACCGGGACGAATGGCCCTGGCCAGGTTCCTGCGCACCCTGCCACGTGGTCAACCCCTTGCATCCTAGGTCCTAGCACAACCGGGACCAATGGGGGTGGGGCATTGTCCCAGCTGCCCCATCCCGGCTGCACAACCGGGATGAAGGGCCCTAAAAAACCGGGAACAAAGCCCCCGTTTGTACCAGTGTCACCTACATGAAGGAGAGCACCCGGGTCCCAGGTTTTCTTGCTGATTTGAAGCGATGGCTTCACGAGGATGGTGGCAACTTTCTTGGCCTTAATCTCAAGTACACGGATCAACGCGAGGTGGCCGTCATCCAAATTGCTCACAAGAGGCGTGTCCTTGTCTTCCAATGGGCTAGGTAATACACAAAATTCTCCTCTTTCTCTCCTCTCTTATTTCCCCATTGTCCTCTCTTCTTTTTAATATATATATATATAGGATAGGAAAATTGCATAGGATAGCAACATGTGTGGACATTTGGATCCAATTGGAAACAGAGGTTCTTTTGATTCATTTATAGGATAGGAAAAATTGTATAGGATAGAAATATGTGGCCATTTGAATCTTATTGGAAAGAGAGAGCTTATTTTGATTATTATAGCAACATGTATCCGATCCATTTGAATCCTATATGTATCCTTTTTTAATCACATTGTGTTCTATTTGTTGTTTCATTGAAAGAATAATCTTGTTGCGGCGGTATTTAACATTGGTTCCATTCGTTTTTGCATTGAAACAATATACTTGTTGTAGCGGTATTTAACGTTTGTCCCATTTTTTTGTTGCAGTAGTGACAAACATTCTCCAGAACTCCTGGATTTCCTTGTCAACAGCGGCATACGTTTTTATAGCATTGATACAACGAATGACAAGTTGAAGATGACACGCACTTGGAACATTGAAATACCATCTCACTGCCATATTGATATTCATGACTTGTTCTAGATTAAGTATCCCAAGACTTAGATGGATGATATGGCATCCGCCTTGATCAACGAGGCATATGGTGATATGAAAAAAAAACTCCAATAGGAAGCATGATTTGTGGGAGAAGAACCCACTTGATAGGATCAACGTTGATTATGAAGCCATAGATGGATACGTTTCCTTGGAGTTGTACCGTATTATTAGTATCTTCAGCTGTGGGCAGCATCACCTAGTGCCCCGGTGTCCTATTGTTTGGGGTTCTTCGGAGGACGAGCTCGAGCAGATGGGTACTGCTATGTCTATATTATATACCGCTTGGGAGCCTCTCGTGACACGATGTTTTTTGTCTCTATATATATGCCTAGAAGACTTTATGTATTACTATTATATCTAATAATCATGTCCATTGTAATACATGCACACCTGAATAACTTGCATAATTCATGTATAAAGAGCAAATGATCACCGGGATGGACAATTCCATCTCCATAATGGAAGTTATCCATAACAAGTCGAACAATTTTCATAGGTATTTTATAAGGATCTAATTCAGTAGATAACGGGTCACCTAGTACCCTAGGAGTGATAGTAGTAGCACCCCTAAACAGAGAATCAATAGTATTCTCCATAATTAAGTAAAACAACAGACATAAATAAAAACAACACTCACAGTAAGAGTTTCTCTTACCAATTCCACTTAACAATAGCACTTCACTCCCTGGCAACGGGGCCAGAAAATAGTCTTGATGACCCACAAGTATAGGGGGTGTATCGTACTACTTTCAATAAATAAGAGTGTCGAACCCAACGAGGAGCTAAAGGTGTTGACAAGCGGGTTGGATAGAGAATTCACTGTAAACACTAGCAAACAGGTTTTTGGTTGTTTTGGATATAGAAGATAAATAAAGTGCGAGTAAATAAATAACAATAGTAATAATTGCAGCAAGTGGCACAATCCTTTTGAGAGCAAAAGTCAAGTCGGTTGTTCTACTTATAATTACCAAACATTCTCGAGGACACATGTGAATCTCGTCAAGTGCTTTCGCTTCATAGTTGATTAATATTTATTGGTTCGTTAAGTGTTGTGCGGGTGAACCTATGATAATGCACCGCCCAACTTGGAATAATACATACTTGTGATTATACCCCTCGTAAGCATTCTCACATACATGAAAGTAATTAAGATAAATATAACCACAACCTTAAAACTCCGATACCCAACACTCCCTCGTGCATTGGTTTCCTAACGTGGGTTTAGTTTTCTGTCACTCCGTCAACCCCACAATTAGTAGCCAGACACACAATGCATCCTCCTAGGCCCATAAAGGTGAAGTGTCATGTAGTCGACGTTCACATGACACCACTAGAAGAATAGCACCACAACTTAAATACCAAACCATGAGATATTACTTCAAATAAGTTTACTACTAACATCATGACTTCTCCCATGTCCTCAAGAACTAAACGAACTACTCATGAGACATCATACGGATCATAATCAGAGGTGATATAATGGATAATAACAATCTAGTCATGAAGTATAAACACCTATAAATCTCACAAGCATCAAACACTAACAAGTAATCCACACAAGGAAAGAGATCTAATGAAGAACAATGATAAAGACCCCTAATTGTTACATCGGGATAAAGGTGGACGGTGACGGTGATGGTGCTGGTGATGAGGATGATGATGATGATGATGATGATGATCTCGATGAAACCCGGAATGATGATGGTGACGATGGCGACGATTTCCCCTCTCCGGGGAGGAATTTCCTCGGCAGATTTCTCCTTGTCGGAGAGCTTTTCTATCTGGTGTTATCCACACCGAGGCGGCGGCGCAATAATTCATCAACGATGTTTTCGGGCTTAGGGTTCCCTAGGGGTCAAATACGCTAAAGGGGGTGCCCAAGACTGGGCCAGGGGGCCAGACCACCCCTTGGCGCGGCTAGAGGGGGGCGCCGCCTGGTGATGTGGGCCCAGGTGGCCCCCCTCCGGGTGCCCTTCTGGCTGGCTTCCTCCTCGGAACTTCTAAGACTCCTCCGGTGTTCTCCCTCTTCTACTGATCTTCTGAAATAGGGTGTCCTGACGGTGCTTTTTTCCATCAGATTTTTGGTTCCGGTCTTTCTTCTCCCATAATTATTAAACATGCAAAATAAGATGAAATAACATAAGTAATGTATCATAACTTGAAATATATCGATGAATAACAGAAAATAATGATATAAAATTGTGATACAAAATGGACGTATCACACGACATCCGATGTCTTCTTCTTCATGTTCAAGGTAATGAAGATACCCAAAACATCATTCGGAATTAGATCCAAGAAATGATCCCTTGCTTGAACATTTATCACCATGTTCTCACTTTATGTAATCAAGGTTAAAATAAAGTTTCCCTTGACTCAATCTTCATCACAATCCTTGAATCCACAATCTCTAATGTCAACCACAAGATCCTGGACTCTTCTAAATATGTCTTACGAGGTCTCTCTGTCCTTTATGAAGAAGTTATCAACTTGTCTTTGAAGGACAGACTTGTTTGAGCGTTGCATGCTCACAATGACATCATACATGTCAATTATGCAATCCCATGTATCATTGGCATTTTTGGAGGACCGGATGTGCTCAACTCCTTCATTGAACATTGCCTTCTCGAGCATGTGCATTGCATAAGGATTGAGTTGTTCATATATGATATCACTTGATCTTAAGTTATTGAGGGTACATAGGCTTGTATTCATTCTCAATGATTCTCCATATTTGCAATGAAGAGCCGCGCACTTTTATGTGTGCGGCCCTTCAATGCAAAGGAGGTGCACCAAGATTGTTAACATGTGGATGTTGAACATTAGGCGAAATGTTATAGATACTAGCAAATGCGTTTTCATTGTATTTATCTCTTTTCTTAGATGCTCCGGTATCAACCTTAGCAGAAGGTATAGGGTTTCCATTTTCATCTAAGACAACATTTGTAGATGAGTGACTAGATGAAGGCGCCATTTCTTTAATTAGTCCATCCATCCTCTTTTCCGAGGTGCCAGGCATGGTGTATGGGGAGCCCATTTTTCGGTCACCAGTCTACGATTGGCAGTACGCTCGTACCACATCGACTGAGGGATAGTGGCAAGGAGCATTTTTATAGGTTCCTCGTCACTAACGTGTGCGAACAGAAGTTGGGGAGGAAATTAAGATTACATATAATGCACAAGAAATAAATGGTGTGTGATACATATCATCAAAGCAAACGGTTAGTATATCTTCACCATCCATGAGATTATGCACATGCTTTGGAAAATTAATTCGTATGCGATAGTTTGACCGCGAATACTCGTCTAGCTGCACGGATTGGGTTTCTAAGGGTTAGCGGTAGGGGATCACGCACACGGAAGGCTCTATACGTGTGCGATGGGGTATTAAATTGGCCGATACATACTAGCTACCGTAGCTAGGTATCTAGGAACAAACAAATAGCAATTAATGACATACTAACTCAAAATTGCCCCTTTTCTTGAACCCACTGAGACTGAGAGATCCCGATTGGACTTTTGTTTTGTACATAACGAGAATATAAACAAGGCATGAGACAGTTGACATGAGAGCAAAAATAAACCCTTCCTCTAAAGTTGTAATTTGGCACTTTCATTTCACGATATAGCTAGCTAGGAAGAATAGAAAAGTAAACTCCCAGTTGCCCCTTTGCTTGAGCCCACACATTAGTGAGACATGCTTAGTCAACATTTTTTTCTAGATAAGGAGAAAATTGACACGACAGACAAAAATAAATTACAACCTAGCTCGAGAAAATTATATATGTAGCTGAATTTGACACATACATACTAAAGGTGTAGTTGCACGCGTGGAGTATTGCTGCTACTTATGTATCATGCTCCGAATGAAACAGTAGCTCATGGCGAATCGAATAATTAGCATCCTAAGGTGCATTACTGCTAGCAGATAGTTAATCTCTTCCCTCTTAAGACACTATCAATTAATATCAGCCATTGATGGTTCAGTTTTCCAATCCCGTCTTGTTTTATCAAATACGATTAACCTGGCATCGCCAGAAATTAGTTATGAACTTTGTCTAATTTTAAAACAGTGCTTTTTTTCTCTTTCAAATATTTGTTTGGCTTTCTTTGTCTCTTAAACTTTGTTGGGCTTACTTAACTCCCATAACTATTTTCCAAACTAATCTTGAGCTAGCTCAACTCATTAACATACGGTTTATTGAAGGACAATCTTGTGATACAAAATCTTAAAATCATACATATAGTTTTCCTGATGAATTAGATATGTGTAAAACTTTGTTTTAAACTATGAAAATTTGCAACCTATACAAAAAAAGCATATATTGTTTATTTGTACGGATCAGATATAGTCATATCTTTTAATCAAAAAAATTATGTCAAGGTTCCAAGCCACAAACTATATACTCCCTCCGTCTCGAAATAATTTTCATTGAAATGGATCTACCTAGGTTTATTAAAGTGCTAGATACATCCGTTTAACCCATTCCTATGACACTTATTATGAGACGGATGGAGTACATGATTTGTGTATGACTGTGCAACTTTTCCCTTGGAAAAATGGCATGTTACGGTTAGTAAGGATGATATTGACGGGCCAGAATGGAGATGATGATGATGATGATGCAATTGTAGCTTGGCTTCCCCCTGCCCCTATCGAGAATGAAGAATAATATGAGTTCTAAAACGAGTCTCCCAAGATGATTCATTTATTGGTTTGTATAGATGGGTACTTGTACGGATGGATTACTGAGAAGAACTCGGAAAGAAAAGGAATGCTAGCTACATAGTTTCGAGCATGTATCCATGCATCCTCTCAAAGATACACACGGAGAATGAATCGACTCGGCAGACATGGTTTTGATTTCATCATGTTTTTCATTCTCGTTAGGCCCCGGGAAAATCAAACCCCTGCTGCATCATCGCCACCTCTATTCCAGCGACGATGACATCATCATCATCTGCTACTGAATCAACATATTTCGTGGATACTCTTCTTGTAAAAACATATTTCGTTTCTAGCATTCCAGATGGTCTAGATCACCACAGAGACACCAATCCTTATAAAAAAAAAAATTACCGAAGTTACGCAGCCAAGGACCAAATAGTTCTTGAATGGAATCATGTTTCTTTCCCAGATTAAAAGTATACAGTGCAAAGCACTCCAAATGAATCTAGCAACAGAACAAGATATAATGAGATGTTCAATGGTATCATCATTTCCTCAGCCATTGATGGTTATTTTTTCCCAGTCCCATCCTGTTTGATCAAAATGAGTTTGGCTTAGCATCACCGCAAAATTAGTTAGCGACTTTGTCTAATTTTAAAACTTTGAAGTTTTTCTCTTTTAACAATTGGTTTGGCTTCCTTGTCTGGTAAACTTTGTTTGGCTCACTTAACTCTAAAAACTATTTTCCAAACTAAACTGGAACTAGCTTAACACATGCATCAACAATTCAACATATGGTATATTGAAATCAAACATATAGTTTGCTCGATGAATTGCATATATGTGTAAAAACAAATCGACATATGAAAATTTATAACCTGTACAGAAAAAGAGGGAGAGCATATATTGGTTATTTTGTAAGAACGCACGTAGTCATATATTTTAACCAGAATTTATATGTCTATGGTCCAAGCCATGAACAATGTATAGGATTTTTTTCTCCAGATTTGTGTATGAATTTTTCTGGATGCAACTTTGTCCTGTAATACAGGGCAAGTTACCTTAGTTTGGGATTCAAGTGGGACAGAAAAAAAGTAGTATGATGGTGCGATGCAAATGCAGATTCAGCAAGCAAATGATGGTGATGTTAATGGAGCCGGAATAGATGACGATGACAGAGTTGGAGTTTGGCATGTAAAACGAGTCTCCTGAGGTGCAAAACGAGTCTCCCGAGATGATTCATTTCTTGGTATGATGGTTGCTTGGACGGATCGACTGCTGAGAAGAACTTGGAGATAAATGAATCAACTTAACATGCTGCAATTTTGCTATCAAGGAAGATTAAGAAAATTGCTTGTATTATCATAGTACAAGCCACAATTATGCCGATAATCGAACCTAATCTGTGACGTTGCACGAGCCAGAGACAATGCACGGCAAGTAGGTGGATATTAAAAGACAAAAACGAGACTACATATGCATGGATCATCCAAATAGATGGATCATCATCACCTAGATGCATGTGACTAGACGAAGACAAAATAACATAAACAAGGTCCTTCTTGAATGTTAATATTTACATGTGTGGTCCTTCTTCATACTAAGATGTTGAGGAGCTAAATAAAGATTTTATCTCTTTTAGACCCTTGGATTTTTTTTCTCTGTTTGACGCGTAGAACCTCGTTGTAGGAAGAATGGATCCACATCGTTAGGGGTAATATGGACTTGTGCATAGGAATAGAAGACCGTTTGTCCCTCTCTCTCTTATTACATTTTAAGAATTTTAAATCACCAATATCCTAGCCTACATTACACAATTCCTTGCAAGGTTGCTAGGTAGGGAAAATTTATATAAATAAAAAAGTCTTGTATTCTTATTGAAATGGAGCAAACCCATTACAAGACATTACACTGGTAATCGATGGAACCTAATCTGTGGCGTTGCACGAGCCAGAGCCAATGCACCGCAAACAGGTGAAAATTAAAAGACAACACGGAGATTACATCTTGATGCATGGATCATCCAAATAGATGGATCATCTTCACCTAGATGCACATGACTAGACCAAGACAAATAAACTTAAACGAGGATACATAATCCCTGTGGATCTCATGTTCTTCTCAGTATGGACCGAAGAACCCTCCGAACCCCGGCAGTGGCGGCAGCATCTCCATGCCCGAGGAAGCGAAGCCCGGCGACCGCGGCAGCATCTGCATGCCCGAGGCAGCAGAGAACCCCTGAGGCGGTGGCAGCATCTGCATGCCTGAGGCAGCAGCGAACCCTGGCGGCGGCGGCAGCATCTGCATGCCCGAGGCAGCAGCGAACCCCGAAGGCGGTGGCAGCATCTGCATGCCGGAGGCAGCAGCGAACCTTAGCGGCGGCGGCAGCATCTGCATGCCCGAGGCAGCAGCGAACCCCGGCGGCGGCATGGCCATGGCCATCATCATCTGGTGCTGACCGTGCATATTCATACCGGCGGCGTTGTTGTTGGCACTGCTGCTCCCGCCTGCATCGAACTGCCCCACAAACCTAGCGGGGCCGTTGCCGGCGAGGAGGAAGTGCTGCTGCGGCGGGATCACCTGGTAGCGGGATCTGGCGTTCATGACATGGCCCTTGTTGAGGGCGTGCTGGAGAACCTGGTTGGCGCAAGCGGCCATGGCGGCCTGCATGTCCGCCAGCGCCGCATCGTAGGCCACCAGGTCCTTCTCCTCCAAGTCGCGGACGTCGGCCTGCAGCATCGCCACCACGGGGTGCGCCGCATCCGTGACCTCCTTGGCCATGGCTGCGTCGGCGCGCTCCTTGCTCGCCTTCTCAGCGTCGGTCTTCCCGCGCTGGTCAGCGTACCTGCGGTTGAGCTCCTCCAGCCTCCCGTTATCGTTTCCGGCGCCGCCACCTGCTCCGACTACCGCTCCCAGCCCGGTGTTATCGAAGCGCTCGACGACGGCCTCTACCGAAGGGTGGCCGAAGGCGAAGGCCTTGCCGGCGGGGGAGAAGGTGACGACGGCCACCTGCACGCCGCAGAGGATCGCCAGCTCGTTGGCCTTGTTGAACAGGCCGGCGCGGCGCTTGGTGAAGCATACCTGGCGGGCCTCAAGCTTCTCGATCCGGCGGATCTCGACCTTCTGGCGGCCGATGCTCCCGCGGTTGCGGCGACGCGCCATTGAGATGGAGTGGTTTGGTAGGTGGATTGGATCTGCTACGGGGTTGCATGGATAGTATTTATAGAGGCGCGTGATGAACAAGATCAGTCATGAGATCTGCATTCTGGCCTGGCATGGAAAGTGTTCATCACTTAACATGTATACTCATGCTGGGTTGGCCCAGCTTAATAACGGTAGGGTAGGTGGATCTGCCGTATCTAGAGAACAGGGAGTGTAACGTGTCAACTTATCCTGCATAGCTACGGCAATGTGTACTCCTGTATACGACAATGTCGACAAGTGCATACTGAGCTAGCGAACGTGACAACTTACCATGTGTATAGCTGAGATGCCCGCCTCCTAAACCGGGTTGAACAACTTTACACACAATCAAATCCTCCACCAAACGTTCGGCCATGGTTCCAGATATTATGTCATTGTTTTCAAGTCCTACACAGGTAAGGAGATTCAAGCATGAGTAAACAAGATTGGGAAAAATTGCACTCCAAATTGCATTATAATATCCGGTAGAAACAAAAGTAAGGATAAGTAAAAACAAATCAACCATGTTCCCACTCTAAAATGCATAATCCTAATATCAAGTACAACAAAGTCATGCGAGTAAACCGATTTAATAAACTTTGGCAAATGTGTGGCCATTCTGCGGTAATAAATTATATTACCTTTCAGTGTTCAAGAAAAAAAATTAAACATGTCCATTTTCTGAAAAGACAAGTGATCATCTACAAATGGTAACACAAGTGATATACACAACATGATGTACTGATTCAAGATTAGATCGGCCGGACAAAGAAATACAATCGCTAAATTCATGAGTATAATATGGAAAATTCTAGCTACAAAAAATAGCACATATGACAAAATAGGCAAATGACAGAGATCAAGCAGTTCTACTCATAATGTAACTTCAAAATCTACGACCTGCGGCTCCAATGATGGCGCCACCATATGGTGTTATGGTGTTAGCCCAAGCCTAGTCCTAGCATCGGACACATCTGCTCGCACTCCATATTGGTCTCGTCGTTGCTCCGTTCACCACCTAATCCCGACATCCATCTCATGTACCTGCAATTGCCAAGCCGGTCATCGGCCACATGGCCGTTGTTGGGGACACCTTCACGATCCATGACGTTGATGGGAAGAGGAGAGCGAGGGGGTGGATGGAAGATTGTGGACTGTTTGAGAAGGAAGATGGAGATGGGAAAAGGTGGCGCTTCCCTGTCTCCCTCATCCATGGTTGCCTATAGCCGCCACATAGAGGAGAGGAGAGGGGAGAAGTGAAACTGAGGTATTGGGCTGCATCGGTTTGAGTTCTTATACCGACGGGTGGGGGGTAATTGGGAACATGGGTCGGGCTGAAAATTCAAATGAGGCGCACTAATATCAGGACCAAACAAAATGGCAAGTTTTCATAAATTTATTTATTTTGTTGTACGAAAATAAAAATCCCGCTTATTCCTAGGTCATGTCCCGGTTGAGTTATTTTTTCCCTAAAATCTTACTTTATAGTTTTTTGTGATCTGTTTCAATGAAATCAAGGGACACCCTTGCTTATAAAAACAAAACAAAAATGAAAATATCTCTGATGATGATGAAGCTGACGACAATGATGGTGACCTGTCACGTCTCCAAACTTGGAGGTTCTAGGTTGGGTAAGTATATGGGTATCAGTAGCTCGTGTTTATATAGTGGAGGAGAAGGATTGAGATGAGCACTTGTCATGTTGAGCTCGGTCTACCATAAGCAATGTTCCAAAAATCTTACCGTACATTCATCCAAATCATGGGCACTAGTAGAAACAAGGGCATTAGCTCCGGGTCAAGAGGCCCTCTAGTCCCGGCTTGGGAACCCAGGACATCTGAATCAGGAATAGAGCCCCTCCCCTCTAGTCCCCATTCATTTACTATCCGGGACAAACGAGTCCCCCACGTGGCCGCTCCATAACCGTGTGGTCGTAATACGAATCGGTACTAAATATTTTCTAATATTTTTTTCTCATTTTTGGGCTTAGGATTTATGTTTCCCTTTTTTACTGTTTTTACTTGGGTTTAGGGTTTTACGTTTCCCATTTTGGTGTTTGGGGTTTAGGACCCTTCATAATACATGAAGTTATCCTAGGAGGCGCCTATCGATTGAAGAACCCGAAGACCGGTGGTATCTATTCCAACCCGTGGAACGTTGTGCATCTCCGCAAATTCTACCCCTAGGATTATTCTACTCACAAGAAATAAGGTTGTACTAGACACTTTGTAGCTCGATAAAACACATGGCTTCTCAGCCATATCAATAAACACATGGTTTCTCAACCATAGCTATCACATTCTCTATCTTACATGCTAAAAACGACAGGTCTACACCTCTAACACACGGGGGCTACCCCTAACTAGCATAATCAATTTCCTTCGAGTACTACAAACACAAGGTACAACAAGGTACACACCTTATAAACAACTTAAATATATCAAGTCAACTTACAAGGTCACAAGGCTTACGCCTTCAAACACCTTACAACAAAGTACATGATATTTACATCCTACAATCACAACTGACGGCGAGCAGTCGCTTCCGCAAGCAATTGATCAGTCTCCTCAGAGGTCAGTCGAACAATCCGCTCCGCTGCAGGACGCACGGCCGCATAATTAAGAGAAAGATCGCCCCGCCACCGAGCTAAAGTTGACCTCAGGATGCCACAGCCAAACGAAGGCGAGGGCTACTTGAGATCCGCTGATAAACTGCTGGTGTACACATTCTCGAACTTCTCCTACTCAATTGAAAATCCTTAGCAAACCGCTCCACTCTTCTGGAAAGGTACCCAAGGGATTAAACGCCCGATGCACAGAAGACAGAGCCTCCAACAGGATTTGACGAGTATTTTCGCCTGGCTCGCCCGATACTTCAGGGTAGCCAGGACAAAACCTCGGCTGCGGTCAGACCAGAAGTTGTTCGCGTGAGGCTTTGAGCTACCCGACTCATAGGCAATGTAGTTATCCACCTAGTCGGTTTCACAAATTCCGTCAGGTTCAACAACTACAAGATCAGCGAAAAAGTCAAAACAGAGAAGGAAGCAATAAACGAAGTACTCGGAGGCTCGCAAACTTACAAAAGCATGTCCTTCGCAACAGCAGCCAGCTCTTCCATCACAAACTGCTCACGCTCAGCCGCAAGTCTCTGCTTCGATTTGGCAACATCAGCTACAACTCGCAGAGCTTTCAGCTTGCGCTCGCCATCCGCAACACGGTCACGGAGTGATGCAAACGTGCTGGCAGCAGCAACAAGGGGATTAACCTGGGAAGCAGACCCACTCGAAAACTCTACGCTGGGATCCACTACCTGGAAGAAACAACAGAAGTTCAGAAAAATCACAAGACCCCACTCGAGAATATACCACCCATTTCCTCGGGTTCTCGGGGGCTACTCCCATCGGGAGCATACAAAAGTAAGGCACACCAATCAGATACTGAGGATTTCAGAAAACACTTCGATTACGCAACATAAAATACGGGAATACATCCCAAGGTTCTTTACATCGACGAACAAAAGTAAACAAAAACTATCCTAAGGGGCTGCAGAAGTGGTTCCACTCGCTGAAGGCTGTCCCTTGCGACTAGCACGAGAGAGCATCTTAGAGAGGACTTCAGCACGAGCGTCAAAAGGACGGAGTGCTACCTTTTTGCCATGGGCGTCGTAGGGAACGCTCGAATACACCTTCTCCAGGTCATCTGAGACTCCATGCGCCAAGGCAAACTGAATAGCCATATTGGCCCCGCACTCGGACTGGGCGACTGAGTACTCCTGCAGAACATCTTCATCACCCACGAACACCTTCAGGAGGCCGTCTAGCGTAGGCGGAATCGCCACATCCACCAGTAAACGCTCGTGGAATCGCGTCAACACTCGGGTGGCATCACCGACGAGGTAGCAGATTCTACTCGCGTGTTCCTGGAGATGGGTGCAAGAATCCGTGAGGGCATCCAGTCGCTGGCTCCCAGGCAGCTCCAGTCTAACCATAAGGGCATCTACAACAAAGACAGCATAAATTTCCAAGGCACAAAATAAGTTCAAATTGCAACATAAGAATGGCGAAACGTAGCTTACCCGCAAGCTTCTAAGCCAAGGGACGAATGAGCACCCGCCTCCTCCAGCTGCTTTAGCACTCTTTGAGCTTCTGCGAACTTCCCTTCAAGATCGGCTGAGTGCTTGCGAGTGGATTCCAAATCTTTTCGGGATGACTCCAGCTCTGTCTCGGCCTTCAGGCGGGTGACTTCGTCTGCAGAATAATGAATGCAGCTAAAGCAACCTTCACGATCAAGTGAAACATTAAGGACAACGATAGTACACTGACTTACCTTGAAGAGAGCGGACGTACTGAACGAGCCGGTCGCGATCCACCCGAATGGAAACGCAATCTGCTTCAGCCGAAAGCACTCGACGACCAATAGCGGCGAGAGAGTCAAGGAGAGTCTGCAAAAAAACAAGGCAAAAATTCAAGTCAAAGACAAGTCACTTGAGCCTATACACGACTGTACACAGTCGAGTATAGCATCGGGGGCTACTCCCATGGGGAGCACTGCTGTGCACACTATAGAATTCAAGAAAAACAAAGAGGAGAAGATTTCAACTTGAGTCCGTAGCGAACTGCAAGCAATTAACCATGGCCTCGGGGGCTACTCCCATCGGGAGCACTGCCATGCACCAGATAAAAATTTCGAACAGGGCAAAGCAAAGATACAAGAAGATAAATAAACTTACTTTGCCCTGGGAAGTAGATAGAGGATCTGCCGAGTTGCCCAAAAACCTCCTTATACACAGATGCTCCACCCGTGAAGCCAGGCAGCCCGTACTCTGGAGTTACGGCTGCCCTTGCAGGACTAGGAGATCTTCGGGCGGCCTCTGCGGCTGGAACTTCACCCATGGCTGCTTCTTTTCTCTTTACATAGGGAATCGAAGAAGCATACAGGCCACGGCTGATGGTCATGAGGCTGTTGTTGTAGAAAGATTCAGACGAAGACCCAGAATAGAAAGAAGATTTGCGATTAAAGAACAGAGCGCAAGAAAAACTTACTCGTCCTCGTCATCATCGTCCAGAACGTCCACGTTCCAGGCGGTGGGAACCTTCGATCTGCGGCCCGCGGGAGGAATCACATTGAGAGGTGCCACCCGAAGGGGCTCAGCGTTCTTGGCGGCCACCGGTCCTTCCACATAGGGGAATCACCTTGTTTAGGTTTAAGAGCCCAAATACCTTTAGTGATATTTGTACTTATTACAAACCAGTTTTTTCCACATCCCATCCTAACATTCCAGCCTCCACCACTGTCGCACCCGGACTTCTAGAGGATACTCACAGTTCGCTAAACAGTAGAACAAATGGCTTACGGGGCATACCGGCACCCGCATCTCAATATGAGCAGGCCAACACGTAGACGTGTGACAACCATTTTCTACTATCCATCGTCTGCGTAAACCATCCCATAGAAATCCGACTACTTCCGTTGACGTACTTCAGAACATACACACATGGTACGTCAACGGCATTTGAACAAGCGATATCACAACATATCTCTAAGACACAAAAGATCGAAATAAGTTGCAAATAGCTCTCACTAGAGCAGAGATAGCAAATACAATCATCCAGAGGACACATGTCCCAACAATTCATCATTACAACACAGCGGAAGCATCCAAAGTGTCTGAGTACAGACAAGATCCAAATAGGCCTAAGAGGCCGGAAACGAAAAGACGGAACCCATCCACGATGTCTCGGATCCTGCCCGGGTCCGCTATCTACTCGTCAGCAGCCTCGTCATACTCCACGTAGTAGCCACCATGGGGATCCTCGGAAACGTAGTCTGCGGAAACCACAGCCCCAAAGGGGTCAGTACATAAACGTACTGGCAAGCAAGACTCACAAGATACCATAGTGTACCCGGCAACACCAAGTATAGATGCTTTGGGTTCAACGGAGGAATAGGTGATACAAAAGTGCGGCAGCAGGCTGCTCTAACCAACTACAGAATCATGCTATAACTTCCGGCTAACAGAAAGGAGATAAGATAGTGTATCGTAACCAACTGCTACTAACCTCAAACAAACCCATCCTGGATCTCGCCCCTTATCCAAAGAAGCAATCCGAGGATAACTCACACAGTTGGATTAATGATGGTGCAAGTTATTGTGTCAATACAACTATTACTAGTCAAGTTATCATTAGTTAGGTGTAAGTTGTTCTGAGTACTTGTTAGCCAGTACTTTCACCAAGTCAACCATAACCGCGGAAAACCCGGCTTCTCGAGAAGATTTAACCCTGCAGGGGTGCACCAATTTGGTCGTACACGTAAGAATAACCCGCCAGATGGAATGCCTTCCACCAAGCGGGGCACTCAACACAACTCAACTCTTCTTCGCATCAAGCCCAAAGAACCCCGTGCAATTGAGCGCACGGCTAATAAAGCCCCACGAAGAAAAGGGGACCCTCATAGCACTCCAAGAACGTGTCTCCCTAAATGCCGACTACAAAAGTTCCACCCTGGCCTCGGGTTCGCAAATACATATGCATGTGGCAAATGGAAAACCCGAACTAAATGAGGCGATTTGGACGAGATGCGAATCGAATCAAATTGAGGGGGGCGCCCATGCACGCTTCCCACATGCGGATAGTGCGCTCATCATGGATCAGTAGACAAGACCCTTTTCCTAATTAGGGTCGACACTAGCAGGCCTGAAAACCACGCCGGGCCTCCTGCCGGTGCCTTATCATCAAATTAGCATTACCTCAAATATTAACAGGTTGATTGTTTAAACATCAAGCCCCAGAACATAAGTAACATGGTAATAGAGATAACGGACAACAGACTCGAGCAGAAACAACCCTAAGGATGCTAGTAAGACACAGACAACAAGCAAGGGGGTTATAGGTGTGGAGGATAGGCCATATCAGGGTTAAAGGATAACATGTGATAGGATCGGAACACAAGCAACGATTATAAGGCTAGCAGAATAGACAACGGAAAGTATCGGTATCCAATGTGGAAAGGAACACAATGGTTCATGTGAGTGAATACTTGCCTGCAAACTCAGCAGCCTGGTACTGAGCTAGATCCTCAGAAGGGGTGTCGTAAGTCTCGTCTGTCTCAACGTCGTCGTCTATTCGAGAAGAAGCAAACAAACAACGCAGAGAGACAAACAATCAATATCATGGCATAATGCACAATCATGGGATGATGCATGACCATTTAATTGATGCATCAAAAATAAGATAGCTGACATGGTAACATTTAAATGGACCCATATGCAATTGGTTTGCATATGGAAAGGTCCATGAGTTAAGGTTGGTTTAGGTGATCTACAACTAAACACCATGTGAAAGTTGATTAGTATGATGCATGCATGAGGAAAACAAAAAGAAAACAACAATAGATACAATTTGAAAATAAGTTTACCAAGTTTGGAATTTTACTTATTAAGTTATGGAATTTTGGTTTCTTAAAGGTGTTACACAAGCATTTGTTGTTTTCACCAATTTTAATTGTTCAAAATAGATAACAAAGTTCATATCTGGAAAGTACACAAAATTTTAGGTGGAATGCATGTTTCAATTATTGAAAAAGGAATTAAGATGAATTAATTATGAATTAAACAAGTTTAAACAAGATTTAAAAGGATTTAATTCAAGTATGAATTTATTTGAATTTTTATTTGTTCAAAACTTTAAATAAAATTCCTATTTGAAAAGATTATACTTTTCTGGTTTGAAAACATATTTTATAAGTTCAAAAATAATTTAATTTGAGCAAGTTATGAATTTAGCAATTTTAAATGATTTAAACAAGGTTTAATTATTTAACCAATTTTAATTATGCAAAACATGAAATAAAGTTTATATTTGAAAAGGTGGTTCAATTTGGCATGGAAAACATATTTTATATGTGACATTTGAAATAAATTTGAATTAGTTATGAAATTAACCAAATTTAAAAGGAGTTGTTTGAATTTGAATTTGGAAGCAATTTGAAATGTTCAAAACATAAAACAAATGCTTTAATCATGTAGAGAATTTAATTTGGTGCAGAATACACATTTCATTTGTATTATTTGGATTTGAATTTAAAAAGTTATTTCCATTTTGAATACAGGGACTAATCTGTAATTAATTTGGACTGGAATTAAAAAAGAAAGGGGCAGGAACTAATCTCACCCCGCAGTGGCTCAGCCCAGGCCACTGACGAGGGGGCCCTGGGCCACGGTGGCGCCAGCTAGAGCGGCTGGGGGACGATGTGGCCTCCAGGGCCACTGCCGTGCGGGCCCATGCGCGTGCGCGTGCATGTGAAAAAAGGGGAGGCTAAATGCCTCCCGTGGGGATCGAACCCTGGGCTCGGGGTCGCGCGAGCAGCGCTGCTGCCAATGCGCTGGCTCGAGTTTCTTGTCAGTAGGGAACGCGCGGGGAGGATATGGTTCAGTTACGTGTTAACTGAATTTTTTTTTGAAGTTCAGTTACTGAACCAGCGACAGAGGAGGGCGGCCGCCGGCGGTGATCATCTGCTGCTCGCGGTGGCTGCTGCGCTGCATCGTGTGCGTGTGCTAGGGTGTCCAGGGGGTGGTGCGTGCGCCGTGGAGATACAGAGAGAAGGAAGGAGGATGGCAGGGGTGGTGCTCACCGTGGTGAAGAACAGAGGGAGGTGCTCGGTACAGGAGGTGGCCGGCGACGGGGAAGAGGATGGCGGCGGCGATCCACTGCCTCTCGGGCTCAACGGCGGTGTCGAGGAGGACGAAGACGCTACGGGGAACCCATTCCCGCCTCTAACCTACGCGAGGACTAGCCCTATCGGTGGCGATCATCGGAGTTCAGAGGTGGTGGCGTGCGGTGGTGGTTCAGAAACGGAAGAGAGCGGTGGAAGGAGGAGGGAAACGACGGCACTCGAGGGAGAGAGGAGGGAGAAGGGTTAGGGCAGAGGGGAGCTCGAGGCAGCTAGGGTTAATAAGGAGGTGGGGAGGAGGAGCTCGGCCGTTCCCTGTCTCTGTACCTGACGTGGACAGCACGGATGTGCTGCCGTACAGAGGTAGGAGGAGAGGGGGGTACCAGGCCGTGGGGAGATGGTGGGCTGGCCCAACTGGGCTGGCCTGCCCCCTCTCCCTCTGGTTTTGTTTTTTGTTTTTTTTCTTTCTTTCTCTTTTTTTTTGCAGAAATAGAATAGGAAGAAAAGAGTGGGTTTTTAGGATAGGAAAAAAATTAGGAAAAATTGTTATAGGTTGTTTATTACAGCAGCAACAGTTTGTAAACTTTTGTTTTTCAAATAATTCAAATTTGTTGTTGTTGTAGTTTATTTGAATTTGATTGAATTGAAGTGATTTTGATAATAAATGAAATATTGAAAGTAATAGTTTAACTAGTTTGAACCTTCATGTTTGTTTGAAACAAATTGATTGGAAGTGTTTTGTAATTTTCATAAATTTCAAATGGTTGCTGTTTGGAATTTTAATTGAATTTGAATGCAAATTGAATTAAGTGAATTATTAAAAAGAACAAGTTAATAGTTTGAGCTTCCTATTTTATTGGAACCAAAAGGATGTTTTATTTGAATATTTCTATTTGAAAAAAATTGTGACAGCACAAGTATGAAACAAAACATTTGAATATTGTTTGAATTTCAAATGGGAAAACAAAGGAAAACAGATGGAAACAAATGGAAAACAAATGCCAAAACAAATGCAATGATGATGTCATGATGCAAAACAAAAATAAACAAGAAGCAAAACATTCTAGGGGTGGTTTTTCATACTTGGGATGTTACAAAACGCCCCCCCTTGAAGGAATCGCGCCCCGAGATTCCTACTGAGAAGAGAAAAGGTCCGGATACTTCTTGCGAAGATCCTCTTCGGTCTCCCACGTTGCCTCTTTATCGGAATGATGAGACCACTGCACTTTCAAGAACTTGGTGCTCTTTTTGCGAGTCTTACGCTCGGTCTCATCGAGAATTCGAACAGGGTGCTCCTCATAAGAGAGATCTTCTTGCAGTTCAATGGAATCATGATCAACTGCACGATCTGGATCTTTGAAACACCTCTTGAGCTGTGACACGTGAAACACATCGTGCACCTTGGATAGTTTTTCCGGAAGTTCAAGACGATAGGCATTTTCCGCACGCCTTGAGAGAATGTTGAAAGGACCAATGTATCTTGGTGCAAGCTTTTCTTTCACACCAAAACGATGAGTGCCTCTGAGGGGAGTTACACGGAGATATGCTTCGTCACCAGGTGCATAGATCATATCCCTGTGCTTGCTGTCATAGTAGCTTTTCTGACGAGATTGAGCAATCTTGAGATTGTCGCGAATGATGCGAACTTCCTCTTCGGCTTCCTTAACAATGTCAGGGCCTAAGAGTGAACGTTCACCAGCTCCAGACCAATTGATTGGGCTCCTGCATCTGCGGCCATAGAGAGCCTCAAATGGTGCCATGCCTAGGCTTGCCTGGAAGCTGTTGTTGTAGGGGAATTCAGCATATGGAAGACATTCCTCCCATTTCATGCCAAAGGAGAGACCACATGCTCTGAGCATATCCTCGAGAATCTGATTGACTCTTTCGAGTTGCCCTTGAGACTGAGGGTGATAGGTTGTGCTGAATAGAAGTTTGGTGCCCAATGCTTCTTGAAAGCTTTTCCAGAAATGAGAAGTGAATATGCTTCCACGGTCTGAGCTTATTTCCAATGGAACACCATGAAGAGGAACAATCTTTGCTGTGTAGAGCTCTGCTAACTGGCTAGCTGAGATTGTTTCTTTGACAGCAAAGAAGTGAGCTACTTTAGTGAGACGATCAATGACAATGAAGATTGCACCGTTGCCCTTCTTGGACTTTGGAAAACCAGTGACGAAGTCCATTTCAATCATGTCCCACTTCCACTCAGGAATTTTCAGAGGTTGGAGAAGACCGGCTGTTTTCTGATGAACTGCCTTAACACGTTGACAAACGTCGCATCCAGAAACGTATTGAGCAATTTCACGTTTCATGCCAGGCCACCAGTACAGTGTCTTGAGATCCTGGTACACCTTTGTACTTCCAGGGTGTATAGAGAGAGGAGTTTCATGAGCTTCCTTGAGAATAACATCTTTGAGACTTTGAACTTGAGGAACTGCAATGCGTCCCTCGAAGAACACAGTTCCCTTGTCATCAATTGAGAAGGACTTAAATTTCTCCTTGCCTTCTTTGATGTGTTCTACCATCTTCTTGATTTCAGCATCACGAAGTTGTTCAGAACGAATCTTGTCCTCGAGAGTTGGACTGGCTGTCAAGTTTGCAAGATAGCCTTGAGGAACAAGACCAAGGTTGAGCTTCTGGAATTCTTCATGAAGAGGAGGTTGGCTTTCCATGATCATGAGATTATTGCAATACGACTTGCGACTGAGAGCATCGGCCATAACATTAGCCTTGCCTGGAGTGTAAGAAATGGTGAGATCAAAGTCTTTAATCTTTTCAATCCATCTCCTTTGCCTGAGGTTTAGATCTGGTTGAGTGAAGATGTATTTCAGACTTTTATGATCGGAAAAGATTTCAGTGCGATTACCCAACAAGTATTGCTTCCATTTCTTGAGAGCAAACACAACTGCTGCAAGTTCAAGGTCATGAGTTGGATAATTGAGCTCATGTGCGTTCAACTGACGTGAAGCATAAGCCACAACTTGACGTTCTTGCATAAGAACTGCACCTAGACCTTGGAGAGAAGCGTCACAGAATATCTGGAAAGGTTTGGTAGGATCTGGGCCAACCAGAACTGGTGTAGAAGTGAGTTTAGTCTTCAGGAGATTGAAACTTTCATCACATTGTGGAGACCAAACGAACTTCTTGTCCTTCTTTGTGAGATCAGTGAGTGGTTTGGCAATCTTGGAAAAGTTCTGGACGAAACGACGGCAATAGCTAGCCAAGCCAAGAAAACTTCTTACTTGCTTCACCGTCTTTGGAGGTTTCCAATTAACAATTGCTTTAACCTTTTCTGGATCAATGGCTATGCCCTTGGCTGAGATGACATGACCAACGTAAGCAACTTCTGGAATCCAGAACTCACATTTGGAGAACTTGGCATATAGACGATGCTCGCGAAGTTTCATGAGGGTGAGACGAAGGTGTTCTTCATGCTCTTCCTCGGATTTTGAGTAGACAAGAATGTCATCAAGATATACCACAACGAACTTGTCGAGGTATTCATGGAAGACAGAATTCATGAGTCGAGAGAATGTCGCCGGTGCATTGGTGAGACCAAAGGACATGACGGTGAATTCATATAGACCGTAGCGAGTGGTGAAAGCTGTCTTTGGAATATCCTCTTTTCTGATCTTTATTTGATGGTAACCCATTCTCAAGTCCAACTTAGAGAATATTGTGGCTCCAGCAAGTTGATCAAAAAGATCATCGATACGAGGAATTGGATACTTGTTTTTGATGGTTTTCTCGTTAAGAGGACGATAGTCAACAACGAGTCTCTTAGTGTGATCCTTCTTCGCAACGAACAGAGTTGGGCAACCCCAAGCCGAGGAACTAGGTTGAATGTAACCTTTTTCCATGTACATATCAATTTGTTCCTTTAACAACTTCAGCTCGGGAGTTCCTATCTTGTAAGGATGCTTAGAGATTGGAGCAGTACCTGGCTCAAGCTCGATCACGAACTCAACTGCTCTGTCCGGAGGCATCCCTGGCAACTCTTCTGGAAAGACGTCAGGGAATTCGCAAACCACCGGAACATTTTCAAGTGAAGGTAGAGGTTTTGCATCGAGTGTGCATAGCTGAATGGAACTTGATTCATTTGGAGAATAGACTATCTGGCCAGAAGGGTGGAACAGAGTTATTGACTTTTGAGCACAGTCAATCCTTGCTTTATTAGCTTTCAGCCAATCCATACCAAGAATGACATCAATGTCAGAACTTCCCAGCAACATGAGAGAAGCAAGGAAAATGTGGCCTCCAATTAGAATTTGGTTGTCCTTACTTATCTTGGAGGTCAACATTTGAGATCCCGGGGAGTGAACAGTGATTTGATTGCTTAGTGGAACCACGATTAGGTTGTTTGTTGTGGCAAAAATCTTTGACACAAAAGAATGCGATGCTCCGGTATCAAACAACACTTTAGCTGGAAAAGAGTTTACGGGTAATATACCGAGAACGACGTCAGGAGCTTCCTCAGCTTTGTCGATCTTGACATGATTCACCCTTGCGGTCCTCCCGACAGGCCTGTTGTTGGAGTTGAAGGCTTTAGGCGGGGGAGCGTGCACCATTGCCTGGTTTGTGTTGGGACGAGGTGGTGGTGGAGGTAGCTGCCTCTGCGTGCACTTGTCAACGTAGTGCCCTGTCTGCTTGCACTTGTAGCAAGTGACGGCACGAGGAGGCCCTGGCCTTGGCTGCCCCATCGAAGCCCTTTGATCTTGCATCTGAGCAGGGTTGGGTGGGCGGGAGCGAAGCCTGGAGAAGTTTGGGCGTATGGAGCCCGAGTGACAGCACCATTTGGCACCCAGATGCGGCGCTTCTGCGGAGGGGTGGTCATGTTGGAGGAGGAACCACCCTCACGCGAGTGCTTGCGAGACTCCTCGAACGCCTTGCGCCCATTTTCTTCATTGAGCGCGGTGTTAACGAGCTCCTCGAAGTTGTTGGCCTTGATATTGGTGAGGGCGTACTTGAGTTCCGGGTTAAAACCTCTGCGGAACCTTGCCATCTTCTTAGCCTCAGTGGACACCTCATCACCAGCGTAGCGAGCGAGGCGATTGAACTCACCCTGATAGCCGATGACGTCCAACTTGCCCTGCTTGAGTGAGCAAAACTCTTCACGCATCCTTTCCATGAGACCATCTGGAATGTGGTGCTTCAGGAAGGCTTCCTTGAAACAAACCCAGATGATTGGAAAGCCAGCTCTCATGGCCTGGTAGTTTTCCCACCAAGTAGCTGCCTGACCCTTCAGCAGGTAGGAGGCATACTTGACCTTGTCTTCCTCAGCAACGTGAGCAATCTCCAGAGCCTTAGCTATCTCACGGATCCAGTCATCAGCGTCCAGAGGCTCGCGTGTGGCCACGAAAGCTCTCGGACCCAGACTGAGGAACTCCTTGATGCTGACTCGTGGAGCCGGCTGGTTGTTATGCTGGTTAGTCTGAAACTGGGCCATCTGTGCCATGACTTGGGTCATCTGAGTCAACAGCTCCGTGATTGGCGGTGGCTCAGGCGGGTTGTTCCTTGTTGGCGGCATCCTGAATGGAAATGCGTTTTAGCACAACAATAGAAAAGGATAGACTTGGAAACCGAAAGAGAGATTATTCCGACGCATGAATAGATAACCAACAGGTACATCATCACATGTTCAAATACATCAGAATATCCAACACACCATAAATGCTTTGAAAGTCAAAGGATAACTAAACATAGCTAAGAATGGATACATCGGTACTCCCATGCTCATCACGCAGGACGGCGGCTAGGAGTACGGCGAGAGGTACGGTGAGGAGCACGCCCACGACAGTAGGTAGAACGACGATCCACATAGATCTGACGTGGTCTGAGAGCGACTCTAGGTGTGGTGAAGTACGTAGCGTCGACTCCCTGTGCTCCAAAGCGAGGAATCCCAGTGTAACCAGCACCGAGGTTAAGGAGTGGACCTCTGATCGGCTCGTAACCTCCAGCATCTGGCAGACGACGACCAACTGGCTGATCGAAACGTGCAAAGCGCTCGTCTCCAACAAAGTCTGTGGTGTAAGTCGCCAGACGAGTCAGAGCAAGGTAGAGCTGCTCTCTGACTGAAGCCAACTCCTGAGATAGTGTGCTGGCAACTGCGTCACTGTGCCTCACAAACTGAGCGGTGGTGTGCAGCCTGGAGTTATCATGCTCGTAGACATCCAAGTTGTCGTAGAGAGTGAAGTGAGCTCCCTCCGAAGTGATGTAACCACGGGGGATGTGGCGATAGATAGAATTGTCAAATCCCCAGTAGTCAACACGAAGGACGGTGAGACTCACATAAGCTGCCTGCTGCACAGCCATATCCACTGTGGAACCTACTGCCTCGTAGCGGTGGACTACGCTCATGCCATCATCTGACAGAATGTAGACGATAGCCTGGTAGTAGGTCTGGTTAAACTCTCGCTGCTGCTCGTAGACCTGGTACTCTGGTGCCCAACGGAACCCCAGAAAAGTGACCATGTCTCTCAGCATCTCCGGATAACCGGCAGTGCTCTCGCAACGAGTCATACGAACCACCTGAGGGTAGAACCTGAGATCCATCTGCAGATGATCGGGGAAGTTTTGATTAGACGCCGGTAGAAGGAATGAAGTGGCAAGCAACAACAAGGTTTCAACGGACGAAAAAGATGTTGAGAAGAACAGGATATCGAAGCAACATTGGGGAAACACGAGACTAAACACTCCTGAGGTACTACGGAAAAACCCATCCGGGCTTCTAAAGGATCAATATCTACTGCTTAAGGAATAGAGGATCTGCTTCCGGGGCTTACACGCCTCCGTTCTCAATCGTGAGTAGGCAACATGATAAATCATGTCACAACCACCTCCATTCCTATGGTCTAGTAGATATAACTATCCTAGAGAAACCAGGATACGTGAAATCCTAACTTGAAAGTTTAGATGAGAAGAGAAAACAACGTTGCACTTCCTTACCAGAAAAGGGAGGGTGGGTGGGGAAAGAAGAAAAAGAACAGAATTCCTACTCTCACGTTTCAGTTTTCCTATATAGCTACAAAATAGTTTCTAGACTCAACTGCGACCAGTAAAAGGGATCCTACAGGCAGACAGGCTCTGATACCATTTGTCGCACCCGGACTTCTAGAGGATACTCACAGTCCGCTAAACAGTAGAACAAATGGCTTACGGGGCATACCGGCACCCGCATCTCAATATGAGCAGGCAAACACGTAGACGTGTGACAACCATTTTCTACTATCCATCGTTTGCGTAAACCATCCCATAGAAATCCGACTACTTCCGTTGACGTACTTCAGAACATACACACATGGTACGTCAACGGCATTTGAACAAGCGATATCACAACATATCTCTAAGACACAAAAGATCGAAATAAGTTGCAAATAGCTCTCACTAGAGCAGAGATAGCAAATACAATCATCCAGAGGACACATGTCCCAACAATTCATCATTACAACACAGCGGAAGCATCCAAAGTGTCTGAGTACAGACAAGATCCAAATAAGCCTAAGAGGCCGGAAACGAAAAGACGGAACCCATCCGCGATGTCTTGGATCCTGCCCGGGTCCGCTATCTACTCGTCAGCAGCCTCGTCATACTCCACGTAGTAGCCACCATGGGGATCCTCGGAAACGTAGTCTGCGGAAACCACAGCCCCAAAGGGGTCAGTACATAAACGTACTGGCAAGCAAGACTCACAAGATACCATAGTGTACCCGGCAACACCAAGTACAGATGCTTTGGGTTCAACGGAGGAATAGGTGATACAAAAGTGCGGCAGCAGGCTGCTCTAACCAACTACAGAATCATGCTATAACTTCCGGCTAACAGAAAGGAGATAGGATAGTGTATCGTAACCAACTGCTACTAACCTCAAACAAACCCATCCTGGATCTCGCCCCTTATCCAAAGAAGCAATCCGAGGATAACTCACACAGTTGGATTAATGATGGTGCAAGTTATTGTGTCAATACAACTATTACTAGTCAAGTTATCATTAGTTAGGTGTAAGTTGTTCTGAGTACTTGTTAGCCAGTACTTTCACCAAGTCAACCATAACCGCGGAAAACACGGCTTCTCGAGAAGATTTAACCCTGCAGGGGTGCACCAATTTGGCCGTACACGTAAGAATAGCCCGCCATATGGAATGCCTTCCACCAAGCGGGGCACTCAACACAACCCAACTCTTCTTCGCATCAAGCCCAAAGAACCCCGTGCAATTGAGCGCACGGCTAATCAAGCCCCACGAAGAAAAGGGGACTCTCATAGCACTCTAAGAACGTGTCTCCCTAAATGCCGACTACAAAAGTTCCACCCTGGCCTCGGGTTCGCAAATACATATGCATGCGGCAAATGGAAAACCCGAACTAAATGAGGCGATTTGGACGAGATGCGAATCGAATCAAATTGAGGGGGGCGCCCATACACGCTTCCCACATGCGGATAGTGCGCTCATCATGGATTAGTAGACAAGACCCTTTTGCTAATTAGGGTCGACACTAGCAGGCCTCAAAACCACGCCGGGCCTCCTGGCGGTGCCTTATCATCAAATTAGCATTACCTCAAATATTAACAGGCTGATTGTTTAAACATCAAGCCCCAGAACATAAGTAACATGGTAATAGAGATAACGGACAACAGACTCGAGCAGAAACAACCCTAAGCATGCTAGTAAGACACAGGCAACAAGCAAGGGGGTTATAGGTGTGGAGGATAGGCAATATCAGGGTTAAAGGATAACATGTGATAGGATCGGAACACAAGCAACGATTATAAGGCTAGCAGAATAGATAACGGAAAGTATCGGTATCCAATGTGGAAAGGAACACAATGGTTCATGTGAGTGAATACTTGCCTGCAAACTCAGCAGCCTGGTACTGAGCTAGATCCTCAGAAGGGGTGTCGTAAGTCTCGTCTGTCTCAACGTCGTCGTCTATTCGAGAAGAAGCAAACAAACAACGCAGAGAGACAAACAATCAATATCATGGCATAATGCACAATCATGGGATGATGCATGACCATTTAATTGATGCATCAAAAATAAGATAGCTGACATGGTAACATAACATAATTAAATGGACCCATATGCAATTGGTTTGCATATGGAAAGGTCCATGAGTTAAGGTTGGTTTAGGTGATCTACAACTAATGACCATGTGAAAGTTGATTAGTATGATGCATGCATGAGGAAAACAAAAAGAAAACAACAATAGATACAATTTGAAATAAAGTTTACCAAGTTTGGAATTTTACTTATTAAGTTATGGAATTTTGGTTTCTTAAAGGTGTTACACAAGCATTTGTTGTTTTCACCAATTTTAATTGTTCAAAATAGATAACAAAGTTCATATCTGGAAAGTACACAAAATTTTAGGTGGAATACATGTTTCAATTATTGAAAAAGGAATTAAGATGAATTAATTATGAATTAAACAAGTTTAAACAAGATTTAAAAGGATTTAATTCAAGTATGAATTTATTTGAATTTTTATTTGTTCAAAACATTAACTAAAATTCCTATTTGAAAAGATTATACTTTTCTGGTTTGAAAACATATTTTATAAGTTCAAAAATAATTTAATTTGAGCAAGTTATGAATTTAGCAATTTTAAATGATTTAAACAAGGTTTAATTATTTAACCAATTTTAATTATGCAAAACATGAAATAAAGTTTATATTTGAAAAGGTGGTTCAATTTTGCATGGAAAACATATTTTATATGTGACATTTGAAATAAATTTGAATTAGTTATGAAATTAACCAAATTTAAAAGGAGTTGTTTGAATTTGAATTTGGAAGCAATTTGAAATGTTCAAAACATAAAACAAATGCTTTAATCATGTAGAGAATTTAATTTGGTGCAGAATACACATTTCATTTGTATTATTTGGATTTGAATTTAAAAAGTTATTTGCATTTTGAATACAGGGACTAATCTGTAATTAATTTGGACTGGAATTAAAAAAGAAAGGGGCAGGAACTAATCTCACCCTGTAGTGGCTCAGCCCAGGCCACTGACGAGGGGGCCCTGGGCCACGGTGGCGCCAGCTAGAGCGGCTGGGGGACGACGTGGCCTCCAGTGCCACTGCCGTGCGGGCCCATGCGCGTGCGCGTGCATGTGAAAAAAGGGGAGGCTAAATGCCTCCCGTGGGGATCGAACCCTGGGCTCGGGCTCGCGCGAGCAGCGCTGCTGCCAATGCGCTGGCTCGAGTTTCTTGTCAGTAGGGAACGCGCGGGGAGGATATGGTTCAGTTACGTGTTAACTGGATTTTTTTTGCAGTTCAGTTACTGAACCAGCGACAGAGGAGGGCGGCCGCCGACGGTGATCATCTGCTGCTCGCGGTGGGTGCTGCGCTGCATCGTGTGCGTGTGCTAGGGTGTCCAGGGGGTGGTGCGTGCGTCGTGGAGATACAGAGAGAAGGAAGGAGGAGGGCAGGGGTGGTGCTCACCGTGGTGAAGAACAGAGGGAGGTGCTCGGTACAGGAGGTGGCCGGCGACGGGGAAGAGGATGGCGGCGGCGATCCACTGCCTCTCGGGCTCAACGGCGGTGTCGAGGAGGACGAAGACGCTACGGGGAACCCATTCCCGCCGCTAACCTGCGCGAGGACTAGCCCTATCGGCGGCGATCATCGGAGTTCAGAGGTGGTGGCGTGCGGTGGTGGTTCAGAAACGGAAGAGAGCGGTGGAAGGAGGAGGGAAACGACGGCGCTCGAGGGAGAGAGGAGGGAGAAGGGTTAGGGCAGAGGGGAGCTCGAGGCAGCTAGGGTTAATAAGGAGGTGGGGAGGAGGAGCTCGGCCGTTCCCTGCCTCTGTACCTGACGTGGACAGCACGGATGTGCTGCCGTACAGAGGTAGGAGGAGAGGGGGGTACCAGGCCGTAGGGAGATGGTGGGCTGGCCCAACTGGGCTGGCCTGCCCCCTCTCCCTCTGGTTTTGTTTTTTTTCTTTCTTTCTCTTTTTTTTTGCAGAAATAGAATAGGAAGAAAAGAGTGGGTTTTTAGGATAGGAAAAAAAATTAGGAAAAATTGTTATAGGTTGTTTATTACAACAGCAACAGTTTGCAAACTTTTGTTTTTCAAATAATTCAAATTTGTTGCTATTGTAGTTTATTTGAATTTGATTGAATTGAAGTGATTTTGATAATAAATGAAATATTGAAAGTAATAGTTTAACTAGTTTGAACCTTCATGTTTGTTTGAAACAAATTGATTGGAAGTGTTTTGTAATTTTCATAAATTTCAAATGGTTGCTGTTTGGAATTTTAATTTAATTTGAATGCAAATTGAATTAAGTGAATTATTAAAAAGAACAAGTTAATAGTTTGAGCTTCCTATTTTATTGGAACCAAAAGGATGTTTTATTAGAATATTTCTATTTGAAAAAAATTGTGACAGCACAAGTATGAAACAAAACATTTGAATATTGTTAGAATTTCAAATGGGAAAACAAAGGAAAACAGATGGAAACAAATGGAAAACAAATGCCAAAACAAATGCAATGATGATGTCATGATGCAAAACAAAAATAAACAAGAAGCAAAACATTCTAGGGGTGGTTTTTCATACTTGGGATGTTACAACCACCATTTTCAAAGCAAACAAATATTTTGAATTTTTAGGTTTTTCCTACGGAGCCCCCCCCCCTCCTTTTTTTTACTGGGTCTACACACTGCTTGCCACTTAACCATATAATATTTTTTTTTATCCCCAGTTCCTTGCCAAAAAAAATCTCCTGATTATTTTGGTCATATGTTCTAGATTAGACAAAGGCAACAGATACATAGACATTGAGTAAATAGCAGTCCCCCTAGGGAGGATTGAATAAGATTAACCCTGCCCCCAATAGGTGACTTGTTTCCTACCCAACCATTCAATTTCTTTTTGAGTTTATCTGCCACAATATTCAAATCCACTACTTGCAACCTAGAGCCACAAATAGGAACTCCCTGGTATTTGATTGGCCAAGCCCCTAGTTGACAGCCAAACATATCAGCATACTCCAAATTCTTAATATCATCCTTAAGAACCATCATTAACTCACTCTTCTCAAAATTAATCTTAAGACCGGACATGGCCTCAAACAAAAACAAGATGAGTTTTAAATGGATTGTCTGCTCCTTCACATCCTGAATCAACAGAATAGTATCATCTGCATATTGTAGGATGTCAACTCCAAAAGTAATTAAATGAGGAACCGAACCAACATAGCACACTATCCTGTTGTGCTTGAACCATCATTTTTGAAAGACTCTCATCCGCCAAATTGAAAAGGAAAGGTGACAGGGGATCCCCCTGCCTAACCCTTTATGACTAGGGAAATCCTCCCCCTGGTGTTGTTGATTTTAACACACAGAGTCCCATCCTGAACAATATCCTTGATAATTCTCCTCCATCTTGGATTAAACCCTTTCTGAGACACACATCTCAACAGGAACTCCCAATCTACTTTATCATAGGCTTTTTCAAAATCCAGTTTTAATACTACACCCTGTTGATTCTATACAATACTTGCAACATGCAAATAGGCCTATACTTCTGAATAGTATCTGCATCGGGAGATTTCTGTAATAAGATTATCATTCCAAAATTCAATCTGTATAGAGAAAGATTCCCATCATACCAATCATAAAAGAGTTGCATAATGCCGTTTTTAATCAAGGGCCAACAAGCCTGAAAGAATACAATAGGAATCCCATCAGGCCCAGGGGATTTGTTCTTTTCCATATGATCTACAACATATTTCACCTCTTGCTCAGAAAAAGAAGCATCTAGAGAAAACACATGCTCCTTAGAAAGTTTCTCATCTGTACTCCAAACAACATCACATAAAGCAATTTCACATTTTGGACCATGTCCAAATGAGGATTTGTAGTATTCAGTAGCATGACTCGGGAGGGCCATGGTCCCCTGAATTTCAAAACCAATATGTGATAAGGAGTACATTATACTCTTCCTTTTCCTACCATTTGCAATCCTATGGAAGTAAGCAGTATTAAATTCTCCCTGTAACAACCATTTCTCACTGGATCTACTAAACCTAAATTTCTCTTCCTCTTCAAGAATAAGCATAACTTATTTTTGAACAATCCCTTTCCTAGTATACTGCTCACCAGTAAGCATTATATTCTCCTCCAGCTGCTCTAAGGTGTCCAACTCAGCTAGCAAAACTTTTTTTCCTTGCAATGGATTCACCTCTTAGATTTTCCCCCACCGGTTTAGGTTTTTCTCAACCTTCTTAAGCTTTGATTGAATAATACTAACACTATCTCCGTCATCCACAAAGGAGTTCCAGACAGCAGCCACTCTACCTTGGAACTGAGGATGGTCAATCCAGGATTTTTGAAATCTAAAATCTTTGACCCTTTTCTCATGAACTTCACCAGTATCCAACACCAATGGATTAAGATCAGACATAACCCTGGGAATTTTTCTAACATGAGTTAAGGGGAAGCAAGCTTTCCACTCATTATTCATAACAATTCTATCCAATTTTTCCAAAGTAGGATCAGGTTGACTATTAGTCCAAGTGAACTGACCATCATACATCTCCACCTCTCTCAGACCAAAAGAAAAAAATGATTTGATTAAATCTATGAGAAAACCTAGTCACTACCCCTCCTTTATTATTTTTACTCTCAAATCTGAGGATATTGAAATCACCCCTAATCAAAGCAGGGAGATCAATATTAGAGCAGATACTCCAAATTATCCAAAAAAACATCTTTAAAGTCATCCTGAGCAACACCATACACAACAATTAAACACACCTTTTTGTTCAACTTTTTATCAAGCACTCGGGCCAGAACATGGAACCCACCCACCTCAGCCTCTATGACATCAAATCTAGAATTTTTAATGCCACACAGGATACCTCTAGACCTGCCCACAGAGGGGGACCAGTGCCATGTAAACAAGTTATCAGGATCAAATTTTCTCCTGAGATAACTATCAATTTTTATCCTCATAGTTTCCTGCAACCCAATGAAGTCTAAATGATGTTCACTAATTAAATCCCTAAGAGAAAAGGCAAAACGCCTCTTCCCCACACCTCTACAATTCATAAAGGCCCCAATAATTAGATCTTACTTGATTTGCTTCTTGTTCTGGGTCCAGATACTACATCACTCCAAGGGTGATTAGTACTGACCCTAGAAGGGATTCTTGTGACACTAAGGGGCACCCCTTGAGTTCTACACTTAGTAGCTGAGTTTTTCTTAGCTTGCCTTTTTTATTTTTTTAGAAATAACTATAACAAAGCCATCATCAACAGTCCCAAGAGATTGATCAAAAGGTTTCACACATTCACCATTTTCCACTACCCCCTCAAGAGATTTAGCAGGAGTAGACAATTATAGACAACTTCTCTAGTTACCTTATCCATTTGACTAACTACAACACTTATAGCTTTTTCCAAATCTTTAAGCATATTTATAGATTGTAAAGTCAAAGTAGAAACATCAACCTTAATATCTAGGGCTTTTTCAACAATATACTCATCAGATAACAGAGAGAAAGCATTAGCAGAGGATAGAGTTTGTTACCTTCAGGATTGTCTCTAGCTTCAACATGTGCCATAGCCTTTTTTACAGCATGAACATTTATCTGAGAACCAGCTTGCAACCTAACACTTCCCCTTGAAGGTGTAGGCTGATCAAGAGTTGGTATTGTGAGCATAGTCGGATTGACATTTGATTTGGCACTTTGTTTATCCTCAGGACTTGGTGGGAGTTCAGTAATCACCACCCTTGAACTATGGACCTGAGTACAGTCAGCGGAATCAGCAGAAAGAATGTCATCCTCAGACATAGCATCCATGCTATAATTTTGACTTGACACCATTAGTGATTCCACTACAGGTCCAACATCCACCCCTGGGATTCTCTGAAGATGTTTCTTCCACTCCTACTTCTTGTCACTATTGGTTTCCTGTAGCCTTTTCAAAAATTCTTCATAAGACAGCTCCATCTTTAATGGCTCATCACGATCCTCCACCACTCTTGCAGTAACCCTTGGGGTCTTGAGTTACTCCAGGTACTGAGCATTAAAATCCACAGCAGGATGTGGCCTCTGATGAGTTCTAGAGGAACCCACCCCCACCTCGATCATTGAAAGAACTACTGCAGAAATATAGCCCAGATTTTTAACAATCCTGGCAAAATCATCCTCGTCACTTTCCTCATCTACCACTTCAGGTTCTATAGCTTTCCTTTTACCTTTGTTGTATCCATCTTCCACTTCAGCTTGCTTGCTTAACAGTTTGCCAGCATCAGTATGTTGATAAGAAGTCCTTGCATCGCGCATAAAGCCACCTTGCACATTATTACGAGGCCCAGTTCTATCACCATAAGAAGGAGCCCCAGATCAGTCTTCTGCTTCTTGGGTGTGTGAGGAAAATTACCCTCCTGCTCTCTGGTATGTTCTGACCTAACTGTTCAACATGAAACTGTGATTTCTCCTTGTCCATCTTCCCACGCACAATCTCCCTAGTGAGTTCACTGTCATAACCCCCCCCCCCCAATGTTAACATTAGGTACCACATAAGGAACGAGTGACACATAAAGATTTCCAATGAGAATGTGCACATAATCAACATTATTCATGCTATGTCTATCCACTGACAGAGTCCTGCCCACAAGATTACATGTGTAGGAAGCAGTGTGGTAGTTTATGTTTTCCAGCGGGATCCCACGAACCTGGACCCAGGACATGTCTAGCTCAGCGACAGCACCATACCCAGGCAATCACTTTTCAATCTGCAGGACTACAGAGGGGAGGGTCCTCATGTTGATCCTCCCAAAATGAATCCAAGCATCAACATCCCTAGAGCTAGGAAAACGCATCAAGTATATGTTGGTGGACATCTTCTTGGCATACCACCTCCAGGTACACATATGTCCATCCCATTGCGTAAATTCCTCCTCGATTTGCCGCGCAGACACATTACCTTGAATAACCTCAACAATGGCCTGGTGGATTTCTTTGGTTGGTGCAGGGTTCCTGATATCAGGAATCACAAATAAACCACCATTGGGAATCGCTACGCCCACAAAGGGGGCTGCCAGCTTCAAGGCCTAGGCTCAGAATTGATCAAATTGGCATCATGATTGGCCCCACATAGGTTACATACCGATTCTAACTCGACCACCTGATTATGATCCTCTCTGAACTGGACAGCGTGCACATTGCTACGCTCCCCATCACGATTATCCTGTTCTATTCCAGATCTAGAGCGGTCAACACCCTGATCCGTCCCCCTCGTATTAGGATTAGATGCATCAACTGAAGAGAAACTAGGGGTGTTGGCCCTCCTAGGATTAACCTGGACCTGGATTGGATATGGGCGTTCATTTGCAAAACAATCAGAGTCCGCATCCCGCATCTCAGCACGATGTGCCAGTCTATCGCGGCTAAAATCCCCTTGTCACCCCCCACCAGAAAAAGAACACGGAGCAATAGCACCAAGACGATTACCATTACCTCCTCTCGGATCGCGATTTGCACGAGGCGGCTCATTGTTGCTGGATCTACCGCTGTTGAAACCCCTCTTCAGTTTGCTCGAAAAGGATCACACCCACGCACGTTGGAATCACCGAGATCTCACGACTTCGTAGGGAGAGAGTGCACAGCCAAGGGGCGCTCCACAGCCGCCGCCGTGTACGCCCCCATAGGCCTCCGTGGAGGGAAGTTAGGACGTGGTGGCTGTCGCGCCGCACCACATGTACCACCACCACGATTGAAGGGATACATGGGAGCACTCTCACCAGATCTGGCGGCCACTGCAAAGGAACGGAGATCTCCTCTGACAGTACCTTACAAGAGCGAGCAATCTATCGGCTTGACGATCGATTTGGGTATGAGACGAGTAACGAAGACCACCCTAGATTTTCCTGCCGCTCGAACCCTCTCCCAGATGTGGCTGTATCTCGAATGAACCATGGGAGAGGATAAGGTAAGGGCTGCGGGGTAGATATCCCCCGCACATTTTGCAAACGGCCCCCTACGGCACTTGCGATTTCACGTGCACCCTCTCAGCGCATCAATGGCAGGCCATCCGATGACGTAGTCCTCACATCGTCGCCGACGGGTGGGCCCGACAAAGGAAATAGCGCATTAGGACCGAGCGGCTTACGTCTCTGCGAAGGAGACCACGGTAGTCTCGCTCGCTCACGCTGGGAGAACCACCGCACGCCCACCGCCGCCGTGAAACAGGGAAACCTCACCACCGCCCCAGGTTTTACCACCTCGTCGGAGTTATTCTTCCAAACATCCACCGTGATTTCGTCGTTGCCAAGCAGAACGGGCCGCTTATCCTCAGAACGCAAAAGTAACCACCCGAACACACCTGATTCGATCTACAAATAGGATTGAAGTACGCATCCCATCTGAGCAAAAACGGGGATTGAGAAGAAGAGGACTCACCGGCGGTGGGATCCGCGACCCTCGACCCTACCTTCGCCTCGAACGAACGTAATGCGATCGTGTCCCCCTCTCTGATGGGTCTCCCGCCTGCCTAGTTGATCCACTCGAGGATCCTTTCATCATAGTCGAGAAGGATGACCTGGGCTAGATCCCACCGGAGCACCAACCACCCTGGCCTGCGGGTCGATGCTGGTGATGAGGGCGCGATCACGGAGAACGTGGCCTGCCACCGCGCGGCCTCCCAATTTTCCCGCGACGCCGTGTGTGTCGCCCCGCAGACCGCCTACCTCATCCTCTTCTCTAAAATGGAGTTTTCCATATAACACTCTCTTGGAGGTGCATACAATAACTTGGAAAAGGAAATCATACACACCGGAGTGCATTGCTACACAAGATTAATACACTCTAAAGATATAAGTGAAGCACTCTACAAGACATGAACAAAGTAATCATAATTTTATGGTTCATCGGATCACAGGAAACAAAACATGTAGCAATTACATAACTGTAATCTTGATCATGTTGGGAAGCTAACACGATCTAAAGATGGAGGCACAAGGACAGATAAAACCTTCTTGTTACTCCTATAGACCCCGTAGTCCCGAGAAGAACTACTCATGCATTTTTCTAGAGAAAATCATGGCGATGTAGAGGCCTCTAGTGACGATCCCTCTCTCTGGCAGGGTGCCGGAGCAGGACTATAGAAGCCCTATATTGGACTTTAGAGGTGACGGCGCCTCTGTATCTGTTTCCTGGACAATTTCTCCAGACCCTGAGTTTTGAGGATTAATGAGATTTTAGAGGAAAATAGGTTGCCCGAGGCGGTGGCCAGGTTGGTGAGGGGTCCACCAGGCGTGGCCTAGGGTGGACCCGCACCTCAGGGTCAGCTGTCCACCCATGGATCCTCTTTAGCTCTCCTCTGAAATTTGTCTTCGTTTCGGGCAAAAAATAAATATCGTAAATTTTCAGGACATTTGGAGAATATTTTCTACACATCTTTTCTGAAATACAAAAACAGTAGAAAACAGGAACTAGCTCTGGGCATCTTTGTAACATGTTAGTCCATGAAATGATCCGGAAATTAAAGTAAAACATGCAGAAATCATGCAATAACATAAATAATGTAAGCTTTGAGCATCAAATATGTTTGGGACGTATCAACATCCTCAAGCTTAACTCATGCTCGTCCTCGAGTAGATAAGTTATAACAAAGTAATTTTTGAGGTCGCATGCTACCAACAAAATCTTGATCAAGTAATAATTTAAAGCATGCAACCTAGTATCAAATGTACAAAAGTGGAAGGTTATAGTTGACACCAAATGAATATTGTCGAAACTCTTTGGAACAATAAAGTAAGAACTATTAATGAATCGATATTAAAAGACCATCATCTGTGCAAGATATATTAAAGATGATTTAAGCATCAAAAATAATAATATAATTATTCAAAGCATCAAACATCCACATTATGTTTTGTCAGGATCAAGCCAAGTGATACCAAAACATAGAATATCATCATATTATTTCACTTGAAACGAGCAAGCATTTAGCATTGGTTCCTGGCACCATGATGTTATGGCAAAGTGATAATTATGGGGAGTTTGGATTGTCAAGGGAAGATAGTCTCACCCGGCTGAAAGTGATCATTAGAGAAGAGGAATTCTTATAATCAAAACTATGGGAGGTATAGTGATTGCCACACAACATATGCACATAGATATATAAGTGTAAGAAATATGTCCAATGGAATAGAGGGGGTGCATCCAACTTTCTTTCTCACCAAGACGTAGAGAACTTTTTATGAGGCTCGTCATTGGAATATACAAGCCACGTTCTATAATATAAGGATCCACGCATAGTTCTGCAAGTAATAATATGAAAACTCTCTCTAAACTAAAGTATTGGTGCCAACATAAGCACAAGTGTGGAATAAATGATAGTAACGATGCCCTCTCTTTTATTTATTGTTATTTTGGTGGCCTCCATGGCTCTTTTATATTTTCTCTCATTTGTCCACTTTGGTTTTTTTATCGGGTGTTCACTTTGGACTCTTTTTTGGTGGTCTCTTTGGACTCTTTTAAATCTTCACCGGTAGGGTAACATTCTATATTACAATGAATCATGAAACTTTTAGTACTAATAACCCATATATAAATCTCTATGATGTATCAAAATATATATAATAATGAAGCACGTCATCAAGTAACACATTATGGATGGATGTTGCATGGAAATACATCTCGGAACGGCTATGAAAATGCCGTTGTAGGTTGATATGGTGGTTGTTTTGAGGAAGATTATGGGCTTATGTGTAGGATGAAGTCCTCCCACGGGGTTTGGATGTACTCGCGAAGTATGCACCTACCCTCAATGTGACAAAGGGAAATGCAAAACACCGAAGTATGGTTAGTGTAAGTGCTAGAAAACCGCAACTTAACTGGAACAAAAAATAACTCACATGTTAAGATTACAACTAGCATATGATCTTGCAAGACAAAATGAATACCACTCCAACACGATATGTGGCAGTGGCAAGTCACTGTTAGCAAAAACTACCATTGTTTCCATCCATAATGAAAGTCAAATAAAACTGCTATGAACTAATTATTTGAGTGTGGCACAATTTTAAGATTTTAGACTAACCACTAAAGTTTTTTACTTTGCTAAACCAGCAATTTTAGCCATTAAACATACTAATATCTCAGAACTCCAGCAATGATTCAAGTGAAACAATTTAGTGATCTACAAGATTATGCAGTTCCTTCTGATACCACTACCCCATGCATGAAAGTTTTTAGTCCAATCAATTACCATGTAACTTGAAACAACTCTCTAAACAAATATTCAATAAAGACTAGAGAGATAATCGCAAAAAAACTAAGTCTAAACAAAATAATCAAGGAAAACAAGAGCTAATTGGCAAGGAAAACAAAATGTCAGTTTTGTTATTACAACCTTAGTTTTTTATGTCAAAGACAAAATGCTACACGTAAATTCTCATTGGATATCCGTTGTCGATGGATATTCATTTAAGTCTTCGGGGAGCACCTTGCTATCATGAACACGCCAGCAGTGACCATAGTAGCTGCATGAATCAAAGAAGATACTAGAGTGGGACACATGTTCAATCACTGAAGTGTGGTTGAGTGAGATGATCCGCAAGCAACAAATGATTTACAACTGTAGCAAAAACTGAACATGCACAACATGGTAAGAGTGAAAACTAGAGTGCTCTAGACAATAATAATGGAGTGTGTTTCTCTTTAACAAAGAATGCTAGGATCCAACTAATTATGACCAGCAAGAAAACAAAAAAAATCTGAAAGAAAAATAAAAAATATGCTCCATGAATAAAACATATTAAGTGAAGCAACAAAAATATAGTGTCTTGAAAGATGACCTAATATTTTTGTTGATGAAGAAGGGGATGCCTTGAGAATCCCCAAACTTTGACGCTTGTACTTCCTGTATATTTTAGGGGGGTCACATGGGCATCCCCAAGCTTGATCTTTTTTCCATCCTTCATCTTCTCACATAATCATCCTCTCATTACACTTGAAAACTTCCTTCACAAAAAACTTCTCACGATATTCATTTACGGGGTTAGGCATCACATGGATAAATCCACTTGGTTCAGTTTCAACACAAGAAAAACACTCAACTTAAACATTAGAAACTGACACGACTTCTTGTAAAGCTCTCCGCCCCTAGAGAACACAAAACGAAAAATATTAAGAACTGGCCGTAAAGACGAATTTTTCCGAGGCACTTTCTAAGCTCAAATAAAGAAGTGTTCAACTAATGAAAAAAATCTAATTACAGACAATCTAATTAAATTAGAGCCTCTAAATAGAACCTCCCTAGTTGATTAGAGATTCTAAATAGAACCTATCTATTTTAGTAGAGCCTCTAATTAGAACATCTCTAATCGAATTAGAGCTTCTGATTAGACACTCTTTAATTGGTTTAGGGCTTCTTCTAATTAGGAGGTGATGACTATCTCTATTGATTAGACCTAGCCCTAATCTCGCTCCCTCTATTTCCATGTGTTGGGATCTCTACACCTCAATTGCGAACCTGCGTTGCCTAGTACTGTGAGGCGAAGCGCTGCAGGTTTTTGACTGGCGTATGTGTGCAACCTCTCAGAGGGGTAACCCGTGCTACCCTCCCTCTGCATGACCGAGAACGTGGAATACAGGGAATCAGCAACATTCCCAATGGAAGGCTTAGCCGCGGGACTCTTCATCATGCATCACTCATCTACACACCTTTCGCGCTTCGTGTCGGTAATGAATCAGATTTATCCACGCCTCTACCTCGATAGTAGATCATGTGTGCTACATAGGTAATAATGTTTTAAATACAACTATGTACACCAATATTGTACTCTAGTGCAAGTGAGAGACCGGAACAGATATTCCCTAGAGGAAATTCATAAAGATGTATTTATTATCATATTTGATATGTTCATAATATGTTTTATACCATGCTATAACTATATTAAGAGAAAACATTAATGCATGTGTGGTATGTAAACGACCATGTCCCTAGTAGAGTCTATTTAACTAGTCCAATGGGCAACGGATGATCAAGTTTTCCTGATCATGACATTTATGTCAATTGACAAGGGATCCGTATCATTAAACTAATGATGTGATGGGCACAGACCCAATATTTATGTATCACATCTAGATCGGGTCACAAGTTCAACATTGCGATAACATGAAAAAATATTACCCAAACCTCTGACCCAGAGATCATATTTAATCGCTGTCTCCGAGTTTTTCTTGCATCAACCGTCACACCGTAACAGCGTGATCATAAAGGTGTCTATCAGGTTTCTAAAGAGACACATAGAGGTGTATGCATCGAGAGTGAGATTTTCCTATACGAGTGACATATAGATACTCTAAGCCCACCCGGTGAGATTGCATCAATTAAGTTTGCAATCATGTGACTTGGCCACGGGGATGCAATGTCACAGGAACAAGTTAATGTGTTTGTCGGTCATGATATTGAACTAGGTGTAGAGATACTAGAGATCGAATCTCGGATAAACTTGGTATTGCTAGGCAAAAGGAATGGGGACTCGACGTTTAAGGAAAAAGTAGTGGGCGTAACAATGTCACTGCAGAATCGGACTCCACAAACATCTTTGAAGTATGCACCGGAGAGATGGCATGGTGTAGCGATCCATCAACAACATTTGTTGATTGTGTTGATCTAACCTCTCTTATTGGTAATATATCTTGTATGTACTATCTGAGGGAAGCATAAATTTTTTGCCACGAGTTAGCTAGGACTTGTTTTGGTGATAGAATTTATTATAGTTGGGCTGATGAGACTCTTAGCTTTATTATTGGAAAACTGATAAACTACTATTATGTGCAATTAATAAAATCACGTAGCAGTCTAGAGTCCTGTTGTTTCCCTCAAAGAAAAAAAACACTTCTGCTAAACGCTCTTTCATGAGTAACCGTGGCCTAGGTCACCCCCACACGACGCGCAACCTTATCCCTACTTCCCTTCTCCTCTCCATATACATCCTCTCGTTGTTCTACTCTCCCAAGATCTACTCCTCTCCCAACCAGCTCCCGCATTCCAACCGCGAAGGTCGATCCAGGGCCAACACGGTTGTTCACCGAGGCACCGACGATGGTCAGGCCATAGCGATCTAGAGCCGAGGGCCCAGGCAGCCGGCCATGATGATGCTGGTGAAGGGTATGTTGCATAGAAAACAAAAAAATCCCTACGCGATAGACACCCAAAAGGCAAGATCTAATCTAGGAGATGAAAGCAACGGGCATAGAGAGAGTCTTCAGAAGAACATACCCTCGAAAACACAAAGCGTTACGAGATCAAATCTCGTTGTTGGCGTAGTCGTACTCACACCGATCCCGAGAGCGAGAAGATGTGCACCGCAATCCTGCGGTGCCTCCGTGATCGGTCACACGTACGGTTGATGACGACCTTCGTTCCCTCGATCCAGCGGGAGGACGGAGATGGAGATGACACCAATTGTGTGAAGGAGAGGGATATCATGCCCTCTATTTATATGAGGGGAGGTAGCCACGAAATTTTGGTGCCTCCACCTCTCCCCTCATCCTGTGGGTGGAGTCTCCACTCAACCCACTCATTCTCTCATCAATTCCCACTCAAAATTCCAAAGGTTTTCTTTAAAAAATTAATAAAACAATTTTATTTCTTTATTTTAATATTTGTTAATCCTATTAACAAACATTAACACTTACCCCTTGAACTATTTGTTAATATAACATTAACATATACCACCTTGAACTATTTCAACCCGAAACAATTCCGGTGACTATTTGAATATTCCCCGAAGCAATTCCGGTGTTGTCCAAACTTTTCTTCGATATTCCGTATCCTCTCAAATGCGCCATCGAACCTTAAGTGTGTCACCCTACGGTTCGCGAATAATATAGACATGATTGACACTCCTCTCTGATCAATAATCAACAGCGGGATCTAGAGATCCGTGATGACTCCTATATATTCAACGATGACTCTCGTGATTTTGTGAACCATCAACATCGTGAACTATTCACTTTGTCTCGCGATATTTTTCTTGTCCGAGATTCGATCATTGGTATCAACCATACCTTGTTCAATATCGTTACCTGACAAGTACTCTTTTCTCGTTTCCGTGATATGAAATCCTTGTGACCTAGTCACGTGCTTGCAAGCGATGTCGATGTAATATCACCGAGAGGGCCCAGAGTATATCTCTCCGTCATTTTGGATGGACAAATCCCACTCTTGATCCATGATCCTCAACTAATACTTTCTGAATACCTAACGTCACCTTTATAGTCACCCTGTTACAGTGTGACGTTTGATGACATCAAAGCACCCTTCCGGTATCAGTGATTGACATGATCTCATGGTCTAAGCAATAAGTTACTTCGTATGTTTGATATAACAATGTAAACTTAATGACTTGATCGCATTGCTATATTCACTTTGGGTATATGTTCATCATATCATTATTCTAATAACATGACCCCGTTACTATCAACATCCAATGTTCATGATCAGGAAACCTTGATCATCTATTAATCAACGAGCTAGTTAAAAGAGAGGCTTTACTAGGAACCATTGTTTTTTTATTAAACACACATGTATCAACATTTATGTTAATACAATTCTAGCATGAGAAATAAACATTTATCATAAACAAGGAATAACATAATAACCACTTTATTATTGCCTCTCGGGCATATTCCCTTCAGTCTCCCACTTGCACTAGAGTCAATAATCTAGTCTGTAAGCACTTAACACATATGGCATTCCAGTGTTATTACCATGCTTCGCATGTGGTAAACATCATCAAAAATATCTGAACTGGTCAGGTCCTATTGTATTTGCATGTTCTTTGCGTCTACACGCATCACTCATTCTCTAATGAGATGGATTTTATATATTTGGTCAACCGGTGAAACCTTAATTCCTCAGCTTAAACCAATGTTACTAACATTGTGAAAATGTTGCTTCATAATGTCAGCATTCTTGAAAATTCACCAAGTTCAATAAAGAACTCCTTGACACAAAATACTCTTATTATTTTGTTGTCAACACAACGATATACTTAGCCTTTGTTGTAGTTTCCGTCACAATACTTTAATTTTGAAACTCTTTCAAATCCAGCATGGAACTTTCTTCCAGCCTATTGTGCTACCCTTCATCACATATTTTAATTGAGATAAAATTATTTGAATAGTTGACAAGACTATTAGTGTAACATATTGCAACTAATATTTTGTCATTACTACATAGGAAAACACATCCTTATCATTTCTAAAAATGACACAAGGATCTCTCCCACTGTTGTCTAATCATCATATGAATTATCCTGCTATAACATTCTATAGCATAGAACTAATCTGGTTGTGTACATAGCATGGAAACATGACTTGGAAATCTCAATTTCAATGATGCTCATCATGTGTCAAAACACTTGAATCTTGCTCAATTATTTTCCATGTGACAAGAAATCCTTCTTGTCATTTCGATATTTTGACTTACTTCAATATTTCATCTATGTAATTTGGCTCAACCATATTAGGCGCTTTAATCCATCTCTTATGGATATCGATGCCCAATATCTCCTAAGTCTTTCATCAATATGAAAATCTTAACCGTGCTAATTTAAAATACATATTTTCCAATCAACCATATGTCATCTACATAAAGCATTGGAAATATGTCATAGCACTTCCACTTAATTTGTTGTAACTTTACAAGCATCTTTGTCGTTCATGATGGAATCAAACTCTTTTGATAACTTCATTAAGGTAAAGATTTCAACTTCGTTATGCTCACTTCAACCATTGAAGTGTGCATACCTTTCTAGAAACTTTTGAATTTTACAAAACTCTCAGACTGTGTCAAGTACATATCCTCGATCAAACTTCCTCGAGAGGAGAGTTGGTTTTGTTATTCAGCTGCCATATCATAATATGTAACTTTTGCTAGAACTATCCGCAAAGACTAAAGCATCACTACGGAAGATCAAAATCTTGTAGTAGTCAACTCTTTGAACTTCGTCGAAAACAACTTTTCGATAAGTACAACTTTCAAAGGATGTAAAAATCCATGTCTTTGTCGCTATATAGACCCTTTTGCTATCGTTAGGTATCATGCCTGTCAAAAGGACTACCAAGTCACATACTTGATATTCATACAAGGATATTATGGTGGATATAATGACTCATAGTCAATTTTACAAAGTCAGGGCCGATCATTTGCTTCCTTTATAAGGTCCAGGTCCTTTTGTTGTAAAAACAACACTTTACTCTTAAACCATAAGTTGTTCTAAGTGCAAAGTTTTAGGACTTTTGTGGTTCAGTTCGCAAACTCATTCGAGATATCTACAACATTTGTAGTGTCTTCTACATAATCAAAATAGGAAAACCCGGAACAACTTCCAGTGTTGCGCTACTCTTGACATGATAACAAAGATTCTCTAATCTCGTTGAGTTTGTACTGTCCTCCCACTCACTTGTTTTGCAAGAACTACTTTCTCGAGAAATCAAACCTTTTTGACAAACAACATTTGTCTTTGGTCGGCGATAGGAGAAATACCCAATGTATTCTTTAGGATAACCTTATAAACATATATTTATCCCATTTTGGTTGTAAACATTTTACAAATGCTATGCATACCAAAACTTAAGAAAAAGACAATTCGGGTCATTACCCAAACCATATCTTATATCTTGTCAATTTCAACGGATCGTGATGGTTCTCTTTTCAGTGAAAAAGCGGTTGTCACTAATGTATAAACTACAAAATTATAATGGCATTTTTATTAATCTTACCATGTCCAACAAGGTTTGATTTTGTCTCTTGAATACTCCAAACTAATGTGGGGTATTCGAGAAGTATAAGTTGTAGAACAATTCTGCAACTCCTCAGATGTTTTGCTAAACTTGTAACTCAAACTTTATCCTTTATGATCCAATCATAAATACTTGATTATCTTGTTACATTGATTTTTACTTCATATTAACAACCATTTGAACAAATTCAAAATGTCAAACTCCGTTCTCTTTAAATAGATATACTCACATATCTACTCAAATCATCGAAAGAATTTTAGGAAGGAAAAATTAATCCACCATACATGACTACACATAATGGACTATATACATCAACATGTACAAAATCCATTAAATTAGTCGTCCATTCTACTTTCTCCTATGAACGGAATTCTTAGTCATCTTTTGGAAGAGGTCTCACAAGCGTCAATTTATTCAAAACAACATGACTCCGGAAGTCCATCAATATGGAGTTCCTTCATGTTTTCCTTTCCAATATGAACTAAAATGGTGGTGTCACAATTTAAGTGAAACTCTTTTACGTCTTGCAACGTTTAGCATTTAGTCTTATAGATATTTACTTTACCAACATGATTTATATTAACATATCCATCAATTATGGAATATGGTCATAGTTTGAACAATCTCATTTGTTCTCACAAAATACCAGAACAAAATAACAACTTATTAAGTTCTTAAAATAAATCTTGAATGTTTGGTTCGATACGACAATCAACATAATAACACTTTATTACTGTTCTTGCCATAATGGATTCCACATATATTACTAGTTTCTTTTAGGCCCTTGTATTTCTTGCATTGTGTTGCTTTGTATGACAAATCATACCAACCAATGTGGTATCAAAATACCCAAAAATACTTTGTTAACTAGTAATACATCTATAACTTGTATATCAAGCATATACTCCTGAGCTGGACTTTTCCAGTTATCTTCTTTTCCTTCCGTATATCTTTTTGTATTTCTATTTTCAATATTCCCTTTCCTTTACAGAAGAATCATTCAACATCAAACCATGCTAGTCGTACTAGCTCATTTTCTTTGGCGTGTTAGTCATATACTATCACCAATTGAGTCGTACTTTAAGTTTAATTGTTCTGCTAATATCACCATATTAATAGTATTCTTCTAGATTCCACTCTTAGCAATCTCCAAGTAAGGTAAACGACTTTACCCATACTTTTAATTCATCCCATCATAACAATTTTATGATTAAGCTACTATAGCTCGAAGGAAGGAATTTAGAGGATAATTTTAGCGCCCAACTTCTTTGAATATTCAAACGCCTAGCATCTTCAATGATTGCATATATTCAAATAATATAAGCATACATTGTCACGCTAAATGATACTCAGTCATGTTTCTACAAATAAGTTTCTGGATATCTATATATCTTTCACTTGATTGTTTCTAAAAACAACTCTTTTCAGTTCCTAAATCACCTTGATCAAAAAAACATTCTTTTGAAGATAAAGTAATACGGAAGCAACCACGACTATGGATTCTAAGTAGGAATTATTTGCTCTATAGATCAATCAATCATTAATCATACGGAGCTAGGTAGGAAATAGCGAAAATCTACAATAGAAATCAATTTTAAATTTCACTAATACGGTACCAATCTTGAATGATTTATACCAGATCATAACAGTTATATCTCAATTAACAATCTAAGTGTAAGGTAGTTTTGTGGATGCCAATGAATACTATAATTTGTGCAAATTCAGTTTGATTGGTTGTTCATGATAAATAAGTTCAAGTTAATTCAAAATTATGTCATGAACTCCCACTCAAAAACAACATCCCTCTTAGTCATATTTAGTGATTACACGAACCAAATTCACTACACCAAAACCGATCATCACGTGAGATGATGTAGCTTCAAAGGCGAACATCGACATGTTCAACATATCATCCATATGACTCATGCTTTACCTTTTGGTTACGTGTTCTGAGGCCATGTCTGTACATGCTCGGATCGCCAAGTAGAACCGTAGTATTGCGTGTGTTTCAAGGCCATGTATGTACATGCTGGGCTATAAAACACCCGTTGTATGTGAACGTTGAGTCTATCACACCCGATCATCACGTGGTGTCTCGAGACAAAATTTCTTAATGGTGCATACTTAAGGAAGAACACATTATTATCTTGATATTAAGTGAGAGGATCATCTTATAATGCTACTGTCTCTATCTAAGCAAAATAAGATGCATAAAAGGATTAACATCACATTTAAGGATAACGTGATATGATATGGTCCTTCTTGCACTTGATCTCCATCATGTGCATCATGGTATGATCTCCATCATTCGACCGGCGTGGTACCAAGTTACATGGCACCCCAATCTTGATTGTCCATCAAAAATAAGAAAACCATATGGATACCTGCCGGTATATCAATAATTTACAAAAGATATCATCTCATAATCAAATTTGTAACATTTACCATATCACATCACATGCCCAACAAAAACTAGTTAGACGCCTCTAATTAATTTTTGCATAATTTACGTGGCTTAGGGCTTTTGAGGATAGAACCGTTCATACCTACAAACAGCAACCACAACGTTGATAAACATATTTTTAACAACCCTTCGTAGATTAGATCTTAACTATAGTTGGAGAAACGGACACCCCCTCAGGCACAAGTGAGACAATTCTCACGTACATAGTACACGTAAACTTAGTCATGGGAAGCTTCATCCAAATATGCCACTAAGATCATAAAATACTCAAGGAGGCAATAACATGATCATCAACGCCCACATACTCCTATGTGTTCTACCCGTACAAATCATCTACGCATAGATCCGGCTCTGATACCACTGAAGGGTACGTTGCATACAAAACAAAAAAATTCCTATGCGATAGACACCCGAAAGGCCAAGATCTAATCTAGGAGATGAAAGCAACGGGCATAGAGAGAGTCTTAAGAAGAACATACCCTCGAAGACACAAAGCGTTACGAGATCAAATCTCGTTGTTGGCGTAGTCATACTCACACCGATCCCGAGAGCGAGAAGATGTGCACCGCAATCCGGCGGTGCCTGCCTGATCGGTCACACGTACGGTTAATGACGAACTCCGTTCTCTCGATCCAGCGAGGCCGCAGAAGTAGAGGATCCCTCAGAAACCAGCAGCACGACGGCGTGGTGTGGTGGAGAAAACTTTGTTCAGGGCTTCGCTAAGCACATGAACATGAGGTGGATCAGCGGGAGGACGGAGATGGAGATGACACCAAGTGTGTGAGGGAGAGGGATCTCATGCCCTCTATTTATAGGAGGGGAGGCAGCCACGAATTTTGGTGCCTCCACCTCTCCCCTCATCATGTGGGTGGAGTCTCCACTCAACCCACTCATTCTCTCATCAATTCCCACTCAAAATTCCAAGGGTTTACTTTAACAAATAAATAAAACAATTTTATTTCTTTATTTTAATATTTGTTAATCCTATTAACAAACATTAACACTTACCCCCTTGAACTATTTGTTAACCAAACATTAACATATAAAACCTTGAACTATTTCAATATTCCCCGAAACAATTCCGGTGACTATTTCAATATTCCCCGAAACAATTCCGGTGTTGTCCAAACTTTTCTCCGATATTCCGTATCCTCTCAAATGCGCCATCGAACCTTAAGTGTGTCACCCTACGGTTCACGAATAAGATAGACATGATTGAGACTCCTCTCCGATCAATAATCAACAGCGGGATATGGAGATCCGTGATGACTCCTATATATTCAACGATTACTCTCGTGGTCGTGTGAACCATCAACGTCGTGAACTATTGAAAGTGCACTAAGGTCAACTAGAGGGGGGGTGAATAGGTGACCTACAAATTTTAATTATTTTCACTTTTAGTGGGGGCTTTGGGAAAGTAAAAGCTTGGTTATCTAGATGTGCAACTAAGTGAACACCCTAAGTGACAAGCAATGAGTAGCAACAGAAGTAAAAGCACGGCACAAGATAACCACAAGTGAAATACACGGACACAAGGATATGTTTCCTGTAGTTCCTTCTTGAAAGAAATACGTCTACGCTGGAGAGGTGGGGAGCCACCTAGGCGCTCCTCAATAGCACGGATGTGCACACCTTATTCTCCGTGAGCTTCTCCGGTGAGGGAGATTCTCGTTTCCACTATGAGGTCAACTTGAAGGCGTTGAACAAACCTTTACAAGGGGTTGAGGCTACTCCACAAGTGAGATGGAGGCTCTCAACAATCGGAAGCTTCTTGCTACAAGGTGGAAGCTACAAGAACTAGGGTTTCCCTTGGATGACAAGGCAACCAAGAGATTACAAGATCCCAAGAGTTATGGTGTGGGAACACACTTTTTGGCTTGGTGGAAAGGTAGATCTAGTACTCCTCCATGAGATCCTTGAAGGGCATCGAGTTTGGTTGGAGGAGGAGGGAGATCGGGGCGTGTTGAGCTCTACAACAATGGAGGAGAGAGAGGAATGGACGAGCTACCTATCTAGAGGAAGAAGACAGCTATTTATAGGCTCCTCCAAATTCTGACTGTTGCAGTTTGCCAGGGCCGGAATATTCCGGTGTTAGCAAAGTGGATCTCATTGAAGATGAAGTCCATCACATCAATCTTGTGGGCCTCTGTGTCAGTCATGTCACCCTCAGTGAAGGTAAGGTAGGCATGGTACATGACGTTGACCAAGCCACCACGAATAGCATCATTATTGCCCGCACTCGGGGCAATAGTCTCCCTGAACATACGCAGCAAGATGTCATAGATGGGGAAGAGTCCTTTTGCAGAGCCAATCACACCTTGAGAACCATACAACTCAGACAGTCTGTTCTTCTCATACTCCATCCCGTGAACATGAATGGGATGACCCTGAGGAGTGTTAAGACCAGCAAAGGGATACCCGAGCTCAGCAGCAAAATCTTGAAAGTTGGCGGTGAGCAAATGAGGGCCAGACATCCCAATATCCTCAGACTCATCAAAGACCAGTGTGGAGAAGAACTGCTGGATGAAAGTGACATTGTAGGAGCATTTGGTCTCCATGAGGTGACGCAGACCAAGAAGTTCAGCTAGCTGGACGGAGTTGTTGAAGTAGGCCGGATTGGCAGCCAGATGAGCGAAGTTAATAAACTTCATGGTACACACTTGCTTGCTCATCACAGTGTACACTTGCTTGAATAGGGTCTCCTGTTCAACGTGCCAGAAGCAAGAATCGATGGTGGGGTCTTGAGGACCCTCTGTGTCCCAGGCCTTGGCCCTCCATGCCTTGAACTCAGTGATGGAAATGGTGGCCAAGTTCAGAGTTGTCTTCCCCTGCTGCCTGCCAGCTTTGCGAGCAGCCCTGGACGCATCACGTTGACGCTCATATTCTTTCTCTGCATCCCTCGCACGCCGGCGAGTCTATTTCTCATCAACAAGAGTCCCCTCAGCATCTTCCCTCGGGTGACGGAGCCGCTTGCGTGGGCTAAGCAACTTGGCAGGCCTAGTGCTTGAACCATCTGCGAGGAAAGCAGGGAAAAATGCAAAGAAAAACAAACAAAAAGACATCAACAACGGGGGCTCACGACTCGTAGAAATGGAAACAATAGATCTCAGTTCGAGATTCAGTGCAGGCCGGAAATTCGGGCATCTGGTGCGGAAATTCCGGCCACAGGTGAAATTTCCGGGGGGCGGAAATTCCGGTCCTGGGGCGGAAATTTCTGGCCTTCGGAATTTCGAAACCAGATCTAAATCTGGGGCCTGCAATGAATCTAAAACGACGAAAGTGTGCAATGAGAAGAATCCTAGGGGATAGATGACACTAGTATGTGATGTTCTTCTAAAAAACACAAGGAATATCAAAGGACATGAGATCAAATCAACTAATAACCCTAGATTGCGGAGAAAACGAAGCACATACCGGGATCCATGAGGGAGGAAAGGATGTGCGGTCTCTTGATCCGCAAAGGGCAATTAGAGGACAAGGAGGGGAGGCAAAAGGGCCTCCCGGAGGTCTCGGAGGCGGCGGCTGCGTCTGGAGGTGGAGTGGAGGCGAAGGGAGGGAGAGCAATCTGGAACTTCCCCCTCCCGTCGCCTTTATATAGCCCTAGGCAAGCACACCGGATTATTACGGTACTAAGACCGGAATATTCCGGGGGCCGGAGATTTAGGCCGGAATATTCCGCCTCAAATATCCGGTGTGCCTTCTGTGAGCGGGCACGCTGGATATTTGGGTGAATATTCGAGTCAATCTCGAAGCCCGGAAATTTCTGGGGCTTAAGGCACGGAATATTCCAGGCCCCCGGATATTTGCCCCGGAAATTTCCGCTCAAATTTCCGGGGTGCCTTCTGTGAGCGGGCACTTTGGAAATAAGGAAAATTTCTGGGGAAAATGTCTGGGGGCCGGAATTTTCCGGGCCCTAGGCCAGAATTTCCGGGGTTCCCATGCCTTCCGAGAATTTGTGGAAGATGGAACAAGACGTGAGCCTCCAAAATTAGAACCAATGACAACAAACACACAAACACGAACGAAAAATCAAACAACACAAATACAAAGGAAAAGTTGGTGGCCGAAGCCACCGTGTTTGAGTGATACCAAGGAGTCGCGAAGATGTATCTTGGACAAAAAAGTATGACTCACGTTTTAAGCACAGTAAGTCATGAACTGACTAGATAAGCATGACGCTTTGGTTGTTTTGTGCATGATAGGTGGAGTGTTGGTTCATGAGTTGAACTACACTCCCCCTATGTCCATGCCTACATCTAAACTTGATAGCACATATAGTGAAGGTACTTATGCAAGGGTTCAAGAGAAGTTGGACGCATCGATAACATTTAGTTCATTCCTCAAACCCCGAAACCTTGGTTCATCAAGGGCCTTCGTGAAGATATCCGCGAGTTGATCCTTGGTTGGCACATAGGAGAGGTCAATATCACCCTTCTCAACATGATCCCGAATAAAATGATGTCGTATCTCAATGTGCTTCGTCTTGGAGTGAAGAACGGGATTGTAGGAGATCTTGATGGCACTCTCATTGTCACACAAGAGAGGAACTTTGTCGAAGTCGATGCCATAATCTCTCAATGTTTGCCGCATCCAAAGTAATTGAGCACAACAACTCGCCGCGGAGATTTATTTGGCCTCGGTGGTGGAGAGAGCAATGCAGTTTTGCTTCTTGGAAGACCAACACACCAATGAGCGGCCAAGAAATTGACACCCTCCGGAGGTAGATTTCCTATCCGTCTTCTCCCCCGCATAGTCCGCATCCGAATACCCAATGAGCTGAAAGCTTGAACCCTTGGGATACCAAAGACCGAAGTTTGGGGTATGAACTAAATATCGAAAGATGCGCTTAACCGCTTCAAAATGACTTTGTCTCGGAGAGGCTTGAAACCTTGCACATTTACCTACTCTATACATAATATCGGGTCTAGATGCACATAGGTAGAGCAAAGAGCCAATCATGGAGCGGTATACCTTTTGATCTACCTCTTTACTATTCGGGTCGGGTTTCAAGTCAATAGTCGTGGACATGGGGGTCTTCATAGGTTTGGCATCATGCATGTTAAATCGCTTGAGCATGTCTTGAGTATACTTGGCTTGCTTGATGAATGTGCCTTCGGGATATTTCTTGATCTCAAAGCCAAGGAAATACTCTAACTCTCGCATTATAGACATCTCGAACTTATCCGTCATAAGCTTGCAAAACTCATCATTGAATGCGATGTTAGTAGAACCAAAGATGATATCATCCACATAGAGTTGGCATATCAACAAGTCACCTCCAACCTTTTTGGTGAAAAGGGTGGGATCGATTAAACCAACATTGAACCCACGATCTACTAAAAACTCTTTAAGGTGCTCGTACCACGCACGTGGAGCTTGTTTAAGTCCATAGAGTGCCTTATCGAGTTTGTAGACATGATCGGGGTGGTTGGGATCCTCGAAACCCGGAGGTTGCTTGACATAAACCAACTCGTGGATGGGACCATTCAAAAATGCACTTTTAACATCCATTTGTTGCAATTTAAAGTTATGATGAGAAGCATATGCAAGTAAGATGCGAATAGATTCAAGACGAGCTACGGGAGTGAATGTTTCACCGAAATCGACACCTTCAACTTGAGAGAAGCCTTGGGCTACCAATCTAGCCTTGTTGCGAATGACGACGCCGTCCTTGTCTTGTTTATTCTTGAAGATCCACTTAGTGCCGATGACGTTCTTGCAATCTTTGGGTATTGGCACCAACTTCCACACCTTGTTGCGCTCGAAGTTGTTGAGTTCATCGTGCATTTCTTCAAGCCAATCTTGATCTTCAAGAGCTTCATAGACCTTCTTTGGCTCAATGTGAGAGACGAAAGCATGAGCTTTGCTAAAATCCGCTAGTTGCCTCCTTGTGACGACCCTTCCACGAACTTGTCCAAGAATCATGTCCTCCGTGTGACCGGCACGAGAAATATTATCTAGCCTTCTCTTTGCCCTACGAGCTAGCATCTCCTCCAAAGTTTCCTTGGATAGCACTTGATCATCACCTTCATCATCGGAGACTAGTCCACCTTGATCTTGATCATCAACGGGAGGTGGATCCCTTATGTGTCGAGTTGTATCATCACCATGTGTATCTTGTTCTTCATTGTGAGCTTGGCCTTCATCATGAGCTTGGCCTTGATTGTTAGGTTGGCCTTGATTGATCGAGTGATCTTGATCGTTAGCTTGGCCTTGAGGTGAAGCATGAGGGCTTGGTGCATCTTGTTGGGTAGCTTGAGTATCAATGGATGTAGTCAATGGCTCCACTTGAGTGGAGCAGTCCTTCTCCCTCCGTCATCCGGTGTCCCTCAATGGGGATTATTTCACCAATACCCATTCTTCTTATGACGATAGGAGGAATTGCTATCTCCTACAATACCATGATCTATACGGCCCCCTTGGGACCCATTATCCTCATCAAACACCACGTCTATAGCTTCTTCAACTTGTCCGGTGGACTTGTTGTAGACTCTATAGGCGTGAGCGTTTGTGGCATAACCAACAAATATACCCTCATAAGATTTAGTCTCAAACTTTGACAAGTGTTTACCTCTCTTGCGAATGAAGCACTTGCATCCAAAGACCTTTAAGTATGAAACATCCGGCTTCTCATAAGGGGTCTTGTTCAAGATCTTGCGGAGATACAATCAGTTGCTAGCGTGGAAAGCGGTGGAGACGGCCTCGGCCCAAAAATTATAAGGAGAAGAGAACTCCGCAATCATGGTTCAAGCCGCAGCCATAAGAGTCCGACTCTTTCTCTCCGCCACACCATTTTGTTGAGGGGTGTAGGGAGTAGAATATTGATGAGCAATTCCTTCCTCGCTAAGAAAACCCTCCACGGTATAGTTCTTGAACTCGGAGGCGTTATCACTTCGGATAGCCATGATACTCGTATTATGTTGGCGCTCCACCAAAGTCATGAACTCGATGACCCGCTTTTGAGTCTCACTCTTCCTCTTGAAGAAATACACCCAACAATATCGTGAATAGTCATCCACAATCACCAAGCAATACTTCTTGCCTCCAAGACTATCATATGATAGGGGACCAAATAGGTCCAAGTGAATGAGCTCGAGGATCCTTGAGGTGGTGATGTTCGTCTTGGTGGGGTGTGCTTCTCCATGTTGCTTTCCAAGAACGCAAGAGCTACACACACGATCTTTGGCAAACTTAGCATTTGTTAGTCCTAGAACGTGATTGCCACTTTGAAGGTCATGCAACGTCCTCATATTGGTGTGGGCTAACCGGCGATGCCATAGCCAACCCACATCAACTTTAGCCATTAGGCATGTCGCGGCACACGTGTCTCCTTTAGAGAAGTCCACTACATACATGCCGTTCTCGACATGCCCAACAAAGGCTACTTTAAGAGTCGTTTCCCAAGTGACAATCACATTCTCCTTATTAAAGAAAGAGGTAAAACCACTTTTAGCAAGTTGAAGAAACGAGATGGGATTATAGCCAAGGGACTCAACAATAAGAACATTCTCAATTGACAAGTCATTTGAGATTGCTACCTTGCCTTGTCCCAATACCTTTAGTTTGGAGTTATCACCAATAGTAACACAATTGAGATGAGGTAATGGAGGATGAAGATCACTCATTGCGCCATTGCTTCCGGTCATATGTTGGGATGCACCACTATCCACCGTCCATTTGCTCGAACCGGAAGCACTCCCCTACAATAGATTAGTTTCTTGATTTAGGTACCCATCTTTGAATGGGTCCTCTCATGTTAGCGACAAGGGTCTTAGGAACCCAAATACTCCAATGATAATCATCACCATAAGAAGTACCACTGTAACATCCCAAGTATGAAAAACAACCTTTAGAATGTTTGCTTTTTGTTAAATTATGTTTTGCATCATGGCATCTTAAGTTTTGCATTTGTTTTCCATTTGTTTTTCCTTTGTTTTCCTTTGTTTTCCCTTGTTTTTCTAATTGAATTTCAAACCAAATTTCAAATTTTGTTTCATACTTGTTCTGTTACAATTTTCAAATGAAAATTTCAAACCCAAACATCATTTTGTTTCCATTAAAGTTGGAAGATCAAACCATTAACTTGCTTAAGTTAAATAATCTAATTAATTCAAATTTCATTCAAAATTCAATTAAATTTCCAAACAGCAACCATTTTGAAATTTATGAAAATTACAAAACACTCCAATCTTTTGCTTCAAATTAACTGGAAATTAAAAACTTTGAATTGCTTAAGTTTCAATAATTTAATTATATCAAAATTTCACTCAAATTCAAATAAATTACAAACAGCAACTAAATTTGAAATTTTTGAACAACCAAAGTTGCACATTAGTGTTTCTGTAATAATTAACTCCTAAAAATTTATCCCTAAATTTTTCTAACCCAAAAACCCTTCCTTTTTCTCCTTTTCCTTTTCAGCAAAAAAAAACAAACAGAAAGAAAAAATAAAAAAAAATAAAACGCAGAGAGGGGAGAGGCAGGCTAGTGGGCTGAGCCCAGCCCACCAGCACGGCCTGGTACCCCTCCCCCTCGTCCCTTACCTATACGGCAGCTCATCCGAGCTGCCCACGTCGACGGTACGGCGGAGGGAACGGCCACAGCGCGTTCCCCTCCTCCTTATAGCTCGAGCCTAAGCTCTCCCTCCTGCCCTAGCTCTCCTCCCTCCTTTCTCCCTCTCGCCGCCGTCGTTTTTCCCCTTCTCCTCCCTCCACGGCTCTCTGTTCTGCACCTCCACCGATCACCACCGCCGCCATCTCCAGCTCGTCGCCGTCGCCACGATGCGCCACCATGCAGGTTAGCCACGGGAATCGAGTCCCCGCAACTGCCTCTTCATCCTCGACACCGCCACGGGACCAGGGAGCTGCTGCATCGCCGCCGCCATCCTCTTCCCTGTCGCCGGCCACCTTCCACCACCGAGCCCTCCTTCCTTCCTCCCGGTGAGCTCCACCTCGTCTCCCTCCTCCTTTTCCCTCTCGGCATCTCCATGTCGCCTGCACGCGCACGCACGCATCCCTACACCCATCCACGGCGAGCAGCAACGAGCAGCAGCAGCAGCTCGCCGCCGGCGAGCACCGTACCTGTCGTGGTTCAGTTAACTGACGAAATTCAGTTTCGTTAGATAACGAAAACTGAACCACAAAACCAAACCTACCTCCTATCTGTCAACAGACAGCAACACACCCCAGTGGCCAGAGCGCTGCGTCGCGCACCCGAGGGCGAGGGTTCGATCCCTCGCCTCGCGGTTTAATCCCCAATTTTTTGCGTTGGCCACGCGGGATGCGCAGGCCCACCTGCCTGTGGCAGTGATGGCCACGTAGGCCCACACCCGCGCGCCACGCAGCGCCAGCTGGGCACTGGCCCACAGGCCAGTGACCCAGGGGTCGTTCTGCTGGGTAGAAAAGGTCCCCAGGGACCTAATCTGAATTTATTTTCGCACCTAGGCCCCTGGACCATTCTGTATGTTTTTAAAAATTGCAGAATAGCCCACAAATTTCAAATTTGAATAACTTTTGTATTTCAAATCCAAATAAAATATGTTCTCTGAACCAAATTTAATTCTCTACCTGTTTAAATCGTTTGTTTTCTGTTTTGAACATTTCAAATGTTTTCAAAATTCAAATTCAAACAACTCATTTCAAATTTGGTTAAATTCATAACTATTTCAAACTTAATTCAAATGCCACATATAAAATATGTTTTCCATGCTAAATTGAACCACCTGTTCAAATATAAACTTTGTTTCATGTTTTGAATAATTAAAATTGGTTAAATATTTTAAACCTTGTTTAAATTGTTTAAAATTGCTAAATTCATAACTTGGTCAAATTAAATTCTTTTTGGACATATAAAATATGTTTTCAAACCAGAAAATCATAACCTTTCCAAATATGAATTTTATTTAATGTTTTGAACAAATAAAAATTCAAGTAAATTCAAACTTGAATTAAATTCATTTAAATCTTGTTTAAACTTGTTTAATTCATAATTAATTCATCTTAAATCCTTTTTTAACAAATGAAACATGTATTCCACCTAAAATTTGGTGTTCTTTCTAAATATGAATTTTGTTATTTGTTTTGAACAATTAAAATTGGTGAGAACAACAAATGCTTGTGTAACTCCTTTAAGGAGCCAATTTTTCATAACTTAATAAATAAAATTTCAAACTTGGTAAACACCTTTTCCAATTGAATCTATTGTTGTTTTCTTTTTGTTTTCTTCATCCAGGCATCATTCTAAGAAACATACACATGATGGTTAGTTGTAGATCATTTAATACAACCTTAATTCATGGGCTTTCATATGCAATCCAAATTGCATATGGGTCCATTTGAACATGTTACCATGTCAACTAGCTTAGTTTGATGCATCAATTAAATTGTCATGCATCATCCCATGATTGTGCATTATGCCATGTTATTGATTGTTTGTCTCCCTGCGTTGTTTGTTTGCTTCTTCTCGACTAGACGACGACGTTGAGACAGACGAGGTTTACGACACTACTTCTGAGGAGTTAGCCCAGTACCAGGCTACTGAGTTTGCAGGCAAGTATTCACTCACATGAACCATTGTGTTCCTTTCCACACTGGATACTGATACTTTCCGTTGTCTATCCTGCTAGCCTTATGAATCGTTGCTTGTGTTCGATCCTATCACATGTTATCATGTATGCCTGATATAGCCTATCCTCCACACCTATAACCCCATTGCTTGTTGCATGTGTCTTACTAGCATGCTTAGGGTTGTTTATGCTCGAGTCTGCTGTCTGTTGTTTCTGTTACCATATTTATTATGTTCTGGGGCTCGATGTTAAACAACAACCTGTTAATGTTTGAGGTAATGCTAATTTGATGATAAGGCACCGGCAGGAGGCCGGGTATGGTTTTGAGGCCTGCTAGTGTCGACCCTAATTAGGAAAAGGGTCTTGTCTACCGATCCATTATGAGCGCACTAACCGCATGTGGGAAGCGTGTATGGGCGCCCCCCTCAATTTGATTCGATTCACATCTCGTCCAAATCGCCTCATTTAGTTCGGGTTTTCCATTTGCCGCACGCATATGCAGGTACGAACCCGAGGCCAGGGTGGAAACTTTTGTAGTCGGCATTTAGGGAGACACGTTCTTAGAGTGCTATGAGGGTCCCCTTTTCTTCGTGGGGCTTGATTAGCCGTGCGCTAATTGCACGGGGTTCTTTGGGCTTGATGCGAAGAAGAGTTGGGTTGTGTTGAGTGCCCCGCTTGGTGGAAGGCCATTCCATCTGGCGGGTTATTCTTACGTGTACGGCCAAATTGGTGCATCCCTGCAGGGTTAAATCTTCTCGAGAAGCCGTGTTGTCCGCGGTTATGGATGACTTGGTGAAAGTACTGGCTAACAAGTACTCAGAACAACTTACACCTAACTAATGATAACTTGACTAGTAATAGTCTTATTGACACAATAACTTGAACCATCATTAATCCAAATGTGTGAGTTATCCTCGGATTGCTTCTTTGGATAAGGGGCGAGATCCAGGATGGGTTTGTTTGAGGATAGTAGTAGTTGGTTATGATATGCTATCTTATCCCTCTCTTTTAGCCGGAAGTTGTAGCATGTTTCTGTAGTTGGTTAGAGCAGCCTGCTGCCGCACTTTTGTATCACCTATTCTTCCGTTGAACCCAAAGCATCTGTACTTGGTGTTGCCGGGTACACTTTGGTATCTTGTGAGTCTTGCTTGCCAGTACTTGTCTGTACTGACCGCTTTGGGGCTGTGGTTTCCGCAGACTACGTTTCCGAGGATCCCCATGGTGGCTACTACGTGGAGTATGACGAGGCTGCTGACGAGTAGATAGCGGACCCGGGCAGAATCCGAGACATCGTGGATGGGCTCCGTCTTTTTGTTTCCGGCCTCTTAGGCCTATTTGGATCTTGTCTGTACTCATACACTTTGGATGCTTCCGCTGTGATGTAATGATGAATTGTTGGGACATGTGTCCTCTGGATGATTGTATTTGCTATCTCTGCTCTAGTGAGAGCTATTTGCAACTTATTTCAATCTTTTGTGTCTTAGAGATATGTTGTAATATCACTTGTTCAAATGCCGTTGACGTACCATGTGTGTATGTTATGAAGTACGTCAATGGAAGTAGTCGGATTTCTATGGGATGGTTTACACAGACGATGGATAGTAGAGAATGGTTATCACACGTTTACGTGTTGGCCTTCTCATATTGAGATGCGGGTGCCGGTATGCCCCGTAAGCCATTTGTTCTACTATTTAGCGAACTGTGAGTATCCTCTAGAAGTCCGGGTGCGACAACCACCATATTTAGCATATACATGACCATCTCTAGATTTCATAAGAACATAAGATGGGTTGTATTTCCCGGCAAAGTCATTATGAGTGGTGCTCCCCCTAGAGGTCTCACCACCCACAATGGTGTTGGTCTCCTTTTCTTTGGCCACCTCTCCCTCTTTCACAAATCTTACTTCTTGTGAGGGGGATGTAACTTTCTTCTTGTTCTTCTTCTTGTACTTCTTCTTTGACTTGGCTACATATCCAAGTCCCTTCTTTCCATTGTTGACTCGTTGAGAAGCGATCTCATGGGGATTCTTCTCACTTCCTACAAGATTAGTCGCACTACAAGCATTGCTAGGCAAGACATTTACGCTAGGACATGAAGTGGACACAACTTGCTTGTTTGATAGTTGAGCTAGAAGATTGTCACGAGATTTGGTTAACTTGTCATGAATTTCCTTAAGAGACATGAACTCCTTTTCTAGTTTTTTATGACGAGTACCAAGTTCCTCGTGAGCAATTCCTAGCTTCAACTCTTCATGTTCAAGAGTTTTAATGATAGCAAGAGATTGTTCATTTTCCATCCTAATCTTAGAGACACTTATGGCAAAGTTTTCTTCAAGACCAGATAATTTCTCCTCAAGCGAGGCACGAAGGGAACGCTCATTCTCAAGTGATTTTATAAGCTCTTGTTCATTGAAAGTGTGACCTTCATGGCCTTCCAAGGTCATGATAATTTCCTTCTTTTCATCTATAAGAGAGTTAGCTTCATCAAGTTGCCTCAAAAGGGCATTAACCTTTTCCTTAGTCTCACCTTTAAGGCTAGATAGCCAAATGCCTAACTCATTAGACTCACCATCCTCCTCGCAAACATTCTCAACACAATCCAATAATGAAGGAGGTTAAGTGATAATGGTCTTGGAGTTAGGAGAGCATACCGAAGTGGCTTTTGCCATAAGACATGTAGGTCGGGTAGCCACAATCTCATTGGGTATTCAAATTGAGAGATCGAAGGTGATGATGCGGTAGCCATGGCGATGTGAGCAACTCCTACTACTTCATCTTCTCCCTCATATCCGGAGATGTAAGTCTCTAGAACCGCCCCTTCTTGAACATAGAGGGCCCTTGGCACCCACCTAGCAAAGTTCTTGTTTTGAGGAGGCTTGTCCTTGTTTTTGCGAACAAGCTTGCCTTCATTTTCTTCTCTTGGATCAAAAGGGCACTCCTTCACGAAATGGTTTGCGCTACCACAGTTGTAGCATGTCCTTGGTCTCTCCCCCTTCTTCTTGTAGTTCTTGTTTCGTGGAGGTCTTGGAGAGCCGGCCTTATGAGCTTCCGATCTCTTCCAATATCCATGCATAGCGAGAGCAATGCACTTGTGAGCTCCAGTGTAAGTGTCCTCATAGTCTTCCCCATCATCATCATCTTCTTCACTTTCATCGATTCGAGCCATTGCCTTTGACTTCAAAGCTAGGTTGGGTGGCCTTCCTATTCCCCGAGAGCGAGCTAGAGCATCATCCGTGCTCTTGTGTGAGAGAGAGATAGCAATGAACTCACTAAAAAACACCAACAGAATTGAGAGTATTGTAGTCCGCTCTTGTTCGGATGCTAGTGGAGAGATTCTTCTCAAAGGGTGTAATGGCTTTGACAAATTTCCTCTTGATCCACTCATCGGAGATTTCTTCTTTTCCAAAGTCTCTCACTTGGTTGGCAAGAGTGACAACTCTTCTATATAGCTCTTCGGGGGTCTCATCCTCGTGCATGACAAAGTTCTCGGAGTTGACAATGGCCACGTCGTACTTGGAAGATTGGATGCTCGCATTTCCTTGAAATAAGGTGTCAAGTTTGTCCCAAGCTTCTTTGGTGGTCTTGCAACTACGAATATGAGTGAAGTACTCCCTTGGGAGAGCCTTTTGGATGATGACAAGTGCGGTCTTGTTGAGTTGAGATTCCACATCCTCCCTTGGAGTCAAGTTGCTTGGGTCATGATGATGAAATCCATGAATCACGCTTATCCATAATGCGGTACACGATCCTGAAATGTGAGATTCCATCTCAAACATCCAAGAGGAGAATTCGTTAGTGTTAAGGATGGGTGGAATTCCAACATTAAGGATGTGTGGCATGGAAACAATTGGGTGGATAGAATCATAGTTTTGCGGTGGTGGAACTTTTGAATTGGACCCCGAACCATTAGCCGTTTGAGACTTGGAGCCACCGTCACTCTCCTTTGCTTTGGCTTTAGCCTTTTGTGAGGCTTTAGCCTTAGCTTTGGCAATGTTCTCTTCGAGTTCGGAATTGTCCGGAATCATTTCCTCATCCGAACTATCCTCATCGGAGATGTGGGGAGAGTGCGAAGGCCCCTTAGGTTTACCCATCATGTTCTCCAACATCTTCTTGATGGAGGAAACCTCCGAGCCCACACTAGAGCTAACCTTGGACAATTGGTTTTGAATGGTACAAACCGTTGTCTCTAGGTTAGCTATAGTGTCGGCCATTTTGGAGAGCTCCTCCTTAGAAGATTCGGGATCATCTCCGTTGACCATGATACTCTTAGGCGGTTAAGCCCGATAAAAGAGCCGAGGCTCTGATACCAATTGAAAGTGCACTAAGGTCAACTAGAGGGGGGTGAATAGTTGACCTACAAATTTTAATTCTTTTTCACTTTTAATGGGGGCTTTGGGAAAGTAAAAACTTGGTTATCTAGATATGCAACTAAGTGAACACCCTAAGTGACAAGCAACGAGTAGCAACGGAAGTAAAAGCACGGCACAAGATAACCACAAGTGAAATACACGGAGATAAGGATATGTTTCCCGTAGTTCCTTCTTGAAAGAAGTACGTCTACGTTGGAGAGGTGGGGAGCCACCTAGGCGCTCCTCAATAGCACGGATGTGCACACCTTATTCTCCGTGAGCTTCTCCGGTGAGGGAGATTCTCGTTTCCACTATGAGGTCGACTTGAAGGCGTTGACCAAACCTTTACAAGGGGTTGAGGCTAATCCACAAGTGAGATGGAGGCTCTCGACAATCGGAAGCTTCTGACTACAAGGTGGAAGCTACAAGCACTAGGGTTTCCCTTGGATGACAAGGAAACCAAGAGATTACAAGATCCCAAGAGTTGTGGTGTGGGAACACACTTTTTGGCTTGGTGGAAAGGTAGATCTAGTCCTCCTCCATGAGATCCTTGAAGGGCATCGAGTTTGGTTGGAGGAGGAGGGAGATCGGGGCGTTTTGAGCTCTACAACAATGGAGGAGAGAGAGGAATGGACGAGCTACCTATCTAGAGGAAGAAGACAGCTATTTATAGGCTCCTCCAAATTCTGACCGTTGCAGTCTGCCAGGGCCAGAATATTCTGGTGTTAGCACCGGAAATTTCCGGTCTGACCTGGCCGGAATTTTGAATAGTCCGGGCGGCGGAAATTTCCGCCCCAACATTCCGCCCCCACCTCTGCGCGCGGGCACCAGCACATGATGAAAACCTGCTAAGGACCATGGGCCGAATTTTCGAATAACCCGGGGGCGGATATTTGAATAATCCGGGCCCGGAATTTTCCGGACAATATTGCGCCCCCATCTCTGTGCGCGGGCATCTGAGGAAACTCTAATTTCTGCTAAGTACCAGAGGGTCGGATATTTGCACCGGAAATTTCCGGGGCAAATTTCCGCCCCAGCTTCTGTGCGCGGGCAGTGGGAGAATAACTTGATCGTTTTGAAGATGTCAGAAAGGCCAGAATATTCCGGTGCCAGGGCCGGATATTCCGCCCCATAAGCACCGGAATTTCCGGTGTAGTCCCTGAAAAATCCGGTGGCAATAATTCAAGAATGCAGAACTCCTCTTTGATCTTTTTATAAGAGTATATCAATAATCATCTGAGAGATTAGCTGCACAGACTAAAACAACATTTTTAGATAGTTGATACCCGCGTTGTTATCATCACCAAAAACATTAGAGGGATCATGAGCTTTCAACTATTCCCTTTGTCTCGCGATATTTTACTTGTCCGAGATTCGATCATTGGTATCAACCGTACCTTATTCAATCTCGTTACCTGATAAATACTCTTTTCTCGTTTCCGTGATATGACATCCTTGTGACCTAGTCACGTGCTTGCAAGCGGTGTCGATGTAATATTACCGAGAGGGCCCAGAGTATATTTCTCCTTCATTTTGGATGGACAAATCCCACTCTTGATCCACGAGTCTCAAGTAATACTTTCTGAATACCTAACGGCACATTTATAGTCACCCTGTAACGATGCGACGTTTGATAACATCAAAGCACACTTCCGGTATCAGTGATTGACATGATCTCAAGGTCTAAGGAATAAGTTACTTCGTATGTTTGATATAACAATGTAAACTTAATGACTTGATTGCATTGCTATATTCACTTTTGATATATGTTCATCACATCATTCTTCTAGTGACATGGCCCCGTTATTAACAACATCCAATGTTCATGATCAGGAAACCTTGATCATCTATTAATCAACGAGCTAGTTAAAAAGGATGTTTTACTAGGAACCATTGTTTGTTTATTAAACACACATGTATCAACGTTTCCGGTTAATACAATTCTAGAATGAGAAATAAACATTTATCATAAACAAGTAATAAGATAATAGTCACTTTATTATTGCCTCTCGGGCATATTCCCTTCAGCTGGAGTACGCGAGCATAAAACTTAGCAGCGCGGGGGTGAGAGCTGGTGCGCCTGCGCTGGAGAATAATCGGGTATCCCTATTTCTAGAATGATGGCCAGGGGGCAGCAGACCAGCGGTGGTGGTGCTTTGAGGACGGAGGGCACCCTTGTGCAATGTTTGCTACCGTTTATGCAGGTGACGGGAGCAGGTTGCTATGAAAGCAACTCGCCGGAAGCGGATTGATGGAGGCGAGAAAGGAGGGATTGGTGGAGACGAGATTTTTGTTGTCTTTTGTGTGACAATAGGCCCACCCTCCCTTAAATACCTTTCTTAGTATAGTCGAGGCTACGAATCCATTTTATGATAATATCCATGTAGATCGTAGCTTCTCAATTTTGCTCCAGACATAGCCGTTTTTATACCTTTATTTTGCGGTTAGCTCGCACTCATATATTTTATTAAAATTAAATTTACTAGTAGATTGCACAACCATTCCCTCAAAATTTTCATACCGGAAGTTTTCTGCCCAAACATCTTCATAATTCCCATAATTTACTGAAACAAGTCCTTTGGGAATGGGGGCGAGTGATTTGGCAAGAAAGAAGGCTAACTTAAATGCGCCAGCGTGGCCCTTTTATCCGCACCCCACAGCATTTTTTCCCGGCAAAATAAAAGAAGTTAACGAGAAGAGAGAAGGGCGGAACAAGACGGAGAGAAAACGGAAATGATAAAAGGGATTTTTTTAATATAAATATACAAATAAGGGGAAAGTATAAAATCCGAGGGAAATTTTGGCGAGAAAAAATCTAAAATATTTGCCTAGTGTCCTTTACGTGGCACTAAAAAAAATTAGACACGGTGGGCAGGGACACATGTCCACTTCTTTGTCGTGTTTAACCTTTATTACGGTGAGGTTTTTTCTATTTTTCTGTCCGGTGTTAATACTTTTATCGCCGAGTACATTTGTTAGCTGAGTTTTTTTTCCTAGTTTTTTCGATGTTACGCTTGGAAAAAGTCAGGTTTGCGGTAGGCAGCTTCAGAATGTACTGTATGTCGGAAAAAATAAAATTGGAACTTTGTCTGTCCCCAATAATTATATCGTTGTCAGTCTCAAAATGACCGGTTGTTTTTTTACTTCCAACAAAAAGCAACCTAAGAACAAACCCAGTCGTACTAAAAAAAGAAAAGAAAGAAACAGTCGTGTAGCGTACGTAGATATGGCAAATGAACGGAAACAAGATTGCTTCAAATCGCGAGTAATTAATTCGTATGCAAATGGGAATATTGAGCTGATTCTGGGACCTTTGCGGGCATATATACTGTATATGTACGGGATAAACCATTACTTTTCCGTATGGAAACGGGCCTTGAGATGATGGGTAGGAAGAAGAGGAGAATCAAAAGCGAGGACGAGTGGAGGAACTGGGCGTCGCTGCCCCACGACGTCCTACGCATCATCCTCGGCCATCTACCCCAGACCGACATCCTCGGCGGCATAGGGCTCGTGCTCCCGGCATGGCGGCGGCTTGCCCTGGAGGAGCCTCTCCTGTGGCGCCACATCGATCTACGCCGCCACGAACGGCCACCGGCAGGATGGAAAGCCATGGCGCTCGCCGCCGTGGATGCCAGCGCCGGCAAGTGCGAGTCATTCAGAGGCCACGCCGACGCTGATGTCCTCGTCCACCTCGCCAACAGGCACGTATATCATATGAATTGACCTGCATGGATCTCTACCTTGAAAATCAATAGATCTGTTAACTGACCAATTCTCCTGATGGATCGCCTGCAGCGCGCCGTTGCTGAGAGAACTCCGCGTCAAGGGCTGGCCTCACATGCCCGACCAAAAACTGATCACGGAGATCGTCGGGAAGCTCCCTCTCCTCAAGCGCGTCATGATGTGGGGACTAGGCGCTTAATTAGTACTACAGTCACGCCAAAAATATTTGGCAACGCAAATTCTAGAAATATTAGATCCAAATTAATAAAGGTCTAATCAATCTCTCTATTTATTTTTCATGTTTTAATCACTCGTCAATGTTGCCGAATTCCATACTTCCTATGCGCTGTTTTCTCTCGCAAATTAATAACGCAAATTCCATACTTCCTGTTTCTTCTCGCAATTTCACTATACTTCTCTCGATGGGGTTTTCCTCCTTCTCCCTTTGTTGCCACCAGGAACTTCTTCCTATGATGAGACAGGATCGAGTATTTAGCATAAAACCACCACATTACAGCAAAATGTTCGGAAAACCACCACTTTAGTGCCAGATCACAAAAAACAACCACTTCAGTGCTAACCCATTCCAAATCGAACCAAATCTCGATTGAACCTGGATTGACACCAAAACTGACATCCGGGGCCCACCTGTAGGGATGAGGTGGCTTATTAGCACAGTAAAAAAAATGAGGATATTTTCCTAGTCTTCTTCCTCCGGGCAGCCACCGGCCGGCCGGCCACATCCCCGCGCCCTGCCTCTCCTCCCTACTGCCTGCAGCCGGCCCCGCCCGCTGCCTCTCCTCCCCGCCGCCCGCAGGTGGCCGCCGCCCGCGCACAAGGTCACCTCCGCCCGCCGCCCGCGCACAAGGTCGCCGCCGCCCGTCGTCCGCAGCCTGCCCCGCCCGATGCCTCTCCTCCCAGCCCGCAGGTGGCCGCCGCCCGCAGCCGGCTCCGGCACGCACCACTGCCGTCCGCCCAAGTCCGCCGCCACTCTCGCATCAGGCGCCGGAGCCGGTGCCGGTGACGTTGGTGAGGCCGTCCGTCGCGCGCAGGAAGCCGAGGAGCGGCTTGACGACGGCGGCGTCGTACCCCTCTCTGAACCTCCCGGCGGACGGCGACGTGGTGGGCGCGGCCAGGATGGCGAGGGAGTGCGCGGTGGAGACCTGAATCTGACCATCCAGCCCACGCGAGGGGGTCCCGACGAGAGGCAGTACGCCGGCCGCCGTGTGCAGGCTGCACGCTGCTTTTTTTTATTTTTTTTATTTTTTTAATGGGGCTGAAAAGCCACATGACCCTGACAGGTGGGCCCCTTTGAGATCCAGCGTCAATTTGCTGTCAATTCGCAATCAATTCTCGATTTGATGCAATTTGAAACAACTTAGTACTGAAGTGGTGGTTTTTTGCGATCTGGCACTAAAGTGGTTGTTTTCCGAACATTTTGCACTAAAGTGGTGGTTTTATGCTAAATACTCGACAGGATCCCATATATACCTACAGTTCCCTTTCTAGCTAAGGTTTTGGGACATATGTGCTGGAATAAGAGATGAGGCTATGTCTTCGCGTGCCCGAGGACTCATCATGCCTTGAACAATCTTCTCAGTTCTCCCTCACAACTAGTTGATGCAGAAGGATTAACAATGATACGGTGCCGCTTAACCGAGGCCGAGCTAAGCAGCTAGCGAATGTGAGACAGTTGGGCAACTAATATATTGGTTGGGAACTGAGATTTGGAAACCTATCAGAAACTGCAATTTCATTCAGAGCAGGTACTGACTGGCCAAGCAAAGCATTGGGATGCTGATCCACTATGCTGATCCACTACTAGTACTAACTAGTCTCTTGTGATCGACAATCGGTCTAGAAAATGGGGATCTCTATTTACCTATCCGAAGTTCTGAACTGAAAATGGGGATCTCTATTTACCTATCCGACGGTGAGCTCGGGGTCGTGGAACTTGTCCTTGAACGCGTCCTGCCGCTGCACCTACATCATGTACCCCGCTCTAGTTTTCTGAAGCCGATGGGAACTTAAATTGGGGATCCGAAGGGTTTGGCGACCGTCATGGCGATCGCATCTCGCTAGGGATAGAATCCTCGTTTGAGACGCGCTCGTGGGTGCGTTCTGCTCTAGGAAGCCTCCCGAATCCCGTGCTGTGATCTAGTTGGTCTCTCTCCCGTCCTCTCGTTGGTTCGGGGCGACTAAGGGGCTTTCTTTGACTGCTACCCGCCCTTGGCCGACTGAGAAACTGCAGAGAGATCGGCGATGACGGGAACGGTGCATGTGGGCGACAGAGGCAAGGCAGTGAATTCTGGGGGGGGGGGTGATCTCAACGCTCCTCCGGTGGTGACGACTGCGACTGGATCTGACGAGAACGTCTCGGAGATGATGGGGCGGCTGCGTCTGACGGCGGCGGAAGCCGAGGTGGTGGTGCTAGATGACAGGGTGGAGGGACCTTCGGTACACTCCAAGTGGGCGATCGTAGGCAAGGTGATGTCCCCGTCTGTTCTTCATATTAGCACGATCTCATCGGCGCTCCGGCCTGCATGGGGTAACCCACGAGGACTGATTCTGAATCCGACGGGGGAAAACCTTTTCGTCGCGGAATTTGGATCAAAGGCTGATATGGATCGCGTGGTGGATGGCCCCCCTTGGGTTATGGGCAACCATGCGGTTCTGTTTCAGGAATTTGACGTTGATCAGAGGCCAAATGACATGGTTTTCAACAAGTTGAGGCTGTGGGCGAGGATCTTTAATCTCCCCTTCGGGTGTATGAACAAGAAGGTGGGAGAGGCAATTGCTAGACCGCTTGGCATAGAAGGAAGTGTCCCGCTGGTGGACTGTGATGCAACAGGAAGATGCTGGGGCAGCTATATGCGTGCTCGTGTTGAGGTTAACATTGATAAACCGCTACGGCGGGGAGTCACGGTTTTCTCTCAGAGAAGGAATACGACGGACTGGTATGATGTGCAGTACGAGAATTTGCCGCACTATTGTTTCTCATGTGGGCTCATTGGCCACTCCTCGACTGAATGCAAAACCCCGGGGGAGAGGGATGAGGCCGGGAAGCTCCCCTATTCTGCTGATTGGCTGTGTGCCCCGGATGATCGGAAGAAAAAGTTTCAGGGCACACGTTCATCTAGCGATTCTATGTCGGCTGGTAATGGGCGATCGTCTACTCCAACCAGAGAGCACCCGAATCAGTCAACAAATAGGCACGTGGCACCGGGTCATCAAAGCAAACAGGACGCATATGCTGAGGTGTCATCACCGGTTAAGGAGAAGAAGACCCGAGCCCGCAAGCCATCAGTTACCAACAAGGTGAATGCAAAGGAGAAAGGGCCTATCAAGGAGGGTGCTGCGATTACGGGGCAGAAGCGCAAACAGACCTCCAAGGCCAAGAACACACCCCTGTTACTGTCAGGTACAGAGGAAGAGCTCGCTGTGGTGGTTCATGTGAGCAACACTAACCATGATGCCACTAGTCAGAGGGACAATGAGGTGAGTGATGACTCCAACAAGAAGTTGCGAAAGGGGTCGGAATCTGGATCGGCGGATCAGGCGGGTACTGCTGAGCAGGCCCGCCAGACGCAATGAGACTTTTATGCTGGAACTGCCGCGGACTTGGGACAGACGCGACAGTAGGAGAGCTCCGGTGGTTATTGAGAGCTCATCGTCCCTCCCTCCTCTTCCTTTCCGAGACGAAGATGAGGGAATCTAGAGTCCGTAATTTCATGTGGTCTCTAGGTTACTCGGGTTGTTATGCAGTTAGCTGCGAGGGTTTAAGCGGTGGCTTAGCCCTATTTTGGTTGTCATCCGTTACTGTCTCGATCAAAGCATCCAACTCTCGGTGTATTGATACCTATGTTACATCAGAGGCAGGAGAACAATGGAGAGCAACCTTTATTTATGGAGAACCTCGACGAGAACTCCGTCGTGAGTTTTGGGAGTTTCTTCGTTTTATGAAAGCCCAATGGAATGGACCTTGGATGGTCTGTGGTGATTTTAATGAAGTTCTTGGACAAGATGAACATGTGGGACCAAGAGATCGAACAGAATCACAAATTGAGGCTTTCAGGGACTGCTTGCAAGACTGCGAGCTTATGGATCTTGGCTTTGAGGGGCCAAAGTACACTTGGAGCAATCGACAGGACGAAAATCATAATGTGAAAGTGCGCCTGGATCGTGCTGTCGCAAATGGGGACTTCTCTCGCATGTTTGGGGGCTGTAAGGTGGATAACGTGATCACCACGTCTTCGGATCACTATGCCATCTTGGTCTCCTTGGAGGGTGATTCTCGGGCAACCCAAGAGGTGCCGGTACAGCACAAATTCCGGTTCGAAGCCATGTGGCTACGGGCACCGGACTACAAAGAAGTGCTGGAGACGGCGTGGTCGGAGGCTAGTACAGCCGATCGATCTTTGAGTTCTACTTGGAACAAGATTAACCGAGTGGCTGGATCACTAAGGGATTGGAGCCGCGAATCTTTTGGCTCAATCCGTAGGAAGATTCGCAAATTGGAAGGTCGACTACGATATATTCGTGGCCTCGGTCTTTCGGAGGATTCTTTGGAGGAGGAACGGGCGACTGAACGTGAATTATGTGAGCTCTTCGAGCGTGAGGAGATTATGGCACGCCAGAGGTCCCGTGTCGAGTGGCTGCGGAATGGCGACCGCAACACCGCCTTCTTCCATTCTAGAGCATCCGCACGGCGAAAAACCAACAAAATTGAGTGGTTGCAACGTGAGGATGGCTCAAAGTGTGTCGCAGCAGGAGAAATCAAAGGTATGATCCATGGTTTCTATGAAAAGCTTTTTTCTTCTGAGATGTGTACTTCACTGGATGCAGTCCTGGAAGCTATTCCCTCTAAGGTCACGGATGATATGAATGTTGACCTTTGTAAGCCGTATACGGATGAGGAAATTGGGGCTGCATTATTCCAGATGGGACCAACCAAAGCACCAGGTCCAGATGGTTTCCCTGCTCTATTCTATCAGACCCATTGGGATTTCTTCAAGGAGGAAATTTGCAGTGCAGTTCGTTCCTTTATCAATGGAGGAGAGATTCCAGAGGGGTTTTGTGATTCCATCATTGTTCTTATTCCCAAGGTTGCAAAAGCAAGACACCTGGAGAATTTCAGGCCCATTAGCCTTTGCAATGTGATATACAAGATTGCCTCCAAGGGTTTGGCAAACAGATTGAAGGTTATTCTTCCTCGTATTATTTCTGAGCAGCAGAGTGCCTTCGTCTCGGGGAGGCTTATTACTGATAATGCACTCATTGCTTTCGAGTGCCTGCACACTATTAGACACCAAGATAATAAACGGCCCTATTTTGCTCTCAAAATTGATATGATGAAAGCCTGTGATAGGGTGGAGTGGGACTATCTGCACGGCTGTCTTAGTAAGCTGGGCTTTGCACCATCATGGATACAGTCTATCATGAGGTGTGTTACATGCGTGAGATACGCGGTTCGTGTGAATGGTGATTTGACGGAACCGGTTATTCCATCAAGAGGCATTCGACAGGGAGATCCCATTTCTCCATACTTATTTCTCTTATGTACAGAAGGGTTGTCAAGTTTACTGCAACGAAGAGAGGATCGAGATGAGCTCTATGGTATCAAAAATGGTAGACTCGGTCCTCCTATATCCCATTTACTGTTTGCAGATGACAGCATTTTCTTTGCCAGGAGTGATAGTAGGAGTGTGGAATCATTCAGAGCTACCTTGCAGACCTATTGTGATGGTTCTGGACAGAAGATAAATCTGGAGAAATCATCGGTCTTCTTTGGCAGCCACTGCAATGATCAGATTAAAGGAAGAGTGAAAGCAAGTCTGGGTGTTCAGAGTGAAATTCTCAATGAGTTCTATTTGGGGATGCCTACTTCGGTAGGACGTTCATCCACGGCTACTTTCAACTTTCTCTATAATATGATCTGGAAACGATTAAATGGGGTTGTGGATAGGCCTATGTCAAGAGCAGGTAAAGAGACTTTCTTGAAGGCTGTGGTCCAGGCGATACCCACATACGTTATGAGTTGCTTTCAAATACCCATCCAAAATTGCAACAAGATCCGTGCTGCTGTTGCTAATCACTGGTGGGGAGTTCAAGATGGACAAAAGAAACTACATTGGAGATCATGGGAGTGGCTTTCGTCTCCAAAAGCACTTGGAGGCATGGGTTTCCGAGATGTTTCTTTGTTCAATCAGGCTATGCTCGGACGACAAGGATGGAGGCTGTTAACAGAACCAACGTCCTTATGTGCGAGAGTGCTCAAGGGGAGGTACTTCCCTTATTCAGACTTCTGGCACGCGCCGAAGCCGAGATCAGCCTCCTATACATGGAGGAGTATTCTGTTTGGGCGGGATCTCCTCCGTCGTGGTATCCAGTGGGGCATAGGGGACGGCAATTCGGTTAAAATAACTTCAGGTCATTGGATTCCGGAGAGACCCCCGTATATGCTACGTCCACTGAAGCCAATACCAAAGGAGGCGACTGTCAACTGCTTTATCGATGAACAAACTCATGAGTGGATTCCTGAGTCTATCTATGGGTTTTTCGATAATGACACAGCGGAGCTGATATTACAAATTCCTATGGACCGCCACGGTGGAGAGGATTTTGTGAGATGGCCACATACGTCTAATGGCCTGTACTCGGTTCGTTCTGCATATAACTATGCGAGGTCGGACTCCTTCTTCGTGCAACGCAGTAACCACCGAGGCATGCATTCCGGGTCTGCGGATGAGGCGATCAGGTGGAAGTCTGTGTGGAAGATCAAGGCACCACCGAAAATGAAAATCCACATGTGGAGAGTTGCGCATGATTGTCTCCCCACGGGTGTTCAACTGCAGCATCGCCAAATTACTGCGAATGACACCTGCAGCTTTTGTGGAAGAGTAGAAGATATCTTCCACAACCTGCTCGACTGTCAGTTCGCCAAGATGGTCTGGAAAGAGATCAAGCGGAAGTACAACATCCATCTGGTGCACGACAATTCGGTAAGCACCAAGCACTGGCTCTTCGAATTCCTAGCTCAAGCTACTGATGTGGAGGCCACGGTGTTCACCGTGGGGTGTTGGCATATTTGGGAGTCCCGGAACGATTCAAGGAATAATCGGGGACATCCTGATCCTGGTCGTACTGCGTTGCGTATACTGACATACGTAGACATGATCATTCAACATTGCTATACTGCGAACCCGGTTAACAGGCGAGAGCCCAAAGGTTCTGTAAAATGGTCTCCGCCGCCTCCGGGTGAGGTCCTTCTGAATTGCGACGCTGCGCTGTTCCCTGAAGAACGCAGAATGGCAATGGGTGCGATCGTCAGGGATTCTACTGGTGCATGTCTGATGGCTGCCGGGTATCCCCTCATGGGCTTCTCCTCGCCCGAGATCGCGGAAGCACTGGCCCTACGCCAGGCGCTGTCCCTCGCTTTTGATAAAGGCTTCAGAAAGGTCATCGTCTCGTCTGACTGCCTGTCGCTGGTCCAGAGGATTTTATCATCGTCAATGGACCGATCGCAGGTGGGAGTGGTGGTCCTGGATATCAAGCAGTTGGCAAAGCAATTTCTTTCGGTTTCTTTTCGGCATGTCAGCCGAAATCTTAATAAGGCAGCTCATATTTTAGCAAGATCAGTTTCAGTTACGTCTAGTGGTTTTATTTCAGACTCTGCTCCGGATATGATCCGAGAAGCACTGTGTATCGATGTTCCCTGATTAATAAAGAGTTGTGTTTACTGTCAAAAAAAAAAAAAAAAAAATTGGGGATCCGATGGGAGCTCCCCTCGCTCAGGTTTTCCAGCTTGGATCATCAATCCGGCCAGGGGCCCAAAGAGCGATCAGGAAAGCCCACTACCAGAGTCCAAGTCACCTTCACGTTCTATCCCGTTTCGAGTCGGGGAAGGGCTCGCCCTATACATTTGTATACTCCGATCCGATCGCGCACACAAGTTTTGTTACCAGTAGCTCAATCCACCCATCGATCAATGGCGGCGTCAGATCCTCCGCCATGGTCCGACCTCCCGCACCACATCCTCGGCATCGTCATCGACCGCCTCGCGTTCTCTCCCTCCGTCGCCGTCGCTGCTACCGGCCGCCCCAGCCGCACCTTCTGGTCGGCGTGCTCAAGGCTCCTACGCCGACGGGACATCCTCGACGAGGACACGGCTCGCTTCCGTTCGGCCTACCGTTCTCACCACAAGGATGCCGCCGCCGACTACGCCCGCTTCCGGGCCGTGTGCCGTTCCTGGCGTGCCGCTGTCCGCGAGCACCTGCCCCGCCTGCCCCGACGCATGCCGTGGACCGTCCTCTGCAATGGCTCCTTCATGACGGGTATTTCCGACGAAGAAGACACCCACAGCCTCCCCTCGTGGCCAAAGAACGCCACATGTATCGGTGCCACGAATGACTGGCTCGCCGTCAAGTGTGCAGCCGCGGAGGACGGTGGCGGCTGCAGCTACCGCCTGCACAACCCTTTCTCCACCAAGACGGTACTGCTCCCGGAGATTGACGCTGTCATCGGAAAGTCTTCAACGTTTTTCCTGGTCCGCAAAGTGCTCATGCAGTCAAGCCCTCATGGCATTGTCGCCTTTCTGACCAACAACTATAACTACCCTGTCATCCTAGTTCGTCCAGGGAAGGGTATGTGGTTGCCGAGGCCAAGGTCGGCTCCATTCATCTACATCATCGATATCGTCTTTGTTGGAGACAAGCTCTATGGGATCAGCAACGCAGAGGACCTCATCTCTCTAGATATTGCCCTTGACGATGACGGTAAGCCCACAGTCACTAGGACCAAGCGCGCCATAAGGCACAGGACCAAGACGGATGATTTTTCTGTCGTGTGGGGCAACGCCGATTTCAACCGCGTCCCTACCGACGTATTACCGCTTGATGATGCTTATGACTTGTGGAGCGATGTTGACGAGAAATACCGCCAAGATGATAATGTCAAGCCCAAACACAAGGAGATCACGCGAAGAGGGTGTCGGTGCTGCTACTATGCACGATATAATAGAATGAAGAATACCGGCGATGGCACGATTAGTGAACCCATAAACTCCGACGAACCTAATAATTACCTCATCACCAGTACCTGGCATATCATCGAGTCTCTTGGGAAGCTTCTCATGGTCAAACGAGAGTTGCATTCCACTCACGACGATAGTATGGACTACACTCGTAGTGCGGATGTATTTGAGGCCAACATTACCACCGGGGCATGGATGCCCGTAACTACTGGACTAGATGGTCAGGCACTTTTCATTAGCAAATTCAACTGCAAGTCTATTGTTGCTTGTGGAGAGGTAGAGAACGATGCGGTTTATTTTGCCGACACAGGCGAGGTGCTCGACATGAAATCCCGGATCATAAGTCAGCCAAAGAGAAATCTTGAATATGAATCGCTAATGTGGATCTTTCCTCCAGAGATAGTGATGTAGTGATGTAACGACTGTTTTGTTACCTTATAGGATTAGACACCAGAAGAATTTTGACCCCCCAAAAAGGACGAATATATACCTTGTGCAATCTTTTGATTTTTTTTTTTCTTGTTAATGGGTTGCATAGCACCATCCACTTGGATTATCTATGTAAGTTATTCGGTCGAGTACTTTAATTTGTTATCTTTTACCCAAATTGTATTGGAGCAACATTAATGTTCAGTGTTTCAAGAATTCAACTGCAAGCTTTCAATCCAACTCTAAGAACGTTTCTAACCAGAACTACCAACCCATTAAATTATAATTAATTACATTCAGTTAATTCAGCTATAACTATGAACTCATATTGTTAGTTGAAACGAATGGAATGGGACATCAAATGTTATCCGACATGCTACCTTTTAACCTAACCACCAACATCAATCCAATTTAATGGTTCACTTTAGTGAGACGTACCATTACCACCATATGGATGTCGTCGCCGACTACGCCCGCTTTCGAGTAATGTGTCGTTTCTGCCGTGTTGCCTTCCATGAGCAACTACCTGGCCCACCTGTCATGGACCATCCTCTCCGGTGGCTCTTTCATGATGAGAAGTTCCAATGATGACATCGTGCCTTGGGTCGCCCTAGTTGTGCCACCCGCGTTGTCCATCGTGCAGGGGAGCTTGGCCACCGGGGCCACGGCCCTAGGAGGTGGCTGTGGTGTCAGCTCAGCGGCGGACCGCGCATGCGGGTGTTGGCCGCTCTCCTCAGCCGCTAGGGCGGCGGGTGATGGCTCGGCTATTGCTGTCAACCCACCATCATATTTAGATGTTGATGTCCTTCTCCTCCTCACCTTCGCATCTGTCGGGACATCGTACTAGAATTCATAGACGGGGGTGCCATGAGACTACCGATAGAGATGTGGGGGGACGTGGTCGTATGACGAACAATGACACCAGGGTTTTACCCAGGTTCGGTACGTCAACTAGGCGGCGTTCCTACTCCTGCAATCTCACTCAATCAGGGCTGAAGCCTGAAGTATACAAAGTATAATGTGAGTTAGGTTTAGCTACTCGACAAGGATTAACCTCTCGGCGAGTTAGCCTCTAGCTTATTGTCTATATCTTTCTTATCTCCCATCTGGATTTATATAATAGCCGGGTTAGGGCTTACAGAATAGGAAACCTAGAAGACTACGGTATGTCCTAACTTGGAAAGCAAGAATCCGCCTTCTACTCCAAGCCGTACCACGTGGGCCGTGGTCCGGGTTCTTCTAGAATCCGGCTTCCGCGCGTCAGCTTACTGGGCCGCCTAATGGACCGTAATCCATTACCATTTAGGTCACCCTGGTAATCCGGCACTTTGGAGCACCATCTGATATACCCCTAATTGGTGTATATCCGACAGCAGCCCCTAAGAAGGATTAAGACTTCAATTCGCCGTCTTTCGTCAAATTTGCGTTCTTTCCGAGAAATATCGGCTTTTCGTCTTGATTCTTCTTTACTTCAAATCATGCTATAACGCGAAACTCGGATTCTGGGAAAATCCGGATTTTTCTTCCATGAACCTTCGTGGAGAAGGAACTTCTTACGTCAGCGCTAAAATCATGCTGACGTCATGGACGTTTGGGTTTCGAGTGTGAAACCCTGAAACATATCTCTGACAGATTCTCGCGGGAAACGAGAAGATAGCAATAATCACTTGTCGATTCATTTCCCGGATTTTACGGCGAGTGACACGTGTTGAAAATCCAACGGTCTAAAGAGTCGTTAGCGCGTATCGTAAAGGATTTCCGGCTATAAATAGCCCTCTTCATCCCCTCTGGCAGTCCTTCCGCTCTCTTCTCACCTTCCGGCTCAAGCGCCCTAGCCCCGAGTCACTGTCCCAGTCTGAACAGAGTAGAGCCCGCGCTCACTCAAGCACCGTTCTCGGACTTCTCGTCGGGAACTCGAGGTCCTCGTCGCCCCGCCAAAGAATGGACTCACCACGCGCGTCTCAGGAGCACTCCGTCACCGCGGACATCGATGACGTCATCAATACGATGGATCTGTTGGTCGATTCGTGAGCCGCACCACCGTCGACGTGCCGGAGAAAACTTCCGGCGGCCAGGCCCGCGAGGATCTACATCTCGCGTCCGATAACCTTGTCGCGTCTTCCTTTGCGCCGCCTCCGCCTCTCTCCCCTGAAATGGCGGAAGAGAAGATCACTCTCGTCGGAGAGGAGCTCGCCGATGCTGCCGGAGCCGAAGACGAGGGAGAAACTGCCGACAACTGGAGCCGGTGCAACATTCCTCCCTCCCTTCTTCTGACAATGGAGAAGGAGGGGCTGATCGCGAAAGGAAAATGGCATCATGAGGAAGAGGAGTCTGAGCCTTTACCCAAAGCCGGGGAACGAGTCCTTCTCACCTCGCCTGTTGCTAGAGGTATGGGAATTCCGCCTTCCGCCTTCTTCCTCGAAGTCCTTAGCCATTACAATATCCAGCCTCACAACCTACCACCAAATTCTATTCTCTATCTAGCCGGCTTCCAGGCCCTTTTTGAAGGGTATTTAGGAATAACGCCTAGATTAGATTTCTGGTAGTATTGCTTTGGAATTAAGCGAAACCCTGCAGAGGGCGCTCTTCCAACTTGTGGAACCATATCTTTCACCCTGCGTAGATTCAGGGAAGATTGGTTCCCGAAAATAAAAACATCAGATTCCGTCAAATTTTGGACGGGTTCCTTTTTCTATCATCAAGACATCCCATTTCCTGGAAAGGAAACCGGGGTTCCACCATTTGTCAACGCTGCCGCTATTTCCCAAGATAACTGGGCTGCAGAAGCAGTGCAGACTTTTCCGGACGATTTGATGAAAATCAAACAGCGCATCGCCAAGCTTACCTCGTCAAAACCTCCTCTTACCGGAACCGACACAGTCTTGTGTTGGTTCAGACGTTGCATCCAACCTCTTGCACATCGTACCCGGCTTCTATGCAAATACAAGGGTCCGGAAGATAAGATGAGAGGAACGGATAAGACTTTCACGAAAAGGAACTTCAAGAAGCGGGTCAATCATTTGGTTTCTACTCGCGACCAATATGAAGAAAGCCGAGAGATGTATCACAAAAAGAACAAGATTCCAAAGGTATGCTTTCTTCTCTTTGGAAAACTTTGTCGGATTTTTTTCGTTCTCTGTTTTATTTAACTTAGTCGAATATTTGGCCATTTCCATAGTTCGATGACCTTACGGAAAAGAATCTTGCGACTGACGCCGAACTTGATGAACTGCATGCCAATTTTTACGGTGGTCGGAAGCGCAAGAGGCCAGTAACCACTGAGGAGGTGGTGGATCTTGACGGGATTCCCGTCGCTACATCCAGGTAATTATCTGGGTATTTTGTACCTTTGCCTGCTTTTTATTGCATAAGCTGTTTTGGTTTCTCGGAATATTGATTTCTCGGATTTTCTTCTTCCTCCTTTCCCTTTCAGCCTTGCTCCAACTTCTTTGAAATCAAAGAAACTGAAGAAGCATAAGGACATTGTCGGCAAGGGAGCGCCATCTCCTGTTGCAGCTCCCCTACCACATTTACTCTTGGGGGAGAAGATCAGTCTGCAAAGCCGGAGAAATATCCACTGCCGACCAGCCAGCCCATTGCATCCGAGACGGATGCGAGGGAAAGGACGGAGCCGGATATGGGCGGTCCTTCTCGTATACCTGAGGAGGAGTTCAACAGAGATTTCAAGGTAAAGAAGGAACCCTTCAACGAACTCGGATATATTCGTCCATGGGCTAAGAAGTTCTTCGCTCCTACTCCTCTGATCCGTCCTTGGCCGCAAGGCGGACTAATTGTAAGAAATAACTTCGTATTTTCACCTCGGCGGGTCATCCAGGACGTCCTTCACCATGTTGGGATTCTTTTTGTAGAGTATGCAAAAAAATTCAACGAAAACTTGTCAGGTTTACAGCGGATGAGCCAGGTAATATCTCTATCCTCCAAGCAATAAGTCAAATGCATGCTTTTGCCTTAATGCTTTTTTCACTTTCATGCTTGTTTTTAACTTAAGCATATTTTGTATCTTTTCCGTGTTTCAGCAAACCGCTGAAAACGTTAACCTGGAAGTTTTCAACAAACTTACCATCAAGAATAAGGAGGTGAAAAACCTTCCCTCTATTCTTGATGTTAAGGAGGCAGAACTAGCATCCACTCAGCACCAGCCGAAGGAAACAACATAACTCGTCTTTTTTACTTGCTTTTCAGTTTCTTTGGCGAAAGCCAAACAAATTGCTGAAGATACCGGCAATGCCGAAAACCTGCGCCGGGAAAACCTGGATCTTCACAAACATAATGTGAAGTTACAGCAAGACCTGGAGGCCAGTCAGCTGGCTGTTGGCATTGCCGAGTCCAATGCCTCCAACCAAGCAGCTAAGGACAAGGCTACTATCCGAGATTTGGAGAATGCCTTGAACCAGCGCTTGGAGGAGGGAACCGAGATGGACAAAATTCTCGGTAAGTACATTATATTTTACCGGTTTTTCCATGTTTGCAATCTTTCTCTGTTTTCCTCTAACACTTTGGTGTTTTTTCTGAAAACAGGAGATGACCCCCAGCTTACTCGGATTGAGAAAATCCGAGCTTTTGGGAAGGTGTTCACCGCAATAAAGGCTGCGGGGATGCTGCTTGTCAACAAATGCCTTCCCGCCAGGACTGGGGAGTTCTCGGAAGTTGAAAAACTTTCGGGAGCCATCATGGAGGTGGCAGAGTTCAGGGAATCCACCTTGCGCTCTGCGACACGCGGTGGTGCACGCATGGCTCTAGGGCTCATGTGCATGCACTACCCAACCGCAAATCTTGGCGCGTGGCATCCGGCATTCCGCAAGGATACACGGAGGCGAAGCGGGCCGGCATATTTGAAGACATCAAAGGTCACGCCACCAAGATTGCCACCATGGTGAACGTCTCCACCTTCTAACCGAAAGAACCTATTCCGGAAACTCCCGAGGAATCCAGCAGCGAAGACGACTCGGATGCCTGAAGGAAGTTTCCTAGACCTGGGTAAAGAGATAGGAAATAGAAGCATTACTGATCTTACAATGTAAACTTCTGGTAATGCTTTCTATTCTTTTGTATGAACAAGTACTCCGCCTTTGCAGCGATATTATTAAGTCTTTTGCAAGTTTTCCGGGTTTTTATTCCTTCATCTTCTAAGTTCTCTGGTTTATATGCTTTAACTGTCCTTAGTGTTTGAAATGGCTCGATAGTATTTTAATCTTCATGCCAAGTGACTGGGTATAACCAATCAGTCGAAAATCGGAAACATGGATCGTACTAAAGGCATTTTTACTTACTAACTCCAGTGACCCAGCATAGAAACAATCAGATAATACTTAGAGATCAGTAAGGAATTTTTTGAATGAAACTCAGGCACGCGGGCACAATCTGGGTTTCCTTAAGCCATTTTAGGCTGAAAATCATTCAGTTTTTTAACGCCGAGCACGCAGGCACAATTCGGGTTAACATTGAGTATTTCGAAAGATCATTGGGAAATAGATAAGACGGAATTATGCTTAATACTATAATAAACATGTAAAAAACATAGATGTACGAATTCCGACAACTTTATTTCATGATCTCAAAGATGTTTACATAGAAATTTAACTAAGTATAGAAGGGATGTAACTGCTGGATGCTCCAGGCTCTTTCGGTCTCCCCTAGTTCGTCATCTATCTTTCTCTTTCTTTTGCTATTCGGCTTTTCGGGGTCATCTTCCGTGTCTCGAATGTCTACAAGATAGTATGATCCATTTTTCATAGCCTTGCTGATGACAAATGGTCCTTCCCAAACTTGGGCCAATTTGTGCTTTCTTTGTTGTACCAATCTTAGCACTAAGTCACCTTCTTTAAAAGAACGATGCCTGATTTTCCGACTATGATAACATCGTAAACCTTGCTGATAAATGGCATGTCTTTGAAGCACAAGTTCTCGTTCTTCTTATAGGAGATCGACGGCATCCTGTCGTGCGTTTTTGGCATCCGAGTCATCGAAAGCCTGCACTCTTGGGCTATGATGGATCATGTCCGCTGGAAGGACTGCTTCCGCGCCGTAAACTAGGAAAAACGGGGTTTGCCCTGTTGACCTGTTTGGCATCGTTCGAATACTCCAAAGTACGGAGGGTAACTCTTCTACCCATGCTCCAGCTGCTCTATGAAGAGGACATTCGAGGGTTGGGCGTATTCCTTGCAGGATTGAGCTGTTCATTCTTTCAACCTGTCCATTGGATTGCGGGTGTGCCACAGATGCAAGATCTAGGCATATTCCCATTTGTCGGAAATATTTTGCCAACTCTCCAATGGAGAAATTTGTCCCGTTGTCGGTTATTATGCTGTGTGGAACACCGTATCTCATGACTACGTCAACGATGGAATTTCTGGCAGTTACACCGTCAAGCTTTTTGATGGGTTTTGCCTCCACCCACTTGGTATACTTATCCACTGCAACAAGTAGATGTGTAAGTCCGCCTCTTGCAGTTTTGAATGGTCCCGTCATATCTAGCCCCCAGACCGCAAACGTCCATGTAATAGGGATAGTTTTGAGTGCTTGGGCTGGCATATTTGTCTGCTTGGCGTAATACTGATATCCGTCACATGTATTAACTATGTTTTCGACGTCTGTCTTGGCTGTTAGCCAGAAAAACCATGCACATAATGCTTTTTTGACTATGCTTTTTGATTGAGCATGATGTGCTCAATCTCCAGCATGGATTTCTTGTAGGATTTCCCGTCCTTCTTCTGGCGAGATACATCGCAGAAAAATTCCGATATTATTGCGTTTATATAGGCAACCATTGATTACCGTGTATCATTTGGATCGACGTTTTATTTATCTTTGCAAGACCTCGTCTGCTCCATCCGGGTACTTCTGATCTACTAAGAAGTTTAGATATGGAATTGTCCAATCCGGGTTAACGAGCAGGACTTCGATTGACTTGGAAACGAGAGGATAGTCGACATCTCCACCTTTTATGGATGCTTCGTGCAAATGCTGGACAAACACACATGGTGGTAGGGTTTTCACTCTTTCCGAGCCCATGCGGGCTAATGCGTCCGTGTTCCAGTCTTCTTCCCTTTTGACGTGAAGTACTTCAAATCCCAGGAAGCAAATTGCAAACTCGTCCACCGTTCTCCGATATTCGGCCATGATGGGGATTTTAGCGTCCCATGTTTGGTTGAGCTGATGTTGTACCAAATCTGAGTCACCATAGCATAAGATACGCTTGACACCAATTTTTTTTGCAATGTGCAAGCCATGAAGCAAAGCTTCGTATTTTGCCACATTGTTGCTGGCGTTGAAGTGTATTTGCACTAGTGGAAAACGGGGCTTTTACCCACTGGCGAGCACCCCTTTCGCCCCGGCTCGGCCACCACCCGGTGCAAAAGACTGCAGAGGTGGGGCCGGGGCGAGCGGGGCGCGTGGTGTTGGGGTTATTTGCCCCGGTTGGTGGCTCCAACCGGGGCTAAAGGCCCTCGACGAGCAGGGCCCGTGCAGGCGCGTGGTGTGGGGGGCCTTTTGCCCCGGTTGGAGCCACCAACCGGGGCAAATGACACCCCCACTATATATAAACCCTGCCAGCCCTCTCTTCTCCTCATGCCACTCACTTTGGAGGACATATTTCTAGTTGTATGGTGTGTGCTCACTTTTTTTCCCTCCTATGCACAAGAGGTGTTTGATGAAATGCCGAGGAGAATAACGCCATCTCAGCTCGCAGAAAATAAGCACGATTTAATTTGTCCGAGCCACACTTAATTAAATAAGCTTTCTCGTACTTCTTTCCTCCTTGATCGAGGTACCAACTTTAACCTTTCATCTGTCGATGTAACATTGGTCATTTCTCTATTCATGGTGTTCTGTAACAGTTCTTAATTAATAATCATATAATACAGATGAACCGGCGGTGGATGTACGCTGACCGACGCTCTACCGCGTTCATGAAAGGCGTGGGTTATTTTATCGAGGTGGCCCACGCAAACAAGCGGAATAATTTTATCTGTTGTCCATGTGGTGTATGTCGGAATCAAAAGGAACACTCTTCTCACAGAGTCATCCACTTCCTCTTGTTTCAATCCGGTTTCATGCCCGGCTACAATTGTTGGACCAAGCACGGAGAAAGAGGGGTTATGATGGAAGACAATGAAGAAGAAGAGAATGATGACAACTATCATGACATGTTCCCTGAATATGGTGCCGGTACTGTAATGGAAGATAACAATGAAGTGGAATCAGAGTTGCAGGCACCACATGAGCTCATCGATGATCTTCGCCAGGCTATTAAGGATGCAAAGACAGAAAGCGATATTGAAAAGGTGAGGGTGAAGTTCGACCAGATGTTAAAGGATCACAAAACAAAGTTGTATCCAACTTGCGAAGACGGGCAGAAAAAGCTGGGCAACACACTGGAATTGCTCCAATGGAAGGCCAAGGACGGTGTGACTGAGTTGCTGCAAATAGTGAAGAAGCAGCTTCCTAAAAACAATGAATTGCCCGACAGTACATACCAATCAAATAAGCTTGTATGCCCCCTAGGATTAGACGTGGAGAAGATACATGCCTGCATTAATTACTGCATCCTCTACCGCGGTGAGAAGTACGAGAATTTAGAACAATGCCCGGTATGCACTGCATTACGGAATAAGATCATACCAGACGACCCTGACGATGTTGAGGGTGAGCGACCCAGGAAGAGGGTTCCTAAAAAGGTGATGTGGTATGCTCCTACAATACCACGGTTGAAACGTTTGTTCAGAAACAAAGAGCATGCCAAACTTTTGCGATGGCACATGTAAGATCGTAAGAAAGATGAGATGTTGAGACACCCCGCTGATGGATCGCAGTGGAGAAAAATCGAGAGAAAGTTCCGGCTCTTTGCAGGTGAGGCAAGGAACTTATGGTTTGGTCTAAGTACAGATGGATTTAATCCATTTAGTGAGCAGAGCAGCAACCATAGCACCTGGCCTGTAACTCTATGTATCTATAACCTTCCTCCTTGGTTGTGCATGAAGAGGAAGTTCATTATGATGTCAGTGCTGATCCAAGGCCTGAGACAACCGGGCAACGACATTGATGTGTACCTAAGGCCATTAGTCGATGAACTTTTACAGTTGTGGCGTGAAGAAGGTGTACCTGTGTGGGACGAGCACGTACAAAAAGAATTTAACCTACGAGCGTTGTTGTTCGTAACCATCAACGATTGGCCTGCTCTTAGTAACATTTCTGGACATACAAACAAGGGATACAATGCATGCACACACTGTTTAGATGACACCAAAAGTGTATATCTGGATCAAAGTAAGAAGGTTGTGTACCTCGGGTATCGTCGTTTTCTTCCGTGCAAGCACCCCTTAAGAAAAGCTGGCAAACATTTCAATGGTGAGGCAAATACCCGGGAGACGCCAATCCTTCGATCTGGTGATGATGTATTTGATATGGTGAAGGATTTGAAAGTAATATTTGGAAAGGGTCCGGGCATACAAATTGTTCTGAATGACGCTGACGGACACGCACCCATGTGGAAGAAGAAATCTATATTTTGGGAACTACCCAATTGGAAAATCCTAGATGTCCGCTCTGCGATCAACGTGATGCACCTGACGAAGAATCTCTGCGTGAATCTGCTAGGCTTCTTTGGCTTGTATGGGAAGTCAAAAGATACATCTGAAGCACGACAGGACCAGCAACACACGAAAGGACGAGACGGCAAGAATCCTGAGCGGTTTCAAGGTGGTCCTGCCAGCTACGCTCTTACCAAGGAAGAGAAGAAAATATTTTTTGAAGCACTAAATAGTATTAAGGTCCCGTCTGGCTTCTCGTCGAATATAAAGGGAATAATAAATGTGGCGGAGAAAAAATTCCAAAACCTGAAGTCTCATGACTGCCACGTGTTGATGACACAATTGCTTCCGATTGCGTTGAGGGGGATTCTACCAGAAAATGTTCGACTACCCATTGTAAAGTTATGCGCATTCCTCAATGCAATTTCTCAGAAGGTAATCAATCCAGAAAGTCTATCAGCGTTACAGACAGATGTGGTCCAATGTCTTGTCAGCTTCGAGTTGGTGTACCCACCATCCTTCTTCAATATTATGACACACCTCCTAGTCCACTGTCGCACCCTGATTTCTAGGGGATACTCACCGTACGAACTGGATAGCAGATGCTTAGATTATGGGGCATAACTGCTCCCACGTCCCAGCTTCCTGGTAGGCCTGCGCTTATGCGCGACAACACAAGCCCTGCTATTCCACCGTCGATGTAAACTATCCACTAGAGATCAAAGGCACTTCCGTCGACGTACTTCAAACCATACACACATGGTACGTCAACGGCGTTTAACAAGTGATATCACAACAGATCTCTACGACACAAAAGATTGAAATAAGTTGCAAATAGCTCTCATTAGAGCAGAGATAGCAAATACAATCATTCAGAGGGCACATGCCCCAACAATTCATCATTACATCACAGCGGAAGCATTCAACATGTCTGAGTACAGACAAGAACCACATAGGCCTAAGAGGCCGGAAACGAAAAGACGGAGCCCATCCACGAAGTCTCGGATCCTGCCCGGGTCCGCTATCTACTCGTCCGCAGTCTCGTCAAACTTCACGTAGTAGCCACCATGTAGATCCTCGGAAACGTCGTCTGTGTAAACCACAGCCCCAAAGGGGTCAGTACACCAACGTACTGGCAAGCAAGACTCACAGTTCACCAAAGTGTAACCCGTCAACACCAAGCACAGATGCTTTGGGTTCAACGGAAGGAAAGGGATATAAAAGAGGCTGCAACTGGCTGCTCTAACCAACTACAGAGATTCTACCACTTCCGGCTAACAGAAAGGAGATAAGATCGAGGATTGTAACCAACTGAAAGATAACTTCAAACAAACCCATCCTGGATCTCGCCCCTTATCCAAAGAAGCAATCCGAGGAAAACTCACACAGTTGTATTAAAGGTGAATCAAGTTATTGTGCCATCAACCTATTACTAGTCAAGTTATTAATCATTGGGTGTAAAGTTGTTGATCATTAGGTTTAAGTTGTCCTGAGTACTTGTTAGCCAGTACTTTCACCAAGTAATCCATAACCGCGGAAAACACGGCTTCTCGAGAAGATTATCCCTGCAGGGTTGCACCAATTTGGCCGTACACTCATGAATAACCCGCCAGATGGAAAGGCCCTTCCACCAAGCGGGGTACTCAACACAACCAACCATTCTTCGCATCAAGCCCAAAGCACCTTGGGCGCACGGCTAATCGAGCCCAGAAGAAAATGGACCCTCATAGCACTCTAAGAACGTGTCCCCCTATATGCCGACTACAAAAGTTCCACCCTGCGCTGGGCTCGCAAAAACATGCATGCGGCAAATGGAAAACACGTACTAAATGAGGCGATTTGGACGAGATGCGAATCAGGTCAAGTTGAGGGGGGCGCCCATACTCGCTTCCCAAATGCGGGTAGTGCGCTCATCATGGATCAGTAGACAAGACCCTTTTCCTATTAGGGTCGACACTAGCAGGCTCCAAAACCTCTCATGGGCCTCCTGCCGGTGCCTTATCATCAAATTTATTATTAATAGTAACATTAGCATGATTGATTGATTAAACATCGAGCCCCCACAACGTAATAGAAAATAGTAACAGTAAGTAACGGGTAACAGACTCGAGCAAAAGCAACCTAAGCATGCTAGTAAGACACTGGCTCAAACAATGGTTGTAGGAAGGGAGATGAGGCAATATCAGGGTTAAGGGATTCATGTGATAGGTTCGTAACAGAAACAACTACTACTAAGGCTAGCAGAAAAGAACAACGGAAAGTATCGGTAACCAATGTTGAAAGGAACACAGTGGTTCATGTGAGTGATAACTTGCCTGCAAAACCCAGTAGCCTGGTACTGAGCTAACTCCTTAGAAGGGGTGTCGTAAGTATCGTCGGTCTCAACGTCGTCGTATATCCGAGAAGAAGCAAACAAACATTGCAGAAAGATAAGCAATCATTATCATGGCATAGTGCACAATCAAATATGATGCATGTCATGTTAATAGATGCAACAAAGTAAACTAGTGGATATGATACACAAGTTTAAATGGATTCCATATGCAAAGATTGCATATGGCAAACCCATGCCTTATGGTTGAATTAGTTGTTCTACCACTAAGCATCAGGTGTAGGTGAGTTAGCATGATGCATGCATGATGAAGAACAAGAAGATAACAATATTAAATGCTCTTGAAATGATAGTTAACCATTTTAGAAAACATTAATAAGGTTTGGCAATTATTGTTACTTAATGGTGTTGAACACGTAGTGGTTGTTTTCATCAAGTTAAAATGCTCAAAACAATTAACAAAGTTTATATTTGAAAAGGTTATCAAATTTTAGTTGGATTACATGTTTCACATTTTGAAATTGGACTTTGGATTATTTAATTATGAATTAAACAATATTAAACAATTTTTAATTGAATTAAACAAGATTTAAATTGTTTAGGCAATTTAAATTATTCAAACCAGGAAACAAATTCTATATTTGAATAGGATATTCAAAAAGGGGTGAAAAACATATTTTATTTGCATTATTTGGAATTAGTATGAATTATTTATGAATTATTTCAAATTACATTTGAATTATTCAAATTTGAAATTTAAAAGTATTTTGAAAACTCAAAACAGAACACAAATTGGATATTTGGAAAGTTTAGGAAATTTGGATCAGAATTCATATAAAGTTTGTATTTATTGGAATAATAAAACAAAAGATATTGAAATTTGAAGTTTATTGGTTATTCTGCTATTTTAAAAGAAACAGAAAATAAAAGATTTGTTTTTAAAACATTTGTTACCGTGCAGGTTTACACACCAGCCACTGCCCTGTGGGCCAGCGGCCAGCGTGGCTCTGAGCAGGCACGCGTGGCAGCCAGAGTGCCTGACGGGTGGGGCACTGCGAAGGGGAAAATTCCCGAAAAAAGCAGCGCTTGCGGGGACTCGAACCCCGACCGTGCGCAAGGGAGAGGTGCTGTGTTACCACTGCGCTGGATTCCGTTTGGTGACAGTAGTACACCCGCGATGAGGTTAAGACTAAGAACCAGCTAACTGAATTCTCTGACGAAAAACCAACGGCGCAACCTGACAGAAAAGCCACCGGCGGCGATCACCGTGCCTCCCAGGCGCTGATGCTTGGTGTGCGAGTGCTGCTGCGAGATGGTGCTGTGGATGCAGATGGTGCAGCGAGATGACAGGGAGGCGCGGCGATTGCTCACCGGGAGTTGGTCGCTGTCGGGCTCGACGGCGAGGCGGCAGGCATGGGCTCATCGGCGAGGTGCTAGGCCATCTTGAGCTCGACGGCGGTGTCCAGTAGCTCCAGGGCGTCGAGGCGAGGCGATCCCCGTGGCCTGCGCGGGAGGAGATGGGCCGCAACGGCGCCGGAGAGCACAGCTTCAGAACGGGGCGTCACGGTGGCCGGAAGGATGCCGTTGATGGCGGCGAAGCTGTAGCAGGTTTGCGGGCTCACTCGGGTGTCTAACATGGAGAGGAAGGAGTGGGGGTTTGGTTCCTGAAGGTAGGAGGTGGGGTGGCGCAGTGGTTTGGCGGCGGCGGACAGAGATTCAGAGGGGGATTCGGTGGCTTCTCCGGCGAGGTTTCAGAGAGGACAGAAAGCGCCTGGAGAGAGAGGTTGGCGGCGCCTCGAAGGGAGAGAGAGGCCTAGGGATTAGGGCAGGGGGTCTAGGGTTCGTAGGGTTTTTTATAGGGCGCTGGCGCCGAGGACGGCCGCCGGAATCCGTGGCTGCCGCGGTGGCACCATGGATGCCCTGCCGTACAGGATCAAGACGTCGAGCATGATTCTTGAAGCGTTAAGTAGCTAGGTGGGCTGGGCCTTGCGCGCTGTAGGGTTAGGTGGGTTTGGGCTAGGTGGTAGATTAGGTGCTGCTGCTCGTTTCTCCTTTTATTTTATTTTTTTTGTACTGTTTTTTTTTTGTAGCAAGCAAATGGAAGCAAAACAAAGGTTTTGTTTATAGAAACTTTTGGAATAAAATTAGGATAATTACCTTAGTTGAAAAACAACCAATTTGGTAGTTTTTGTTTTCAAAAACTTAATTGTTTGCTTGCTGTTTTAAAATTAAACCAATTTTAATTGAAATTTCCAATATTAGTTAATATTAGAAAAACAAGGTATTTTCAATAGGGTTTTCTTTAGGGTTTAAAAGTGATTTAATGAATTCAAATTAGTGGTGAATTTCATGGATTCAAATGATTAAAGATTTGAGAAATGGTTTGAGTTTGGAAATAGTTTGAAATTAATTGATTAATTGATTAAGTGATTGATTGAATTAAGGGTTTGATTAAAACCAACAATTTTTTAGGAGTTATCAACATGGAATAAAATGGAACAATTTGGTTGTTTTCATTTGTTATTTTTATTCCAAAAGTTGTAACAGAACAAGTATGAAAACATGCATTTGAAATTGTTTGACTTTCATGGTGAAAACAAAGAATAACAGATGCAACACAACAGAAACAAATGCAACAATATGATGGCATGATGCAATACATTAATTAAACAGGAAATCAAACATTCTATAGGGTAGTTTTCATACTTGGGATGTTACAAAACGCCCCCCCTTGAAGGAATCGCGCCCCGAGATTCCTACTGAGAAAAGAGAAGGTCCGAAAACTTCTTGGGTAGACGTCAGGGAATTTGAAAACCACCGGAACATTTCAAGTAAAAGGGAGATGTATAGGTTTTGTATGGATGGTGTATAGCTGGATAGAACTTGATTAATTTGGAGAATAGACTATCTGTACTAAGGGTTGAACAGCGTTATTGACATCAATCCAACACCAAGAATGAGATCAATGTCAGAATCAGCAACATGAGAGTAACGAGGAATATGTGGCCTCCCATTAGAACTTGATTTCTGTGTCTGAATTTGGAAGTCAACACTTGAGATTCCGGAGAGTGAACGGTGATTTGATTGCATAGTGGAACCAGAATTTGGGTTGTATGTTGTGGAAAAGATTGTTGACACAAAGGAATGTGATTCTCCGGTATCAAATAACACTTTAGCTGGAATAGAGTTTAGTAGATGAACGAAAAAAAAAAACTTTGATTAAAACAGAACTTGATCCATATGGAGAATAGACTATTTGGAATGTGGTGTTTGAGAAATGAAAACAACAACAACAACAAGAACCTCTCTGGACAGATAGATTTGATATTTGGGAAGTTGATTTGACGCCGGTAGAAGAATTGAAGTGGAAAACAACAACAAGATTTCAACGGACGAAAAGGATGTTGAGAAGACCAGAATATCAACATCGGGGAAAACGAGAACAAAACTCCTGAGGGACTATGGAAAACCCATCCGGGCTTCTAAAGGATAAATATCTACTGCTTAAGGGATAGAGGATTTGCTTCCGGGGCTTACACGCCTCCGTTCTCAATCGTGAGTAGGCAACATGATAAATCATGTCACAACCACCTCCATTCCTATGGTCTAGTAGATATAACCATCCTAGAGAAACCAGAATTCGTGAAATCCTAACTTGAAAGTTTAGATGAGAAGGGAAAACAACGTTACACTTCCTTACCAGAAAAAGGGAGGGTGGGTGGGGAAAGAAGAAAAAGAACAGAATTCCTACTCTCACGTTTCATTTTTCCTATATAGCTACAAAATAGTTTCTAGACTCAACTGCGACCAGTAAAAAGGGATCCTACAGGCAGACAGGCTCTGATACCATTTGTCGCACCCTGATTTCTAGGGGATACTCACCGTACGAACTGGATAGCAGATGCTTAGATTATGGGGCATAACTGCTCCCACGTCCCAGCTTCCTGGTAGGCCTGCGCTTATGCGCGACAACACAAGCCCTGCTATTCCACCGTCGATGTAAACTATCCACTAGAGATCAAAGGCACTTCCGTCGACGTACTTCAAACCATACACACATGGTACGTCAACGGCGTTTAACAAGTGATATCACAACAGATCTCTACGACACAAAAGATTGAAATAAGTTGCAAATAGCTCTCATTAGAGCAGAGATAGCAAATACAATCATTCAGAGGGCACATGCCCCAACAATTCATCATTACATCACAGCGGAAGCATTCAACATGTCTGAGTACAGACAAGAACCACATAGGCCTAAGAGGCCGGAAACGAAAAGACGGAGCCCATCCACGAAGTCTCGGATCCTGCCCGGGTCCGCTATCTACTCGTCCGCAGTCTCGTCAAACTTCACGTAGTAGCCACCATGTAGATCCTCGGAAACGTCGTCTGTGTAAACCACAGCCCCAAAGGGGTCAGTACACCAACGTACTGGCAAGCAAGACTCACAGTTCACCAAAGTGTAACCCGTCAACACCAAGCACAGATGCTTTGGGTTCAACGGAAGGAAAGGGATATAAAAGAGGCTGCAACTGGCTGCTCTAACCAACTACAGAGATTCTACCACTTCCGGCTAACAGAAAGGAGATAAGATCGAGGATTGTAACCAACTGAAAGATAACTTCAAACAAACCCATCCTGGATCTCGCCCCTTATCCAAAGAAGCAATCCGAGGAAAACTCACACAGTTGTATTAAAGGTGAATCAAGTTATTGTGCCATCAACCTATTACTAGTCAAGTTATTAATCATTGGGTGTAAAGTTGTTGATCATTAGGTTTAAGTTGTCCTGAGTACTTGTTAGCCAGTACTTTCACCAAGTAATCCATAACCGCGGAAAACACGGCTTCTCGAGAAGATTATCCCTGCAGGGTTGCACCAATTTGGCCGTACACTCATGAATAACCCGCCAGATGGAAAGGCCCTTCCACCAAGCGGGGTACTCAACACAACCAACCATTCTTCGCATCAAGCCCAAAGCACCTTGGGCGCACGGCTAATCGAGCCCAGAAGAAAATGGACCCTCATAGCACTCTAAGAACGTGTCCCCCTATATGCCGACTACAAAAGTTCCACCCTGCGCTGGGCTCGCAAAAACATGCATGCGGCAAATGGAAAACACGTACTAAATGAGGCGATTTGGACGAGATGCGAATCAGGTCAAGTTGAGGGGGGCGCCCATACTCGCTTCCCAAATGCGGGTAGTGCGCTCATCATGGATCAGTAGACAAGACCCTTTTCCTATTAGGGTCGACACTAGCAGGCTCCAAAACCTCTCATGGGCCTCCTGCCGGTGCCTTATCATCAAATTTATTATTAATAGTAACATTAGCATGATTGATTGATTAAACATCGAGCCCCCACAACGTAATAGAAAATAGTAACAGTAAGTAACGGGTAACAGACTCGAGCAAAAGCAACCTAAGCATGCTAGTAAGACACTGGCTCAAACAATGGTTGTAGGAAGGGAGATGAGGCAATATCAGGGTTAAGGGATTCATGTGATAGGTTCGTAACAGAAACAACTACTACTAAGGCTAGCAGAAAAGAACAACGGAAAGTATCGGTAACCAATGTTGAAAGGAACACAGTGGTTCATGTGAGTGATAACTTGCCTGCAAAACCCAGTAGCCTGGTACTGAGCTAACTCCTTAGAAGGGGTGTCGTAAGTATCGTCGGTCTCAACGTCGTCGTATATCCGAGAAGAAGCAAACAAACATTGCAGAAAGATAAGCAATCATTATCATGGCATAGTGCACAATCAAATATGATGCATGTCATGTTAATAGATGCAACAAAGTAAACTAGTGGATATGATACACAAGTTTAAATGGATTCCATATGCAAAGATTGCATATGGCAAACCCATGCCTTATGGTTGAATTAGTTGTTCTACCACTAAGCATCAGGTGTAGGTGAGTTAGCATGATGCATGCATGATGAAGAACAAGAAGATAACAATATTAAATGCTCTTGAAATGATAGTTAACCATTTTAGAAAACATTAATAAGGTTTGGCAATTATTGTTACTTAATGGTGTTGAACACGTAGTGGTTGTTTTCATCAAGTTAAAATGCTCAAAACAATTAACAAAGTTTATATTTGAAAAGGTTATCAAATTTTAGTTGGATTACATGTTTCACATTTTGAAATTGGACTTTGGATTATTTAATTATGAATTAAACAATATTAAACAATTTTTAATTGAATTAAACAAGATTTAAATTGTTTAGGCAATTTAAATTATTCAAACCAGGAAACAAATTCTATATTTGAATAGGATATTCAAAAAGGGGTGAAAAACATATTTTATTTGCATTATTTGGAATTAGTATGAATTATTTATGAATTATTTCAAATTACATTTGAATTATTCAAATTTGAAATTTAAAAGTATTTTGAAAACTCAAAACAGAACACAAATTGGATATTTGGAAAGTTTAGGAAATTTGGATCAGAATTCATATAAAGTTTGTATTTATTGGAATAATAAAACAAAAGATATTGAAATTTGAAGTTTATTGGTTATTCTGCTATTTTAAAAGAAACAGAAAATAAAAGATTTGTTTTTAAAACATTTGTTACCGTGCAGGTTTACACACCAGCCACTGCCCTGTGGGCCAGCGGCCAGCGTGGCTCTGAGCAGGCACGCGTGGCAGCCAGAGTGCCTGACGGGTGGGGCACTGCGAAGGGGAAAATTCCCGAAAAAAGCAGCGCTTGCGGGGACTCGAACCCCGACCGTGCGCAAGGGAGAGGTGCTGTGTTACCACTGCGCTGGATTCCGTTTGGTGACAGTAGTACACCCGCGATGAGGTTAAGACTAAGAACCAGCTAACTGAATTCTCTGACGAAAAACCAACGGCGCAACCTGACAGAAAAGCCACCGGCGGCGATCACCGTGCCTCCCAGGCGCTGATGCTTGGTGTGCGAGTGCTGCTGCGAGATGGTGCTGTGGATGCAGATGGTGCAGCGAGATGACAGGGAGGCGCGGCGATTGCTCACCGGGAGTTGGTCGCTGTCGGGCTCGACGGCGAGGCGGCAGGCATGGGCTCATCGGCGAGGTGCTAGGCCATCTTGAGCTCGACGGCGGTGTCCAGTAGCTCCAGGGCGTCGAGGCGAGGCGATCCCCGTGGCCTGCGCGGGAGGAGATGGGCCGCAACGGCGCCGGAGAGCACAGCTTCAGAACGGGGCGTCACGGTGGCCGGAAGGATGCCGTTGATGGCGGCGAAGCTGTAGCAGGTTTGCGGGCTCACTCGGGTGTCTAACATGGAGAGGAAGGAGTGGGGGTTTGGTTCCTGAAGGTAGGAGGTGGGGTGGCGCAGTGGTTTGGCGGCGGCGGACAGAGATTCAGAGGGGGATTCGGTGGCTTCTCCGGCGAGGTTTCAGAGAGGACAGAAAGCGCCTGGAGAGAGAGGTTGGCGGCGCCTCGAAGGGAGAGAGAGGCCTAGGGATTAGGGCAGGGGGTCTAGGGTTCGTAGGGTTTTTTATAGGGCGCTGGCGCCGAGGACGGCCGCCGGAATCCGTGGCTGCCGCGGTGGCACCATGGATGCCCTGCCGTACAGGATCAAGACGTCGAGCATGATTCTTGAAGCGTTAAGTAGCTAGGTGGGCTGGGCCTTGCGCGCTGTAGGGTTAGGTGGGTTTGGGCTAGGTGGTAGATTAGGTGCTGCTGCTCGTTTCTCCTTTTATTTTATTTTTTTTGTACTGTTTTTTTTTGTAGCAAGCAAATGGAAGCAAAACAAAGGTTTTGTTTATAGAAACTTTTGGAATAAAATTAGGATAATTACCTTAGTTGAAAAACAACCAATTTGGTAGTTTTTGTTTTCAAAAACTTAATTGTTTGCTTGCTGTTTTAAAATTAAACCAATTTTAATTGAAATTTCCAATATTAGTTAATATTAGAAAAACAAGGTATTTTCAATAGGGTTTTCTTTAGGGTTTAAAAGTGATTTAATGAATTCAAATTAGTGGTGAATTTCATGGATTCAAATGATTAAAGATTTGAGAAATGGTTTGAGTTTGGAAATAGTTTGAAATTAATTGATTAATTGATTAAGTGATTGATTGAATTAAGGGTTTGATTAAAACCAACAATTTTTTAGGAGTTATCAACATGGAATAAAATGGAACAATTTGGTTGTTTTCATTTGTTATTTTTATTCCAAAAGTTGTAACAGAACAAGTATGAAAACATGCATTTGAAATTGTTTGACTTTCATGGTGAAAACAAAGAATAACAGATGCAACACAACAGAAACAAATGCAACAATATGATGGCATGATGCAATACATTAATTAAACAGGAAATCAAACATTCTATAGGGTAGTTTTCATACTTGGGATGTTACAAAACGCCCCCCCTTGAAGGAATCGCGCCCCGAGATTCCTACTGAGAAAAGAGAAGGTCCGAAAACTTCTTGGGTAGACGTCAGGGAATTTGAAAACCACCGGAACATTTCAAGTAAAAGGGAGATGTATAGGTTTTGTATGGATGGTGTATAGCTGGATAGAACTTGATTAATTTGGAGAATAGACTATCTGTACTAAGGGTTGAACAGCGTTATTGACATCAATCCAACACCAAGAATGAGATCAATGTCAGAATCAGCAACATGAGAGTAACGAGGAATATGTGGCCTCCCATTAGAACTTGATTTCTGTGTCTGAATTTGGAAGTCAACACTTGAGATTCCGGAGAGTGAACGGTGATTTGATTGCATAGTGGAACCAGAATTTGGGTTGTATGTTGTGGAAAAGATTGTTGACACAAAGGAATGTGATTCTCCGGTATCAAATAACACTTTAGCTGGAATAGAGTTTAGTAGATGAACGAAAAAAAAAACTTTGATTAAAACAGAACTTGATCCATATGGAGAATAGACTATTTGGAATGTGGTGTTTGAGAAATGAAAACAACAACAACAACAAGAACCTCTCTGGACAGATAGATTTGATATTTGGGAAGTTGATTTGACGCCGGTAGAAGAATTGAAGTGGAAAACAACAACAAGATTTCAACGGACGAAAAGGATGTTGAGAAGACCAGAATATCAACATCGGGGAAAACGAGAACAAAACTCCTGAGGTACTATGGAAAACCCATCCGGGCTTCTAAAGGATAAATATCTACTGCTTAAGGGATAGAGGATTTGCTTCCGGGGCTTACACGCCTCCGTTCTCAATCGTGAGTAGGCAACATGATAAATCATGTCACAACCACCTCCATTCCTATGGTCTAGTAGATATAACCATCCTAGAGAAACCAGAATTCGTGAAATCCTAACTTGAAAGTTTAGATGAGAAGGGAAAACAACGTTACACTTCCTTACCAGAAAAAGGGAGGGTGGGTGGGGAAAGAAGAAAAAGAACAGAATTCCTACTCTCACGTTTCATTTTTCCTATATAGCTACAAAATAGTTTCTAGACTCAACTGCGACCAGTAAAAAGGGATCCTACAGGCAGACAGGCTCTGATACCATTTGTCGCACCCTGATTTCTAGGGGATACTCACCGTACGAACTGGATAGCAGATGCTTAGATTATGGGGCATAACTGCTCCCACGTCCCAGCTTCCTGGTAGGCCTGCGCTTATGCGCGACAACACAAGCCCTGCTATTCCACCGTCGATGTAAACTATCCACTAGAGATCAAAGGCACTTCCGTCGACGTACTTCAAACCATACACACATGGTACGTCAACGGCGTTTAACAAGTGATATCACAACAGATCTCTACGACACAAAAGATTGAAATAAGTTGCAAATAGCTCTCATTAGAGCAGAGATAGCAAATACAATCATTCAGAGGGCACATGCCCCAACAATTCATCATTACATCACAGCGGAAGCATTCAACATGTCTGAGTACAGACAAGAACCACATAGGCCTAAGAGGCCGGAAACGAAAAGACGGAGCCCATCCACGAAGTCTCGGATCCTGCCCGGGTCCGCTATCTACTCGTCCGCAGTCTCGTCAAACTTCACGTAGTAGCCACCATGTAGATCCTCGGAAACGTCGTCTGCGTAAACCACAGCCCCAAAGGGGTCAGTACACCAACGTACTGGCAAGCAAGACTCACAGTTCACCAAAGTGTAACCCGTCAACACCAAGCACAGATGCTTTGGGTTCAACGGAAGGAAAGGGATATAAAAGAGGCTGCAACTGGCTGCTCTAACCAACTACAGAGATTCTACCACTTCCGGCTAACAGAAAGGAGATAAGATCGAGGATTGTAACCAACTGAAAGATAACTTCAAACAAACCCATCCTGGATCTCGCCCCTTATCCAAAGAAGCAATCCGAGGAAAACTCACACAGTTGTATTAAAGGTGAATCAAGTTATTGTGCCATCAACCTATTACTAGTCAAGTTATTAATCATTGGGTGTAAAGTTGTTGATCATTAGGTTTAAGTTGTCCTGAGTACTTGTTAGCCAGTACTTTCACCAAGTAATCCATAACCGCGGAAAACACGGCTTCTCGAGAAGATTATCCCTGCAGGGTTGCACCAATTTGGCCGTACACTCATGAATAACCCGCCAGATGGAAAGGCCCTTCCACCAAGCGGGGTACTCAACACAACCAACCATTCTTCGCATCAAGCCCAAAGCACCTTGGGCGCACGGCTAATCGAGCCCAGAAGAAAATGGACCCTCATAGCACTCTAAGAACGTGTCCCCCTATATGCCGACTACAAAAGTTCCACCCTGCGCTGGGCTCGCAAAAACATGCATGCGGCAAATGGAAAACACGAACTAAATGAGGCGATTTGGACGAGATGCGAATCAGGTCAAGTTGAGGGGGGCGCCCATACTCGCTTCCCAAATGCGGGTAGTGCGCTCATCATGGATCAGTAGACAAGACCCTTTTCCTATTAGGGTCGACACTAGCAGGCTCCAAAACCTCTCATGGGCCTCCTGCCGGTGCCTTATCATCAAATTTATTATTAATAGTAACATTAGCATGATTGATTGATTAAACATCGAGCCCCCACAACGTAATAGAAAATAGTAACAGTAAGTAACGGGTAACAGACTCGAGCAAAAGCAACCTAAGCATGCTAGTAAGACACTGGCTCAAACAATGGTTGTAGGAAGGGAGATGAGGCAATATCAGGGTTAAGGGATTCATGTGATAGGTTCGTAACAGAAACAACTACTACTAAGGCTAGCAGAAAAGAACAACGGAAAGTATCGGTAACCAATGTTGAAAGGAACACAGTGGTTCATGTGAGTGATAACTTGCCTGCAAAACCCAGTAGCCTGGTACTGAGCTAACTCCTTAGAAGGGGTGTCGTAAGTATCGTCGGTCTCAACATCGTCGTATATCCGAGAAGAAGCAAACAAACATTGCAGAAAGATAAGCAATCATTATCATGGCATAGTGCACAATCAAATATGATGCATGTCATGTTAATAGATGCAACAAAGTAAACTAGTGGATATGATACACAAGTTTAAATGGATTCCATATGCAAAGATTGCATATGGCAAACCCATGCCTTATGGTTGAATTAGTTGTTCTACCACTAAGCATCAGGTGTAGGTGAGTTAGCATGATGCATGCATGATGAAGAACAAGAAGATAACAATATTAAATGCTCTTGAAATGATAGTTAACCATTTTAGAAAACATTAATAAGGTTTGGCAATTATTGTTACTTAATGGTGTTGAACAAGTAGTGGTTGTTTTCATCAAGTTAAAATGCTCAAAACAATTAACAAAGTTTATATTTGAAAAGGTTATCAAATTTTAGTTGGATTACATGTTTCACATTTTGAAATTGGACTTTGGATTATTTAATTATGAATTAAACAATATTAAACAATTTTTAATTGAATTAAACAAGATTTAAATTGTTTAGGCAATTTAAATTATTCAAACCAGGAAACAAATTCTATATTTGAATAGGATATTCAAAAAGGGGTGAAAAACATATTTTATTTGCATTATTTGGAATTAGTATGAATTATTTATGAATTATTTCAAATTACATTTGAATTATTCAAATTTGAAATTTAAAAGTATTTTGAAAACTCAAAACAGAACACAAATTGGATATTTGGAAAGTTTAGGAAATTTGGATCAGAATTCATATAAAGTTTGTATTTATTGGAATAATAAAACAAAAGATATTGAAATTTGAAGTTTATTGGTTATTCTGCTATTTTAAAAGAAACAGAAAATAAAAGATTTGTTTTTAAAACATTTGTTACCGTGCAGGTTTACACACCAGCCACTGCCCTGTGGGCCAGCGGCCAGCGTGGCTCTGAGCAGGCACGCGTGGCAGCCAGAGTGCCTGACGGGTGGGGCACTGCGAAGGGGAAAATTCCCGAAAAAAGCAGCGCTTGCGGGGACTCGAACCCCGACCGTGCGCAAGGGAGAGGTGCTGTGTTACCACTGCGCTGGATTCCGTTTGGTGACAGTAGTACACCCGCGATGAGGTTAAGACTAAGAACCAGCTAACTGAATTCTCTGACGAAAAACCAACGCCGCAACCTGACAGAAAAGCCACCGGCGGCGATCACCGTGCCTCCCAGGCGCTGAGGCTTGGTGTGCGAGTGCTGCTGCGAGATGGTGCTGTGGATGCAGATGGTGCATCGAGATGACAGGGAGGCGCGGCGATTGCTCACCGGGAGTTGGTCGCTGTCGGGCTCGACGGCGAGGCGGCAGGCATGGGCTCATCGGCGAGGTGCTAGGCCATCTTGAGCTCGACGGCGGTGTCCAGTAGCTCCAGGGCGTCGAGGCGAGGCGATCCCCGTGGCCAGCGCGGGAGGAGATGGGCCGCAACGGCGCCGGCGAGCACAGCTTCAGAACGGGGCGTCACGGTGGCCGGAAGGATGCCGTTGATGGCGGCGAAGCTGTAGCAGGTTTGCGGGCTCACTCGGGTGTCTAACATGGAGAGGAAGGAGTGGGGGTTTGGTTCCTGAAGGTAGGAGGTGGGGTGGCGCAGTGGTTTGGCGGCGGCGGACAGAGATTCAGAGGGGGATTCGGTGGCTTCTCCGGCGAGGTTTCAGAGAGGACAGAAAGCGCCTGGAGAGAGAGGTTGGCGGCGCCTCGAAGGGAGAGAGAGGCCTAGGGATTAGGGCAGGGGGGTCTAGGGTTCGTAGGGTTTTTTATAGGGCGCTGGCGCCGAGGACGGCCGCCGGAATCCGTGGCTGCCGCGGTGGCACCATGGATGCCCTGCCGTACAGGATCAAGACGTCGAGCACGATTCTTGAAGCGTTAAGTAGCTAGGTGGGCTGGGCCTTGCGCGCTGTAGGGTTAGGTGGGTTTGGGCTAGGTGGTAGATTAGGTGCTGCTGCTCGTTTCTCCTTTTATTTTATTTTTTTTGTACTGTTTTTTTTTTGTAGCAAGCAAATGGAAGCAAAACAAAGGTTTTGTTTATAGAAACTTTTGGAATAAAATTAGGATAATTACCTTAGTTGAAAAACAACCAATTTGGTAGTTTTTGTTTTCAAAAACTTAATTGTTTGCTTGCTGTTTTAAAATTAAACCAATTTTAATTGAAATTTCCAATATTAGTTAATATTAGAAAAACAAGGTATTTTCAATATGGTTTTCTTTAGGGTTTAAAAGTGATTTAATGAATTCAAATTAGTGGTGAATTTCATGGATTCAAATGATTAAAGATTTGAGAAATGGTTTGAGTTTGGAAATAGTTTGAAATTAATTGATTAATTGATTAAGTGATTGATTGAATTAAGGGTTTGATTAAAACCAACAATTTTTTAGGAGTTATCAACATGGAATAAAATGGAACAATTTGGTTGTTTTCATTTGTTATTTTTATTCCAAAAGTTGTAACAGAACAAGTATGAAAACATGCATTTGAAATTGTTTGACTTTCATGGTGAAAACAAAGAATAACAGATGCAACACAACAGAAACAAATGCAACAATATGATGGCATGATGCAATACATTAATTAAACAGGAAATCAAACATTCTATAGGGTAGTTTTCATACTTGGGATGTTACATCCACCTAGTCAAAGAGATTAATATTCTCGGTCCTGTGTTTCTACACAATATGTTCCCCTTTGAGAGGTTCATGGGAGTCTTAAAGAAATATGTTCACAACCGTGCTAGGCCAGAAGGAAGCATCTCCAAGGGTTATGGAACAGAGGAGGTAATTGAGTTTTTTGTTGACTTTCTTCCAGACCTTAAGTCGATTGGTGTTCCCGAATCACAGCATGAGGGAAGAATGAGTGGAAAAGGCACGCTAGGAAGGAAAGCAAAGTTATTTATGGACGGACATTCTTTCACTAAAGCACACTACACAGTTCTACAAATGTCCACCTTGGTGGCTCCTTATATCCAGGAACACAAGAATATTACACGGTCCAAAAACCCGGGGCTGTCTGAATCCTCGATTAATGATGAACACATCGATAGTTTCGGCGCCTGGTTGCAGGGAGAACTCATGAATAACAACACTGTTGGAGATGAGCTTATTGTCTATATCTTTCTTATCTCCCGTCCGTCTTTATATAATAGCCGGGTTAGGGCTTACAGAATAGGAAACCTAGAAGACTACGGTATGTCCTAACTTGGAAAGCGAGAATCCGTTTTCTACTCCAAGCCGTACCACGTGGACCGTGGTCCGGGTTCTTCTAGAATCCGGCTTCTGCGCATCAGCTTACTAGGTCTCCTAATGGACCGTAATCCATTACCATTTAGGCCACACTGGTAATCCGGCACTTTGGAGCACTATCTGATATACCCCTAATTGGCATATATCCAACAGCATCCCTCTCGCACCAGAAGCGGGGGAGGGGAGGGTCAGCCTCTTGCTGCCCTCTGAGCCGGTGGAAGGGTGCGTCAAAAAGAGTTGTGGGTAATAGGAGACCGAACCAAATCTTGGGCTTGCATTGGCTAGCCCGTCAACAGGGAAGCCTACATGCGCCATAGCCATCCTTGGAGGCTCCGTGGTGGTCCTCCATGAAGAGGAAAACGTGGTCATCCAATATTAACGAGTTTTTTGTGAGACATGACAATGGGTTATAACGGTGTGTTTATGTTTCTACACGTGCGTACGGGTTTTCTTATCTCATATTCACTTATCATAGCAGTTATGGCATAAAAATATAATACATTATTCATGAGAACTGATGTATTTTATTGTCTCTTGGGCATACATCCAACAATAGTTGGTTAGGGCTTCTTCTAATTGGGAGATGATGATCATCTCTCGATTAGACCTAGCTCTATATCTCTCCCTCTCTTTACCATGCGTTGGGATCTCTCCACCTAATTGTGAACCTACAGTGCCAAGTCATATACGGCGAAGCGCGGCAGAATTTTGACAGACATATGTGTGCAAGTTCTTAGAGGGGTAACACTTGATACCCTCGCTCTGCTAGATCGAAAAAGTAGTATACGGGGAATCGGCAACAGTCCCAACGCTAGGCTTAACTGCGGGACTATTCGTCAGGCATCGCCGACATCGTCATCGACACTTGTTCTGCACTTCGTGTCGGTAACGAATCAGATCTATCCACGCCTCTACCTCAATAGTAGATCATGTGTGCTATGTAGGTCAGAAATTTTTAAATTCTGCTACGTTAACCAATACTATGTACTCGTCATTTTTCTTTAGATTTTCTTAAGGGAAAGTATCTGTTCTTATCAGTTTTGTGAGCTAGGCATGCTACCTAAATTAATTTGGGCCATAGCTACTCCTACAACAATCCTAGGAGCACATGAAATCATTCAAAAAGTCTTAGCTTAGTGTAATTGGTCTAGGTCTTCGCCTTTCTTCACTGTTACTTATGCTAATGGTTCACAAAATTTTCTATGTAGGTAACACTCCATGTACTGAACCTTGCACAATTTCCTAGTGCAATCCTAGTTTTTCTTCACTGCTGTAGGTTACTTCAATGGTCTAATAAAATTTAGAACTGATGTTTCCTTTATCTACATTGCCTCTTGAGTGGATTTCCCCCCCTCTTTAGTCCATAGTGCAGGTGAATGGTGTAGATCTTATTCTACACGTTTTGTGACTACCTTGGATGTTCTGCATTCCTCTAGGGTTTCTCCTAGTGCCCTAGTGTGCTTAGCATTGGAAATCATGAATGATTTTATTTGATTTCTTCCTCTAGCCTCCTGATCTATACTGAAATCCATGTAATCATGCTTCCTTGTGAAGCTTTGTAATAAAAATATGCCTTTGGTCTCCATCCCTTGTGTGTGTGTGTGCTTAGTGAAATGTTACTTAACACTGTATTAGGGTTTATGTAAGATGATGCCTCCTATGTGGAGTGTACACTTGCATAAGACTTTTTGAATCGGGGTAGAGCGCGTGAGAGAGAGAGGGCGAGCATGCGAGGCTGACAGGTGTGGCCGAGCCCATTGACCCCTGTCCACTTAAGTGGATGGCCCACGTTTGAGTAGGGCAATTTGGTAATTACCAAATAAATCCCTCAATATATAACCTTAAATGAATTGTTCAGAAAGTTTTATACACCCAAATGTGGAATCTTATAATTGTTCACTTTGAGTTTTGGAAACTTCTCTTTGAGTGAAAAAACCAAAGATGCTTAAGTGGAGATAATTTGATAGTTTTAAAATTAATATTATCTTCTAAATAAAATAATATGGAAAACTAGTTATAAAGTTCAACTATCTGAATTTCAAGTATCTTCAAGTTATTCCTAATTATAAATCTTCGTGAAATAACATGTATCCATTAAATTGGGGAATTTAAGCACAAATAATTTCAAATCAAATTGAAGGGTTTTGCAAGGGTATATCATTTATGCATATTAGCATGCAATTGATTTTCAAACATTATCTTATCAGACAATGATGTTGTTTCTCATAAATCAAAGTTTTTGAGTCACTCAAAGATTTAGACTGCACCTTATCTCAGTCTCAAGTCAAGTTCGTTTTTGCAGGACCGTTAGATTAATTTCCCAAAATATTTTACGGAAGTCTTCTTCATGTCTACTGCACTAAAATAAAATGCTTTTTGAATGGTCGATTGGTTGGTGGTGGAACCACAGACTGGATGTTGTGGTGGGGGTCCTATCGTACGAGAAAACTAGGATTAATAGAAAAAAAAAAGTGTCCCATAGCTTGTCGAGCGCCACATTTACGCGTCAACCAAAGGTTCTGCTATGGGCCAGAGGGGTCATATTCTGGATGCGAGCGCCGTGTAAACTTTCCCTGGCGGGTTGGGTGAAGTTAGTGGTGTATCGGGTGGGTGGCATAGATGAATCAAGATCCGTGTTGTCTGAAGGATCTAGTATGTCACAACAAGAGTGAATGAGTGGAGGTTTTAGAACGCTCACAATGAATCCAAGAATCTTAAGTTGGACAAACCACACACCTGAGCCTGAAACTTATATGAAGGCTAAGACTATTTTTGGAAAAATTCTTGTGACACTACGTTCGCAGCGGGAAAGGAATTTTAACTGATTCTCAAACTCGTGAGGCCATTTTCAAGAAACCTTTTCTAAAACTTGCATCGTGTCTACGACTATTGGTCATGACATTAGCCCATGCATGAAAAACAAAATCTTTTCTTACCTGAACTTGCTGAGTAACATTCGTTACTCAACCATTTAGTTAATCACTTTCTTAGACTTTGAGGAGGCCAACAATGACATCAACGATCAAAACACCGAAGGACAGGAGTATTACTATGAAGCACCGGATATATCCGGAGGAATCGAAGGTGTTGACTACATCATCGCCTACAGAGCATACGACAACGAAGAGAACGAATCAGAAGAGTAGTTAAGCGAGTCTAGACTAGTATTAGAAGGGAGACTAGTCGAGCAGCTTTAAGATATAGGTTGTTGAGATATCATGGTTCTCTTTTTTCTTTTGCAAGTGTTTCATCAATTGTCGCAAATTTAGTTTCAACCATTTATCTTCCTCGTATGACCGGAGGAAGAGTTTCAAGAGTTTATTCGCTTCTGAATTGTAATAATAAACAGTGTGAACAGTAGAATATTTATGGATAGACTTTTACAAGTTTTATGTCAACGACTTCACCGCATAATTAAAAATAGAATTTATCATAAAAGAATAAATATTTAGCGTGTGCAAACACACAGAAAAGGCTGCCCGTAGGCCTGTTTCAGAAATCAGCTCGTCGCATCTATGGCGTGCGTTTGAACACGGTACAGATATAATCTTTGTCTTGTGTGGCACACGGCCTGCCGTAACTGCGTCGTTCCCATGGCCCTCTGGGTGGACATTTGTACATTTTGTTTCCTTGTACCATTCGTTGCCCTGTGTTTTTGACTGTCTTTGCCGTGCTACGATTTCACTTAGCCTACTTTCCAGTAAAATCAATGAGTTAAAATAGTCATGATACGATAGTCTGCGATTTAAGTGGGTTCAGGATGAGTTTGATGATAAATGGAGGCAAGCAAAATAATAGTTTAACTGTGTGGAAGTAAAAAAGGATTTACTTTCGTAGAAGAATGTAATATGCTACCTTCGAGCAGTCTAATTTCAGTGTGTTTGTCTGTCGTACTTTATATTTGTGGTCTACACTGTGATTTCGATCTGTACGACGAATATTTGCCCCTGTTTTTTTATCCGGTGTTTCCCTATATATTGGATAGATTAGGTTCACTTAAATATAGTTATGTTTCAATATCATGTATCAGTTTCTCCAATAAAATCAAAGCAAAATATTTTCTTTCTAAAATTTGTAATGGTTCACTGTTGTACCATTTTAAAGATACAATAATCCTGACGGACAGATGCAGAGACGTCCATCCACTAATCACAAAACAAAAGATTCAGGCCAGAGTGCCCAGGTGGCGGATAAGGGATAGGATTGCAGCCAATGGACGCCACACAGCACCGGGCACATATCTCATCTGCAACAATCGCCAGATTCTCTCGTCCCTCCTTTGCAGCCACTAAACCTCTAATCTGAACAAGTCTTCTTCTTCTAGCACATCCATTTGCAGCAATCGCAGTAGACTTTACGCGTGTGAAGCAAGGTTCAGGGAGAGACGATGGCTACCGCATATGCTCCTCCCATGGCGAGCCAGCTGCTGAAGAGCAGCAGCAGCTTGGTGTGCTCCAAGCCGAGGGGCCTGTCCGGCGCTTTGCTCACCAAGAGATCCCGCTTCGTCGTCAAGGCTATCAAGGCTGACAAGGTTAGTTGCAATAGCCTTCAGCAAGTTAAAAACAAGCTATATTCTGTTCAAGTTGTTTGACCTTTTCCCTGCATAGATTTCTGATATGCACTCTTCTGTATATGGCCCCACAGCCGAATTACCAGGTGGTGCAGCCCATCAACGGCGACCCCTTCATCGGCAGCCTCGAGACGCCCGTCACCTCCAGCCCGCTCGTCGCCTGGTACCTCTCCAACCTCCCCGCCTACCGCACTGCAGTCAGCCCACTGCTCCGCGGCATCGAGGTCGGCCTCGCCCATGGCTACCTCCTCGTCGGACCCTTCGCCCTCACCGGCCCCCTCCGCAACACCCCGGTCCACGGCCAAGCGGGCGCCCTCGGCGCCATCGGGCTCGTCACCATCCTCAGCGTCGTCCTCACCATGTACGGTGTCGCCTCCTTCGAAGACGGCGCGCCCTCCACCGCCCCCTCGCTCACCCTGACCGGGCGCAAGAAGGAGGCTGACAAGCTGCAGACCGCCGAAGGGTGGGCGCAGTTCACCGGGGGATTCTTCTTTGGCGGCGTCTCCGGCGCCGTCTGGGCATACTTCCTCCTCTACGTCCTCGACCTCCCATACTTCTTCAAGTAGACTTTGCACGTTCCGTGTAACTGTATCATGCATCTATGCATAGATGATGTGCTTGCTCGTTGAGTCTACGTGTAAATGAACTTGTTCCGCGCACAATCTTTGCATGCATGGATGGCACGTATTACGACATGGCAAGTTTTAATAATTTCTCAATTCTACGAGTTTTATACATGTAAAGTTGATCAATAGCACTAGTAAATTAACGACTCAAGCCATACCCAAAATGAAGACATGTGACACTTTTTTTTTTGAAATAATAGTTGTATATTAATTAATTAAACTGTTCTTACAATCTTGCAAAACCAGTTCAGCAACACACGCTGGAACACTTGTTTGCATAACCCCTCCACACAACTCACTACGACCAAGCTTTGCCAGATTATGAGCAACTCCATTAACCCTTCTACTAGCATAAGCTATTTTAACTAATCTGCCTTCTGGTTTTAACAAATCAAATTCCTTTGCAATAAAACTCACGGGCGATCTTTCCACCGATCCTGGATCGAAGATCTTCACCAAAGAGCTGCAATCAGTTTCAAATAGCAGGTTCCCCAAAGTGAGATTAATAGCAAGTTTTAGACTTTCAAGACAAGCAATTGCTTCGCCCATTTCCGCAGAGTGACATTCAGGAATTAAATCCCATGCTGAGAATAGAACAGAGCCATCATGGTCTCTTGCTACAGCCCCCCACGCTCCATTAGAGTTATCCTCTATGAACCAAGCATCCACATTGATTTTAATCCACCCAGATTCTGGTCTCTTCCAACATTGTTCCACATTTTTCTCCACCACTTCTTCATGGCTATATACAGATCTTTTACCTTTTTTATCTGTATCCAAGCACCCATCAGCAATTACCTGCAAAGAATTCCAGTAATTATTAATAAATCTCACCGAGTGAGTAATGCTTGCATCTCCTTTATCAAAAATTATGTTGTTCATGTGATGCCAAGCCCTCCACCAGATAAACATAATCTTGGCCATAGTTCCCTGGTCAAAATTATTTAGTAAAATAAGGACCCAATCCTTTCCTGAATACATAAGGTCATGATCAGGAGGTAAGTTCCATATTTTTCTAGCTTCCCACCTAAGAGCTTTCGCAACCGTACAATTCATCACAGCATGATATCCATCTTCATTCTCCATGCCACATATCGAACAAGTAGGGAGTAAATTTGGAAGGCGTCTGCTTCTATTCTCTTGTACAGCAAGCGAATTGGTAGCCAGTTTCCACACAAAAACTTTAACTTTAGGTGGTACCTTTGCCTTCCAAATAGTATTCCATAGGCTGCGATCACCGTTGGAACCATGGCTCGAGTTTGTATGGATAGCTAGTCTCTCATCAAGAGCAAGTCTGAATGCCGATCTCACTGAGAAAACACCATTCTTTTCACTTGGCCAGAACACAAAATCCTCGGTATCAAACTTTGGTAACCGAATCTTTAAAACTTCTTCGGCGTCATGAGGCATAAATATTTTTCTCACTATCTCCTCCGTCCAAGTGTGGTCATGTTGATTAATCAACTCGGATACCCGCCTAAAACGTGAGTTCGTATAGTTTCTGGTAATCTTCAGATTTCCCCTAGGTATCCAATTATCTCTCCAAATGCGAATTTTCTTACCATCCCCAACTCGCCATAAAACCCCTTTTTTTAAAAGATCGAGGCCGTAAGCAATTCCTTGCCAACCCGGAGAAGAGTTTTTTATAAAACTCGTGTCAGTTAAGTCACCAGCAGGGTAATATTTTGCTTTCATGAGCCTTGCGCATAAGCTATCAGGGTAGGCAATGAGGCGCCACGCCTGCCTAGCAAGTAAGGCCTTGTTAAACAATTTCAAATCTCTAAACCCCATTCCTCCTTGAGTTTTCCTTTTTGTTAAATTTTCCCAGCTTGTCCAATGGATGTGTCTTCTTTCTGTATCATCATTCCACCAAAACTTCCTAATCATCTGCATGAGTTCCTCGCATAACCCTTATGAGAACTTGAAGACACTCATAGTGTATGTTGGAATTGCTTGCATGACCGCTTTGATTAGAGTTTCCTTTGCGGCACCTGACAGATATTTTTCCGACCAGTCCGTCATCTTCTTCTTATACCTCTCTTTAACAGGTTGGAATCGTCCATCTTTCATGCGCCCTTCTGGAACTGGTAGTCCCAAGTATTTTTCTTCAAAGCTAGCAGTTTGGACTTGTAAAGTCGACATGATCTGGTGTCCCATATTCTCTGTACAATTATTTCCCAATAGCATGGAACACTTCCCTGCGCTTAATAATTGACCTGTAGCTTTCTCATAATTACTTAGAACATTCTTAACCTTCTCCGTCTGTACAGTATCTTCCCTAAAGAAGAGCAGACTATCATCCGCGAAGGGTAAATGGGATATACCAGGGCTTTGTCTACAAATTCTCAACTCCTCAATCTGGTTGCGATCAATTTCATGTTGAATCAAACGAGAAAGTCCTTCTCCCACAAACAAGAAGAGGTATGGCGACAGAGAGTCGCCCTGCCGGAGTCCTCTCGAGGGAACAAATTTTTGGAGGTAATTCCCATTGAGACGAACTGTGTATGTCACAGACTTCACACAAGACATAACCCACTTAATCCATCCCTCCGCAAAACCAAATTTTCGAAGCGTGCCTTCCAAGTAGGCCCAGTCAACACAATATGCTTTTGCAAGATCAAGCTTGTAAGCACAATAATTACCTTTCTTATCCTTACTTTTCTGGATTGCATGAATACATTCAAATGCTATCAGAGCATTATCCGTAATTAATCTCCCTGGTATGAAAGCACTTTGAGTTGGCGAAATTATACCATCAAGAAGAGGCCTCAGCCGGTTAACTAAGCATTTCGACACAACTTTGTAAATAACATTACATAAGTTGATCGGTCTAAATTCACGGATTGACTCTGGATTTTGAGTTTTCGGAATTAGAACAATGACTGTATCGTTGACCCCATCCGGCATAATTCCAGTAGCAAAAAATTCTTTTACTGCTCTCACAACATCCACCTTGAGAGTAGCCCAGTTCCTTTGGAAAAACCGTGCCGGAAATCCGTCAATCCCAGGAGCTTTTTCGGGGCCTATTTGAAACAGAGCATTACTTATCTCTTCCTCACTGAACTCTTTACATAAGCAACCATTCATCTGTTGGTCAATTTGGCCTTCTAAAATGTTATGGATAATACCAGGTTGCACATCACTATCAGCCGTATACAACTCCTTGAAGAATCCCGTGGCTAGCTCCTCCATCTCCTCTTGATTATCACTAAAAGTTCCGTCCTCTTTTTTAAGACGTGATATAGTATTCTTTTTCTTTCTCCAAGTTGATTTCCTATGGAAGACATGTGACACTAGAGGTAATGATATTCAAAGTATGGTAAGTGCTCCAGGGGGCTTTCAAAACGGTTACAGGCTTTCATATTTGTTTTTTTGCTCTTTGTTTTTCACTATTACTTGGTTCGTAATGATTCGTAACCAGGGACAAGAATGAGCTAGAGAAAGTTGCAGAATCTGACTCACTCGTGACGTTTCTGAGAGTTGAGATTACAGAAACCACTTGGAAATTGCAGATCAGTGAGCCAGGTAGTGCTGATAGAGAGAAGCTACTCACTGTGATAAAAGAAGGCTTGGCTGTGATGGAACATTCGCAATCTCCTGCCACAAGGGCATAATAAACATTATTTGTGCCTGAATTGAGCTGAGCAAGCTTCTATTGCTAGCTGCAAGGCAGTGCTACAATTTTCCTCTGGAATTCTGAGAGTCTGGTATGCCAAAAAAACAATCAGGATGTTAACAAGTATCAACTTCGGTTGAAGAACCGAAGGGGAGACATGAGCTCCCGCGACGCAATAGGCGACGCGGGGGAACCGCCCCCCGCCACCCCGCTGGCCGGCGTCCACGGACATTCCCCACCCACCCCGGCGGCCCCAGACGACGACGCCGATGCGGGAGGTCTTCTCCATCATGTGGGTAAGCAGGTGTGGCTCCCCCGCGCACCCGTCAGGCGTTCCGTTGGTCCAGGTCTGGCTTTCCAATCCTATGCCCGCGCTCGTTTCTCCTCTGCGGTTGCGGGATCGGCGGCCGAGCTTTGGGTTACGCCGCCCTTCCGCAGCCCGTGCTTCTCTGCCACCTCCATGACCAACCTCCTCTCCTTCTTTCTCTGCGCCCCGCCCACCATTATCCCGGTCGATGCGGCTGGGAGCTCTACCTACCGTGCTCGCTTCGCCTCCAGCTCAGTCGCCGCCTTTGTTCTTGACGTTGGGGCCTCTCACTGCGATCGCTTCCAGCTAGCCTTCCATGGCTCGCTGTCGGCCGCCATTGCCGCAGCCTCCAAGCTTGACGAAGGGGCCCACTCTGTCAGCCTCTCACGTGCGCGCCGTGGCCGCAAACGCGTTCCCCCGTGGTCCAAGAACCCTGCGGGGGCTGCGGGATTTCGTGGGCCCGGGATCCTGCCCACTCCGCGTGAAGGTACGCCCGAACATTTACCCCTCGCAGCACCTGTCTTCTCAGATGTCCCTTCCCCCCCTAAGGAGACCACGCCCCTAGCTGTTCCCTCTGTAGCCAACGCCACCCATGCCCCTGTCCATGTCCCCGACCTCGAGCCCTGCGATGTGCTTAATGCCGCGCCCCGCTCCCCATCTGCCCCTTGTACGGGTATGATCAATGGCACCCCCCTCGCTGCGCCTCGCAGCTTCGCGGAAGCTGCTAGCTGCCCGCCCGCCCTTTCCCTACCTCCCGCTCGACACCGCTTCAAAACCCTGAGCCTGGACGGTTGTTTTCGGTGCCTCTCCATCGAACATTTCGTCAAAGATTGCCGCGATCCTATCCGTTGTCGCAAGTGCGGCCGTTCCGGCCACCGGCAACGCTCGTGCGAGATGCCGTACCCCCAGCCCACCTTCCTTCCCACCTCCACCTCCACCTCTCCCCCCGCGACGCAGAACCCACCGCCTCGCCCGCCCACGCCATACCCCGCTGCGACCATTGCTACCCTCACCCCGCTGGAGGCCATGGACAGCCTCCTCTCCTCCGCGGCCCCCACTCGTCTCGGTGCCCTCTTCGACTCCGCGGCGAGCTCTAGCTCCCCCCTCCCCGTCGAGCGCATCGTGCACGAGGTGGCCGCGCCGATCAACCTTGGGCCTGTCCCTGCTGCTGATAGTGGCAGTGAGGAGGAGTTTGAGTCCGACAATCTCTCCGTCCAAGCCCCCGTCGAGGTCGTCATGCCCCCTGGCGACCTGGACGCGGCGCGGCAGCTCGCGGTCGTGTACATCGAGTCGCCGGCGCCTTTTTCCTCACCGGGCTCCTCCTTCGCGGAAGCCCTTTGCCACGCGCTGCCGGGCCTGCATGTTGCGGTGGTCGCCTCCTCCATTGGCGACTTCTACGCCAAATTCCTTTCGCCAGAGGACCGCGAGATCGCAATGGACCATCAGCCCTTTGTTTACGAAGGAGCTACGTTTCGCCTTGCTAGGGAAGAAGAGGCGGACCGCATCCCTTGCCCCATGACTTCCGTCGCGGTCGTGATTGCTAAACGCATGCCGGCGGAGCACATCACGCAGCTCGGAGTGGCGGCGGCCTTCGGCTCGTTTGGGGAAACTCTTGAGGTGGACCCCAACTGTCTCACGGGAGCTGATCTCGCCCTTGTCCGTGCTGTCGTGCTGCTCAAGCCCGGCGCGGTGGTCCCTGAGGAGATCACTGTCTCCCGTGCGCCTTGGGGGTCGCGGCTCGTCTCCATCAAGAAGATGGCGTCCTGGCCGGCGTCTGGATCCTTCAACGAAGACGGAGAGTATATCTCCTTCTTTGGGACGCCCCCTCCGCCGCTCTACCGCCGTCGCCTTGGTCGCCTGGCTCTCGCGCCTCCACCACTTGCACCCCCTCGGTTTGCGGACGATGCCTCCCGCGGCGGCGCTGCCATTGGTGGGCGGGACGACAGCGTGCTCGCCCACGATGCTCTGCTAGCACTGCTTGACAGTGTCGCCTCCTCCCCCAGGATGGGTGCCTCGATTCCTACGTCCGGCTCGTCTGTCTCCTCCCTCACGCTGTCCTGGTGTTCTGGCCTCACTGATGGTGGCGGGGACTCCCTGAGCTCCGGCCCTCCGCTGTCAGCCACGAGACGCCACGGCGTTGTGATCTCTGAGATTGAGGCGGATGCTGCTCCTCTCTCTGGCGTGGCGGTTGGCGTGCCGAGCTCCACCCCCGTTGAGCGGCGCAGCTCCCGTCTAGCGCTCAAAGCCCCCCAGTTCTATGAGCCTGTCACCACGCGCGCAGCCAAGCTTAGGGGCCTGAAGGATGCGCTGGATGGTTGCACCGCGGCCCTGCAGAAACAGGTGAAGAAGCATGGGGTTCTGAACTGTGCTCGCCCTCTCCGTCGCCGCACGGTGGATGCTCTGGCCGCAACCATCTGCGGCTCTGACCCGGTGCCTTCCAAGGTCGATGTGTAGCGATCGACGCCGCGTTCTCACCCTGTAGCGCCCTCTGTGGGTACCCTCGCTACCCTCCCATTGTGCTCGCGCCCGCTACCAGCTCTGTCAAGTGTTTGTCTGTCGCTGTTTGTTTTTCAGTTAACTCTAGCGAGTGCTTCCCCCCCCTGTAATCTCTAGTTGGTGTTGTCATTTTTCCTATGATTAAACGCCTCCGTGATCTTCTGATCATGTCGTGGAACACGCAGGGCCTTGGGTCACTGCTCAAGCGCCCCTTGTCCGCGATGCTATCCATAACGCCAGGCCCTCGATCGTTCTTCTGCAGGAAACAAAACTCCCCGCTATCGATCGCTTCCTCGCTGCCTCCTTTCTCCCCTCCAATCTCACTGATTTCGTCGTTGTCAACGCGATTGTATCCTCGGGCGGCATTCTCACTGCCTGGGACTTGAAACTTTTCTCTCTCGACTCTGTCAGGTACGGGCGCTACTGTCTCACTGTCACTCTCCTCTCCACCTCTTCTGATCTCTCTCTGGCCCTCACCAATGTGTACGCGCCGGCTGACCACGCGATGACTGCCTCCTTCCTTGACGAGCTCGAATCCCTTGGCCCTCTCTTCCCCATCCCATGGCTTATCGCTGGAGATTTTAACCTCATCAGACACCCGTCTGAGAAGAACAACGACAATTTTAACGCCTCGCTGGCCGCTGCTTTCAACCACTCCATTAGTGCGCTTGCCCTCTTTGAACTCCCCCTCCTTGATCGCCTCTATACCTGGTCTAACAAACGTGCCTCGCCTGTTCTCGCTCGGCTCGATCGAGCCCTTTTCAACCAACAATGGAATCTTGCCCTTCCTAGCTCCTCCCTCTCCTCGCTTCCTCGCCCCACTTCGGACCACGTCCCGCTTCTCATCACGGCCTCCACGAAAATCCCATGCTCGCCATGTTTCCCATTTGAAAACGCGTGGCTGGCCCACGAGGATTTCCTCCCCACCACCTCGCCGGCCTGGCTCTCTCCGATCTGCCTGATGGATGCCGCCGGGGACCTCGCTGCCCGGATCAAGTCCTACCGCTCGGCTGCGAAAATATGGAGCCGCTCCCACTCCTATAATCCAAGGTTTGAGAACAATTGCAAGTTCGTTATTGATTTGTTGGATTTTTTCGAAGAAGCTCGTCCGCTCTCCTCCGCGGAAAACGATCTTCGTTGCCTCTGCAGGGGGACTCTCGCGCGCCTGGTGCGTGCGGCTGCGGCACAGTGGAAGCAACGTGGGAAATTCCGGGCTGTCCTTGAGGGCGACGAGAACACCAGGTGGTTCCACGCACGCGCGTCGCAGCGGCTGCGGCATAACTGCGTCCGCGCGCTCGACATCGGCGGCGCCGTCGTCTCCTCCCACGACGCCATGGCGTCCGCCCTCCACGCCTTCTACCGTGGCTTGCTTGGGCGCTGCGTTCCCGTGCGGTGGGAGTTCGACCTCGACGCTCTATACAACTCCCACGCCAGGGTCGACGGCGCGGCTCTGGTGGCGCCGTTCACGCCGTCAGAGATCAAGGCTGCGCTCTGGGCGATGGATCGTTCAAGTGCTCCTGGCCCGGATGGGCTTGGCCCCAGCTTCTACTGCGCCGCCTGGGAAACGATCCAGCCCGCTGTCTTTCGCCTCTTCGACTGTTTCCACTCCGGGAGCGTTGATCTGGAAAGGCTGAACCGCGCCCACGTCGTGCTTCTCCCCAAGCAAGCCGGGCTCCTGACGCCGGCGTCGTTCCGCCCAATTTCTTTGCAAAACTGCTCCGTCAAGGTTCTGTGCAAGGTCCTCACCTCTCGGCTCAAGATGCAGATCAGCAAACTAGTTCACGTCGATCAAACTGGATTCCTTGCCGGGCGCAGCATCTTAGAGAATTTCGTCCTCGCCACCGAGCTCGTTCAGACGTGCTTCCGCCGCCGCGTCTCCTGCGCGATTCTCAAGCTCGACTTCGCAAAAGCCTTCGATTCAGTCAGCTGGGCGGGGCTGCGCGCTGTCATGACGGCGCGAGGTTTTCCTGCGCTTTCGTGCGATTGGATCGCCGCGATCCTCTGCTCCTCGCGCTCTGCCGTGCTGCTGAACGGGATCCCAGGGCGTTGGATCACGTGCCGGAACGGGTTGCGGCAGGGGGACCCCCTCTCCCCCTACCTCTTCCTCCTCGTCGCCGATGTTCTCCAACGCCTCCTCAACGTCGACAACGCGCTTCAGCACCCCATCCTCGCGGGCGCGCCCTGCCCCGTGCTCCAGTACGCCGACGATACCCTCATCATCGTTCGCGCGGACGCCGGGGCCGCGTCGCGGCTGCGCTCGATCCTTGGGAGCTTCGAACGGGCAACTGGACTCGCCATCAACTACGGCAAGAGCACGGTGGTGCCCCTGCATATGGATACCGTGGTGCTTGCCGAGTTCAAGGAATCGCTTGGCTGCAAGATCGAAGACTTCCCGCAAACGTACCTGGGCTTGCCGCTCTCTGCCGAAAAACTCCGTCTGACAGCATTCGCGCCCCTGATCGCCAAAGTGGATAAATATCTGTCCGGCTGGAGCGCGCTCTTGCTGTCGTACGGCGGCCGCCTGGTGCTGATCAATGCGGTCCTCGACGCCCTCCCCTCGTATGCCATGGGCGCCCTCACTCTGCCTGCCGGTGTCGTCGCCGCCATCGACAAAATTCGCCGTGCTTTCCTCTGGGCTGGCGCTGATCGAGTCTCCGGTGCCAAGTGCCTGGTTGCGTGGGATCGGGTGTGCCGCCCACAGCGCGAAGGGGGGCTTGGCGTGCGGTGCCTGACAACGTAGAATTCCTGTCTGCAGGTCAAGATCCTCCATCGGTTGTTCTCCGCCCCCAACGAGTCCTGGCCACGATGGGTCTGGGCTGCCCCGTGGACGGACCTCAGCGGCACGCCTCGCTCAGCGGCGGGCACTGGAGCGGGCTGCTGCGCCTCCTGCCGCTCTACCGCGACATCTCTCGGGCGCGCATCTCTGACGGGGTTCGTACATCGTTCTGGCTGGATCGCTGGTTGCCGTGTGGTGCACTGGCTGCGCACCTGCCCGAGTTGTTCTCCCACTGCACGAGCCCTTCCATCTCTGTTCGGGATCTTCTCGCCGGCGGGCTCGACAAGCACCTCGTCCCGCGGCTCTCCACCATGGCAGCTGCGCAGCGCCGCTCCCTGCTTGGCACTCTCGAGGGGATCCAGCTCAGTGAGGGGGACGACGAGCGCTCCTTGCCTCTCTGCGGCGCCCCCGACGGCAACCTACGCACCTCCGCTCTCTATGCCCTGTGCACGTTTGGCGGGGAGGCGTCTGCCGACTTCCTCTTTGTGTGGAAGAACTTTGCACCCTCGAAGGTGTGGTTCTTCGCATGGCTCCTCGTACAGGGGCGCGTGCAAATCTCCTCCGCAAGCACATCATCGACGCCGCGGACAGTGTGTGCGCCATCTGCGGCGCGGGCACGGAAGACACTGATCACATCGTGTTTTACTGCCCGTTCGCGCGCAGTTTCTAGCGGGCGATTGGGTCACCACCCATGCCCCTCTCCGGTGTGGTTGCGCGATCATGCCCTCTCCCTCCCACCACTCCTGCTGTCGCCGCGTCCACGTTCAGGCTGCTGTGCCTGTGGCATCTGTGGAAACACCGGAATGGCGTAGTCTTCGAACGCAACTCCCCTTCGCTCCCTGCCATTCTGAAGAACTACAGAGACGACGCAGTGCTTTGGCGATCGCGGCTTCCTACTGCTCATCGTGCTGTTGTAGACGTCTGGCTCAGTCTCCTCTCCAGCTAGAAGCCTCCGTAACTTGATCAGTCTAGCTCCTTTCTCTCCTCACCCCAATGTAAATCCTTCCCCTCCCCCTTGTCTTCCTTCCTCCGTCAGGTTGTAAAAGGCTTACTCTTTGGGGTTTTTCCACCCCCCCCCCCACCTCTGTGGGGCTTTGGGAAATACATATTCAGGTGGGCGCTTCTGTGCCCCCCGGTGAAAACTCAAAAAAAAAACAATCAGAAACTGAAATTAGTGATCTCAAAATGGACTGTGAATGAAGCTACAAACTGAGTTGTAATTTCAGATGCAGTAATAATTCGGTTAGGCCGTAGAGTGCAGACAAAATGATTGGTCCAGTCACAAAATCAGAGAGTCTCTTCTTAATCATCACTAGAAATCAAGAAAGCCGCTCAGACTCAGGAGCCTCTTTTGGCTCGGAGTTGAGATGAGAAAAAAACCAATCAGAAATTAAAACTCCATATATTCAGAGAGTGGGACATGGCCAAGGAATCTACAGACCGACATGTAGTACTAAGTAAGGCCAAGCAAAGCTTTGGGGTGATGACCAACTAGTATTGTTGACATAATAAGGAGAAGCCTTGAGTATTGGCATTGGCAAACTCTTACCACCAACACTATATACGCAGTATTGATATGAGCAAGGTTGCACTACTAGTAAGGGCATCTCCAGTCGTTCGGCCCCCCCAGGTTTCAGATCGGCGCTTTTTAGCGTTAGCGCCGCCCCGCACCAAAACCTGGGGGGGCGATTTCACCAGCCGTTCGGCGGCCCATAAGAGAGAACGGCGATATTGTTTGAAACTTCATCTTCCCGCCCCAAAATATAGAGCCCTAGTTCGGCGATCACGGAAGCCATGGTTTGGGCAATAATATTACAAAAAACGCCACAGGTGGACGATCAAATAGAGTCTAGATCGAATCACACAGACGGGCGCGCGCGGCGTGGGCAAACGGAGGCGATCAGGCAGACGTGTCAGCCGGCATCGGAGCAGGCGGCGAGCTCGGCGCAACATCCTCCAGGTCGATGACGGCGTCCGAGCAGGCGACGGGCTCGGCGTCCTCCAGGTCGACGACGGGCTCGGCATCCTTGTCGACGACGGTCGCGGCATCCTCCAGGTCGACGTGCGCGCTCGTCGGCGCGGTGGTGTAGCTGGTGCCACCAGACGACGTAGTCGGGGCAGGGGTCGTGTTGATGTCGGTCAGGATGAGGTTGCACTGCGCCAGGAACCAAGCTCTCACCTCGGGGGTCATCGCGGCCGGGTCGCCGCCCGTGAGGAAGGCGAGGTCATTGTTCCTCTTCTTCGCCGCGGTGCCAGTCCTGAGGAGGTCGATCTTGACCTGCGAGTTGACCATGAGCATCGCCCACCGCTGTTTGGAGACCTCGTCCCTCTTGACGGCGTGGGCCTGGGCGTCGGCGATGCAGGTCTCGATCGACGCCTGGAGCTTTGCCGCTGCCGGCGCGCTGTCCCTCGCCAACTTGGCTTTCTTGTGGCCCATCGGCGGACGCCCTTCGGACGCACCTGCAACCACAGCGTCGGGAACGTACTCCTTGCCCTTGCCGATCGACCGCCGCACCTCCGCCCACTTCTCGCACTTCTCGATGAGGACGAAGACGTGGAGGAACTTGAAGTCGGAGCCCTCGTCGTTCTTGTACGCCTCCAGCATCCGGACGATCTCCATCTCGCGGTTGGCGCCGCTCTGCGTCCTCATCGAGATCTCCTCCTGGATGCCGTGCCATTTGTTGCAGGACGCCTGGATGTTTGCCCAGTGGTTCGCCATGGCCTTCTGGCCGCGGTCGGTGATGCAGCACGCGTAGTAGGGGTCGATCATGCGGCGCTCGTCGTACGCCGTTTTCACCCGCTTCCAGTAGTTGTCGGCGTGCTGGTTTGCGCCGACGATCGGGTCGTGGCTGATCGTCTTCCACGCCTCGGCGAGGAGTGCATCCTCCCTGGTCAGCCACTTGATGCGGGGCTCGGCGGGGGGCAGTGGCACCTTCGGTTCCTTGCGGGGACGGCCAGGGCCCCGGCGCTTTCGGCCATCGCCGGCCTGATCTGTCCCCTCTGGAACCACCGGCATCTCGTCCTCCTCGTCCTCTTCGCCCTGCTCCTCTGTCGCCTGCGTGCCGGAGCCTTCGCCGTAGTCGCCACCGCCCTGCGCGAAGAACTCCCCGCTGTGCTCGAGGAAGCCCGGGCTCGCCGCAGCCGCCATCGAGCCGGACGCGATGATCTCCTCTATGTAGCTGTCCTGGGGCTGAAGCCCGGCAAGAATCGCACGGCGGTGGGACGGGGAAGCTGCGTAGCCCGGCGCGGCACCATACATCATCGGCGGTTGGTAGGGGAAGGTGAGGTTGGGGTTGAAACCTCCCAGGGAGTCGCCTTCGACGAACCAGGCAGGCGGCGGGTGCAGTGACATGCGTGGCGACGGCGACGGCGACTGCTTCCAGCCGGCGAACCTTGGGCCGAGAGGGCTCTTCTTCTTGGCGATCGACGCCGCGGAGGCGACCGGCGTAGGTGGCTCGTCCGGCGCGGTCTCCTCCTCCTCGTCCTCCAGCTCGTCTTCCTCGGCGGCGGCCTGCTCCTCCGCCTGCAGCTGCGCCATCAGCTGCCTCTGCCGCTGTGCTGCCTCCCTCCCCCGACGCTTCATGTTGGCCGTTTCCAGACGCGACCTATCGGCGATCCACTCCTTGTTCGACATGCCGGGTGGCCGCTCCTTCGGCGCCCTCGGCTTGCGCGGTTTCTTGGCCGGTTCGGAGGCCGCGGGAATGGATACGGCGGTGGCGGCGGCGCGGGGACCTGTAAATCGGGCGGGAGCCATAGCGTCTAGATCTCGGGGGCGGGGGGAAATGGCGGGAATGGACCGGGGGAAGAGGTAGTTGTGGGGGGAAAGTGGAGGGAAGCGTCGAAAAAAGGGAGGGAAATCGTCTTTCGTCGCCGACAGGCGTGGCCCACGCGCGCATTTCGCCCCCCCATGCCGAACCCAGCGCGCTGGGTTCGGCCTGGGTTCGGTGGCGCGAAACGGCGCGAAAAACGGCGGAAAGCGGCGCTAAATCGGTTCCTAGGGGGCGACTGGTGCGAAACGGCGCGAAACGGCGCGAAAAACGCCTCTTGGGGGGGCTCTGGGGGGGACGACTGGAGATGCCCTAAGTAGTTATTATACATGGATAGACAGATGCCCTGGTGATAGCAAAAACAGGAGAAAGGAAAAGGGGATCTGAACTGGGTGTGCTCGCCGGTGACCTTGTCCTGAACTGAGGTTGCTGTTAGCAAGCGGCTACTCGGTGACCTTGTTTGGGGCGTCGGTGTCGCCGAACTTGTCTTTGAAGGCGTCCTGCCGCTGCACCCACATCATTTGCCCCTGCACACCATTTCCGCCGAAGTTGGGATCATTTGTGGAATTCTGGAGCTAGCAAAACTAAGGGGATAAAGAAAGATTGGATGGGGACCTGGAGCGCTGCAGCCCAGCTGCCGAGGCGACGAGAACTTCTTCTCCTTAACCAGCTTCGACAGATCCAACGCCGCCATGGCTCCCACCTTCTCCTCTTTTTTCTTTTTCTTTTTTCTTTTTAGCAGACCTCTCGCTCTCGGTCTATCTTATAGCTGGCCAAACGGGCCGGGCCAAATGGGATGGCCCGAAGCACGACTTTTTTTGGCACGGCACGGGCACGACACGGCACGATTTAAACGGCCCGCGGCACGGCAAGAGCCCGTTATTGCTTGGGCCGCTCCTCGATTTGAAGCACTTTATACAAAACTTTAGAAACAATTTCAGTTTAAAATTCTTTCCCAAGCTTTAGAAACATGTTAATTATCATATTGTTTAAAATTCATTATGTCACTTCTCAGGGATATAATCTTAGTAAGAGAATAATATTTTCCAATGAAAGCATCTTTACACTTAGTCCATGAATCAATACTATTTCTAGGCAAAGATAACAACCATTATTTAGCTCTTCCTCTCAAAGAGAAAGGAAATAATTTCAGTTTAATAATATCTCCATCCACATCTTTATATTTTTGCATCTCACATAGTTCAACAAAATTATTAAGGTGGGCAGCAGCATCATCAGTACTAATACCAGAAAATTGCTCTTTCATAACAAGATTTAATAAAGCAGGTTTAATCTCATAGAAAGCAGAAGTAGGAGCAGGTGGGGCAATAGGTGTGCAAATAAAATCATTGTTGTTTGTGCTAGTGAAGTCACACAACTTAGTATTCTCAGAGGAACTCATTTTAGCAGAATAATAGCAAGCAAATAAATACCATATATAAAGTAAACTAATTTTTCATGTTTTTAATATAGAGAAGAAAAACAAGACAAAAATAAAAATAAGACAATAAACAAAATAAAGAGGTTGAGAGTGAGAGACTCCCCTTGCCAGAAGACTTCTTCCTCCCCGGCAACGGTGCCAAAAATTCATTTGCTATGCCCTGATGGTGCCAGAAATTCTTGATGCTTGTAATGGCGTGTTGGGAACCCAAAGAGGAGGGTTTGATGAGTGCAGCGGTAAGAATTTCCCTCGGTTAAGAACCAAGGTTATCAATCCAGTAGGAGGAAGAGGATCTCGGGAAGGTTGATGCCACTGACGGTGGTGATGCCGCCTCACCGGTGTCAGCAACAACGTGGAACCTGCACACAACACAACCAAAATACTTTGTCCCAACGGTACAGTGAGGTTGTCAATCTCACCGGTCTTGCTGAAAACAAAGATTAGACATATAGTGTGGAAAACGGTGTATGCTTGCAGTAAGTAAAGAAAGCAGGAAATTGTTGTGGTTTGTTTAAAGTCTGGAAAATGGACCAGGGTTCATATGTTCACTAGTGTTGTCTCTCCATAAAAATAACATGTTGGGGGAACAAATTACAGCTAGGCAATTGACAAACAGAGGTTGCACCGTAGTGCACATTATAACATGATGACTACTATGATATTTAGTGCGGGAATTACAACAAAATACATAGACTGAAATCCATCTGCATCTATGACTAATAATACACCCTCATGTTATCATCCGAACCCCCCTTAGGTATTAAGTTGCAAGCAACAGATAACTACATTAAACAATGTGTGTAATGTAAGCAATGATTGTACATGCGGGCACTCACACCGTTGTTTTCTCCCTAGTGGCAATAGCACATCCTCCCCCGTCACGTTTCTGTCACTCGAGCACAGGCAAAAAGGAGGCACGAACGCACTATCTAGCATAAATACTCCCTCTTGGAGTCACTAGCAACTACTTGGCCAGAGCAACCACTAGCAACGGAAATCATGCAAGATCACAAATAACATATGCAATAAAGACTATAATCAACTTGGCATAAGTTGAATATTCATCCTATCCCAGCAAACACAGCATGTAGAATTACATAAGATCAATCTCGATCATGATCGGCAGCTCACGAGATCTAAACATGGAGGCATATGAGGAGAAGACAACCATCTAGTTACTTCTATGGACCCGTAGTCCAGGGATGAACTACTCACGCATCACTTCGGAGGCAGTCATGGTGATGTAGAAGCCTCCGGTGATGATTTACTCTCCGGCAGGGTGCCGGGAGACACCTCTAGAACCCCCCTGATCTAGGGTTGACGATGACGGCGGTTGCGGAACTTTTCGGGGATTTTTTATCAGATCTTTAGGGTTTTCCATCCAGGGGGAATAAATAGGCGAAAGCGCAAAGGCGGTGGAGGCCTGGGGGCCCCATACCCATAGCTGGCGCGGCCAGGGGGCGCGCCACCCTATGGTGTGTCCCCCCTGGTGCCCGTCTTCGACTCTCCTTCGGTGTTCTGAATGCTTCCGGGGAAAATAGGCACTTCGGGCTTTCTGGGGTCCAATTCCGAGAATGTTTCCAGAACAACTTTTCTAAAACCAAAAACAGCAGAAAACAGGGAACCGACACTTGGCATCTTGTTAATAGGTTAGTCCCTAAAAAGTATAAAAATGCTATAAATAAGGGAGAAAACATGTAGCAATTGACATAATATGATCATGGAGCATCAGAAATTATAGATACGTTGAAGAGGTATCACGGTGATGTACAAATACGATTGCTAAACTCTTAAGTACAATACAAAAATATAGCTACAGATGCTAGCAGAATGGATCAATATTGTACCATAGCGAGCACATAAACATGTACTGATTCAAACTGGCCAGCCGAACAAGTACAACTGCTACAAAAGCTAGCAACAAACTATATGCTATTCTATGTTAATCCGGTAAATATTTGATGAACGATCTTGATGATTAATCAACCTTAATTTTCAACGGTTTCTCACAAAATCAAATCAATGTGACCAGCTCTTCGCATGTTTTTCATTATAATTGATCTGTCCACCACCTCAAGAAGATACGAGCCAGGTTCTTGAAGAAACTGTGTCTGTTTCCTTAGGCTAAGTGCAATAAAAAAACGAAAATGGAAGGCAACTTTAGAGGACAAATCATAAGTTCATAACTAATATAGAACCCGGAAAAAGAAGTGTGACTCCTTGAACAATACCTGAAGAGTAACTTAACTATTTGATGAATAAGTCCTTGAACAAAATATGTGATCCATATATTAGGTACCTAGACAAATATGCTTCAATATGCAAGCCTTCAAATTGTTGATGTTGTCATATATCACAATGAACACATTGCCCCCTTCTTAACCTGATTGCATAACTCCTTGGAAATATATAAGATCCCAATATATTAGCATTTGCAGCAAACATATTACGCTTGTTTTACTTTCAGGCCTGCATTAGAGATTGATTCCCAATGGTGAGTAGAACCAAACATTTACAGGAGACCAATACTATCATGTGCAAACATATTACTCTGGTTTTACTAGTTATTTCACACTTCTCCGAGAACAAAAAAAATGTATCATTAGTCATCGTTAGATGTCATACCCATGTATCACCTTGGAACTCAAAACTCCAAATTTTAGCATATAACTTCCCAAGGTTTCAACTTGACTCAATAAACACCGTACAATTAATTATCTGTAAAGTTACAATAGTCCTATTTGAAGCAATCGTCATGAACGTGTTCCTCTTAGAGGGGAGATCATCAGGTCCCTAGTTTTGGCTTCACTTTTGCGGGCCAATAGCTCCTATGTGACGTCTTTCGTGGGAATTGGAAGGAAAGCGACGTAGTTGGCCCGAATAGCTCTCATGCGACGTTTCTCTCGGCACAAATAGCTAAGGCATGACCTTCCCCTCTTTAGCGCTTAAACCCAAGACACAAGTTAACACTTTTTGTTAGAGTTATGAATTATGTAAGCTGGGGTCGTTCATTATCTGAGCGGGACCCACCACTTGTCCGCCGAAGTGCTTGACCCACCACTCATCCATACCCCAGTGCAGAACCCTAACATTATCCTCGCAGCACGGGACCCACAACTTATCCAGCTCAGCGTTTTCCATTAAAACATGGAGACCGCGCCCGTGCCCGTCATTGTCTTCTTCTTCCTCGGTTCCGACGGCAAAGCTCTGCATCGCCGGCGTGCGAGAGTTGTCTCCGTTGTGGGACAGAACCGTTCAGACGATGGGAAGGCGTAACTGAAGGGGATTGAAGAAGATACATAAGTAGATGAACCTCTAAAACGAGAAATTTTGCTTCGCCCAAAAGTTCAGGGGCGACAAAGTTCAGAGAAGAAAAATCTTTCATCATTCTTGAGAATGTTGATCATTCATCAATGGAGCATGTAGAGAGTGAATCATACAGACCCTACCTAGGACAACCCTAGATCTACGCAAAAGGGGCTCTAGACATGTCCCCCGGGGTCTTCATTGCCGGCGGCGCCAATGTGATCAATATTCCTTGTCCTTATAGACCTGATGGAAAAAAAACTATATAGCCTCCTAGGCCACGCCTAGTGCGATTAAGCATCGCCTAGGCGCTAGGCGAATGCCAACCGCCTCGCTTACGCCTACCGCTTTTTCCATCCTTGCCTGAAGCGTAAATTAAAAAGGAACACTGCTAATAGATTTTCCCCTATAAGCTTTTTTCTACTAGTGCAATATACGAGGCTTAAAATTATTGATGCTGTCATATATCACAACGAACACATTTTCCCGTTCCTGGTCTGATTAAATAACTCGTTTTTGAGGGTGCGAGGCCTTATTCGACGACGGTCATCGGGAATATCCTGGAGGAGGCAGAGTTGTGGCGTCTAGCTAGGTTGTTCAGGGAGAGCTTAGCATCGGTAGACAGGTGGAGGATTGGCGAGTAGTCCGCCTAGGTTTTGTTTTTCGGTGGATTGGTATTCTCGACGTATGTGTCGAACGCGTTGTATTCCGCCGTCTGGCCTTTCTTCTTGAAACTGATACGTCTGTCCATGACGTATCCTTGAAAATAAATGACTCCTTGGCAGTAGGTTTTACTTTCAAGATTTGCAATAGAGAGTGATTCCCAACTACTCCCTCCGTTCACAAATAGATGACTTCTATTTGTCTAAATATAAATGTATTTAGACACAAACATGTCTACATACATTCATATTTTGACAAATGAAAGTCATTTATTTGTGAACGAAGGGAGTATGAGCAAAACCAAACACTTAAAAGAGACGAATACTATCCTATGCAAACATATTACTCTAGTTTTACTACTTATTTTACACTTCTCCGAGGAACTAAAAAAATGTATTGCTCAGCTATCCCTGGATGTCATACCCACATATCACCTTAGAACTCAAAACTCCAAATTTTAGCATATAACTTCCCAAGGTTTCAACTTGACTCAATAAACAACATACATTTATCTCTAGCATTATAATGGTTTTATTTGAAGCCATCATCACGAAAGTGTTCCACTTAGAGGGGGGACCATCATATCCCTGGTTTCGGCTCCCCTTTTGCCGCCACCGGGCTAAATCCGTTTGGCCGGTGCAAGAAAATATTGGCACATGGTTAACTATGCGATGGAGGATATTGGGATGGTTGTGGGGCAACATAGAAATCCGACTAGGTTGCCTCTTGTTGGCTTCTTGCCGGTGTTTTCTCCTACATGCTGGAGTCACTGCAATTCTTGACAATGGATAACACTTACCATGTTAAATTTGGCTATACTTGCATAGGAGGTACCTTAATCTCGACAAGTGGCAGGGTGGGCAAATATTGCTGCCAGTGGGGCCACACACACAGTCGCCTCCACCATGGCACAACTAGCTAGGTTGGGGCAGCTCTAGCTTGCAGCAAGACAACACCTCCAATGAGAGAACTAATGCAAGCGAGCTGCATTCCAACATTGGAAAGCATAGGCCAGTTCTCCCACGGAGAAGTGTGGCCGATGAGGACTCTCATGGAAGTGAATAAGACCTGAGGGTGTCGCCGTCACAGATGACTATCCAAGAACCATCACCGAGCTTTTTGCCATGGAACGACATATCCTCACTTCCTACAAGGTCATGGCACCCACTGATGACCCACAAGTATAGGGGGTGTATCGTAGTACTTTTAATAAATAAGAGTGTCGACCCTAACGAGGAGCAGAAGGTGTTGACAAGCAGTTTCGATAACAGAATAACTGTAAATACTGGAAGATAAATTTGTAGGGGTTTTTGATATTGCAGATAAATAAAGTGCGAGTAAATAAAATGCAGTAATAATAAGTGCAGCAAGTGGCCCAATCCTTTCTTCAGCAAAGGACAAGCCGGTGGGTTTACTTATGATTAACAAACGTTCTCGAGGACACACGGGAGGTTTCTGTCAAGTGCTTTTGTTTCATGCCGCTGAATAATCTTTAGTGTTTTGATAAGTGTTGTGTGGGTGAACCTATGCAATTGTACCATCCCATCCAAGACTAATACATACTTGTGATTATACCCCTTGCAATCATCCGCAACTACAAGAAAGTAATTAAGAAATAAATTTAACCACGGCTTTAAACTCCGGGATCCTACGATCCCTCGTGCAATGGTTTCCCAACGGGGGTTTAGGTTTCTGTCGCTCCGGAAACCCCACAATTAGTATCCAAATACACGATGCATTCCCCTAGGCCCATAAATGGTGAACTATCATGTAGTCTACGTTCACATGACACCACTAGAAGAATAACACCACCACTTAAATATCAAACCATTAAATATTACTCAACATTACTTCACTACTAACAACCTGACTTCTCCCATGGCCTCAAGAACAACACAAACTACTCACAAGAAATCATATGGATCATGATCAGAGGTGATATAATGGTGATTAACAATCTGTACATAAACCTAATCCAATGGTATTACTCAATAGCATCAACTACAAGTAGTAATCAACACCGGGAAAGTTTTCCCGATGAAATAGACAAGATAGAACCCTAGATGTTACAACGGAACGGAGTGGAGCTGAGCGTGATGATGGTGGAGATTATGATGATGACGGTGATGATCCCGATGAAGTCCAGCTCGATGACGATGACGATGGCGATGATTTTCCCCCTCCGGGAAGGAATTTCCCCGGCAGATTTCTCCAGCCGGAGAGCTTTTCTCTCTCTGTTGTTTTCCGCCCCGCAGAGACGGAGAATAGACTCCTCAATGATTCCCCGTGTCTTAGGGTTCCCGGGGGATGAAGTACGTCGAAGGCGCAAGCCAGAGGTGGGCCAGGACCTCCTCACCACCCCCAGGCGCGACCACGGGTGGGCTCGCGCCTGGGCATGGTGAGGGACCTTGGTGGCCCTCCTCCAGCTCCCCTTTTGGCTTCCTCCGTCTTCAGGTGAAATTGGAACTTTCCGATGATTTCCGGGGTGCTCTGATCTTCGCGAATATGGTATCCTGACGCTCTGTTTTCCTGCAGAATTCTGACTCCGGGGTTCAACTCTCCAATTATTAGAAAACATGCAAAATAGGTGAAGTAACATAAGTTTCATGCTCCAATATTAAATACATCAATGAATAACAGCAAGTTATGATATAAAATAGTGATGCAAAATGGACGTATCACCCACCTAACTATAGCTGGCCAAACGGGCCGGGCCTTTTTGGCCTGCCCGAAGTACGACTTTTTTTTGGCCCGGCACAGACACGGCTGATGTCTACGCACGCTTCTATTCTTGTAGATAATGTTGGGCCTCCAAGTGCAGAGGTTTGTAGAACAGCACCAAGTTTCCCTTAAGTGGATCACCCAAGGTATATCGAACTCAGGGAGGTAGAGGTCAAAGATATCCCTCTCAAGCAACCCTGCAATTAAGATACGAGAAGTCTCTTGTGTCCCCAACACACCCAATATACTAGTCAGGTATATAGGTGCACTAGTTCGGAAAAGAGAGAGTAAAATACAAGCAGTATGGATGATTATAGGTGATAATAACAATCTAAAATAAATATGGCAGCAAGTAAAAATGTAGCAGAACAGGCGGAAAACAGTGTTTCAATGCTTGGAAATAAGGTCTAGGGCTCCTACTTTCACCAGAGGACAATCTCAACAATGAAAACATAATTGAATGCATAAATATCATTTCTTCACTATGCTACTCCGAACCACTCTCCGGTCGAATAACGAACACTAATTATTGCGTAGGGCTTTAACAACACTCCTCAAGTCTATATTCCCTCCCTAGGGCTCCCCAATGTCACTACGAGCGCCATAAATTAGTACTAAACAAATGCCACAATTTCATAGGTTCATCTTCCAACACAAGATATAAATATCATCCTAAACCACACGGAGCACACACTATCACCTTTACCCCGTGATCAAAGTGTTTAGGGAGATAACAAAACCACTTGAGTAGCATAACAGATGAAGATCACATCTACATATTCAACTAGGTTACAAATCTCATGATCACATAAAGATCAAACCATGGGAGAGAGAGAGATGAACCACATAGCTATCGGTAGAGCCCTCAGCCTCAGAGGAGTACTACTCCCTCCTCATCATAGGAGACAGCAACGGCGATGGAGATGGCGGTGGATTCGAAGGAGGTGGCTTCCGGGGGCACTTCCCCGTTCCGGTAGGGTGCCAGAACAGAGATCTGTCCCCCGAAACTTGTTGGTGGCGTCGGCGGAGCTACGGATGTATTTTGCGAAAAAGGTTGATTCCCCTAGGGTTTATGCCTAGGGGAGTATATATGGGTGAAAGGGCGATCCCGGGAGGTGGCCAGGGGGCCCACACCACTAGGTGGCGCGGCCAGGGGGACCCGCGCCACCCCATGGTGTGGTCAACCTGTGGTCCCCCTCAAGGGCTCTTCGGGACTTCTAGAAGCTTCCGGGACTTTTAGGACTTCTGGCTTTCGAATTTTCCAATTCCGAGAATATTTCCAGAAAAACTTTTCTGAAATTAAAAACAACAGAAAACAGAGAACTGGCTCTGTGGCATCTTGTTAATAGGTTAATCCCGGAAAACATGTAAAAATGCTATAAAGTGTATAGAAAACATGTGGGAAACAATAAGAAAACAACATGGAACATCAGAAATTAGGGATACGTTTATGACGTATCAAGTATCCCCAAGCTTAGTTCCTACTCGTCCTCGAGTAGGTAAACGATAAAACAATAATTTTTTAGGTGACATGCTACTAACATAAACTTGATCAATCTAATGTAAAAGCATATGCACGCTGAGATCATAAAACTTTAATAATAAAGCATAGCAATTACTTTGCATCACGAAGAGTAACTCAAATAAAGGATCATGAATAATAATGCAAAGAAAGATAAACGTTTGTTTCAGGTATAGAGAAAGCATGGAAAAGTGGTATTTCGCTAGTCCTTAAGAGTGGGACAAAACATAGCCAAGACACTTTCAAAGTTCATGAGGAAGACTAGGACAAATAATTTAAGAACAAATAATATCACATCATGAAGTAATTATTGATGTTTATGGGACAAATGCACATAGAAATCAGAATGGCAAAAATGCTCTCTCAACTATGCATAAAGTTAGAAGATGGACACTCAACATAAAAGTAACAGAAAGGCCCTTCGTAGAGGGAAGCAGGGATCATTCATGAGCTAGAGCTTTTTATTTTATTAAACAGAGGTATTAAAAGTTTGACATTGTGGAGGAATGTCTAATTTTTAGGAGAGGTGTATGCTTATGCCAACGAATCGTAAACAGAAAATACAGTATGTCAAAAGCCAACTGGATTCACAAGAGAGGCTCCCATGGTGAAGGACGCAACTGGTGTAGAAGGTCATCCCTCTTTCTCTTTTGTTTACACAATTATGCTTTGACTGATAAATCAGGGGCAAAAATAGTGAAGAGAATTTGTTTGTATTAATTTGGGGCTGGGAACCCCGCTGCCAGCTCTTCTATCATTTGGATAAGCGGATGAAGCCACTAGTCCAGGGTGTGAAATCCAATCAACAAGTGGGATAAAGATTCTCTATTGACATCCACGTGAGCAAAAACAAGAACACAAAGCAGGAATAATTTTGAAGGTTTTAAAGGCAACACATGAGCAATTTACTTGGAGTGGCAGTTAAATACCACATGTAGGTAGGTATGGTATACATAATGGGAAAACTTTGCTTTAAGGAGGTTGGATGCACGACTAGAATTCTATACTCAGTAAAGGTGGAGGCTAGCAAAAGACTGGGAGCGACAAATCAAGAGAGCATAAGAGCCATAATCATGCATAGAGACATAAACATCATTAATTAAGGCATAAGCGGTATCACAGGTTTAAAAACTAAATGTTCATGGAGGCTATGCGTGACTGGTTCATAGTCATAAATATGGTGTGAGCATGCGCCAAGTCAACCAAATAAAACATTCGAAAGAGAATACCATAAATTTATGCTTTACTATGACAAGAACAACTCATGAATCTTTCAATGGCATATTAAACACTCTCAGCTATTTGAGGCTATTCATGCTACTCAATAACCACAAGGCTTTAAAACTAAAATAACTGTTGAGACATCGTGGTAGAATTCATAAACGGGGGTGCCATGAAAATACCGATAGAGAGGTGGGGGAACGTGATCGTATGACAAACAATGACACCGGGGTTTTACCCAGGTTCGGTACGTCGCAACTAGGCGTCGTTCCTACTCCTGCAATCTCACTAAATCAGGCCTGAAGCCTGAAGTATACGGAGTACAATGTGAGTTAGGTTTATCTACTCGACAAGGATCAACCTCTCGGCGAGTTGGCCTCTAGCTTCTTGTCTATCTTTCTTATCTCCCGTCCGGCTTTATATAATAGCCGGGTTAGAGATTACAGAATAGGAAACCTAGAAGACCACGGTATGTCCTAACTTGGAAGGCAAGAATCCGCCTTCTACTTCAAGCCGTACCACGTGGGCCGTGGTCCGGGTTCTTCTAGAATCCGGCTTCCGGGCGTCAGCTTACTGGGCCGCCCAATGGACCACGATCCATTACCATTTATGCCACCCTGGTAATCCGGCATTTTAGAGTACCATCTGATATACCTATAATCGGTATATATCCGACAGTAGCCCCCAAGAAGGATTAAGACTTCAATTCGCCGTCTTTCGTCAAATTTGTATTCTTTCCGAGAAATATCGGCTTTTGTCTTGATTCTTCTTTTCCTTTAAATCATGATATAACGCGAAACTCAGATTTCGGGAAATCCGGCTTTTCCTTCCACGATCCTTCGTGGAGAAGGAACTTCCTACGTCAGCGCTCAAATCATGCTGACGTCAGGAACATTTGGGTTTCGAGTGTGAAACCCAGAAACGTATCTCTGACAGATTCTCGCGGGAAACGAGGAGATAGCCATAATCACCCGTCGATTCATTTCCCGGATTTTTCAGCGAGTGATACGCGTTGAGCATCCAACGGTCAAAAGAGCTATAGCACGTATCATAATGGATTTCCGGCTATAAATAGCCCACTTCATCCCCTCCGGCAAACCTTCCACTCTCCTCTCACCTTCAAGCCCTAAGGGCCATAGCTCCCAGGGCCTCAGTTCAGTGAGAGCAATCAGAGCCCGAGCCCGTACAAGCGCCAGCGCCGTTCCCGGACTTCTCGTCGGAGAACTCGAAGTCCTCGTCGCGCCGGCAAGATATGGACTCACCACGCGCATCTCTGGAACGCTCCATCTCCACGGACATCGACGACATAATCAACACCATGGATCCACTGGTGAATTCGCTGAGCCGCGCCACCGTCGACGTGCCGGAGAAATCTTCCGGCGGCCAGGCCCGCGAGGATCCACATCTCGCGGCCGGTAACCTGGCCGCGCCATCTTCCGCGCCGCCTCCACCTCTCGCTCCCGAAACGGCGGAGGAAAAGATTACTCTCGTAGGGGAGGAGGTTGCCGTTGCGTCCGCCGCCGCCGGAGCTGAGGACGAGGGCGAAAGTGCCGGCAACTGGAGCCGGTGCAATATCCCTCCCTCCCTTCTTCCGACAATGGAGAAGGAGGGGTTGATCGTGGAAGGCAAATGGCAACATGAGGAAGACGAAACTGAGCCTTCACCCGGAGCCGGGGAACGATTTCTTCTTACCTCGCACATCACTAGAGGTATGGGAATCCCGCCTTCCGACTTCTTCCTCAAAATTCTTAGCCATTACAATATCCAGCCCCACAACCTACCAACAAATTATATTCTCTATCTAGCCTGCTTCCAAGCCCTTTTTGAAGGTTATTTAGGAATAGCGCCTAGACTAGATTTCTGGCAATATTGCTTTGGAATTAAGCGAAACCCTACAGAGGGCACTCTTCCAACCTGTGGAACCATATCTTTTACCCTGCGCAGATTCAAGGAAGATTGGTTCCCGAAAATAAAAACTTCATAATCCGTCAAATTATGGACAGCTTCTTTCTTTTATCATCAAGATGTCCCATTTCCCGGAAAAGAAACTGGGATTCCTCCATTTGTCAACGCTGCCGCTATTCCCCAAGACAACTGGGCCGCAGAAGCAGTGCAGACTTTGCCAGACGATTTGATGAAAATCAAACGGCACATCCCCAAGCTCACCTCTTCAAAACCTCCTCTTACCGGAACCGACACAGTCTTGTGTTGGTTCGGACGTCGTATCCAACCTTTTGCCCACCGAACCTGGCTTCTTTGCGAATACAAAGGCCCGGAAGACGAGATGAGAGGAACGGACAAGGCTTTTTAGAAAAGGGACTTCAAGAAGAGGGTCAACCATTTAGTTCCTACTTGCGATCAATATGAGGAAAGCCTGGGTATGTATCACGAAGAAAATCCGGTTCCCAAGGTAATGCATTTTTCTCCTTTGGGCAATTTATCGGATTTTTATCTTTCCCTGATTTCCTGACTTAATCGGATATTTGGCCATTTCCATAGTTCGATGACCTTACGAAAGGGGATCTTGCGACTGACACCGAGCTTGACGAATTACATGCCAACTTTTACGGCGGTCGGAAGCGCAAGATGCCAGTAACCACTGAGGAAGTGGTAAATCTTGACGGGGTTCCCATCGCTACATCCAGGTAACTATCTGGGTATTTTATACTTTTGCCTACTTTTTATTGCATAAGCTGTTTTGGTTTCTCGGGATATTTATTTCTCGAATTTTCCTCTTCCCCCTTTCCCCTTTCAGCCTTGCTCCAACTTATTTGAAATCAAAGAAGCTGAAGAAACATAAGGTCACTTCCAGCAAGGGAGCGCCATCTCTAGCTGCAGCTCCTCCTACCCCAGTTACTCTTGGGGGAGAGAATCAGTCTGCAAAGCCGGAGGAATGCCCACTGCCGACCAGCCAGCCTATTGCATCCGAGACGGATGCGAGGGAAAGGGCGGAGCTGGACATGGGCGGGCCTTCTCGCATACCTGAGGAGGATCCCATTCCTACTTTCGACAGGGAATTCAAGGTAAAGGAGGAACCCTTCGACGAACTCGGATACATTCGTCCATGGGCTAAGAAGTTCTTCGCTCATGCTCCTCTGATCCGTCTTGGCCGCAAGGCGGACTAATTATCAGAAATAACTTTGTATTTTCACCTCGGCAGGTCATCCAGGACGTCCTTCACCACATTGGGATTCTTTTTGCAGCGTATGCAAAAGAATTCAACGAAAACTTGTCAGGTTTACAACGGATGAACCAGGTAATGTCTCTAGCCCCCAAGCAATACGTCAAATGCATGCTTTTAACTTAATGTTTATTTTCACTTTTCATGCTTGTTTTTAACTTAAGCATTTTGTCTCTTTTCCGTGTTTCAGCAAACCGCTGAAAACATAAACCTGGAAGTTTTTGGCAAACTTACCATCAAGAATAAGGAGGTGAAAAACCTTCTCTCTATTCTTGATGTTAAGGAGGCGGAACTGGTATCCACTCAGCGTGGGCTGAAGGAAACAGCAGGTAAGAAAACTTTTCTGCTTCCAGCCGTATAATTTTTCCTAAGTATTTTTCCGAGTTTTCTAACTCATCTTTTTTACTTGCTTTTCAGCTGCTTTGGCGAAAGCCAAGCAAATTGCTGAAGATGCCGGCAATGCCGAAAATCTCTGCCGGGAAAATCTGGACCTTCATAAGGAGAATATGAAGTTACAGAAGGAACTGGAGGCCAGCCAGCTGGCTGTCGGCATTGCCGAGTCCAATGCCTCCAATCTAGCATTCAAGGACAAGGCGACCATCCGAGATCTGGAAAACGCCTTGACCCTGCGCTTGGAGGAGGGATCCGAGATGGACAAAATTCTCGGTAAGTACTTTATCTTTACCGGTTTTTCTATGTTTTTGTATTCTTTCTCTGTTTTTTCTGTAACACCTTAGTGTTTTTTTTTCTGAAAACAGGAGATGACCCAGCACTTACTCGGATTGAGAAAATTCGAGCCTTTGGGAAGGTATTCACCGCAATTAAGGCTGCGGGAATGTTGCTTGTCAACAAATGCCTTCCCGCAAGGACTGGGGAGTTCTCGGAAGTTGAGAAACTTTCGGGAGCTATAGTGGAGGTGGAGGAGTCCAGGGAATCCACCTTGTGCTCCGCGGCACGCGGTGGTGCGCGCATGGCTCTAGGGCTCATGCGCATGCACTACCCATCTGCCAAATCTTGGCGCGTGGCATCCGGCATCCCGCAAGGACACACGGAGGCGCAGTGGTCCAACATCTTTGGTGATATCAAAGGTCACGCCACCAAGATCGCCACCATGGTCAACGTCTCCACCTTCTACCCGGAGGAAGTTATTCCGGAAAATCCCGAGGAATCCAGCAGTGAAGACGACTCGGATGCCTGAAGGAACTTTCCTGGACCTGGGTAGAGAGATAGGAAATAGAAGCATTACTGAACTTACGATGTAAACATATTGTAATGCTTTCTATTCTTTTGTATGAACAAGTATTCCGCCTTTTGCAGCAATATTATTAAGTCGTTTGCAAGTTATCCGGGTTTTTATTCCTTTATCTTCTAAGTTCTCTGGTCTATATGCTTTAACTGTCCTTAGTGTTTGAAATGGCTCGATAGTATTTTAATCTTCATGTCGAGTGACTGGGTATAACCAATCAGTCTAAACTCGGAAACATGGATCATACTAAAGGAATTTTTACTTACTAGCTCCAGCGACCCAGCATAAAAACAATCAGATAATACTTAGAGAGCAGTTAAGGAATTTTTTTAAATGAAACTTAGGCACGCAGGCACAATCTGAGTTTCCTTAAGCCACTTTAGGCTGAAAATCATTCAGTTTTTTAATGCCGAGCACGCAGGCACAATTCGGGTTAACATTGAGTATTTTGAAAGATCATTGGGAAATAGATAAGACGGAATTATGCTTTATACTATAATAAACATGTAAAAAACATAGACGTATGAATTCCGACAACTTTATTTCATGATCTCAAAGATGTTTACATAGAAATTGAACTAAGTATAGAAGGGACATAACTGCTGGATGCTCCAGGGTCTTTTGGTCTCCCCTAGTTAATCATCTATCTTTCTCTTTCTTTTGCGATTCGGCTTCTCGGGATCGTCTTCCGTGTCTCGAATGTCTACAAGATAGTATGATCCATTTTTCATAGCTTTGCTGATGACAAATGGTCCTTCCCAAACTGGGGCCAATTTGTGCTTTCTTTGTTGCACCAATCTTAGCACTAGATCACCTTCTTTAAAAGAACGATGCCTGATTTTCCGACTATGGTAACGTCGTAAACCTTGCTGATAGATGGCGGATTTTTGAAGCACAAGTTATCGTTCTTCTTCTAAGAGATCGACAGCATCCTGTCGTGCGCTTTCGGCATCCGAGTCATCGAAATCCTGCACTCTTGGGCTATCATGGATCATGTTTGTTGGAAGAACTACTTCCGCGCCATAAACTAGGAAAAACGGGGTTTGCCCTGTTGACCAATTTGGCGTCGCTCGAATGCTCCAAAGCACAGAGGGTAATTCTTCCACCCATGCTCCAGCTGCTCTATGAAGAGGAGATTCGAGTCTTGGGCGTATTCCTTGCAGAATTGAGATGTTCATTCTTTCAACCTGTCCATTGGATTGCGGGTGTGCCACAGATGCAAGATCTAGGCGTATTCCCATTTGTCGTCAATATTTCGCCAGCTCTCCAATAGAGAAATTTGTCCCGTTGTCGGTTATTATACTGTGTGGAACGCCGTATCTCATGACTACGTCAATGATGAAATTTCTGGCAGTTACACCATCAAGCTTTTTGATGGGTTTCGCCTCCACCCACTTGGTATACTTATCCACTGCAACGAGTAGATGTGTAAGTCCACCTTTTGCAGTTTTGAATGGTCCCATCATATCTAGCCCCCAAACTGCAAACGACCATGTAATAGGGATAGTTTTGAGTGCTTGGGCTGGCATATTTGGCTGCTTGGCATAATATTGACATCCGGAAGATGTATTGACTATGTGTTCGGCACCTGTCTTGGCTGTTAGCTAGAAAAACCCTGCACGGAATGCTTTTTGACTATGCTTTTTGATTAAGCATTATGTACGCAATCTCCAGCATGGATTTCTTGCAAGATTTCTCGTCCTTCTTCTGGCGAAATACATCACAGAAAAATTCCGGTAGTACTGCGTTTATACAGGCAATCATCGATTACCATGTATCCTTTGCATCGACATTTTATTTGTCGTTGCAAGACCTCATCTGCTCCATCCGGGTACTTCTGATCTACTAAGAAGTTTAGATATGGAATTGTCCAATCCGGTTTAACGAACAGGACTTCGATTGACTCGGAAACGAGAGGATAGTCGACATCTCCACCTTTTATGGATGGTTCGTGCAAATGCTGGACAAACACACCTGGTGGTAGGGTTTTCACTCTTTCCGATCCCATGCGGGCTAGTGCGTCCGTGTTTCAGTTTTCTTCTCTTTTGACGTGAAGTACTTCAAATCCTAGGAAGCAGATTGCAAACTCGTCCACCATTCTCCGATATTTGGCCATGATGGGGGCTGTACCAAATCTGAGTCACCATAGCATAAGATGCGCTTGAGACCAATTTCTTTTGCGATGTGCAAGCCATGAAGCAAAGCTTCGTATTCTGCCACATTATTGCTGGCATTGAAGTGTATTTGTAATAAATAATCCATTGTGTCTCCCTTGGCGGATTTTAGGACTACACCAGCTCCAGCGACTTCTTTCATCTTGGATCCGTCAAAGTGCATAACCCAGTATTCCGAATCCGGCATTGGTGTGTTTTCCATTGCTTCTGTCCAATCAACGACAAAATTTTCCAACACCTGGGATTTTATTGCCGTCCGGCGTTGGTACTTAATGTCGAACGCAGCCAACTTGATGCCCCACTTGGCTACTCGGCCTGTTGCGTCCGCATTGTTAATTATATATATCCCCTAGTCGTGCTTTGCATACCACTGTTATGGAATGTCCTTGGAAATAATGACGGAGTTTTCGAGATGCGAAAAATACGTCGTATGCCAGTTTTTGATAGTGTGGGTACCTTTGTTTGGACTCGGAAAAGACTTCACTTACATAATACACCGGATGTTGGTCTGGTATGCTTTGCTCGTCTTTTCGTATTTCCACAACTATTACTGCGCTGATAACCCTATTTGTTGCTGAGGTACAACAACTTGGGTTTTTCGTCTTTTGGGGATGCCAAAATCGGAGCTTTCATCAACGTTTCTTTTAACTGGGTTAATGCTGCATCTGCCTCTTCTGTCCACACATATTTGTCGGATTTCTTCAACAATTCGTATAATGGCAGAGCTTTATCTCCTAGCCGGCAAATAAACATGCTGACTGTAACACCTGGGGTGTTACCCTAAGTAGAAAGTTGGTTGTTTTTCTTTTTTGCATGGCATCACATGCATCATATGCATTGCACCATGTTTTCAAAAACAACTCAAAATTCAAACCAATTTAAACTTTTAAACATGTCCAAAAATTCCAATTGAAAGTTGCAAACTAAAACACTCAATTTGTTTTTCAATAGCTTGAAGTTGAATTTATTTAAATTGCTTGTTAAATAAAAACTCCCTTTAATCAACACCCTAAATGGTAAATTCAAATAACAAATTCAAATCAAATCCATCCATGCTTGGCATGTTTCAAAATGTGGGTTTAAAAATTAAATTCTTGCAAACAAATTAAATTCAATAAGCCTTCATAATTGTTTGAGTTAATGGAATAAAATTTGTTTAATAACCAAATCCTTATGAACCCTATTTGAAATTCAAATAGCAAACAAAAATTAATTTAACATTTCAAATTTTTGGAAATAATGTTAAAGTGCTTTGAATTGCTGTTTTGCAATTAATAAAAATTATTCACCAAATAAAAGAACCCCCAAACCCTATTTCTATCTCTCTCTCTCTTTCATCTCATACAAAAAAAAGAAGGAAAAAATAAAGGAAAAGGTGAGCTGAGGGAGACAGGCCAGCCCACAGCCATTTTTCTTCCCCCAGCCCACCTACACCCCCTCTCTGGCCCGGTACCCCTTCGAGGGGATCATCTTCGTCCTCGTTGTCGTCATCCTCTGTACGAACCCCTCCAGCGCCGTGAGATCCTCCCCTCCCCCTCCCGATGAGCTGCCGTACGAGCTCAAGGCTCCATAAAACATCCACCTCCCCCTCTGCTCGCCCCTAACCCTAGACCCTAACCTCTCCCATCTGCCGCGCCGCCATCTCCCTCCTACCCCACCTTCTCTGAACCTCCCTTCTCTGAAACTGCACGGCCGGAGCCTTTCCCGTCAGCACATCGCCGCGGAGCATCGCCGACCGTCGACGTCGAGCACTTACCGGGGCGGGAATGGAACGGCCACCGCCCCGGCATCCTTTGCGCCGCTTCTGGAGGCGTGAGGCGGCCTGAGGAGGACGCACGCCTCCGCTTCCCGCCGCCGGCCGCTGCTGCCCGTCGCCATCGCCACCTTCTGCTTCCGCGACAGCAGCAGGTGAGCCCATCTCCTTCCCGTCCTCCTCCCTTTCCCCGTTACATGCACAACACCTCGCACGTCCACACACCACCGCCTCCACACGCGAGCGCACCCACCACCCCGTCGATCGCCGCTGATCGCTGTCGGTCTCCCTCTGCACCAAAGTTCAGTTAAAACTTCAGTTAACTCGCTTGCACCCCTCATTTTCCGACAGTAGCCTGTACCATCACAACGAGCAGAAACACCGCAGTGGTAGCGTTCCTTACGCGCCGCGCGCGAGCCGCGGGTTCGATCCCCCACGGCCGCGAGGCCCCTTTTTCTTCCTTTTATTCGCGCGCAGCCCAGGCCCAAAGATCAGCGACCCCCTTTGCCACCTAGCTCCACACACACGCACGCGTGGATGCCACAGAGGCACGGGCCCGCACCGCAGAGGCACATGCCAGGGTGCCCTGGGTGAAAAACGCCCCAGGGGCCCATCTGCGTTCCTTTTTCTTTCTTTTAGGTCCCTATTATTACAGATTAGTCCCTGTTTTAAAAATGCACATAACTTTTATTTTACAAATTCAAATAATGTAAATAAAATATGTATTCTGCCCCAAATTTAACACTCTATCTGATTACATCACTTGTTTTCTGTTTTGCACATTTCAAATTGTTTCAAATTTCAAACTCAAACAAATCATTTCAAATTTGATTAAATGCATAAATAATTCATACTTAATTCAAATAACACAAATAAAATATGATTTCCATGCCATTTTGAACCAGCTTTCCAAATATAAACTTTATTTCATGTTTTGAATAATTAAAATTGGTTAAATAATTTAAACCTTATTTAATTCATTTAATATTGCTAAATTCTTAACTTGATCAAATTAATTCCTTTTTGAACTTATAAAATATGTTTTCAAACCATAAAAGTATAAACTTTTCAAATATGAATTTGAATTAATGTTTTGAACAAATAAAAATTCAAATAAATTCATATTTGAATTAAATTCATTTAAATCTTGTTTAAACTTGTTTAATTCATAATTAATTCATCTTAATTCCTTTTTCAATAATTGAAACATGTAATCCACCCAAAATTTGGTGTACTTTTCAAATATGAACTTTGTTATCTATTTTGAACAATTAAAATTGGGGGAAACAATAAATGCTGGTGTAACACCTTTAAGAAACCAAAATTCCAACACTAAATAAATAAAATTCCAAAGTTGGTAAACACCTTTTCAAATTGAGCTATTGTTGTTTTCTTTTTGTTTTCCTCATCCATGCATCATGCTAATTCACTTACACATGATGATTAGTTGTAGAACAATTATTTCAACCTTAATTCATGGACTTTCCATATGTAATCCAAATTGCATATGGGTCCATTTAATTATGTTATGTTATCATGTCAACTAGTTTATCCTTGATGCATCTTTAAACTTGTCATGCATCCATATCTTGATCATGCTGGATCTTTTGCCGTAGTAGTAATTGTTGCATCCGGTGTTTGTTCGAGGTTCGTTGCTTCTTTGCGGATGGGACGTTGAGATGATGTGAGCAACGACAAGTTCTTCGGATGTACCTCTACTTGCTGGATTCCAGGCAAGTATACTCACTTGCTGCCAAATGGCTGCTTTTCATCACTTGTTACCGATTCTTTCCGTTGTTCTTATTCTAGCCTTATGTTTCGATGCTTATGTCTCGATCCTATTATATGTTTACCTTGCAGCCATGATATAGCCTTTCCTTCCACTTCCTATTAACTGTTGTTTGTTTACCCTGTTGGCCCTCGTGTCGTAGTGGCATGCTTAGTGTTGTTTGCGCTCAAGTCTTGTTGTCCGTCTTATCACCTGTTTAGTTTGATAGTTGGGTTTCAATTCAATCAACAACATGTTAATGTTTTGGGTAATAATAATTGGATGATAAGGCACCGGCAGGAGGCCCGGCGTGGTTTTGAAGCCTGCTAGTGTCGACCCTAATTAGGAAAAGGGTCTTGTCTACTGATCCATGATGAGCGCACTAACCGCATGTGGGAAGCGAGTATGGGCGCCCCCCCTCAATTTGATTCGATTCGCATCTCGTCCAAATCGCCTCATTTAGTTCGGGTTTTCCATTTGCCGCATGCATGATCTTGCGAACCCAGGCCAGGGTGGAACTTTTGTTGTCGGCATTTAGGGAGACACGTTCTTAGAGTGCTATGAGGGTCCCCTTTTCTTCGTGGGGCTTGATTAGCCGTGCGCTCAATTGCACGGGGTTCTTTGGGCTTGATGCGAAGAAGAGTTGGGTTGTGTTGAGTACCTCGCTTGGTGGGTTGATCCCCCGTCTGGCGGGTTATTCTTACGTGTACGACCAAATTGGTGCATCCCTGCAGGGTTAAATCTTCTCGAGAAGCCGTGTTTTCCGCGGTTATGGATGACTTGGTGAAAGTACTGGCTAACAAGTACTCAGAACAACTTACATCTAACTAATGCTAATTGTGACTAGTAATAGTCTTATCGACACAATAACTTGATCCATCATTAATCCAACAGTGTGAGTTATCCTTGGGTTGCTTCCTTAGTAGGGGGTAACATTGGATGGGTTTGTTTGGGTGGTTAGTAATAGTTGGTTACGATACGCTATCTTATCCCCCTCTTTTAGCCGGATGTTATATCGAGTCTCTGTAGTTAGTTAGTGCAGCCCGTTGCCGTTTCTTTGCAATAATCCTTTCCTTTCCGTTGAACCCAAAGTATTTGTATCTTGTGATGACTGGCTACGCCGGTATCTTGTGAGTATGGTTTATCCACTTGCCAGTACTTAACCGTACTGACCCACGAATCCCTTTCGTGGCTGCATATTCCACATTGCAGTCAACAGGTTTGAAGTCTGACGACGTTAGCTTGGGAATCCCTCCGGCTTGGCCTGGGCAGGGATTGGACGCTCTCGGTTATCTTCAGGACTCTTAGTCCAATTTGTATCTTGTCCGTAGTCGGACGCTATGTTGTTTCTTCCGCTGTTATTTGGATCTTTGTATTGTATCAGTTGTATCCTTGACTCGTTTGAGTCCTCTTGTATATATCTCTTCTGTTGTTGTTGTGGATTATTCGCGAACTGTTGTAATGTTATCACAAGTGGCAACCTGGAATCGGTTATTATGCGGATTTGGCAGAAATGCTGAAATCTGCATAGTGCCCGATCTCGGGGCGTCACACTGACAGCAGCTGCAGAACCCGTCAATCTGTGTACATCTTTTACGCATGTAGGCCTTGAGATGTTTAGGATTGTCTTGATCTTTTCCGGGTTTACTTCTATTCCTCTGTGAGAAACGATGAAACCCAGAAGTTTACCTGAGGGAACCCCGAATACGCACTTCAATGGATTCAACTTCATCTTATAAGTGCGCAAATTTTTGAAGGTTTCTCGCAAATCTTCAAGGATTGTGTCCTTTTCCTTGGAAACGACGGCAATGTCGTCCATGTAAACGTGAACATTTTTGCCAATCTGACTATGCAAACATCGTTGCATGCAACACTGGTAAGTTGCACTTGCATTCTTCATGCCAAAAGGCATGGTTATGTAGTAGTACGTTCCGTACGGGGTTATGAAGGAGGTTTTGATTTGATCTTCTTCCTTCATACGTATTTGGTGATACCCGGAATAAGCGTCCAAAAAGCATAAAAGCTCAGAGCCAGCAGTGGCATCTATTATTTGATCGATTCACGGTAATGCAAATCTATCTTTTGGACACAATTTGTTCAGGCCGGTGTAATCTATACACACCCTAAGAACAATACTATTTTTCTTCGGGACTAATACTGGGTTTGCAGACCATTCAGTATATATAACTTCCCGGATAAAATCAGCTACCAATAGCCGGATAATTTCCTTGCCAATAGCCTTCCGTCTTCTTCCGTCAAATCGACGGAGACCTTGTTTGACGGGTTTGGATCCTGGGATCACCTTGAGTTGGTGCTCAACAAGTTTCCTGGGTACGCCTGGCATGTCCGCTGGACACCTTGCAAAAATGTCCCAGTTCTCACGGAGGAAATTGATGAGCTCGCTTTCCTATTTGTTGGTCATCCCAGTTCCCACTCTGACAAATTTTGTCGGATCTTTGGGATCTAGGATAACCTGTCTTGTATTCTTGGAAGCTTTGAAGCTGTCTGCCGGCTTCTGGCTTTCTTTTCCTGCCGGCATTTCTGTCGGCGATCCTTCTTTTGCTAGCTTCTTCAGTTCTTCCTTTGCTATCACCTTTTCTGTGGAAAGGGCGTTTTCTTTTTCCAGCTCATTCGCCAATTTGAAGTCTCCCTTTATGGTTATTACTCCTCCTTTTGGCCCTGGCATCTTCAGCTTGTTATAGATATAACATGATCTTATCATGAATTTGGCGAAAGCTGGACGCCCGAGTATTGCGCGATACACACTTTCAAACGGCACAACCTCGAAGGATACTTTTTCCTGACGAAAATGTTCTTTCTCTCCGAAGGTTACATCTAGGGAGATTTCTCCTAGGGAACGTGCTTGCCTGCCAGGGACGATGCCGTGAAAACGTATGTTGCTATGATTGAGCTGGGTCTCGGAGATTCGTAGATGCTTCAATGTATCCAGGTACATTATGTTAATGCTGGATCCTCCATCCATCAGCACTCTTTTTAGCCTAGTGTTTTGAACAATAGGGATTACAACTAGAGCTTGCGTGCCTGGTTCTAGGATGTTTCCGGGATGATCAGACTGATCCCAGGTAATTGGGGTATTTGAGTACTTCAAGGATTTCGGGGTTGGTGGGACAACCGCGTTTATTTCTCGAAGTGTTCTCTTTGCCACCTTTGCTGAAGGAGTTGCCAGGAAAGTTAGGTTGCATTCTACGTCAACTCTCGGAAACTTAGGCTCGCGTTTTCACTGTTGTTCCTGGATTTTTTTCATCAGTGTCCGATTCACTGTCTTCTTTTTCAGCTTCTGGCTTTTGCTTGGAGAATTTCCTTTTGGAATTCTTCCCTTTGCTTCTGGATCCTGCACTGCCTTTCATATTCTTATTGAGTCGGGATTGTGAGTTTGTATGGGTGGGTTTCCCAAATTGCGAATGGTGGACACAGTTTTCCGACTTAATTCTTTCCCACTCTTCTTTGGTGTAATTGATCGGTTCTGTACTTCGTCCTTTCCATTTGATCCCATTTTCTCTTCCAAAGGCTATGTTAACTTGTTTGGGGTTTTGCTGTGCTTCTGGGGTTGCTTTTTTCTCAGTGCGAGGGGTCTTTTTGGCTTGAATCAAAGTGTCAATATTGCCGCCTCTCGCTCTAATATCATCTTCGGCCGCTGCATTCTCATCTGCGGTTGTAAGAATAGATCCGAGATCTTTGTGATTCTTTGAGCCGATCATGAACGGTTCGAGTCCGGGTTTTAAGCCATTGACAAAAGCATGCATTGCTTGTACGTCAGTTACTCCAGAACATCTATTCTTCATTGCAGTCCACCTTGAGATAAAGTCCACGTATGGCTCATCTTCAAACTGGGTGCAGCAGTTTAACTGGTTGATGCTGTTGGGGCGTTTGTAGCTTCCCCGAAAATGCTGAGTAAAAACTCTAGCCATATCATCCCAGCTATCAACTGTTTTTGACGGGAGCCCGTTGATAAGATCTCTGGCTCTGTCCAGTAACATAAGGGGGGGAATTTTACTGCCTCTAGGTCTGTCCCATTGTTAATCTGGACGACTGTGTAATAGTCTGAGAGCCAGGTATCCGGGTTTGTACTACCGGTATATTTTTTATATGTTGGACCAACTTCGGCGAAGCCGGAATGTAGAGTTATTCTTCGGATCCTGTCAGTGAAACACTTAGGTCCGAAGTATAGGTCATCTCTTTCCGCTCTATCAATGTGTGCGGAGTATCTACCGGCTGAATGGATAGAGGGGGATCTGCTCCTTTCTTTTCCATTGTTGTGCGAACGCGCTTTCCGGGATTGTCTCTATTTCCCCTGTTATGGTGCCCTTTGGGATAAGGTGGAATTCTACTCCTGTGTCTTTCCTTATATCTGGGTGGTGTACGGGATCTCTCACGCCTGTGAGGTATATCGTGTCTTCCAGCTTTTTCAGCGGGGCGTCTCGGGGGCGGCATTGCTTTTCCGTCCTTCCGGTTTTGTTATTCCCGATCTCGGGGATTAATTCCATCTTTTGGCAGATGGGATCCGGTTCTGGACGCTGCATCCTTGTCATCGGGCTTTTTCTTGTCCTTTCTCGGATCTGCTTTCTTCTCTTTCGAATTACTTGAATCTCCAGGTTCTTTAGGTCCAGGTGCTCCAGCGGCGCATGTAGATGTTTTGCATAGGGCCGAGTCGTCATGCAACTTCCCTCATCTTGCTTGCCCTCGCTGTTGCTGTTGTAATGCCTTTCCTAGGAAAGCATACACCCCTTGAATTTTTTCGCCATTGGAGTACATATCGTTGTTGAGGATGGCGAACGCGGCCTCCGCGTTTTCTACTGCGGTTTTGTATATAGGTTCGCCCCTGGCATCTGTGCTGTTTACTTGCTTTTGCCAGGCCAGGTTTTGAAACCGTTCCTTTGGCGGTAGTACTTCCGGTCTTGTAATTCCGGGTAACCTTGTAGGTTTGATGCCAGATCTATTCCTTCTCTCGTACTCCTCTATTTCTTCCTGCTTTAACTTGATGTCAGCTTGGGTTTTTTGGAGACGTTCCCGATTTCGGAATAGATGTTGTTGTTTCCTTTGGAGAGCTTGTCTCCTGGCTTCCAACACTTCAGGGGGTTCGTGGGGTCCCACTGGTGTTTGAAGTAGATCATGTTCGTCTTGTTCTGACATTGGCGGAACAGAGATTTCCTTCGTTTTCTTCTCCGCACGTTTAACTCCACTTCCTCCTCCTGTTTCCAGGTTTTCGTTTGCTGGATCAGCCAGTTTTTTCTTCCGGAGCTTGTACTGGAGTTTCTTGGAGGATTTGTGTTTTTTCTTGGAAGAGGGAGGTTTTTTACCGGGTTCATCCTGTGTCAATTCTTTGACGTCGGGGTATGTTGGAGTGGTTTCCCCTCTTCTCTCTCTTCCTCTGGCGGAGGTGTTCTAGGGCTTTCCTGACTGTCGGCATCCGTGTTCTCAGCCGGTTTTGCCATTAGTACTTCATGGAATCCCTCTTGAAGAGATTTAACTTTCCTTTCGAAAGCATCCTCATCTTCATCTTCGGAATCGAAATCGCCTGATCCGGGTTCTGATTCCAATCTCGCCTCAATGGCGGCTAGTACGGAGTCAACTTCCGAGTTCGTCGTTATATTGACGGATGCCGGATCTTCCACCTCTACTTTGGGATTGTTGTTTTCTGCCTCTTCCACGGCATTGTTTTCATCCGTGTTTTCAGCGATCTCGGATTGCACCACACCGATAAAGTGTGTTTCAGCATGATATCAGCGATCTGAGCAAAATCCGGCGTCATAGTCTTCTTCGACTGGGTATAGGGCGGGTGGCATAAATTTGCTTCCACCACAGAATCCCATTGCCTCTGCAGTTAATCTGATAAAGATGTTTGCAGATCCGATCGGTAAAACGCAGGCACTTACCAGATGATTCCGTGCTGGCATGTACGATCCGTTGTCGAGGAAGCGCCCGACGTCGTTGTCGAATTCCAATATTCCGACAGTTATGGTACTGCCAATTACGGCGAGTATCCCCGATCGAAACATAACACCTGACGTCGTTGGCCCCACGGTGGGCGCCAACTGTCGAGACATCGTGCTAGAATTCATAGACGGGGGTGCCATGAAACTACCGATAGAGAGGTGGGGGAACGTGATCGTATGACGAACAATGACACCGGGGTTTTACCCAGGTTTGGTACGTCGCAACTAGGCGGCGTTCCTACTCCTGCAATATCACTAAATCAGGCCTGAAGCCTGAAGTATACAGAGTGCAATGTGATTTAGGTTTAGCTACTCGACAAGGATCATCCTCTCGGCGATTTAGCCTCTAGCTTCTTGTCTATCTTTCTTATCTCCCGTCCAGCTTTATATAATAGCCGGGTTAGGGCTTACAGAATAGGAAACCTGGAAGACTATGGTATGTCCTAACTTGGAAGGCAAGAATCCGCCTTCTACTCCAAGCCGTACCACGTGGGCCGTGGTCCGGGTTCTTCTAGAATCCGGCTTCCGTGCGTCAGCTTACTGGTCCGCCCAATGGACCATGATCCATTACCATTTAGGCCACATTGGTAATCCGGCACTTTAGAGTACCATCTGATATACCCCTAATCGGTATATATCCGACAATAACATTTAGCATGGCATGAAAAAGTTCTAGCCACAATGTATACAAGCTTCTACTTGCACCATTAAAAATTCTACTTCAAGCAACAGTTTCTTTTCCCAACAAGCACCAAACAAAATATGTTTTAACAAATTTCTCTGCATGCTACAGCAAGCATATGAGAATACTCACATAGCACTGCTAAAACTAACAGCTCTGAATAAGAGATGCATGAAAACAAAGGCTAAACGCAGTACTAGCAAAAAGTGAACACTCACAGAACAATAAGAATGAAAACTAGAGTGTTCTAAGCAATGAAAACGGAGCGTGTCTCTCTCCCACACAAGTATGATAAGATACAACCATAAACTACAGCAAAGAAAACTAAACAAACTAAAAACAAAAATAAAATACGCTCCAAGTAAAGTACATAAGACTGAATAAAAATGTAGTTTCACTAGAAGTGACCCGATAATTTGTTGATGAAGAAGGGGCTGCCTTGGGCATCCCCAAGGTTAGACACTTGAGTCTTCTTGGAATTTTCTGTGATGTACCATCGGGGCATCCCCAAGGTTAGGCTCTTCACTCTTCTTGATCACATCATATCATCCTCTTCTCTTGACCCTTAAAAACTTCCTTCACACCAAACTTCTCACAATCTTCATTAGCAATGTTAGTGCAATCGAAATAATAAACTCACATGGTTCAGTTTAAACAGAATATTAACACTCAAAAACATATTAGATACTTTCACAACTTCTTTTAAAACTCTTTTTCTCAAAAGAACGCCAAAAGAAAGAGATTAAGAGGTAAATGCTATTATTGGCAGAAATCTGTCAAAACGGGACAGCAGGTAAAGATGATTTTTTTTCGAACATTTTCTGTTGCTCAAATCAAAAAGTTCTCCACTAAGAAAGGTTGCGTAATTAGCTGAGGAATAAGCACAAAGAATTTCAGATCATTCTGATTTTCCAGGATTTTATACGATGTTTTACGGTGGACAGCAGAAATCTGTTTTCTGCGCAGAAATCCGAAAACCAACTCCAACTTTCGTCAGAAACTTTACTTGGCACTAGTAAAACATGAAAGAAAAGATGCAACGGGGTTGCTAAGGAAATATAAAACACCCAGGTGCAAAGAAAACAATAGAAAACGACGGAAGACGGGTTGAAAACGGAGAAATAAAACGGGTTGTCTCCCGGTAGCGCTTTTCTTTAACGCCTTTCAGCTAGACACAATGATTTTTAAAAGATGCTCACATAAGAATAAGAGTTGAAACACAATAAGAGAGCATCGAGAAGCAAATATAAAATACATTTAAGTCTAACCCACTTCCTATGAAAAATAATCTTGCAGAAAAACAAGTCATGAAAACACAAAGCAACAAGCATAGGAAAGCAAAACAAGTGCAACTTCTTAATTTTAAACATAAAGAGGGGAGACTTGATATCATTGAGATGCATAAAATTATGTTTCCCTCTCTCATAATAACCTTCAGTAGCATCATGATTAAAATTAACAATGTAACTATCACATATAACATTCTTATCATGAGCCACATGCATAAAAGAATTAGTACTCTCCACATAAGCATAGTCATTCTTACTAATAGTAGTGGGAGCAAATTCAAAAAAATAGCTATCATTATTATTCTCATCACCATAATCATTAAATATAGGAGGCATAGTATCATCAAAATAATTGTTCTCCTCAATAGTAGGTGGACTGAAAATATCATGTTCATCATTGTAATCATCATATATAGGAAGAATAATATCATCATAAGCAATAGAATAGTTATCCTCCAAAATGTGTTCATTTGTAAACATATCAACATTTCTACTAGAAGGATATGTATCAAGCATATAATCATCAGTAGCAAATGGATTTTCAAACACATCATCCACAAGTTTAGAGCTTTCTATATCGTCATTTTCAATAACAAAACTAGTGTGCTCTTCCCAATCACGATCACTACTATATGTAACAGGCATAGGATCATCATCAAAAAAAAAATTCTCCTCCGTGCTTGGGGAACTAAAAAGACCATTTTCATATAAACTAGCTTGCCCAAGCTTAGACTTTCGCATAGCATTAGAAATAATAGTGTTCAAAGCATTCATACTAATAACATTGCTATTATCATGCAAATAAAGTTTCATAGGTTTTTTAATTTTCTCTTCAAACACTTCATGTCCTAACTCAAGATAAACATTATAAAGCTCTCTCATATTTTTTTTGTTTTCCATTAAGACTAACTAGTAAAAATAGTATAAGGTTCACAATTTCATAGGTACATCTTCCAACACAGGATATAAATATCATGCTAAACCACACGGAGCACACACTATCACCTTTACCCCGTGATCAAAGTATTTACGGAGATAAAAAAACCACTTGAGTAGCATAACAGATGAAGATCACATATACGTATTCAACTAGATTACAAAGCTCATGACCACATAACGATCACACCATGGGAGAGAGAGGTGAACCACATAGCTACCGGTAGAGCCCTCAGCCTCGGGGGAGAACTACTCCTTCCTCATCATAGGAGACAACAACGGCGATGGAGATGGCGGTGGAGTCGAAGGAGGTGGCTACCAGGGGCACTTCCCCGTCCCGGCAGGGTGCCAGAACAGAGATATGTACCTCGAAACTTGTCTATGGCGGCGGCGGAGCTACGGATGTATTTTGCGGAAAAGGTCGAGTCCCCTAGGGTTTATGCCTCGGGGAGTATATATGGGTGAAAGGGCAATCCCAGGAGGTGGCCAAGGGTCCCACACCACTAGGTGGCGCAGCCAGGGGAACCCGCGCCAACCCATGGTGTGGCCACCCTTTGGCCCCCCTCCGGGGCTCTTCGGGACTTCTGGAAGCTTCCGGGACTTTTAGGAATTCTACCTTTTGAATTTTCCAATTCCGAGAATATTTCCCAAACAACTTTTCTGAAACTAAAAACAGCAGAAAACAGGGAACTGGCTCCGTGACATCTTGTTAATATGTTAGTCCCGGAAAACGTGTAAAAATGTGTATAGAAAACATGTGGGAAATAATAAGAAAACAACGTGGAACATCAGAAATTAGGGATACGTTTATGACGTATCAACGGCACGACACGATTTAAATGGGCCGTGGCACGGCACGAGCACGGTAGTGCCCGGGCCGATTCTCGATTTGAAACACGCGGGTCGGCACGACACGACACGACATAAACGGGCCGACACACGACCTGGCCCGAGCATGACATGGCACAATTCAATTAGAGGGGTGGGCATACCTTTTTATAGTAAAAAATGCAATTCTACAGACTAAATTAGGGCTCCAATGATTAAATATATCAAAACAGTTATAAATTGACACAAATCACACTTAAAATAGTCAAATTATGCCCCCAACTACCCTCTAATGAAGCAAATCATGCCACCCGCTCCCTGCCCACCTCCTGGCCCCACAAATTTGAAAATTTTCCTCCCCCCGTATTTTCCCGCCCCCACCAAATATTCAAAAATTGAATTTTCTCACCCCTAATCGGGCCAACCGTGGCAGGCCATAAATGGACCGTTCGTACCAAATTTTAGCCCGTCTAGCCACATACGGGCTAGCGTGCCATGCTCAGCTTCGAATTCCAGCCCACGGGCCAGCCTTGCACGGCAAGAATAAGCCGGCCCGTACACGGGCCGTGCTTTTTCCAGCACGAAACAGGCCGTGCCAGGCAACCCGTTTGGCCAGCTATAGACCTAACACGACTGCTCGCTCACGATGAAGTTAAGGCCGTAACATCATAAGCCGCAACACGGCTCTGACGAGACGACGCGAACAAGTAGCAATGGATTTCGGGCCGACATCCCTGCCCTTCTAGGACCGACGTTGGAGTTGGTGTTTGTAAGGAAGGAGAACATAATAAAAGAAAAGCCATACGTTTAATACCAACTAAAATGGTTGATTTCATAGTGTAAGAGGATATAATATAGTACACGATCATCTACTCCTCCGTCTCAAATTAAGTGTCTCGAAGTTTGTCAAAAGTGGATGTATCTAACATTAAAGAATGTCTAGATACATCCATTTTTGTCAAAGTTTAGGACAATTAATTTGAGAAGAAGGAGGGAGTAAAAGAGCAGGAATGAAAAATTGAGCCTCCCAAGTCCCAACCCTCTCTCTTTTCCCTTTTTTCCTCAAAAGAAAACTAAAATATAGATATACTCGTACCTCTATGTGTTGGAAACGACTCACCACTTCAGCAGCCCCACGCTGCACTCCACTACCCTAGAGAAATCCCCATTTCCCCTCTTCTCCCCTCCTCGCCCGCGGCCAATCCTTCCCCTCCCCGACCATGGCGGACCAGCCCACTCGTCAGATCGGTGGTGCCACCAGGGCTGCCCGTCAGGTTTCGGCCGGCGCCTACGCAGCCCTCGATCTCTGCCCGTGGTGTCACAAGGGCCTGGGGAAGGTGATTCCCAACGCCTCCTTCTGCCCCACTTGCCACCGCGACGTCCTCGCCTGGAGCCAAAAGTACTTCCTCTTCTGCCTCCTCCTCCTCCTCCTCCTGATTCTGTTTTCTGCTAGCAGTAGGACACGGCAGTTCTTCTATGTAGAAGCACCTGGATGCTGGTCGTGACTCTGCATCTCCGTTGTCTTCTGGCAATGGAAAAGAAGTCCTCCAAATTGGTCCCAATTGAGGGCTGATTCCCATCTCTGTTGGCTATGATGTCCTTTTGGTTACGATCTGGGTCGTGTCACTAGTTTTAGCAGCTCTTTGCGTGCTGTTTTTAAGAGTAAAAAAGGAGTATTTGTAGCACTAGGCGGCAGTGCTTCCTGTATATATAACTATAACTTGAGGCTCTGCTCCGTTTAGTTTTTGTGTTTTCTGCTAGCAGTATGAGACACTGGTCGCTGTCTTCTGGTAATGGAAAAAAGTCTCCAACTTGGTTCTAATTGAGGGTTGATTCCTATCTTCTGTTCGCCATGGTGTCCTTTTGGTTATGACCTGGGTGTTTGTTCTTTTTCTACCAGCCCTTCGCTTGTTGCTTGTAAGAGTAAAAAAAGGAGTATCTGTAGCACTAGGAGGCAGTTCTTCCTGCATATGTATCTACATTGTCTTCTGGTACTCTAGATCGATCCAACTGTATTACATGGAAAAAATAAACTTTCCAAATTAATTGATTTTCCTTGCAGGCTGCAGGAGGAATGGGATTCCCAGCTCAAGGGTGTCCGGGCCTCAAACACGATGGAGAAGAAGGCCAAGGATGTGGAGCTTCTGCGGAAGATCAAGGAAGCGGGCATGGCCGACAAGACCAGGCCCAAGATGGCGACGAACCGGGAGTAGGTACGTGAACACATCAAGAAAATACCGTATGCCTAGATGGCTAACTGTTTGTGGTTACTGCCGTGCGGTTCGTGGTACGTCTTTGACTGTCTGTACCATGCTATCTATGTCGTGGCCGTGCTAGCTACTTGGTAGGCTCTGCACATGAACAGTTTATTTTTATTTAGCAAACTTGTTCGGCTGTTAGATAGGAACAAGGAGTAGCATGTGCAGGATGATGGCTGACAGGTGAAGCTGAGAGGATTTAGCGATGGATGAGTTTCCTCCAACTTCAGTAGTTTGCTGTGGGCTTCACAAAATTGAGTTGCTTCCTTAACTATACAGTTTGTATAAGAAGCATCTAGTAAAGTGATTGCGAGGATGCTCTGTTACATTAGCTAGCTGGAATCCGTTGATTTCTGGTTTTGGAAATTACAAACTTCGGTGCCCAGAATTCTTAATATTGGACTGGTTCTCTGTAGCTGTTTCGTATCATAAGTTCACTAGCTTTTGAGGTATATAAGAAAGAGATGAGAAGCTATAGGGCAACTGGGGAACAACTTTCCATGCTAGCTAGTTACCTGGGACAGACTGTGAAACATCTTTATGACTGGACTTATTTTTCTTGTGCTTGCTGGCTCCAACTTATGCACAGCAGTTTCTGTTTTTTGAGGTTTTGCATGTACATGATGCTGCTAGTAAATGGAAGTTTATAAAAAGTAAGATGGTCCTTGTTTGGTCATAACCAGCAGCTAGCTCTAGCATTCAGTTGTATGTTATTTGTAGTTCAATTTTACATTCCTGGTATTTGGAATTGGTGGTTTTCATGAGTAGTTTGTGAAGGTTAATAACAGATTGTTGCATTTAGGAGCGAAGCTATTTTGCTTTGTAATATATGTTTGCACAACCACTTTTGGTACTTTTAGCTGTATGCTTATGTAATGAAGTTGTACTTTGCAATCCTTGTTGATTCAGCTTTTGTTATAGTACTTGTTTAGAGGAAATTCCTTATTGACACTAGATTAGAGTGTGCAATCTTTATTTCGCTCTGAAAATATATCTTCCTATTTCACAGGTCTAAAGTTTGTTCCTCATATGATACTGCCGTCCATTCTAGGTCCCCAAATAGTCCTGTCAGTTTTTTGTTTCATGGATATACTAGGTACAAAGCCACACCTAACAGTGATTAGACGACGATGGTCTGTTGATTGATTTAAGATATGCTTACCTTCTTTGTAGCTGTAAGAAACACCTACCTTGTTTGGCCCGTGTGACTGGATTTCTGACGTTACCTTTATTGGTATCAAGCACAAGTCAAGGTTTGGTTTTTTTCTTTTGTCCTGTACATAGCCCAAGGTGGTTAAGTTGTCTGAGTCTGTTGAAACAAACTGTTCATGCAATTGCGCCCAATGCTTTACTTGGTTCAATAACATTTGTTCCACCCAGAAAAGACGGCTCTCTCAGTCTCTGCAATGTTTGGAACATTTTTGTCTTCTTTTTTGCTTAGTCTCTGCATTGTTTGGAACTTTGCAAGCTACTGCTCTCCTTCTGACAAATTAGAGGTTCTATATGTAAGGTTATTGTCCCATAGTGCTAGCCCTAAATCATTACTTTCTTCAGTTTTTGACTTGAGAACACGATCAGATCACTTGAATGCAATTTTGGTTTCTGCTGGCAAAACACAGTGGGTACAGCAGAATGGAAATCATCGAACTGTGTAGGACCGTTCTATTAGTGATCTCTACTGCATCCATGGAGGGGCTTCGTCCGTGTGTTAGATGATACCAAAACGAAGTTTTGTATAGTACTCTGTAGTACTCTCTGCAACCCTCTAGATGCTCTCATAGAGCTCCATGGTGCAAACGCGAAAGCCGTGGAAGGGAGTTGCCCAGTGTGACCATAAATCCAACTGGGGTTCTCCTGGAGCTTTAAAAATGTCTTGCCTCCCTATTTGACATTGCTGTCGATTCCATTACACTGTTCTGTGTAGGTCCCCAAGTAGTCCTGTCAGTTTTGTTTCATGGGCCAAACTGCCTCTCTGTATGCAATGTTAGAAAACAGAGACTGAACAGCTGAACATCTCTCCCCGTCCTTTCTCTAAATTGTGCATATGCTTTGGTTGATGTGGATGGTAATACTAGTTTCCAATTTCCGTTATGTTACTTCCCATCATGTTTAGCTGAATACTGGACTGTTTGGGATGTGATCTTAGGCATGATAGCATATATGTATCATTTTTAAGACAAACTGAACTTGAATACCGCTTCTAGATTGTGTGCGATGCATGCTAATTGTTTGCGAGACTGAGATGGAATGTTACTTGATTCACCATATATGCATGGTATTAGTTATGATGTCTGGTTTTTAGCGGGTAACCCCACCTTCCATGATTCACCATATATGCATGGTATTATTTGCTTTAGCTCTCGGCTTACCATGATCTGCTGTATTTAAGCATAAAGAACTATGATGCAAATATCTTTTTCTTGTCCTTTCGAGCATTTCAGTCAGTTGATGTTACCGTTGTTTGTTCCTGCAGCTCATTATTTACTTGGTCTTCCTTTTTCAGGTCAGCAGCTAGGCAAAGGGGCGGTGGAGTTGGGGTTTCCAGCATCACACCTGAAGGAAACTTGTTGTCTGCCGGTCCTCCTAGTCTTGTTGTGAAAGAACTGGAGAACAACAAGAAGTCCTTTTACTTTTGTTGCGTTTGAACTCCTATTTTGTTCGACATAGAAGAACATCTGTCTGACTCTGCGAGAGGCTATATATTATTTACCACCTCTATGCTTTAGGTTACCTTCTTTTGCCATCTTCCATGTCGAAATGAGACTCGCTGGCAAAAAACTTAGGCTAATTATTACTCTTGGTCAATGGATCCTTATGCTAGTTCTTGGTCTGCTTGAGCAGGATGTTCAGATATCTTCATTAGTTCATGTCCTACGCATCTGTAATGATCTTCAGTTGGGGTTTTTCTTGTTATATTTGCAGCTAAACTGGTGCACGCCTAATAAAAGATCTGGGCTGTGCGTAACGCAAGTAATAGACATCTGTTGCTAGATTGTGTAGTAACTAATGCTTACAAGCTTTCTGCATTTCATCAATTTATTTCCATGCTGATTTGGTTGGTGTTGAAATTGACGTATCTATGTTTGTACTCTAGTACAGCTCAATTTATTTGTTTCCACGAAATAGTATTCTTCACTATATTTATATTTTCAAAAAATTCTTGCATAACCTTTTGTCTCTGTTTTCGTCCATAATTTTCTCAAAGAAAAAATCCCACCATAATTTTACAGAAAAAACTTCATATCTTTGTATGAATATAGTTGGAATATAATTTTTACGTACGCAAGTGAAGCTACTCCTTCAAGTAGAGGATGGAGCCCCGTTTGTGTTCGTGCAAGTGAAGCTTCGTGAAGCTCCACTTAATTTAGTCCAAGCATGGAAACTATTATATGTTCCTCTGTTCACGTTATTTGTACATGACAAGAAGACAAGAAAAGTACACGTCATGTGTGCTCTAAAATTATGAAATAAAATTAGGCTTTGCAGCTTCTTGTGGATCACAGAAATGTTCTGGCACGCTCAGTCCCCGGCTAACTCCTCTCTCGTGACCTAGTTCCCCCCGGTAGCTCCGTCCCCGGCGGCCACCTCGGCCGCCACCCTGCACCTCGACGCCATGCTTGCTAGCCCCAACGCTGCGCAAACCCTGCCCTGGTCGCGGACTCTGCGGCGATGTCGACACGACCTGCGCTCCCCGCCGGGGTTTCCGGATCTGCAAGCACTCCTTCGACACAGTCCGAGCGGGTCTCTCTCTCGGCGGGAAGCTCTGATTCCGAGGCTTCGTCGGGCTCCTCCTCTCGGACTGGCGGATCAAGGGCGTCCTACGCCACGGTGGTACGGGGAAAGCTTTTCCCCGGGCATTCCGATGCCCTGGAGGCCGTTGAAGGCATTGATGCCCCGGTCTGCCGCTCGCAGGGCTGCGCCAGCACGGCTGCGAAGGCCTTGACCAAGTCCACTGCTGCTGCTCCTGGTGAGGGGAGTAAATGGACGCTGGTGCAAAGCCGGAAGAGAAGGAGCGATCCCGGAAAGCCCATCCCGCGGATGGGAGCCGTTGGGAGGATAGGGGCCGCGCCGGGGGGCTGGGCAACCGCCTTTAAAGTCGACGTGCGCGGACGCTGCTTCAAGTGTCTTTCACCGCACCATCGCATAGCCTGCTGCACCAACCCTGTGCGGTGTCTCCATTGCTACCAAGATGGTCACATTGCGAAGGAGTGTAAGGCTTGGGACCTTCCTCAGAAAGCCATCCTCCCCCCCTCCGTCGTGCTCATCAACACCCGCCCACCCCCGCCTCCTCCAAGCGCCCGCTCCCCACTGCTTGAGAAGCTCCCTGCGAAGGCAAGGCTTGGGCCGCTTTCGGAAGCTACCACGCCGCCGGTGAACTCACACATCACTTTTCCTGCGGTGGTGGCGAAGGAACCGGTGAAGAAGCGTGTTGTCTTCCCCGCTGATGACCCACATCCCTTCGACCCCATGGTGGGGCCGATCCTGAGCTCCCCTGACATGCCTGTGGCGCATCCCTACGCGTCGGGTGCGGCCATGAGGCGGGCGAGCTGCTCACACGTTGTCGTGGAGTTCGTCCAGGAGATGGTGGACGAGGAGGTCCGTCTCCGACGCCATGCACCGGTGCTGCTGGTCGCTGGTGGGCAGCGGCCGCTCTGGCCGGCCCGCATTGAGGAGGGGCTGCATCGAACCTTCCCGCAGCTGCCGGCGGGTGGTGTGACGGTGAGCCTCATCTGCCATGACGCGTTCCTGGTGACTTTCTGCAGTGAAAGGTGGAGGCAGCTGGTGCCGTTCGACAGCTTCCTCCGCATCGACGGCACGGCGCTGGTGGCAAAGCGGTGGTCGAGACGATTCCTGGCGGAGATGGTTAAGTACCGCTACCATGTCTGCTTGTTCATCGAGGGGATGCCGCCGCATGGCTTCAACACCGCCAATGCCATGCAGCTTGTAACATCCCAAGTATGAAAACAACCTTTAGAATGTTTGCTTTTTGTTAATTTATGCTTTGCATCATGTCATCATAAGCTTTGTATTTGTTTTCCATTTGTTTTCCATTTGGTTTCCCTTGTTTTCCATTTGAATTTCAAACCAAATTTCAAAATCCTTGTTCATACTTGTGCTGTTACAATTTTTCAAATGAAATATTCAAATAAAAACATCAAATTGTTTCCAATAAAATTGAAAGCTCAAACTATTTAAATTGCTTCTTTTCAATAATTAAATTAATATCAAATTCACTCAAATTCAAGTAAATTACAAACAACAACATAATTTGAAATTTTTGAAAAACAAAAGTTTGCACATTGGTGCTTTTACAATAAATAACTTATAAACATTTTTCCCTAAATTTTTCCCAACCCCAAAACCCATCTTTTCTTTCCTTTTCTTTTCTGCAAAAAAAAAAAAAAACAGAGAGAAAGAAAAAGAAATAAAAACAGAAAACGGCTGGGGAAGGCAGACTGGGCCAGCCCAGCCCACCTAACCCCAGCGCGCGCGCGGCAGCAGGCCCGCGGCCCCCTTCTTCTATCTCCGTACGGCTGGCGTCAGCTGACGCCAGCACGCACACACAGCAGGGCGCCCTCCACCTGCTCCCTCCCTACCTTTTCCTCCCCTATTTCTACCCCGCGAGCTCCCTAACCCTAACCCTAACCCTCTCCTTCCTCCCTGCCGCCGCCGTTTCTCTTCCTCTCTCTCAGATCACCGCCGTTCACCTCTGAACTTTCTGAATTTTCGGCACCACGCCATGACCGGAGCTTAGAAGGGGGTGGAGTACGGGGTTGCTATCGCCGTCGGGGTTCCCAGTGCACGGGAACGAGTTCCCCGTGCAGTCTTCTTCCTCCTCGCTTCATCGACAGGGGCTGGGAAGCACACGATCATCGCCGCTGTCCCTGTCCCTGTTGCCGTCGTCGACTGTCGCCTCCCGAGCACGTCCACCTCCTCTTTTCCCCTCCCGGTGAGCACCACTTCTCTCTCCCTCCTCCTTTCCCTCTCTGCTTCCTCGTGGCAATCACGCGCACGCACACGGCACACAAGCAGCAGCAGCAGCGGATCCTCGCCGCCGGTGACCACCGTGATCCTCTGTCAGGTTCAAGACTGAACCTTTGTTCAGTTTCGTCAGATAAGAACAGGTGCACCTCAAAACCACGCGTGCGCTACTCTGTCACCAAACGAATCCGCACCGTACTGGTTGGATCTAACGGAGCGCAGCGCTAGGGCGCGGGATCGATCCCCGCGGCGCAGATTAAAACCCACTTTTTGCACCTTTGCCACGCAGGCACGCAGGCCCCACCTGCCATTAGCAGTGGTGGCCACGCAGGCGCGCCACGCAGCGCCAGCTGGGCGCTGGCCCACAGGCCAGTGACCCAGGGGTCGATCTGCTGCGTGAAAAAGGTTCCCAGGGGCCTCTCTGTAATTCCTTTTTCGCACCCAGGCCCCTGGATTAGAATTAAAACTGTTTAAATCACAGAATAGCCCCTGCATTTAAAATTCAAATAACTTTTGTATTTCAAATCCAAATAAAATAAATAAAATATGTTTTTTGTACCAAATTTAATTCTCTACATGTTTAAATCATTTTTTTTACTGTTTTGAACATTTCAAATGTTTTCAAAATTCAAATTCAAACAACTCATATCAAATTTGGTCAAATTCATAACTAATTCAAAATTAATTCAAATGTCACATATGAAATATGTTTTCCATGCAAAATGGAACCACCTTTCCAAATATAAACTTTGTTCCCTGTTTTGAATAATTAAAATTGGTTAAATAATTTAAACCTTGTTTAAATCATTTAAAATTGCTAAATTCATAACTTGGTCAAATTAAATTCCTTTTGAACATATAAAATATGTTTTCAAACCAGAAAAGTATAAACTTTCCAAATATGAATTTTATTAAATGTTTTGAACAAATAAAAATTCAAATAAATTCATACTTGAATTAAATTCATTTAAATCTTGTTTAAACTTGTTTAATTCATAATTAATTCATTATAATTCCTTTTCAACAAATGAAACATGTATTCCACCTAAAATTTTGTGTTCTTGCCAAATATGAATTTTTTTATTTATTTTGAGCAATTAAAACTGGTGAAAACAACAAATGCTTGTGTAACTCATTTAAGGAGCCAATTTTCATAACTTAATAAATAAAATTCCAAACTTGGTAAACAACATATCAAATTGAAGCTATTGTTGTTTTCTCATTGTTTTCCTCATCCATGCATCATCCTAATCAAATTACACATGATGGTTGTTTGTAGATCATTTAATCCAACCCTAACTCATGGGCCTTTCCATATGCAATCCAAATTGCATATGGGCCCATTTAATTAAGTTACCATGTCAACTAGCTTACCTTTGATGCATCAATTAAATTGCCATGCATCATCCCATGATTGTGCATTATGCCATGTTATTGATTGTTTGTCTCTCTGCATTGTTTGTTTGCTTCTTCTCGAATAGACGACGACGTTGAGACAGACGAGGTTTACGACACTACTTCTGAGGAGTTAGCCCAGTACCAGGCTACTGAGTTTGCAGGCAAGTATTCACTCACATGAACCATTGTGTCCTTTCCACACTGGATATCGATACTTTCCGTTGTCTATCCTGCTAGCCTTAAGATCCGTTGCTTGTGTTCCGATCCTATCACATGTTATCCTGTAACCCTGATATAGCCTATCCTCCACACCTATACCCTGTTGTTTGTTGCATGTGTCTTACTAGCATGCTTAGGGTTGTTTATGTTCGAGTCTGTTATTTCCGTTACCATATTTATTATGTTCCGGGGCTCGATGTTTAAACAACAACCTGTTAATGTTGAGGTAATGCTAATTTGATGATAAGGCACCGGCAGGAGGCCGGGTATGGTTTTGAGGCATGCTAGTGTCGAACTCAGGAAAAGTTCTTGTCCTCTAGATCCATGATGAGCGTGCTAACCGCATGTGGGAAGCGTGTATGGGCGCCCCCCTCAATTTGATTCGATTCGCATCTCGTCCAAATCGCCTCATTTAGTTCGGGTTTTCCATTTGCCGCATGCATATGCAGGTGCGAACCCGAGGCCAGGGTGGAACTTTTGTAGTCGGCATTTAGGGAGACACGTTCTTAGAGTGCTATGAGGGTCCCCTTTTCTTCGTGGGGCTTGCTTAGCCGTGCACTCACTTGCACGGGGTTCTTTGGGCTTGATGCGAAGAAGAGTTGGGTTGTGTTGAGTGCCTCGCTTGGTGGAAGTGCATTTCCATCTGGCGGGGTAATCTTACGTGTACGGCCAAATTGGTGCATCCCTGCAGGGTTAAATCTTCTCGAGAAGCCGTGTTGTCCGCGGTTATGGATGACTTGGTGATAGGGCTGGCTAACAAGGATTAGACAACTTACACCTAATTAATTGATAATTTGACTAGTAATAGTCTTAGTGACACAATAATTGGAACCTTCACTAATCCAACTGTGTGAGTTATCCTCGGATTGCTTCTTCGGATAAGGGGCGAGATCCAGGATGGGTTTGTTTGAGGTTAGTGGTAGTTGGTTCCGATACGCTATCTTATCCCTTTCTTTTAGCCGGATGTTGTAGCGTGTCTCTGTAGTTGGTTAGGCAGCCCGCTGCCGCACTTTTATATCACCTATCTTCCGTTGAACCCAAAGCATCTGTACTTGGTGTTGCCGGGTACACTTTGGTATCTTGTGCGTCTTGCTTGCCAGTACTTGTCTGTACTGACCCCTTTGGGGCTGTGGTTTCTGCAGACTACGATTCCGAGGATCCCCATGGTGGCTACTACGTGGAGTATGACGAGGCTACTGACGAGTAGATAGCGGACCCGGGCAGGATCCGAGACATCGTGGATGGGCTCCGTCTTTTCGTTTCCGGCCTCTTAGGCCTATTTGGATCTTGTCTGTACTCAGACACTTTGGATGCTTCCGCTGTGATGTAATGATGACTTGTTGGGACATGTGTCCTCTGGATGATTTTATTTGCTATCTCTGCTCTAGTGAGAGCTATTTGCAACTTATTTCAATTTCTTTGTGTCTTAGAGATTTGTTGTGATATCACTTGTTCAAATGCCGTTGACGTACCATGTGTGTATGTTATGAAGTACGTCAATGGAAGTAGTCGGATTTCTATGGGATGGTTTACGCAGACGTTGGATAGTATAGAATGGTTGTCACACGTTTACGTGTTGGCCTGCTCATATTGAGATGCGGGTGCCGGTATGCCCCGTAAGCCATTTTTCTACTGTTTAGCGGGCTGTGAGTATCCTCTAGAAGTCCGGGTGCGACAAATGGTATCAGAGCCCGTCTGCCTGTAGGACCCCTTTTACTGGTCGCAGTTGAGTCTAGAAACTATTTTGTAGCTATATAGGAAAAATGAAACGTGAGAGTAGGAATTCTGTTCTTTTATTTCTTTCCCCACCCACCCTCCCTTTTTCTGGTAAGGAAGTGCAACGTTGTTTTCTCTTCTCATCTAAACTTTCAAGTTAGGATTTCACGTATCCTGGTTTCTCTAGGATGGTTATATCTACTAGACCATAGGAATGGAGGTGGTTGTGACATGATTTATCATGTTGCCTACTCACGATTGAGAACGGAGGCGTGTAAGCCCCGGAAGCAGATCCTCTATTCCTTAAGCAGTAGATATTTATCCTTTAGAAGCCCGGATGGGTTTTCCGTAGTACCTCAGGTCTGTTTGGTCTCGTGTTTCCCGAATGTTGCTTCGATATCCTGTTCTTCTCAACATCCTTTTCGTCCGTTGAAACCTTGTTGTTGCTTGCCACTTCAGTTCTTCTACCGGCGTCTAATCAAAACTTCCCCGATCATCTGCAGATGGATCTCAGGTTCTACCCGCAGGTGGTTCGTATGACTCGTTGCGAGAGCACTGCCGGTTATCCGGAGATGCTGAGAGACATGGTCACTTTTCTGGGGTTCCGTTGGGCACCAGAGTACCAGGTCTACGAGCAGCAGCGAGAGTTTGACCAGAACTACTACCAGGCTATCGTCTACATTCTGTCAGATGATGGCATGAGCGTAGTCCACCGCTACGAGGCAGTAGGTTCCACAGTGGATATGGCTGTGCAGCAGGCAGCTTATGTGAGTCTCACTGTCCTTCGTGCTGACTACTGGGGATTTGACGATTCTATCTATCGCCACATCCCCCGTGGTTACATCACTTCGGAGGGAGCTCACTTCACTCTCTACGACAACTTGGATGTCTCCGAGCATGATAACTCCAGGCTGCACACCACCTCTCAGTTTGTGAGGCACAGTGACGCAGTTGCCAGCACACTATCTCAGGAGTTGGCTTCAGTCAGAGAGCAGCTCTACCTTGCGTTGACTCGTCTGGCGACGTACACAACAGACTTTGTTGGATACGAGCGCTTTGCACGTTTCGATCAGCCAGTTGGTCGTCGTCTGCCAGATGCTGGAGGTTACGAGCCGATCAGAGGTCCACTCCTTAACCTTGGTGCTGGTTACACTGGGATTCCACGCTTTGGAGCACAGGGAGTCGATGCTATGTACTTCACCACACCTAGAGTCGCTCTCAGGCCACGTCAGATCTACGTGGATCGTCGTTCTACCTACTTTCGTGGGCGTGCTCCTCACCGTACCTCTCGCCGTACTCCTAGCCGCCGTCCTGCGTGATCAGCATGGGAGTACCGATGTATCCATTCTTAGCTATGTTTAGTTATCCTTTGGCATTCGAACCATTTATGGTGTGTTGGATATTCTGGTGTATTTGAACATGTGATGATGTACCTGTTGGTTATCTATTCATGCGTCGGAATAATCTCTCTTTCGGTTGCCAAGTCTATCCTTTTCTGTTGTTGTGCTAAAATGCATTTCCATTCAGGATGCCGCCAACAAGGAACAACGCGCCTGAGCCACTGCCAATCGCGGAGCTGTTGACTCAGATGACCCAAGTCATGGCGCAGATAGCCCAGTTTTAGACTAATCAGCACAACAACCAGACAGCTCCACGAGTCAGCATCAAGGAGTTTCTCAGTCTGGGCCCAAGAGCTTTCGTGGCCACACGCGAGCCTCTGGACGCTGATGACTGGATCCGTGAGATAGCTAAGGCTCTGGAGATTGCTCACGTAGCTGAAGAAGACAAGGTCAAGTATGCCTCCTATCTGCTGAAGGGTCAGGCAGCTACTTGGTGGGAGAACTTCCAGGCCATGAGAACTGGGATGCCAGTCACGTGGGGTTGTTTCAAGGAAGCCTTCCTGAAGCACCACATTCCAGATGGTCTCATGGAAAGGATGCGTGAAGAGTTTTGCTCACTCAAGCAGGGCAAGCTGGATGTCATTGGCTATCAGAGTGAGTTCAATCGCCTCGCTCGATACGCTGGAGATGAGGTGTCCACTGAAGCTAAGAAGATGGCAAGGTTCCACAGAGGTTTTAACCCGGAACTCAAGTATGCCCTCACAAACGTCAAGTCCAACAGCTTCGAGGATCTCGTTAACACCGCGCTCAATGAAGAAAATGGGCGCAAGGCGTTCGAGGAGTCTCGCAAGCACTGACGTGAGGGTGGTTCCTCCTCCAACATGACCACCCCTCCGCAGAAGCGCCGCATCTGGGTGCCAAATGGTGCTGTCACTGGGGCTCCATACGCCCAAACTTCTCCAGGCTTCGCTCCCCGCCCACCCAACCCTGCTCAGATGCATGATCAAAGGGCTTCGATGGGGCAGCCAAGGCCAGGGCCTCCTCGTGTCGTCACTTGCTACAAGTGCAAGCAGACGGGACACTACGCTGACAAGTGCACGCAGAGGCAGCTACCTCCACCACCACCTCATCCTAACACAAACCAGGCAATGGTGCACGCTCCCCCGCCTAAGGCCTTCAACTCCAACAACAGGCCTGTCGGGAGGACCGCAAGGGTGAATCATGTCAAGATCGACAAAGCTGAGGAAGCTCCTGACGTCGTTCTCGGTATATTACCCGTAAACTCTTTTCCAGCTAAAGTGTTGTTTGATACCGGAGCATCGCATTCTTTTGTGTCAAAGACTTTTGCCACAACAAACAACCTAATTGTGGTTCCACTAAGCAATCAAATCACTGTTCACTCCCCGGGATCTCAAATGTTGACTTCCAAGATAAGTAAGGACAATCAAATCCTAACTGGAGGTCACATATTCCTTGCTTCTCTCATGTTGCTGGGAAGTTCTGACATTGATGGCATTCTTAGTATGGATTGGCTGAAAGCTAATAAAGCAAGGATTGACTGTGCTCAAAAGTCAATAACTCTGTCCCACCCTTCTGGCCAGATAATCTATTCTCCACATGAATCAAGTTCCTTTCAGCTGTGCACCCTCGATGCAAAACCTCTACCTTCACTTGAAAATGTTCCGGTGGTTTGCGAATTCCCTGACGTCTTTCCAGAAGAGTTGCCAGGAATGCCTCCGGACAGAGCTGTTGAGTTCGTGATCGAACTTGAACCAGGTACTGCTCCAATCTCTAAGCATCCCTATAAGATAGGAACTCCCGAGCTGAATTTGTTAAAGGAACAAATTGATATGTACATGGAAAAAGGTTACATTCAACCTAGTTCCTCGGCTTGGGGTTGCCCAACTCTGTTTGTTGCGAAGAAGGATCACACAAAGAGACTCGTTGTTGACTATCGTCCTCTTAATGAGAAAACCATCAAAAACAAGTATCCAATTCCTCGCATCGATGATCTTTTTGATCAACTTGCTGGAGCCTCAATATTCTCCAAGTTGGACTTGAGAATGGGTTACCATCAAATAAAGATCAGAAAAGAGGATATTCCAAAGACATCCTTCACTACTCGTTACGGTCTATATGAATTCACCGTCATGTCCTTTGGTCTCACCAATGCACCGGCGACATTCTCTCGACTCATGAATTATGTATTCCATGAATACCTCGACAAGTTCGTTGTGGTATATCTTGATGACATTCTTGTCTACTCAAAATCCGAGGAAGAGCATGAAGAACATCTTCGTCTCACTCTCATGAAGCTTCGCGAGCATCGTCTTTATGCCAAGTTCTCCAAATGTGAGTTCTGGATTTCAGAAGTTGCTTACCTTGGTCATGTCATCTCTGCCAAGGGCATAGCCATTGATCCAGAAAAGGTTAAAGCAATTGTTGATTGGAAACCTCCAAAGACGGTGGAGCAAGTAAGAAGTTTTCTTGGCTTGGCTAGCTATTGCCGTCGTTTCGTCCAAAACTTCTCCAAGATTGCCAAACCTCTCACTGACCTCACAAAGAAGGACAAGAAGTTCGTTTGGTCTCCACAATGTGATGAGAGTTTCAATCTCCTGAAGACTAAACTCACTTCTACACCAGTTCTGGTTGTCCCAGATCCTTCCAAACCTTTCCAGATATTCTGTGATGCTTCTCTCCAAGGTCTAGGTGCAGTTCTTATGCAAGAACGTCAAGTTGTGGCTTATGCTTCACGTCAGTTGAACGCACATGAGCTCATTTATCCCACTCATGACCTTGAACTTGCAGCAGTTGTGTTTGCCCTCAAGAAATGGAGACAATACTTGTTGGGTAATCGCACTGAAATTTTTTCCGATCATAAGAGTCTGAAGTATATCTTCACTCAACCAGATCTAAACCTCAGGCAAAGGAGATGGATTGAAAAGATCAAAGACTTTGATCTTACCATTTCTTACACTCCAGGCAAGGCTAATGTTATGGCCGATGCTCCCAGTCGCAAGTCGTATTGCAATAATCTCATGATCATGGAAAGCCAACCTCCTCTTCATGAAGAATTCCAGAAGCTGAACCTTGGTCTTGTTCCTCAAGGCTATCTTGCAAACTTGACAGCCAGTCCAACTCTCGAGGACAAGATTCGTTCTGAACAACTTCGTGATGCTGAAATCAAGAAGATGGTAGAACACATCAAAGAAGGCAAGGAGAAATTTAAGGCCTTCTCAATTGATGACAAGGGAACTGTGTTCTTCGAAGGACGCATTGCAGTTCCTTAAGTTCAAAGCCTCAAAGATGTCATTCTCAAGGAGGCTCATGAAACTCCTCTCTCCATACACCCTGGAAGTACAAAGATGTACCAGGATCTCAAGACACTGTATTGGTGGCCTGGCATGAAACGTGAAATTGCTCAATAAGTTTCTGAATGCGACGTTTGTCAACGTGTTAAGGCAGTCCATCAGAAAACAGCCGGTCTTCTCCAACCTCTGAAAATCCCTGAGTGGAAGTGGGACATGATTGAGATGGACTTCGTCACTGGTTTTCCAAAGTCCAAGAGGGGCAACGATGCAATCTTCGTTGTCATTGATCGACTCACTAAAGTAGCTCACTTCTTTCCTATCAAAGAGACAGTCTCAGCTAGCCAGTTAGCAGAGCTCTACACAACAAAGATTGTTCCCCTTCATGGTGTTCCATTGGAAATAAGCTCAGACCGTGGAAGCATCTTCACTTCTCATTTCTGGAAAAGCTTTCAAGAAGCATTGGGAACCAAACTTCTGTTCAGCACAGCTTATCACCCTCAGTCTCAAGGGCAAGTCGAAAGAGTCAATCAGATTCTCGAGGATATGCTCAGAGCATGTGGTATCTCTTTTGGCATTAAATGGGAGGAATGTCTTCCATATGCTGAATTCTCCTACAACAACAGCTTCCAGGCAAGCCTAGGCATGGCACCATTTGAGGCTCTCTATGGCCGCAGATGCAGGAGTCCAATCAATTGGTCTGGAGCTAGTGAACGTTCACTCTTAGGCCCTGACATTGTTAAGGAAGCCGAAGAGAAAGTTCGCATCATTCGTGAAAATCTCAAGATTGCTCAGTCTCGTCAGAAAAGCTACTATGACAGCAAGCACAGGGATATGGTCTATGCACCTGGTGACAAAGCATATCTCCGTGTAACTCCCCTCAGAGGCACTAATCGTTTTGGTGTGAAAGGAAAGCTTGCACCAAGATATATTGGTCCTTTCAACATTCTCTCAAGGCGTGCAGAAAATGCCTATCGTCTTGAACTTCCAGAAAAGCTATCCAAGGTGCACGATGTGTTTCACGTGTCACAGCTCAAGAGGTGCTTCAAAGATCCAGGTCGTGCAGTTGATCATGATTCCATTGAACTGCAAGAAGATCTCTCTTATGAGGAGCACCCTATTCGAATTCTCGATGAGACCGAGCGTAAAACTCGCAACAAGAGCACCAAGTTCTTGAAAGTGCAGTGGTCTCATCATTCCGATAAAGAGGCAACGTGGGAGACCGAAGAGGATCTTCGCAGGAAGTATCCGGACCTTTTCTCTTCTCAGTAGGAATCTCGGGGCGCGATTCCTTCAAGGGGGGGCGTTTTGTAACATCCCAAGTATGAAAACAACCTTTAGAATGTTTGCTTTTTGTTAATTTATGCTTTGCATCATGTCATCATAAGCTTTGCATTTGTTTTCCATTTGTTTTCCCTTGTTTTCCGTTTGAATTTCAAACCAAATTTCAAAATCCTTGTTCATACTTGTGCTGTTACAATTTTTCAAATGAAATATTCAAATAAAAACATCAAATTGTTTCCAATAAAATTGAAAGCTCAAACTATTTAAATTGCTTCTTTTCAATAATTAAATTAATATCAAATTCACTCAAATTCAAGTAAATTACAAACAGCAACACAATTTGAAATTTTTGAAAAACAAAAGTTTGCACATTGGTGCTTTTACAATAAATAACTTATAAACATTTTTCCCTAAATTTTTCCCAACCCCAAAACCCATCTTTTCTTTCCTTTTCTTTTCTGCAAAAAAAAACAGAGAGAAAGAAAAAAAAAATAAAAACAGAAAACGGCTGGGGAAGGCAGACTGGGCCAGCCCAGCCCACCTAACCCCAGCGCGCGCGCGGCAGCAGGCCTGCGGCCCCCTTCTTCTATCTCCGTACGGCTGGCGTCAGCTGACGCCAGCACGCACACACAGCAGGGCGCCCTCCACCTGCTCCCTCCCTACCTTTTCCTCCCCTATTTCTACCCCGCGAGCTCCCTAACCCTAACCCTAACCCTCTCCTTCCTCCCTGCCGCCGCCGTTTCTCTTCCTCTCTCTCTCAGATCACCGCCGTTCACCTCTGAACTTTCTGAATTTTCGGCACCACGCCATGACCGGAGCTTAGAAGGGGGTGGAGTACGGGGTTGCTGTCGCCGTCGGGGTTCCCAGTGCACGGGAACGAGTTCCCCGTGCAGTCTTCTTCCTCCTCGCTTCATCGACAGGGGCTGGGAAGCACACGATCATCGCCGCCGTCCCTGTCCCTGTCGCCGTCGTCGACTGTCGCCTCCCGAGCACGACCACCTCCTCTTTTCCCCTCCCGGTGAGCACCACTTCTCTCTCCCTCCTCCTTTCCCTCTCTGCTTCCTCGTTGCAATCACGCGCACGCACACGGCACATAAGCAGCAGCAGCAGCAGATCCTCGCCGCCGGTGACCACCGTGATCCTCCGTCAGGTTCAAGACCGAACCTTTGTTCAGTTTCGTCAGATAAGAACAGGTGCACCTCAAAACCACGCGCGCGCTACTCTATCACCAAACGAATCCGCACCGTACTGGTAAGATCTAACGGAGCGCAGCGCTAGGGCGCGGGATCGATCCCCCGCGGCGCAGATTAAAACCCACGTTTTGCACCTTTGCCACGTAGGCACGCAGGCCCCACCTGCCATTGGCAGTGGTGGCCACGCAGGCGCGCCACGCAGCGCCAGCTGGGCGCTGGCCCACAGGCCAGTGACCCAGGGGTCGATCTACTGCGTGAAAAAGGTTCCCAGGGGCCTCTCTGTAATTCCTTTTTCGCACCCAGGCCCCTGGATTAGAATTAAAACTGTTTAAATCACAGAATAGCCCCTGCATTTAAAATTCAAATAACTTTTGTATTTCAAATCCAAATAAAATAAATAAAATATGTTTTCTGTACCAAATTTAATTTTCTACATGTTTAAATCATTTGTTTACTGTTTTGAACATTTCAAATGTTTTCAAAATTCAAATTCAAACAACTCATATAAAAATTGGGCAAATTCATAACTAATTCAAAATTAATTCAAATGTCACATATGAAATATGTTTTCCATGCAAAATGGAACCACCTTTCCAAATATAAACTTTGTTCCCTGTTTTGAATAATTAAAATTGGTTAAATAATTTAAACCTTGTTTAAATCATTTAAAATTGCTAAATTCATAACTTGGTCAAATTAAATTCCTTTTGAACATATAAAATATGTTTTCAAACCAGAAAAGTATAAACTTTCCAAATATGAATTTTATTAAATGTTTTGAACAAATAAAAATTCAAATAAATTCATACTTGAATTAAATTCATTTAAATCTTGTTTAAACTTGTTTAATTCATAATTAATTCATTATAATTCCTTTTCAACAAATGAAACATGTATTCCACCTAAAATTTTGTGTTCTTGCCAAATATGAATTTTGTTATTTATTTTGAGCAATTAAAACTGGTGAAAACAAGAAATGCTTGTGTAACTCGTTTAAGGAGCCAATTTTCATAACTTAATAAATAAAATTCCAAAGTTGGTAAACAACATATCAAATTGAAGCTATTGTTGTTTTCTTATTGTTTTCCTCATCCATGCATCATACTAATCAAATTACACATGATGGTTGTTTGTAGATCATTTAATCCAACCCTAACTCATGGGCCTTTCCATATGCAATCCAAATTGCATATGGGCCCATTTAATTAAGTTACCATGTCAACTAGCTTACCTTTGATGCATCAATTAAATTGCCATACATCATCCCATGATTGTGCATTATGCCATGTTATTGATTGTTTGTCTCTCTGCGTTGTTTGTTTGCTTCTTCTCGAATAGACGACGACGTTGAGACAGACGAGGTTTACGACACTACTTCTGAGGAGTTAGCCCAGTACCAGGCTACTGAGTTTGCAGGCAAGTATTCACTCACATGAACCATTGTGTCCTTTCCACACTGGATATCGATACTTTCCATTGTCTATCCTGCTAGCCTTAAGATCCGTTGCTTGTGTTCCGATCCTATCACATGTTATCCTGTAACCCTGATATAGCCTATCCTCCACACCTATACCCTGTTGTTTGTTGCCCGTGTCTTACTAGCATGCTTAGGGTTGTTTATGTTCGAGTCTGTTATTTCCGTTACCATATTTATTATGTTCTGGGGCTCGATTTTTAAACAACAACCTGTTAATGTTGAGGTAATGCTAATTTGATGATAAGGCACCGGCAGGAGGCCGGGTATGGTTTTGAGGCCTGCTAGTGTCGAACTCAGGAAAAGTTCTTTTTTTTTGAAAAGTTCTTGTCCTCTAGATCCATGATGAGCGCGCTAACCGCATGTGGGAAGCGTGTATGGGCCCCCCCCTCAATTTGATTCGATTCGCATCTCGTCCAAATCGCCTCATTTAGTTCGGGTTTTCCATTTGCCGCATGCATATGCAGGTGCGAACCCGAGGCCAGGGTGGAACTTTTGTAGTCGGCATTTAGGGAGACACGTTCTTAGAGTGCTATGAGGGTCCCCTTTTCTTCGTGGGGCTTGATTAGCCGTGCGCTCACTTGCACGGGGTTCTTTGGGCTTGATGCGAAGAAGAGTTGGGTTGTGTTGAGTGCCTCGCTTGGTGGAAGTGCATTTCCATCTGGCGGGGTACTCTTACGTGTACGGCCAAATTGGTGCATCCCTGCAGGGTTAAATCTTCTCGAGAAGCCGTGTTGTCCGCGGTTATGGATGACTTGGTGATAGGGCTGGCTAACAAGGATTAGACAACTTACACCTAATTAATTGATAATTTGACTAGTAATAGTCTTAATGACACAATAATTAGAACCTTCACTAATCCAACTGTGTGAGTTATCCTCGGATTGCTTCTTCGGATAAGGGGCGAGATCCAGGATGGGTTTGTTTGAGGTTAGTGGTAGTTGGTTCCGATACGCTATCTTATCCCTTTCTTTTAGCCGGATGTTGTAGCGTGTCTCTGTAGTTGGTTAGGCAGCGCGCTGCCGCACTTTTATATCACCTATCTTCCGTTGAACCCAAAGCATCTGTACTTGGTGTTGCCGGGTACACTTTGGTATCTTGTGCGTCTTGCTTGCCAGTACTTGTCTGCACTGACCCCTTGGGGCTGTGGTTTCCGCAGACTACGATTCCGAGGATCCCCATGGTGGCTACTACGTGGAGTATGACGAGGCTGCTGACGAGTAGATAGCGGACCCGGGCAGGATCCGAGACATCGTGGATGGGCTCCGTCTTTTCGTTTCCGGCCTCTTAGGCCTATTTGGATCTTGTCTGTACTCAGACACTTTGGATGCTTCCGCTGTGATGTAATGATGACTTGTTGGGACATGTGTCCTCTGGATGATTGTATTTGCTATCTCTGCTCTAGTGAGAGCTATTTGCAACTTATTTCTATTTCTTTGTGTCTTAGAGATTTGTTGTAATATCACTTGTTCAAATGCCGTTGACGTACCATGTGTGTATGTTATGAAGTACGTCAATGGAAGTAGTCGGATTTCTATGGGATGGTTTACGCAGACGATGGATAGTAGAGAATGGTTGTCACACGTTTACGTGTTGGCCTGCTCATATTGAGATGCGGGTGCCGGTATGCCCCGTAAGCCATTTTTCTACTGTTTAGCGGGCTGTGAGTATCCTCTAGAAGTCCGAGTGCGACACAGCTGCTCCCGACGTGCCGCTTCCACGCCATCTCGCAGAGCTCCGACGACAAAACCGACCGCTCCTACTACATCGTCTACGCGTGGACGGAGGACCCGGACTCGATCCCCACGGAGGCCAAGTTTGACATCATCAAGCGAATGGCGAATCTCGACCCGCTGGAGGCGCTCGAGCTGCCTGAGGGCTTCTTCGAGCTCTTCGAAGAGGACCCGGAGATGATGCCTGATGCCGTTCCGCCGAGGGCGCTGCGCAACCACGTCATCATTCACTTGGACTTCCTCATGCTCTACCCAAGCTCCCTTGGGGGGAGGAATGGAGGGGCTAGCAACGACGACGGCGATGGGCACCCCAGCACGCGGAGGTATGAGTGGAGCTGGGGGGTCATTGATGGCCAATCGGCGCCGGTCCGGCTCGCTTCGGGCTCTGTCTTCCAGCATCTCGGCGCTCGGGAGCGGCAAGGCAGACACCGCCGTCTCCGCCAAGTTTACATGCCGGTGCTGCGACCAACAGTGGCGGCGCTGGAGGCGGCCCCAGCCTCGGGGTCGGTGGAGGCGGAACCCTAACGAGAATTGAGGGCGTCGTTACTCTGCCGCTGGCCTTGACGGATGCTGCGCCCGAGGAGAGTTCAAATGAGGCTCGGGATTCCACGCCTTCGCCTATCACGGGCGGCCAGCTGTGCGCTGACCCAATGGCACCTTGTGACGAGATGGTTCCCTCACTCCTGGAGGAGGACAACATGGGTGGAGCAGAAGGTTCGATCCCGCGGCAGGATGTTGCTGTTTCGGGAGCGAGGGTCACGGACCCTGCCTGTCGGCTGGCGCTGGTTGGCCACGCAAGCCCCGAGGTGGCTGACGGGCGCGCTTTGCTAGAGCCACTTGGTGAGGTGTATGCGGACGGGTCAAACTTGGGTCTGGGGACCGTGACCGCGACCGTGTTTGACCCCAAAGAGCTGGACCATGCGGACGTCTTGCTGTCTCCTGGGCAACTGTTCCTGGGCCGGGTGGGCGGCCCGATCGAGGATGGGCTCCTTCGAGGCCAACTTTTCAAGCCCAATGATGCTCCAAAGAGGACTAGGACGGTTTTCCCCTCCCCCGACCCTGAAGCGGTGCGGTGCAGTCGCCGCTTGGCGAACCGCCCACCGGAGATGCAGGGAATCAACTTACGGTGGCCAAGAAGCTGGTGTGTCGCCGCCTTGGGGTGGAGTTCGAGGAGCCGGTGCGGGACCCGGCTGATCTGCTAGCCAAGTACGCGGGCTGCTTCTCGAGCACGCTGTGCGGCGACCAAATCAAGGCGCTCACGGAACTCGCCCTCCACGCCGGCGGGGGAGCCAAGAAGGCAGCAAGGGCGGCGAGAGCGGCTGCGTAAGTGTTTGATTCTGCTGCGTGGATCAATGGCATTTGTTTCCCATGTATCGTTGCAATTTCTTCATTTGCAATGTACGGGGCCTCAATGCCCCAGCCAAGGGAGGTGTAGTCTGTTCTAGAATTCGTGAGAATGTTCCAGATGTCGTTATCGGCATCAGTTCAACTTCCGGTGTGAAGGCTATTCCCTGGAGTGACGTCGGAACTTGATGCTCTAGCTGCCCCAAGTGGCTTCGTCCCTGGTGGCAGCGGGAGTGGCCGGCGTTCGCCTTCCAGTAGCGGCGGTAGATAACCAGGACTCGATCTCATTTCTGCTATGTCTTTCAGGGTCCTTTGTGCTAGAATTCAGGACTGGATTGTAATTGCGCATTTCTTGAGGTCATGTATACATATTTTTGTAACCGCCCGCAATTAATACAACACGTTCGAGGTCCTTCGAGGCCCCCCTTGTTTAAAAAAAACCTTGTTGACGTGGGGGGTACTCGAGAGACCCTCCACTATGAGTATACCCAGTACGGCCCATTAAGGGGTGCCTTGGTGGATTCCGCAAGTAACTACACAAAGGCCCATGGAGGGTATCTACGCGAAGCACAAGGAAAGACTTAATCAGCAAAAATAGGGAAGGATAGCAACCGACTCAGAGTCGAGTCCATCTCATGTACGCCCCCTGAGACCCTGCTACCTATATAAAGTACGGGAGGGGGTCATGAACGGGACAGCCAATCCTACATTCAGAACTACGCCAGATCTAATCTGCGAATAGCACCCCCTATAATCGATACTTTTCAGTCAATCATAATAAATCCCAGCGGGCACCAACCTGTCGAGTTGAAAAGTCCACCAACGCTTTTTTCCTTCACGAAACCCCAGGTCCCTATCATGGGGATTGTTGAGGTCACCCCCTCTTCATTGGTGCCGTCTATGGGAATTCGGGGCGCTGGATCCACGACTTCTTCAACTTCATCATCGACAGGATACGACTCGGCGATCCGGGTGGACTCGATCCTTCTCGGGTCGATTGACTTCACCAAGCACTCGCCGTCATCACGTCCGGTGTTCGATGACCTAAACACGAGCATCGATCTCAAGATCGGTAACCTAAACTTTCGCGCAGGTCACACGGGAGTGATATGCCTGGAAGATTTGGCCGAGTCCAACCAGGAGGCGATCATACTTGAACTCTCGCTCAAAGACGTGAGCCCCGAGCCATTCGAGCCGGCTTGTACGACAGACGGCCTTAGAAATGTTGTGCATTCGGACCAGAGAAAACCTGCTCGTCTGGGTAACAAATTTAGGGACGGTTTTGTGCTCTATGAACGTCAAAGTCTGATATGGGTTTGAACGTGGCCTTCTCCCGCATTATATTTTAGACCTTTTCTGAGGTAGTTGAACGGTCCAGAGAACCCTGGACTTGCAAGTTCCCGAAAGCAACAGTAAATGCAAAATTAACCATGATCTCGAGACTTGCATCTCAGTGAATTTGTAATGGGAACGAGAAAATGCGGCGCAATTTTTCGGAATACTAACAGGCCTAAATGCGCACATAAATCCATCCCGCCCGGCACCCCCGTTCTTCCTCGCACAACACGGACCCATTACCATATCATACACACACACACATCTCTCTGATCTCTCTCTGTGCCCCCCTCTCTCTGCGCAATCGCACAACCGTCGTCCCAACAATGACGTCAGAAGATTTGAACAACGGCTCCACCAACCCGTCGTCCGAGGCAGGAGTTGGAGTTCCGACGGGACTCCGGTCATGGGAACTAGGAGATGGTTCGACACAATCATGACCTCAAACGAGGAGTTCTGGCTGCTTTATGGGAACAAAAACCCTCAGGCAGATAATTTCCTATTGATTATTTCTTCCGCGGTTGTTACCGGCGGAATAATGAATATCCTGATGAGTTCAATGGAGCAACGCTGGGAACCACCCATGGAAGAACGAAGAGTCTCATGAAGACGATGAAGATGATAATGAAGATGATGATGGAGATGAAGAGGTGCAGGAGGAGGAGGACGACGACGACGGCGATGATGATGATGACGATGGCGGAGATGAGGCCGCTCCATCCCATTATGACGAGGGCTACAATGAAGACGACAAGGCGGACGAGCCCAAGTTTGGTGCCAAGCGTCGTCGCAAAGAAAATGATGTTTCGTCCTCGAAGAAGAAAAATACGTAGGAGGACGTTCAGTAGGCATAGCGAAGCATGCATGCATCAATATATATTTCTGTTATTTTAGACATGTAATTTGATATCGACCGATCTATGTAATATATACACTTGGTTCTTCAATTAGTATAGCCTATAATGTGGATTTGATATTGAACGATCTATATATATCTATATATATCTAGCTGGGCATACAGACTGCCCGATTTTGCCATATTTGTGCAAACTATAATATGAATTATCGAGTTGAAATTTCGTATATATGTTAGTAAAACGTATCATTCTCATACATGATTTTGTTCATATTATTCTGAAACTTAAATATGATTGGATTATTTAAGTAAAAGGGCTCCAATTGTTTCGTAAGGAGGCGAATAATATTTGAGAGATGCACCGGTTTATTTTACTAACTGCCTCCTCTTAATCGAAAAATATTAACTGCTCGATACTACTCTGATCTTATTAACTGCCTCCGATGCCATCGTTCACACGCGATTGCAGCCTTCTCGCCTTCTGTCCCGCCTGCCACATGATAGCGGCGAGGAACTTCCGACGCCACACCGGCCGTCTTGAATCAATAGTGGTATATATTGCTCCTCGCCGCAGTAGTCCTAGTGAACAGCGCACCGCCATTTCCTAAATCCAGTCGACCCAAAATAGTTCGCCAAAAGAAAACTGCTCGGCTATCGTGCTTGCCTCAGTACAAGGTTGTGGCGCCCGCAGCGGCTGCCAGGGACTCTTTCCCGTCGTCTGATTCAGGGAACTCGCGTGCCGCCGCCGCACAGAGCACGCTGTCCTGCAGGTGAACGAGGTGGGAGAGATGAGTCGCCCGGAGAAGAGTTTAATTTTGAGTTCGACAAGAACGCGGCGACGGCGACGCCACAGGATGAGTCGCCGGTCTCGAGTGGTGGGAGTTAGCTGAGCCCAAGGCCGAGCAGGAGGAGGAGGAGGCCGACCAGGCCATATAGGACGTGCTCTAGGCCGAGGGCATCGAGCACGACGACAAGACCATCATGGAGGAGCATCGCGTGGTTGAGGAGTCCATCGCGAAGAAGCGCCAGGAATAGGAGTCGTCCTTCTCCGATTCGAACGAGGAGTAGCGGCCAACAGCACCTCCAGCGACGGGCGTAGACGGCGATTTTAGTTTACATTATATTGTAGTTTGTCAAACTTCGTCAAAGTTTATAACTTTTTATATAAATCTGAATGAAAAGTCGCATGTTCTGTTGCTATATATTTATGTGTAAAAAAAGGAAAATAGCCGTTGACAAGGCCCCATGCAGTGGCGGAGCTAAGTACAACCTGCCGGGTGCACAGGACACCGGATAAATCTCGTTTTCTTTGTAAAACCGTGATTTTTTACCCCATGTGACACCCCTAAAAAACGATTTATGGTATTTGTGACACCAGTGTGCACCCTGATAACAAATCCTCTAGGTCCGCCAGTGGCCCCATGTGGTATCGTCTCCAAAACCCTGAAGAGTTGACGTGCCTGCAGCGGCTCCCCTGACGGGGGCAGAAGGATGTGACTTGGCGAGCATGTGTAGAACGACGCGACCGCTCGAGTAGCCATTGGCTCAACGGGCACGCCTCATCGGCATCAATGCATGACAGGGAATCCGGTGCTGGGCATCAATGGACGAAAGTCAACGGCTACCGCTCCTCTAGCCGTCTTTAAAACGGCGGTGCGCACGTGTCTCCTCTCTATGCACACGCACATCGCTCTCCTCTTCTCCCAACTTTCACACGCCATCGCAGATCCACGGTCACAGCCCACAGAGCAATTGTCTGGCCGCAAGGAGACCCCGGAGAAGCAGCCTCAGCGCGCGCTGGCATGGTTCCGCGCACGTCGCCAGGACCGCCGTCGTCGCCGAGGCGCAGAGGACCGCAAGGTTCAAGTGGACCAGGAGACGCCTCCAGCACCACCGCTGACAGTCTAGGAGGCGCAGCAGCACCTGCGCCACAACATCCCCGTCCCAGAACGTCGTTCCCTGCTGGAAGGTTAGGTTACCAACATAGTGAAGGTGCTAGTGGCGTCGCCGTTCACCCGTTGTGCTCGCATAACTAGAGATGGACAATTTTTATGTCCGGCGCCTCTGCAAATATTATTTTCTGAGACGGTTCGCTTTCTTCTCCCGTCTGAGATATTAGATAATCACAACCGGTTTTTATAACCAGCTCTATTGCAAAATACATTAGATACCATCACTTAGACCCGAATTGAGAAACCGTTGGGTACTAGTGTGGGCACTCACTGAGTTGAGGTGCTTGCTGAGTTGGGTGTTCATGAAGCATATAATAATGCTCATTTTCTTGTCTCCTTCATGAGCCAACTTTTTTGATAAAGGGCTTTTATTACTTAAAAATTAAGCATTACATCCGGCCTCTGCATGATTAACATGCACACAGCCGAAATTCGAAACTGAAAAGAAAATACGACAAGTCTAAACAAATCCATAAGACGTAGACTTTCCATGCTATGGAGCTGCTATCCGTAGATCAAGCGGCCATCCATGTGGGCTAAAAATATCCCTCGCCACCTGCTCCAGCCGTGCACACGCCTCCATAAAAAGGACTCGAAACTCCCCCCGCTATAATGTGGACCACGAACGGAGAATACCTGTGCATATGAATAGAACCTGCATACGAGAGAAATTTTTATCGTTGAATATCTTGTCATTTCTACAAAGTCAGAGCGACCAAATAACGGCAAGCGCTCCTACCCTAATAATAGTCTTGAATCGTTTATCTACCCCATTCAACCAGTTACCGAATATATTCGCAACTGATGTGGGCTGATAAAGGTTTGAAGCCATTTGGATAGCGGACCATATAGAAAGCGCAAAAGTGCAAACAAAGAATAAGTGTTTAATCGTCTCATCATGAGAACAATAAACACACTTAGTACTCCCATGCCAATTACGTTTGACAAGATTATCCTTAGTAAGTATGACCCTCTTCCGAAGGTACCACGCAAAGACTTTAATCTTTAGCGGCACCTTCAAACGCCATACATTTTTAAAAATATCGACTGGCATATCCGATTGGATCATAGCTCTATGCATGAATCTTCATGAGCCAACTACATAAACATGTTTCCATAACTTTGTGTACTCTCGAGAGATAAGCAAACTTTTCTTTTAATCTTCAAAGGTTGCGCTCTGTCAATTTATTAACAGCGCCGAGCTGAGTTCATATCTTCTCATACTCACTCTGTTTTTGTATACAATGCCACAACCAAATGTACGTTTTTGCTTCTATACAAGGCCACAAATGCTTACCGAGACGATTTTTTTTAGTTTATTCTATTTAATCTATAGGTTTCCTGCTATTAATTATGCTTAAATAACCACATCCATTTCATGTTCGACTTGGTGTGTAATGACGGGCTGCATGTTATCCTCATTGGCTTCCCCCATGCAAGAGTGTATTTAATACCCACTACACCGATTAAACTACTAGCATGCATATGGTCATTATTAATCAGTTCAACACTTTACCTTGGTATCTGGAATATGGGTTTGTGGTCTTGTATACAAGAACGGAGGGAGTATGTGTGACGACAACATGTGAACAAAGAGGGGATAATATGATAATTACACTCTCCGTAATGAATTAGAAAAATATGATACGGTATATCCAACTCAGCATATAGAATGCAAAGATGAGCAGTATTAACAAAACATGTGCGGTGCGTTCTCATCCCATCTCAGCTCTCTCAAGTATGCGAAGACATGAGATTATGAGGATATGCTGTCAAGTGTGCAGACTGGGAAGAGCTCGACGAGTTGTCATGTGTCTACACTTGGGTGAACTTGTTACGAGGATGATGGGTTTCCATCTACTCTCGCGCAGATCTCCGCCGCCGCCCCCTTAAATAAGCTCGACTTGGAGGATGGCTCAGATCCATTTCGGCGGGATCTGGTGCTATTGGGTGCTTCTTTTGCTTTGGGCGGCGCTGCGATGGTTGGAGCCACAAGTTCAGAGGCAGGTAGCTCTCAGCCTCTCTGCAAATAAGGTTCATTATGCGATTCGAAGCAGCTGCATCCCTTTTGCCCTGTCTCCTCTGATCCATGGCAGGTTTTGGAGTCTTGATTGCGGGCTTATTATCAAAGAGCAGCCATGGAGGATCTTGGTTGTGCGTATACATATCATCGTTTTTGTTTCGCATCTTGCTGCACACCATGGAGGTGGAAGTGAGATATGGGGTTGGAGCTGATGTTGGTGCGGGGCAGGTCTATAGTCTTGCTGGACGCGGTCCAACTCGGGCCGAGCCTGGACAAGGCTCGGGCTGGAAATGGCGAGGCGCGAGCTGGCTCGGCAGCTGCCACGAGCCGCATAAGTGAGCTCGCACCGAGCCAGGGCAAGCTTCGGTCCAAACGAGCTGGCTCGCGAGCCAAGCAGTAAATTTCCAGAAAAAGGGTGGAATGAGGGGATTCGAACCTGCGACTCGCCTCATATGCCAAGGGGAGAGAGCCACTGGGCCAATCGATGGTTCGTGTCTGTGTCTGCATGCGACGAAATGTATTCCAGAAATTTCACTGCCTAAAAATCAAAGCTATGCAACACTTGTTAATGGCAGAAGAAAAAATCCAGTAAGAAGGATGCAAGGAGGGGGCGGTGCAGCAGGGTCAACAGCAGCGGGGTGGGCCGGCAATGACGGCAGCGGTGGTTCTGCAGCTTCAAGGATGGCCGGAGAAGGCGGACAGCCGTGCTGCCGCTTGAAGGACGGCCGGATGGGGCGGAGCTGCTCACCTTTTGACGGCCGGAATCGGCGGAGGTGGAGGGACCGGAGAAGAGCCACCAGAGACAGCCGGCGTGCGCGGGGGGCGCAGATAATGGCGGCGGCAGCAGCATACAGAGCTGGGGCGGATTGTCTCTGCTCTCAGCCATTGATTCAGAACGAAGGAGTTGTCTAATACTCGGCTAAAAAAAAGTTTCACAAAACTCGGGCCAGACCGAGCCGAGCCAGGCTCGGCCCGAGGCCGCCGCGGTCCAGCAAAACAGGCTCGGCTCGGTCCATCAGCGCAGCGGGCCGAGTGACGGACCGAGCGAGCCGGCCCAAACTCGGTGCGAGCTGAAAAGCTCGGTTCGAGCGTCCATCAATAGTCTATAGTGAAGAAGCCTTCTTTTCTTCGAGGGCATCTGCTCCTGTCGATGGTGACCGGCGGGAACTGTTGGTGTGCTCCAGCGCTTATTCTACCTCCGTTGTGAGGCCCCTACTGAAGTTGGCTGATGCTGATGCGCACGTCAACAAGCAAGTGGCCTTGTCCCCGCGATGGTGCCTGGCAACGGCAAGCTTCACTTCCTCTTCCTGCTCGGCGGTGGGAAAGGAGATGGGCTAAATTGCAATTTCAGCCTTTTCTGTTTTTTCTAGGGACCTGTGTGCAATTTCCGATTTTATGGAGTCCTTTGTAATTTGCGTGTACATCCACTGTATGGAATAACAACATGAGGCTTCAGCCTGTTCAAAAAAAAAAAAACACATGGAGCTTGCGCCATCGTGTCATAATCAGTACTAACTATCCTGTTTATCCTTATCGAGACTTCTTACTCAAGCGATAGTCGTTCTATATACTTTATTTAGAGCGATTAGTACATTCACACCTAACAGCTGCAACTAGTTCAAGCATCTAAGAATGTGTCACTGTAATGTGTAAGGTTGCCAATGGATGAAAAAGACTTCATATTATATAGTATGAACCAATCGATTAGAGTGAGTCTTCACGCGGCGGCAAAGAAAGGCACGTACGCCACAATTATTATATAGCAGTTTGCTTCCGCATTGACGAATATTCATGTGTAAGCAATACAATCATCACGTAATGCCACAAATAATTAAGCGTCACGGCCCTGGGGATGGGCTTTGCCCCCTCTGTAGGTGTCCAGAGTCTAGTACTCACATCTTCTTTGTGTGTCCCGCTGCCCGATTTGTATGGAACTTCGCCTATGAGGCGCTGGGGCCGGCGTGGCAGGCCTCGGACCTTGGCGAGTTCCTGGAGGATCGGGCACACCAGACCGGCGGGGGCTCCCGCCTCTTCTGGTTGGTGTTCGCGGCGATGATGTGGTCCCTATGGACGACGCGCAATAAGATGGTGATTGAGAAGATTTTCCTGCGACGTGCATCTGACTCCTTGTTTAAATGTTTGGCTTTGTTGCAGCAGTGGTACCCGCTCTGTAGGCAGCGGGACAGGCGCGGCTAGATGGCTTCATCGACAGACTACTTGCTACCGCGCGCCGCATCGCTTCCCCGGTGCCCTCCTGAGGCGTCTTCCCTCCGCGGCGCCCCCCCCCCCCCCCCCCCCGCCTGTAGGGCGGTTCCCTCGTTTTTCTACCCACACCACCCCCCTCCGCCCTTTTCTTTCGTTCTTTCTTTCTTTGTCTTCCTTTTGGGCATTGTTCTGGCTGTTGCCCCAGCGGTTTGTACTTGAGTTGGCTTAGACTGTTGGTTGTGGTACTCTGTATGGATGTTGTGTGGTTGCTTTATTTATAAAGCGGGGCGAAAGCCTGTTTCGAGAGAGTAGGCCAGCACAGACTGACCCTAGCTAATTCCCACTTGCAACCGAATGGGCGTTTGCTGATAATATCCGACATGCATGGACAGGGAATGTCAATGCTCGTACAGTTCAATGGAAGTATAATAAGGACAATAGATAATGAGTCTATATGACATAACAGTTACATACAGCTATATATCACTCTACTATATTAGTATTAGGCATGCTGTCATATTTGTATTAGCCATGCTATCAGTCTTCTATACATACTAGTATTAGCTGTCATGCGCATCATGAACCGAACATGGGTGGAACTAATTCGTTGACATTTGCATAGGCTTAATCCGACCATTCTCCATAAAACAGCTCATACGTACTAGCAACTCGTACAATCTGTCTCATCCATACTCCATAGAACACCATCATGGCCATGCCTCTCTCGCCGCCGCCGCTGCTCCTCCTCCTCCTTGGTCTTCTCATCTTGGCTGCCACCGCTCAGCAGCAGCGGTGGCCGCCGATAGCACGTCCGGGCTGCCGCGACAAGTGTGGAAACATCAGCATCCCCTACCCCTTCGGCATTGGGCCGGGCTGCTTCATCGCAATACAATTCGAGGTTTTCTGCAACGACACCGGCAGTCCACCCCGCGCCTTCCTCGCCGCCACCTATGGGACCTACCAGAAGAATGCGGAGGCCACCTTATCAAACGAGACCAAGTACCCTTTCGTGTTCGATGGCTACGACGCACCGAAGATTACTCCAACGCCGATCGAGCTCGTGGACATATCGGTCGCCACGGGTGAGGTACGTGCATATGGCGCGGTCTCATCCTACTGCGCGAAGTCCGCCACCGACCGCGTCGTCAAGCTCCAGCAGACAGTTGTGTCGCCCTCCAAGACTTTGTGGCCTCTCCAACTGTCGATGAAGCGCAATTCTCTCGTCGGGGTGGGTGGGGTCGGCACAAGCATCGAAGCGAGGCTGGTAACTACCTTGTTCATGGACTTTGCAGACGGTGATTCATGGTTCTACACAGCCTGCACTTCCTCTGCATCTCCCAGCTACAGTTTTCGGGCACCCGAAAACGGGACGTGCGCTGGGAATGGCTGCTGCCGGGTTCCCTTTGCTGGAAATACACAGGATAACCCCGTCCCACTATTTGCAGTGTCATTCCAAGCCGTGAACACTACTTACTATCCAGAATTATCTGGTCCAGTACACCCGTGTTCGTACGGAATGGTGGTGGAGAATTCATTCTATAACTTCTCGTCATTGGACATGTACGAATACGAGGGGCTATCCAAGAAGTTCCAGCGGGGCGTCCCCTTCGTCATCGATTTTGCCATCATGGCCTACCGCGAGTTCTATGGCGGAAACGGGACATGCCCGCCTCCAGGCCAGCAGGCACCTCCAGGCTATGCGTGCGCCAGCAGCAACAGCTTGTGTAGCAACGGAAGCAGCTACGACGGCTATAGCTATCGCTGCAAGTGCATGGAGCATTACGAGGGCAATCCCTACGTCGCTGATGGATGCCAAGGTACACAAATCTTGTCTCACTTTTCATATACGGTTTTGTCAACTAGTACTTCTTAATCATCTTGTGTACGTATATTTAACCTATATCTACCTTTCATTCTTCTCAGACATCAATGAATGCAAGAAACCTGATTTGTATCCATGCCAAGGGGTCTGCAAGAACAGGCTTGAAGGCTACGACTGTCCATGCAAGCGCGGATGGAAAGGCGACGGCAAACAAGGAACTTGCAAGGAAATATTCCCCTTAGTTGCTAAGGTGATTGTGGGTAAGTATATATATATATTCTTTGGCCAAGTTCACATATATTAACTATATTAAATTGGATGAAAGTTATTGCACCCCCATAAAAATAGCAATTCTCTAGTTTTAAAATATATTCAGGCAAAGATAAAACTATATAGCTAGTAACATGACTTTATGTTTTCTGCATTTAAATTATATAGCGATTCTCCAGATTTAACGATATCGCAGCAATGTCAACAAAACGGTGTGAAGTAGAAATTTTTTATCGGAACTTTACACGCAACTGGTGGATATGATTGTTGTACCGGCTTTGGCTTGATTTAAACTCAGTGCCATCGCACAAAGAAGTTCGTTTGGGTGCCCTGCTTTCCTAGAACCGCCTTGCTCGTTTCAGCTACCCAGAAATTCGAGCTAGTAGCCAAGTTGATCTCCCCAGCCTCTATAGTCCTTTTGAGGTCCAACCAGCATACAGGCCAACAAACAAAAGCATGCATATCTGTTAGAAAATAGACTCATCTGGGAGCTCGTGCTTTGCTTCCTCAAACATTGATTAGGCAATCATACAGACAGTACCAAAATATCCCACATAATGACAATACATCTATCACTGTTCACTTTATAGAAAAAATTGCTAAGCCAATGCACCATATAGGACCTAACTTTTTGAATGCATATTTCAGTATTTTTTTCAATTTTACGATCTATACTTGACGTTATGTCATCTTTCCTAGCATGTTTTTGTGAGGTCTAGACCGTCAGCAATCCTCATTCTGATTTCTTATGCTACTTGTAGTTTAACCTTAGTACATATTCCAATTAGAATATGGAAATGGTATTTTCATTTTTTTTTGATATCCTACTAATCTAGTTTTGAACTGGACGGCAGGAGCTCTGCCTTTACTTTATAGATAGGAAAAAAGGAACAAAGAAATTACAACAGGGCTACAGCCTGACATACCTACTAAACTAGTTACTACATAGTTTCGCATATGAAATAAATTTATTCCTTGCTGATTCAGGTGCAGGAGTTTTTATTGGTCTCATTGTGGCAACATTCCTGATTATTCTTTTGAAAGAGAGAAGGAAAACGAGAGATTTTTATAAAAAGAATGGTGGGCCTATATTAGAGAAGGCAAAACTGATAAAACTTTTCAGAAAGAACGAACTCAAGCAAATCTTAATGGATAGCAACATAATTGGGCAAGGTTTCTTTGGTGAAGTTTACAAGGGCCACCTTGACAACGAACAAGTTGCAATAAAGAAGCCCAAAAATGTAGGTGTGCTAGAGCATGAACAATTTGCGAATGAAGTAATCATCCAATCTCAAGTCAGTCACAAGAACATTGTGAGGCTCACAGGTTGTTGTCTAGAAGTTGATACTCCGATGTTGGTCTACGAGTTCATCCCCAAGGGCAGCCTCCATGACATTCTTCATGACCAAAAAAATGACAACAACAACAACAAGGTTTCTCTCAGCCTGGATTTACGATTAAGTATTGCTGCACAGGCAGCAGATGGTCTAGCTTATATGCATTCAAAAACCAATACCGAGATTCTTCATGGTGATGTCAAACCAGCCAATATACTCTTGGACGATAACTTTGTACCAAAGATTGCAGACTTTGGCTTATCAAGGTTGATAGTGAGAGATGCAAAGCACACTGATTTTGTCATCGGTGACATCAACTATATGGATCCAGTATATCAAAAGGAAGGCCTACTTACTGGAAAAAGTGATGTCTACAGTTTTGGACTTGTGATCCTGGAGCTTATTAGTCGGAGAAAGGCCATACATTCTGAGCCCAATAACTTATTGAACAGTTTCCGTGAAGCTCATGAGAAAGAGGAGATAGGAACTGAGTTGTTTGACGAAGATATCGCAGCAGTAGAAGATTTGGGGGTTCTTAATAGTGTAAGAGAGCTCGCCATGGAATGCCTTTGCCTTGAAGTGGATCAAAGACCAACAATGACAGAGGTAGCGGAGCGGCTGTTCTTGCTGAGTCGATCACGTCAGCAGGAACAAAATCCTTAACACGGCAGCATGTCAGGTCTTAAGTGCTTTGAATAAACTTTGTACTGTATTGTGATTGTGTTTCCATGTTTCAATAAGGCAACACCTGTTTGCATTAATTTCAAAACTTTGTATCTTTTTATTGATACTGTGTATAATCAATTTGATTTTGAAGAATAAATTTATGACTAGCTTGTTTCGTTGGGTTAGTCTTGGAGAATTGTCATGGCCTAGTTGATGTGTTTTTGTAGGGTGAAAACGGGCTTTATTACAGTATATAGCGTTCAACAAAGTATAGTCTTGTGCAATGAAATGTAAAATGTATCTGGGGCTTGACGATGCCAAATGCCGGTCAGGTTATGTTTGTCTCCCGGCCAAAGCAGCTAGCTGAGGTGTGACTTTGCTTCCCTCTCTCACTATGGGCCACGTCTTTTAGACTTGTAGGCTAGCTTCTAGGTCCCGGAAACACACGCTGAGAAGAATGGAAAATTTCTGTACACCGCCCAAAAGAATTGCCCCTATATACCATCTGAAACTGAAGTACTCAAAAGACCACGAGCATGTTCCAAAAGGAGATTCAGAGGATTTAAAAAATGACTTATCATATGTGTCCACTTGCATACTACTAGTAGCATATATATACATTCAGGATGCAAGGGTTGAGCGTGCACTTTAAATCAACGAAGTTTTGTCATTTTTTCTACCAGCGTCGAGCTGAGTTCATATCTTCTCATATGTGTGACGAAAACAGGTGAACAAAGAGGGGATGATATGAGAATTACACTCCCCTTCATGAGTTGCAAAAGATTATATCATACATCCAACTCAGCATATGGAGTGCAAAGATGACAACTATTAACAAAACATGTGCAGTGCATTTCTCTCATCCCATCTCTGCTCTCTCAAGTATGCGATGACTTGAGATTATGAGGATAGACTCTCAAGCGTCCAGACTAGGAAGAGCTCGATGAGTTGTCATGTCTCTAAACTAGGACGAACTTGGTGAGAAGATGATAATATATTAGTTTACTTGCCCAGCTAATATGTCATCATTGTTAACCCTCTGGCATGAACTAGTTATGAGTGAGAAGATTATTCAAGTCGTGATGAGTTCTTTGTCACAAGAAGACATAAACCCCATCTATTATGCCAACAGATATGCCCCAAACCCTAGAAGGGATTTATACATATATACGAGATCACCTCCTGATATAGGGAAAAGTGCCCCGCCCAAGGAAACATCCATGTTGCTCAAATGGCAACATAAAGGGAGGGAAGGAGGAAAACCCTATAGAAAAAAACATCAGGAAATTGCGACAGAAAACATAATATCTGGAATGATATCGCTCGGCGACATGACAAGTGATAAAAAGAAAACCCAACTAATGAGATGGATTAGACATTAGTTAATTTTGATCTTATATATAATTAATTTGCATTGCCAAGCATATGTAGCGTGACAGTACTGAAGTAGCTACTGCTAATTAAGTGTTCACTGTGACGAGCTCAGGACGATATTTGACCTCATTCCAAATGCTCTCCTGGGATCGAGCAGCTCAAGAAATGGACAGTGGTTGAGGAGGGCATGGAGCAGCTCTTCCCCACATCACGACGTGCTTCAGAAGAGGGAGCTTACTGACGATCTCCGTGATAAGTTTTTAGTCGGGCATGTTAGAGGCCAGCCCGTGACACAGATCTTCGTCAGCAAAGGTGGCCTGCAGGCCATCGAGCAGGAGCGTTACTTGGGTAATAGGTTTACTGATCGTACAAATCCACGTATGCAGGTCAATTCATATACCTGCCTGTGGGCGAGGTGGACAAGGACATCGTCGTCGACATGGCCTCTGAATGACTCGCACCGGCCGGCGCTAGCATCCACGGTGGCGCGCGCCTTGGCTTTCCATCCCGCTTGGGGCCGTTCGCGGCCGGATGAGTCACGTAGATCGATGTGGCGCCACAACAGAGGCTCCTCCAGGGCTAGCCGCCACCAAGCCGGGAACACGAGCCCTGCGCCGCCGAGGATGATGCGTAGGACGTCCTCGGGCAGCGGAGGCGCAGAGATGAAGGGGCGGTTAGGGTTCTGCATTTCTTTTTCTTCCCTCTCAACCTCTAAAATGTTAAATTAGTCGAACCATGTAAAGTTAGACCAAAGTTTGGAAAAACTTGTTAAGGAGTGTTACGTACAGATCCCCTGTCACGTACAGATCAATTGACCACGACGCTGCATCCTGGTTGTTCTGCCGTCTTTGTCTCTGCTCTGATCTCTTGGACGTCGCTGCCTAGAGTTGCTGCTCCCTTCCTTGGCCTCACTGTGTCCGTCCAGCTTCATCGTCTTCGTGGCCGCTGCCGTCTGCAAGCTCCCAAGGTCTGCATCTCGGGCCGCCGCCGTTCCGCCATCTCCGGCCGCCGCGACTCAGCTTCCTCCGCCCGAGTAGTCCCTGTCTACCACCGGCCGTCTTCGCCCAATCGCCCGTCGCTCTGCAGGACGTCCGCCGCCATCCTTGACGCAAGCGCCGCCGCTGGTCCCTGTCCCCGTCCTCGGCGCCCGTGCCCACCCACCGTCTCCCGCTGCACGCTGCTCCTTCAGATCGCCGTCGCCACTCGGGCCGCCACCGCCTCCAGCCCCGTCTCCGGCCGCCGCAGTTCAGTCTCTGGCCGCCACAGCTCGGGCCCTGTGTTCTCTGACCACCACAATACCGGTCGATGGATTCGATTTGTTTGACTGCTGACCGGCTGCCCGAACTGCCATCTGGTCGTCGCCGGTGGCCGCATATCCTTCTTCTTGTCGCCCGCTCTCCAAGCCTAGCTGCTGGTTCAGCTGCTCGCTGGACTTCCAGGATTGCTGCCACTTCGCCTACGCCCCTCCGCTCTAGATGGAGGGCGGCCCACTGCTCCATCCAGCACTGAGTCAATGCCCCAGATGTGTAATGCCCCAGATGTGTGTGCGTGTGGAGACTTGGATTGGTGATGCGTGCTTATGCTGCTTGCTGCCTCTTTGATTTTTTTCTCTTCCTTTTTTTCCCTACTAGGTCGATTGTGAGTTAAAAAAATATATGTCTCACCACCGTCTCTCTTCCTCACTCTTCTGTAGTTTTCGACGGTGTCCGTTTCAACTCTATCTTGCATGTGTGCCTTTTATTGGTGCTATGTTTTTCCGCTGCGTCCAACAAGTCCGTTGTTCTTCATGTTTCTGATGTCATGAGAGTCCAGTCTACCTTCATTTGTCAGCCTATATTCTCGGTCCGTTGGTGGCCTCCTATTCTTGGTCCGTTTGTGGCCTCCTGTTTCGGTCCTTTTGTGGCCTCTTATTATTGGTGCTTTTGTGGCCTCGGTCCTTTTGTGGCCTCCTATTCTCGGTCCTTTTGTGGCCTCCTTTTCTCGGTCTTGGTCCTTCTATGGGATTTTTGTGGCCTCATTTCGCATTGTCATTGATCTACGCACATTCTTTCGCCGTTGGACTTCTTATGTCATTTGGCCTTCTTGTGCTATGATCGTTTGTGACATGCTCTTCTTTTGATCGAATATCGGTATCTGGCTTGGCTCTATAGGTTTTGAAGACTCTTCATGTTACAACGACACTCTCAAGACGCGGATTTTGGATTATCGTTTTTTTTAGTGTTACACTTCTTCAAATGCAATGCTATTGCATACGCTTTGCATTTGATTTGAGGGGGGGGGGGGGTGGGTGTTAAGGAGTGTTAGTATAGGACTAGAAGTCCGTATTAGTCTAGGTTTCCTTACTTCTATCTTAAGTCATCTGTAATATATATATGCCCCATGGGCCTCCTAATAATACAAGTTGCCTATTCATAACAAAACTATCAACCTCTAAATTGTTAAATTAGTCTTATTAATACATTATTGATATATTATTATAACTGATGGTAGTTTTTCTATAAAGATGGTCCAACTTTAGATGGTTTGACTTTTAATAAAATCCATACACCTTATTTTATGGAATGGTAGTATAAAGTAATACTTTTCTAAGGACAGTTAAACAAGTTTCAAAATGATTTCGGCAGTCTAGCTTATTTTGTGATCAATGGGAACAATTCTTGTTGCTGCTAAAACATTTGTTTTGCTATAAATTAACATTTTACAAAGACAATCCAACATTTTTTACTCTTTTACAATATTTTTTTTATCTACGAAGTATCTCTATGGCATGTCAGAACAATTTAGTCATGCCAAGTGTTATTTTATCTTATTTTTAAATTTTGTCACCATTTGAGTTGATATACGTGAACATCTTTGATGAACCCTATAGCACGCTTCATAAGACAAAACTTTTATACTCCCTCCGTCCACACTTTTAGAAGGAACACTTCTTACCATTTCAATGCTAAGAAGTGAGCCTTATAAAAGTGGACAGAGGGAGTACATAAGATTTTTCATGACCTCTAAGAACAAATATCTTTTGAGCTTTTTAAGATCACATACACAAAAAATATTAATGTGTTTGGAATCATTTCCCACAAGGCAGGTGACTGTTACGAAGAATTGTTGAAGTTATTTTTCTAGACGCCAGAACGTTTCTTTTTTTTTACCAAAACAGCTAGCGCTGATTTCTTTTCAATTAAGGGGATAAAAGCTCCAAGAGGGAGTGGAGCCGAGAGATAAAAGAATAAATCAAAATAGAGAGCATAGAGGAAGAAGGCAGCAGCTGAGAGAGAGATCAGCTAGAACCGATGCTATACACAGCAGAAAAAAACAGAGAAAACATCAGCCCCAGCAGCTCAGGTGATCGCCGTCCATTCAACACCTTTTATGCCCGCCGCACGCCATAGTGCAAACTCAGCGACAATCTGATCACAGGCGAAGAAAAATGAGTGCTGTGTCGACTCAAAAATACGTCCGTTTCGCTCCTTCCAAACTTGCCAGAACACCATCATGATCAGGGAAGATATCCTTCTTCCATTCTCTTTGTCCATTGCCTCGAGCAACCTCAGCCACCACTCATGTCGGATATATACTGAATAGGGGTATATCGGATGGCAGTCTAAAGTGCCGGATTACCCGGGTGGCCCAAATGGTAGTGGGATACAGTCTATTAGGCGGCCCAGTAAGCTGACACACGGAAGCCGGATTCTAGAAGAACCCGGATCACGGCCCACGTGATCCGGCTTGGAGTAGAAGGCGGATTCCTTACTTTCCAAGTTAATAGTTACCGTAGTCTTCTAGGTTTCCTACTCTGTATGCCCTAATCCGGCTATTATATAAAGCCGGACGGGAGATATGATAGATAGACAAGAAGCTACAGGCTAACTCGCCGAGAGGTTGATCCTTGACGAGCAGCTAATAGAACCTCACATTGTACTCTGTATTCACAGGCTTTAGTCCTGAATAGTGAGATTGCAGGAGTAGGAACGCCGGATTATTGCGTCGTACCGAACCTGGGTAAAAACCCTGTGTCATTGTCCTTCGCACAATCACGTCCCCCCCACATCTCTATCAGTAGTCTCATGGCACCCCCGTCTATGAATTCTACTACGATGTCTCGACAGTTGGCGCCCACCGTGGGGCCGGCGACGCCAGGCGTTAAGTTTAGATCTGGGATACTCGACGGAATCGGCAGTTCCATAACTGTCGGAAGCTTGGAGTTCGACAACGACGTTGGACGCTTCCTCGACAATGGATCTTATATACCGGCGCAAAATCATCTGGTAAGTGCCTGCGTGTTACCGATTGGATCTTCAAATATCTTTATCGGATTAACTGCAGAGGCCATGGGATTTTGCGGTGGAAGTAAATTTATCCCACCCGCCCTATACCCAGTCGAAGATGACTATGATACCGGGTTTTGCTCAGATCGCCGATATACGAGTGAATCACACTTTGTCGGTATGGTGCAATCCGAGATCGCCAAAAACACGGATGAAGGCAATCCCGTGTAGGAGGCAGAAAACAGCAAACCCACAACTGAGGTGGAAGATCCGACATCCGTCAACACAATGACGAACTCGGAAGCTGACTCTGTGTTAGCCGCCATTGAGGCGAGATTAGAGTCAGAAACCGGATCACACAACTTCGATTCCGAAGACGAAGACGAGGACGCCTTCGAAAGAAAGGTTAAATCTCTTCAAGAGGGATTCCATGAAGTACTAATGGCAAAACCAGCTGAAAACACAGATGCCGACAGCCAGGAAAGCCCTAGAACTCCTCCGCCAGAGGAAGAGAGAGAGGACGGAGAAACTTCTCCAAGATACCCCGATGTCAAAGAATTGACAGAGGACGAACCAAACAAAAAACCTCCCTCTTCCAAGAATAAGCACAAGACCGCTAAAAAGCTCCAGTACAAACTACGAAAGAAGAAATCGGCTGATCCAGCAAATGAATGCCCGGAAGTAGGAGATTCAAGCGGAATAAAGCCCGCGGAGAAGAAAACAAAATAAATCCTTGTTCCGCCAATGACAGAACAAGAAGAACAGGAGTTACTGCAAACACCAGTGGGAGCGCACGAACCCCCTGAAGTGCTAGAAGCCAGGAGACAAGCTCTCCAGAGGAAGCAGCAACATCTATTCAGAACTCGTGAAGACCTCCAAAAAACCCAGGATGACATCAAGCTCATGAAGGAAGAAATCGAGGAATACGAGAAAAAGAATAGATCTGGCATTAAACCTACAAGGTTACCCGGAATCGTAAGACCGGAAGTACTGCCGCCAAAAGAAAGGTTCCACAACCCATCTTGGCAAAAGCAGGTAAACGGCAAAGATGCCAGAGGCGAACCAATATACAAAACCGCAGCAGAAAATGCGGAAGCAGCGCTCGCCATCCTCAACAATGATATGTACTCCAATGGTGAAAAACTTCAAGGGGTGTATGCTTTCTTAGGAAAAGCATTGCAACAACAACAGCGCGGGCAGCAGCGATCAGGGAAGTTGCACGACGACTCAGCCCTATGCAAAACAGCTACATGCGCCGCTGGAGCACCTGGACCGGAAGAACCTGGAGATTCAAGCAATTCAAAAGAGAAGAAAGCAGATCCGAGAAAAGACAAGAAAAATCCCGACAATAAGGATGAAGCGTCTAGAACCGGATCCCATCTCCCGGAAGATGGACTTAATCCTCGCGATCGGGAAGAAAAGAACCGGAATGACGGAAAAGCAATGGCGCCTCCGAGACGCCCAGCTGAAAAAGCTGGAAGAAAGGATAAACCTCACAGGCGTGAGAGATCCCGGACACCCCCCAGGAATAAGGAAAGATACAGAAGTAGAACTCCACCTTATCCAAAGGGGCAAGATCTCGGACGAAACAAAGATGATCCCGGAAAAGCGAGATCGCGCCACAACGGAAAAGAAAGGAGCAGATCCCCTTCTATTCATTCAGCCGACAGGTACTCCGCACACATGGATAGAGCGGAAAGAGACGACTTATACTTTGGACCTAAGTGCTTCACAGATAGGATCCGAAAGATAACCCTGCACTCTGGCTTTGCCAAAGTTGGTCCAACGTACCAAAAATATACCGGTAGTACAAACCCGGATACCTGGCTCTCAGACTACTATACAGCCGTCCAGATCAATAACGGGACAGATTTGGAAGCCGTAAAGTTTCATCGCCTAATGTTACTGGATGGAGCCAGAGACTGGATCAATGGATTACCCTACAGAACTGTTGGCAGCTGGGATGATATGGCTCGAGTATTTACTCAGCATTTTTGGGAACCTACAAAATCCCGAATAGCATCAACCAGCTAAACCGTTGCACCCAATTTGAGGGCGAACCATACGTGGATTTCATCTCAAGATGGACGGAAATGAAGAATAGTTGCTCTAGAGTAACTAACGTCCAAGCAATGCATGCTTTCGTCAATGGCCTAAAACCCCGACTAGTACCGTTCATGATTGGTTCCAAAAAGCACAAAGATCTCGGATCTATGCTTACTACCGCCAATGAACACGCTGCAGCCGAGGACGACATCAGGGCAAGAGGAGGCAATATCGATACACTGATACAGGCCAAAAAGAACCCTTGCCCTGAGAAAAAAGGAACTCCAGATGCAACACAAAAGCCCAAAGAGGTTAACATAGCCTTTGGAAGAGAAAATAGGAACAGGTGGAAAGGACGCAGTGCGGAACCGATCAATTACACCAAGGAAGAGCGGGAAAAGATTAAGTCGGAAAACTGCGTCCACCACTCGCAATTCGGGAAAGCCACCCACACTAACGCACAATGCCGGCTGAACAAGCATATGAAAGGCAGTGCAGGATCCGGAAACAAAGGGAAGAATTCCAAGAGGAAATTTCCCAAGCAAAAGCCAGAAGATGAGAAAGAAGACAGTAAATCGGACACTGACGAAAAAAATCCAGGAACAGCAGAGAAAAGACGAGCCCAAGTTTCCGAGAGTTGATGGAGAATGTAACCTAACTTTCCTGGCAACTCCTTCAGCAAAGGTGGCAAAGAGAACGCTTCAAGAAATAAACGCGGTTGTTCCGGCAACCCCAAAATTCTTGAAGTATTCAAACACACCAATCACCTGGGATCAGTCCGATCATCCCGGAAACATCCCTGAACCCGGCACACAAGCTCTTGTTGTAAGCCCTATTGTCCAAAACACTAGGCTAAACAGAGTGCTGATGGATGGAGGATCAAGCATCAACATAATGTACCTGGATACACTGAAGCATCTGAGAATCTCCGAGACCCAGCTCAACCACAGCAACATACGTTTTCACGGCATCGTTCCGGGCAGACAAGCACGATCCCTAGGATAAATTTCCCTAGATGTCACTTTCGGAGAAAAGAATCATTTCCGTCAGGAAAAAGTATCCTTCGAAGTGGTGCCGTTCGAAAGCGTTTATCACGCGATACTCGGACGTCCAGCTTTCGCCAAATTCATGGCAAGATCATGTTGTATCTATAACAAGCTGAAGATGCCAGGGCCCAAAGGAGGAGTAATTACCATTTCTGGAGACTTCAAGTTGGCAAACGAGCTGGACAAAGAAAACGCCCTTTGCGCTGAGAAAATCATTGCAAAGGAAGAGTTGAAAGAGCTGGCCAGAGAGGTATCGCCGACAGAAATGCCGGCAGGCAAAGAAAGCCGGAAGCCAGCAGATAGCTTCAAGGCTTCCGAGAACACCAGACAGGTAATCCTAGATCCCAAAGATCCGAATTTTTTTGTCGTAGTGGGAACTGGGATGACCGACAAATAGGAAAACGAGCTCATCAAGTTCCTCCGTGAGAACTGGGATATTTTTGCTTGGTGTCCAGCAGACATGCCAGGCGTACCCAGGGAACTTGCTGAGCATCAACTTAAGGTGATTCCAGGATCCAAACCCGTCAAGCAAGGTCTCCGTCGATTTGACGGAAGAAGACAGAAGGCTATTGGCAAGGAAATTATCCGGCTTTTTCGCAGCAGATTTTATCCGGGAAGTTATACATACTGAATGGTCAGTGACGAAGGGATGGACATTAGACCCTGCGGGTAAGGACACCCCGTCTCAGGCCCAAGGTTAAGGCCCAAGAAGGGAAGCCCTTGGAGTACTCTAGAAGGCCCACATGAAGCCCACCCGCAATACCTTGCGGGCTAAGTTAGGAAACTTGTAACCGACATAGGGTTAGAGTTCGAGTCCTCTCCGGGTAGGGTTTGAGACCTGGCCACCTATATAAGGCCAGGAGAACCACCGGAAGAGGACCAAGCAATACCGCCCCACCAAAGCCTTGAGCTCGAGATCATACTCTCGACTTGAGCAACCACCGTTGTAACCGATCTATTCATTAATACAGATCGACAGAGGCATGAGTAAGGGTTTTACCTCTACGAGGGCCCCGAACCTGGGTAAATCTTGCCCCCTGTTTAGCCGACGATCGCCACCAGCGCTCATGGGTTCTCCTATTCGAAACCCTATGGGTTCACCCGAGGGATTTGTAGAGTCTCAGATTCGACAATTGGCGCCGTCTGTGGGAACGGCAGGCGCTGGATCTCCGGCATCTTCGGCTTCATCAACAACCAACTCACGTTGGCAACCCTCGACTACGGCTCCGACCAATTCTATCCGGATCGGATCTGCTGTGGTCACCCCTCACTCGCCGGAATCACGTCTGGTATTCAGCGAGTTGGAAAGAAGCGTCACCCTGACGTTCGGAAGCTTGAAGTTCGTGACCAACAGGGACGGGATCCTCCACTTCCCTGAAGAATCGCAATCGGAGTCAGAAGCTGTTGACTCGCGACCCTACCTGGAGAAAAGCAGCGAGTCCATCCGCTTCAACTTCGGCGACTTCCATACCCTCTCGACAGAGGAGCCTTCTCGAGTCCAGAAAACTCTCCAAAACACACCTAGCATTCATGGGCCACGACTGGCTCAAGTCTGCATGGCAGGATCGGATCAACCACCTCCAGAAACAGAACACAACGCAGCAGAACGCGCCGCAATCGGCGTCACGCGGGAAGCTTGGGACCGAGCCAAGGAGGCTATGCGAACAAGCAAGCCACCCGCAACTGAGGCGCCACACGAAGATATGGTCGTCTACCACTATCATCTAGTGAGAGCGGCCGCAACCATCAAAGAGGCTCGGATAGATCTAGCCCGTCGAAGAAAAGCGGCGGATGAATCGAGTCAGGGACGAGCTGAGCTGTCCTTAACACCCTCGGTTGGAACCCGACCCACGTGGAGGGGATACGCATCAACGTCCATTGACGTCGAGTCCTTGGGTGGAGCCAGCAGGTCGATCGCACCTTCCCTTATGCGGTTTGACGAGGACGGAAACGTCTACCCGCAAACTCCCGCTGCCGCAGTCCTGGCCGCAGCAACTTACATGCAGATGAACCAGCCGGCGGAAAGCGATCCTCGGGCAGAACAGTACAAGCAAGTGCGCAAGGGACTAGGCATGGCCGCCGCAAGGCTCGCCTCCTACGACCGCAGGAAGGCCGCCGAACAACTGGAGAAGGAGAAAGAAAAAGAAAAAGAGGCATCCCGCAAGCGTAGGAGCACTTCGCCAAGAAGGGACAAGTCGCCACGCCGCGGTCGAGAAAAAGAAGCTCGACGCCGCGGTGATAGTCGAAGCAGCAGCGAAGGCAACGCAAGAGACAAAAGCTCGCTACATCACAACAGCCGCTCGCGAAAACGGAGCAAGGAGCCAAGGAAGGAAACTGATCTCGACCAGTGTCGCACCCGGACTTCTAAAGGATACTCGCCGTTCCGTTGAACAGTAGTAGATTGGATTACGGGGCTTACCGGCACCCGCCTCCTCTTACGAGTAGGCCAACACACGTATGTGTGACAACCAACCCCTATCTGTTCAGCGTCAACGTAAACTATCCCATAGAAATCAGGATACTACCATTGACGTACTTCATACCATACACACATGGTACGTCAACGGTTTGTAACAGAATGATAGCACAACATATCTCTAAGACAGAAAAGATTGAAATAAGTTGCAAATGGCTCTCACTAGAGCAGAGATAGCAAATACAATCATCCAGAGGACACATGTCCCAACATATCATCATTACATAGCAGCGGAAACACTCAAAGGGTGTGAGTACAGACAAATCCAAATAGGCTTAAGAAGCCGGGAATGAAAAGAAAACGGAGCCCATCCACGATGTCTCGGATCCTGCCCGGGCCCACTACCTACTCGTCAGCAGCCTCGTCAAACTCCACGTAGTAGCCGTCACGGGGATCCTCGTAAGCGTAGCCTGCGGAAACCACAACCCCAAAGCGGTCAGTACATGAACGTACTGGCAAGCAAGACTCACAGTTCACCAAAGTGTAGCCCGTCAACACCAAGCACAGATGCCTTGGGTTCAACGGAAGAAAGGGATATAAAAGAAGCTGCATCTGGCTGCACTAAACAACTACAGAACATACTACAACTTCCGGCTATCAGAAAGGGGATAAGATAGCGTATCGTAACCAACTACAACTAACCACCACACAAACCCATCCTGGACCTCGCCCCTTATCCAAAGAAGCAATCCGAGGATAACTCACACAGTTGGATTAATGATGGATCAAGTTATTGTGGCAATAAAGCTATTACTAGTCAGGTTACCATTAGTTAGGTGTAAGTTGTTCTGAGTACTTGTTAGCCAGTACTTTCACCAAGTCAACCATAACCGCGGAAAACACGGCTTCTCGAGAAGATTTATCCCTGCAGGGGTGCACCAATTTGGCCGTACACGTAAGAATAACCCGCCAGATGGGAAGGCCTTTCCCACCAAGCGGGGCACTCAACACAACTCAACTCTTCTTCGCATCAAGCCCAAAGCACCACGTGCTGTGCGTGCGCGGCTAATCGAGCCCCACGAAGAAAAGGGGACCCTCATAGCACTGGAAGACCACGCCGCCCTAAATGCCGACTACAAAAGTTCCACCCTGGCCTCGGGTTCGTACCTGCATATGCGTGCATCAAATGGAAAGCCCGAACTAAGTGTGGTGATTTGGACGAGATGCGAATCGAATCAAATTGAGGGGGGCGCCCATACACGCTTCCCACATGCGGATAGTGCGCTCATCATGGATCAGTAGACAAGACCCTTTTCCTATTAAGGTCGACACTAGCAGGCCTCAAAACCACGCCGGGCCTCCTGCCGGTGCCTTATCAGCAAATTATTATTACCTCAAATTAAAAGGTTGTTGTTTAACATCGAGCCCCAGAATATAAACGAATATGATAACAGAAAGTATCTGATAACAGACTCGAGCAAAACAACCCTAAGCATGCTAGTAAGACACGGGCACTACAACACAATAGTCACATAGGGACGCTCAATCTAATAGTTGGAGGCGCTTTATTTCATCTCAAACGCATTATAGAGCCGCTTATGCAAAACGTCTCTCAAGCGTCTTCCAGTGCACCGTCACAAAGATTGTAGGGACGCTTTGCCGCGCGTGTCTACAAAAATAGGAGACGCCTCATGTTGCATCTCTACAAGCCTATGGACGCTTTGGTATATGAACTATCATGGCATTACTACCGCCCATATGGACGCACAATTTTCTATTATCAAGCTAGCGACGTCTGTCTCAAATTTCTTTTATTATGTTAATATTTTTTGTCTGGTCATAATGCGATCATGGTTTAGCATGTATTATAATCTATAAAGAGGTTCCACCAATGAATCATATTTAATATACAAATTACGTGATCTGTACATCGACTCAGAAATAAAATTAACTTTCGCCTAGAGGAAAAGCAAATTATATTATTTATAGAGAAAATGAATTTCCCGACATTCAAGATCTCTTGCAAACAATCACACCAATTTACATACATTTTCAGAATTTGTCGGTCTCTAACAACTATGAACTATCTAACAACTTTCAACATACAAACTTCCAGTATCATCTCCCCGTCCGATGTATTTGTAAATACCATTTATTTCCATCAACCTACCTGCATGTTTCAGTTATCAAACATGTTAGTCAAACGGAAATAAGTTCCTAGAAAAAAATTAACATGCAAACTTCAAATAACGGAAGTTGGGAAGTGTCAAACATGTCCTCTGATTTCTGATCCTGTTCGAGGAAAGTTGATACAATATTGTTTGACATACCAGAAGAATCTCCATAGCTTTGATGCTATGATTTAATATTATGGGTAAAACCTTTTGCAATTTAACTAAGTAGAACTATAACATCTTAATTAAAATGGTCATTCTAGAATGAATAAATTATGTAGTATTCATGTCCTAAGCAAGAATTTTGTTCCAACACATTTTGCATCTAAAAATACTTCAGAAGTACATCAAGTTAAATAAAACACAATAAGTCACAGGAAACTAGATCAGATTGTACATACTCCTGAGTACTAATGAGATGCCTCAACCCCAGATTATGATCTATAGACATTTGACTACTAAACAATATGAGGACAGAAGAACTCACCATCCTCAAACACTTATTCTGTTTTGATTTTCTGAGCGTTTTTTCAGTACTCATGGTTTTATATTCTTCATCACTGCAAAGAGTCCTAAAAATTCACGTCTCTTCTACATGAGCTAAGAAGCTGCATAAGAACAGATGATTAGAACTGCAAGTACAGCTTAGGACAAGAAAAGACTTCACAGTATATAAGATGAAATTGACGACTTAGTAATTTTACTTGAGTCCTGGGCAACGAAAGGTTTTGCTGCAAATTCGCTCCAGTTCCTATGGAAAACAGCTACACTACCAATTATGCCCTGTTTCTATGGTAATAACATCAAACATAATCATCTAGGTCTGTATCGGGGGAACTAAATTACAGGACACATAGCCAAAAATAAGCAGGGTAGTGGCAATATTAATTGATTATTAAAAGTGAAACAGACCGATTTAGAGGCCAAATCACAGAAGTTAATCAACGGCTAGAAAAATAGAAATTGAAACAAAACTTGCACACTATCCCAGGAACGTCAAGTAAAATAGTACGTGTAAACATATAGAAGACATTCCATCTATCATTTGGGTTTAAATTAGACGGTCACTTACTTTTGGGGGTGAAGCTAACCGGGACCACATGACATCCGACCTAGGAGAGAGTTGCCATGGTAGTGGAGCTGCCAACAGTAGGCAACGCATGCAGGTGTCACCGAGCTCATATCATAGAAAAGAAATGAAATGATTGGGAGATTAGCGATGAAATTGGAAAGAGAGAAACTGATATACCTAAATAGCCAAAGAGGACTGCAGCAGGATCGGCAATCTACCAGCCACACAGTGTTTGTCCATCCATATCCATATTCAGCGTTGCAGTGGCATTTAGGCATGGTCGCTGAGGCAATGGAATCCAAAGTCACAACATTGGGGTCCCCGATTCGCAGTTTCCACGAGCAGCGCACAATGACAATACAAACACAATTTTAACATACGAGTGGAATACGCAAAAAAAACCAAAGGACAGAGGAGGAACCGGGGCACTGAATCGCAGCACACGCGCAAAGTAAAATATTTAGATCTCATACGGGATATGATGAGAAAGGCAACGAAGGTTTCTCACCATCCTGTTTCCGGTCGACGAATAACTAGCGTTTCCGGACGGGCTCCCGGAGGGAGGAGGATTAGGGCAGAACGGATTCGTCTTGGAGAGGGTAGCAGGAGTGCCGCCGGAGAGGAACACAAGTGAGATCTGATGGCGGCAATGCTAAGTTCTGCACGCCTGGGTTAGGAGGCGGCGGTAGGTTTTTTTTTCCAAGTCATACGAGGGATGGGAGAAGATTCGTGGGTTGTGGGCTTGTGGGGACTTCCTCTCCTTTTTTTCAATCTGCAGCCTGGAAATGAGACGGTATGTACAGCGTCTCAAAACAACGTCTTTATCATTTGTTTTCTTTAAAAATAGAGACGTACATAAAAGCGTCAAATGGACGACGTCTCTACGTGCACGTTTTGTTGTAGTGGGGCCCAAGCAACGGGGTTATAGGACTGGAGGTGAGGCAATATCAGGGTTCAGGGTATCATGTGATAGGTTCGTAACAGAAGCAACGATACATATGGCTAGCAGAAATAGACAACGGAAAGTATCGGTAACAAATGTTGAAAGGAACACAATGGTTCACGTGAGTGATAACTTGCCTGCAAACTCAGCAGCCTGGTACTGAGCTAGATCCTCAGAAGGGGTGTCATAAAGATCGTCGGTCTCAACGTCGTCGTCTATCCGAGAAGAAGCAAACAAACAATACAGGAAGATAAACAATCAATATCATGGCATAGTGCACAATCATGGAATGATGCATGTCAAGTTAATGGATGCATCAAAATAAACTAGTTGACATGGTGACACAATTTAAATGGACAATGAAAGCCCATGAATTTTGGTTGGATTATTTGTTTTTCAACTAATCAACAGGTGAAGGTGGATTAGTATGATGCATGGATGAGGAAAACAACAAAATAACAACAATAGAACCAAGTTAAAATAGGGTTTGCCAAGTTTAGAAGTTTATTTATTAAGTTAGGGAATTTTTTGTGTTACTTAAAGATGTCACACAAGCATTTGTTGTTTTCATCAGGTTAAACTGTTCAAAACAACTAACAAAATTCATATTTGAAAAGAACACACAATTTTGGATGGATTACATGTTTCAAATATTGAAAAAGGAATTAGGATGAATTTATTATGACTTAAACAAAATTAAACAAGTTTTAAATGAATTTAAAACAAGTTTGAATATTATTTGAATTTTATTTGTTCAAAACTTAAATTCAAATTCATATTTGAAAAGTTTATACTTTTCTAGGTTGAAAACATATTTTGCATGTTCAAAAATAATTTAAGTTGAGCAAGTTATCATTTTATCAAATTTAAATGATTTAAACAAGGTTTAAGTTATTTAAGCAATTTTAATTATTCAAACCATGAAACAAAATTTATATTTGAATAGGTTATTTGAAATAGCATGGAAAACATATTTTATTTGCATTATTTGGATTAAGTATGAATTAGTTATGGATTTTATCAAATTACAAATGAATTGTTTGAATTCAAATTTGAAATGCATTTGGAAAATTCAAAACAGAAAACAAATGTCACCAATAGGTAGATAATTGAATTTGGGGCAGTGCACATATTTTAGTTTTATTATTTGAGTTTATAAAACAAAAGTTATTTGCAATTTAGTTCCAGGGGCCAATCTGTAAAAAGAAAGGACTTAGATTTAAAACAGAAAAGGTTATAAACATTTTATACCGCACACAGCGCTACCCTAGACACTACCAGTGGGCCTAGGGCCACTGTGTGCTTGCGTGGCAACGGAGTGGCTGACAGGGGGGGCCACCCTGTCAGCGCACGGTCGAAAAAAGTGGGGATTTTCTCTCGTGCGAGAGCCAGGGCTCGGAACCACGCCCTGCCTCGCTCGCGCTAGCGCTGTAACCAGTGGGGTGAGCGAAGGTTTCTGTCAGTATAACGCACGCAGCCAAGGTAAGGTGTTGTTCGTGCGCGTTTCTTAATTTTACTGACGAACAAATGCAACTGAACTTTGTCAGAGAGTAAACACCGGCGGCGATCGCCGTTGTTGTCGTTCTCGTGCTGCTGTTGCTTGCGGGTGGGCTGCGGGTGCGTGGGCTCGTGCCAGCGCTTGCGATGCAGAGAGTAAAGAGAGGAGGGAGTGGCGTGCTCACTGACGATGTCGTCGTCGCCGCGGCTCGGGGCAGAACGGCGGTGACAGCGGCGTAGTCGTGGACGGCGGCGTAGATCCAGCTGGTGGCGAGCTCAACGGCGGTGTCGATGCTGTCGAGGACGGTGCGGCGGATTCGTTCCTGCGGTCAGCGAGGGCAGAGGTGAACGGGAGCGGCGGCGGCCATTGGAAGTTCAGAGGGAGCTCGCCGGTGGGTGGTTGCAGTGAGGTAATCCGGCGAGGGAGAGGGAGAGATGGCGGCGGAGCTCGAGGGGATAGGGGGTCTAGGGTTTAGGGCTACGGCGCGGGGACCTAGGGTGCTTATGTAGGGGGGTACGGTGGCTCCTGGCCGTCTGCTCGCAGCAGTGCCGCCGTGGCATGGCCGGATGCCCCGCCGTACACTTAGAAGAAGGAGGGGGCATCGCGAAGGGGTACGCGGGCCAGCGCGGGAGAGAAAGAAAAAGGCTGGGACCGCGCGGGGAGAAAGGAGGAGTGGGCTGGGCGCAGCCCACTGCCCCCTGGCGCCAATTTTTATTTTTTTTAAAAAAATTCTCTCCTCCTGTTTTTTTTTTGCAGAAAAAGGAAATGGAAGAAATAGATAGTTTTTAGGGCTAGGAAAATTTTGAAAAAATTATGGTTAGGTTAGTTTTCACCATAGCAACTGAATGCTAACTTTTATTTTCCAAAAAGTTCAAATTTTAAATACTGTTTGTGATTTAATCAAATTTGAATGGATTTTATTATTAAGTAAATATTATTGAAAACAAACGTTTTAATAGGGTGACCCTATTGTTTAATTATAAACAATTGATTAGGATTGTTGTATAATTTGCATAAATTCAAATTGGTTGCTGTTTGATGCTTTGATTTGAATTTTGAATGTGATTTAGAATTAATTGATTGATTAAAACCATCATTTTAATAAGTGAGCAATAAGGAATAAAATGAAAACAAATTGGTTGTTTTTATTTGAACTCTTTATTTAAAAGGTTGTAACAGAGCAAGTATGAAATAACTGTTTGAATAAAGTTTGAATTTCAAATGTGAAAAGAGAGAAAACAGATGCAAACCAAAAGAAAACAAATTAAAACAAATGCAAACAATTCAATGAATATGATGACATGATGCAAAACTTTAATTAAACAAGAAACAAACATGCTTGGGGTGGTTTTTCATACTTGGGATGTTACAAAACGCCCCCCCTTGAAGGAATCGCGCCCCGAGATTCCTACTGAGAAAGGAAATGGTCCGGATACTTCTTGCGAAGATCCTCTTCGGTCTCCCACGTTGCCTCTTTATCGGAATGATGCGACCACTGCACTTTCAAGAACTTGGTGCTCTTGTTGCGAGTCTTACGCTCGGTCTCATCGAGAATACGAACAGGGTGCTCCCCATAAGATAGATCATCTTGCAGTTCAATGGAATCATGATCAACTGCACGATCTGGATCTTTGAAACACCTCTTGAGCTGTGACACATGGAACACATCGTGCACCTTGGATAGTTTTTCTGGAAGTTCAAGACGATAGGCATTTTCCGCACGCCTTGAGAGAATGTTGAAAGGACCAATGTATCTTGGTGCAAGCTTTCCCTTCACACCGAAATGATGAGTGCCTCTGAGGGGAGTGACACGGAGATATGCCTTGTCACCAGGTGCATAGATCATATCCCTGTGCTTGCTTTCATAGTAGCTTTTCTGACGAGACTGAGCAATCTTGAGATTGTCACGAATGGTGTGAACTTTATCCTCGGCTTCCTTAACAATGTCAGGGCCTAAGAGTGAATGTTCACCAGCTCCAGACCAATTGATTGGACTCCTGCATCTGCGGCCATAGAGTGCTTCAAATGGTGCCATGCCTAGGCTTGCCTGGTAGCTGTTGTTGTAGGAGAATTCAGCATATGGAAGGAAATCCTCCCATTTCATGCCAAAGGAGATACCACATGCTCTGAGCATATCCTCGAGAATCTGATTGACTCTTTCGACTTGCCCTTGAGACTGAGGGTGATAAGCTGTGCTGAAAAGAAGTTTGGTGCCCAATGCTTCTTGAAAGCTTTTCCAGAAATGAGAAGTGAATATGCTTCCACGGTCTGAGCTTATTTCCAATGGAACACCATGAAGAGGAACAATCTTTGCTGTGTAGAGTTCTGCTAACTGGCTAGCTGAGATTGTTTCTTTGGCAACAAAGAAGTGAGCTACCTTAGTGAGACGATCAATAACAACGAAGATTGCATCGTTGCCCCTCTTGGACTTTGGAAAACCAGTGACGAAGTCCATTTCAATCATGTCCCACTTCCACTCAGGAATTTTCAGAGGTTGGAGTAGACCGGCTGTTTTTGATGGACTGCCTTAACGCGTTGACAAACGTCGCATTCAGAAATGTATTGAGCAATTTCACGTTTCATGCCAGGCCACCAATACAGTGTCTTAAGATCCTGGTACATCTTTGTACTTCCAGGGTGGATGGAGAGAGGAGTTTCATGAGCCTCCTTGAGAATGATATCTTTGAGACTTTGAACTTGAGGAACTGCAATGCGTCCTTCGAAGAACACAGTTCCTTTGTCATCAATTGAGAAGGACTTAAATTTCTCCTTGCCTTCTTTGATGTGTTCTACCATCTTCTTGATTTCAGCATCACGAAGTTGTTCAGAACGAATCTTGTCCTCGAGAGTTGGACTGGCTGTCAAGCTTGCAAGATAGTCTTGAGGAACAAGACCAAGGTTCAGCTTCTAGAATTCTTCATGAAGTGGAGGTTGGCTTTCCATGATCATGAGATTATTGCAATAGGACTTGCGACTGAGAGCATCGGCCATAACATTAGCCTTGCCTGGAGTGTAAGAAATGGTGAGATCAAAGTCCTTAATCTTTTCAATCCATCTCCTTTGCCTGAGGTTTAGATCTGGTTGAGTGAAGATGTATTTCAGACTCTTATGATCGGAAAAGATTTCAGTGCGATTACCCAACAAGTATTGCCTCCATTTCTTGAGGGCAAACACAACTGCTGCAAGTTCTAGGTCATGTGTGGGATAGTTTTGCTCATGTGCATTCAACTGACGTGAAGCATAAGCCACAACTTGACGTTCTTGCATAAGAACTGCACCTAGACCTTGGAGAGATGCATCGCAGAATATCTGGAAAGGTTTGGTAGTATCTGGGCCAACCAGAACTGGAGTAGAAGTGAGTTTAGTCTTCAGGAGATTGAAACTTTCATCACATTGTGGAGACCAAAAGAACTTCTTGTCCTTCTTTGTGAGATCAGTGAGAGGTTTGGCAATCTTGGAAAAGTTTTGAACGAAACGACGGCAATAGCTAGCCAAGCCAAGAAAACTTCTAACTTGCTTCACCGTCTTAGGAGGTTTCCAATCAACAATTGCCTTAACCTTTTCTGGGTCAATGGCTATGCCCTTGGCAAAGATGATATGACCAAGATAAGCAACTTCTGGAATCCAGAACTCACATTTGGAGAACTTGGCATATAGACGATTTTCGCGAAGTTTCATGAGAGTGAGACGAAGATGTTCTCCATGCTCTTCCTCGGATTTTGAGTAGACAAGAATGTCATCGAGATATACCACAACGAACTTGTCGAGGTATTCATGGAAGACAGAATTCACGAGTCTAGAGAATGTCGCCGGTGCATTGGTGAGACCAAAGGACATGACGGTGTATTCATACAGACCGTACCGAGTGGTGAAAGCTGTTTTTGGAATATCTTCCTTTCTGATCTTTATTTGATGGTAACCCATTCTCAAGTCCAACTTGGAATGAGGCTCCAGCAAGTTGATAAAAAAGATCATCGATACGAGGAATTGGATACTTGTTTTTGATGGTTTTCTCGTTAAGAGGACGATAGTCAACAACGAGTCTCTTTGTTTGATCCTTCTTTGCAACGAACAGAGTTGGACAACCCCAAGCCGAAGAACTAGGCTGAATGTAACCTTTCTCCATGTACATATCGATTTGCTCCTTCAACAATTTCAGTTCAGGAGGAGCTATCTTGTATGGATGCTTAGAGATTGGAGCAGTACCTGGCTCAAGCTCGATCACGAACTTATCTGCTCTGTCCGGAGGCATCCCTGGCAACTCTTATGGAAAGACGTCAGGGAATTCACAAACCACCGGAACATTTTCAAGTAGAGGTAGAGGTTTAGCACCGAGGGTGTAAAGCTGAACAAAACTTGATTCACTTAGAGAATAGACTATCTGGCCAGAAGGGTGGAACAGAGTTATTGACTTCTGAGCACAGTCAATCGTAGCTTTATTGGCCTTCAACCAATCCATGCCAAGGATGACATCAATGTCAGAATTGCCAAGCAGAATGAGAGAAGCAAGGAATATGTGGCCTCCAATTAAGATCTGATTGTCGTGACTGATCTTGGAAGTTTGCATAGTTGCTCCAGGGGAGTTTACTACTAGCGGGGAACCCAAACTAACAAAGGGGAGCTTAATTGCTGTCGCAAAGATCTTTGACACGAAAGAATGCGATGCTCCGGTATCAAACAACACTTTAGCTGGGTTAGAGTTTACGGGGAATGTACCGAGAACGACGTCAGCAGCTTCCTCAGCTTTGTCGGCCTTGATATGATTCACCCTCGCGGTCCTCCCGACAGGCCTGTTGTTGGAGTTGAAGGCTTTAGCCGGAGGAGCGCGCACCATTGCCTGGTTGGTGTTGGGGCGAGGAGGTGGTGGAGGTAGCTGCCTCTGAGTGCACTTGTCGGCGTAGTGCCCCGTCTGCTTGCACTTGAAGCAAGTGACGACACGAGGAGATTCCTGCCTTGGCTGCCCCATTGCAAACCTCTGCCCATGCATCTGAGATGGGTTGGGTGGGCGGGGAGCAAAGCCTGGAGAAGCTTGGGCGTATGGAGCCCGAGTGACAGCACTATTTGGCACCCAGATGCGGCGCTTCTGCGGAGGGGTGGTCATTATGGAGGAGGAACCACCCTCACGCGAGTGCTTGCGAGACTCTTCGAACGCCTTGCGCCCATTTTCCTCATTGAGCGTGGTGTTCACGAGCTCCTCGAAGTCTTTGGCCTTGATGTTGGTGAGGGCGTACTTGAGTTCCGGGTTAAAACCTCGGCGGAACCTTGCCATCTTCTTAGCCTCAGTGGACACCTCATCACCAGCGTAACGAGCGAGGCGATTGAACTCATTCTGATAGCCAATGACGTCCAGCTTGCCCTGCTTAAGAGAGCAAAACTCCTCACGCATCCTTTCCATGAGACCATCTGGGATGTGGTGCTTTAGGAAGGCATCCTTGAAACAGCCCCAGGTGATTGGGTATCCAGCTCTCATGGTGTGGTAGTTCTCCCACCAGGTAGCTGCCTGACCCTTCAGTAGGTAGGTGGCATACTTGAATTTGTCTTCCTCAGCAACGTGAGCAATGTCCAGAGCTCTGGCCATCTCCCGAATCCAGTCATCAGCATCCAGAGGCGTGCGTGTTGCCACGAAAGCTCTCGGCCCCAGACTCAGAAACTCCTTGATGCTGACTCGTGGAGCATTCTGGTTGTTGTGCTGGTTAGCCTGGATCTGGGCCATCTGCGTCACGACCTGAGTCATCTGAGTCAACAGCTCCGTGATTGGCGGTGGCTCAGGCGGGTTGTTCCTTGTTGGCGGCATCCTGAATAGACATGCATTTTAGCACAACAACAGAAACAGATAGACTTGGTAACCGAAAGAGAGATTATTCCGACGCATGAATAGATAACCAACAGGTACATCATCACATGTTCAAATACATCAGAATATCCAACACACCAATACGTGGTTCGAAAACCAAAGAATAATTAAACATAGCTAAGAATGGATACATCGGTACTCCCATGCTCATCACGCAGGACGGCGGTGAGTAGTACGACGAGAGGTACGGTGAGGAGCACGCCCACGAAAGTAGGTAGAACGACGATCCACATAGATCTGACGTGGTCTGAGAGCGACTCTCGGTGTAAGGAAGTACATAGCATCGGCTCCCTGTGCTCCAAAGCGGGGAATCCCAGTGTATCCAGCACCGAGATGGAGGAGTGGACCTCTGATCGGCTCGTAACCTCCAGCATCTGGCAGAGTACGACCCACTGGCTGCTCGAAACGTGCAAAGCGCTCATCTCCAACAAAGTCTGTGGTGTACGTCGCCAGACGAGTCAAAGCAAGGTAGAGCTGCTCTCTGACTGAAGCCAACTCCTGAGACAGTGTGGTGGCAACTGCGTCACTGTGCCTCACAAACTGAGCGGTGGTGTGCAGCCTGGTGTTATCATGCTCGTAGACATCCAGGTTGTCGTAGAGAGTGAAATGAGCTCCCTCCGAAGTGATGTAACCACGGGGGATGTGGCGATAGATAGAAACGTCAAATCCCCAGTAGTCAGCACGAAGGACGGTGAGACTCACATAAGCTGCCTGCTGCACGGCCATATCCACTGTGGAACCTACTGCCTCGTAGCGGTGGGCTACGCTCATGCCATCATCTGACAGAATGTAGATAGTAGCCTGGTAGTAGGTCTGGTCAAACTCTCGCTGCTGCTCGTAGACCTGGTACTCTGGTGCCCAACGGAACCCCAGATAAGTGACCATGTCTCTCAGCATCTCCGGATAACCGGTAGTGCTCTCGCAACGAGTCATCCGAACCACCTGCGGGAAGAACCTGAGATCCATCTGCAGATGATCGGGGAAGTTTTGATTAGACGCCGGTAGAGGAAACTGAAGTGGAAAGCAACAACAAGGTTTCAACGGACGAAAAGGATGTTGAGTAGAACAGGATATCGAAGCAACAACGGGAAACACGAGACCAAAACTCCTGAGGTACTATGGAAAAACCCATCCGGGCTTCTAAAGGATCAATATCTACTGCTTAAGGAATAGAGGATCTGCTTCCGGGGCTTACACGCCTCCGTTCTCAATCGTGAGTAGGCAACATGATAAATCATGTCACAACCACCTCCATTCCTATGGTCTAGTAGATATAACTATCCTTGAGAAACCAGAATACGTGAAATCCTAACTTGAAAGTTTAGGTGAGAAGAGAAAACAACGTTGCACTTCCTTACCAGAAAAGGGTGGGTGGGTGGGGAAAGAAGAAAAATGGCAGAATTCCTACTCTCACGTTTCATTTTTCCTATATAGCTACAAAATAGTTTCTAGACTCAACTGCGACCAGTAAAAGGGATCCTACAGGCAGACAGGCTCTGATACCATTTGTCGCACCCGGACTTCTAAAGGATACTCGCCGTTCCGTTGAACAGTAGTAGATTGGATTACGGGGCTTACCGGCACCCGCGTCCTCTTACGAGTAGGCCAACACATGTATGTGTGACAACCAACCCCTATCTGTTCAGCGTCGACGTAAACTATCCCATAGAAATCAGGATACTACCATTGACGTACTTCATACCATACACACATGGTACGTCAACGGTTTGTAACAGAATGATAGCACAACATATCTCTAAGACACAAAAGATTGAAATAAGTTGCAAATGGCTCTCACTAGAGCAGAGATAGCAAATACAATCATCCAGAGGACACATGTCCCAACATATCATCATTACATAGCAGCGGAAACACTCAAAGGGTCTGAGTACAGACAAATCCAAATAGGCTTAAGAAGCCGGGAATGAAAAGAAAACGGAGCCCATCCACGATGTCTCGGATCCTGCCCGGGCCGCTACCTACTTGTCAGCAGCCTCGTCAAACTCCACGTAGTAGCCGTCACGGGGATCCTCGTAAGCGTAGCCTGCGGAAACCACAGCCCCAAAGGGGTCAGTACATGAACGTACTGGCAAGCAAGACTCACAGTGCACCAAAGTGTAGCCCGTCAACACCAAGCACATATGCCTTGGGTTCAACGGAAGAAAGGGATATAAAAGAAGCTGCATCTGGCTGCACTAAACAACTACAGAACATACTACAACTTCCGGCTATCAGAAAGGGGATAAGATAGCGTATCGTAACCAACTACAACTAACCACCACACAAACCCATCCTGGACCTCGCCCCTTATCCAAAGAAGCAATCCGAGGATAACTCACACAGTTGGATTAATGATGGATCAAGTTATTGTGGCAATAAAGCTATTACTAGTCAGGTTACCATTAGTTAGGTGTAAGTTGTTCTGAGTACTTGTTAGCCAGTACTTTCACCAAGTTAACCATAACCGCGGAAAACACGGCTTCTCGAGAAGATTTATCCCTACAGGGGTGCACCAATTTGGCCGTACACGTAAGAATAACCCGCCAGATGGGAAGGCCTTTCCCACCAAGCGGGGCACTCAACACAACTCAACTCTTCTTCGCATCAAGCCCAAAGCACCACGTGCTGTGCGTGCGCGGCTAATCGAGCCCCACGAAGAAAAGGGGACCCTCATAGCACTGGAAGACCACGCCGCCCTAAATGCCGACTACAAAAGTTCCACCCTGGCCTCGGGTTCGTACCTGCATATGCGTGCATCAAATGGAAAGCCCGAACTAAGTGTGGTGATTTGGACGAGATGCGAATCGAATCAAATTGAGGGGGGCGCCCATACACGCTTCCCACATGCGGATAGTGCGCTCATCATGGATCAGTAGACAAGACCCTTTTCCTATTAAGGTCGACACTAGCAGGCCTCAAAACCACGCCGGGCCTCCTGCCGGTGCCTTATCAGCAAATTATTATTACCTCAAATTAAAAGGTTGTTGTTTAACATCGAGCCCCAGAATATAAACGAATATTATAACAGAAAGTATCTGATAACAGACTCGAGCAAAACAACCCTAAGCATGCTAGTAAGACACGGGCCCAAGCAACGGGGTTATAGGACTGGATGTGAGGCAATATCAGGGTTCAGGGTATCATGTGATAGGTTCGTAACAGAAGCAACGATACATATGGCTAGCAGAAATAGACAACGGAAAGTATCGGTAACCAATGTTGAAAGGAACACAATGGTTCATGTGAGTGATAACTTGCCTGCAAACTCAGCAGCCTGGTACTGAGCTAGATCCTCAGAAGGGGTGTCGTAAAGATCGTCGGTCTCAACGTCGTCGTCTATCCGAGAAGAAGCAAACAAACAATACAGGAAGATAAAAAATCAATATCATGGCATAGTGCACAATCATGGAATGATGCATGTCAAGTTAATGGATGCATCAAAATAAACTAGTTGACATGGTGACACAATTTAAATGGACACATATGCAATTTTGAGTTGCATATGAAAGCCCATGAATTTTGGTTGGATTATTTGTTTTTCAACTAATCAACAGGTGAAGGTGGATTAGTATGATGCATGGATGAGGAAAACAACAAAATAACAACAATAGAACCAAGTTAAAATAGGGTTCGCCAAGTTTAGAAATTTATTTATTAAGTTAGGGAATTTTTTGGGTTACTTAAAGATGTCACACAAGCATTTGTTGTTTTCATCAGGTTAAAGTGTTCAAAACAACTAACAAAATTCATATTTGAAAAGAACACATAATTTTGGATGGATTACATGTTTCAAATATTGAAAAAGGAATTAGGATGAATTTATTATGACTTAAACAAAATTAAACAAGTTTTAAATGAATTTAAAACAAGTTTGAATATAGTTTGAATTTTATTTTTTCAAAACTTAAATTCAAATTCATATTTGAAAAGTTTATACTTTTCTAGGTTGAAAACATATTTTGCATGTTCAAAAATAATTTAAGTTGAGCAAGTTATGATTTTATCAAATTTAAATGATTTAAACAAGGTTTAAGTTATTTAAGCAATTTTAATTATTCAAACCATGAAACAAAATTTATATTTGAATAGGTTATTTGAAATAGCATGGAAAACATATTTTATTTGCATTATTTGGATTAAGTATGAATTAGTTATGGATTTTATCAAATTACAAATGAATTGTTTGAATTCAAATTTGAAATGCATTTGGAAAATTCAAAACAGAAAACAAATGTCACCAATAGGTAGTTAATTGAATTTGGGGCAGTGCACATATTTTAGTTTTATTATTTGAGTTTATAAAACAAAAGTTATTTGCAATTTAGTTCCAGGGGCCAATCTGTAAAAAGAAAGGACTTAGATTTAAAACAGAAAAGGTTATAAACATTTTATACCGCACACAGCGCTACCCTAGACACTGCCAGTGAGCCTAGGGCAACTGTGTGCTTGCGTGGCAACGGAGTGGCTGACAGGTGGGGCCACCCTGTCAGCGCACGGTCGAAAAAAGTGGGGATTTTCTCCCGTGCGAGAGCCAGGGCTCGAAACCACGCCCTGCCTCGCTCGCCCTAGCGCTGTAACCAGTGGGGTGAGCGAAGGTTTCTGTCAGTATAACGCGCGCAGCCAAGGTAAGGTGTTGTTCGTGCGCGTTTCTGAATTTTACTGACGAACAAACGCAACTGAACTTTGTCAGAGAGTAAACACCGGCGGCGATCGCCGTTGTTGTCGTGCTCGTGCTGCTGTTGCTTGTGGGTGGGCTGCGGGTGCGTGGGCTCGTGCCAGCGCTTGCGATGCAGAGAGTACAGAGAGGAGGGAGTGGCGTGCTCACTGACGATGTCGTCGTCGCCGCGGCTCGGGGCAGAACGGCGGTGACAGCGGCGTAGTCGTGGACGGCGGCGTAGATCCAGATGGTGGCGAGCTCAACGGCGGTGTCGATGCTGTCGAGGACGGTGCGACGGATTCGTTCCTGCGGTCAGCGAGGGCAGAGGTGAACGGGAGCGGCGGCGGCCATCGGAAGTTCAGAGGGAGCTCGCCGGTGGGTGGTTGCAGTGAGGTAATCCGGCGAGGGAGAGGGAGAGATGGCGGCGGAGCTCGAGGGGATAGGGGGTCTAGGGTTTAGGGCTACGGCGCGGGGACCTAGGGTGCTTATGTAGGGGGGTACGGTGGCTCCTGGCCGTCTGCTCGCAGCAGTGCCGCCGTGCCATGGCCGGATGCCCCGCCGTACACTTAGAAGAAGGAGGGGGCATCGCGAAGGGGTACGCGGGCCAGCGCGGGAGAGAAAGAAAAAGGCTGGGCCCGCGCGGGGAGAAAGGAGGAGTGGGCTGGGCGCAGCCCACTGCCCCCTGGCGCCAATTTTTATTTTTTTTAAAAAAATTCTCTCCTCCTGTTTTTTTTTTGCAGAAAAAGGAAATGGAAGAAATAGATAGTTTTTAGGGCTAGGAAAATTTTGAAAAAATTATGGTTAGGTTAGTTTTCACCATAGCAACTGAATGCTAACTTTTATTTTCCAAAAAGTTCAAATTTTAAATACTGTTTGTGATTTAATCAAATTTGAATGGATTTTATTATTAAGTAAATATTATTGAAAACAAACCTTTTAATAGGGTGACCCTATTGTTTAATTATAAACAATTGATTAGGATTGTTGTATAATTTGCATAAATTCAAATTGGTTGCTGTTTGATGCTTTGATTTGAATTTTGAATGTGATTTAGAATTAATTGATTGATTAAAACCATCATTTTAATAAGTGAGCAATAAGGAATAAAATGAAAACAAATTGGTTGTTTTTATTTGAACTCTTTATTTAAAAGTTTGTAACAGAGCAAGTATGAAATAACTGTTTGAATAAAGTTTGAATTTCAAATGTGAAAACAGAGAAAACAGATGCAAACCAAAAGAAAACAAATTAAAACAAATGCAAACAATTCAATGAATATGATGACATGATGCAAAACTTTAATTAAACAAGAAACAAACATGCTAGGGGTGGTTTTCCATACTTGGGATGTTACAACCAGCCAGGATACGATGCACGATCAGACGTCGCGCAAAATAGGGTGGACAAGGCAAGAGCAACGCGGAATCGCGAACGCTCTTCGTCCGGTTCTTCGGATGACGAGACCTGCGGTGCACTTTGCTTCACCCGCAGCGTCCGCGAAGCACCCCTACCCAAAAGATTCAAGCTCAGCACAGAAGTAACAAAGTACGATGGCTCGCTTGAGCCCTCGCCGTGGCTAAACGACTACCTCACGGCAGTAAAATGCCAACGTGGGAACAAGAACACGGCTATGCAATACCTCAATCTACATTTGGTTGGCGCGGCACGTAGCTTGCTAGAAGCAAGGCCAAGGTCCTGTTACACATCATGGGACGACTTGCACCGTGACTTCTGCAAAAACTTCCAATCAACCTACAAGAGACCAGCAACCATTGAAGAATTGCGAGCTTGCAAACAGAAAAGCGGCGAGTCCACCCGCGAGTATATCCAGCGATGAACCACGCTCAGGAACACCGCAGGAAACATCTCGGAAGAAGTAGCGGTTGAGGCCTTCGTGAAAGGCGCCCGACGAACTGCTTTCAGAGAAGAACTGGGCCGAGCTGCACCCAAAACTATTGGGGAGCTGATGGTCATAGCCGACAAATGGGTTAACGGAGAAGACGCAGTGCGCAACGAGAGAGCATCATCGCCTGTGCCCGAAGAAGGTCGCCATGGTCGAAGGAAAAGGAGGAAATACGACGATCACGAGGATCAGGAAGAGATGGTAGCGGCGGAATTCAAGAGAAGTCGCGATAGTGGACGCCGAGGAAGCCGCGAGTGGAGACCGAAAGCTGAGGACAAAACTCCCGAGGAGGACCTCGATGCATACTGCTCGCTACATCTATTTACAGATAAGCGCACGGGCAAAACTAAGGCAACACACCTTCTTAAGGACTGCCGAAAGTTCATTGACATCACTGAGGCCTTCTCGAAGAAAAGAAGATCGACAACCAATCCAAATTACCCGCCGCTTCCAGGAGGAGGACACCAAGGATTCCAGCCGCCACAACCCCTACCTCCACCAGCAAACCCAAACATGGCGCTAGCCGCACTACCTGCGCCACCCGCACAAAACGCCGGAGCCAACGCGTACCCGAACCCGGCAGGACAGTTAGGAATGATCCAGAAGGTATTCCCATCCCGCAGAGCTCAAAAAACTAACACAAGACAGATATGCATGGCTGTGCAGACCCCGCCAACAAGGCCCGAGTACCTGAAGATGGCGGACCAATCGATCACATTCTCAATGGAGGATCATCCACCACGAGTTTATCGACCAGGACACGCCGCCCTCGTAATCCAAGCGCAGATTGGCAACTACGACTTGGCCCGCGTATTCATGGATGGGGGCAGTGGCATCAACATTATCTACGCGGACACACTACGCCGGATGAACAGGAACTTGGACGTCCTTGCGGAATCAGAAACATCCTTCCACGGGATAGTTCCAGGAAAGGCGATACGTCCACTCGGAACGATTAACCTCGAGGTTGTGTTGGGCAATCAACGTAACTACAGAAGAGAATTCCTTGACTTCGAAGTAGTCGACTGGCCCTATAGTACCACGCCATCCTTGGTCGAACAACGTTCGCCAGATTCATGGCAGTACAACACTACGCGTACCTGAAGCTCAAGCTACCCGGGGAATATGGTGTCATCACCATTGACGGAGATTTCCAGAAATCTAACAAGTGCGACATCGAGTTCAACGAAATCGCAAAATCATTCGGGATGCAAGAAGAATTGCAAGAGCTGGCAAAAACCACGGATCACTCCGTGATGCCCCTCACGAAGAAAAACGCGCCAGAGTTGGAGTTCAGCGCCAACAGCGACACTCGAAAACATCAGGTGCACCCGACAGATTCCGCGAAGACATCGATTGTTTCAACTACCCTCTCGCAAGCATAGGAAAGCGCGCTCGTCAAACTCCTCCGTGAGTACTGGGAAATTTACGCTTGGCAGCCCTCAGATATGCCAGGAATACCCATGGAGTTCGCCGAGCACTCACTCGAAGTCTTCAAGGATGCAAAACCCATCAAGCAGACCACTTGCCGGGGGGTTACCCCCGAGTAGGGTAAAGGCAAGTGCTAAGAGCAAGAATAGAAGAGACGTTTGGCAGAGTAGCGGCTACCTGGTACTCGCTACCCGGACGTCCGCTATTCGGCCGTACACACTGATGGCCAGGAGGAAGAATCAAGGAAGTTATTCTCCTCCGGGTAGAGGAAGTGGTCCGAGTAGAAATGGCGGTCTCCTACTCGGGCCAGAAGTCAAAGGAGCCGTTCTGACACAGGATCCCGCGTATCCTGGGTCCGTACTGAGGCATTGTTCATCTGCAGAGCGCGTGCTTATCCGCGCCAGGGTGTCAGCAGGGCGTCGCAGGTTAGGGGGGCCTACCCCGTGATAGTGTCAGTGATAACAGATCAGTTTCTCGGTTCTGCAGAACGACTTTCCACACCGGACAAACTAGGAAGCCAAAGCTGTCAGCGAGAAGCTAGAAGCGTACAGTGTGCACACAATGTCGACATCTTGGCTGTATCCGGCTGGGCACCAGTATATAAGGTGCCCTGCCCCCTCCTGCGCGAGGGATCCGGGAATCGGTTCACATTCTTGACCTAGTTCATCACGTAGAGAGAAGAGTGGCTACTCGGTAGTAAGAAACACTTCTACAGTGGCTACTCGTTGAGACACGAATATAAAGAGAGAAAGGCGGGAGTAGGGGTTTTACCTCCACACGAGGGCCCTGAACCTGGGTAGACCTTGTTGTTTGCAGTGCTAGCTTCATACTCACGCGGCTCCAGCGTCCATCGTCCCCACAACTTTAGCCATCCTATGGCATCTGCCGTGACACCACCACGACAGTTGGCGCCCACTATGGGGCAACCAGCGGTGCTGGCTGGAGTTTCCGTTCGGACGGGATCGATTTCTGCTACCGGAGAGCGCGTAGTCTGTGGCCTCGTCCACAGATTCAGCTCCTTCGACTTCGTCACCGACAACGCCGGCGATTTCGGCGGCAGGGCCATGCCGGAGGGCGGCTCAGTGCTCTCCTTTGGCTCGCACCTCGTCTACGTCGCCACCATCATCAACCGCGAGTACCCTGGGGAGGTGCATGTCGCGGAAGATCCCCCTGCCGTCATAGCGGCACGCGGGAGGCCGATGGGCCGCTCTGCGGACATCGCGGAGGTGATGATGACTGGCCCTGCAGCTGACGCCGGGAAGGGTGCTGCTGCTGCCGCCGCGGGCTCCATTGAGGATCTCGCTGGCCCGAGTGCTGGCGGGAAGACCCACAAGCCCTACGAGAAGGACTGCAACCTGCCTCCCTCCACTACTCCGACAATACCTGCATCCGCCGTGCGGATGGGCATGCCACCTCCCACCGAGCTCGAGCTCATGACCATGCGGGCGCAGCTTGACCAGCAGCGCCAGGCGCTGCTCGCCGAGCAGGCGGAGCTGGATAAGGTTAGGCTTGAGCTGAACCTGGACCAGAACGAGTACAATAGGGCTCACGGCTTTACGCCGGTAGTGAGGAGGCCTTCCAAGGCAGGGGCTACGCGCCGCAACCTAGGCACCGAGATGGCGGCAGTTGGTGAAACTGTTGGCCAAGCTGCTAGCCAAAACACCGCCACCACCAGACCCAGATACAACACCCCCGCCAAAACCCTTAGAGCTGCTGAGGCTGTAGCTGCCGAGTTGCTGCATCTCGCTGGCGACACGCGCATTAGGCAGCAGGAGAGGCTCAATGAGCTAGTGCTAGAGGCTGCTAGGCAGAACGAGGAGTTCCGGAAAGCCAACCCGGGTGCTGGATCTTCTCAGGTGGTGCACTCGCATGCGGCTAGATCTAACGATCAGGCCTCATCACCGCATCCCAGTCGCGAGAAGGAGCGGAGTGGGCATTCCGGCAGAGACAGGCAGATGCAGGTGTACGACCCAGCTGTCGCCGCAAAACATCACGCTGTGGCGCGACAGTCCGGTAAAAAACACAACGCTGCAGGAGCAGGCTGTCAAGCCCATAAAGCTCACAGCCAGGCCCGAGATGGAGAGCGCCCAGGCCCTTCTCAGCATCCAGTTGCTCAGCCTACTCGGCAGAGGCAGCAGCCGCGCGCAGTCGCGCCAGCCGCCAACCCGGTGGAGCAACCTGCAGTCGTGCAGGTGGACAGATATGATGATGGCTACTCGGCAATGGGGTTTGCTGGCTATGATATCTTGGATCGCGTGGGTGAGGTGATAATGTGTGACGCTCATTCTGTGACGATTCAGTGAAAAAGCGTCACATTTTGTGAAATTAAGATGATTCTCTGACGTTTTTTTACTGAATCGTCACAGAATGTGCGTCACAGATTATCAAATTTGTTGTAGTGAGCGTGTGCTGGAGCCCAGTGATGCCAGGCACAAGCTAGACCGGATTTCTCTATCGGCGCAACTTGAGAGCAAGGGGCCGCCGGGCCCTGAATGCTTTGGCCCCCGCATCATGACGGAACCATCCGTGAAGCAGTTCCAGCTCGCTAGAGGGACCAAGTGCTATGATGGCAGCACCAAGCCGGAAGATTGGCTCAACGACTATGTCACAGCCGTGCACATTGCAGGCGGCAACCGGAGATGGGCCGTACGGTACATCCCGCAGATGCTCGAGGGACCGGCAAGAACTTGGCTCAACAACCTGCCCAAGCACAGCATCAACTGCTGGCTTGACTTCGCGGAGGCTTTTGTCAGCAACTTCACTAGCACCTACCGGAGGACGAATAGGCCGCAGCAGCTATCCTCTTGCAGACAGCGGGAAGAGGAGACGGACCGGGAGTATCTTACTCGGTGGAGTACTCTGAGGAACACCTGTGAGGGTGTAAATGAGGCCCAGGCCATCACTTGGTTTGCGCAGGGTTGCAGGCATGGCAGCATGTTGTGGCAAAGGCTCCAGAGGGAGATGCCGAGTACTCTTGCTGAGACCATCCGGATTGCGGATCAGTACGCACTCGGTGACCCAACACAGCCTCTTCTTGATGCTGCTGAGCCGAGAAGGAACTACAACATCAACACCAGCAAGCGCAATGAGTTTCGCAACAAGCGCAGAGGTGACCGGATCGATACCCGGTACGATCCTAAGGAGGTGAATGCTGTGGCTACCGGAGCTCGGAGTAGCCAGAGGCCAAAAACTGCTGGAGCCCAGTACAGGCAGAACCAGAATTAGGGCCAAGGCAACAAGAAGCCATACAGCGCTTCCCAGCAGGGTAGCGGCAACTCGGGTCCGGCACCAAACTTTGTCTTCAAGGACATGAAGGATGGCCCGTGCAGCTTCCACACTCGGCATCCCGCAAGACCCGCCAACCACACTACTCGGCAGTGCAGTTGGTGGGAAGAAATCAAGAACGAGGGCCTGCCTCCTCCTCCTCCTCTGCCAGCCGCAAATGCCGCGTACAGCCTGCTCGCGCGCCCGCTGCTCGGCCTCCAGCCTTCCCGAGAAGAGAGAATGTGAACTAGGTGGCTTTAGGAGCCAACCGCTACTTCAACAACGATGGCTACCGCAACAACAACAACAACAACTACTACACCCGCAACAACAACAGAGGCAACATCAACAACAACAACAACCAAGGTAACAACAACAACGGCAACAACGGTGGCGGAGACCGCAATCGGTACCAAGAGCACCACGAGAGCTACATGATCTTCACCTCTGAGCCTGTTGACAAGAAGTCTCAGCACAGGCGTGCCATGGAGGTCAATGCTGTGATCCCAGCTGTTCCTCACTACATGCATTGGTGCAACCAAGAGATCACGTGGTCCAGAGCGGATCATCCTAAGGTGATGCCCAACCCGGGTAGCTATGCCTTGGTGCTGGATCCTACCTTCTTGGGTCCCGAGAAGAACGTGAGGTTCAGCAAGGTACTGATCGACAACGGCAGCAGCATCAACATCGTGTACAGAGACATGCTTGAGAAGCTTGGTATGGCCGAGACCATGCTGCTACCCAGCAAGACCACTTTCCATGGCATTGTGCCAGGGGTCTCTTGCAATCCGATTGGCCGAGTATGGATAGATGTGCTATTCGGCACCAGGGAGAACTGCCGCACAGAGAGCCTGCAGTTTGAGGTGGTTGATCATCAGAGTCCCTACCATGCCCTACTCGGCAGGCCCGCTCTGAGCAAGTTCATGGCCTCTACCCACACTGCATATCTGAAGATGAAGATCCCTGGTCCCAATGGCGTGATTACCATCTCTGGTGATTACAAGAAGTCTATGGAGTGTGCCTCTGCTGGTTCTCAGTTGGCGGAGTCCATGGTGATCGCTGCCGAGAAGAAAAAGATGTACGAGGTGGTGGCTATGGCGCAAACCGCGCAAGATGGTGCGCCTGGCATGCCGAGTTCCCAGCACAGGACGGCGTTCCAGGCATCTCAGAAGACAAAGAAGATCCAGGTTGACCCTGAGTTTCCCGACCGAGTTGCCATCATTGGCTCCGGGTTGGGGGAGAAATAGGAAAGCGAGCTCATCCACTTCCTCCGTGAGAATCGGGATGTGTTCTCCTGGTCCAATGAGGATCTGCCAGGTGTCCCGAGGGAGTTGGTTGAGCACTCGCTACATGTGCGTCCTGACGCCAAACCAGTGAAGCAGGCTATGCGCCGCTTTGGAGATGAAAGAAGGAAGGCCATCGGTGACCAGATCACCAAGCTGCTGATAAGCAATTTCATCATGGAGGTGCTGCATCCGGATTGGCTAGCCAACCCGGTCATGGTCGAGAAGAAGAAAGAGGACCCCAAGGCTGCTACCGCATGGCGCATGTGCGTCGACTACACTGACCTGAACAAAGCCTGCCCCAAGGATCCTTTTCCGCTACCTCGCATCGATCAGGTGATCGACTCCACTGCTGGTTGTGAACTGTTGTCTTTCATAGATGCCTACTCTGGTTTTCACCAGATAGCTCTCAACCCTCCTGATCAAATAAAGACTGCCTTCATTACCCCGTACGGGGCTTATTGCTATCGTGTCATGTGTTTCGGGTTGCGGAATGCGGGTGCCACTTATCAGAGATGCATGCAGAAATGCTTGCATGACCAACTCGGCAAAAATGTGCAGGTGTACGTAGATGACATTGTCATCAAAATGAATAAAACACATAATCTGCTTAGTGACCTTGAGGAAACTTTCGCTAACTTGCGCAAGTATAAGATGAAGCTGAACCCGAGTAAATGCACCTTTGGCGTCCCGGCTGGCAAGCTACTCGGCTTCTTGGTATCCAGTCGGGGCATTGAGGCCAATCCTTCAAAGATAAAAGCTATTGAGAGCATGTCTTTGCCGAGATCCCTGAAGGATGTGCAAAAATTCACTGGTTGCTTGGCATCTCTGAGCCGTTTCTTGGGTAGGATGGGCGAGAAGGCCCTGCCTTTGTATCAATTAATGAAGAAAAGCGACAAGTTCGTCTGGACACCGCAAGCGGATGTGGCATTCAAGGAGCTAAAGGCAATGCTGGGTAGCGCTCCCATCTTGGCTAGTCCGCTACCCAAGGAGCCAATGCTGCTATATATTGCTGCTACTAACCGGGTAGTCAGCGTGGTGATTGTGGTGGAACGGGAAGAGGAAGGCAAGAGTGTGCAGAGGCCGGTATATTATCTCAGTGAGGTGCTGTCCAGTTCCAAACAGAACTACCCTCACTATCAAAAGATGACTTACGGTGTGTACTTGGGCGCCAAGAAGCTGAAGCACTACTTCCAAGAACACCCCATCACAGTGGTGAGCTCAGCTCCCATCTCGGATATCATGGGCAACAAGGAAGCGAGTGGCAGAGTAGCCAAGTGGGAAATCGAGCTGGCCGCGTACGCTCCCGCGTATGCGAGAAGAGAAGCCATCAAGTCTCAGATCCTGGCGGAATTTCTGGTGGATTGGGCTGAGGTGCAATATGAGCCTCCTACTCCGGTATCCAAATACTGGAAGATGCACTTTGATGGCTCCAAGATGAAGGAAGGCCTTGGTGCTGGCGTAGTGCTTACGTCACCCAAGCGAGGTCAACTCAAGTATGTGCTGCAAATCCACTTCAAGGCATCCAACAATGTTGCAGAGTACGAGGCCGTGGTACACGGTTTGAAGGTAGCAAAGGAAGTTGGTGTGCAGCGCATCATATGCTATGGAGACTCGGATCTAGTTGTACAGCAGGATTCTGGCACTTGGGATGCTCTGGATGCCAACATGGCGTCATACCGCTTCCTGGTCCAAACCATGACAGGATTCTTTGAAGGTTGCGAATTCCAACATATCCACCGAGCAGAGAATGAAGCAGCCGATGAGCTGTCCAAGTTGGGGTCTTCTCGGCAGTACATCCCGGCTGGGATTGCCTTGGAGCATTTGAGAAAGCCATCCATCAAGCCATCCCCAAACTCGGAGTCCATCTTCGTTCCTTCCCTGCCTGATGAAGAAGCAGTTCCAATGGAGATTGACTGGGAAGGTGCAAAAGGAGACCCGGGGACTGCCGTCTCCATCCCGGGGACTGGTGCCTGCAACCCAGGGACTGCCCCTCCCTACTCGGGGACTGCTCCTCCTTACTCGAGGACTGCCCCTCTCTACTCGGGGACTGCTCCTCCTTACTCGGGGACTGCCCCTCTCAGCTCGGGGACTGTCGCATTCCTTGAGGAAGTCCTTGCAAACCGTTCGGGGCTGCAGAGAGTCAACCCCAACCCAGAAAGTAACGCAACAGTGCCTGTTCCTATGGAAGTGGACGAACCAGTGTTTCCCGCGCGGGAAACGCCGAGTTGGGCCTTGCCCATATTATCCTTTCTAAAGGACGGCACACTGCCAAATGATGAGGTTACCGCAAGGCAGATTCAGAGAAGATCCAAGGGCTACACCATCTTCAGAGAAGTGTTGCACAAGAGAAGTGCCACTGGCGTGCTGTAGCGTTGTGTGGAACCGGAAGAAGGAGAAGAGATTCTGGTGGAAATACACCAAGGGGAATGCGGGCATCACGCCTCTTCTCGGGCTCTAGTCAAGAAGGCTTTTCGGCATGGCTTCTTCTGGATCACTGCTTTGAAGCAAGCTGAAGATATCGTGAGAAAGTGCAATGGCTGCCAAAGATTCGCAAGTAAGATCCACATGCCTGCTTCCGAGTTGAAAACAATTCCCATCACTTGGCCATTTGCTGTTTGGTGTCTGGATATGGTTGGTCCTTTCAAACCGTCTAAAGGCAACATGACACACATCTTGGTCATGGTTGACAAATTCACCAAGTGGATTGAAGTGAAGCCTATTCAGAAGTGTGATGGAGCTACTGCTGTGAGCTTCCTGAAGGATGTGATCCTGAGATACGGCTACCCGCACAGCATCATCACAGATAACGGCACTAACTTTGCTGAGGGAGCCATGGTGAGATTCTGCAGAGATAAGCACATCCGACTAGATGTCGCGTCTGTCGCGCATCCCGCGTCCAATGGGCAGGTGGAAAGAGCAAATGGCATGGTGCGTGCAGGCATAAAGCCAAGGCTGATTGAGCCGCTGCTGAAGACACCAGGATGTTGGCTAGACGAGTTGCCAGCGGTGTTGTGGAGTCTAAGGACTACCCCTAACCGGTCAACCGGCTACACGCCATTCTTCTTGGTTTACGGGGCTGAGGCCGTGTTGCCAATCGACTTAGAGCATGACGCCCCCCGAGTAACCCTCTACACTGAGGCGGAGGCAAGAGAAGCTCGAGAAGATGACATTGACCTGCTAGAAGAAGCAAGAGAGCTTACTCTGTCACGTTCAGCTGTTTACCAGCAAAACCTGAGGCGTTATCACAGCCGAAAAGTAAACCCAAGGGTTTTCCGAGAAGGAGACATGGTCCTTAGGCTCGTGTAGCGCACAGCCGGGATGCACAAGCTATCCCCTCCGTGGGAAGGGCCGTTCATCGTGAGCAAGGCTCTACACAATGATGCGTACTATCTTGTAGATGCGCAACCATCACAGAAGAACAGGCCGGATAAAGCTGGGGAGGAATCCAAACGCCCTTGGAATGTAGCTCTACTTCGTCGCTTTCATTCATGAGCAAAAGTGTGTATGTATTCTCTTATCCGAGTTAAACTCCTACTCTGCAATCTGAAATTGAACTCGGGGACTGCCCTCGTCCAAAATTGCTCTAAGTGTTTCTATTCTGTTGTCTCTTTGTCTACTCGGTTGCTACGCTTGGAATTTCAAAAGCATACAAAGTAGTGTGTTTATACTCACCGGACACTCTGCGACTCTGCTGATGTCCGCAAACCGGCTTCATGGCAAGCCAGAGAACAAGCCAAAGAGTCAATGAACACATGAAAAATTGCAAAGGGAAGGACGCGTGTGGCAACCGAATAGAATGTTTTTTACTGTCTGTTGTTAACTTTTTCGGCTATGTGGTGGGTAGCGTTACTATGATTGTTCCCAAGCGGCTAAGTATTTGAAACTCCAACTTCAAACTCTTGTGACTCGAATACCAAAAAAGCAACAAGTTGCAGGTAAGATCTGAGATAAAAAGAAGGAGTGAATGAGAAATGCAACTCGGGGACTCGCATGATAACGCAACCCGGCATCAAGCCAAAGCTGCTCAAATTACTAAGTATAAAACTTCAACTAGGATAAAAGCTGAGTAGCAATGCAAAGGATAATTGTTCAGTACGTCTGCACCCGGCATTCCGGGGATTTGATAAAAATCTCGAGCATAAGTGTTGCAGGACATAATCAGGTGGAGGTAGCAGCATTCTCGGTGTTGGCCTTGGCGGCATCAGCTTCGGTGTTGGCCTTGGCGGCATCAGCTTCGGAGTTGGCCTTGGCAGCGTCGGCTTCCGGGTTGGCGACATCGGTCTTCGTGGAATCCGCTTCTTGGTTAGTGGCAGCCTGATCAGAAGTGGCTGTGGCCACCGAGATGAGGTACGTCGCCGAAGTGGAGGCAGCAGATTGGGCGCGGAGTAGCGCCGTGTCGTCAAGGGCTGCGCCTGATGAAGTGCGGAACTCAAGTGCCGCGGTGTCGATGGTCATCTTCTCGCTTTCGGCTTCCTCGTCACTATCCGCGACGACCGCGCCCTTCCCCTTCCCGGACTTGTCATTGGTGCTATCGAAGAAGCTCAGCCCGTCTGACCCAGTGGCCTCCTCGTCATCGTCTTCATCCTCGTCTTCGCCCTCGCCTTCCACATCCGTGTCGGGCTCGGTGAGGCCTTCGATGTAGCGCGCGGTATCCGCGTAGGAGGCGATCTCCCACGCGACTGCCTGGCGGCGAGCCACGCACTCGGGATCCTTCTCCCACTTTGAATCCCGGCGCATCTCGAGGATGGTATTGAGATTGAGATTCTCATACCAGCTACAGATGAAGAGGAGCAGCATATCAGCGCCTGCCCGAGCTCCGGATGCTTGCCACTTCTTCAGCTCGGCCTTAACGCCATTCAGCTTCTCGGCAAGCGCGCGGATGGTTGAGGGCAAGGGATCTTTGGGCCAGAACAATGCATGGAGTTTGAAGGCAACAGACATCAAGTCCGTGCCCAAGCCCTTAAGGCGCTGACACTAGTAGAGAAGTGCCTTTCTATGGAACAGATTCTGTGGCGCACCCCTATCCGGTGCGCCACAGAAATGTAATTCTGTGGCGCACGGGTGGGCATGCGCCACAGAAAACAGGAATTCTGTGGCGCACCGGATAGGGGTGCGCCACAGAAAACAGGAATTCTGTGGCGCACCGGGTAGGGGTGCGCCACAGAAATAAGTTAGGGGCCCACACCATGATTGCCACACTCCTATTCTGTGGCGCATGGTGGTTAGTGCGCCACAGAAATATGACAATTCTGTGGCGCACCACTGCCACGTGCGCCACAGAATTCCCATCCGAAAAAATTCTGTCCACACGCACCAACTCCACCCCCCCCCGGGAACGCCTTTTCAAGTTTTTGACGGAAGAGTTGGCAGTCTAAAAAGCATCAAAAAATAAATCCCTTATAGATGCACGGAGAGTTTAATGTCTACTTTTTTGTCAAATTTTGAAATATGTATTTCGACTTTCTGAGCAAAAGTTTTATAAAAAAAGTAAAATGGGCATAACTTTTGCATACGATGTCGAAAAAAAATGATCAAGATATTAAAAAAAACTAGAGAGAAAAAGGAACCCAACCTCACTTGCCTTCGGCCTGTGAGCTTTTTTTAGAATCGCCAAATTCCAAAAGGAACAAAAGTTATGGCCGTTTTAAGATTTTGACTAGAAAATAAAAAAAAAGAAAAAAAAATTCTGTGGCGCACCAAGGGGGGGTGCGCCACAGAATTGGGAGGCAGGATTCGAAATTCCTGCCTCTCCTCCCCTCCTCTTCTTCCTCTTCTACCCTCCTCCCCTCCTCTTCTTCCCTTCTCCCCTCCACTTCTTCTCCACCTCTCCTCTCCTCCACCTCTCCTCCTCCATCACCACCACCACCACCACCACCACCACCACCTCTCCTCCTCCTTCACCACCACCACCCCTCCTCCTCCACCACCACTCTCCTCCTCCACCACCACCACCACCTCCGGCGAGCTCCTCCTCCTCCTCCACCACCACCTCTCCTCCTCCTCTTTCTCCTCCTCCTCCACCACCACCTCTCCTCCTCCTCATCCTCCACCACCATCACCTCTCCTCCTCCTCCACCACCACCACCACCACCTCCGGCGAGCTTCTCCTTCTCCTCCCCACCAACTCCGGTGACCCCCATCCTCCACCCACCAACTCCGGCGAGCATCCGACGAAATCCGGCGAAATTTCGAAATTTTGAAAATTTCCCGCGGCCAGATCTGGCCGCCTTTTTTTTTTGAAATTCAAAAAAAAAATCTGTGGCGCACCCCCATTGGTGCGCCACAGAATTGCAAATTTCTGTGGCGCACAGCTGAGGTGCGCCACATAATTGACATTTCTGTGGCGCACGGCCACGGTGCGCCACAGAAATAATTTTTGTGGCGTAGATTCTGTGGCGCACCCCTACGGCCCCTAGGTGCGCCACAGAATCCCATTTTGGTGCGCCACAGAAAGGCCTTTTCCTTCTAGTGTGAAGCTGACCCTGCATGTTCATAAAGCTGTCCTCAATCGAGGCCTTGGTATCAATGGGCAGCCCCTTCTCTACTCGAACATCTTGGGCCTTTGACAGGGCAGGTTTGCAAGCTGAGCAGAGATCGGGGAAGATTTCTGAAAATGCTATCAAAAAAGATTAGAAAAGAAAGCAGCAAAGAAATGCAAATCGATCAACAGAGAAGAAGAAGGAAACAGAGGAGGCACAAAGATACGAGAACTTACTGTTCAGATCGCAGAGTAGAGATTGCAGCTTCCTTTTCCATGACTCCTCGTCAGCAGCGTGCCGCTCTTTGACCCTCCGGAACTGGGCCAATTGGAGCATGAGATCCGAGTTGCTTTTCTTCAGCGTCTCACACTCCATCTCAAGGGCCCTTTGCTTAGCCTTGGCGGCTGCTTCCAACTTGTCCTTCTCGGCGGTTATGTCTATGACGTCCTGAAGGGCAGCCCTTAACTGGACCTGCAGCGGCTCCAGCTCGGTGGTGTGTTGGCTCTTGAGCTCCACGGCTTGGCTTTCCAATTGCTGCTGGAACTCGGCGGGCTTCACGCAGTCGAGATGCTCTTCACGAAATTTCTTGTAATCTTCTGCGAAGGAGAAGGGCATGGTCAGCAAATAATGGAGAAGAAGGAGGAGAACAAGCCGAGAAGACGGCAACTCACCTTCCAACTTCTTGATGGTGGTCTCGGCATTTTCAACAAAGACGTGACAGTGCTTGTGCTCATCTGTCAGCGCCGCGATCTTGCCTACAGAGTACAAGGAGTTAGAGCAGAAAGCAAAAGCGGGCGTAATCACAAAACGCATGAACCGAATAGCTAGAAGCTTACTCTCGAGCTCGGAAAGTTGAAGGGTACGAGCCAGGGCCTCCTTCTCGGTCACGGCATCACTTTTGCGTTCTGCTTCTAGGGCTTCAAGGCGCCTTTTTGCAATGCTGTGATTCCAGAGCAGGTGCCGGTAGAGGGTTGTTCTCTTCAAAACGCTATTCTGAGAAGCAGAAAGAAAAGGAGTTAGACAATGTTTTGAAGATTTGACCCGAGAAGACAGCAACTCGGTTGAGTACCCGTCTACTCGGCCCGAATCTCGGGGACTGGGTGATGGATAAGAAGAAGAAGAACAATAGAAGAGAAGAAAAGCGCAACTCGGAACAGGCAAAGCAAAACTTACCGCATAGGTTTGCTCGAGGTCCTCTGCAGCCTTGCGGTGGACGAACAACTTTGCGGCAAGAGTGCTGGTGGCGAACGAGATGGTCATGGGATTGTAGCCCATGTCCGCCTTGTTCCAGTCGATGCGCCAGTGGTCCAGCTTGCCCAAGGCCAGACCATTCCAGGACTCGTTGCCAAGGAACGCGCTATTCCACTCAGCGTCAATAAAGCCTACCCGGTCGATTATCTGCTCGAGCCCCTGGGACACCACCTCTGTCTCCTGGATCTCGCGCGAGAAGATCGAATGGGCCTTGTCCTTAGCCGGCAGCTTGGAATTCACAGCCTGGACCTGCTTGCCTTTCGTAAGAGCGAGCTGTTTCTCGGTCTTGTTCAGACCGATGCTATACTGTTTGCTCATCTGCAGCATGTAAGGCGGATAGACAGGCGGGTCTTGAACACTTGATCCCGCGGCTGTGCCTGCACCGCTGCCGGAAGCACCAATGGTGAGCTGCCCACTCTTCGCGGCAGGCTTCGTAGTTGGTTTAGGTGGCAGCATCACGGCAGAATCTTGAGCAGCGCCACGCGAAGGATTCCTGCGGACGGGGGCGTCTGGCTGGGCAGCTTGCTTCTCGGCGGCCTTCTTCTCGGCGTCTGGCTAGGCAGCCTGCTTCTCGGCGGCCTTCTTCTCGGCTGCTGGCTTCTCGACAGCTTTCTTCTCGACAGCCTTCTTCTCGGCTGCATCTTTCTTGCCAGTAGCATCGGAAGCAGTTTTCTTGGTGGCCTGCTTGGCTGGAGGGCTGGTTGTGGTCTTGGTCTTCTTCATGGGCGGGGAGCTTGGCGCAGTTGGTGGAGCGGCCTGCTGGGTAGGCAGCGCCAAGGACTGGCTACCGGGCGCAGCGTCCGGCTGCGCGTGGCTCTGCAGGTCCGGCTCCACATTAGTTGTCTCAACCCGCTGCTCGGTAGCGGTGTCTTGCAGTACGTCGTCTTGTTTGTCTACCCGCGGCGGGGCCGCGAGGTCATCTCGGGCAGCAGCATCAGTGTCCTGCTGCTCCTCATCCTCTTCCTGCTGCTCAAGGGCGGCACGATCTTGATGCTCGGTGGCTGTTTCTGTGTTCTCCCCAGATGTGGCAGCTGGGGGAGAAGGGGGTCTCTCGTCGTGAGCAGCATCCTGCGCTTGTTGTTTCACGCGGGCCTGCTGCTCCTGCTCGGTGTCCTGGGTACCAGTGTCCATGCCCTGGACGTTGGTGTCGTCTTCATCCTCACCCTTCACGGGAGAGGGCGCACGCGCCCCGTCCCGTGCCGCGGTCTCGTCCTCATCAGAGAGGTCGATGAGCTTGTCGACGTCAATGGCGGATCTCTTCTTGGATTTGGAGGGAGTGGCAGCAGCATCAACGTCCAAGGGGGCGCTGAAGAGAAAAAGGGACTCAGGAAAAGAAGAGAGAAAGAAGAAACCGAGAAGTAGCGGGGGAACAGGGAATTCAGGAAAAGCAGTGACATCGGAATGCAGCTTGGAAGAAAATCACTTACCGTGCACGTGAAGGGGGTGTCCGTCTCCCAGAGACCTTCTTGGTCTTCTTCTCGCCTTTCTTGGCCTTCTTGGCGGCGGGCTCCTGGGCACCACTGCCCGCCCTCTTCCGAGTGGTGGGAGCAGCAACCGCAAGCGGATCGACCTCGAGGGCGTCCTCGTCCTCTTCCTCAGCATCAATATCATCTGTAGAGTTGAGGAGAAGAAAACAATTGAGAAACAGAAAGAAACTAAGTTGCGCTACTCGCGACCGAAAAGGTGAACCCGGTCACCTGCGTCGTCGTCTTCGGACCAATGCCGAATGGACGCATCGACATGATGCTTACCCGGCTAGACGGCATGAGGGATGCAGAGGGTGTCCGCGGTGTCGTAGGAGACCTCGTCATCCTCCTTTCGATCTTCGTGCCAGTTGGCCTCGAAGCGCTCCTCGCTCTCAGCGAGCTGGCGAGCAAGGCGCTGAAAATATAAGCAAGCAACACGAATCAGTTGAGCAGCGTAAGGGATTCTACCCGGGACGGGATGCAAGCACAAAGCATAACAGAGTAAACACCCTACTCAACGAGGCGTGCAAACATAAAGCACATGAAGCCTAACAAATAGTATCAAGTGTCCTACTCGGCATGTAGTGCAAACATAAAGCACATAAAGCCTAAAGAGATACGGCTAAGTGTCCTACTCGGCACAGAGTGCGGATACTAAGCACACCAAGCTAAGAAGGCTATCTACTCGGAATCAAAATGCAGGAAACAGGATGAGAAGTACTAACCCGCTTGATTGGCTTCGTGCGGCTGTACGGCACAAAGCCGTACTGCCAGTGGTCGGTGAGGCCGGTGCTCATGATGGAGCGCGCCCAGACGGCCACATCCGCATTGCTGAGCTCGAACGTGGTCGTCCGGGTGCAATCTCTATTGCCGCCCATGTAGCACATGAGGTGTGCGCGGCGCTGCAACGGGAGCACCCGCCTGGAGATCCAGCAGGCGATGGGGTCGTCGTCCTTGAGCCCCTTTTCCTTCAGCTGGGCGAGGCGCGTGTTGATCTGCTTGATGTCGCCTTCTAGCGGGGGCTTGAACCCCCAATTCTGCCCGGTCGGTGGCGTATTGGTCCACCGGGGGAGATTGATCTGGTCCACCGGGGGCTCGCCTTCCTTGACAGAGATGTTCTTCACGTAGAAGAAGGTTCTCTGCCATTTGCGCACGGAGTCGAGGCCCTTGATGCGTGGATGGCTGGTCCCGCTGCGCTGCACCATCATGGCGCTGCCGGTCTCGGTCATTCCGCGGCCGCTATCTGCGCTACCCGGCTTGGCCTTGCTCTGCTTCCTGAAGAAGAAGAAGTAGCGCGCCCAGGTCATCGGCGTGGGGAGCACGCCCAAGAACGCCTCGCACACCACGGCGTGGTATGCGAGCATCACCATCGCAATCGGCGGCAGGTGGTGCGGCTGGATCCCGAAGTGGTTGAGGAAGTGTGGCGCCCCGAGATCGGGCACTATGCAAATTTCAGCATTTCCGCCAAAATCCACATAATAACCGATTCCAGGTTGCCACTTGTGATAACATTACAACAGTTCACGAATAATCCGCAACAACAACAGAGGAGGTATATACAAGACGACTCAAACGAGTCAAGGATACAACTGATACGATACAAAGATCCAAATAACAGCGGAAGAAAACAACATAGCGTCCGACTACGGACAAGATACAAATTGGACTAAGAGTCCTGAAGATAACCGATGGCGTCCAATCCCTGCCCAGGCCAAGCCGGAGGGATTCCCAAGCTAACGTTGTCAGACTTCAAACCTGTTGACTGCAATTTGGAATATGCAGCCACGAAAAGGATTCGTGGGTCAGTACGGTTAAGTACTGGCAAGTGGATAACCCATACTCACAAGATACCAGCGTAACCAATCATCACAAGATACAAATACTTTGGGTTCAACGGAAAGGAAAGGATTATTGCAACGAAGCGGCAGCGGGCTGCACTAACCAACTACAGAGACTCGCTACAACATCCGGCTAAAAGAAAGGGATAAGATAGCGTATCAGAACTAACTACACTACTCACCAAACAATACCCATCCAATGTTACCCCCTACTAAGGAAGCAACCCAAGGAAACTCACACTGTTGATTAAGGTGACATCCATTGTTATGGTGGAGGTAATCTATATTACTAGTCAAGTTATCATCGTTAAGTGTAAGTTGTCTGAGTACTTGTTAGCCAGCACTTTCACCAAGTCATCCATAACCGTGGACAACACGGCTTCTCGAGAAGATTTAACCCTGCAGGGATGCACCAATTTGGCCGTACACGTAAGAATGACCCGCCAGATGGAAAGGCCCTTCCACCAAGCGAGGCACTCAACACAACCCAACTCTTCTTCGCATCAAGCCCAAAGAACCCCGTGCAGTTGAGCGCATGGCTAATCAAGCCCCACGAAGAAAAGGGGACCCTCATAGCACTCTAAGAACGTGTCTCCCTAAATACGGACTACAAAAGTTCCACCCTGGCGCCAAGGGTTCGCACCTGCATATGCATGCGGCAAATGGAAAACCCGAACTAAATGAGGCGATTTGGACGAGATGCGAATCGAATCAAAGTTGCGGGGGGCGCCCATACTCGCTTCCCACATGCGGTTAGTGCGCTCATCATGGATCAATGGACAAGACCCTTTTTCTAATTAGGGTCGACACTAGCAGGCCTCAAAACCACGCTGGGCCTCCTGCCGGTGCCTTATCATCAAATTAATATTACCCAAAACTTTAACATGAAGTTGATTGAATTGAAACCCAACTATCAAACTAAACAGGTGACAAGACGGACAACAAGACTTGAGCGCAAACAACACTAAGCATGCAACTACGACACGAGGGCCAACTAGGTAAACAAGCAACAGTTAATAGGAAGTGGAAGGAAATGCTATATCATGGCTGCAAGGTAAACATATGATAGGATCGAGACACAAGCATCGAATCATAAGGCTAGCATAAGGACAACAGAAAGAATCGGTAACAAGTGATGAAAGGCAGCCATAGGCAGCAAGTGAGTATACTTGCCTGGAATCCAGCAAGTAGAGGTACATCCGAAGAACTTGTCGTTGCTCACATCATCTCAACGTCCTATCCGCGAAGAAGCAACGAACTAGAACAAACACCGGATGCAACAATTACTACTACGGCAAAAGATCCAGCATGATCCTATATTATATGCATGGGATGGCAAGATGCAACAGGGGAAACAACTTAAGCAATTTAATCGGAACCAGAGTCCGGAGAAATGGGAATTGGTTCAAGTTGTTTATCCACACAACAATTTAAATGTTGTTTAGCATGGCCAATCAGAAAAGAGGTGAGCTAGGCAATTTAAATGGAATGGGGCAACAGTTGAATTAAAATGCCCCACACATTCCATATGTTGCCATTTAGGTGATCATGCATAACAAATGCTAAAATGCACAAGGCAAGATGCAAACAGGAATATGAATGACATGATCATGTTAATGGCATGAATCTGATTGGAAAACATACCTTATTGGTTGAGAAACAATTTTAAATGATTTAGTTAAGCACATTACCAATTTAAATGCATTAAATAAGAGGGGAAGCAAATATCCAATTTAAATGTTGCCAACCAGAAAACAAAGTTGATATCCAAGTGTAGCATTTCATTTTGGATGGATTTCATGTTTTGGGTTTTCAATTTGGAGCAATCATGTGAAAGTTATTAATTAGGACTTTTAATTAATTAATTAATTAAGGCATTATTAAATGACATTAATTTTAATTGTCCAAATTGCAAAACAAAGTTGATATTCAGAAAGTTGGTTTCATTTTGAGTGGAAAACATATTTTATTTGTTGAAATTGGAATTAAAATGAATTAGTTATGATTTTCACAAAATTGAATGAATTAATTAAAGCATTAAGTAATTGCATTAATTTTATTTATCCAAAACAGAAAACAAATGTTATATTTGGAAAGAGCATGGAATTTTGGATGGAAAACATATTTTATATGGGCCATTTGAATTAAATTTGAGTTTGTTATGAATTTAATCAAATTCAAAAGAGTTATTTGAATTTGAATTTTGAACCCATTTGAAATGTTCAAAACAGTGAACAAACTTTATAGGTGGGTGGAGCATTTAATTTTAATTGGGAAACATATTTTACTTTTTGAATTTGGAGTTTGTTTGTAATTTTTATGTGTGTTTGAAGTTCAGGGATTAAAGTGCCAAAGGACAAGGACCTGAAAGAAAGAAAAGGAAACGCAGATAGGCCCCTGGGGCGTTTTTCACACAGCGCACACTGGCCCTGTGCCTCTGCCGTGCGGGCCAGTGCCACCGTGGCGGGTGTGGAAGGTGAGGTGGCAGAGGGGGTCATTGACAGGTGGGGCCTGGGAGTCCGTGTGGAAAAGGTTGTAAAAAAGGGGCCTTTATTCGGCCGAGGGGGATCGAACCCGCGTCTCCCAGCGTGCGGAGCGGGGTGCTAGCCAGTAGGCTGTGTGCGTGTTGTGATATTATGCGAAACTGACGAAAGATATGGCATGCGATCGATGTTAAACTGAACTTCGACAGGACAAATTCAGACATCGAATTACAGCACCACAGCGATCAAGATCGGCAGCAGCGCTGCTGGTTCTTCCACGACCTGGAGACGGATGAGGCAGGGAGGTGGGACGGGGCAGCATCTCACCAGGGGGTTCGTGACGTCGTGGTATCCCTCGATGACGGCGGAGATGGTTCAGACGGAGATGGTGTCGTCGATCGCTGCGCACGGGAGGAAGACGGCGTCGACGGCGGTCGATGCAGGCGTTCCCCGGCCGGGGTTTCTTCGGGAGAAACGGGTGTGGAACCCTCCTGGTTCCATTCCCGTTGAGGGCGCGGTCCTGCATCGAGAAGCGCGGCGGCGCCATGGCCACCAAAGCACGACCACGGTGAAGTTCAGTAATTTCAGGATGAGACAGTGAGGTGCAGAGAGGAAAAAAGAAACTACGGGGGAGAGAGATGGCGGCGCAGGAGGGGAGGTGAGGGTCTAGGGCGAGCTGAGGGAGGAGTGGAGGTTTTTTTTTATGGAGGGGGAGGAGCAGCAGCGGCCGTCGAAAACAGGCAGTGGCAACGTGTACCTCGTGGATGCCCTGCCGTACCAGAGGAGGAAGACATCGACGATGGGTGGGCTTGAGTTGGATTAGGTGGGCTTCCTTCGGGGGTTGTAGGTGGGCTGGCCCTTTTTGGGCTGGCCTGCCTCCCCCTTTATTTTCTGTTTCTCTTTTTTCTTTTTTTCCTGTTTTTTTTGTAGGCAAGAAAAGGTAGAAATAGGAATTGGTTTTAGGGTTTTATTTTTATGAAATATATTTTTATTGATTTACAAAACAGCAATATCAAGGTATGTTAACTTTATTTTTAACAATTTGAAAATGCCAATTAGTTTGAAATTGCTAGTTGAAATTCAAATAGGGTTTCATATAGATTTGAGTTTTTAATTTAAGCAAGTTTATTCAATAAGCTCAAACAACTATGAAACTTATTGAATTTAAATGTTTGCAAGATTTTAATTTTTAAACCCACATTTGAAACATGCCAAGTATGAATTTGATTTGAATTTTGAATTTACCATTAGGGTGTTAATAGAAAGGGGTTTTATTAACAAGCATTTTAAATAATTCAACTCCAAAACTATTGGAAACAATTTGAGTTGTTCAGTTTGCAATTTTTAAATTGGAAACTTTGGACATGTTTGATAGTTTAAATTGGTTTGAAATTTTGAGTTGTTTTTGAAAACAAGGGCAATGCATATGATGCATGTGATGCAATGCAAAAAAGAAAAACAACCAATTTTCTAACTTAGGGAAAACACCCCAGGTGTTACAGACGACACCACTAACAAGGGATTGCGCCCTCGCAATCCACCCCCTAACCCGGGAGGGGAAAGAAGTTCGACTATCGATTCTTCATGCTTCCAGTTGATCTGATCGACACCACTAACAAGGGCTTCTCGACACCACCAACAAGAGATTCTTGCTCGGGCTGATGACGATGTTCTTCCACCAGGAAACTTCCGATGATCGAACCTATTAGGTTAAAGGCTCAGAAAACTTCCACCCACGTAGGATCCTAACACTTTGAAAGATATACAAGGGAGGAGACTCCAAAACAAATAAGATGGGAGGGGAAATAGAATACAGATAAGGAGAAAACAAGAATCCTATTGAGATGTTTCCAAAACAGGTTTTGCACAAATAGTTTTTGACACTCTAGAAACACGACCGTTAGCGAGGTTATCCTACAGGCTTTGCGGACCCGTTGCTTCGATAACCATTCGTATCGAAACAACTTCGGGAATCGGAAACCAGGCTCTGATACCATTTGTGGCGCCCCGAGATCGGGCACTATGCAAATTTCAGCATTTCCGCCAAAATCCACATAATAACCAATTCCAGGTTGTCACTTGTGATAACATTACAACAGTTCACGAATAATCCACAACAACAACAGAGGAGGTATATACAAGACGACTCAAACGAGTCAAGGATACAACTGATACAATACAAAGATCCAAATAACAGCAGAAGAAAACAACATAGCGTCCGACTACGGACAAGATACAAATTGGACTAAGAGTCCTGAAGATAACCGATGGCGTCCAATCCCTGCCCAGGCCAAGCCGGAGGGATTCCCAAGCTAACGTCGTCAGACATCAAACCTGTTGACTGCAATTTGGAATATGCAGCCACGAAAAGGATTCGTGGGCCAGTACGGTTAAGTACTGGCAAGTGGATAACCCATACTCACAAGATACCAGCGTAATCCAATCATCACAAGATACAAATACTTTGGGTTCAACGGAAAGTAAAGGATTATTGCAACGAAGCGGCAGCGGACTGCACTAACCAACTACAGAAACTCGCTACAACATCCGGCTAAAAGAAAGGGATAAGATAGCGTATCAGAACTAACTACACTACTCACCAAACAATACCCATCCAATGTTACCCCCTACTAAGGAAGCAACCCAAGGAAACTCACACTGTATATTAAGGTGACATCCATTGTTATGGTGGAGGTAATCTATATTACTAGTCAAGTTATCATCGTTAAGTGTAAGTTGTCTGAGTACTTGTTAGCCAGCACTTTCACCAAGTCATCCATAACCGCGGACAACACGGCTTCTCGAGAAGATTTAACCCTGCAGGGATGCACCAATTTGGCCGTACACGTAAGAATGACCCGCCAGATGGAAAGGCCCTTCCACCAAGCGAGGCACTCAACACAACCCAACTCTTCTTCGCATCAAGCCCAAAGAACCCCGTGCAGTTGAGCGCACGGCTAATCAAGCCCCACGAAGAAAAGGGGACCCTCATAGCACTCTAAGAACGTGTCTCCCTAAATGCCGACTACAAAAGTTCCACCCTGGAGCCAAGGGTTCGCACCTGCATATGCATGCGGCAAATGGAAAACCCGAACTAAATGAGGCGATTTGGACGAGATGCGAATCGAATCAAAGTTGCGGGGGGCGCCCATACTCGCTTCCCACATGCGGTTAGTGCGCTCATCATGGATCAATGGACAAGACCCTTTTCCTAATTAGGGTCGACACTAGCAGGCCTCAAAACCACGCCGGGCCTCCTGCCGGTGCCTTATCATCAAATTAATATTACCCAAAACTTTAACATGAAGTTGATTGAATTGAAACCCAACTATAAAACTCAACAGGTGACAAGACGGACAACAAGACTTGAGCGCAAACAACACTAAGCATGCAACTACGACACGAGGGCCAACTGGGTAAACAAGCAACAGTTAATAGGAAGTGGAAGGAAAGGCTATATCATGGCTGCAAGGTAAACATATGATAGGATCGAGACACAAGCATCGAATCATAAGGCTAGCATAAGGATAACAGAAAGAATCGCTAACAAGTGATGAAAGGCAGCCATAGGCAGCAAGTGAGTATACTTGCCTGGAATCCAGCAAGTAGAGGTACATCCGGAGAACTTGTCGTTGCTCACATCATCTCAACGTCCTATCCGCGAAGAAGCAACGAACTAGAACAAACACCGGATGCAACAATTACTACTACGGCAAAAGATCCAGCATGATCCTATATTATATGCATGGCATGGCAAGATGCAATAGGAGAAACAACTTAAGCAATTTAATCGGAACCGGAGTCCGGAGAAATGGGAATTGGTTCAAGTTGTTTATCCACACAGCAATTTAAATGTTGTTTAGCATGGCCAATCAGTAAAGAGGTGAGCTAGGCAATTTAAATGGAATGGGGGCAACAGTTGAATTAAAATGCCCCACACATTCCATATGTTGCCATTTAGGTGATCATGCATAACAAATGCTAAAATGCACAAGGCAAGATGCAAACAGGAATATGAATGACATGATCATGTTAATGGCATGAATCTGATTGGAAAACATACCTTATTGGTTGAGAAATAATTTTAAATGATTTAGTTAAGCACATTACCAATTTAAATGCATTAAATAAGAGGGGAAGCAAATATCCAATTTAAATGTTGCCAACCAGAAAACAAAGTTGATATCCAAGTGTAGCATTTCATTTTGGATGGATTTCATGTTTTGGGTTTTCAATTTGGAGCAATCATGTGAAAGTTATTAATTAGGACTTTTAATTAATTAATTAAGGCATTATTAAATGACATTAATTTTAATTGTCCAAATTGCAAAACAAAGTTGATATTCAGAAAGGTGGTTTCATTTTGAGTGGAAAACATATTTTATTTGTTGAAATTGGAATTAAAATGAATTAGTTATGATTTTCACAAAATTGAATGAATTAATTAAAGAATTAAGTAATTGCATTAATTTTATTTATCCAAAACAGAAAACAAATGTTATATTTGGAAAGAGCATGGAATTTTGGATGGAAAACATATTTTATATGGGCCATTTGAATTAAATTTGAGTTTGTTATGAATTTAATCAAATTCAAAAGAGTTATTTGAATTTGAATTTTGAACCCATTTGAAATGTTCAAAACAGTGAACAAACTTTATAGGTGGGTGTAGCATTTAATTTTAATTGGGAAACATATTTTACTTTTTGAATCTGGAGTTTGTTTGTAATTTTTATGTGTGTTTGAAGTTCAGGGATTAAAGTGCCAAAGGACAGGGACCTGAAAGAAAGAAAAGGAAACGCAGATAGGCCCCTGGGGCGTTTTTCACACAGCGCACACTGGCCCTGTGCCTCTGCCGTGCAGGCCAGTGCCACCGTGGCGGGTGTGGAAGGTGAGGTGGCAGAGGGGGTCATTGACAGGTGGGGCCTGGGAGTCCGTGTGGAAAAGGTTGTAAAAAAGGGGCCTTTATTCGGCCGAGGGGGATCGAACCCGCGTCTCCCAGCGTGCGGAGCGGGGTGCTAGCCAGTAGGCTGTGTGCATGTTGTGATATTATGCGAAACTGACGAAAGATATGGCATACGATCGATGTTAAACTGAACTTCGACAGGACAAATTCAGACATCGAATTACAGCACCACAGCGATCAAGATCGGCAGCAGCGCTGCTGGTTCTTCCACGACCTGGAGACGGATGAGGCAGGGAGGTGGGACGGGGCAGCATCTCACCAGGGGGTTCGTGATGTCGTGGTATCCCTCGACGATGGCGGAGACGGTTCTGACGGAGATGGTGTCGTCGATCGCTGCGCACGGGAGGAAGACGGCATCGACGGCGGTCGATGCAGGCGTTCCCCGGCCGGGGTTTCTTCGGGAGAAATGGGGGTGGAACCCTCCTGGTTCCATTCCCGTTGAGGGCGCGGTCCGGCATCGAGCAGCGCGGCGGCGCCATGGCCACCAAAGCACGGCCACGGTGAAGTTCAGTTATTTCAGGATGAGACAGTGAGGTGCAGAGAGGAAAAAAGAAACTACGGGGGAGAGAGATGGCGGCGCAGGAGGGGAGGTGAGGGTCTAGGGCGAGCTGAGGGAGGAGTGGAGGTTTTTTTTATGGAGGGGGAGGAGCAGCAGCGGCCGTCGAAAACAGGCAGTGGCAACGTGTACCACGTGGATGCCCTGCCGTGCCAGAGGAGGAAGACAGCGACGATGGGTGGGCTTGAGTTGGATTAGGTGGGCTTCCTTCGGGGGTTGTAGGTGGGCTGGCCCTTTTTGGGCTGGCCTGCCTCCCCCTTTGTTTTCTGTTTCTCTTTTTTCTTTTTTATTTTTTTCCTGTTTATTATTATTTTCTTTTTTTTTGTAGGCAAGAAAAGGTAGAAATAGGAATTAGTTTTAGGGTTTTATTTTTATGAAATATTTTTTTATTGATTTACAAAACAGCAATATCAAGGTATGTTAACTTTATTTTCAACAATTTGAAAATGCCAATTAGTTTGAAATTGCTAGTTGAAATTCAAATAGGGTTTCATATAGATTTGAATTTTTAATTTAAGCAAGTTTATTCAATAAGCTCAAACAACTATGAAACTTATTGAATTTAAATGTTTGCAAGATTTTAATTTTTAAACCCACATTTGAAACATGCCAAGTATGAATTTGATTTGAATTTTGAATTTACCATTAGGGTGTTAATAGAAAGGGGTTTTATTAACAAGCATTTTAAATAATTCAACTTCAAAACTATTGGAAACAATTTGAGTTGTTTAGTTTGCAATTTTTAAATTGGAAACTTTGGACATGTTTGATAGTTTAAATTGGTTTGAACTTTTGAGTTGTTTTTGAAAACAAGGGCAATGCATATGATGCATGTGATGCAATGCAAAAAAGAAAAACAACCAATTTTCTAACTTAGGGAAAACACCCCAGGTGTTACAGGAAGGCGCGGAAGAAATCTGATACTGGAAGCCCGAATCCCCGCGCGAAGTGCGCGAGGAACACCACGTGCTCGTCCGCCTCCAGAGTGGGGACGAGCTCGCCATCGGGATGCCGGCAGCAGACGCCGGGAGGAACTCGCCGGGTGTTCACCAGCCACCGGCACTCGTCTGCCGTGACGTTGGATCCAGCCCACCCGGCGCGGGCATCATCGTCGCGAGCCATCGAGCAGGAGAGGAAATTTGATGATAATTTGGTGGAATTTTGGCGGAAAGAACTGGCCTTTCGGCGCTCTGAGATGCACGGCGGCGAAGAGCTCGGCGGCGGTAGAGAAACGAAGGGGCAAAGGGAGAATGAAGGCAGGAAGGGGAAGAAGGAGTTACCGAGGGGGTATTTATACCTCCCCTCGGGTTGCCGTTACGATTGGAGGTAGTGGGATCAGTTACGCACGGAGATCGTGCAGCGTGGGGTGTGCGGGCCGGTTAGAAACGCACACAGCGCAGTTGGCGCGCGTAACGGCCGCATTCGATCTCACGACGCGATCGTGGGTAATTACTGCACTTGATGGGACCTAACGGGCTAGTGGGCCCAGGCCGTGAAAACTGGGCACGTGGCCTGTCAGATCCTGGGCACCGAGGCGTCGGGGGTGTGGTACCGTGACACGTGCCCAGTTGCAGTACGAAAAGCCAGATTTTGCTCTGCCACGCAGAGATTCTGATTGGAAATTTTGCAAAGTCTTTTTACTCGGCGACAGAGAAGAGAAGTGGTTCTATTCGGAAAAGAGGAAGCTCGAGAAAGGATTAAGGGCTACTCGGAGGTTCTACTCAGCAACCTAAGGCTCAAAGACAAGATTGGTTTTTAAGCTGGCAGAGCCCAATGAACAAGTTCGCAGGACTCTACCAGCTTCGGGGACTAATGTCGGGGGGTTACCCCCGAGTAGGGTAAAGGCAAGTGCTAAGAGTAAGAACAGAAGAGACGTTTGGCAGAGTAGCGGCTACCCGGTACTCGCTACCCAGACGTCCGCTATTCGGCCGTACACACTGATGGCCAGGAGGAAGAATCAAGGAAGTTATTCTCCTCCGGGTAGAGGAAGTGGTCCGAGTAGAAATGGCGGTCTCCTACTCGTGCCAGAAGTCAAAGGAGCCGTTCTGACACAGGATCCCGCGTATCCTGGGTCCGTACTGAGGCACTGTTCATCTGCAGAGCGCGTGCTTATCCGCGCCAGGGTGTCAGCAGGCCGTCGCAGGTTAGGGGGGCCTACCCCGTGACAGTGTCAGTGATAACAGATCAGTTTCTCGGTTCTGCGGAACGACTTTCCACACCGGACAAACTAGGAAGCCAAAGCTATCAGCGAGAAGCGTACAGTGTGCACACAATGTCGACATCTTGGCTGTATCCGGCTGGGCACCAGTATATAAGGTGCCCTGCCCCCTCCTGCGCGAGGGATCCGGGAATCGGTTCACATTCTTGACCTAGTTCATCACGTAGAGAGAAGAGTGGCTACTCGGTAGTAAGAAACACTTGTACTGTGGCTACTCGGTGAGACACGAATATAAAGAGAGAAAGGCAGGAGTAGGGGTTTTACCTCCACACGAGGGCCCTGAACCTAGGTAGATCTTGTTGTTTGCAGTGCTAGCTTCATACTCACGCGGCTACTCGCTGCGTGATCCCTCCCCGAGCGCCTCCAGCGTCCATCGTCCCCACAACTTTAGCCATCCTATGGCATCTGCCGTGACACCACCCCGACACCACTCGACGGTTCTCAGATCCCAAGCAGAAAGCGCTTGGAGAAGAAGTAAATAGATTGCTAGCAGCAAATTTGATCAGGGAGATCAAGATATCCACTTGGTTAGCAAACCCGGTGCTGGTCCCCAAAAAGAACACTGACATCCTTCGAGTGTGCATTGACTACACGTCATTAAATAAGCACTGCCCCAAGGATAACTTTCCCCTCCCACGAATCGACCAGATCGTGGACTCTACTGCGGGCTGTCAACGCCTCTCCTTCCTGCACGCCTATTCGGGATATAATCAGATCCGGATGAAGCAGGAGGGCGAATAAAAGACATCATTCATCACACCCCAGGGTGTATACTGCTACACAACAATGCCCTTCGGGCTCAAGAACGCAGGCGCAACATATCAGCGCTGCATGCAAAAATGCCTCGCCAAGCTCATTGGCAAGAACTTACAAGTGTACGTTGACGCCATCGTCATCAAGACTCGAGTAGAGGACACACTCCTCGAGGACATTCGAGAAACATTCGACGCTCTCAACGCATACAGGATCAAGCTCAATCCGACAAAATGCGTCTTCGGCGTCCCAGCAGGAAAACTTCTCGGGTACCTGGTATCCGCCAGAGGCATCGAAGCCAACCCAGAGAAAATACAAGCAATCTTGACAATGAAGGAAACAACCAATCTACGCGGAGTCCAGCAGCTCGCAGGGCGACTAGCCGCCTTGAGCAGGTTTATCGCGCGATTGGGCGAGCAAGCTTTGCCCTTCTACAAGCTGTTGAAGAAGACGGACAAATTTGAGTGGACACCAGAGGCTAAGCAAGAATTTGCAGACCTCAAACGATCATTGCAAAGCAGGCGCATCCTTGCAACACCGCAAGAGAGGGAGCCGCTTTACCTATACCTAGCCGCAACAAACCAGGTCATAAGCACGGCAATCATAGTCGAACGACCTGAAGAGGGCAAGGCATATGGAGTCCAACGACCGATCTATTACATCAGTGAAGTGCTCTCTCCATGCAAGCAACGATATCCTCACTACCAGAAGCTCGCATATGGAGTTGTTCTTACAGCTCGAAAGCTCAAGCACTACTTCCAGGAACACACCATTACAGTGGTTAATGATGCATCACTCGGTACAATCATGAACAACCCTATGGCATCCGGAAGAATAGTAAAATGGAGCATCGAGCTGGGCGCTTGGGACATCACCTATACAGGACGCAATGCAGTAAAATCCCAGGTACTCGTGGAATTCTTGAGCGAGTGGACAGAGCTACAAATGCCCGGACCGCCAGAATACACGAGCAACTGGATCATGTACTTCGACTCGTCCAAAAGAAATGAAGGAGAAGGAGCTGGTATCGTCCTAATATCACCTAGAGGAGACAAGCTGCAGTACGTCCTACGATTGGATTTTCCACCCGATGATCCAGCATCGAACAACGACGCAAAATATGAGGCCCTGTTACATTGGATGAAGATGGCAGTCGCATGTGGAGCCACCCGACTGATGATCTACGGCGACTCCAACCTCATCGTGCAACAGACAATGAAGGAGTGCGACCCTATCGCTGAAAACATGGTCGCCTATCGTGACATGTACAACCTACTCGAGGGAAGTTTCAAGGGATGCGAGCTGAAGCATATTGCGAGATCCAGCAACGAAGAAGCAGACATGCTGGCAAACATGGGTTCGACAAACACACCCGTACCGCCAGGGATATATTTCGAGCGGATGACTAAGCGATCAGTCAAGGTCAAGAAAGCTGCAGGAGCACCCGCAGCACCGGAAACAGAGGTCAGCCCGCAAGTTACCATTATCGAGCTTATTCATAATATTTCGCGACAAGTTTTTCTGGTCGAGCCAGTCTGGACGCAGAAATACCTCGACTACTTGTCCGCCAAACAGCTCCCGGCAGATCCTCGCGAGGCTCGACAGATAATCAGACGCAGTAAATCCTTTCGGGTGGTCAACAGAGAGTTATACAAACAGAGCATCTCGGGCATACTCCAGCGCTGTATCGCACCCGAAGATGGCAAGGAATTACTACAAGACATCCACCAAGGAGACTGTGGACATCACGCTAGCTGGAAAGCAATCATGGGAAAAGCCTTCCAAGCAGGATTCTACTGGCTTGCAGCAGCCAGAGACGCAAAGGAACTGGTAGACAGGTGCAACGCTTGCCAGCGATCCGCACCAAAACCGCACGCACCCGCTATAGAATTACATATGATACCCATCGCCTGGCCCTTTGCACAATGGGGGCTGGACATGGTAGGACCACTACGCAAGTCCACGCCAGGTGGATACACACACTTGCTGGTCGCAGTTGACAAATTTACCAAATGGATTGAAGCCATGCCAGTAACCTCGGCTAGCGCCCAATGTGCCGTCAAATTCCTTGACTCCATCGTATGCAGGTTTGGAGTACCACAGGACATCATTATAGACAATGGTACTAATTTCACAGCAAAGGAAACACAGTAGTTCTGTGAGGAAAAGGGCATCAACTTCAAATTTTCCTTAGTTGCCCATCCGCAAACCAACGGCCAAGTCGAAAGATCCAACGGATTAGTTTCGGCTGGCATCAAGAAGCGTCTACTCGATCGTCTACACCCGGCAGCAGGACATTGGGCCGAAGAGCTACCGTCCGTGCTATGGAGCCTCCGCACAACTCCAAACTGATCCACAAACTACACACAATTTTTCATGGTATACGGGGCAGAAGCAGTCCTTCCCGAGGACGTCAGGTTCAGCGCCCCACGAGTTGTTGCCTACAGCGAAGAAACCTCCAACAAGGCACTCGCGGAAGATATGGACGCACTCGATGAAATGCGCGATATTGCACTCACGAGATCCGCAGTATATGAACAGTCACTGCGAAACTATCACAGTCGCCGTATACGCCACAGAGCCTTCGCAGTAGGAGATCTGGTGCTATGGCTCAAGCAGAAGGAAGGACACAAGCTCGAGCCACCATGGGAAGGACCCTTCATAATACACGAAGTTATCCCAGGTGGAGCCTATCGACTGAAGAACGCGACGACTGGAGGCATCTATTCCAATCCTTGGAATATTGCACACCTCCGCAAATTTTATCCCTAGATTTATTTTACTCGCAGTAATAAGGCTATACTAGCCATTTTGTAGCTCGACTGAAAAACACATGACTTCTCAGTCATTGCAACAAAATACATGGTTTCTCAACCATAGATACTCGAAGATTCTTCATCCTTACATGCTAAAAGTAACAGGTATACACCCCACAAACACACGGGGGCTACGCCTAAACTCAGCATCACAGGAAAATTTATATATACAAGGTTAAACACCTTACAAACTATACAGCACGACAGGATATATACATTCTACGATCAAACATGGCGCTGAGCATTCTCGGCCGCCAACACCCGATCTACCTCATCCGAGGTCAATCGAATGATTTCTTCTGCTGCAGGTCGAACAGCCTTATAATGCGGAGAAATATCGTCGATTGGACCATCAGGAAGTCTAGCTATGGAGTTGAAGTTCACCTCAGGATGCCATAACCGGACGAAGGAGAGAGCCACCACCGAGCCGCAAGTCATCTGATTGCGGACACACTCGCGAATCTCTCCTTCTTGCCCAAACACCCTGAGGAGATGGCTCCAATCTTCAGGACCCCTTTGCAGCGGATAGAAAGCAGCGTTCATTGCAATCAAAACCTCGTGAAAGGAACTCACGAGTATCTTCGCCTGGATGACTCGGAACTTCAACGTAGCCAACACAAAGCCTCGACTGCGATCAGACCAAAAATTATTCGCATGAGGTTTTGAGCTGCCAGCTTCTTCAAGGATGTGGTTTTCTACCCATTGTTTCTCATTTCTGTCATCCGTCTGAACAACTGAAAAGCAAAGATACAGGATCAACAAAGGAAACAAGACAAAGAAGACTTGGGGGCTGCATTACTTACAGAGCAAATCCCTGGCAACAGAAGCCAACTCATCCATAAAAAATTGTTCGCGTTCAATCGCTAGTTTTTGCTTGGACTTAGCCACATCAGCTACCCCACGCAAAGCTTTCAGCTTGCCCTCACCCTCCGAAACCCGATCACAGAGACCTGCAAAGGTCCCAACAGCGGCAACAAGAGGATTTGCTGGAGTAGCAAGTCCACCTGAAGGCTCCGCGGCAACCGCAGCTACCTGGAAGAAAACAAGGAAATTAAAGGAATAAGATGCCCTATTCGAGATATATCAAACCACCTATTCGACAGGTGCTCGGGGGCTACTCCCATCGGGAGGAAACACACAATCGCAGGAAGCATTTCAGAAGAACATCTCGATTAAAACAATGAAAATACGGGAGCACATCCCAAGGTTCATTACAATCGAAGCAACTAAATACAAAAATATACTAAGGAGCTACAATGGTGCTGCCACTTGCGGCGTTGGTCCCTCCCCTAGCACGGGCAAACAACTCGGACAACTTCCGAGCAAGGACTCCTGCTGGCTCACCAAAACGACGAAGCCCTACCTTTTTGCCCGTAGAAGGATCGACAGGAAGATCCGAGTAGGCCTCCTCCAGGCCGGTGACTCCATGCGCCAGTACGAACTGGATGGCGTTCTTCGCCCCAGATTCTGACTGAGCAACCGCGTAGGTATCAAGGAGATTGCTCTCCGAGAAGATCTTGAGCAGATCAACTTGCACGGGTAGAGACACGGCATTGACGAGAAGACGGCCATGCAGCCGTGTCAGCACTCGAGTGGCATCGCCAACCAAAGTGCAAATTCCTTCGGCATGCCTCCTGAGCTGAGCGAGGGAATCGGTCAGCGCATCCACCCGCTGGACTCTAGGAAGCTCCAGTGGAGCACCCAGAAGACCTGCAAAGAAAAATATCAAGACCCAAAGAAATCACCAAGACAGAAGACAAATCATAGGACAAAAGCAACTTACCCGCAAAACGCTCGGCAAGAGGACGAAGGAAGGTGACAAGGTCGGCATCCGCCTTGGTGCCAGCATCCTCCAAGTTCTTCAGAGCATCCTGGGAAGCCGCAAGCTTCCCTTCGAGATCATCCGACAACATGCGGGAGGACTCGAGTTCCCGTCGAGTGGCTGCCAGCTCAGCCTCTTGAGCAGTTGCCCGAGTAGAGGCACTCGCCTTCTTGGCCTTCATAAACTCAATTTGAGCTGTGCAGCAATAATTGTCAGAGATGAAAAAATTGGTGAAAGCAAAAAATAGAGACGAAAGAAGATGAAGAACTTACTTCGAAGGAGCTAATTCTCTGAGGCGAGTCGATCACGATCTGATCGAAGGATCCCGCACTCCGCCTCAGCGAGAAGAACACGGCAACCAACGGCCGCGAGGGAGTCGATAAGCGACTGCAAGGAAAATGAAGATAGGAGAGTCAGAAAAGAGAAATTTGAGCCTATACTCGATTGTAAACATTTGAGTATAGCCTCGGGGGCTACTCCCATCGGGAGCACTGTCGTGCACCCGATAGAATGAAGAAGAAGAAATCAGAGACTATCTTTGAGCCTGTAGCCGATCGCATGCGATCGACTACAGCCTCGGGGGCTACTCCCATCGGGAGCACTGACGTGCACCCAATAACAAATTCGTAAGCTATTAAAGCATTGAAGAAAGCATGCAGTAAAGTTTACCTGGCCTTGGGCGAAGGAGAGAGGATCCGCCAAGCTACCCGACACCTCCTTCGGAGTCGAAGCCCCAGCAGCGAAACTAGGAATTCTATATTCCGTAGTCGTCGCGTTGGGGGCTACACTCGGTGAGTTCTGGATGGTGTCAGCAGTTGAAGTTTCACCCGCGGCTCCCACTTTCTTCCTCTTTTCAAGAGGAAGAGAAGAGACGAACTCGCGAGGACTGATAGCTTGCAGGCTACAAGGAATGCAATACATCAAAAGAGAAGCGAAGGGAAACATTTGACTAAGAGCAAGAAGAGAACTTACTCGTCATCATCTTCTTCGTCCAACATATCCGCATTCCAAGCGGTTTGGATTGTTGGGAACGAAGGAGAAGGGGCGCGCGTACGCAGTAGAGTGACGGTGATGGGCGCCTTCCCGGGCGATTCCTCCAAAGAATTATCGTTGGAGGTGGCCTCATCATCCCCCACACGACGACGTTTGCGATGGAGGAGACCGCCATTCGAGTCCTCTGCGTCATCCGAAGAATCATGCTCAGAGCTCAAAGAGGCGTTATCAACACTGGTATCGGCCGGGCCATCCAGGTTACTCGCCAATAAATCCGAGGCCTCCTCCCCAGACACTGGTGGGTAGCAGGTGGCCACGGATAGGCTCTACAGAAGAAGACAAGAAAAACGAGAGAAAAATCCAGTCGACCAAATCTCAGAACAAGGAAAAGAAATGAAGACAGAGAAATTCAAAACTTACTTCAGCTCGCGGTGGCCTTGATGCCTCAAAAGCGGCTACCGGGCAGTCGGGGAAAGTGTCGCCTTCTTTTAAACTGGTGATAGTCGCGATCTTCTTCTCGAATTCAGCACTCGAGAGTTCTTCACGGCTCACGCGACTAGGATCCCCGGCGCCCTGGTACTCCCACATCGCGGATGGCCTATCCTGCAGGGGCTGAACCCTGTGCTTGAGGAAGACACTCGCCAAGTGCAGGCCATTCAGCGCAATTCCTGCGGCTTGGTCACGAAGAGTAGCCACCTTGGCGAGTAGGGGAGCGACAACTCGGTTTTCTTCAGCCGAGAGTTTGTGCGCCCAAGACTTCCGTTTCTTCAAAACAGCGAACGGATGGAATTCGTTAACTCCATCCGCGCTGTTGTCGGTTACATAAAACCATTTCTTCCTCCATCCTTGGGCGGAGTCGATGAAGTGCATGGTGAAGTAGCCGTTCTCTGACTTCGCCTGGATCCCGAAGCCGCCGGTGTGCAACGGTTCCCCGAGCTCAGTCTCCACCCGCGATCTCTCGCGGAAGACGCGCACCTTGAAGAGGGCCTTCCAAAGACCCCAGTGGGGGCGAATGCCCAGAAAGCACTCGCAAAGAACAATGAAGCACGAGATGTGCTGCATTGCGTTTGGAGGCAAATCATGGAGCTGTATGCCGTAGACATACATCAGAGCCATGAGGAAAGGGTGAAGAGGGAGAGAAAGACCGCGCGACACGTGATCCGCGAAGATCACGCGTTCATTCGCGCGGGGATTAGGTACCTCCTCTTTTTTGCCGAGGCGTACCCGTTTCTCCGCTTCCGGAGGCAGCAATCCATCTCGCTGCATTCCGTTGATGCTTTTGGCCGTGGTGTTGGGCGAGCGCCAATCACCTGAGCGCGGCGCGGGTGGCGCAGGGGCATCTCCTGAGGCCCTCGACAACGAGACGACGACACGTTCCTTGCCACCCACCATTGCTGCTAGCACGAGCTTGAAGAGAGAGGGAAGATGGAGCGCGAGGAAGAAGATGAGCAAAGAAGGCAAAGGCTGGGAAATTTTCACCGTTTCACCAAGGCCTGTATTTATACACAGAGCCACTCGATCCTACCCACTCGATGCGCCACGTGGCGTCCATCGCGGCCGCCGCGTGCGAAGGAGAAACGAGAGGGCGGCGGATGTTGTTTCGTGCCACGATCCTAACAGTGGATCGTGCACATTTACTGCGCGGTTCGCGTAAAAACCGGGAACGACGTCTCGTTTGCAGTCAAAAAGCTGACAAAGTGGGCCAGCCCTTCTGCTCTCACTCCGTCACGTCCCATCGGGAGGATAAAAGTGCGCCATGACGTCATAGCGTGCATCATCAAGCTGAAGAATCTTTCGAATGGAAAGTTCAAACATGAAAATAACTTCGTATGAACAAATTCCTTCGAATAGAAAGTCCAAACACGGAAGTAACTTTTCATGGACAAATCATGAAGTGAAATCTCTTTAACAGGAAAAATACACTACACACGAAAATTCTTTCGTATGGGCACGACATCCCAAACGTGAAAACTCTTTCATATGGGCATAAAACTCCTAGCACGAAAACTTTTCGTATGGACAAGGACTACAAACTCAAAAACTACGCGAGTAGGCAGAACCTGCCACTCATTCACACGATGTTTGCACATCATAAACCTGGATAGTTCAGCCGACTAGGTACATCGGGATGCCATATTCTTTCAAATATGAAGGTAAGACCCGAAAGATCTCTCTTGTGGGCCTGGAATCGCACTCAAGCTGCGTCCTCCGGTATGATTCCATGTCAACAACACGAAGAAAAATCCCAACGGACGCGCCGGGTACCCCCATAGGTTAAGTTCGACTCGGTAAGACCACTACGGCGCAGTCGCAACGATTACCTCATCGGGGTCGAGTCGGAGATCTCGAATCTGTGTAGGCCAGAACTGTTTTTGCCCTAGTTGCAATTAATTGGCCCTGATCTTTCGGGAGAGCCAAGCTACTGCGCCATATCCTTCTGCGATAAACAGCCAAAAAAACAGGCACTTTCATTACTCGATACTCGGGTGTAAAAATCATCACACAGGGTACACACCCTCCAAATAGGAAGCGGCCATACTGGTTATCCGAAAGAAAGAAGGACAAAAAAGTTTGACCGTCTACTCGACTGGAAAGATCCCAATCGAGCAAACGCTCGGGGGCTACTGACGAAGGGATGGATCTTAGACCCTGCGGGTAAGGACACCCCGTCTCAGGCCCAAGGTTAAGGCCCAAGAAGGGAAGCCCTTGGAGTACTCTAGAAGGCCTACATGAAGCCCACCCGCAATGCCTTGCGGGCTAAGTTAGGAAACTTGTAACCGACATAGGGTTAGAGTTCGAGTCCTCTCTGGGTAGGGTTTGAGACCTGGCCGCCTATATAAGGCCAGGAGAACCACCGGAAGAGGACCAAGCAATACCGCACCACCAAAGCCTTGAGCTCGAGATCATACTCTCGACTTGAGCAACCACCGTTGTAACCGATCTATTCGTTAATACAGATCGACAGAGGCATGAGTAAGGGTTTTACCTCTACGAGGGCCCCGAACCTGGGTAAATCTTGCCCCCTGTTTAGCCGACGATCGCCACCAGCGCTCATGGGTTCTCCTATTCGAAACCCTATGGGTTCACCCGAGGGATTTGTAGAGTCTCAGATTCGACAGTCAGCAAATCCAGTATTAGTCCCAAAGAAAGATACTACTACCTTAGGATGTGTATAGATTACACCGGCTTGAACAAACTATGTCCAAAAGATAGGTTTGCGTTACCGCGAATCGATCAAATAATAGATGCCACTGCAGGCTCTGAGCTTTTATGCTTTTTGGATGCATATTCCGGGTATCATCAAATATGCATGAAAAAGGAAGATCAAATCAAAACTTCTTTTATAACCCCCTATGGGACGTACTATTACATAACCATGCCATTTGGCCTGAAGAACGCAGGGGCAACCTACCAGCGTTGCATGCAACGATGTTTGCATAGTCAGATTGGCAAAATTGTCCATGTTTACGTGGATGACAATGCTGTCGTTACCAAGGAAAAAGACACGCTCCTTGAGGATTTGCGAGAAACCTTCGAAAATTTGCGCACTTATAAAATGAAGTTAAATCCACTAAAGTGCGTATTCGGGGTTCCCTCAGGAAAACTTCTGGGTTTCATCGTTTCTCACAGAGGAATAGAAGTAAACCCAGAAAAGATCAAAGCAATCTTAAACATCTCTAAGCCTACGTGTGTAAAAGATGTGCAAAGATTGACGGGTTCCGCTGAAGCCGTCAGCAGGTTTATTAGCCGGCTGGGGGATAAAGCCTTGCCACTGTACAAGTTATTGAAAAAATCCGACAAATTCGAGTGGACAGAGGAGGCAGACGCAGCATTAACCTAGTTGAAGGAAACTTTGATGAAAGCTCCGATTTTGGCATCCCCAAAAGACGAAGAACCTATGTTATTGTACCTCACGGCTACAAACCGGGTTATTAGTGCAGTAATTGTTGTGGAAAGGAAGAAAGACGAACAGAGCATACCAGATTAGCATCCGATATATTATGTAAGTGAAGTTTGCTCCGAGTGCAAAGAAAGGTATCCACACTATCAAAAACTGGCATATGGCGTATTTTTCGCATCTAGAAAACTTCTCCATTACTTCCAAGGACATTCCATAGCAGTGGTATGCAAAGCACCACTAGGGGATATAATAAACAATGCGGAGGCGACTGGCCGAGTAGCCAAATGGGGCATCGAGCTAGCAGCATTCGACATTAAGTATCAGCCTAGGACGGCAATAAAATCTCAGGTTCTGGCAGATTTTGTCGCCGACTGGACGGAAGCAATGGAGAAAACACCGATGCCAGAGTCCGAGTATTGGATCATGCACTTTGATGGATCCAAAATGAAGGAGGGCGTTGGAGCTGGTGTAGTCTTAAAATCCCCTAAAGGAGAGACAATGGAGTATGTATTGCAAATACACTTCAACGCCAGTAACAATGTGGCAGAATACGAAGCTCTGCTTCACGGCTTGCATATCGCAAAGGAAATAGGTTTCAAGCATATTTTATGCTATCGCGACTCAGATTTGGTACAACACCAGCTCAACCAAACTTGGGATGCTAAAAGCCCTATAATGGCCGAATACCGGAGAACGGTGGACGAGTTTGCCATCTGTTTCTTCGGATTCAAAGTGCTCCATGTTAAAAGGGAGGAAAATTGGAACGCGGATGCATTAGCCCGCATGGGATCAGAAAGGGTAAAAATGCTACCACCAGGTGTATTCGTCCAACATTTGTACGAACCATCGATAAAAGGTGGAGATGTTGATTATCCTCTGGCTTCCGAGTCAATTGAAGTTATGCTCGTTAACCCGGATTGGACAATACCATATCTAAACTTCTTAGTTGATCAGAAGTACCCGGAGGGAGCAGACGAAGTCTTGCAAAGACAGATCCAGCGTCGATGCAAAGGATACACAGTAATTAACAATTGCCTGTATAAACGCAGTACTTCCGGAATTTTTCTGCGATGTATTTCACCAGAAGAAGGACGAGAAATCCTGCAAGAAATCCATGCCGGAGATTGCGGACATCATGCTCAATCGAAAAGCATAGTCAAAAAAGCATTCCGCGCCGGGTTTTCTGGCTAACAGCCAAGACAGACGCTGAGCACATAGTAAATACGTGTGCAGGATGTCAGTATTACGCCAAGCAGACTAATATGCCAGCCCAAGCACTCAAAACTATCCCCATTACATGTCCATTTGCGGTCTGGGGGCTAGATATGATGGGACCATTCAAAACTGCACGAGGTGGACTCACACATCTACTAGTAGCTGTGGATAAATATACCAAGTGGGTGGAGGCTAAACCCATCCAAAAGCTTGACGGTGTAACTGCCAAAAACTTCATCATTGACGTAGTCATGAGATATGGCGTTCCACATAGCATAATAACCGACAACGGGACAAATTTCTCCATTGGAGAGTTGGCAAAATACTGTCGACAAACGGGAATTCGCCTAGATCTCTCATCTGTGGCACACCGGCAATCCAACGGACATGTTGAAAGAATGAATAGCTCAATCTTACAAGCAATACGCCCAAGACTCGAATCTCCTCTTCATAGAGCACCTGGAGCATGATTAGAAGAGCTACCTTCCGTGCTTTGGAGTATTCGAACAATGCCAAACAGGTCAACCGGGCAAACCCCGTTTTTCCTAGTTTATGGTGCTGAAGCAATTCTTCCAACGGACATGATCCATGATAGCCCAAGAGTGCAGGATTTCGATGATTCGGATGCCGAGAAAGCACGACAGGATGCCGTCGATCTCTTAGAAGAGGAACGAGAGCTTGTGCTTCAAAGATCCGCCATTTACCAGCAAGGTTTATGACGCTACCATAGTCGGAAAATCAGGCATCATTCTTTTAAAGAAGGTGACCTAGTGCTAAGATTTGTGCAGCAAAGAAAGCACAAATTGGCCCCAGTATGGGAAGGACCATTCGTCATCAGCAAAGCTATGAAAAATGGATCATACTACCTTATAGATATTCGGGATACGGAGGATCATCCCGACAAGCCGAATCGCAAAAGAAAGAGAAAGATAGATGCTGAACTAGGAGAGACAAAGAGGCCCTGGAGTATCCAGCAGTTACGTCCCTTCTATACTTACATCCATGTTTTTACAAGTTTATTATAGTGCGAAGCATGATTCTGCCTTATCTATTTCCAATGATCTTACAAAATACTCAATGTTAACCCGAATTGTGCCTGCGTGCTCGGCGTTGAAAAACTGAATGATTTTCAGCCTACTAAAGGTTAAAGGAAACTCGGATTGTGCCTGCATGCCCGAGCTTCATTCAAAAAATTCATTACTATTCTCTAAGCATTATCTGATTGTTTATGAGCTGGATCACTAGAGCTAGTAAGTAAAAATGCCTTTAGTATGATCCATGTTTCCAAGTTTAAATTGATCGGTTTTACCCAGTAACTTGGCATGAAGATTAAAGTACTACTGAGCCATTTCAAACACTAATGACAGTTAAAGCATATAAACCAGAGAACTTAGAAGATAAAGGAATAAAAAACACGGAAAACTTGCAAAGGATTTCATAAATAATTACTGCAAAAGGCGGAGTACTTGTTCATAGAAAAGAATAGAAGCATTACAATAAAAATTACATTGTAAAGTGCAGTAGTGCTCCTATTTCCTATTTCTACCATCCAGGTCAAGGAGAATTCTTCAAGCATCCGAGTCTTCTTTGCTGCTGTCATTCTCGAGGTCTTCTGTAATCTATTCTTCTGGATAGGTGATGGAGATGTTCACCATAGAGGCGATCTTGGTGGCGTGACCCTTGATTTCATCAAAGATGGTGGTACGCTGGGTCTCCGTATATCCTTGAGGGATACCGGACGCCATGCGCCAAGATTTGGCACCAGGGTAATGCATATGAATAAGCTCTAAAGCCATGCGTGCACCACCCCGGGCCGCAGAGCGCAGGGTGAAATCCTTGGCATCTGCAATCTCTATGATGGCTCCAGGAAGTTTTTCAACTTCCGAGAGTTCCCCATACTTTACGGGAAGGAACCTGTTGATGAGCAACATGACCGCAGCCTTGATCGCGGTAAATACCTTCCCAAAAAGCTCGGATTTTTTCAATCCGAGTAAGATCTGGGTTATCTCCTGTTTTTTCAGACAAACAACCAAAGGGTTCGTGAAAACGCAGAGAAAGGAATTAAGACATGGAAAATCCGGTAAAAGTTGATAACTTACCAAGGACCTTGTCCATCTCGGAGCCTTCCTCCAGGCGCAGGGTCAAGGCGTTCTCCAAATCTTGGATAGTGGCCTTGTCCTTGTCAGCTTGTTGGGAGGCCTTGGATTGAGCAATCCCAAGAGCCAGATTGCTGGCCTCCAGATCCTTCTGAACCTTCATAAGCTCCTTATGAAGGTTCAAGTTCTCCCGACGGAGATTCTTGGCATTGCCGGCATCTTCAGCAACTTGCTTGGCTTTCGCCAAAGCAGCTGGAAAGCAAGGAAAAAAAGTCTGGGTTAAGAAAACTCGGAAAAATACTTAGAAAAAAATTATGGATAAGCAACATCAGACATCTAAAATATACCTGTTGGTTCATCTAGCCGTAGCTGAGACGATGCCAGCTCTGCTTCCTTAACTTCAAGAATAGATAGAAGGTTTCTAACCTCCTTATTCTTGACGGTAAGCTTGTTGAAAACTTCCAGGTTTATAGTTTCAGCGGTTTGATGAAACACGGAAGTGAAACATCGTGTTTAAGTTATAAACAAGCATGATTATGAAAGCACTAAGTGAAAAGTAGACATTTTAACTTATTTCTTGGGGGCTAGAGATAATACCTGGCTTATCCGCTGTAAACCTGCCAAGTTTTCGGTGAACTCTTTTGCGTACTCAGCAAAAAGAGTCCCGGCCGCGCTAAGGCCCTCGCTGATATTCTTGAAATCCTTATCGAAGGTGGGAATCTCCTACTCGGTTATCCGAGAGGGACCTGCCACCTCAGGGACCACCCTTTCCCTCGTGTCCGTTTCCGGCACAATGGGCTGGCTGGTCTGCAGGGATTCGGTGTTGGGGGCTGCAGCATGCTCTTCTGATTCTGCGATCGGCGTATCCGGAGCGGTAGGGGGAGAAGGATGTGGGCCTCTCCTGGCCACAGCTTTATGCCTCTTCAGCTTTTTCGGCTTCAGAGTAGAGGGAGGCAGGCTAAAAAAGAGAAATGCCGGAAAGTTAAAACTCTGAGAACAAAGGAAAATTCCGACTAAGTAAATAACCCAGATGTCCAAACCTGGAGGTGGCGAGAGGGAACCCCGTCAAGATCAATGATTTCCTGGGAAGCGGAAATCTTCTTACGCTTACGTCCACCCGCAAAGGTAGCACGTAATGCCTCCAGCTCCGCATCGGAAGCAAGTTCCGACTCAGGAAGTTCGGCAATCTGTTAAGAAGGTAAAAGCTGAGATAAAAACATAAAAACCGAGTAAACAAAAAGGATTTAAACCCAAAAGGCGAATAATTATACCTTGGGAGCCGGATTCTCGGCCGTGTACATTGGCCGGCTTTCTTCATATTGGCCGCGGGATGCGACCAATTGATTTGCGCATTTCCGCAAATCCTTCGCGGACCAAACCTTGCTGGTTGTCCGCATTTCGTCACCGGTTCCCGTGTACACGCAGAGAAGCCGAGCACCGTGGTTAGCCAAGGGCTGAATCCGCCTATCTAACCAGCAAAGGACTGTGTCCATGCCGGTTAGAGGCGGACCAGAAGCGCCGAGGTTTGCGATGCGCCGCTTGATCCTGAGAAGATCAGGCGGCAAGGTCTGAACTGCTTCAGTTCCCCAGTTTTCTTGGGGAACAACGGCAGTGTTCGAGAAAGGTGGAACCCCAGTGGTTTTCCCAGGGAAGGGAACGTCGGGATGATAGAAGAAGGAACCCGTCCAGAATTTGACGGATTCCGATGTCTTAATCTTGGGGAACCAATCCTCCCTGAATCTGCGCAGGGTAAAGGATATGGTCCCACAAGTTGGGAGTGCGCCCTCCGAAGAGTTCCGCTTAACCCCAAAACAATAAAGCCAGAAATCTAACCTAGGAGCTATACCTAGATATCCCTCGAAAAGAGCCTGAAATCCGGCTAGATAGAAGATGGAGTTTGGTGGCAGATTATGGGGTTGGATGTTGTAGTGAGCTAAGAATTGGAGGAAAAAGGCGAACGACGGAAGACCCATACCTCTTAATATGTGGGAGGACAGGAGGACGCGTTCCCCGTCCTTTGGTGCGGGCTCGGATTCGTCCTCCAGGCTCCGCCATTTCCCTTTCAGCACGAGCCCCTCCTTCTCCATTGTCGAAAGGAGGGATGGCGGAATACTGCTAGCACTGCAGTTGCCGGCAGTTTCCGCCTCGTCTTCTGCTCCGGCGGTGGCGGACGCTGCGGCCTCCGCGGCCACGAGCTCGTCTCCGACGAGGGCGATCTTCTCCTCCACCGTCTCGGGCGCGAATGGCGGGGTAGGCTCGGAAGAAGATCCCGCAAGATCCGTGGCGGCGGGAGGATTTTCTTCGCCCGCTGCACCGCCAGCTGCTTTCACCGGCACGTCGCCGGAGACATGCACCGGTGAATCCAGCAGTGGATCCATCGTATTGATGATTTCGTTGATGTCGGTTGCGACGGAACGGGTCGGTGAAGAGCTTGGGGATGCCATCGATGGGCGGCGCGCGGTTGCTCCATTGAGGTCTCGAGTGGCGTTCGTGCGCTCGGGAGTTGCTCTGTGAGAACTTGGGCGCTGGGAATGGTGCTGTGAAGTGAGAGCGGAAGGTTTCCTCGGAGGACGGAGGCGGCTATTTATAGCCGGAATCCCGTCACGATGCGTGCTAACGGCTCTTTTGACCGTTGGATGGTCAACGCGTGTCACTCGCCGGAAATTCCGGGAAATGAAACGACGGGTGATTATTTCTATCGCCTCGTTTCCCGCGAGAATCTGTCAGAGATATGTTTCTGGGTTTCCCGCCTAAAACCCAAACGTCCCTTACATCAGCATGATTAAAGCACTGACGTAGGAAGTTCCTTCTTCACGAAGGATCGTGTGATAAAAGCAAGATTTTCTGGATTCCGAGTTTTGCGTTATAACATCCTTTGAGGAGAAAAAGATGAATCAAGACGGTGAATCAGAGTCTTAATCCTTCTTGGGGTCTACTGTCGGATATATACTGAATAGGGGTATATCGGATGGCAGTCTAAAGTGCCGGATTACCCGGGTGGCCCAAATGGTAGTGGGCTACGGTCCATTGGGCGGCCCGGTAAGCTGACGCACGGAAGTGAAACATCGTGTTTAAGTTATAAACAAGCATGATTATGAAAGCACTAAGTGAAAAGTAGACATTTTAACTTATTTCTTGGGGGCTAGAGATAATACCTGGCTTATCCGCTGTAAACCTGCCAAGTTTTCGGTGAACTCTTTTGCGTACTCAGCAAAAAGAGTCCCGGCCGCGCTAAGGCCCTCGCTGATATTCTTGAAATCCTTATCGAAGGTGGGAATCTCCTACTCGGTTATCCGAGAGGGACCTGCCACCTCAGGGACCACCCTTTCCCTCGTGTCCATTTCCGGCACAATGGGCTGACTGGTCTGCAGGGATTCGGTGTTGGGGGCTGCAGCATGCTCTTCTGATTCTGCGATCGGCGTATCCGGAGCGGTAGGGGGAGAAGGATGTGGGCCTCTCCTGGCCACAGCTTTATGCCTCTTCAGCTTTTTCGGCTTCAGAGTAGAGGGAGGCAGGCTAAAAAAGAGAAATGCTGGAAAGTTAAAACCCTGAGAACAAAGGAAAATTCCGACAAAGTAAATAACCCAGATGTCCAAACCTGGAGGTGGCGACGGGAACCCCGTCAAGATCAATGATTTCCTGGGAAGCGGAAATCTTCTTACGCTTACGTCCACCCGCAAAGGTAGCACGTAATGCCTCCAGCTCCGCATCGGAAGCAAGTTCCGACTCAGGAAGTTCGGCAATCTGTTAAGAAGGTAAAAGCTGAGATAAAAACATAAAAACCGAGTAAACAAAAAGGATTTAAACCCAAAAGGCGAATAATTATACCTTGGGAGCAGGATTCTCGGCCGTGTACATTGGCCGGCTTTCTTCATATTGGCCGCGGGATGCGACCAATTGATTTGCGCATTTCCGCAAATCCTTCGCGGACCAAACCTTGCTGGTTGTCCGCATTTCGTCGCCGGTTCCCGTGTACTCGCAGAGAAGCCGAGCACCATGGTTAGCCAAGGGCTGAATCCGCCTATCTGACCAGCAAAGGACTGTGTCCATGCCGGTTAGAGGCGGACCAGAAGCGCCGAGGTTTGCGATGCGCCGCTTGATCCTGAGAAGATCAGGCGGCAGGATCTGAACTGCTTCAGTTCCCCAGTTTTCTTGGGGAACAGCGGCAGTGTTCGAGAAAGGTGGAACCCCAGTGGTTTTCCCTGGGAAGGGAACGTCGGGATGATAGAAGAAGGAACCCGTCCAGAATTTGACGGATTCCGATGTCTTAATCTTGGGGAACCAATCCTCCCTGAATCTGCGCAGGGTAAAGGATATGGTCCCACAAGTTGGGAGTGCGCCCTCCGAAGAGTTCCGCTTAACCCCAAAACAATAAAGCCAGAAATCTAACCTAGGAGCTATACCTAGATATCCCTCGAAAAGAGCCTGAAATCCGGCTAGATAGAGGATGGAGTTTGGTGGCAGATTATGGGGTTGGATGTTGTAGTGAGCTAAGAATTGGAGGAAAAAGGCGAACGACGGAAGACCCATACCTCTTAATATATGGGAGGACAGGAGGACGCGTTCCCCGTCCTTTGGCGCGGGCTCGGATTCGTCCTCCGGGCTCCGCCATTTCCCTTTCAGCACGAGCCCCTCCTTCTCCATTGTCGAAAGGAGGGATGGCGGAATACTGCTGGCACTCCAGTTGCCGGCAGTTTCCGCCTCGTCTTCTGCTCCGGCGGTGGCGGACGCTGCGGCCTCCGCGGCCGCGAGCTCGTCTCCGACGAGGGCGATCTTCTCCTCCGCCGTCTCGGGCGCGAACGGCGGGGTAGGCGCGGAAGAAGATCCCGCAAGATCCGTGGCGGCGGGAGGATTTTCTTCGCCCGCTGCACCGCCAGCTGCTTTCACCGGCTCGTCGCCGGAGACATGCACCGGTGAATCCAGCAGTGGATCCATCGTATTGATGATTTCGTTGATGTCGGTTGCGACGGAACGGGTCGGTGAAGAGCTTGGGGATGCCATCGATGGGCGGCGCGCGGTTGCTCCATTGAGGTCTCGAGTGGCGTTCGTGCGCTCGGGAGTTGCTCTGTGAGAACTTGGGCGCTGGGAATGGTGCTGTGAAGTGAGAGCGGAAGGTTTCCTCGGAGGACGGAGGCGGCTATTTATAGCCGGAATCCCGTCACGATGCGTGTTAACGGCTCTTTTGACCGTTGGATGGTCAACGCGTGTCACTCGCCGGAAATTCCGGGAAATGAAACGACGGGTGATTATTTCTATCGCCTCGTTTCCCGCGAGAATCTGTCAGAGATATGTTTTTGGGTTTCCCGCCTAAAACCCAAACGTCCCTTACGTCAGCATGATTAAAGCACTGACGTAGGAAGTTCCTTCTTCACGAAGGATCGTGTGATAAAAGCAGGATTTTCTGGATTCCGAGTTTTGCGTTATAACATCCTTTGAGGAGAAAAAGAAGAATCAAGACGGTGAATCAGAGTCTTAATCCTTCTTGGGGTGTACTGTCGGATATATACTGAATAGGGGTATATCGGATGGCAGTCTAAAGTGCCGGATTACCCGGGTGGCCCAAATGGTAGTGGGCTACGGTCCATTGGGCGGCCCGGTAAGCTGACGCACGGAAGTGAAACATCGTGTTTAAGTTATAAACAAGCATGATTATGAAAGCACTAAGTGAAAAGTAGACATTTTAACTTATTTCTTGGGGGCTAGAGATAATACCTGGCTTATCCGCTGTAAACCTGCCAAGTTTTTGGTGAACTCTTTTGCGTACTTAGCAAAAAGAGTCCCGGCCGCGCTAAGGCCCTCGCTGATATTCTTGAAATCCTTATCGAAGGTGGGAATCTCCTACTCGGTGATCCGAGAGGGACCTGCCACCTCAGGGACCACCCTTTCCCTCGTGTCCGTTTCCGGCACAATGGGCTGGCTGGTCTGCAGGGATTCGGTGTTGGGGGCTGCAGCATGCTCTTCTGATTCTGCGATCGGCGTATCCCGAGCGGTAGGGGGAGAAGGATGTGGGCCTCTCCTGGCCACAGCTTTATGCCTCTTCAGCTTTTTCGGCTTCAGAGTAGAGGGAGGCAGGCTAAAAAAGAGAAATGCTGGAAAGTTAAAACTCTGAGAACAAAGGAAAATTCCGACAAAGTAAATAACCCAGATGTCCAAACCTGGAGGTGGCGACGGGAACCCCGTCAAGATCAATGATTTCCTGGGAAGCGGAAATCTTCTTACGCTTACGTTGTGACGCCCCGAGATCGGGCACTATGCAGATTTCAGCATTCCCGCTAAATCCGCATAATAACCGATTCCAGGTTGCCACTTGTGATAACATTACAATAGTTCACGAATATTCCACAATTACAACAGAAACAGATAGATACAAGATGACTCAAACGAGTCAAGGATACAACTGATACAATACAAAGAGCCAAATAACAGCGGAAGAAAACAACATATCGTCCGTCTACGGACAAGATCCAAATTGGACTAAGAGTCCTGAAGATAACCGAGAGCGTCCAATCCCTGCCCAGGCCAAGCCGGAGGGATTCCCAAGCTAACGTCGTCAGACTTCAAACCTGTTGACTGCAATGTTGAATATGCAGCCACGAAAAAGGGATTCGTGGGTCAGTACGGTTAAGTACTGGCAAGGGGGATAAAACCCATACTCACAAGATACCGGCGTAGCCAGTCATCACAAGATACAAATACTTTAGGAATCAACGAAAAGAAAGGGGTTATTGCAAACAAGCGACAGCGGGCTGCACTAACCAACTACAGAAATTCTACCACTTCCGGCTAACAGAAAGAAGATAAGATCGAGGATCGTAACCAACTGAAAGTAACTCCAAACAAACCCATCCTGGATCTCGCCCCTTATCCAAAGAAGCAATCCAAGGATAACTCACACAGTTGGATTAATGATTAATGGATCAGGTTGTTGTGTCAATAAGACTATTACTAGTAAAGTTATTATCATTAAGTGTAAGTTGTCTGAGTACTTGTTAGCCAGTACTTTCACCAAGTCGTCACATAACCGCGGACAACACGGCTTCTCGAGAAGATTTATCCCTGCAGGGTGTGCTCCAGTACCCGTACACACTCAAGTCACCAACTAAAACTCAGGTTGGCTTGACACGACCCAAACCATCTCTACAACCCATCCTCGGAGCCACGGAGCTATAAGGTCCCAGCCACGCAGCCGAATACTCAGCGCAGGTGTGCAAAACTCCCGCAGGACACAACACCCCGGCACTACAGGCCTCACCCTATATGCATCATCATCATCAGTAACCATGGGTGATCAACCCATTATGCAAGGAGCAAATGGAACACCCGAACTAAGTGTGGCTCTTCGGACAAGCTGCAGATCAGTTCTAAGTCGAGGGGGGTCCCATACTACCACCCGGATGCGGTGAGCACGCTCATCATGGATCATTAGACAAGACTCTTTTCCTATTAGGGTCGACACTAGCAGGCCTCAAAACCACTTAGGGCCTCCTGCCGGTGCCTTATCAGCATATTATTAATAACAGGTTGATTGATTAACATCGAGCCCCCAGAACATAAAAGTAATCTAGTAACGGAAAGTGACGGGTAACAGACTCGAGCAAAACAACCTAAGCATGCTAGTAAGACACTGGCTCAACCAAAGGGGTGATAGGAGTGGAGGTGAGGCAATAACAAGGTTAAGGGATTCATGTGATGGGTTCGTAACAGAAACAACTACTACTAAGGCTAGCAGAAAAGAACAACGGAAAGAATCGGTAACAAGTGATGAAAGGCAGCCATATGGCAACAAGTGAGTATACTTGCCTGAGATCCCGCAAGGTAGCAGAACTTGTCGTTGCTCACATCATCTCAACGTCCTATCCGGGAAGAAGCAACGAACCTCGAACAAACACCGGATGCAACAATTACTACTACGGCAAAAGATCCAGCATGATCAAGATATGGATGCATGCCAATTTAAAGATGCACCAGAATAAACTAGTTGACATGATAAACAGATTTAAATGGACCCATATGCAATTTGAGTTGCATATGAAAAGCCCATGAATTATGGTTAGATTATTTGTTTTCCAACTAATCAACAGGTGAAGGTGGGTTAGCATGATGCATGGATGAGGAAAACAACAAAATAACAACAATAGAATCAATTGGAAATAAGGTTTAACAAGTTTGGAAATTATTGGTTAAGATTGGAAATTTTGGTTACTTAAACATGTCTCACAAGCAATTGTTGTTTTCATCAAGTTAAAGGGTTCAAAACAATTAACAAAATTTGTATTTGAAAAGAACATCAAATTTTAGTTGGATTACATGTTTCAAATATTGAAATTGGAATTAGGATAATTTAATTATGAATTAAACAATATTAAACAAGTTTTAAATGGATTTAAAACAAGTTTGAATTTAATTGAATTTTTATTTGTTCAAATCATAAATTCAAATTCACATTTGAAAAGTTCACACCTTGATGGTTTGAAAACATATTTTGCATGTTCAAAATTATTTTATTTTGAGCAAGTTATGATTTTATCAAATTTAAATGAATTAAACAAGTATTAAATTATTTAGGCAATTTAAATTATTCAAACCATGAAACAAAATTTATATTTGAAAAGGGTATTCAAAATAGTATGGAAAACATATTTTATTTGCCTTATTTGGAATTAGTATGAATTATTTATGAATTGTTGCAAATTACAATTGAATTAATTGAATTCAAATTTAAATTGCATTTTGAAAATTCAAAACATAAAACAATTGATACCAAAAGATAGAGATTTGAATTTAGACCAGTGCACATATTTTATTTTTGTAATTTGGAATTATAAAACTAAAGTTATTGGCATTTTATGTCCAGGGACCAATCTGCAATTTATTGGACCTAGGTTTAAAACAGAACTTTGGAAAAAATGTTTTCTACACACAGAAACGTACCCAGGGCGCTGCCAGGTGGGCCCTGGGCCTACGCGTGCCTGCGTGGCACGGGAGTGGCTGACGGGTGGGGCAGGAGTGGCGCTGGAAAAGAAATAAGAAAAAGGTGGCTTATTCGCGGCCGAGGGGATCGATCCCTCGACCTGCTGTGCGGGCTGAAGGAGCAAGGCCACTGCGGCTGGTTGTGTGGTTGTGACAGGATAGAATACTGACGGAAGATATTGTACAATTACGCACGTTAACTGAAACTTGGAACAGATCGCTTCGCTACTGAACCTGTCGAACAAAGTGTCGATCGAACGGAGAGGCCTGCGGCCTGTCGGTGCACGACGGGGCGGTGATGGGCTCGCGAGAGGGCGGTGGGGTGCAGGGCGTGGTGGTGTGTGTGTAGGCAGACGGAGGGAGATCGTAAGGAGGAAAAGGAGGTGGAGCGCACCTGCTTCTCGTCGACGAACAGGAGAAGAGGCAGAACCGGCGGGGAAGTCCGGCGATGGCGCGGCGTCCACGGTGATCCTCGGGGGAAGCCGAGGGGATGGCGAGGAAGAGGGAATCGCGGGCGCTCCATTCCCGCGATCGGCAGCCCGCGTCCTCTACTCCTTCCCAGGCGCCGTGGCGATCATCCTCCTCCGGCCATGGCAGTTCGGTGGTGGGAGAGAAAAAAAACTCAGAGAGAGAGGGGGTGGAGGGGATGGGAAGGTGGCGGCGGCGTGGAGAAGAGAGGAGGAGAGGTGCGGCCTAGGGTTAGGGCAGGTACTTGTAGGGGATTGGGGGCAGGTGGAGCAAGGAGGGGACCATGGAGGGGGGGTGAAAGCGACACCCCTCCTCTGTCCGTACGGGGAAGAAGACTGTGGGGGGGGGCTGCTGGGCTAGAAAGATTTGGTGGGCTGGGGTTGTGGGCTGGAGGGGAAAAAAAGGAATGGCTCCTCTCTCCTTGGCCTTTAATTTTTATTTTTTCTTCCTTATTTTTATTTGCAAGAAATAAAAGAGGGAGAGAGAGGAAGAAATAGGGTGGGGTGTTTTAATTTTTATGAACTGTTTTATTAGCTTGCAAACAGTAGATCAAAACAATGTTACCAGCATTTCCATGAATTTTGCGATGTTAAATTAATTTTAAAATTGGTAGTTGAATTCCATTTAAGGTTTAATTTGGAGTTTTTGGAAATAACAAGTTATTTTAAATAAGTTCTAGCAATTATGAAAACATTATTAGCTTTAATTGATTTGCAAGATTTTAATTTTAAAACTCCCATTTGAAATATTGCCAAGTAGGAGTTGATTTGATTTGAATGTGTTGCTTGCATTTACCATTAGGGTTTTAAAACAATTTAAATTGTTTTGGATTTTTGAGTGGTTTGGAAAACATGATGCAATGCTTATGGGATGCAGATGATGCAAACAAAAAGAGAACAAACAGGTAACACCCCAGGTGTTACATACGTCCACCCGCAAAGGTAGCACGTAATGCCTCCAGCTCCGCATCGGAAGCAAGTTCCGACTCAGGAAGTTCGGCAATCTGTTAAGAAGGTAAAAGCTGAGATAAAAACATAAAAACCGAGTAAACAAAAAGGATTTAAACCCAAAAGGCGAATAATTATACCTTGGGAGCAGGATTCTCGGCCGTGTACATTGGCCGTCTTTCTTCATATTGGCCGCGGGATGCGACCAATTGATTTGCGCATTTCCGCAAATCCTTTGCGGACCAAACCTTGCTGGTTGTCCGCATTTCGTCGCCGGTTCCCGTGTACTCGCAGAGAAGCCGAGCACCGTGGTTAGCCAAGGGCTGAATCCGCCTATCTGACCAGCAAAGGACTGTGTCCATGCTGGTTATAGGTGGACCAGAAGCGCTGAGGTTTGCGATGCGCCGCTTGATCCTGAGAAGATGAGGCGGCAGGATCTGAACTGCTTCAGTTCCCCAGTTTTCTTGGGGAACAGCGGCAGTGTTCGAGAAAGGTGGAACCCCAGTGGTTTTCCCAGGGAAGGGAACGTCGGGATGATAGAAGAAGGAACCCGTCCAGAATTTGACGGATTCCGATGTCTTAATCTTGGGGAACCAATCCTCCCTGAATCTGCGCAGGGTAAAGGATATGGTCCCACAAGTTGGGAGTGCGCCCTTCGAAGAGTTCCGCTTAACCCCAAAACAATAAAGCCAGAAATCTAACCTAGGAGCTATACCTAGATATCCCTCGAAAAGAGCCTGAAATCCGGCTAGATAGAGGATGGAGTTTGGTGGCAGATTATGGGGTTGGATGTTGTAGTGAGCTAAGAATTGGAGGAAAAAGGCGAACAACGGAAGACCCATACCTCTTAATATATGGGAGGACAGGAGGACGCGTTCCCCGTCCTTTGGCGCGGGCTCGGATTCGTCCTCCGGGCTCCGCCATTTCCCTTTCAGCACGAGCCCCTCCTTCTCCATTGTCGAAAGGAGGGATGGCGGAATACTGCTGGCACTCCAGTTGCCGGCAGTTTCCGCCTCGTCTTCTGCTCCGGCGGTGGCGGACGCTGCGGCCTCCGCGGCCGCGAGCTCGTCTCCGACGAGGGCGATCTTCTCCTCCGCCGTCTCGGGCGCGAACGGCGGGGTAGGCGCGAAAGAAGATCCCGCAAGATCCGTGGCGGCGGGAGGATTTTCTTCGCCCGCTGCACCGCCAGCTGCTTTCACCGGCTCGTCGCCGGAGACATGCACCGGTGAATCCAGCAGTGGATCCATCGTATTGATGATTTCGTTGATGTCGGTTGCGACGGAACGGGTCGGTGAAGAGCTTGGGGATGCCATCGATGGGCGGCGCGCGGTTGCTCCATTGAGGTCTCGAGTGGCGTTCGTGCGCTCGGGAGTTGCTCTGTGAGAACTTGGGCGCTGGGAATGGTGCTGTGAAGTGAGAGCGGAAGGTTTCCTCGGAGGACGGAGGCGGCTATTTATAGCCGGAATCCCGTCACGATGCGTGTTAACGGCTCTTTTGACCGTTGGATGGTCAACGCGTGTCACTCGCCGGAAATTCCGGGAAATGAAACGACGGGTGATTATTTCTATCGCCTCGTTTCCCGCGAGAATCTGTCAGAGATATGTTTCTGGGTTTCCCGCCTAAAACCCAAACGTCCCTTACGTCAGCATGATTAAAGCACTGACGTAGGAAGTTCCTTCTTCATGAAGGATCGTGTGATAAAAGCAGGATTTTCTGGATTCCGAGTTTTGCGTTATAACATCCTTTGAGGAGAAAAAGAAGAATCAAGACGGTGAATCAGAGTCTTAATCCTTCTTGGGGTCTACTGTCGGATATATACTGAATAGGGGTATATCGGATGGCAGTCTAAAGTGCCGGATTACCCGGGTGGCCCAAATGGTAGTGGGCTATGGTCCATTGGGCGGCCCAGTAAGCTGACGCACGGAAGCCGGATTCTAGAAGAACCCGGATCACGGCCCACGTGATCCGGCTTGGAGTAGAAGGCGGATTCATTACTTTCCAAGTTAATAGTTACCGTGGTCTTCTAGGTTTCCTACTCTGTATGCCCTAATCCTGCTATTATATAAAGCCGGACGGGAGATATGATAGATAGACAAGAAGCTACAGGCTAACTCGCCGAGAGGTTGATCCTTGACGAGAAGCTAATAGAACCTCACATTGTACTCTGTATTCACAGGCTTTAGTCCTGAATAGTGAGATTGCAGGAGTAGGAACGCCGCATTACTGCGTCGTACCGAACATAGGTAAAAACCCTGTGTCATTGTCCTTCGCACAATCATGTCCCCCCACATGTCTATCAGTAGTCTCATGGCACCCCTGTCTATGAATTCTACTACGATGTCTCGACAACTCATGTATTCGATCAGTTGATGTATCCGGCAAAAGGTTCCTAGGCAGACCATACCTTGTGAAGCAAAAAACCCATACGCCAGCTGCATAGGGACAGCTTAGAAAAAGGTGACCTGTTGTCTCATCAGCCAAGTTGCAAAGCACACAAAGGGGACTGTGAGGCCATCTTCTCTTGGCCAGGTTGTCGGCGGTGAGTCACTTGCCTTGGATAGCTAGCCACGCAAAAAATTTGACCTTGGGAGGGATATTGACATCCCAAATGAGCTCTCTGAAATCAGATTCAATTCTTCCCATGGTTGGGCAATCATACGCTGATTTGGCCGAATAAATCCCATTGGCACTCCACCTCCATGTCACCTTGTCCACCTCCTCCGAGAGATCGATAGTCTACAAGCAATTCTAGAGTTCAATGTATTCTCGCAACACCTCTAAGCTAGGGCCTTGCTTGATGTTGCATATCCAGCGTTTCTCAGCCAATCCCTTGGCGACCGTGATCTTCCTTCTGATGCTGTGTTTGAAGAAGCTTGGAAACTTGAGTTTTGGGATCGCTCCTTCGAGCCAGTGATCATGCCAAAAGGAAGTTTTATGGCCGTTTCCCATGGAGATCTTCGTGCTTGCGAGGTAAACAGCCCAGGTATTCTTGGATATAGGCAGAGGGAGGCCCTACCAAGGCTTCCCCTCTTCCGTAGCATTCTGCCAAAGCCATCTCACCTTGAGCGCCGTACTTTGGATAGCTAGGTTAGGGATCCCAAGTCCTCCCAAAGCGAGGGGGGTGCAGACCTGGGACCACACCTCACCAAGCATTTTCCCCCACTAACCACATCCTTCCCTGCCCAAAAAAAAGCACGCTAAATTTGGTCAATTTTCTTGAGCAGCCACTTAGGGAATTCGATGGACATTAATTGGAAGATGGGCGTGGCAGCGAGGACGAATCTCACAAGGGTAACCCGGCCAGTGATAGTGGTCCACTTTGTTTTCCACCCGGCTACCTTCTTGGACTGCACGTCAACTACCTCTTGAAGCTGCGGCTTTGTCAGTCTGCGGTCAGAGAGTGGCATCCCCAAGTATTTACAAGGGAAGGAACCAATTTGGCAACCTAAAATCTCCTGAAGGGGGTGAGGTCCAAATTATCACACCTTATGGGCAGCAGCTTACTCTTACTGAGATTGGTCTTTAGGCCAGAAGCTTTCCCAAATAAGTTCAGAATTCCATCTATCACTCTAAAGTCTTCTGTAGAAGGGTTGACAAACAGGATCACGTCGTCCGCATAGATATATGCTCTGTGCCGCATCCTCTGGCTCCCAATGGGGGACAAAACCCCTTCCACATGTGCCCTGTCCATCATCTCCCGAGGCAGTCGATCACCAAGTCAAACAGCATGGGGGAGAGGGGGTCCCCCTGTCGTAGGCCTCTCCTGTGCTCAATTTTATTGGACAATCTCGAGTTGACCAGCACCCTTGTCGAAGCAGTAAGGAACAGAGCAGCTAGTAATCCCCTCCATCTAGGTCCAAAAACCCCGAAAAGACAGTAGATTCAGGAGAAATTCCCATGACACGGAATCAAATGCTTTTGAAATGTCTAACTTAATCATAACAGCAGGAATCATCTTGGAACACAAAGATTTGGCAACTGTCTGGACATAGATGAAGTTGTCGTGGATCATTCTTCCCTTTATGAATGCGTTCTGGCAAGGCGAGATCAGGCTGTTCATCTTTGGTTGCAACCTCTTTGCCATGATCTTGGAAATTATTTTAGCAAATCTATGAATCAAGCTAACCGGCCTGAAATTACTGGGATGATCAGCCCCCGATGCTTTGGCAGCAACACCAAGGAAGCAGTGTTTACGAGGTGCAACTTCTGTGAGTTCAGGCTCCGAAGATGCACCACAGCGGCAAACAAATCGAGTTTAATCAACTCCCAGCAAGACCGAAAGAAGAACCCTGTAAACCCATCTGGCCCCGGCGCCTTTTCAGGATGGAGATCAAAAACTGCCTTCTTTATCTCCTCCAGACTGAAATTGCAGTCCAAATCCAACAGGGTTTTGGCTTCCAACCCACAAACTGAGAAATTCAGGCTGGCTTCCATTGGACAATAGGTACCAATGAGGTTGTTAAAAAACTCCCAAATGCATTGCTCCTTCTTGTCCTGATCAGCAATACTCTCTCCATTGACATTCATACAAGGGATGAAATTCTTCCTTCTTCTCGACGAAGCTTTCATGTGAAAAAAATTTGAGTTGCAATCCCCCTCCTTTAGCCATAGCACACGGGACCTCTGCCTCCAGATGCAGCGTTCCATTGCAGCAAGGCCAAGGCACTGCATCTCAGAAAACCCCTACACCGATGCTCCTCCCTGGATAAAACCCTACTGTCCATGGCCTTATCTAACTGAAAAATCAGTTCATTCACAACCAGACTCCTTAGACGAATGTCACTCTGTTTAGAAGCATCCCAAGCCCTCAATTTCTTGGCTGTGAAATTTAACTTGTTGTGGAGATTGACAAAAGGGTCGTGCGAGTTAGGAGCAGCCTTCCATGCATCCCCGACCATCTCATGGAAGCTATCGAATTTGACCCAGATTTTTTCGAACCTGAATTGTCGCTGTGGGTTGAAGTCTGCATTGCAACAGAGTAGCAGAGGGAAGTGATCCGAAGCGGAAGAGGAGATGCCCTGCAGCAAAGCACCTGGGAAGCAGTCATTCCATTCCTGATTGAAAAACACACAATCCAGCCTAACCATTGTTGCATTGATCTCCTCGTTACTCCAAGTGTATCTTCTTCCGTGCAAATACATGTCTTTCAGCTCCAGGGTGTTAACCAGACTTCTAAAGGCATTTACCATCCCTCTGTTAACCGCCCCATTATTCTTATCAGCCGCTTTAAGAACCAGGTTGAAATCCCCGACAATTGCAAGCGGACCAGGGTTAGCCGTGGCGATGGTTCGCAAGTCAGAGAGAAAATTAATTGTATCTTGTATCGCCTGAGGGCCATACACGTTCATAATTCTCCAGGTCAGCCTCGATTGCCTATGTGAACAATTAGCTGTGACAAAAGATGTCTAACACTGAACTGAAGACACCACAATCTCATCGGTCCAAGCCAACAATATCCCCCCGCTCGCCCCATTAGCTGGACTGAATGCAAATCCAGTGAAGTTCGGGCCACACACCTCCTTCACCAGCCTCAGATCAAACAAGCCAATCTTCGTTTCTTGCAAGCACACCAAATTAGACAGGCCACCTACAAGGGCAAAGATCATGGTGGCAGACAACGACCACCATGTGTGTTCCTCGAGCTTATTTAGAGGAGATGCGGCCGACAACTCACCTTCCACCCTTTGTCTCCGACCTCCAGAGTCGCAGGGAAAGGCAAAGTACCACCACGCGCCACCAAGATCCGCTCGACTGCTTCGGCGACACTCTCCCCATCGGCATCACGCCATACTCCACGTAGGAAAGAAAACAACTACTAGTTATACTATGTAATAGCTGCACCGTGCTCCTCGCCATTCTCTTCCCCAGCCGGCGGCGCAGTTGGAGAGGACTTCGGGTTGGGCCGGGCAAGACCTAAGAAGGGCGTAGACGACTCTCAAACCCGCTCGCTCCACCCGTAGCACAAGGTATAATAAACATTATTATATATGTGTGTGTATTGATCAAGCTTGCACTAATAGCTGCAAGCCAGCAGGGCAAATTCTGGGTGTAGATATGTCACGACCCCGGACCCAGAGATATACATACTGTTATGTGCTCCTAGACATGGACTCACAAGGGCTTCAGGGTTACCAGCCCCGGCCGCAACAAACAACGGCAGGCAGACTGGATTCATCGGCACGTAGTCCGGATCCCCAGTCTACTACTCCTTGTATCCATGCTAGTCATAACCAACTATGCATACCAAAGCGTCCACGAATCGAATGAAACTGAAGGAAACGGGACCAAAGCTATACAGGGATGCTATGTGTCCAGAAAGTGCAACAACAATCGAGGGTTCCTGGGGTTACCTCGCCCCAGGCCAATCACATCGACAGGCGGGCTCGGACATGGATCATCGGCTCCACAACCCCTCGACTGCGACAACTATGCAGGCATAGCCAAAACTGTATAACAATAAGCTCGAAACCAACAACCGATCAAAGCAGTACTCTAAACATGAAGCTGTATTTAAACAGGTGTTACTAGAGTATAGCTTACAAGCAGAGGTCACACGACCCAACATTACATCAGACAACGAAAGGAAAATTATGTTGCTAATCAACAAGAACCAAAAAGGCCTAAGAGGCCGCAACATAAGGCGACGTCCCAGCCCATAGATTCCAGGCTGCTACCTGGGAACCCCAAACTACTCGTCGATGTCCATGTCGAACCATCACTGAAGTGACGAACTCCACCTGGACCAAAATTAAGCAAACCTGAGTACGGGAGGTACTCAACAAGACTTAGTTAACCTACTATATATCTGCTTATTTTCAGAAATGTTTTATGACGGCTGTTTTGCGTAAAGCAGTCTTTGTTTTCCAAAACGAGGAAGAATAGCACGTCTCATGGAGTTTTTAAAACAGATGAGAGGACTAAACAACTACTGAAATCATCATCTTTTCATCCACCAACATCATTTCCCAGCACCTCGCATGCTACAAGGATCACCCCTCCCGGCATCTCCAGGGATGCACCCTTCATCTACTGCCTCCATGCATTGTCAACATCTTTTACGTCACGTTCAAGTTATCTATGATCCCGTGACTTTCACCAAGTCGTCCTTAACCATGGACACGGCTTTCCAAAAGATTTATCCCTGCAGGGTGGTACACTTTACCCACACGTACCATCTGACTCTTAACGCCACATGTACGCTCGTCCATGGAGCGCGGCTGGCTCCGACCTTTACCTTGCTTGACCCTATCCATGAGTCAACCCAAACAGGACCACCCCGTCAACAGGGAGTTGGCCACCTCCTGACGGCACCTGTTCTGTGAGTCGGGAACAAGATCCGTGTACGTCCATCACTTGTCCCGGTCACACCCTAGTTTTTCTCCAAATCGTTTTCTGACTCACACGCAGATGGAAATAGCAAACTACGTGACTCATGGATGTGGCCAAACAAGTTAGTTAGTCGAGCGAGGTTCATTGGCTCGCGCGTGTGGTTGCACGCTCAGTCTTGGTTTCCGCGGCGAGACCTTAATCCTAGGGTTTGCAAGTACAGGACAAAGAACCACTTCCCAAGTGGCCTCCCGTCCTCGCCTTAGTCAAGTTAACCACACAATGCTCATCTCACCATGTCATGATACCATACTAGGTTCTCGTAACTCTGATTCATCAACCGGATGGAGCAGAGGTAAACAACATGTAAAGCTAAGCGAAGCAGATATGAGGCTCTGGCGATGCGCACAAGAAAATCTATGGCGGCTAGGAGCAGTGGATCAGGACATTGTGGCAATGCAGTATATAGGTGAACTATATCTACTAGCATCAAATACTTTGGAATCGAATGCAAAGTACGAGATTCAAATGTTGTTCGAAAGCTTATATGAGCAGATAAGAGGTTATGCTTGCCTTGGTTATAAGAAAACCAGATAAAGATCTTCTGGAATAAGTGCATGACTTGTCGGTTAAGATCAAGTATTCGTCATTGGATTGCTGGCCTTCTCTTCGGAGTCACGTTCTACCGAGGTGGAAACAACACCGAAAGAGAAATAACAATCAACACATGGCATCGATGCAATGCGCAATATGTATGCATGAGCAAATTAATGCACTGAAATAAAGCCCTAAGCATGATCGTTGGTTTGCTAGGGTTCATATGTCAGTTATGCACTTTTACTGAAATTTTCCCGAAATAGACCCCGGAGGGGTACTTCGGGCAGTTATGAAAGTAGGTACCATTTTAAAAGCTCAAATGGGTTTGAAAACATCATAACTAGATTTCATTTGTTATTTTGAGCATTTTGTTATATAACTTTTAATTTTCTAATTTTATTGGATAAGAACTTATTTTTCTATTTTTAATTGAATAAACAATATTAAATAAATGCTCATTTTTGGACTTTGTCAAACATGTGTGAAAGTGACATTTTTGGAAAGATTACATTTTCCTGATCACTCCCATATTTTTACTTTATTTTTCTGAGTAACATATTAAAAGATATTAATAATACAAGTTTTAATCAATTTCTGTAATTTCCTGGATTTATCAAAAAGAGGATTATGACATCATCATGGCGTCACTGTGACGTCACCCTATACTGGTTCTTCACAGCTGAGATGAAATTCGGCCGAAAACGCGCGGGGTTTCAAAATCAAACCACACCACGGGGTGGAAGGGTGCATGGGGATGCTAGGGGTGGCCGCGGCTGACCAAATGGTCGCCGGAGCTCACGGCGGCGAGCTGGCGCGCGGCGGCGGACAGAGGATGACGGCGGCGGAACCAAACAGAGGGAGAGGAAGGGGATGGAGGGTACCGGCGTGCTCCTGGACTCTCCCTGAGTGCGATGGAGGTGATGGGGGGTCGAGGCATGGCCGGAATCGGCGCCGGCGACAAGAAATCCGCGGCGGCCGGTCTCGGGGAGGATGATGAAATTCGGGCTGCTCGTGGCACGGCGGCTTCTCTGTGTACTCGAGGTGGATGTTAGGGCGACGGAGATGCTCCTCGCAAGCTCAACGGGGCACGGGGACTGCCGGAGAGACGGCAAACGGCGACGGCCGAGGCGAGCTAGGGTTTCGGGTACCTTTCGGCGTGCTCAGTACAGAGAGGAAAAGAGCGAGCGAGGAGGAGAAGGGAGAGGAAACATGGCCCTTGGCGGCCTTATCTCCGCGAGCAAGGCACAGAGGAGGTGGCAGCTCGATGCGTAGGCGGCCTCCACGCAGCTAGTCCTTCTGTCAAGAGGTTGAAGAAAACCATCTTTCAAAAACCCCCTCAAGCTTCAGAGAATTAGAAAAAAGGTCCTTCTCTCTTTGACAACAGAACCAAAAACAAACTTTTGAGGGCCTTTTTGGAAGAATAAAATTTGGCAAAAATTATCTTTGAAAAGCTCATGAAATTTCCAACAACACCATGTGTCACTTTGGTGTAATTGAAATATTTTTCAGAACAAGATTTTGGGAACCAAAATAAGTACCATTTGTGGGATTTTTCTCAAACCATTTAAATTCACAATTTAAATTGTTTTAAATTGGTTTCAAATTTTGTTTCCATGCATGTATGAGATGAACACAACACCGCACACTTTTCTTAGCAAAATTGGGATGTTACAAATCTACCCCCTTACAAGAATCTCGTCCCGAGATTCTCGAAGGAGAAGAAAGAAGGAACACCGGTTTTGAACGATCTTCTCGAACCTTACGGTTCTATTCTTGAAGAGGTTGATCCGTAGCACTTGCGAAGATCTCCAAAGGCTACACTTTAGGTGAGAGGGAAACTCTTAGGAAATGATCTTCACGAAGATCGAGTATCTCATGGATAACTCATGACAGGAACGTTCATAAAGAACCTTTTTAGTTAACACGCATGAAACACATCAGGATAATGGAGGGAAATAGAAGATGGTTTCAAATGTTCGGACGATTGGTCTTGAAAGGATTTAGAATATGAGCTTTGCACAAGACTTTAAATCCTTTTGGAAAAGATAGGTCGAACAACTTATGATATCGAGGTTTCTTCGAAATAGAATACCAAGATGGGAAGGATGGTCTTGGATACCACAATGTTATATCCGTAGACGAGGGAGAACACGAGAAAACACTGTAATCGTGTGTCAGAGGGAAGTTGATACATGATCATGTTCACTCTTCGGAGTGGACACGAAAGATAACGGAACTTTCATTCTGCTAAAGTTTGTCGAAATCTTTGTCAAAGATCGGGATGTTACTTCACGGTAGAAGATGAGTAACTAGAAGATGTTGGAACACCGTAACGAGGAAGAAATTCTTGGTCACACCATAAGGATGGGTAACCAACGGGGATTGAAACACCAGAAGGAATAGGGAATCTCTTTCCTATTTCGGTTTGGACGTAGCATACATCTACCACATGGTTAAGATCCCATGGCTGAAGTAACTGACAAATTCACACAATGTGTGAGATGAACGGAACTTCAAGTACAAACAACTTGAAAAAGGGAACTGATCAATGGCGGTTACAAAACACCAAGATATGTTCTCCTGATGAATTTCCACTGAAACAAAGGTTTGGAGGATTTGGTAGAGAGACATTGGACATAATAAGTTCCAAGGTCTTCTTGACGTTCCCGACACCAATATCCAGCTTACGTAAGCCTTCAATAGGTCATCAAGTGGAAGTTAAACTCCGGTTTGGAAGAACGAGGAGGAAAACTTGTTGAGAACGAGCCACGCAAGAATTCTCACGGAGAGTGGTTGTTCTTACGGATTCAAAGGGTTACAAGGTTAGGCCTTCCGGCTAATGGTGTCAACCACAACATCAACCATGCCGTCTTCTGAAAAGACCTAATTCGATACCCTTGAGGAAAACACTAACCATCATTGTTGCTTGAGATTCAACTCTGGCTAGTGGGTTGATAACTCAGACTCGATATGTTTGATAAGAGGTTGCACCGGTTATCAACGAGATACATTTTCTAGATTCTCAAGATATGGACTATGATGCCACGCTCAAGAAGATGAGCAGGATTGCAGAACTCATGTATCAGCAACTTGCAAAAGACGGTTGCACCTACATGACTACTTGCAAAAGAATACATCGGAGTCCTTGTTGGGGAGATGATAACAAAGATCGCCAAGATCTTAGACTTCTTCTCTCAAAGAAAATCAGTCAGTGGCCTTGCGTGGATGCAACTTCTTCAGGTAAACGGAGGTAACATCCTACCATCTCAAGAATAGTCCAGACAAGCATGGCTGACTTGGGATTATTCCCGAAGGAACAAGAAAATTCTACTCCGATCTACGACGACAACTTTCACCATAAGCTCATGGACTGGAGTAAGCCACTTCGAACACCTAGAACACAACTTCATGATGACACAAAGATGGTTCTCGAAAGTTTCCAACATTGATGCCAATTGTTCACCATGAACCTCTTTAAGCATCGAGAAAACAAGGATGTCATTGTTGGGTTCAACAACACCCTTATCAAACACTCCAAAGAGAAGGGTTCATATGATTTATGATCAAGGCAAAACATTGATCAGACCAAAGGACATGAAGGTGTACTCGGCAAAACACCATGAGTAGCAGCACCATCAAGATAATCCTTGGATCTTTTCTCGATTTGTCGATAGCCCAAATCAAATCAAGAGGTAGAGTGATAGCTTTTCCACAACGGACGTACTATCCTGCTTCAACACGAAGGAAACTAGACATCCCTTAACGAAGGATCAAGTTAGGATGAGCTTTTGTCTTTCAACTCTCCAAGTTATTGTTTAAGCTCAACCGACTAGTCCAGGATATCCAGCAAAGTTTCTTGGAGAAAGGAGTAGTTAAAACTACCCCTTGCTTAGACATTACGGTCAGGTAACAACCTGGTGATACTTCTATAAAGACAACCAGAATATCACAACCTACCGATATGTCTCGAAGTTTGGAAGGAAACTTGCTTTTCAAAGTACCCGATAAGGTCTTGAGAGCTTTGGTATGAACCTAACTCTTTGAACAAGAATGTGCACCGGAATGAACGGACTTGGTAACACAGTCAACTTTAAGTTGAGACCGGGTAACCAATAGTGCTAAGAAGGATACAGATGTTTCTGAGATTTTTCAAAGCAATAAGAATTGCTAGGAGTAGCTGATACACATGTCGATGAACAGACCCATCATTCTCAAGCATTCAAACTTGGAGGAAGGGGGAGTGAAGATGTGCAAGAGCATCACTTCATCATTAAGGCCATGAAACTCAGCACGACCTCTTGATATAGAAGAGTGTGATACTCGAAGGTGGAACAGAACAGAAGCTAATGAAACTTCTTTAATCTGCGGATTACAAAACTTTGACCTGGTACTAGAGATGAACGAGGTACTGGAGTTTGTTTCTCCTGACATCCCAAGGTGGAATGTTTTAACGGAAAGAAAAGAGCAAATGCATTGGAAGAATCCAACACACATATTCAACTTGGTGTCCGAATCAACGGATGGATATTTTAGGCAATTGGAGGGTAGGAACATGCTCGGGAGAAATCCTAAGATCATGTTGAAGCATAGGGTAATACTCATGTGTAGAACCCATGCCAAAAGGTTGGTATAGCTGAACCAAGAACAAAGATATGGGAATCGTAAAGAACACTCTTGTCGTGATCCTTTTGATTCCTAGAGAAAACCTATGGCTATTGGAGCTGAGATTACCTAGCCCTCCTGAGGTAAAACAGATTCCTCACGATCCAAAGAAACAGAACTTGGGTTAAAGGTCAGCATCCTGTACTGGTAGCATGCACCTCACATGGTTAAGAAACCACATGATTCAACACACTTCAATCCAGCACATTCCAGGACCTTCGATTCAAGTCCAAGGTTGAAAACTCAACAAAAGGAGTAACTACTATCTTAGTGCCTTGGAGGACACTACGAATAGCAATCACGAGGTATCTTTCAAAAGACACACATAACTCCGGAAGAATTTGAACGGAGGATGACGGATACATTCGAGATGGAAAGCAGATCTCGAGGTTAAGGATTTAGAACTTTGAAACATGTGAAGAATGTGGAATCCATACAACTTTGAGAGATTTTGAATGGAAGGAAATATCCCATTTGAAACGAGAGATAACGGGACATGGAACACACACGACTCTAGAAACTGAACACTAGGTCAACTTGGGTGAAAGAAACGTCTTGGCAAAGAAGGCACCTAAGTTTTGAATGACTCGAAGAGATAGCAAAACCTTTTCAAATCAAAACAGGTAAGATGACCCAGAGTTTAGAGCGATACCAGATACGGAGTAAAAAGAATCCTAAGAAGGTTTTTCACAATCATTTGAAGTTTCAAAGTAGTTTTCACAAACACTAGACTCGACATCGACCAAGCAATAAGGTTTTCCTACAGGCAGTCCTGCTCTGATACCATGACTTGTCACGACCCCGGACCCAGAGATATACATACTGTTATGTGCTCCTAGACATGGACTCACAAGGGCTTCAGGGTTACCAGCCCCGGCCGCAACAAACAACGGCAGGCAGACTGGATTCATCGGCACGTAGTCCGGATCCCCAGTCTACTACTCCTTGTATCCATGCTAGTCATAACCAACTATGCATACCAAAGCGTCCACGAATCGAATGAAACTGAAGGAAACGGGACCAAAGCTATACAGGGATGCTATGTGTCCAGAAAATGCAACAACAATCGAGGGTTCCTGGGGTTACCTCGCCCCAGGCCGATCACATCGACAGGCGGGCTCGGACATGGATCATCGGCTCCACAACCCCTCGACTGCGACAACTATGCAGGCATAGCCAAAACTGTATAACAATGAGCTCGAAACCAACAACCGATCAAAGCAGTACTCTAAACATGAAGCAGTATTTAAACAGGTGTTACTAGAGTATAGCTTACAAGCAGAGGTCACACGACCCAACATTACATCAGACAACGAAAGGAAAATTATGTTGCTAATCAACAAGAACCAAAAAGGCCTAAGAGGCCGCAACATAAGGCGACGTCCCAGCCCATAGATTCCAGGCTGCTACCTGGGAACCCCAAACTACTCGTCGATGTCCACGTCGAACCATCACTGAAGTGACGTACTCCACCTGAACCAAAATTAAGCAAACCTGAGTACGGGACGTACTCAACAAGACTTAGTTAACCTATTATATATCTGCTTATTTTCAGAAATGTTTTATGACGGCTGTTTTGCGTAAAGCAATCTTTGTTTTCCAAAACGAGGAAGAATAGCACGTCTCATGGAGTTTTTAAAACAGATGAGAGGACTAAACAACTACTGAAATCATCATCTTTTCATCCACCAACATCATTTCCCAGCACCTCGCATGCTACAAGGATCACCCCTCCCGGCATCTCCGGGGAGGCACCCTTCATCTACTGCCTCCATGCATTGTCAACATCTTTTACGTCACGTTCAAGTTATCTATGATCCCGTGACTTTCACCAAGTCGTCCTTAACCGTGGACACGGCTTTCCGAAAGATTTATCCCTGCAGGGTGGTACACTTTACCCACACGTACCATCCGACTCTTAACGCCACATGTACACTCGTCCATGGAGCGCGGCAGACGGTGGCTGGCTCTGACCTTTACCTTGCTTGACCCTATCCATGAGTCAACCCAAACAGGGCCACCCCGTCAACAGGGAGTTGGCCACCTCCTGACGGCACCTGTTCTGTGAGTCGGGAACAAGATCCGTGTACGTCCATCACTTGTCCCGGTCACGCCCTTGTTTTTCTCCAAATCGTTTTCTGACTCACACGCAGATGGAAATAGCAAACTACGTGACTCATGGATGTGGCCAAACAAGTTAGTTAGTCGAGCGAGGTTCATTGGCTCGCGCGTGTGGTTGCACGCTCAGTCTTGGTTTCCGCGGCGAGACCTTAATCCTAGGGTTGGCAAGTACAGGACAAAGAACCACTTCCCAAGTGGCCTCCCGTCCTCGCCTTAGTCAAGTTAACCACACAATGCTCATCTCACCACGTCATGATACCATACTAGGTTCTCGTAACTCTGATTCATCAACCGGATGGAGCAGAGGTAAACAACATGTAAAGCTAAGCGAAGCAGATATGAGGCTCTGGCGATGCGCACAAGCAAATCTATGGCGGCTAGGAGCAGTGGATCAGGATATTGTGGCAATGCAGTATATAGGTGAACTATATCTACTAGCATCAAATACTTTGGAATCGAATGCAAAGTACGAGATTCAAATGTTGTTCGAAAGCTTATATGAGCAGATAAGAGGTTATGCTTGCCTTGGTTATAAGAATACCAGATAAAGATCTTCTGGAATAAGTGCTTGACTTGTCGGTTAAGATCGAGTATTCATCATTGGATTGCTGGCCTTCTCTTCGGAGTCACGTTCTACCGAGGTGGAAACAACACCGAAAGAGAAATAACAATCAACACATGGCATCGATGCAATGCGCAATATGTATGCATGAGCAAATTAATGCACTGAAATAAAGCCCTAAGCATGATCGTTGGTTTGCTAGGGTTCATATGTCAGTTATGCACTTTTACTGAAATTTTCCCGAAATAGACCCCGGAGGGGTACTTCGGGCAGTTATGAAAGTAGGTACCATTTTAAAAGCTCAAATGGGTTTGAAAACATCATAACTAGATTGCATTTGTTATTTTGAGCATTTTGGTATATAACTTTTAATTTTCTAATTTTATTGGATAAGAACTTATTTTTCTATTTTTAATTGAATAAACAATATTAAATAAATGCTCATTTTTGGACTTTGTCAAACATGTGTGAAAGTGACATTTTTGGAAAGATTACATTTTCCTGATCACTCCCATATTTTTACTTTATTTTTTTGAGTAACATATTAAAAGATATTAATAATACAAGTTTTAATCAATTTCTCTAATTTCCTCGATTTATCAAAAAGAGGATTATGACATCATCATGGCGTCACTGTGACGTCACCCTATACTGGTTCTTCACAGCTGAGATGAAATTCGGCCGAAAACGCGCGGGGTTTCAAAATCAAACCACACAACGGGGTGGAGGGTGCATGGGGATGCTAGGGGTGGCCGCGGCTGACCAAATGGTCGCCGGAGCTCACGGCGGCGAGCTGGCGCGCGGCGGCGGACAGAGGATGACGGCGGCGGAACCAAACAGAGGGAGTGGAAGGGGATGGAGGGTACCGGCGTGCTCTTGGACTCTCCCTGAGTGCGATGGAGGTGATGGGGGGTCGAGGCATGGCCGGAATCGGCGCCGGCGTCAAGAAATCCGCGGCGGCCGGTCTCGGGGAGGATGATGAAATTCGGGCTGCTCGTGGCACGGCGGCTTCTCTGCGAGAAGGGAGAGGGAACACGGCCCTTGGCGGCCTTATCTCCACGAGCAAGGCACAGAGGAGGTGGCAGCTCGATGCGTAGGCGGCCTCCACGCAGCTAGTCCTTCTGTCAAGAGGTTGAAGAAAACCATCTTTCGAAAAACCCCTCAAGCTTCAGAGAATTAGCAAAAAGGTCCTTCTCTCTTTGAAAACAGAACCAAAAACAAACTTTTGAGGGCTTTTTTGGAAGAATAAAATTTGGCAAAAATTATCTTTGAAAAGCTCATGAAATTTCCAACAACACCATGTGTCACTTTGGTGTAATTGTAATATTTTTCAGAACAAGATTTTGGGAACCAAAATAAGTACCATTTGTGGGATTTTTCTCAAACCATTTAAATTCACAATTTAAATTGTTTTAAATTGGTTTCAAATTTTGTTTCCATGCATGTATGAGATGAACACAACACCACACACTTTTGTTAGCAAAATTGGGATGTTACAAGATACCACAAACCAATCTTGGTGCAACTCACGCAGAACTGTGAATGAAGCAATTAACTGAGCTGCAATTTCTGATTAGGCCGTACACCGCAGAGCAAACGATTTATCCGGTCATAATTTCACATATTCTTTTGGGATATTTAACAGGGTGCCCTCAGTTGGCACCACGACCTCAGTTTTACCCGTAGCGCCGAATCGACCTCAGTTTTGCCCCTAGTCAGCGCGCAAGGACTGCTTTCGCTGCTCCCACCGTTACTTTCTGCCCCCGTTAGAATCCTGACCTGTGGGACCCATCATAGAACCGTTGGCGCAGCCTATGGGCCCCAGCTGTTGAGCGTTGGAGCGGCTTGTGGGCCCAACTGTTGACCGTTGGCGCGGTTTGTGGGCCCCAGCTGTTGATCGTTGCTTGCGGCCGGCGGTTTAAAAGCGGCGGAGTTCGCGGCGGTGAGCAGGAAATCAGCCGAGCTTCTCAGGCAGCGCGCCCCCTTCTTCTCCGGCGGTATATCGTCGACCTCTGCTTCCGAATCGCCCTTTAAATGGCCGCGCTTCGGGCCAGTTCCGCTGGGAAGATGCCCTGCCTGCCCACGGACGGCGTCCCTGCAGCGGCGGGTCACCGCGAGCGCCAAGAACGGCAACCGCAAGCGCGAGTATGTGAAATGCGAGAGCAAAGAAATGTGTTCCCCCCCTATCAATTTCGTTTTTTCCCTCAATTTTCAGCCGATTTGGGTTTTCATCCGATTTGGGTTTTCGTATTTGCAGGATCTTCTTCCATGTGACCATTTCGAGTGGCTTGAGGATTACATAAAGAGGATTCAAAAGGAGGACAAAAAAAGGTGCCAAATTTGATACCGGCGGTGGAGCAATTGGGATCTACTACGGTGCACAATGGGGGCAGAAGGACGAGTTCAAGAAAATAGTAAAATAGCTGGAGACGCTTGTCGATCTAAAGAAGCAGAGCAATATGATGGCTGCATTTTTTTATTTATGTGTAATTGTTCTTGAAATTGTGTATTTGCAGATCATTAGTAAAAAATAATGTAGTTAGTGTTGTAGTTAGCTTTACATGGTCAATTTGTGTATGGCTAAGCCTTGAAATAAATGCGTCAGGAATCTAGCCCTGATTTGGTTTGTTTCAGTTCGTTTTCAGTTCAGGTCAGTTTTCAGTGTTCAGTTCAGTTTTCAGTGTTCGTATGTACATGTTCAGTGTTCAGTTCAGTTCAGGTTCAGTTCAGGATAAAAGGGCAGGCCCATCTAAAAGCAAGACATGCCCAATGTTAAATGAGGCCCAACGTATACTAGCACGGACAAACAGTGGACAAAAATAATTTAAACATTGGACAAATATAATTTAAACATTTGGACAAAAATAAATTTATAATTTTGGACAAATATAATTTAAACATTTGGACAAATATAATTTAAACATTCGGACAAATATAATTTAAACATTCGAACAAATATAATTTAAACATTGAGTTCATTTGGGCAAATAGAATTAAACATAACTTCATTGGCAAACATAATTAAACAGTGGACATATATATATGGATAATCATTGGCCCCCCTTTACATATATTTAGTGGGGCCCGTCGGACATTACATCTATTAAAAAAGGGGGGGCCTATCCCTAAACCCTAACCGCCCGCGGAATGCATGCAGGCGCCCTTCCGGCCGTCCAGCCAACCGCCGGCGGTTGGCCTACTTCTTCCACTCCGCCGCCCTGGTCTCGATCTCATCATTGATCCGGGCGTGGCGGTTCGCCTCCCGCATCCTCTCCACGTCGTTCTCACGGGCCCTCTTGATACGGGCCCGGAGAGCCTTCTCCTCCTTCTCCTCCTCCTTCTCGAGCTCCATCTTCTCCAGCCGCTCCTCTTTCTTGAGGAGGCGGTTCTTCGTCTTGGGGGAGAGGTTCTCGGCGGCGCGCCCGTCGCTGTCGGGGTCGGTCGACGGCGATCGCTCCCGTTCAGGAGACTCGACGGGCACGAGGCCCGTCTCCTCCGACGTCTAGTCGGGCTCGTACCAAGGTCGAGCCTTGGGGTGGTAATCCTTGTCGGAGACAGACTCGGGGCTTGAAGGGAGAGAGTAGGAAGACATGGTGTTCGGGGCTTGAAGGGAGATAAGGCAAAGAGGCTGGAGAGGGATGAGAAGATGGAGGACGAGTGAAACGGGCTATTTAAAGAAATGATGAGACGTGAATTTATTGGGGCAGATGAAGCAAACTGTGTGAAAATGTAGGATTCAGTGTAGAACGTACAGTCGATGCATGGTCAAAGCGGTGTAGAACAGGCGTAGGTGTAGGACAGCTAGTGATACGAGCAAGCGCTTAGGAAGTCAAAGTGATTCGACGTTGCATGCGTGTATTAAAGAGGTGAAGAGAAGAAATCCAAAGTCTCACACCAAATCCTGCCTTGCTGCATATGCATTGATGCGTATCTTCTAAAAACTAGGCGTGAAGGGCTGCGTCGCTGCAAATGCGACGCGACTCGTGTTTCTGAAACGAGGCGTGCAGGGCTGCTGCAAATGCGACACGACTCGTGTTTCTGAAACGAGGCGTGCAGGGCTGCTGCAAATGCGACGCGACGTTCACTCGATCTTTTCTTCTTCTGCCACGTTGTTTACTCTGAAAAACGAGACGTGCATGCACCGGGCTGGTGAACGGGGCCCCACTAGACAGTGTTCGTTGTTGCATGCAGTTACATTGAGCAAAAACACCCCGTCCATGCACCGCAGCATTTTCGATCGTTTGATCGTAAGGAACGGTGCAGATAGAGTCCATGTATGCAAACTACGGCAGCAACGGCCTGCAGACGTTGAGACGCGACCCTATGACTTTAGGTCACTAAGAAATGGAGACCATCACACACCGGACCTGCCGACGTTGTCATAGGGTCAGTTTTCTTAGTGACCTAAAGTCATAGGGTCGCGGTAACTGCGTCGAAAGGGGGTAGCAATGTGGAACTATTTGCTTGGTTGTGCTAGGATAGCCCATAGGAACACAAAATACAAAGGTAGAACCCACCTCTTCGGAAGATTCACGGTGTTTGGTCCGATACGGGAGTTTCACCCTATAAGCGCCTACGAGAGAGAAGTGGATGCCGGTGAAGCCGGGTTACACCCCGGAGAGCAATATTTGACATACAAAGCACACAACACACTTATACTAACATGGTATGGCACCTCCTAGCTTGTGTTGGGATCCAGACGCTCCGTAGCCCCCCTCCCGGTGAAACCCTAGACCCGCTGGAGAAATACCGGACTTATACGGAAACACGCGGTAACGTACTGCGTCGAAAGGGTGTAGCAATGTGGAACTATTTGTATGGTTGTGCTAGGATACCCCATAGGAACACAAAACACAAAGGTAGAACCCACCTCTTTGGAAGATTCACGGTGTTTGGTCCGATACGGGAGTTTCACCCTATAAGCGCCTACGAGAGAGAAGTGGATGCCGGTGAAGCCGGGTCACACCCCGGAGAGAAATATTTGACATCCAAAGCACACAACACACCTATAATAACATGGTATGGCACCCCCTAGCTTGGGTTTGGATCCAGACGCTCCGTAGCCCCCCTCCCGGTGAAACCCTAGACCCGCTGGAGAAATACCGGACTTATACGGAAACACGCGGTAACGGCGTCGAAAGGGGGTAGCAATGTGGAACTATTTGCTTGGTTGTGCTAGGATAGCCCATAGGAACACAAAACAAAAAGGTAAAACCCACCTCTTCGGAAGATTCACGGTGTTTGGTCCGATACGGGAGTTTCACCCTATAAGCGCCTACGAGAGAGAAGTGGATGCCGGTGAAGCTGGGTCACACCCCGGAGAGCAATCTTTGACATCCAAAGCACACAACACACCTATACTATCATGGTATGGCACCCCCTAGCTTGTGTTGGGATTCAGACGCTCCGTAGCCCCCCTCCCGGTGAAACCCAACCCGCTGGAGAAATACCAGACTTATACGGAAACACGCGGTAACGGCGTCGAAAGGGGGTAGCAATGTGGAACTATTTGCTTGGTTGTGCTAGGATAGCCCATAGGAACACTAAAAAAGGTATAATCCACCTCTTCGGAAGATTCACAGTGTTTTCACCTCTTATTCTTTGAAATCTCTACTCCTGTATTCGAGGAATCTCATTTTAGTGATGGCTTTCGTTCTAATGTTTATAAATCCTATTTATATTTTTCTTAGACTTGTATTAGACCTATATAACGCAATTCCGAAGCCTGAAAATTTATTGGATGAATAATCGTATTATTTATTTTCTTTTGAATAATAATGGTTTTAATCGAAAATCGTAAATAAAACAAGTTTAAAACATCAAAATGAAAAAATAACTTTGGATCTTTCTTAGTCACACCAAAATGAAGCTTTGGTGAGATTTTGACCTTATTTGAGTTCCAAAGGTTTGAAACTCATCTCATTATCTTGAACTCTCTACTAGACTGTTCAAGATATCACATGTTACACAAGGCTTTTTCGTTCCATTCTTTATAAGACAGGTTTATTTTTTTTTTCTCGTTACTATATGACATAACACTACTATGTGCGTCGGCTTTATATTTTTTCGATTTTTTTTTTGAATTATGTATGCTCATTTCAAGCTTGGTCAACCCTCTGTTTGACCAGCCGAAAAGCTTATAGAAGGAAACTCAGAGATTCGACCTGGGTTGTTGGATCGACGCCTTCTAGAAGGAATCGTGCATCGGACGGATGCGCTCGTAGCCACAGCGATCCGCGAGACGCTCGTTCTGCGCTCTGATTGGTTGGTCCGTTGGCCACAGGGATCGATGGTTTCTATCTGTTCTACATATGATTTCTTTGTTGTTAAGTATTAAACCATGTTATTTAAATAAAAAAAAGAAGAATTATTCAAAACATAATGAAACTTCAGATTTACTAGAGCGATGATTTTTATCTGTTTTACATATGAATTTTCTATTAAACCATGTTATTGAAATAAAATATTAAAAAAAATAGGAGAATTATTCAAAACATAATGAAACTTCAGATTTACACTATATATGTAGAATAGATGTCTAGGAAATTAATTTGGCTGATTTAGACAAGATGCCAAAAAATGTTGAAGCACAAATGGGCGTATTTACCCTAGCTTCGGACCTCATTTGAAGCACATTTCTTATGAGAATAGAGCGATGGTTTCAAATGAGCATAAATAATTCAAAAAAATCAAAATGACATGAATACAATGCACCATGTTGTTATATGCGATATAGTTGCTCCTCAATTTTATTTGGATAATTTTGACAAGGTAGAATTTTTCATGAAATTACAAACGGGGGTGTTTACCCTAGCTTCACACCTCATTTGAAGCACATTTCTCATGAGAATAGAGCGATGGTTTCAAATGAGCATAAATAATTCAAAAAAATCAAAATGACATGAATCCAATGCACCATGTTGTTATATGCGATATAGTTGCTCCTCAAATTTATTTGGATAATTTTGACAAGGTAGAATTTTTCAAGAAATTACAAACGGGGGTGTTTACCCTAGCTTCACACCTCATTTGAAGCACATTTCTCATGAGAATAGAGCGATGGTTTCAAATGAGCATAAATAATTCAAAAAAAATCAAAATGACATGAATCCAACGCACAATGATGTTATATGTGATATAGTTTCTCCTCAAATTTATTTCAATTTTTTTACAAGGTCGAATTTTTCATGAAATTTCAAACGGGGGTGTCTACCCTAGCTTGAGACCTCATTTGAAGAACATTTTCCTAAAATTTTGAAACGACTTGGTTCAACACCATCCAACATTATTCAAACATCATCCAAACTATGTTCTAACTTAGATACATCGCCATTCAACTTAAATACAACATTATTCAACAGAAATACAACACCAACTTAGTCTAAATAGCATCGGGGCTTCTTTGTGATCCTTGGCTGTTTTGGTGGCCCTTTGCTCCTTGTGCTCATCTTGCTCACAGCTTCTGGTCTTCTCCTCTTGGTAGTCGGTACCTTGGCCTTCTTCTTTGAAACTACACCAGATCTGTACAACACATAAAGGATCATGATAAATAAATAAAATGAAAAATGAAAAACTGGTGAGATCATGGCAAGATTTACATACCCATCTAAGCTTGTAACTGGTGAGATCATGGCAAAATCATCCAATGGAGCATCCAATGAAACTTGTGAGACCATGGCAGAATCATCCAATGGAGCATCCAATGAAACTTGTGAGATCATGGCAGAATCACCCAATGGAGCATCCAATGAAACTGGTGAGATCATGGCAGAATCATCGACTGGAGCATCCAGCGGATCATCAGCTGGAGCATCTGGAGCATCTGGAGCATCATATGAATCATAAGCTGGATCATCAGCTGGATTATCTAGCGGATCATCAGTTGGAGCATCTGGATCATCAAATGGAGCATATGGAGCATCATGGACTTGATCATCATTTGAATAATCGGTTGGATCATGTACTTGATCATCATTTTTTTCTGGAGCATCATCGGAATCACTTGACTGCTGATCATCATTTTCAAATGTTTAATCCGGCTGTTGATCATCATTTTCAAATGCTGCATCCCGCTGCTGACCATCATTTTCATCAGGCATACTCTCTCCAAACCCTGGATCTACTGCGTTATCACAATATTTGCCGAAATGACCAGTCCCACCACACCTTGTGCACTTACGCACCCTCGCTCCAACTCCACCTTCACTGCGACGTTGGTGTCGACTCTTCCTCGGTCTACCTACAGTTCTCTTTAGAACCGGAGCAAAAAGTTTGAATCCAGGGTCCACTCTATCCCACTGCTGTTTTTCCTCCAAAGAAGGCAAGGCATGTGCATATTTGGTTGTGAACATTGCTACATAGTAGTAATCATGGACATACTGATGTATATCCCCTGCTGGACCTGTGAGAGAAGTGATGAAAAACAAGGCATGAATGCATGGCAAACCAGTTATCTGCCATTGCCTACAACTGCAAGTTTTCTCTTCTAAATCCACTAGATATCTCCATTCTTCGTTACTTTTATCAAAGAATGATACCTCTGATTTGGTGTCCGAGACAAATCTCATGTTCATATTCAAGCCCTCTGTTTTTTGCTTCAACGCCTTCATCACATTCGGGATAATAACGTGGCCCATGAATTTTGCATTAGCTATTTCAAGACGGAAATGAAATTTCTCGGCGTATTCTATCCTTATCATGTCAAGCAAATCAGCCAAATAAGGATCCTTTAGTCTCCGGATCGTTGAGTTGAAAGATTCTGCAAGATTATTGGGCACATAGTCAACTTTGCTCAATTCACTGAATTGGCTTCTAGCCCATAACTTCGAGTGGTGTGTTTCCAAGTAATCCTTCACTTTCTCATTTGTGTACAACTGCCTCATGTGGTAGTTGTGCTTCCTCACACTGCAAGTCAAAGATGCAGGCCATAAATTCTCGGTAAAAAACTTTCCTTTGAATTTCTTCACAAAATTTGCAGCAAGGTGACGCATACATTCCCTGTGCTCTACTCCTGGGAACACATTATCCACGGCCACTTCTAAACCTTTGCATGCATCTGTGTGGATTACCAATCCATTGGGATGTCCAATAGCCTGGCGCAGATTCTAGAAAAACCATGTCCAGCTCTCCTCGGATTATGTCTCCAGCACACCATAGGCAACTGGAAAAACAAAAATGTGTGCATCAACTGCACAAGCTGCTACTAGCTGGCCTTTAAACCTCCCTGTGAGAAAACTAGCATCAATAGCCAAATAAGGCGTGCAGCCTACCAAAAAACCCATTTTGCAAGCTTGAAAGCACACAAAAACCCTCCTAAAGCATTGCTTGGTCCTTGTCACTTTCTTCAATGTGTAATCCACGGCGTGGTGATCAATTTCAACAACACTGCATGGGCTTGTCTTCTCCACTTCAGCTTTGAATGAATACAACAACTAAAAACTTTCATTCCAGTTACCATGGATAGATTCCAATGCTTTTTTTTTACCAGTGAACACCCTCATGTATGGTAAATCTATCTTGAACTTGTCTTTCATGTTTTTCTGCAATTGCTTTGCACTCACTTGATGGTTTTTTGCCACCCATTTTTTTACTTCATCCTCCACCCATCTTGACTTGGCTCTGCTGATTGTTTGCTTCCTAAGGGTTGATTCTTCGCATGTGTGGGGAAAAGGGTTCACTTTTACCTGAACATTGGTGCTGCCACGCATTTTAGATGCGTGCATCCTCCATTGACAATCTTCAGACACACGTGCATGCTGTAGTGCCTTTTATCGCTCTTGTCAACTATAAAGGCACGTTCTACCTTCATGCAGTACATCACAAGTGCATTTCTACACTCAGCCATGGAAGAAAAAATGCAACCTTCTGCCATAAGAGGGTTCGCAGGGTTCCATTCAACAGGTGTCTGGTCTTCCACTTCTTCATCGTCACTGTCAGACTGATATTGGATTTCAGCCCGAGGTGTCTGTCTTGAATTCTTAATAAGATCAGGATATAGCCTCTCTTCATCATTCGCAGAAATGCAGGCATCCTCCTCCACTTCAACATGAACCCTTTTCCCAGTGCCCACACTTGTCGATCCACCACGTCGAGCTGGTTTTGCCACAGAAGATGAACCCGCCACAATGTGGACAACTGCCGGCACAACCACATCATTTTGCAGCTTCACATTAAAATTCTCTACCTCCTTATGCTTAGCAAACATGGTAGCGAGCTCTTCATCATTACTAATTTGGATCCAATCTTTTCCCCCATCAAAGTATCTAAATTCCACTTCATCATGCAAACCCCAAGGATATGGGCTGCAAACTATCTCCCCAAATTGTCTGAAACTCCAGTTACAATCCATTGGGACCGAATAACTGAAACCTCCTTGGTATTTCTTCTTACTGTCTGCATCAACGATGTAGCGCTCTCTTCTAACGTTCACCAAGAAAGCAAACCGCAACTCCATCCTAACCCACGGAAACAGAGACGCAATCAGCTGCAAATCAATGGCATCCCATGTCTAATCGACAATTCAAAGCTCAGTACTTACCCAATGTCGCACCCGGACTTCTATAGGATACTCACCGTACGAACTGAACAGTATTCTGATGGGATTACGGGGCTTTCCGGCACCCGCGTCCTCTTACGAGTAGGCCAACACTTATGTGTGACAACCCATCGCTACTGTTCACCGTCGATGTAAACTATCCTGTAGAAATCAGGACACTACCATTGACGTACTTCATACCTTACACACATGGTACGTCAACGGCTTTGAACAAAAGGATAACACAACATGCCTCTACGACACAAAAGATAGAAATAAGTTGCAAATGGCCCTCGCTAGGGCAGAGATAGCAAATACAATCATCCAGAGGACACATGTCCCAACATAGCATCATTACATCTCAGCGGAAGCATTCAAAGGGGTCTGAGTACAGACAAAATCCAAATAGGCTTAAGAAGCCGGAAACTGAAATAAAGACGGATCCCATCCACGATGTCTCGGATCCTACCCGGGTCCGCTAAATACTCGTCAGCAGCCTCGTCAAACTCCACGTAGTAGCCGTCACCTGGATCCTCGTAATCGTAGTCTGCGGAAACCACAGCCCCAACGGGGTCAGTACATAGACGTACTGGCAAGCAAGACTCACAGTTCACCAAAGTATAGCCCGTCAACACAAGCACAGATGACTTGGGTTCAACGGAGGGAAAAGGGTATATAAAAGATGCTGCAACTGGCTGCGCTAACCAACTACAGAGATTCTATCACTTCCAACTATCAGGAAGGGGATAAGATCGAGTGTTGTAACCAACTGAAAGATAACATCAAACAAACCCATCCTGGATCTCGCCCCTTATCCGAAGAAGCAATCCGAGGATAACTCACACAGTTGGATTAAGATGAAACAAGTTATTGTGACAATAATCCTATTACTAGTCAAATTGTAATCATGGGGTGTGAGATTGTGAATCATTAGGTTTAAGTTGTCCTGAGTACTTGTTAGCCAGTACTTTCACCAAGTTAACCATAACCGCGGAAAACACGGCTTCTCGAGAAGATTATCCCTGCAGGGTTGCACCAATTTGGCCGTACACGTATGAATAACCCGCCAGATGGGATGCCTCCCACCAAGCGGGGCACTCAACACAACTCAACTCTTCTTCGCATCAAGCCCAAAGCACCTTGGGCGCACGGCTAATCAAGCCCCGAAGAAAAGGGACCCTCATAGCACTCTAAGACCGTGTCCCCCTATATGCCGACTACGAAAGTTCCACCCTGCGCTGGGCTCGCTAAAACATGCATGCGGCAAATAGAAAGCACGAACTAAATGAGATGATTTGGACGAGATGCGAATCGAATCAAATTGAGGGGGGCGCCCATACTCGCTTCCCACATGCGGGTAGTGCGCTCATCATGGATCAGTAGACAAGACCCTTTTCCTATTAGGGTCGACACTAGCAGGCCTCAAAACCACACAGGGCCTCCTGCCGGTGCCTTATCATCAAATTATTATTAAGTAATAACATTAGCATGATTGATTGATTGATTAAACATCGAGCCCCCAGAACATAAGGAAAATATAGTAACTGAAAGTAACGGGTAGCAGACTCGAGCAAAACAACCTAAGCATGCTAGTAAGATATTGGCTCAATCAATAGGGTTGTAGGAGTGGTGGTGAGGCCATATCAGGGTTAAAGGATTCATGTGATAGGTTTGTAACAGAAACAACTACCACTAAGGCTAGCAAGAATAGACAACGGAAAGTATCGGTAACCAGGGTTGAAAGGAACACAATGGTTCATGTGAGTGATAACTTGCCTGCAAACTCAACAGCCGGGTACTGAGCTAGATCCTCAGAAGGGGTGCTGTAAAGATCGTCTGCCTCAACGTCGTCGTCTATTCGAGAAGAGGCAAACAAACAAAACAGGAATGTAAACGATCATTATCATGGCATTGTGCACAATCAAGATGATGCATGACAAGTTAATGGTTGCATCAAAATAAACTAGCTAACATGATAACACATTTTAAATGGACCCCTATGCTAAATTGAGTTGCATATGGAAAAGGTCCATAGATTAAGTGGAACAAATGATTTACAATTAATTATTATGTGAAAGTTGTTATCATGATGCATGCATGATGGTAACCACAAAATAACAACAAATAACAATAATAGATGCAAGTAATAAAAGGGTTTAACAAGTTTTGGAAATCATTTATTAAGTTTAGAAATTTTGGTTACTTAACATGTCACACAAACAATTATTGTTTTCATCAATTCAAAATGTGCAAAACAATTAACAAAATTTATATTTGAAACGAACATCAAATTTTAGTTGGATTACATGTTTCAAATATTGAAATTTGAATTAGGATGAATTTATTATGAATTAAACAATATTAAGCAAGTTTTAATTGAACTTAAAACAAGTGTGAATATTATTTGAATTTTATTTGTTAAAATCATAAATTCAAATTCACATTTGAAAAGTTCACACTTTGATGGTTGGAAAACATATTTAACATGTTCAAAAATATTTTATTTTGAGCAAGTTATGATTTTTATCAAATTTAAATGAATTAAACAAGTATTAAATTATTTAGGCAATTTAAATTATTCAAACAGTGAAACAAATTTTATATTTGAATAGGTTATTCAAAATGGTATGGAAAACATATTTTATTTGCATTTATTGGATTAATAATGAATTAGTTATTGATTTTAGAAATTTGCACTTGAATTATTTGGATTCAAATTTAAATTGCATTTTGAAAATTCAAAACAGTGAACAAATGTTTCCAAAAGATGGAGAATTTAATTTAGACCAGTGTGGATATTTTATTTTCATTTTTTAGAGTTATAAAATAAAAGTTATTAAGGTTTCAAAACCAGGGGCCAATCTGTGATTAATTGGACCTAGTTTGGAAAACAGAAAGTTTTAAAAACGTTTTATACTCACTGGAAACGCACCCAGACGCTGCCAGGGGGGCCCCGTGGGCTCACTGTGCCCGCGTGGCACAAGAGCGACTGACGGCTGGGCCCTGGTTGTCAGCGCAGAAGAATAAAAAGGTGGGGTTTTTATGCGGCCGCGGGGATTCGATCCCTCGACCGCGCGCTCGCAAGCGCTAGCTCTGAACCAACTGCGTTGTGCGCGTTCGCTTGTCAGGTAACAGCTACGCAGTGAGGAAGAGGTTACATGTCGCGGATCTGAACTTTTAACTGAACTTCAAATGCTTCCGCGACACTGACAGAGCAACGCGGCTAATCGGCGGCGATCACCGTCGTGCGCGCAGTAGCGGGGTGCAGAAATGGAGGCAACATGGACGTAAACGTGCGCGCTACGGAGGGAACCAGGAGGGGGAAGGAACGCGTGCTGCTCACCGCGTCGTCGAGGTTGCAGAGGCTCGACGGAGACGACGACAGCGGCGGTGACGAGGTGGTCGAGGACGGCGGCGCTGTCTCCGTGCTCCTCCGTGCGAGCTACGGTGTCCAACGCGTAGAGGAAGGAGTGGAGATGCGGTTCCCGTAGTTAGGTGGCTAGTTGGAGATAGGAGGTGGCGGCGCCATGGCGGGTTTCAGAGGAGTTGTCGCCGGTGAGAAATTTCAGAGAGGGAAACGTGGACGGGAGAGGGCAGACGGCGGTGGAGAAGAGGGGCTAGGGGGTAGGTAGGGTTAGGGTTGCGTTCCTAGGGTTTGGTAGGGGCTAAATAGGGCGCGGACGTCGAGGGGAGCCGTCGGAATCGCCGTACTGTCGCGGTGGCGCAACGGATGCGCTGTCGTACTTCTAACAGATGATGGCACGAACTTTGAAGCGGTAAGTGAGGGATTAGGCGGGCTGGGCCGCGCGCGTGTTAGCTTAGGTGGGTTTGGGCTAGGTTAGCTGACGCGCGCGCTAGTTAGCTGTTGCTCATTTTATTTTTTCTGTTTTATTTTTTTTTGCTGAAAACAGATTTGGAAGAAAAGGGTAGGTTTTAGCTTAGTAAAAATTCCAGAAAAATTAGGTTAGGCTTGTTAGACCAATAGCAACCAAATGCCAAGGTTTATTTTCAAAAAGTTGTGATTTAAAATGTTGTTTGTATTTGAAACCAAATTTGGGGAATTTTAATATTAATGAAACCTTATGAAAACAAGCATTTTGATTAGGGTTACCCCTAGGGTTTAAAATGATTTAAAGATTAAAAAAATGTGTGGTGAACTTCATGGATTCAAAAGGGTAATGATTTTAAGGATTGGTTTGAATTGGAAAATGATTTAGAGTTAATTGCTTGAATTAATGGTTTGATTTAAAGCAACAATTTAATAGGTGAACATTAATGATTTGTTTGGAAGCAATTGAGGTTTTTGATTTGCAATTCTTTATTTGAAAAGATTGTAACAGACAAGTATGAAACAAATGTTGATTAGGTTTGAAATTTATTATGAAAACAATGCAAACAGAAATAAAACAAATAGTAACAAATGCAAACAAATAATTAAACATGATGACATGATGCAATACTTGAATTAAAACAATAAATCAAACAGTCTAAGGGATATTTCATACTTGGGATGTTACACCCAATGGGAACACAATCATGGACGCGGCGTGTCTTCGGCCCCATGGTGCGGCCGCTCTCCATTTCATTCCTATCCATTTCGTCGAGCAGGTGGCGGGCAGAGTGGTGGGACGAGCGCCCCACCAGCGGCGTCGCGGGACGGCCCCGACGGTGAAGCAGATGGCCACGCGGAACGGCCGCGGCGGTGCAGGTGGTGCAGGTGGTGCTGGCGGCGCAAATGCGTGCTGCTGGCTGCGACACAGGTGGCGGTGGGGCGCTGGCTGAGGAAGGTGGCAGTGGAGCAGGTGGTGGTGGCACCGCAGGTGGTGTTGGTGCCGCAGGTGCTCGTGGCGCAGCAGGGGTGGTGCGGAGGTGGCGGCGGTGAGAGCGGCAGCGCACGACGACGGGGCAACTAAATTGGACGGCAGCGCACGACGGTGGTGGCGGGAAGCTCGGGCGTGGACTATTCAGATTAGTCAACTAACTGCACGGTCCCACGTGTAAGGTCATCTCCAGCGGGGCTGCTCATTTGCCCCGGACCCGTCCGTTTTGAGTAGCCTGGGCCGAAACCAGGCCCCAGCGGCGCTGCTCATACGGACCGCGGTCCGTTTTTTGTCCCCGGATGCTCAAATCCTGACCAAATTTGGTCTAGATTTGAGCAGCCCCGCGGACAACAAAGTGTCCCGTGGACACACTTCCCTGGCACGCAGAGAACGCCCTCTCCTCCCCCCCCCCCCCCGCGCCGCCCCTGACCCACCTCGCCGCCGCTAGCTCGCCGATTCGGCGACCACCACCACCGTTCGACCCCCCGCCAGCGACGGCCACCTCCCCCCACCTCTCTCCCACGCTGCTGCACTGCCGCCTGTCCCGCAGGAGGTTCGCCGGCCTTCCTACCGCCCGGTCCACCTCCCCCCGCCTCCACCGGCGCACACAAGGTGTTCGTCCATGTGCCTGCCCCGACCTCAGCCCGAAAAATGGCGGACAGCGGCGACGAGTTCTTCTTCAACAACGTGATCATGTACTCGTCCTCGTCGGAGTCCGATTCCAAGGATGAGAATGACATCCTCGTTGCCACTCTCGTGGTCAATGACCACATCGCAAGGATGCGGCCGGTGTTCAGAGGGTCCATTCCCGGCCGTGCGCCGGGCTTGGAAAGGGGCAGAGCGGCCGGCCATATGCAGCTGTGGAACGACTACTTCCACCCCACCAACCCGGTGTACACGACCAAGCTATTCCGGCGCCGTTTTCGGATGAAAAGGGACTTGTTCAACCGCATTTGACTCGGCGTCCTCGCCTACAACGATTGGTTCAAGTGCAAGCCCGATACCACCGGTAAGCTTGGCTTCACTTCTTATCAAAAATGCACCGCGGCAATTCGGATGCTTGCATATGGAGTAGCTGGTGATCTGGTTGACGAGTACTTGCGTATGAGTGAATCCATGTGCCTGCAATCTATGTACAAGTTTTGTGAAGCTGTGGTTCAGGTCTTCGGCCCGGAGTACTTGAGGGAACCGACTGTTGCCGACACTCAGCGGCTGTTGTCGATCAACGAGAGCAGAGGGTGGCCTGGGATGCTTGGAAGCATCGATTGTATGCACTGGGAGTGGAAGAACTGCCCATTTGGTTGGCAGGGGCAGTACAAGGGCCATGTTGGTGAGCGCACTGTTATTCTCGAAGCAGTTGCTTCGCATGATCTGTGGATTTGGCACTCGTTCTTCGGCATGGCAGGTTCACACAATGATATCAACGTGCTCCAGCGCTCTCCGGTGTTTGGCAGACTTGCTGTAGGCAACTCCCCCGAGGTGAGCTATGATATCAATGGCCACCACTACACAAAGGGATACTACCTGGCAGATGGTATCTATCCCCAGTGGGCTATTTTGTGAAGACCATCTCCAATCCTCAAGATGAGATGAGGAAGCGGTTTGCCAAGAGCAGGAGAGTGCCCGAAAGGATGTGGAGCGTGCTTTTGGTGCGCTTCAATCTCGATGGGCTATTGTTCGCCACCCTGCTAGAACATGGAGCCCGGAGATTATGTGGTCGGTGATGACTGCTTGTGTGTTCATGCACAACATGATCATAGAGGATGAGCACGATGACAGCGTCTACGACGAGAACTGGTTGTTTCAGGGTGAGAACGTGGAGCCCCAGCCAGGAGTGGCAACATTTGAGGATTTCATCGACTTCCAGTACGAGTTGCATGACCAGGACACCCACCGCACACTTCGGGATGATTTGGTGCAACACATCTGGAATTTCGTTGGAAACCAGTAGATTTTTTTGTAATTTTAATTAAGACTTATTTGTATTCTTATTGAACGGTCAAATTTGTAATAAATAACTCGTATTTTACTTAGTATTGTGTTTGTTTTTAGGCTCAAAGTATCGTTGAGAAGAAAAAACTAGGAAACAATATGTCCGGGCCACTAAATGAGCAGCCCCGCTGGGTGCAGGGACCAAATCCGCGCGGACATGGCCACAGACGTCTGCTCAAATGGACAAAATGCGGACCAAATTGGTCCGCAAATGAGCAGCCCCGTTGGAGATGACCTAAGCTCCGGACGGTTTCAAGGAACTGGCAGTCCCACGCTGTAACATCCCTGATTTTTTGAAAGTGCAAAAATCACAAAAAATTGAAACTTTTTGTTTTCATGTTAAACAAGTCACCAAAAACCAAATGAGATGCAAGAAACAAAAGAAAACAAAGCACATTTCAATGAAATTGGAATTAAGAATCAAACTATTTTTTTATTTCTTACACCCAAATTCCAACTATTTATTATTTTCTATTTTAGAAAACATCATTAAGTAACTATTTGTGTTTTCTGATATTTTAATTATTTTTGTTGAAATTATTAAAACAAGTAGAAATGAATTTGGAGAAATATTTGACTTATGAAATGTCTCTGTAGTTTTATACAAACATTTTCCAATCATTTACTATTTTCTATTTAAAAATGATTTTTAATATCATTAAGGCATTATCTATATATTCAAAATTTAAAATGTAAAAGTGTTGAAAACAACACAAACATGCATCCAATTGAAAGATAAAGTTTTTACAAGAATTTAGAAATTGGTTTGAGATTATTTGAAGCTTTTATGCAAAAGTTATTAAAAGAAAATAACATAACAAAAAAAAAGAACAGAAAAAAAAGGGCGAGCCAGCCCAGAAACCCAGCAGCCCACCCCCGCTATCTACCGCACGCGCGCAGACAAAGCAGCCCACCCCCGCTATCTACCGCACGCGCGCAGACAAAGCAGCCCAGCCAGCCCAGCTAACCGCCCCGGCACTCTCTCTGACTCTTTCACGGACTGATGGACCCCATCCGACGTCACCGTGACGTCACGCATCATCCCCACCTCCAAGTGCTGCCTCCCCCCCCCCACGACCGAGTCAATCCTCCTACACGATGTCCCCGCCCCGCTCCCCTCCTCACCTCCCGAAACCATCTATACGCGCCCCCTCTGCTTCTCTATGTTTCCCCTCTCACTCCCCCTTGAAACCGTGCCCCAACTGGCGAATATTTCTCGTCGGAGCTCCTCTGTCCCGCCGTCGGATTTCGTCGATTCCGACGAGGTGAGCAAGCGAGAGCAGCCCTTGTTTGGTCCCTGTGACTCCGCACTCCCTCGCGCGTCCCATGAACCCATTTCCCTATTTTTTGTGCGCAGAAAATCGGCCACGGCGTCCACTCCCGAGCTCGCCGGAGCCCGTGCCGCCTCCGTCCACGCGCCGCGACCTCCCGAGGGAGCGATCCAAGGCCACCATCGTACTCGCCATCCCGCGAAGAAGCCCTCCATCGCCTCCGTTGAGATCTACAACCACCAGAGCTCCAACCCCGGCGATATCCTGAGCAGACCGCCATCGTGGTGCCATTTTCCGGCCACCACGCCTCCGGTGAGCCCCCTCTCCCATCTCTGTCGTCCGATCTCATTCGATTGCTTGGATTAGAACCCTAACCCGAAGCGGTACGGGCAAATAGGGATGCGCCACGTCGCCTGTGTGTCGTGCAGCTACCCACCGCCCGTACAACACACAACCTGGCCCAAGCCCACTACCTGCCTGTCGCCGCGCGCGACGGATAGACAAATCGCATCCAGCCCGTCTGTAGTTTTATTTCCGAATAAAAATAGAGAAATAATTTTGCAGAAAACCCTCCGTAACTTAGAAACCTCATAACTTTTGATCCACTTAGCCAAATTTAGCAAACTTGGACTTTTTGAAATTAGCAAAAAATTTAGAAACTTTTGGCATTGTTCAAATTAAAATTTGACAAACTTAAATTTGTTCAAATTCAAATAGGCTTGTTTGATGAATTTTGGCATAATTCAAATTCTACAAATCCTAAAATTGCAAATAAAATATGTTTAGAATTCTTAGGATGTGTAATTTCATACCCTCTGTCCCCAAAATAATAATTGGACCAATTAAAATGTAGTTTAGAATTTAAATGACCATTTGAGTATTTTGCACCTAGTTTTAATTCTATAAATAATTTTAATTAGTTTTCTTCTGGGAAATTGTTCCATTTGGTAACCTTAGACCATAGAAACCAGTACAAAAACCATTTTGTGACCATAGAACCCATTTCATGGCATATTTGCCATATAAACCACACATATTAGTCAATCATCATACTCCAACTGTTGTTTGATGAAACCCCCATTTATAAAAATTATGGTGTGATCATTTTGATCAAACCAACACCCATGTCATGTTAACCATATGGAAAGTAACCTTTGGACCAGAAACCATACCCTAGTACCTATACCTAAACCCTTTTACCATAATACCTTTTGTAAATTGAATTATTGTGATAAACCTTGAACTTGTCCATACAAGACCAAGCAATAACCATCTCATCATAATTCTTTTTGCATATTGAATTATGTGTAAAATCTTTGTCCATGTTAACACCAATAAAGTTGAATAACTTGATATGCTTCTGTATTGTATTTTATTGTATTTGTTTGTATGTTTATGTATTGCTTGTTTATTGTTATTTATTTGTATTGTTTAGATTGTACGGAGAGAAACGTTCAATTTGTGAAGAGAGTGTTTATATACCAACTTCCACAAGGCAAGTGATGCTCATGTCCCACTTTTATTGCATTAGAGTTTTCAGTAGTATGCATCATAGGTGATTTTATTTATTTTCCAAAGTATATGCTATGCTTAGAAATACCTAGTAGTGTGTAACCAACCTGAAACCTCTACTAGATACTAGTTTAGCTATGCCAGAATATTATCACAACTATTGATGATACTTGTTGGGTTGTGATGTTTTGAAAATTGAAAATTAACAACCCAATGAAACACCTGGGTAGATTGGTATGAATGGATTATGTTGAGTGGCTACTGAGGGCCATGTTCATGGTGGATTTAGCCATGAATGTGGTGGTTATTACCTGAGGGTACACTTGTGGATTTCCAGCCAGGATTAAAGAGATTTGTAGGTCTTCACTGTTTAGTTAGCTTCTAGTGCAGCCTTGAGGTAATATGGGCTCTGCCAAGATTAAGTAAGTTGTGGGGGTTCATCCTGTTGTATGACATTGGGTGGTAGAATTTTAGGAGCGTCGAGTCATGCTGGTATGGTTGAATCCCTCTTCCCAAAGATCTTGTCTCATTTTTCTCTCGGGGAAAATGAGTCTCAAGGTGAAAGTGCACAACCTCTGCACAGTTTTAAAACTAAGATCTTAGTCGTGTCCCCGGTTATGGGCCAGTTGAGCAGCTAGACGGAGTTGGTGCCGAAGGATCTCCTCATCTTTTCTGTATGATATAAAACATGGTAGAAACCCCTTTTAGGGCACATGGTGGATTTAGCCATGATGCCACAATCAAACCTCATGGTGGATTTAGCCATGATGATTTACCAAACTTCATGGTGGATTTAGCCATGACGATTTTCAAACTTCATGGTGGATTTAGCCATGATGATTTATCAAACTTCATGGTGGATTTAGCCATGATGAACTGTCAACCGTCATGGTGGATTTAGCCATGATGGTTGTACAGAAGTTTTCATTTTTATTAAAATGATTTGTCAAATATAGGACAAAATTGGCTTTATGCAAATAGCATAGACTCCACCAGCCAAATATCATGTAGCTAGTATTCCTCAAAACTCCCACCATACAAGTGTCACTTGCCAGTACTTTGTATGTACTGACTTCCTCCACCGTGGGGGCTGCATATTCCAACGTGCAGATGAATCTGAAGACGAGTGAGGATTTCGTTTAGGATCTCGAGTCTACCGCCAACATGTTCTGCCTGTGGCGCATGAAGATGGAGAAGGCTCACTGATGATTTATTTCCGCTATGTTTACTTTGAAACTGTCGCACCCGGACTTCTAAAGGATACTCGCCGTTCCGTTGAACAGTAGTAGATTGGATTACGGGGCTTATCGGCACCCGCGTCCTCTTACAAGTAGGCCAACACACGTATGTGTGACAACCAACCCCTATCTGTTCAGCGTCGACGTAAACTATCCCTTAGAGATCAGGATACTACCATTGACGTACTTCATACCATACACACATGGTACGTCAACGGTTTGTAACAGAATGATAGCACAACATATCTCTAAGACACAAAAGATTGAAATAAGTTGCAAATAGCTCTCACTAGAGCAGAGATAGCAAATACAATCATCTAGAGGACACATGTCCCAACATAACATCATTACATCTCAGCGGAAGCATTCAAAGGGTCTGAGTACAGACAAATACAAATAGGCTTAGAAGCCGGGAATGAAAAGGAAAAACGGAGCCCATCCACGTCGTCTCGGATCCTGCCCGGGTCCGCTAACTACTCGTCAGCAGCCTCGTCAAACTCCACGTAGTAGCCGTCACCTGGATCCTCGTAGGCGTAGTCTGCGGAAACCACAGCCCCAAATGGGTCAGTACATAAACGTACTGGCAAGCAAGACTCACAGTTCACCAAAGTGTAGCCCGTCAACACCAAGCACAGATGCCTTGGGTTCAACGGAAGAAAGGGGATATAAAGATGCGGCAACTGGCTGCTCTAACCAACTACAGAGATACTACCACTTCCGGCTAACAGAAAGAAGGTAAGATAGCGTATCGTAACCAACTATAACTAGCCACCCAAACAAACCCATCCTGGATCTCGCCCCTTATCCAAAGAAGCAATCCGAGGATAACTCACACAGTTGGATTAATGAATAATTTATCAAGTTGTTATGTCAATAAGTCTATTACTAGTCAAGTTATCATTAGTTAGGTGTAAGTTGTTCTGAGTACTTGTTAGCCAGTACTTTCACCAAGTCAACCATAACCGTGGAAAACACGGCTTCTCGAGAAGATTTATCCCTGCAGGGGTGCACCAATTTGGCCGTACACGTAAGAATAACCCGCCAGATGGGATGCCTCCCACCAAGCGGGGTACTCACCACAACCCAACTCTTCTTCGCACCAAGCCCAAAGCACCTTGGGCGCACGGCTAATCGAGCCCCGAAGAAAGGGGACCCTCATAGCACTCTAAAAACGTGTCCCCCTATATGCCGACTACAAAAGTTCCACCCTGCGCTGGGCTCGCAAAAACATGCATGCGGCAAATGGAAAACACGAACTAAATGAGGCGATTTGGACGAGATGCGAATTGAATCAAATTGAGGGGGGCGCCCATACACGCTTCCCACATGCGGATAGTGCGCTCATCATGGATCAGTAGACAAGACCCTTTTCCTATTAGGGTCGACACTAGCAGGCCTCAAAACCACACGGGGCCTCCTGCCGGTGCCTTATCAGCATATTATTATTAACAGGTTGATTGATTAACATCGAGCCCCCGGAACATCATAGAAGTATAGTAACAGAATGTAACGGGTAACAGACTCGAGCAAAACAACCTAAGCAGGCTAGTAAGACACTGGCTCAAGCAATGGGGTTGTAGGAGTGGAGGTGAGGCAATATCAGGGTTAAGGGATTCATGTGATAGGTTCGTAACAGAAACAACTATACATAGGGCTAGCAAAATAGACAACGGAAAGTATCGGTAACCAATGTTGAAAGGAACACAATGGTTCATGTGAGTGATAACTTGCCTGCAAACTCAGCAGCCTGGTACTGAGCTAGATCCTCAGAAGGGGTGCTGTAAAGATCGTCTGTCTCAACGTCGTCGTCTATTCGAGAAGAAGCAAACAAACAAGACAGAAACATAAACAATCAATATCATGGCATAGTGCACAATCATGGGATGATGCATGTCAAGTTAATAGATGCATCAAAATAAGCTAGTTAACATGGTAACACAATTTAAATGGACCCATATGCAATTGGATTGCATATGGAAAAGGTCCATGAATTAAGTGGAAACAATGATCTACAATTTATTACCATGTGAAAGTTTGCTTACCATGATGCATGCATGATGATAACAACAAAATAACAACAATAGATGCAATTGGTAAAGGAATTTAACAAGTTTGGAAATTATTTATTAAGTTTGGAAATTTTGGGCTACTTAAAGATGTCACACAAGCAGTTGTTGTTTTCATCAAGTTAAAGTGTTCAAAACAATTAAAAAAATTCATATTTGAAAAGAACACACAATTTTAGGTGGATTACATGTTTCAAATATTGAAAAAGGAATTACAATGATTTAATTATGAATTAAACAAGATTAAACAAGTTTTAAATGAATTTAAAACAAGTTTGAATTTAGTTGAATTTTTATTTGTTCAAAACATAAATTCAAATTCACATTTGAGAAGTTTATACTTTTCTAGTTTGAAAACATATTTTGCATGTTCAAAAATAATTTAATTTGAGCAAGTTATGATTTTATCCAATTTAAATGATTTAAACAAGGTTTAAAAATATTTAAGCAATTTTAATTATTCAACCCATGAAACAAAATTTATATTTGAAAATATTATTTGAAATAGCATGGAAAACATATTTCATTTGCATTATTTGGATTAATTATGAATTAGTTATGGATTTTAGCAATTTACAAATGAATTATTTGAATTCAAAATTTGAATGCATTTGTAAAATTCAAAACAGAAAACAAATGTTACCAATAGGTAGATAATTGAATTTGGAGCAGTGCACATATTTTATTTTTATTAATTGGAGTTGTAAAATAAAAGTTATTCACTTTTTAGTTTAAGGGACCATTCTGTAATTTGGGAGGGACTTGGATTAAAACAAAAAAGGTTATAAACATTTTATACCGCACACAGAGCTACCCTAGACACTGCAAGTGGGCCTAGGGCCACTGTGTGCTTGCGTGGCCATGGTGTGGCTGACAGGGGGGCCACCCTGTCAGCGCACGGTCGAAAAAAAGTGGGGATTTTCTCCCGTGCGAGAGCCAGGGCTCGAACCCACGCCCTGCCTCGCTCGCGCTAGCGCTGCTACCAGTGGGGTGTTCGAGTGTTTCTGTCAGTATACGCATCGCGGACAGTTTAAGGTTCCATCCCGCACTTAACTGAATTTGACAACGCGCGCGTGACTGAACCCAACAGAGGCGACGGTGGACGGCGGCGATCTACAGGCTCGTGCTGCCGTGGTGGTGCGTGCGTGCTGGGTGACGTGCGCGGATGCGTGTGTGCTTGCGAGCAAGACAGAGGGGAGGGAACGGTGGAGGCTCACCCTCGGTTGGAGTCGCTGCAGAGGCCCGAGGAAGAAAAACTCCGGCGACGGCGACGTTGAGGATGGCGGCGCGGCTACAGAGGGTTCCCGGGCTCGAGGAAGTGTCGAACACGTCGAGGGAAGTACGGCATTTCGATCCCCGTGGTCAAGATGGGTGGTGGCGCGTCGAGGTGGTGGTTGCCATGGCGGATTCAGAGGCGGCGCGCTCCGGTGAGGTTGCAGTGGAAGGAGAGGTGGCAGCGCGATGGAATCGGCGGCGGATCTCGAGGGAAGGGGGGAGTAGGTGGCTAGGGCGGCGCCAGGGGGGTCTAGGGTTGAATATATAGGGGGTACGGGGCGCGCGCGGCCGTCGGCGTGCAGCAGTGCCGCCGTGGCACGCGTGGATGCGCTGCCGTACACGAAACAGAAGAGGGGAGGAGATCGAACCGGTACGCGGGCCGGCGCGGGTAAGTTAGTGGGCTGGGCCGCGCTGCTGCTCCCTTCTGCGCGCCGTTTTTCTTTTTAAAATTTTTATTTCTGTTTTATTTTTTTATTATTTTTGCAGAAAAAGAAAATGGAAGAAATAGATAGGTTTGGGGCTAGGAAAAATTTGAAAAAAATTGTGGTTGAGTTAGTTTTTATAATAGCAACTAATTGACAACTTTGTTTTTCCAAAACTTTCAAACTTAAAGTGTTGTTTGGAATTAATTCACATTTGGATGATCTTGAGTATTAAAATGATTACTGCAACCAAAATTTTAAATAGGGTGACCAAATAACTTTAATTTCAGATTGGGGTGCTGTTTGGTGATTTGATTTGAATTTGAATGCAATTTGGAACTAATGGATTGATTAAAAACCCTCATTTTAATAGTTGAAACATTATGGAATTAATTGGAAACAAATGGTTGTTTTTATTTGAACTTTTTATTTAAGAGGTTGTAACATAACAAGTATGAGACACGACATTTGAAATTGTTTGAATTTCCATTATGAAAACAAAGAAGAACAGATGCAAAACAAATGCAAACAAGGAAATAAATATGATGACATGATGCAATAATTTAAATTAAACAAGAAATCAAACATTCTAGGGTTATTTTCATACTTGGGATGTTACAAAACGCCCCCCCCCCCCTTGAAGGAATCGCGCCCCGAGATTCCTTACGGAGAAGAGAAAAGGTCCGGATACTTCTTGCGAAGATCCTCTTCGGTCTCCCAGGTTGCCTCTTTATCGGAATGATGAGACCACTGCACTTTCAAGAACTTGGTGCTCTTGTTGCGAGTCTTACGCTCGGTCTCATCGAGAATACGAACAGGGTGCTCCTCATAAGAGAGATCATCTTGCAGTTCAATGGAGTCATGATCAACTACACGATCTGGATCTTTGAAACACTTCTTGAGCTGTGACACGTGAAACACATCGTGCACCTTGGATAGTTTTTCTGGAAGTTCAAGACGATAGGCATTTTCCGCATGTCTTGAGAGAATGTTGAAAGGACCAATGTATCTTGGTGCAAGCTTTCCTTTCACACCAAAACGATGAGTGCCCCTGAGGGGAGTTACACGGAGATATGCCTTGTCACCAGGAGCATAGATCATATCCCGGTGCTTGCTGTCATAGTAGCTCTTCTGACGAGACTGAGCAATCTTGAGATTGTCACGAATGATACGAACTTTCTCTTCGGCTTCCTTAACAAAGTCAGGGCCTAAGAGTGAACGTTCACCAGCTCCAGACCAATTAATTGGACTCCTGCATCTGCGGCCATAGAGTGCTTCAAATGGTGCCATACCTAGGCTTGCCTGGAAGCTGTTGTTGTAGGAGAATTCAGCATATGGAAGGCAATCCTCCCATTTCATGCCAAAGGAGAGACCACATGCTCTGAGCATATCCTCGAGAATCTGATTGACTCTTTCGACTTGCCCCTGAGACTGAGGGTGATAAGCTGTGCTGAACAGAAGTTTGGTGCCCAATGCTTCTTGAAAACTCTTCCAGAAATGAGATGTGAAGATACTTCCACGGTCTGAGCTTATTTCCAATGGAACACCATGAAGAGGAACAATCTTTACTGTGTAGAGGTCCGCTAACTGGCTAGCTGAGATTGTTTCTTTGACAGCAAAGAAGTGAGCTACTTTAGTGAGACGATCAATGACAACGAAGATTGCATCGTTTCCCTTCTTGGACTTTGGAAAACCAGTGACGAAGTCCATTTCAATCATGTCCCACTTCCACTCAGGAATTTTCAGAGGTTGGAGAAGACCGGATGTTTTCTGATGAACTGCCTTAACACGTTGACAAACGTCGCATTCAGAAACGTATTGAGCAATTTCACGTTTCATGCCAGGCCACCAATACAGAGTCTTGAGATCCTGGTACATCTTTGTACTTCCAGGGTGGATGGAGAGAGGAGTTTCATGAGCCTCCTTGAGAATGACATCTTTGAGACTTTGAATCTGAGGAACTGCAATGCGTCCTTCGAAGAACACAGTTCCCTTGTCATCAATTGAGAAGGACTTGAATTTCTCCTCGCCTTCTTTGATGTGCTCTACAATCTTCTTGATTTCAGCATCACGAAGTTGTTCAGAACGAATCTTGTCCTCAAGAGTTGGAATGGCTGTCAAGCTCGCAAGATAGCCTTGAGGAACAAGACCAAGGTTTAGCTTCTGGAATTCTTCATGAAGTGGAGGTTGGCTTTCCATGATCATGAGAATATTGCAATAGGACTTGCGACTGAGAGCGTCGGCCATAACATTAGCTTTGCCTGGAGTGTAAGAAATGGTGAGATCAAAGTATTTAATCTTTTCAATCCATCTCCTTTGCCTGAGGTTTAGATCTGGTTGAGTGAAGATGTATTTCAGACTCTTATGATCGGAAAAGATTTCAGTGCGGTTAACCAACAAGTATTGTCTCCATTTCTTGAGGGCAAACACAACTGCTGCAAGTTCTAGGTCATGAGTGGGATAATTTTGCTCATGTGCATTCAACTGACGTGAAGCATAAGCCACAACTTGACGTTCTTGCATAAGAACTGCTCCTAGACCTTGGAGAGATGCATCACAGAATATCTGGAAAGGTTTGGTAGTATCTGGGCCAACCAGAACTGGGGTGGAAGTGAGTTTAGTTTTCAGGAGATTGAAACTTTCATCACACTGTGGAGACCAAACGAACTTCTTGTCCTTCTTTGTGAGATCAGTGAGAGGTTTGGCAATCTTTGAGAAGTTTTGGACGAAACGACGGCAATAGCTAGCCAAGCCAAGAAAACTTCTGACTTGCTTCACCGTCTTAGGAGGTTTCCAATCAACAATTGCCTTAACCTTTTCTGGGTCAATGGCTATGCCTTTGGCAGAGATGATATGACCAAGGTAGGAAACTTCTGGAATCCAGAACTCACATTTGGAGAATTTGGCATATAGACGATGCTCGCGAAGTTTCATGAGAGCGAGACGAAGATGTTCTCCATGCTCTTCCTCAGATTTTGAGTAGACCAGAATGTCATCGAGATATACCACAACGAACTTGTCGAGGTATTCATGGAAGACAGAATTCATGAGTCTAGAGAATGTCGCCGGTGCATTGGTTAGACCAAAATACATGACGGTGTATTCATATAGACCATACCGAGTGGTGAAGGCTGTTTTTGGAATATCTTCCTTTCTGATCTTTATCTGATGGTAACCCATCCTCAAATCCAACTTAGAGAATATTGAGGCTCCAGCAAGTTGATCAAAAAGATCATCGATACGAGGAATTGGATACTTGTTTTTGATGGTTTTCTCGTTGAGAGGACGATAGTTAACCACGAGTCTTTTTGTTTGATCCTTTTTGGCAACGAACAGAGTTGGGCAACCCCAAGCGGAGGAACTAGGCTGAATGTAACCTTTCTCCATGTACATATCGATTTGCTCCTTTAACAGTTTTAGTTCAGGAGGAGCTATCTTGTATGGATGCTTAGAGATTGGAGCAGTACCTGGTTCAAGCTCGATCACGAACTCAACTGCTCTGTCCGGAGGCATCCCTGGCAACTCTTCTGGAAAGACGTCAGGGAATTCACAAACCACCGGAACATTTTCGAGTAGAGGTAGAGGTTTTGCATCGAGTGTGCATAGCTGAACAGAACTTGATCCATATGGAGAATAGACTATCTGGCCAGAAGGGTGGGAGAGAGTTATTGACTTTTGAGCACAGTCAATTTTAGCTTTGTGGGTCTTCAACCAATCCATACCAAGAATGACATCAATGTCAGAATTTCCCAGCAACATGAGTGAAGCAAGGAATATGCGACCTCCAATTAGGATTTGATTGTCCATACTTATCTTGGAAGTCAACATTTGAGGTCCCGGGGAGTGAACGGTGATTTGATTGCTTAGTGGAACCAGAATTAGGTTGTATGTTGTTGCAAAGATCTTTGACACAAAAGAATGCGATGCTCCGGTATCAAACAACACTTTAGCTGGAAAGGAGTTTACGGGTAATATACCGAGAACGACGTCAGCAGCTTCCTCAGCTTTGTTGGCCTTGATATGATTCACCCTCGCGGTCCTCCCGACAGGCCTGTTGTTGGAGTTGAAGGCTTTAGCCGGGGGAGCACGCACCATTGCCTGGTTGGTGTTGGGGCGAGGAGGTGGAGGTAGCTGCCTCTGAGTGCACTTGTCGGCGTAGTGTCTAGTCTCCTTGCACTTGAAGCAAGTGACGACACGAGGAGGACCTGGCCTTGGCTGCCCCATTGGAACCCTCTGACCATGCATCTGAGATGGGTTGGGTGGGCGGGGAGCGAAGCCTGGAGAAGCTTGGGCATATGGAGCCCGAGTGACAGCACCATTTGGCACCCAGATGCGGCGCTTCTGCGGAGGGGTGGTCATGTTGGAGGAGGAACCACCCTCACGCGAGTGCTTGCGAGACTCCTCGAACGCCTTGCGCCCATTCTGTTCATTGAGCGCGGTGTTCACGAGCTCCTCGAAGTCTTTGCACTTGATGTTGGTGAGTGCGTACTTGAGTTCCGGGTTAAAACTTCGGCGGAACCTTGCCATCTTCTTAGCCTCAGTGGACACCTCATCACCAGCGTATCGAGCGAGACAATTGAACTCGTTCTGATAGCCGATGACGTCCAGCTTGCCTTGCTTAAGAGAGCAAAACTCCTCACGCATCCTTTCCATGAGACCATCTGGGATGTGGTGCTTCAGGAAGGCATCCTTGAAACAACCCCAGGTGATTGGGTAGCCAGCTCTCATGGTCTGGTAGTTCTCCCACCAGGTAGCTGCCTGACCCTTCAGTAGGTAGGTGGCATACTTGACTTTGTCTTCCTCGGCAACGTGAGCAATGTCCAGAGCCCTGGCCATCTCCCTGATCCAGTCATCAGCATCCATAGGCTCGCGTGTTGCCACGAAAGCTCTCGGACCCAGACTGAGGAACTCCTTGATACTGACTTGTGGAGCGTTCTGGTTGTTGTGCTGATTAGCCTAGAACTGGGCCATCTGCGTCACGACCTGAGTCATCTGAGTCAACAGCTCCGTGATCGGAGGTGGCTCAGGCGGGGTGTTCCTTGTTGGCGGCATCCTGAATGCAAATGCATTTTAGCACAACAACAGAAAAAGAATAGACTTGGTAACCGAAAGATAGATTATTCCGACGCATGAATAGATAACCAACAGGTACATCATCACATGTTCAAATACATCAGAATATCCAACACACCATAAATGGTTCGAATGCCAAAGGATAACTAAACATAGCTAGGAATGGATACATCGGTACTCCCATGCTCATCACGCAGGACGGCGGTGAGTAGTACGACGAGGGGTATGGTGAGGAGGACGCCCACGGAAGTAGGTAGATCGACGATCCACATAGATCTGTCATGGTCTGAGAGCGACTCTCGGTGTAAGGAAGTACATAGCATCGGCTCCCTGTGCTCCAAAGCGGGGAATCCCAGTGTATCCAGCACCGAGATGGAGGAGTGGACCTCTGATCGGCTCGTAACCTCCAGCATCTGGCAGAGTACGACCAACTGGCTTTTCGAAATGTGCAAAGCGCTCGTCTCCAACAAAGTCTGTGGTGTACGTCGCCTGACGAGTCAAAGCAAGGTAGAGCTGCTCTCTGACTGAAGCCAACTCCTGAGATAGTTTGCTGGCAACTGCGTCACTGTGCCTCACAAACTGAGCGGTGGTGTGCATCCTGGTGTTATCATGCTCGTAGACATCCAAGTTGTCGTAGAGAGTGAAGTGAGCTCCCTCTGAAGTGATGTAACCACGGGGAATGTGGCGATAGATGGAATCATCAAACCCCCAGTAGTCAGCACGAAGGACGGTGAGACTCACATAAGCTGCCTGCTGCACAGCCATATCCACTGTGGAACCTACTGCCTCGTAGCGGTGGGCTACACTCATGCCATCATCTGACAGAATGTAGACGATAGCCTGGTACTAGGTCTGGTCAAACTCTCGCTGGTGCTCGTAGACCTGGTACTCTGGTGCCCAACGGAACCCCAGATAAGTGACCATGTCTCTCAGCATCTCCGGATAACCGGTGGTGCTCTCACAACAAGTCATCCGAACCACCTGCGGGTAGAACCTGAGATTCATCTGCAGATGATTGGGGAAGTTTTGATTAGACGCCGGTAGAGAACTGAAGTGGAAAACAACAACAAGGTTTCAACGGACGATAAGGATGTTGAGAACAACAAGATAACGAAGCAACAACGGGAAACACGAGACCAAAACTCCTGAGGTACTACGGAAGAACCCATCCGGGCTTCTAAAGGATCAATATCTACTGCTTAAGGAATAGAGGATCTGCTTCCGGGGCTTACACGCCTCCGTTCTCAATCATGAGTAGGCAACATGATAAATCATGTCACAACCACCTCCATTCCTATGGTCTAGTAGATATAACTATCCTAGAGAAACCAGGATTCGTGAAAACCTAACTTGAAAGTTTAGGTGAGAAGAGAAAACAACGTTGCACTTCCTTACCAGAAAAGGGTGGGTGGGTGGGGAAAGAAGAAAAATGGCAGAATTCTTACTCTCGCGTTTCATTTTTCCTATATAGCTACAAAATAGTTTCTAGACTCAAACTGCGACCAGTAAAAGGGATCCTACAGGCAGACAGGCTCTGATACCATTTGTCGCACCCGGACTTCTAAAGGATACTCGCCGTTCCGTTGAACAGTAGTAGATTGGATTACGGGGCTTATCGGCACCAGCGTCCTCTTACAAGTAGGCCAACACACGTATGTGTGACAACCAACCCCTATCTGTTCAGCGTCGATGTAAACTATCCCTTAGAGATCAGGATACTACCATTGACGTACTTCATACCATACACACATGGTACGTCAACGGTTTGTAACAGAATGATAGCACAACATATCTCTAAGACACAAAAGATTGAAATAAGTTGCAAATAGCTCTCACTAGAGCAGAGATAGCAAATACAATCATCCAGAGGACACATGTCCCAACATAACATCATTACATCTCAGCGGAAGCATTCAAAGGGTCTGAGTACAGACAAATCCAAATAGGCTTAGAAGCCGGGAATGAAAAGGAAAAACGGAGCCCATTCACGTAGTCTCGGATCCTGCCCGGGTCCGCTAACTACTCGTCAGCAGCCTCGTCAAACTCCACGTAGTAGCCGTCACCTGGATCCTCGTAGGCGTAGTCTGCGGAAACCACAGCCCCAAAGGGGTCAGTACATAAACGTACTGGCAAGCAAGACTCACAGTTCACCAAGGTGTAGCCCGTCAACACCAAGCACAGATGCCTTGGGTTCAACGGAAGAAAGGGGATATAAAGATGCGGCAACTGGCTGCTCTAACCAACTACAGAGATACTACCACTTCCGGCTAACAGAAAGAAGGTAAGATAGCGTATCGTAACCAACTATAACTAGCCACCCAAACAAACCCATCCTGGATCTCGCCCCTTATCCAAAGAAGCAATCCGAGGATAACTCACACAGTTGGATTAATGAATAATGGATCAAGTTGTTATGTCAATAAGTCTATTACTAGTCAAGTTATCATTAGTTAGGTGTAAGTTGTTCTGAGTACTTGTTAGCCAGTACTTTCACCAAGTCAACCATAACCGCGGAAAACACGGCTTCTCGAGAAGATTTATCCCTGCAGGGGTGCACCAATTTGGCCGTACACGTAACAATAACCCGCCAGATGGGATGCCTCCCACCAAGCGGGGTACTCAACACAACCCAACTCTTCTTCGCACCAAGCCCAAAGCACCTTGGACGCACGGCTAATCGAGCCCCGAAGAAAGGGGACCCTCATAGCACTCTAAGAACGTGTCCCCCTATATGCCGACTACAAAAGTTCCACCCTACGCTGGGCTCGCAAAAACATGCATGTGGCAAATGGAAAACACGAACTAAATGAGGCGATTTAGACGAGATGCGAATCGAATCAAATTGAGGGGGGCGCCCATACACGCTTCCCACATGCGGATAGTGCGCTCATCATGGATCAGTAGACAAGACCCTTTTCCTATTAGGGTCGACACTAGCAGGCCTCAAAACCACACGGGGCCTCCTGCCGGTGCCTTATCAGCATATTATTATTAACAGGTTGATTGATTAACATCGAGCCCCCGGAACATCATAGAAGTATAGTAACAGAAAGTAACGGGTAACAGACTCGAGCAAAACAACCTAAGCATGCTAGTAAGACACTGGCTCAAGCAATGGGGTTGTAGGAGTGGAGGTGAGGCAATATCAGGGTTAAGGGATTCATGTGATAGGTTCGTAACAGAAACAACTATACATAGGGCTAGCAAAATAGACAACGGAAAGTATCGGTAACCAATGTTGAAAGGAACACAATGGTTCATGTGAGTGATAACTTGCCTGCAAACTCAGCAGCCTGGTACTGAGCTAGATCCTCAGAAGGGGTGCTGTGAAGATCGTCTATCTCAACGTCGTCGTCTATTCGAGAAGAAGCAAACAAACAAGACAGAAACATAAACAATCAATATCATGGCATAGTGCACAATCATGGGATGATGCATGTCAAGTTAATAGATGCATCAAAATAAGCTAGTGTCGTGGTGGTGTCACGGCAGATGCCATGGGATGGCTAAAGATGTGGGGACGAAGGACGCTGGAGGTGATCGGGGAGGGATTACGCGACGAGTAGCCGCGTGAGGTAAGAACAACACACTGCAAACAACACGATCTACCCAGGTTCAGGACCCTCGTGAGGAGGTAAAACCCCTACTCCTGCCTCTCTGTATCTGTTATGATGTTTCTCCGAGTAGCCACAGTACAAAGGATATCGCCACCGAGTAGCCACTCTCCTCTCTCCGAGTAGAGCTAGGTCAAGAACTTAGGGTTTCTAGGGTTCAATGTGAGCATGCCTCGCGCAGGAGGCGGCGGGGCACCTTATATACCTGGTGCCCAGCCGGATACGTCCAAATCTAGACAAGTGTCGACATTGTGTGCACATCGTCCTTCTTCCGGGTTCCCGCTGACAGCTTTGGTTCCTAACCTTGGCTTCATCTGGAAAGTCGTTGGGCAAAACTAGGGGACAGACTGGTATCACTGTACCTAAGCACAGAGTAGGCCCCCCTTATCCTGCCACGGCCTGCTTCCATGATGTCACTGTCGGGCAGGCCGGTCCCAGATGAACAGTAGTTCGAATGCTGCCAAGTACGGACCCAGGATACGCGGGATCCTATGTCAGAACGGCTCCTTTGACTTTCTGGCCCGAGTAGGTTCCCGCCAATTATTCCCGCCAATTGTACTCGGGCCAACTCTTCTACTCGAACGTAGAGAACTTGAATGATTCTTCCTTCTGGCCATCTTGAGGTGAGACCGAGTAGCAGTCTGCCGGGTAGCGGGTACCGGGTAGTCGGCTACTCGACCAAACCTCTCTTCTGTAAGACACCTTTACCACTTGCTTTTACCCTACTCGGGGGTAATCCCCCGACAGCAGTCCCCGAAGCTGGTTGAGTCTTGCGAACTCGTTCACTAGGCTCTGCCAGCTTAAAATCAATCTATGCCTCATAGCCCTTGAACCTCAAGATGTCGAGTAGACGCCCTCCGAGTAGCACTCTGACAAGTATCTTCTGTCTCTTGCCTTCCGAGTAGCACTTGCTTTCTACTCTGTAACAGAGTAAAAAGACTTAGAGAATCTTCTTGAATTGAGCCGTTGCGGCGCAGAGCACCATCCAGCCGTCCGTGTCGCAGCCGGACGCGTGTCAAGCATCCACGACCCTGTCGTTTCGCTGCCCACGACACATCGTGCCACGCGCCCAGTTTTCACGGGGCGGGCCTACCGGCTCGTTATGTCCCATCAATCGTAATAATAGGCCACGATTTGGCCGTGGGATCCACTGTGGCCGTTACGCGCGCGTTCCGCGCTTGCGTGCGTTTCTATCCGGCCACAGGCCCCACCACACAGCCATCATGGCCACGATTGATCCCACTACGCCGATGGTAACGGTAAATCCGCGGAGAGGGTATAAATACCCCCGCCGGTAACTTCCTTTTCCCCTTCCCTTGCACTATTCCTCTTTCGTCCTCTGCTTTCCTCCGCCACCGAGCTCTCCGCCGCCGCGCAAGCTTTCGCGCCGCCGCGGACTCAATTCGCCCAACCAACTCCGTCCAATTTCTTCCACTCCTCCTACTCGCAACGATGGCTAAAGCCGGCTGGGCGGGCTCAACCGTCACCACTGAAGATTTCGCCTGGCTCGTGAATACCAGGCGAGTTCCTCCCGGCGTGGAGTGCCGGGCGCCCGACGATGAACTCGTGCCAACCCCACGGGAGGGTGAGCGCGTCGTGTTCATAGCGCATTTCGAGCGCGGCTTTGGACTGCCGGCCTCCGATTTCCTCCGTAAGTTTCTCGACCATTTCGGCCTTCAGATGCATCATCTGCCGCCCAACGCCGTCGTCTTCCTCGCCTACCACGCCGTGGTGTGCGAGGCCTTCCTCGGCATCCACCCGACGACGGATACTTGGCTGAGGTATTTCCACCTCCGCCAGCAAACCGTCGGGAAGAGGGAAACCGCAGGCGTGGCCGGCCGCGCAACCGACACCGGCTGCGCCATGATGGTGCAGCGCTCCCAGACGAACCATCCCCGTGTCAAAGGGCTGGACTCCGTCCGACTGTGGCAGAAGACATTCTTCTACGTCAAGAACATCCCCGCCACCGAAGGAGCCGTGGTAAACGACAGGATCAATCTTCCCGCCTGGAGCCTCCGTGCTCCCACTCAGAAGAACTGGAAGGAGAAGCCCGCCAACGACGACAATGCCATCGAGATAGAGAACAGGCTTGGCTGGCTGATAGAGCAAGGCCTCAAGAATGATGATCCGGTGGCTTGCTGGATCCAGCGCCGAGTGCTGCCTTTGCAGGAGCGCTGCCATCTCATGTGCTACATGGGAGGCCCCCGCGACTGCACCAGGACAACAACCATCGAGATCGACAACATTGATGTTCCCGGGCACGCAAGGGCCATCTTGATGACGGGCCTCAGCGACAATTGGCAGTACGGGTTCGTCCCGTATAGCCGCACGAAGCCGATTGAGCGGGTACGTCCTCCTTACTCTGTTTCTGCATATGCTTTCCGAGTAGATAAATCTTCTTCTTGCCGCGAGTAGCAATTGCCTTCTGCACCGAGTAGGATACTTAGCCGAATCGCCTAGGCTTAATGTGCTTTTGAGCTTGCGCGCCTTGTCGGGTAGCCTACTCGGGAACAATCCTTAGGCTTTGTGTGCTTCGTGCCTGCACGCCTTTCCGTGTAGGATATTCTGCAATCATGCTTAGGCCTCGTATGCTTTGTGTTTGCACGGCTATCCGGGTAGAAATAATCAGTGAGCTGCCTAGGCTTAGTGTGCTTTGTGTTTGCACGCCTATCCGAGTAGAATTTCTTCCTGATACTCGGCTAGTCTGTGATCCTTCTCTGTTTTTCAGATCCTTACTCGCCAGAAAATTGAGAGATGCGAGCGCTTCGATGGCAACTTCTCTGCCGATCGCGAGGAGGACGATGTGCCCTCCTTCGATGCTGCGGATCAGATCAATCTCCCACGCTCCCCAACGACGGAGAAACGCGAGGCCGAATCATCTCTCCGCGACTGGCCGGAGGACGAATCTGAAGGTAATTGCGCACTTGCTTTGCTTGTTCTCAAGAAACACCAATCCGCCGATTATTGTTTCTGACTTGCTCCTTTTCTTTCCTCTGTCCGTAGATGATGTTGCTGATGAGCACGAGGATGAGGACGAAGACGAGAACGAGGACGATGCGGTCCTTGTCGTCAAACCTCTGTCCGTCGCAGCCCCCAACACCCGCAAGCGGACAGGCAGTGACGTCCAAGAGCCTCCAGCCAAGAAGAAGAAGCCAGCCGAGAAGAAGAAGCCGACCAAGGCGGTCGCGAAGAAGCCGAGGCGAAAGCTCCCTTCCACCACTGCGTAAGTTTTCCTTCTCGGTCGTCTCTTCTCTCGCGCCGTGCTGTTTTCCCCAATCTCCTTCTAATTTCTGATTCTTTCTTTCTCGGCAGCCCTGCCATGGACGCGAATGCCGTTCTCGCGCCCGACCAGGCCAACAAAGCACTAGTACCTCTGATCAATCTCGACGATGAGGAGGATGACGCCACCAACACCCAAGGAGCAGAAGCAGAACGGCAGAGCCGTGCATCGTCAGCAGCACGGGGCACTGCTGCTCAAGAAGCAGATTCGGAGCAGCAGTCCCGTGCAGAGTCAGCAGCACAGGACACTGCTGCACATCAGGAAAGACCCCCTTCTCCTCCGGCCAGCAATGCCGAGGAGAATCAGGACCAGGAGATGCAGGACACCGCCGCCCTTGAGCGGCCAGAATCTGAGCAAGAGCAGCCCACCACAAGGGCTGCTGAACAAGAAAATCCTGCTGTCGAGCAGCGAGTAGGAGATGCCACCGCCACAGATGCCACTGCAACAGATGTCTATCCACTGAGCGATGTGCAGCCAGGCGCCACACCGAGTAGTGCCCAGCCAGATGCCGCGCAGGGTGATGGGTCCGTGGCACCACCAACTGTTCAAGGCACCACAGCGCCAGATTCTTCCTTGGCGCCGCAGACTCAGGCTACAGCCAGCCTCCCTGCTGGGAGAGTGACCAGGCAGCAGGCTCAGGCCCTTGATGCTCTGAAGGATGAAGTTAACAGAAGAGCAGCTGAGAAAGAAGCTGCTGAGAAAGACCCTTCCGAGAAGACGGAAACTGAGAAGGAAACTGCCGAGAAGGTAGCCGCCGAGAAGGCGAAGGCCAAGGCTGAGGGGAAGCAACCCGAGGATCCCGCGAAGCAGAAAGCCGAGAAAGAGAAGGCGAAGAAGCGGGCCAGAGATCAAAATCAAATGCCGCCGCCAGCCTCGGGTGGAGCACTGGTGATTCGCGCTCCCGGCCCGGTTGCTACTGCTACCTCCGCCGCTCTTGCTGCTGCTGGTCAACCCTGCTTTCCGGATTACATGGTTCAGGTTAGCCATCAAAGCACAATTGGCTTCTCTCCCAAGGATAAGCAGCTAGCCCTTCTGAGGGGTAGAAAGGCCGTAGCCGTGAACTCCCCTCCCCCAGATCCAAATCAGAACCAGTCCGTCACTATTGCTTCTCGGGGAGTCCAAGATCCAACGATAAAATCCCGGAGCCTTGAGCAGGTACTCGACACCATTGGCTTCATCGACGCCAAGTGGGACAGCAAGGTTCTCGGCACGGACAACTGGCACGGCCTTGGACTGGGCGCAATCGACCACATGCGCGTCGACTGGAACAAAGTGGATCTGGGATACAAGCCCATGACCGTCTCCACCGCCACCGCCACTCTCGCCGCCAAGATGTTCCTGCACCGTAAGAACGCCGAGGACATCGAGCAAGCGTATGCAGTAAGTCTCAACTTGCCCTTCTCCGAGTTGAATTTTTCTTCTCTTCTATTCGCCTTTATTTTCCTTTACCATCACCCAGTCCCCGAGATTCTGGTCGAGTAGGCGGATACTCTCCGAGTAGCCTCCTACTCGGGTTGAATCTTTTCCGCTCTGTCTAACTTGTTTTCTTCTCGCTTCTCAGGATAACGTCCTGAAACGGACCAACTTATACCGCGTGCTTCTCTGGAACCATTCTATCGCCAGGAGGCGGATCGCTGCATTGGAGAAGGAAACAACAGCTGCGGAGGCAGCGAACAAGAATGCCAGCGACAGCACTCAGCAGCTGGCTGAAGTGAAAGGTACGCTTTTAGCTATGCGGTTACTGCGTTTCCTGTTTACGCCCGCGTCTGCTTTCTTTTGCGCTAACCTTCCCTACTCTGCAGACAACCTGAAGAACTTAGCTGAGGAGCACGAGAAGTGCCGCGCGTTTGTGGAGAACGCCGAGGCCACCATCAAGAAGTTAGAAGGTGAGTTTCCGTCTACCCGGCGTGATTATGTTTCTGTTTCTCCTCTGCTTCTCTGCTAACCTTATTTGTCTCTCCGCAGAAGATCATAAGTTGTTTGTTGAAGAACATCAAGACTGCGTCAAACCGGAAGAGGTGCAGAAGCAGCTGTCCGACCAGGCTGTCGAGTTGGTGAAGGACCACACCACAGAGGTGGAGCAGTTGCAACTCCAGCTGCAGAAGGCACTGCAGGATGCTGTCACTCTTGGCGCCGAGAGGGACAGAGCAATCGCCGAGAAGGCCAAAGCCGAGACCACCTTCAATGCCAAAATCAATACCCTCAAGCAGGAGTGCGAGGTTCTGACAAAGGCCAATGCTGGGCTCTTCGCACAGATGGATACTCTGCGCCAGATCCAGGATAAGCACATATCCAATGAAGAATCCTGGAAGACCCAGCTGCAGGCGCTGCGCATCAAGCTTAAGAGTAAGCTTTCTCTTCTCTGCATTTTTCTCTTCTCGGTCGAATTTCTTCTCGGTTCTTCCTCTACTCGGTTCTTTTCTTCTCTGATTCTGAATTTCTTACTTGTTTTCCCAGAAATCTTTCCTGCCATTATTTCTTCCTGCGTGCCCGCTCTGGCCAAGGCCCAAGCAGCACGTGCTGCGAACGGCGAGCCAGAGGACACCAGGGCCGAAATTGAAGACAACATGCTGGTGATGCGAGGCCAGTTCGAACGCCTAGCCGGCGTTGGTAGAGACCTCGTGTGCGTGGGCTTTGAGCTTCACAAGCTCTTCTGGCCTGAGGATCCTGAGCCAACAACCATCCGGGGCCTCGCACTCAAGCTGCAGAATGTGAAGGCCGAGTTGAAGAAGTGGCGTGCTTCCGGAGCTCGTGCAGGTGCGGACTTGATGCTTCTCTGCATCTCCTCCTGGTACGAAAATCTTAACATGCAACTCATCCGCGGGAAGCGCGACAACTCCAAGTGGGAGACAGACCCCGACTGCGTGGCCACGCGCAAATCGATCGCGTATGAAGTGGCGGAGTGCGCTGAGACGGAGATCTACATCGACGGCCCCCCCGAGCCCGACACCGAGGTGGAGGAGGACGAGGAGGAGGAAGATGAGGAGACAGACTCCGACCTGGAGTCGGGCTTCTTTGATTCCCCCAGGAGCAAGGCCGGGAAAGGGAAGGGCACGGCCATCTCGAGTAGCGATGAGGAGGCCGAGCACATCGACACCGCCCCACTCGACTTCGGCACCTCTTCAGGAGCCGCTCTTGACGACACGATGCCCGCCCCCAGCCGAGCCTCCGGTTCCTCTACAGCTCCAGGGCCCATCTCGGTGGCCACGACCACTTCTGACCAGGCAGCCACCGAGCAGGACGTCGTGATGGAGGAGTCCACCACCGTCCAGTCGGAGGCGGATGCCACCCATGCCAGCGCCGAGGAAAACGCGGCAGCCAGGGCCACCACAGAAGCTGCAGCAGCCAATGCCAGCACCGACAACACCGCTTCCTCCACATAACTTTACCTGCAAACTTTTTTACTCGAACACTTATCAGATCCCCGGGATGCCGGGAGCAGATGTAATAGACTATCTTTGTTTTGCTTGCTACTCAGTTTTTATGCCCACTCTGTTTATTTCGACATTAATCAATTTGAGCAACACTGGCTCAATGCCGAGTTGCGTTTCCATGCGAGTCCCCGAGTTGCTTTCCTTATTCACCCTATCTTTTCATCTCTGCTCTACCCGCAACTTGTTGCTTTTTTGGTATTCGAGTCACAAGAATCAAAGAGTAGAGCTGCAAATTCTTAGCCGCTAGAAACAATCATGATAACGCAGCCCACCACTTAGCCGAGAAGACGAAACAGGAAACAAAAGTAATAAACAACCTACTCGGTTCCTGCACTTTTTCTTCCTTAGCGATTTTCTTGTGCTCAGTGACCTTTTGCTTGTTCTCTTGCTTGCCATGAAGCCGGGTTTCGGACAGCAGCAGAGTCGAAGAGTTGGCATATAGGTTTAGACACAGTACTCAATACGCTTATGAGTTTCGAAGTGAAGCAACCGAGTAGGAAAAAACAGTAAAGCCGAGTAAAAACACTTAGAACAACTTTGGACGAGGGCAGTCCCCGAGAACAATTTCAGATTGCAGAGTGGAATTTCAACTCGGATAAGAGGGTACATACACATCTTTGCTTACGAATGAAAACGGCGAAGTAGAGCTACATTCCAAGGGCGCTTGGTTTCCTCTCCAGCTTTATCTGCCCTGTTCGCCTGCGACGGGCGCACATCTACAAGGTAGTACGCATCATTGTGCAGCGCTTTGCTCACAATGAAAGGCCCTTCCCACGGAGGAGACAATTTGTGCATCCCGGCTGTGCGCTGCACAAGCCTAAGGACCATGTCTCCTTCTCGGAAAACCCTCGGGCTCACCTTTCGGCTATGATAACGCCGCAGGTTTTGCTGGTAGATAGCCGAACGTGACAGAGTCAGCTCTCTTGCTTCTTCAAGCAGGTCAACGTCGTTTTCTCGAGCTTCTCTCGCCTCCACCTCAGTGTAGAGGGCTACTCGGGGGGAGTCATGCTCTAAGTCTATTGGCAATACGGCCTCAGCCCCGTATACCAAGAAGAATGGCATGTAGCCGGTTGACCGGTTAGGGGTAGTCCTTAGACTCCACAACACCGCTGGCAACTCTTCTAGCCAACACCCAGGTGTTTTCAGCAGTGGCTCAATCAGCCTTGGCTTGATGCCTGCCAGTACCATTCCATTTGCTCTCTCAACTTGCCCATTGGAGGCAGGGTGCGCGACTGACGCAACCTCTAGTCGGATATGCTTATCTCTGCAGAATCGCACCATTGCCCCCTCTGCAAAGTTAGTGCCGTTGTCGGTGATGATACTGTGCGGGTAGCCATATCTCATGATCACATCCTTTACGAACTTCACTGCTGTGACCCCGTCACACTTCCGAATAGGCTTCACTTCAATCCACTTGGTGAACTTGTCCACCATGACCAAGATATGTGTCATGTTGCCTTTAGCCGGCTTGAAGGGGCCAACCATATCCAAGCACCAAACAGCAAACGGCCATGTGATAGGAATTGTTTTCAACTCGGAAGCAGGCATGTGAATCTTACTTGCGAACATCTGGCAGCCATTGCACTTTCTCACAATATCTTCAGCTTGCTGTAGTGCAGTGAGCCAGTAGAAGCCATGCCAAAAAGCCTTCTTGACCAATGCCCGAGATGAGGCGTGATGCCCGCATTCTCCTTGGTGTATCTCCACCAGAATTTCTTCTCCCTCTTCCGGGCTCACACAACGTTGCAGCACGCCAGTGGCACAATTTAAATGGACCCATATGCAATTGGATTGCATATGGAAAAGGTCCATGAATTAAGTGGAAACAATGATCTACAATTTATTACCATGTGAAAGTTTGCTTAGCATGATGCATGCATGATGATAACAACAAAATAACAACAATAGATGCAAGTGGTAAAGGAATTTAACAAGTTTGGAAATTATTTATTAAGTTTGGAAATTTTGGGCTACTTAAAGATGTCACACAAGCAGTTGTTGTTTTCATCAAGTTAAAGTGTTCAAAACAATTAACAAAATTCATATTTGAAAAGAACACACAATTTTAGGTGGATTACATGTTTCAAATATTGAAAAAGGAATTACAATGATTTAATTATGAATTAAACAAGATTAAACAAGTTTTAAATGAATTTAAAACAAGTTTGAATTTAATTGAATTTTTTTTGTTCAAAACATAAATTCAAATTCACATTTGAGAAGTTTATACTTTTCTAGTTTGAAAACATATTTTGCATGTTCAAAAATAATTTAATTTGAGCAAGTTATGATTGTATCCAATTTAAATGATTTAAACAAGGTTTAAAAATATTTAAGCAATTTTAATTATTCAACCCATGAAACAAAATTTATATTTGAAAAGGTTATTTGAAATAGCATGGAAAACATATTTCATTTGCATTATTTGGATTAATTATGAATTAGTTATGGATTTTAGCAATTTACAAATGAATTATTTGAATTCAAAATTTGAATGCATTTGGAAAATTCAAAACAGAAAACAAATGTTACCAATAGGTAGATAATTGAATTTCGAGCAGTGCACATATTTTATTTTTATTAATTGGAGTTATAAAATAAAAGTTATTCACTTTTTAGTTTAAGGGACCATTCTGTAATTTGGGAGGGACTTGGATTAAAACAGAAAAGGTTATAAACATTTTATACCGCACACAGAGCTACCCTAGACACTGCCAGTGGGCCTAGGGCCACTGTGTGCTTGCGTGGCCACGGTGTGGCTGACAGGGGGGGCACCCTGTCAGCGCACGGTCGAAAAAAAGTGGGGATTTTCTCCCGTGCGAGAGCCAGGGCTCGAACCCACGCCCTGCCTCGCTCGCGCTAGCGCTGCTACCAGTGGGGTGTTCGAGTGTTTCTGTCAGTATACGCATCGCGGACAGTTTAAGGTTCCATCCCGCACTTAACTGAATTTGACAACGCGCGCGTGACTGAACCCAACAGAGGCGACGGTGGACGGCGGCGATCTACAGGCTCGTGCTGCCGTGGTGGTGCGTGCGTGCTGGGTGACGTGCGCGTATGCGTGTGTGCTTGCGAGCAAGACAGAGGGGAGGGAACGGTGGAGGCTCACCCTCGGTTGGAGTCGCTGCAGAGGCGCGAGGAAGAAAAACTCCGGCGACGGCGACGTTGAGGATGGCGGCGCGGCTACAGAGGGTTCCCGGGCTCGAGGAAGTGTCGAACACGTCGAGGGAAGTACGGCGTTTCGATCCCCGTGGTCAAGATGGGTGGTGGCGCGTCGAGGTGGTGGTTGCCATGGCGGATTCAGAGGCGGCGCGCTCCGGTTAGGTTGCAGTGGAAGGAGAGGTGGCAGCGCGATGGAATCGGCGGCGGATCTCGAGGGAAGGGGGAGTAGGTGGCTAGGGCGGCGCCAGGGGGGTCTAGGGTTGAATATATAGGGGGTACGGGGCGCGCGCGGCCATCGGCGTGCAGCAGTGCCGCCGTGGCACGCGTGGATGCGCTGCCGTACACGAAACAGAAGAGGGGAGGAGATCGAACCGGTACGCGGGCCGGCGCGGGTAAGTTAGTGGGCTGGGCCGCGCTGCTGCTCCTTTCTGCGCGCCGTTTTTCTTTTTAAAATTTTTATTTCTGTTTTATTTTTTTATTTTTTTTGCAGAAAAAGAAAATGGAAGAAATAGATAGGTTTGGGGCTAGGAAAAATTTGAAAAAAATTGTGGTTGAGTTAGTTTTTATAATAGCAACTAATTGACAACTTTGTTTTTCCAAAACTTTCAAATTTAAAGTGCTGTTTGGAATTAATTCACATTTGGATGATCTTGAGTATTAAAATGATTATTGAAACCAAAATTTTAAATAGGGTGACCAAATAACTTTAATTGGAAACAAAATGAGTATATTTGTTTTGGTAATTTTTATAATTTCAGATTGGGGTGCTGTTTGGTGATTTGATTTGAATTTGAATGCAATTTGGAACTAATGGATTGATTAAAAACCCTCATTTTAATATTTGAAACATTATGGAATTAATTGGAAACAAATGGTTGTTTTTATTTGAACTTTTTATTTAAGAGGTTGTAACATAACAAGTATGAGACACAACATTTGAAATTGTTTGAATTTCCATTGTGAAAACAAAGAAGAACAGATGCAAAACAAATGCAAACAAGGAAATAAATATGATGACATGATGCAATACTTTAAATTAAACAAGAAATCAAACATTCTAGGGGTATTTTCATACTTGGGATGTTACAGAAACCTTGTTAATTGGGCTAGTCCATGATGACTATGCCAATTGTAAGTTTATTTTATTTCTTATCCATTGGATCAACGTTGTAGAATGATTCTACTGCAATGAATACTACATTTTGTCATGTGTATGCTATCAGTGATCCCGGGAATAGCAGGTTACACACGCTACACACACGGACCCACTTCGCGAAACGGAGTCTGACTCCTTCGGGCCCACTTCGCCTGACGGATTCGACTCCAAACTTACCGTTCCAGCCTCTCCATAGTAGTTGCGCACGGACTAGGGGCAAATCTGAGGTCGATTCGGCGCTAAGGGTAAAACTGAGTACAAGTGGTCCGCTGTGGGCAATTCGATAAATGACCCTATTCTTTTTACTTGTCACTGGAATGAAAGTCACTAGAAACGATTAGGCAGGACTGTGAATGAAGCATTAACGATTTATCTGTTATTCTTCGACAACAGATGATGCCTTCAGTAATCAGTTGAGAACTTGACATCACGCGGCTGGGAATTGAGATAAGAAAACCAGTCAGAAACTGCAATTTCATTCAGAGAAGCTTCTGCTGGCATGTACTACAGTAAGGTCAAGCAAAGCTTTGGGACGATGACTGGTGGATTGAGCTTGAGCCGATCCCCGATGGGAACTCACCTCGTTGTAGTTTTTCAGCTTGGTTCATCAACCGTACTTTCTTTTGAGGCAATTTTTTGTTGGTAAAACCGTACTGTGCTTTAGCATACAGAATGGGCTTCCAATGGACGTCGGTATCCGGCTAGGGGCCCATAACAGCGAACAAGAAGGCCCACTATCAGAGTGCAAGTTACGTTCACCTTCTATCCCGTTTCGAATCGGAGATGGCCCACCCTATATGTTTGCATGCTCCGACCCGATCGCGCGCAGCTCAATCCATAGATCCATCAATGGCGCCGCCGCCGTGGTCCGACCTCCCGCACCACATCCTCGGCCTTGTCGTCGATCGCCTCGCGTCTTCCCCCGCCGGTCCCGTCGCCGCCACCGGCCAGGGCCGCACCTTCTGGTCGGCGTGCTCGGAGCTGCTACGGGACATCCTGGACGTCGACACGGCTCGCTTCCGTTCGGCCTTCCGTTCCCACCATACGGATGCCGCCGCCGACTGCGCCCGCTTCCGGGCCGTCTGCCGTTCCTGGCGCGCCACTGTCCGCGAGCACCTGCCCCGCCCGCCCTGGCGCCTGCCCTGGACCGTCCACTACAATGGCTCCTTCACGACGGGTATTTCCGACGACAGCAACACCCACAGCCTCCCCACGTGGCCAAAGAACGCCACGTGCATCGGTGCCACCGATGACTGGCTCGCCGTTGAGTGCCTAGCCGAGGACGGCGGCCGCAGCTACCGTACCACCTGCACAATCCTTTCACCGCCAAGACAGTACCGCTCCCAGAGATTGACGCCGTCATCGGTAACTCTTCAAAGTGTTTCGAGGTCCGCAAGGTGCTCATGCGGTCAAGCCCTAGCGATGTCGTCGCCTTTATGACGAACAACTACAACTACCCTATCATCCTAGTCCGGCCAGGTAAGGGCGTGTGGTTGCCAAGGCCAAGGTCGGCTCCCTTCATCTACATCACCGACATCGTCTTTGTTGGTGACGAACTCTATGGGATCACCATGGCGGAGGACCTCATCTCTCTCGCTATTGCTTTTGATGCCGACGGCAAACCCATTGTCACTAGAACTAAGCGCGTCATAAGGCACGAGCACAAGACTGGTGATCTTTCTGTCGCCTGGGGCGATGCCGATTTCAACCGCGTCCTTACCAACATACTCCCGCTTGATGATGCTTATGATTTGTGGAGCGATATTGATGAGAAATATCGCAAAGATGATAAATTTAAGGCCAAGGACAAGAAGAAGACCCTACACCAAGGGTGTGGCTGTTGCAGCCTTGCATGGTATAAGATAAGGAATGATACCGGCGACGATACGATTAGTAAAGGCATCCACTATGACAGACATATTGATGGTATCATCACCACTACTTGGCACATCATCGAGTCTCTTGGGAAGCTGCTCATGGTCAGACGAAAATTGCATTGGACCAGTAGGAACTACACGCGTTGTGCTGATGTGTTCGAGGGCAACATTACCACTAGGGAATGGATGCCCGTAACAACTGGACTAGATGGCCAGACACTTTTCATTAGCAGATTCAACTGCAAGTCCATTCGTGCTTGTGGAGAGATAGAGAAAGATGCAGCTTATTTTATTGACACGGGTGATGTTCTCAACATGAAATCCGGGATCATAAGCCAACCGCGAAGGGGGCCACGTTATCGATCGTCAATGTGGATCTTCCCCCCGGAGTTAGTGGTCTAATGATTACAGTTACTCGCCTCTTATAGGTAGGCATCAAAAGAATTGATCCGCAAAAAATAAAAGATATTGCAAGAATATGCATCATGTGCAATCCCTTAGAGTAGTTAACATTGCTGTGTATTTGCACCATTGGGCATGTTGCTTTCTTTATATTTTCATTTTCGTACCGAATCTTGTATACTACTTCTTGGTACATTCATATTTCAACAAATTCAAGTAAGTATTTTGGAACGGAGGAAAGACTTTTCTCTCCAATGTTTTTTTCCCTGCAAACTCGTGGTGAGGTACGGTATAGCTACTTTTTTTTTTTGCAAATAACGACATGTTGAAGCTTTTAGAATTCTCTTCAAAACATATATGAAAAATATGGTTGCTTTTAGGCATAAGAAATTCCCAACGTGCAATAGGATCTTGCACGATCTCAAACGAAACACTTTCTTGACTCACATGTAGCAGCATAAGCATTATAACTCACATGCATGTCCACACGCCGGAACTATACATGTCCTCTCGGTCTGGGTATTCCAGTTTGGATCAACCAGTGAGGGGCCCAAATATGGATTAGGAAGGCCCGCCAACGAGAGACCGAGCACGGTTCGAATCGGAGATGGCATAGCCCACCTATATATTTCCTGCCCGATGGCACTCAGGTCAGGTTTCGAGTCCGATCGATCAATGGCGCCATCAGGATCAGATACTCCGCCGTGGTCCGAGCTTCCGCACCACATCCTCGGCCTCTTCATCGACCGCCTCGCGTTCACCCTCGCCGATGGTGCCACCGCACCTTCTGCTCGGCGTGCTCCCGGGCTGGTACAGGAGCTCATGGAGGACGAGGATACGGCTGCCTTCCATGCAGCGTACCGTTCCCACCACACGGATGCCGCCGCCGACTGTGCCCACTTCCGAGCGGTGTGCCGTTCCTTCCACGACGCCGTCCACGAGCACCAGCCCCGCCCGTCCCGGCGCCTGCCGTGGACCGTCATCTCCAATGGCACCTTCATGAATCATGACAGGTGCCGACCACGACGCCGACACCTGCCGCCGTCTCCCCTCATGGCCCAAGAACGCGACCTGCATCGACACCACCAACGACTGGCTCGCCATCCAATGCGCCGACCACGAGGATGACTCCCAAATAACGCGCAGCAGTACCTACCGGCTGCACAATCCTTTCTCCGGTACCACGGTGCCTCTCCCCGAGCTAGACGCCGTCATCGGTAACTCTTCCAAGAATTTCAAGGTCCGCAAAGTACTCATGCGGTCGAGCCCTGACGACGTCGTTGCCGTCATGACCAACAACTACAACTACCCTATCATCCTAGTCCGTCCGGGGAAAGGGTGTGTGGTTGCCGAGGCCACGGTCGGCTCCCTTCATCTACATCATCGACATCGTCTTCGTCGGAGACAAGCTCTACGGGATCACCCTCGCCGAGGATCTCATCTCTCTCGATATTGCTTTTGATGCCGACGGCAAGCCCACCGTCACTAGAACCAAGCGCGTCATAAGGCACGATCCCAAGAGTGACGATGAATCTCACGTGTGGGGCGACGCCGATCTCACCCGCGTCCCTGCCTACATATCTCCGCTTGATGATGCTTATGACTTGTGGAGGGATGTTGATGACAAATACCGGCAAGATGAAGTCCGCTCTAAGGACGGGGACGATGATGGGACCCTAAACGAAGAGAATATTAGGGACGGTGAACAATATGAAATAAGGAAGAATTTCGGTGATGACACGATTAACGAAGGCTTCCAATTTGAGGAAACTCATGATAATGACCTCATCAGCACTACCTGGCACATTATCGAGTCTCTTGGGAACTTGCTTATGGTCAAACGATTTTTGAAATTGACTTCTAACAATATAACCTACGCTACTAGTGTGCATGTGTTCGAGGCCAACATTACCACGGGTCGTGGATGCCCGTTACACATGGACTAGATGGCCAGTCACTTTTCATTAGCCGGTACAATTGCAAGTCTACGCATGCTTGTGGTTTATTTTGTCGACACGGGCGATGTTTTTAACATGAAATCCAAGATCATAAGCCAGCCACGGAGAAAGCTTCATTATAGATCCTCAATGTGGATCTTTCCCACTGATATAGTGGTGTAATGACTACGCTTACCTTACAAGATAAAATTGATCCTAAGAAAAGGAATGAGAAGAACATCCAGTATGTATAACCTGTCAAAAAGTTAACTTTTCAATCTTTAATGAATTGCATACGTAGCACCATCCACTTGGATACTTTATTATTGTCAATTTATTCATCGAGTGTTTTATCATATTTCACTCAAATTGTCATTGTGGTCTCAACGAAAAAGTTCACATGCTCCAGGAATTCAACTACAAGCTTTACTCGCTAATCCGCTCATTCAATTTCTTCCTTTCAACAAGAGAGAATTTATTGACACAAACACAAGCGAATATTTGGATCCTCCGCATGAACCCCCTGGAACCAATAGCGAGTTGAACCTCAGACAATGCTATAATGCGCTCATGCTACGGCCAAAAGCCCTAATTCATTTGCATGTTAACACCACCCATAGCCAACACCGGCCGGGTCGGCACCAAGGCCAATCCAACACCAGTACTTCCATCGTTTGCGGTGGCTGATCCTGTCGAGAACGCGGCACATCACGAAAAGGGTGATGTCATCGATGACTTCCTCGATGATTACGAGAATAGAGAATATCAGGTCCTTTTATCCACCCTTTCGTGATCTCGATACTCATGGGCCTGATATGGTAGAGAAATCTCAGTGCTCAAAGTGTCTATTCAATTCTCAAGAAATGCCTGAAGCTGCCTCCTTCATTGAGGATCAAATAGTGAGGACTGGTGTTCTCAGCCCAAAAGCACTCCATATGGTAGCTGATACGTCGAAAACGAATCTCCTTTTCCGAACACTTTTATTACTGTTTTCCTCTAAACTTGTGTGTTTTGTATACAACTAACACGGACTAACGTTGTTTTCAGCAGGATTACCTTGGTGTCTTGTTTTTGTGCAGAAAAAATCAACTTTCGTGAAAATGACCAGAAAAGAGCTCATTGGAGTTTTCACCCCAGAAGACCCCGGGAGCCAGAAGGGGGCCAGGAGAGGAGCCACAGGGTGGCCACACCCCCCGGCGCGGGTCCCCCTGGCCGCGCCAGCATAAGGTCTGGGGCCCCCAAAGCCCCCTCGGACCCCCTTTTCGACTACAAGTAGCCTCCAACCCTAAAACCCGAGGGGGTTCGTCATATTCCACAGAAACACAACAGAGCGCCGCCGCCGTCCCGAACCTCGATTCAGGGATCAGAAGTTCATGTTCTGGCGCCCTGTCGGGACGGGAATTGGAGGAGATCATCGCCACCGTCATCACCAACGCCTCTCCATCAACCATCCATGTTTCCCCATCCATGTGTGAGTAATTACCCGCTGTAGGCTGAAGGGGATGGTAGGGATTGGATGAGATTTTTTATATAATAATGTCGTGATTGTTAGGTCATAGTGCCTAGTATCCTCTATAGTGCTATTGACATTGTTGCAACTTGTTATGCTTAATGCATGTCACTTTGAGCCCGAGTGCCATGATCTCAGATCTGAACATGTTATTGAATCATGATGATAATTATTGTTTCTTGATCATAACTGCAACTTGTTTACACATATCGTTGTCCGGAACCCGAGGCCCCAAAGTGACAGAAATTCGGACAATCGGAGGGGATGGCTGTGATGTGAGGATCACATGTGTTCACGGAGTGTTAATGCTTTGCTCCCGTGTTCTATTAAAAGGAACAACTTAATTACCAGTAGTTCCCTTGAGGCCCCACTGACACGGGCTGGTAGGACAAAAGATGTTGTGCAAGTTCTCATTGCGAGCCCGTACGACTATTTATGGAACACGTGCCTATGGTTACTTAGTGATTGGCTGTTTTATCTTATTTATATGCAATGCCCGTGACATGATCATTATTTGAACTTTATTATCCATGCAACGCCCGTTCATCTATCCCTATGCCTACAATATTTAATCCTGCTGTTTACTTCAAACATCATTGCTGCTGTTTTCATACTACCGCTGTTATTATTTCACTACTGATGCTACTATAAAACTATTACTACTGATAAACCACTGCGAACTAGTCAACTTTCAGGTGTAAGTGAATTGACAACTCACTTGTTAAGGCTCACAAATATTCTTTGGCTCCTCTTGTGTTGAATCAATAAATTTGGGTTTTACTTCCCTCGAAGACTGTTGCGATCCCCTATACTTGGGGGTCTTTAAGACTATTTTCTGGCGCCGTTGCCGGGGAGCATAGCTTTATTTGCGAGCTCACCGGAGAGTAATATTATCTCTTGCCAATCATTCATCATGGCTAAGTCTCGTGATGGAAGAGTTCCTATATTACTATCCACTACAAGAAGAGGTACAACTCTGAACACCTCTGTTGCTCTTGATTCACCGTCTGTTATGAGTAAGCTGCTTACACCACCACATACACATGCTACACATGCTACTTCTGTTGAATCTGAAAATACTTCTGATACTTTTGATGATGATTCTAATGTGCTTGATGAGAGTCCTTATCTCAGTCCTTTCTTAGGTGCTACTACTGATAAAGCTAAAAATATTGCAAACACTGAAACTCCTGATAAAAATCCTGTTACTCCTGCCTTTTCACCTGAGTTTAGAGAAAATCCTAGTGATGATTTAGATGATGCCTATGTTGAACATAGTGATGATCTTATTGATGAAATACATGCTATGAAGGATAAAGATGCTGCTATACGTCTTATGGAAAATCGTGTTGTTAAATATAAATTATCTCCTGATGCTAAGTTTGACACTTGTCGAGACATCGTAGTAGTTTTCATAGACGGGGGTGCCATGAGACTACGGTAGAGACGTGGGGTAACGGGATAGCGTAGTAACACAGAACACGGGATTTTACCCAGGTTCGGTACGTCGCGACAGTACGGCGTACCTACTCCTGCACTTCTCACTAATTGGGACTAAAGCCCGTATAACAGGGTTACAATGTGAGGGAATAGATCTAGCTTCTCGGCGAGGATGAGCTTCTCGGCGAGTTGCGTAGAGCTTGAACTTGTGTCTAACTTAACTTGTTTAATCTATCTCCCGTCCGGCTTTATATAATAGCCGGATTAGGGCTTACAGAATAGGAAACCTAGAAGACTACGTTTAACTTGTAACTTGGAAAGCAAGGAATCCGTCTTCTCCTCCAAGCCAGATCACGCGGGCCGTGATCCGGGTCCTTCTAGAATCTGGCTTCTGCGCGTCGGACTACTGGGCCGCCCAATGGACCTAAGCCCATTACCATGTAGGCCACCCTAGTAGTCCGGCTCTTTGTCTACCATCTTCTATACCCCTATTCAGTATATATCCGACAGTAGCCCCCAGGAAGGATCAAAACTCTGATTCTCTGTCTTTCGTCAAACATATTTTGTCCGGGAAATCTTGATTCAGCAGTCTTGATTCTTTCTACTTTCCTTTTGAAGGAGATGGTAACATAAAACTCGGAACTATGAAAATCCGGCTTTTCTTCTCGCGATCCTTCGCGGAAAAGGAACTCATTACGTCAGCGTATTCAACATGCTGACGCAAGCGACGCTCGGTTCCACGCGGGAAACCCCTCAGCGCATCTCTGACAGATTCTCACGGGAAACGAGGAGATAACCATCATTCCTCTGTCGTTTCATTTCCCGGATTTTCCGGCGAGCGACACGCGTCGAACATCCAACGGTCGAAAGAGCCGTTGGCACGTATCTAAACGGTTTCCCGGCTATAAATAGCCTTCATCGTCCTCACCAAAAACTTTCCTCACTCCCTCACTGCCCATGCCATTGACGCGAGCTCGAGAGCAAGTTCCTTGTCCCAGGCGCACTTAGCTTCCTAGCACGCAGAACGCACTGAAACGCACCACCAAAAGATGGCCTCCTCGCCGTCGTCACTGACCCGCGCCGCCATCGACGAGCTTATCGGCGATCTGGATCCGCAGCCGGGAGCGCAAAAGCACACCGGCGGTGAGCCGGGGAAGACCACGGCCTCCGCGGCGGGCGGAGAAAACACTTCTGCCGCCGCGGACATTGCGGGATCGAGCTCCGCAGCAACCCCACCGTTTGCACCCGAAACGGTGGAGGAGAAGATCGAGCTCCTCGGCGACGAACTCGCCGCCGCGGAGGCCGCCGCCGCCGCCACCGCCGGAGCGGACGAGGAAGCCGAGTCTGCAGGCAACTGGATTGCCTGCAGTATTCCTCCGGCTCTCCTTCTAAACCTGGAGAAGGAGGGCCTAGTACTTAAGAAGAAATGGCGGCTCCCGGAGGAAGAAGCCGAACCAACGCCACAAAACGGCGAAAGGGTGCTCCTCACCTCCCACCTTTTAAGAGGTATGGGGCTTCCACCTTCTTCCTTCTTCCTCCAGGTTCTCTCACACTACAATATCCAGCCCCACAATCTTCCCCCCAATTCCATTCTATACATGGCCGGCTTTCACGCCTTGTTTGAAGGCTACTTAGGGATAGAACCTAGGTTAGACTTCTGGATGTACTGCTTTGGAGTTAAGCGGAACTCTTCGGAGGGCGCACTCCCAACTTGCGGGACCATATCCTTTACTCTTCGGAGATTCCGAGAGGATTGGTTCCCCAAGATCAAAACCTCAGAATCCGTCAAATTTTGGACGGGTTCTTTCTTCTATCATCCCGACGTGCCTTTTCCTAAAAAAGCCGTCGGGGTTCCACCTTTTGTGAACTCCGCCGCTGTTCCCCAAGACAACTGGGGAACAGAAGCCGTCCAAGTTCTGCCGCCAGATCTACTAAAGATCAAGCGGCGCATCGCCAAGCTCACCTCCATGGATCCGCCTCTAACCGGCATGGACACGGTTCTATGCTGGCTGATTAGGCGGATCCAGCCACTAGCCAACCACAGCGGCCGTCTCCTGTGCGAGTACACGGGAGTCAAGGATCCAATGCGGACAACCGACAAGGATTGGCCCGCAAAGGAACTTAGGCGGCGCATCAATCAGTTGGTCGCATCGCGCGACCAATACACAGAGAGTCGGCCGAAAATCCGGTCCCCAAGGTAAGTTCTCAGTCATTTGGGTACAGTTCTGTTTTTTCTCGGATTTCCTGGCTTCTGATTTTGGTCTTTGCTTGTCTGACAGTTCGCGGATCTTTCAGATTCAGACTTGGTATCCGAGGCTGAGCTGGACGCGCTGCGCACCGCCGCTACCGGTGGACGCAAGCGCAAGAAGATAACTTCCTCGGACGAGATTATCGATCTTGACGGAATCCCCGTCGCCACCTCCAGGTTACTTCTTCTGGAATTTTCTTTCATAGGAACTTTTTTCATCCATCTTCGGTGTTTTAACCTTTTCCGGGTTTTTATGTTTTTAGCCTGCCACCTTCCACCCTGAAGCCGAAGAAGCTGAAGAAACACAAGGTTTCTTCCAGCCGAGGCAGCCAACCTTCTCCCGCCGTCGCTCCGGACACGCCCAGCACAATGGCGGAAGAGCCTACTGCAGCCCCCACCACCAAGCCCCCAGAGCCCAGCCAGCCCATTGTGTCCAACATGGACACGAGGGAAAGGGCGGCTCCAGAGGTGGGAAAATTACCTCGGACTTTCGACGAGGAAATTCCCACCTTTGACAAGGATTTCAAAGCTATCAATGACGGCTTGGATGCAGCCGGGAATCTCTTCGCGGAATACGCGAAAGAGTTCAAAGAAAACTTGGCGGGTTTGCAGCGCATGAGCCAGGTATATAACTCTAGCCCCCAAGCATTAATCAAAATGCGTGCTTTTTGCTTTGATGTTTTTTGTACTCATTCTTCACCTTGCTATGTTTCAGCAAACCTCCGAGGCCATCAACAGGGAAGTTTTTAAGAAACTTACCATCAAGAATAAAGAAGTTAGAAGTCTTCTCTCTATTCTTGAAGAAAGGGAAGCAGAGCTGGAATCAGCTAAGCTCGCACTGTCGGAAACTCAAGGTAAGCATTTTCCTTCTGAAATTTTCCGATTCAATCATTTGCCTAAGTTTTTTCCGAGAAGCTGGCTAACTCGGATTTTTTCCTTGCTTTTCAGCTGCATTAGCCCAGGCTAAACAAGCAGCGGAAGATTCTGGCAATGCCAAAATTCTCCGCAAGGAGAATGTTGAGCTTCACAAGAACCTTGTGAAAGCACAACAAGACTTGGAAGCCAGTAATCTGGCCCTTGGAGTTTCTAATTCCAAGGCTTCCGAGCAGGCGGAGAAGGACAAATCCACCATTCAGGATTTGACCGACGCTCTAAACCTTCGCTTGGAGGAAGTTTCCGAGATCGACAAGCTCATCGGTAAATTTCTGACTCATTTATCATCTTTCCATGTTTTACTTTCTCTGTTTTTCCGTCTAACCCTTTTGGGTATGCTATTGGAAAAAACCAGGAGATACCCCAGATGGCACTCGGGTTGCAGGCATCCGAGCTTTCGGGGAGACATGAAATTTGATGAAGGCTGCTGCAACGCAGCTGGTAGACAAGTTTCTTCCCGAAAAATCTGGGGAGTGCTCGGAGGTTGAAAAACTTCCGGGTGCCATCATGGAGGTGGCGGAGTCTAAGGAATCTCTCCTTCGCTCCGCTGCACGGGGTGGTGCGCGCATGGCTCTTGGCCTCATGCGCATGCACTACCCTAGTGCTAAATCCTGGCGCGTGGCGTCCGGTGTCCCTCAAGGATACACGGATATGCAGCAAAACACCATCTTTGGTGAAGTCAAGGGTCACGCCACCCAGATTGCCTCCATGGTAAATATCTCCGTCAACTATCCAGAAGCGGAGATTCCTCCAATCCCCGAAGACGAAAGCAGCGAGGAGGAGTCCGATGCTTGAAGGGTTACCTGGAACCTGGATAGAAAAAGTAGACAATAGGAGCATTACTATTCTTTCAATGTAATCCAAAATGTAATGCCTCTTTTTGTATGAATGAAACTTCCGTCTTTTGCAGTTTAAATTATGAAATTCTTTGCAAGTTTTATCATTCCTTTATCTTCTAAGTTCTCTGGTGTATATGCTTTAACTGTCCTTAGTGTTTGAAATGGCTCAAATAGCAATATGGATCTTCATGCCGAGTAACTGGGGACGAACCAGGCAGTTTTGAAACTCGGAAACATGGACCATGCTAAAGGCATTTTTACTGACTAGTTCCAGTAACCCAACACACACACAATCAGATAAGACTTAGAGAAAATCAAGGAAAGTTTTAAGTGAAACTTGGGCACGCAGGCAATTCAAGTTTCCCTTAGCCGTTAACAGGCTGAAAAATCATTCAGTTTTGTAACGCCGAGTACGCAAGCACAATTCGGGTTAACTTTGAGAAATTTGTAAGATCATTGGGAAATAGATGAGGCGGAAACACTTTGAACTTATAAAGAATATGGATGACAGCATTCCGACAACTTTATTTCATGATCTCAAAAGATGTTTACATAGAATTGAACTAAGTACGGAAAGATACATAACTTTCTAGACGTTCCCAGGCTTCCGCCATCCACTTGACTTTGTCGAAATTTTTCAGCAGCTTGAAGAGTGGTAAGGTTTTAGCCCCCAGGCAACTGATAAATCTGCTGACGGCTGTGGCGGAACCCGTCAATCTTTGGACATCTTTTACACATGTGGGTTTTGAGATGTTCAAGATTGCCTTGATCTTTTCCGGGTTAACTTCTATTCCTCTGTGGGAAACAATGAAACCCAGAAGTTTTCCTGAGGGAACCCCGAATACGCACTTAGATGGATTCAACTTCATCTTGTAAGTGCGTAAGTTTTCGAAAGTTTCTCGCAAATCCTCAAGGAGTGTATCTTTTTCCTTGGTTACTACGGCGATATCGTCCACATAAACATGGACGTTTCTGCCAATTTGACTATGCAAACAGCGTTGCATGCAACGCTGATAGGTTGCACCTGCGTTCTTCAGGCCGAAAGGCATGGTTACGTAATAGTACGTCCCATACGGGGTTATAAAAGAAGTCTTGATTTGATCTTCCTTTTTCATGCGTATTTGGTGGTACCCGGAGTATGCATCCAAAAAGCATAAAAGCTCGGAGCCTGCGGTGGCATCTATTATTTGATCGATTCGCGGTAATGCGAACCTATCTTTCGGACACAACTTGTTCAATCCTGTGTAATCTATACACATTCTAAGAGCAGTGGTGTCTTTCTTCGGCACTAATACCGGATTTGCGGACCAATCAGTATGGATTACTTCCTTGATGAAATCCGCTGCTAAAAGCCGGATAATTTCCTTGCCAATAGCCTTCCGTCTTCTTCCGTCAAATCGACGGAGACCTTGTTTGACGGGTTTTGATCCGGGAATAACCTTGAGTTGGTGCTCAGCAAGTTCCCTGGGTACGCCTGGCATGTCAGCTGGACACCAGGCAAAAATATCCCAGTTCTCACGGAGGAACTTGATGAGCTCGCTTTCCTATTTGTCGGTCATCCCAGTCCCTACGACGACAAATTTTGTCGGATCTTTGGGATCTAGGATTACCTGTCTTGTATTCTCGGACGCCTTGAAGCTATCTGTTGGCTTCCGAGTTTCTTTTCCTGCCGGCATTTCTTTCGGCGATACCTCCTTGGCTAATTCCTTCAGTTCCTCCTTTGCTATAACTCTCTGAGCGCAAAGGGCGTTTTCTTTCTCCAACTCGTTTGCCAGCTTGAAATCACCGGCTATGGTGATTACTCCTCCTTTGGGTCCTGGCATTTTCAGCTTGTTGTAGATATAACAGGATCTTGCCATGAATTTGGCGAAAGCTGGACGTCCGAGTATTGCGTGATACACGCTTTCGAACGGCACTACTTCGAAGGATACTTTTTCCTGCCGGAAGTGATCTTTATCTCCGAAGGTGACATCTAGGGAAATTTCTCCTAGGGATCGTGCTTGCCTGCCAGGAACAATGCCATGGAAGCGTATATTGCTGTAGTTGAGCTGGGACTCGGAGATCTTCAAATGCTTCAGTGTATCCAGGTACATTATATTAATGCTGGATCCTCCGTCCATCAGCACTCTTCTTAGCCTAGTGTTTTGAACAATAGGGCTGACAACAAGAGCTTGTGTGCCGGGTTCAGGGATATTTCCGGGATGATCAGACTGATCCCAGATTATCGGTGTGTTGGAGTACTTCAAGAATTTCGGGGTCGCAGGAACAACTGCGTTTATCTCCCGAAGTGTTCTTTTGGCCACCTTTGCTGACGGGGTTGCTAGGAAAGTTAGCATTGCTTCTCCATCAACTCTCGGAAATTTGGGTTCGCCCTTTCGCTGTTGTTCCTGGATTTTGTCATCAGTGTCCGATTCACTGTCTTCTTTTTCAGCTTCTGGCTTTTGTTTGGCAAGTTTCCTTTTGGAACCCTTCCCCTTATTTCCGGATCCTCCATTGCCTTTCATATGCTTGTTTAGCCGGCATTGCGCGTTTGTGTGGGTTGGTTTCCCAAATTGCGAGTGGTGGACGCAGGGTTCCGACTTAATTCTCTCCCATTCTTCGGGAGTGTAATTGATTGGATCTGGACTGCGGCCTTTCCACTTGTTCACCTTTTCTCCTCCAAAGGCTATGTTGACCTCCTTGGGCTTTGTTGTTGACTCCGGAGTTCCTTTTTTGTCAGAACGAGGGGTTTTCTTGGCGAGTATTAGTGACTCAATATTGCCTCCTCTTGCTCTGATATCATCTTCGGCTGCAGCATGTTCATTAGCGGTTGTAAGCATAGATCCGAGATCTTTGTGTTGTTTAGAACCAACCATGAACGGTACGAGTCCGGGTTTTAGGCCATTGACGAAAGCATGCATTGCTTGTACGTCAGTTACTCCAGAGCAACTATTCTTCATTGCAGTCCATCTGGAGATGAAATCCACGTATGGTTCGTCCTCAAATTGGGTGCAACGGTTCAGCTGGTTGATGCTATTTGGGCGTTTGTATGTTCCCCGAAAATGCTGAGTGAATACTCTCGCCATATCATCCCAACTGTCGACAGTTCTTGATGGTAAACCATTAATCCAATCTCTGGCTCCGTCTAGCAACATTAGGGGAAGAAACTTGACAGCTTCCAGGTCTGTCCCATTGTTGATTTGGACGGATGTATAATAATTTGAGAGCCAGGTATCCGGGTTTGTACTGCCGGTATATTTTTGGTAGGTTGGACCAACTTTGGCGAAGCCAGAATGCAGGGTTATCCTTCGGATCCTGTCAGTAAAACACTTAGGACCAAAGTATAGATCATCATTTTCTTCTCTATCAATGTGTGCAGAATATCTCCCGGCTGAATGGACAGAAGGGGATCTGCTCCTTTCTTTTCCATTGTTGTGCGGACGCGCTTTTCCGAGGTTATCTCTATCTCTTCCGTTGTCACGCCCCTTGGGATTAGGTGGAGTCCTGCTCCTGTACCTTTCCTTATCCTTAGGCGGTGTCCGAGATCTTTAACGTCTGTGAGGTATATCATATCTTCCAGTTTTTTCAGCTGGGTTTCTCGCAGGTGGCATTATTTTGCCGTCATTCCGGTGTTTGTCTTCCCGATCACGTGGTTTATATCCATCTTTCGGGAGATGAGGTCCGGTTCTAGACGCTGCGTCCCGGTGGTCGGGGTTTTTCTTGTCTTTTCTCAGATCCTCTTTTTTATCCGAATCTCCGGGTTCTTCCGGTCCAGGTGCTCCAGCAGCGCAAGTAGCTGTTTTGCAGAGGGCGGAATTATCATGCAGCCTCCCTGATCGCTCTTGGCCTCGCTGCTGCTGCTGTAATGCTTTTCCTAGGAAAGCATACACCCCTTGGAGTTTTTCCCCGTTGGAGTACAGATCATTGTTTAGGATGGCGAACGCTGCTTCCGCGTTTTCTGCTGCGGTTTTGTATATTGGTTCGCCCTTGGCATCTTTGCCGTTTAACTGCTTTTGCCAAGATGGGTTATAGAACCTTTCTTTTGGCGGCAGTTCTTCCGGTCTTGCGATTCCGGGTAACCTAGTAGGTTTTAAGGCAGATCTATGTTTTCTCTCGTACTCCTCTATTTCTTCCTTCATGACTTTGATGTCATTATGGGTTTGTTGGAGATGTTGCCGAGATCTAAGTAGATGTTGCTGTTGCCGTTGGAAAGCTTGTCTCCTGGCTTCCAGCATCTCAGGGGGTTCATCTGGTCCCACTGGTGTTTGTAATAGCTCTTGCTCTTCCAGTTCTGTCATTGGCGGAGCAGTGATTTCTTTAGATTTCTTTTCCGCGGGCTTTGTGCCGCTAATATGTCCAGCTTCCAGGTTTTCATCAGCGAGATCGGCTGATTTTTTCTTCCGGAGTTTGTATTGGAGTTTTTTAGAAGCACGGTGCTTTTTCTTGGAAGAGGGAGGTTTCTTGACAGGCTCATCTTCTGTCATCTCCTTAACATTGGGGAATATCGGAGAAGTTTCTCCGTCTTCTCTCTCTTCCACTGGCGGAGGGGTTTTAGGGCTTTCCTGGCTGCCGGCGCCCGTTGTATCATCTGGTTTTGCCATTAGCACTTCATGGAATCCCTCTTGAAAGGATTTAACTTTTCTTACGAAGGCATCCTCGTCTTCGTCTTCGGAGTCGAAGTTATCTGATCCGGTTTCCGACTCCAATCTCGCCTCAATGGCGGCAAGCACGAACTCTGCTTCCGAGTTCATCGTCTTGTTGACGGATGTCGGATCTTCCGTCTCTGTGACGGGTGTTTGTTCTTCCGTCTCTGTGACGGGTATGTTGTTATCTGCCTCTTGCACGGGATTTCCGGCATCCGTGTTTTCAGCGATTTCGGATTGCACCATGCCGATAAAGTGTGTATCACTTTTTTGTCGGCGATCTGAGCAGAATCCAGGATCATAGTCGTCTTCGACTGGGTATAGGGCGGGTGGGATAAATTTGCTTCCACCGCAAAACCCCATTGCTTCTGCAGTTAGTCCGATAAAGATGTTAGCAGATCCAATCGGTAACACGCAGGTACTTACCAGGTGGTTTTGCGCCGGTATGTAGGATCCGTTGTCGAGGAAGCGCCCGACGTCGTCGTCGAATTCCAAGCTTCCGACAGTGATCGATCTTCCAATTCCGCCGAGTATCCCAGATCGGAATTTCACGCCTGACGTCGTTTGCCCCACGGTGGGCGCCAACTGTCGAGACATCGTAGTAGTTTTCATAGACGGGGGTGCCATGAGACTACGGTAGAGACGTGGGGTAACGGGATAGCATAGTAACACAGAACACGGGATTTTACCCAGGTTCGGTACGTCGCGACAGTACGGCGTACCTACTCCTGCACTTCTCACTAATTGGGACTAAAGCCCGTATAACAGGGTTACAATGTGAGGGAATAGATCTAGCTTCTCGGCGAGGATGAGCTTCTCGGCGAGTTGCGTAGAGCTTGAACTTGTGTCTAACTTAACTTGTTTAATCTATCTCCCGTCCGGCTTTATATAATAGCCGGATTAGGGCTTACAGAATAGGAAACCTAGAAGACTACGTTTAACTTGTAACTTGGAAAGCAAGGAATCCGTCTTCTCCTCCAAGCCAGATCACGCGGGCCGTGATCCGGGTCCTTCTAGAATCCGGCTTCTGCGCGTCGGACTACTGGGCCGCCCAATGGACCTAAGCCCATTACCATGTAGGCCACCCTAGTAGTCCGGCTCTTTGTCTACCATCTTCTATACCCCTATTCAGTATATATCCGACAACACTTCTCCTATTAATATTAGGGATAAGGATTATGATATCTCTCTTGATTTATCTTATATATCTATTGTTGAGAAAGAACCTTTTTGTGGAACTGAAAATTAAAGTGATATGAAACACATGAATGAGCTCTCCTCTTTGAGTAGTTTATTCTCTGATGATCTTAAGACACGTAGCTACTTTGTTGCTAAAATATTCCCTTTCCCATTAAAGGATGAAGCTAAAACTTGGTTTACCAATTTTTCTCCTGGATCTACTGATAGTCCTATTGGTTTGGTTAATGCTTTCTTTCAGAAATATTTTTCTGCTAGTGCTCAACATGCTTCTTTACAAAAAATATTTAATTTCAAGCAATTGTAAGAAGAGAAATTGCCTGTATCTTGGGCAAGGTTCGGTTCTTTAGTTAGGGCTACACCTGGGCATAAGCTAGAAGATAATAAAATTCTTGATATATTCTATAATGGACTAACTGTTCAATCTAGGACATACCTGGATAGTTGTGCTGGTTGTGTTTTCACGCAAGGAACTCCAGAAGAAGCTGAGGAACTAATGGCTAAAATAAGCCAAAATCATGATGATTTGACTATGGTTGAGCCCGAGCCGACCCCTACTCCAGTACCAGCACCAACACCAACACCCAAGAAGAGAGGAATGATTGAATTAAATGATGAAGAGATGAGAGAAGCCAAGAAATCTCTTAAAGAGAGGGGTATTAAATCTGAAGATGTGAAGAATCTTCCACCTATAGAAGAATTATGTAAGCCAATACCTCACTCATCACCCATTGAGGTACACTCTCTCCAATATTTTGATAGTATAGATATTCCCTATAGAAAACCTCCTGATCAATGCTTAGATGAATTTGATAATTATGTTATTAAGCAAGATAATTTTAATACGAGAGTGCAAAATCACCTAATGGAAAACTCTAAAGCTATTAATGATTTGCATGGTATTATAGAAAGAACCTCTAATGGTGTTAAAATGCTTGTTAAACATTTTCAAATGGCAAACTCAAATTGATCAACTTGCTAAAGTGCAAAAAGACTTGCTAATTAATTCTTCTAAAGAAAAACATGCTTATGAAATAAGGACTAGAAGTGGTATTGCTACACAAGATCCTTTATATCCGGAGGGACATCCTACAAGAATTGAACAAGATTCTTAGCAAACTAATAATGATATTATTCATACTAAAAAGAGAAAGAAGTAGAAACATAAGGCTGCTGTAGAATCCTTTGAACTTGCTAAAGATCCTAATAGTATATCTGACTCTGATGCTGAAACTGAAAGTGGTAATGAAAAGAATGATACTTCTGATAAAGAAGAACCTGCAGCTGAACCTGAAAAGCAAGCTAAACTGCAAAGTACACTAAGGAAGATTTTATTGCTAATAAACATGGTAATGGAAGAGAACCTTGGGTGCAAAAACCAATGCCTTTTCCTAATAAGAAACACAAACCTAAGGAACAAGTACACTATAACAAGTTTTGTGAATGGATGAAAGCTTTGTTCTTGCAGATTCCTTTAACTGGTGCTATTAAATTGCCTCCTATGCAAAATATATGAAAGATATTGTCTCTAACAAAAGGAAGATTCCTAATGAGAAAATTTCCACTATGCTTGCTAATTATTCTTTTAATGGCAAGGTTCCTAAGAAACTTGGAGATCCTGGTATACCAACTAATCCCTGTTCTGTTAAAAATAATTATGTTAGAACTGCTTTGTGTGATTTGGGAGCTGGAGTTAGTGTCATGCCTTTTACTCTTTATAAAAGACTCCTCCTAGAAAAATTGATACCAACTGAGATATCTTTGAAAATGGCTGATAAATCTACTGCTAGGATGTTCTTGTTGAAGTTGCTAATAATTGTCTGATATTAACTGACTTTGTTGTGTTGGAAATGCCTAAAGATGATAATATGTCTATTATTCTTGGGAGACCTTTTCTTAATACTGCAGGGATGTTATTGATTGCAATCAAGGGAAAGTTACTTTTAATGTTAATGATAAAGAGCACACTGTTTATTTTCCCAAGAAGATTGATAATAAATATGGTCTAAATTCAATTGAAAATATTGATACCATAAAGATTGGAGAATTTTATTGTCCTATTCCAGTACCACCAAAGGAATATGAAATTACTATGATTGGAACTATGCCTATCAAGGTTTAGGTAACATAATTATTTAGTGATTAGCAAGGTTTTTCTTCATATGAAAATTATTCTGGTAACAAGACTTGATACCCCTTGTTAACAAAATTATTTTTAATGAAGAGGACACTATTTTAACTATGTTTTCACCTTCCCACTATGTTTTCACCATGTTTACTTCTGTTATAACATTCCTACTTGAGTACAATCATGTTTTCCACCATTCTTATGCATGTTTTCCTGATGTTTTCACTCTGATTTATGAGGATATGCATGTTTTCACCATCCGTACTTTTGTTTTCACCACTACCACCTTTGTTTTCTTTGGTTATTCTTTCATTAAAGTGTCATAGGAACTCTGTAGTTCTGGTTTTGGTTTTGTTTTCCACGTTTTCACTTTCGTTTTCCCGGTTTTTATTAATTATTAAAATTCTAGAAATACCTCAACAATAAAGTTTCTCGAAAAATTATAATAAATTTTTACGTAAAAAATGAGGCAGAAAACCACTTGGGAGACCCCAGGGGGACCCACTAGTCAGGCACACCACAGGGTGGCGCGGCCAGCCCCTGGTGGCGCCAGCACATGGTGTGGGTCCCCCTTGCCATCCACTTACTCTCTCCACTGCCAAAGTCTTTTCTCTCACTCCCAAAGCTGAAAACAATTCTTGGAACTCGTGTTCTTGCTGCTCTTGCCTCTGGATTTTCGATCGACTTCTTCAGCCCATCATTTGTGCTGATATTTGGTGTGTTTGATCTCCGGTATGTGACTCCTCCGATGGTCCAAGTAGAATTCTATTTAGTGAAGTATTTCTTGAGTATTTTGGTACTGTAGGTGACAGCTTATGTGAGTTTGCATGCTTCATTTGAGTAGAAACAATTTATTTTTGATGTATGTTTAGCTCTCTTATAAGTCCCTATGGTAGTCTCAACCTTATAGTTACTTGAAATTAATTTTTGTGATGATAGATGGATAGTTATCATTTTGGAGAGATATTTAGGAGTGATGCTCCTAGAAGGACAAGGCCCTCATGCTCATCCACTTCAGCGAGGCCATCGTATAATGAGGATGTTATGGCGTCAACTGCTAGCTTTCCTTGCCATACATTTTAAGAAGTGAAGGTCTTTTAGATGATTTTCGTATGCTTATTGATAGAGTTGGGCTCACTGTAACACCTGGGGTGTTACCCTAATAGAGAGTTGTTTGTTTTCTTTTTTTGCTTGCATCATATGCATCACATTGCATTGCACCATGTTTGCATCACAACTGAAAATTCAAAACAATTTAAACTTTCACCCCCTGCTCAAAATTTCCAATTTCAAAATTTCAAACTAAACCACTCAATTGTTTTTCACTGGTTGAATTTGTTTTAATCAACTTGCCTGTTACTAAAAAAATTTCCCTGTTATTAAAACCCTATTGGCCAATTCCAAAAATTCAAATCAAACTAATATTACCAAATCTTGAAATCAATAACTACACTTGTTTTCAATTATTGTTTTGCAAATTAATAAACTTAATTATCAAATAAACACCCTCACCACCCTATTTGAAAATTTCACTTAACAACTTTAAATCCAATTAAGTTTTCAAACTTGTGAACCAATGTAAACATTTGCTTAAATTTCTATTCTGAAAATTAATACAAATAATGCATAAAAGAAAGAAACCCTAAACCCCCCAAATTCTATTTCCCTTTCCCTCTTGCATCCTTACAAAAAAAAGGAGAGTTAAAGAAAAATAACAAAATAGAAGGAGGAGAGCAGCCCATTACTTCCTCTCAGCCCACCCCATCCTTTCTATTCCTCCCCAAGCCCATTCTTTATCCAGCCCACCAAGAGCGCTGTACCTCTTCCTCCTGTCGCTGTCCGGCTGTACGACAGCATCTCCTCCCTCTGATCACCTCCTCCCCCCTCCAGATCACTGCCGTACCAGTGCTCCTGCCCCTTAAAACCTACACCTCCACCCTCTGCCTAGCCCTAGACCCCCCTCTCCTCTAACCTCTAACCCTAGCGCCGCATCTCACCTCTCTTCCCCCCCCCCCCCCCCGAGTTCCTCTGTTCTCTGAAACCACACGATCACCACACCGCCGTCAGACACCGCCGTCAGACACCGCCACCATCCCCTCGCCACGTTCCTCCTCAGGCCAAGCCAGCCACGGGAATGGAGCCACCGTGGCCTGGCCTTCCTCTTCGCTGAAGGCGTCGAGGCCGGAGGAGCAACGGCCGCCTCGCACGCCTCCGTTTTTCCGCCGCCGGGCGCCACTGCACGCCGGCAGTGCCGTCGCCTCCTCGACATCCTCCAAGGTGAGCGCCCTCTGTCCGTGCCCACCTCCCTCCTTCCCTCCTTCCATCTTCCATCCACGCACCGCACGCACACCGCGAGCCCTAGTCCCCGTCGTGCCCCGCCGGTGATCGCCTTCCGATCAATTGCTTGTCTGAAGTTCGCAGCGGCACCGCGTCTGTCAGTTTCGACAGTTATCTCGCGGAAGCAACTACAAAACCCAACACCCCCCTTACCTGACAGCAACCACACGAACACCGCACTGGCCTCGTTCCTTCGCGTGCGAGCTGCAGGTCGAGGGATCGATCCCCCTCGGCCGCAGTTTTGCCCCTTTATTTTTCCTTTGTTCGCGCAGGGGCAGAGGCCCACCAGTCGGTGGCCCTGTGTGCCACCTCACCGTGCACCCGCCATGTTGGCGCTGGGCCCCCACGGTCAGCGTCATGGTGTGTACCCGCGGAGAGTAGAAAATGTCCAGGGACCTTCCGAAACCTTTTTCTTCCACACAAAGGTCCCTGAAAATCACAAATAAGTCCCTGTTTTCAAATCAAACATAACTTTTTAATTCCAACTCCAATTAATACAAACAAAATATGTTTTCTGCCCCAAATTTAATACTCTATCCAACTACATCATTTGTTTTCTGTTTTGCACAATTCAAAATGTTTCAAATTTCAAATTTAAACAATTCCTCTCCAATTTGGTTAATTCCATAATTAATTCATACCTAATTCAAATAACCCAAATCAAATATGTTTTTCAGTCCAAATTCAAAGTACTTTCTGTTTATCAACTTTGTTTTGCAATTTGGACAATTAAAATTAATGTTATTTAATAATCCTTAAATTGGTTAATTAAATGGCATAATTAATAACTTTCAAATGGTTGCTCCAAATTAAATACCCAAAACATGTTTTTCATCCAAAATCACATGCCACACTTGGATATCAACTTTGTTTTCTGGTTTGCAACAATTAAATTGGATAATTGTTTCACCTCTTATTTAATGCAATTTAAATTGCCAAAATTCATAACTTGTTCATTTTAATTCCAAATCAAACAAATAAAATATGTTTTCCAATCAGAAAATTGCAAGGAATATGTTCATGCCATCCATATCTCTTTTTGCATCTTATCTTGTGCATTTTAGATCTTGTTATGCATGTTCACCTATATGACAACATATGGAATGTGTGGGCTAATTAATTCCAGCTGTTACCCCTTCCCTTTAAATTGCCTAACTCATCTACCTTATTGTTTGCCATGCTAAACAACATTTAACCTGATGGTTAGATAAACAACTTGAACCAATCTCTATTTCTCCGGACTCCGGTTCCGATTAAATTGCTTAAGTTGTTTCCCCTGTTGCATCTTGCCATGTCATGCATATAAATAGGATCATGCTGGATCTTTTGCCGTAGTAGTAATTGTTGCATCCGGTGTTTGTTCGAGGTTCGTTGCTTCTTCCCGGATAGGACGTTGAGATGATGTGAGCAACGACAAGTTCTGCTACCTTGCGGGATCTCAGGCAAGTATACTCACTTGCTGCCAAATGGCTGCCTTTCATCACTTGTTACCGATACTTTCCGTTGTTCTTTTCTGCTAGCCTTAGTGTAGTTGTTTCTGTTACGAACCTATCACATGTATCCTTTAACCCTGATATTGCCTCACCGCCACACCTATAACCATTGCTTGTGCCCGTGTCTTACTAGCATGCTTAGGTTGTTTTGCTCGAGTCTGTTACCCGTTACTTTATGTTATTACTTCATTATGTTCTGGGGGCTCGATGTTTAATCAATCAATCATGCTAATGTTACTATTAATAATAATTGGATGATAAGGCACCGGCAGGAGGCCCTTTGTGGTTTTGAGGCCTGCTAGTGTCGACCCTAATAGGAAAAGGGTCTTGTCTACTGATCCATGATGAGCGCACTACCCGCATGTGGGAAGCGAGTATGGGCGCCCCCCTCAATTTGACTCGATTCGCATCTCGTCCAAATCGCCTCATTTAGTTCGGGTTTTCCATTTGCTGCATGCATGATCTTGCGAGCCCTTGGATCCCGGGTGGAACTTTCGTAGTCGGCATATAGGAGGACACGTTCTTAGAGTGCTATGAGGGTCCATTTTCTTCTGGGCTCGATTAGCCGTGCGCCCAAGGTGCTTTGGGCTTGATGCGAAGAAGAGTTGAGTTGTGTTGAGTGCCCCGCTTGGTGGAAGGGCCTTTCCATCTGGCGGGTTATTCATGCGTGTACGGCCAAATTGGTGCAACCCTGCAGGGATAATCTTCTCGAGAAGCCGTGTTTTCCGCGGTTATGGATTACTTGGTGAAAGTACTGGCTAACAAGTACTCAGGACAACTTAAACATAATGATTAACAATCTTTCACCCAATGATTAACAACTTGACTAGTAATAGGCTTATTGACACAATAATCTGAACCATCATTAATCCAACTGTGTGAGTTATCCTCGGATTGCTTCTTCGGATAAGGGGCGAGATCCAGGATGGGTTTGTTTGAAGTTATCTTTCAGTTGGTTACAATACTCGATCTTATCTTCTTTCTGTTAGCCGGAAGTTGTAGTATCTCTCTGTAGTTGGTTAGTGCAGCCCGCTGTTGCTTATTTGCAATAACCTTTTTCCTTTCCGTTGATCCCAAAGTATTTGTATCTTGTGATGACTGGCTACGCCGGTATCTTGTGAGTATGGTTTATCCACTTGCCAGTACTTAACCGTACTGACCCACGAATCTTTTTCGTGGCTGCATATTCAATATTGCAGTCAACAGGTTTGAAGTCTGACGACGTTAGCTTGGGAATCCCTCCGGCTTGGCCTGGGCAGGGATTGGACGCTCTCGGTTATCTTCAGGACTCTTAGTCCAATTTGTATCTTGTCCGTAGCCGGACACTATGTTGTTTCTTCCGCTGTTATTTGGATCTTTGTGTTGTATCAGTTGTATCCCTGGCTCGTTTGAGTCATCTTGTAAATCTCTTCTCTGTTGTTGTTGTGGATTATTCGTGAACTATTGTAATGTTATCACAAGTGGCAACCTGGAATCGGTTATTATGTGGATTTTGGCGGGAATGCTGAAATCTGCATAGTGCCCGATCTCGGGGCGTCACACTCACTAACTTTATGGGGGATGAAATCCCTCAATATGCCACACTCACAAAAGCTTTTGTTAAGAGTTTTAAATTTCAGAACACTCAATATGGTCCAACTGTTGCATTCAAGCTATATGGTAGTCCTTTTTCTTTGTCCTTGGGAGATTTTTGTATTATTATAGGTATCAACGCCACCAGGACAGCAAGCATGATTCAAGATAGACCAGCAGACCTCCAGGGGATTTATCGAGAAGTCGCCAACGATGATAGTCGCTCATTCCAACGTGGGAAGATAAGGAACATTCAACTTCCTGCTCTTAGATACTTTGCTTACTATATTGGAACTAGTATCCTTGGTAGGGAGAACACTAGCAATATTTCTAGTTAGCACCTTGCTTTCATTGATGTTGCGCTGAACCGTAGCACAAAGTATAACCTTGGTGCACTTGTTGCACGCCGCCTTGCTGCTGTTGGGCCTATTTTTGGTGGCATTATTGCTACACGTGTCGCAGCTGCTTTGCACGTTCCCATTCCTAATGACGAAATAATTGCTCCACATAGGCTTTAACTTGCTGCTATGAAATCTCATCAGTTTGTCACTTCTAACTCTACTATTGAACATTTAGTCTATAGAGTTTTATATATGAACGGAGAAGAGCGGAAAGTTACTTTGACGCAGCCTGTTTTGTTTAAGATTGACAGGTCACCATGGTCGCTCTCCAAAGAGCAGATAGAGGAGCATCTGAGCACCATGGAGTTTTACCGGCAGCAGGAGAGGCGAGACGCGCCTCCCGAGGACCGCAACACGCAGTATACCGGCGCATCCTCGAGCACATATCAGGGGGAGGATTCCTCCTCGACATACTACGGGGGCGGTACCTCATGGTCCCCTTGGTGATTGATCTCCACTTAGGACAAAATCCTAAGCTTGGGGGGAGGTATACCGACATCACGCTCATTTACATATCATGATTCGTCGGTTCTTTATATATCCATGTTTTCTTTTCTTTCGCTTCTTTTCGTTTCTTTCGCTTGTTTTCGTTTCTTTCAATTCTTTTGTTTTTATTGTTTTGTTTTCTCCTTCCAAAACACAAAAAGACCACTTTTTTTTTTTGCTTCTTTCTATTTGTTTCTTTAGTTGGTTTGCTTTATGCTTTAGTTGCACTTTAATATTCAAAACCACAAAAATATTTTGTTTTTTTTTCTTTCCTTTGTTCTAGTTTCATTTTGAAAACCCAAAAAGATTTTTTACTTTGTTTGCTTGCTCTCTTTGTTCGTTCCTTAATTGAAAAAAACCAAAAATATTTGTTGTTCTTCTTTGGTTTTATAAGTTTGCTGCAAAGTTCAACAGTTGTCCGTGATTCTATTGGAGCTTGGTTTTCATTATATATTATTCGAGCCACAAGTGAAGAGGAATAATGACGATCTACGACAATTCAAGTGTGGTGAGAGGCCGGTATGAATTCTATTTGATTTCATTTTTGTACATATATCCATCTATGTGAGCATGCTTAGTTTGTTCGTATAAGATATATGTGACTTAATGGTTGTTTAATAGTTCGTGCTCTCTCATGTTTTGTTCCAATTTATTAAATAGCAAATGACATGTCGCATAAATATTTGTTCGCATTGTTTTATTCATAAGAAGAGTATGACATTGTGGTAGCCTCCTCTGACTGTTTCATTTGAATCGACTTGGCACATGCTCACGCATGCTAAGACTGAAAACAAAAAGTCAATGAGTCTCGATGATTTATTTTGCCTCAGAGTTCTAGTATCAATTTTATGCCTCAGTTAATTTCACTTTCTCGCAAACATGATTATGATGGTTGTTGCTCTCTTGATTGTCGCTCCCTGTCTATTGTTGTCCTTCACTTGTACTAAGTATGAGCTCCACTCATGCATCCAAATCCCTAAAAACCGAAGTTTGCCAAATGTGTCCACCATACCTACCTATATGTGGTATTTAACCGCCACTCCAAAGTAAATTGCTCATGTGCTACCTTTAAAACCTTCTAAAAAATTACTCCTATTTTGTGCCACTGTTTTAGCTCATGAGGACGTAAATAGAGAATCTTTATCTCACTTGTTGATTGGATTTCACACCCTGGACTATTGGCTTCATCCCCTTATCCAAATGATAGAAGACCTCGCAGCGGGGTGCCCAGCCCCAAATTAATACAAACAAATTCTCTTCACTATTTTTGCCTCTGATTTATCAGCCAAAGCATAATTGTGTAAACAAAAGAGAAAGAGGGATCACCTTCTACACCCGTTGCGTCCCTCACCATGAGAGCCGCTCTTGTGAATCCAGCTGGCTTGTGACGTACTATATTGTATGCTTACCATTCATTGACATAAGCATACACCACTCTTAAAAATGTTTTCAATATCTCTGTTTAACAAAATAAAAAGCTCTAGCACATGAGTGATCCATGCTTTCCTCTGCGAAGGGCCTTTCTTTTACCTTTATGTTGAGTCTCCGCCATATTCTTTGAGCACTTTCTTGAGAGCATAGTTATCATTCTTAGTGTAATATGTTTGTCCCAAAGCACGGTTGATTTTGGTATAATCTTGATTCTTGTATCTTTGATATCTTTACTTCTAGTCTTCCCTTGAACTTCAGAGGTGCCCTGGCATTTATGTTTTTCCCCACACTAAAGGGCAAGCGAGATATCACTTTATCAGATCCTATTATGAATGCTTCAATCTTGCAAATAGTTATGCTTCATGTTGTTTATTATTAATATGTTGTTGTCTCTACATGGTTTGTATAGCTATTAAGTGATAGTATCTTGCATGTATCTTATCATGAGCATAACTAAGTATCTAATCATATAGTGAGTATATTTACATCGTATGAAACAAAATGTGTTCGTAAAAGTCTTTTATCGCACTCAGTTGTCACTGAATTGCTTGAGGACAAGCAATAAGCTAAGCTTGGGGGGAGTTGATACGTCAAAACGTATCTCCTTTTTCCGAACACTTTTCTTATCGTTTTCCTTTAAACTTGTGTGTTTTGGATACAACTAACACGGAGTAATGCTGTTTTCAGCAGAATTACCTTGGTGTCTTGTTTTTGTGCAGAAAAATCAATTTTCGGGAAAATGCCCAGAAAAGAGCCCATTGGTGTTTTCACCCCGGAAGACCCCGGGAGCCAGAAGGGGGCCAAGAGAGGAGCCACACCCCCTGGCGTGGGTCCCCCCTGGCCGCGCCAAAATAGGGTGTGCCCCCCAGAGCCTCCCTCGGACTTCCTTTTTGACTACAAGTAGCATCCAACCCTTAAACCCGAGGGGGTTCGTCATATTCCACAGAAAAACAACAGAGCGTCGCCGTCGTCCTGAACCTCAATTCGGGGATCAAAAGTTTCTGTTCCGGCGCCTTGCCGGGACGAGAATTGGAGGAGATCATCGCCACCGTCATCACCAACGCCTCTCCATCAACCATCAATGTTTCCCCCATCCATATGTGAGTAATTCCCCACTGTAGATTGAAGGGGATGGTAGGGATTGGATGAGATTGTTCATGTAATAATGTCGTGATTGTTAGGGCATAGTGCCTAGTACCCTCTATTAGTGCTACTGACATTGTTGCAACTTGTTATGCTTAATGCTTGCCACTTTGGGCCCGAGTGCCATGATCTCAGATCTGAACATGTTATTGAATCATGATGATAATTATTGTTTCTTGATTACACCTGCAAGTTGTTTACACATATCATCGTCCGGAACCTGAGGTCCCGAAGTGACAGAAATTGGGACAACCGGAGGGGATGGCTGTAATATAAAGACCACATGTGTTCACGGAGTGGTAATGCTTTGCTCTTGTGTTCTACTAAAAGGAAAAGCTTAATTACCAGTAGTTCCCTTGAGTCCACACTAACACAGGCTGGTAGGACAAAAGATGTTGTGCAAGTTCTCATTGTGAGCACGTACGACTATTTACGAAACACATGCCTATGGTTACTTAGTGCTTGGATGCTTTATCTTATTTATCTGCAATGCCCGTGACATGATCATTATTTGAACTATCTTATCCATGCAACGCCCGTTCATCCATCCCTATGCCTACAGTATTTAATCCCGTTGTTTACTTCAAACATCACTGCTGCTGTTTTCATACTACTGCTGTTATTATTTTAGTACTGCTGCTACTATAAAATTGTTACTACTTATAAACCACTACAAACTAGTCAACTTTCAGGCGCAAGTGAATTGACAACTCACTTGTTAAGGCTCAGAAATATTCTTTGTCTCCCCTTGTGTCAAATCAATAAATTTGGGTTTTACTTACCTCGAAGACTGTTGTGATCCCCTATACTTGTGGGTCATCAGTAGCCGATGAGGCGATAAGAGGAGGCGTCTCTCCCACGCTTAGGAAGAAGCCTAAGGGACGGAAATAACTAAGAAATGTGCCCCTGCCTCTAACAGCCAGCCGACGCTGGAGCCTATGAAGCCTACCCGGATTCAGGACGGGATACGCAGGAATTGCCAGCCTTTACATGTGGCATGTGAACCGTTCCTGCCGTCGTAATTGCTCAATACCCTCACTCGGGATATGAGGATCTTGCATGGTAAAGTTCTGACAGTGGAGAAGCATCTTATTGGAATGACATCTCCAACATACCTGGTTTTCGTGGCTATCGTTCCAAAGGGCATGGGCTTTGTTGATAAATCCCCGGGGACGTGTTTTTCGTGAGATTTGATGACATCTTTGACACATAATACCTTAAACGGCTCCACCCAACCTTGGTCCGCCTACTTGCGCCAAGTTGTCGCACCAGGTCATGAAAGAGGAGACCCCTTCCATCGCGATAATGGATTTCTAATACATGCTTTAGAGCGACTTGCACACCCATCACAAAGAGCTAATTATGACAAAGTACATCGATTATTTCTTGGAGGTGAATTAGCGGAAGGAAATTATTCTCCCGCCTTACTTTCTCGACTAGGTAATTCGCTAGCCGCCATGACATTCTTTATTGATTTCCATCATTAAATATGCATGTATGAAGGTTAATTTGAGTATGATGATTATTTTTCGCAAAAACAAATAATGCACCTTCATTGCTTCGTACACGCAACAATCTCATGCCATGTATTTCGAATGGGGGGAGTGAGACGTGGAAAGACTGCAGCAACATCAAGATCGTTCTTGATGATGCTATGACCGGCTGCGCCTTCAAACATGAAGGCTCCCTAAAAAACGTAACATGCAGGCGAGGCAAGCTGATGTTCGGTCATCAAATGGAATTCTCCTGTATCATGCAGGTGGAAAAAAAGTACGAGGGGGCCTATCATCTCTTCCATCACATGTGGGACTTTCATACGGGATCAAAATAAACTTATGTTGTCATCTAGTCTCCAAATATGGGGCAAAGATTTGAGGAACTGCAGTGATGGAGATCTCAAACTTGAGTTCTATCGCATCCAGCAGAAAGTTGCGCAACTAATCCACAAGGATGTCTGCAGTAAGGATGGGTTGTTCTACTACAGTGCTGCATCACCATCTAAGGATGAGATAGAAAACCTCTTGGAGCTTCTGGGTGACGACATCGACATGCCATTCAACATGTTAGGTGGCATCTTCTAGTTCTCACCGAGATCGAACCAAAAGTGATGATGTTGTTGGTCGATCTGTTTCGAACAATGGATGAACTTGTGTGATGTAAACGTTATTCCTAAACTTGCTCCCATTGTTTTTACTTTTCGCAAACAAGTGAACTCTTTCTTTTCGTTGCTTTTAGTTTTGGGAGGTGAACTTGTGACCCATGATTGTATTACGGTCATGAATCATGCATGCTTAATTTTGTTGCTTTTAGTTTTTGCGAACATGTGAACTATTACTTTTAGTTGTCTAATATTATATGTCACACATTATCTATGAATTTTTTTATGACATTTTTTTTTGGTATAGAGATGAAGAAGTGTGATGTCGTGTGCGAAGGTAGGGTTCTAGGAGTTTACGACCAATGTGATGACTGCTTGAACCAAGTGAACATGTTCAAGGACAACAACTATAAGAGCATCTCTAGCAGAGGCTGGATATTTCCATCGCTAAAAATGAGTATGGAGCGCGCGTTTTGCCTTTTCGCGCGCGGTTGCAATGCGAGAGATTCCAGACGCTGTAAACACGCGCTAAATGTTTGCCCGCGCCCAGGAGGCGGGGCTCCAAATTTCCATCGTTGCGAACCACATGTTGGATTTTTTTCACGCGCCAGCGTAAGATCTAGCGTCTCCTGGAGCGACAGATTCTTGCCCCCGCGCGCCAAATTGACGTTTTTTCGCGCGCCAGCGCCAGATCGAGCGTATGCTGGAGAGGCTCTAAATGGTACAGTAGTAAAGAGGAGGTGTAAGTTAGGTACATGAACCACATTCTAGCGGAAGAGATGACGAGGAACCAGACAAAGATCAGCTTGGTCGTGATCCCCATCTTATTCATCGTGATTTTGTTTCTATTATACATGTTTAGATGACTACTTTCTTTCTTAACCTAGCGACTCGATCGAGATGTATTCGTGTAATAACTTGGTCACTTATCTATTTTAGTTCCAATATGATTAAATTGATGAACAAATTTGTCCACTTATCCATTTGTACTACTTATGTATTTATAATGTATCAAATAGTGTATTTATATGATTTCGCCAACTGTACCTATACAAATATGCTCACAAGTCGGCTGAAATACCATGGTTCGGAAAAACATAATTCAGAATATACACGGCTCGCATACCTAGTGTCTGCGTATGATGGCATGAAATCACACACCCGTTTGGGAGACCCCAATAGGAACGTATGATAGAGTCAAGTAGCAAATTCCACCCAATTAAGGAACAAGGGTTATCAAACTAGTAAGACTTCAAATTCAATCAGTATGTTGCTTTTTATCTGGAGCTTCAACAAGCGTGGACCTCTATACAAATACAAAACTTTCTCTTGCTCCCAAATTTCCGGTAAAATTGTCAATCTTCCAGTCTTACTATAAACTAGAGAATTAAACGTATCGAGTGTTTGGAGATTAAAAGAAGAACGGGCCAGCGAGCAAGTGATGATAAAAAGCAAGCAAAGAAGGTTGTAATGAATCTAAAAAGAAGGGACTGGGGGCCGTAGTTTCACTAGTGGTGTCTCTCCATTAAATAATACACATGTTGTGTAAAAACATTATAGCTAACCAATTGTCAAATCACGAGGGATAAAAAGGCTAATGATAAGATATAGTTCATGGGTTCTAATCATGTAGGCATTACGTCAAGACATATGAATCTGTATCAATCATGCATCTGCACCTTAAGAAAGATATCTATCAAATATCTTCGTATTAAGTTGCTAGAAACTAGCAATTGACCAAAGAAACAGATAACTGCATTAAGGTCAATACATAATGTAAGAAATAATACTCATCGCACAAACAGGAACATTCTTGGTTTCCCCTTTGCGACAGCAGCACATCCTTCACCTTACACGTTTCTATCACTCGAGCGCGGAAACAAGAAAGCATGAACCCACTAACTAGCATAAAACACTCTCTTGGATATGTATACGACAACTTGGCCAAATTATTCATATAGACCAAAGAGTGTGCAAGAACACATTATAACACTAACAAACATATAAGTGAGGCTTAACATAAATACATGAATAAACTGATCATAATTTCATGATTAATCGGATCCCAGGAAAACACAACACGTAGCAATTACATAAAAATGATCTTGTTCATATTAGACATCTCACAAGATGGTGGCATCATAGCACAACGAGGATAAATCATCATCTAGCTACTGCTATAGACCAGTAGCCAAGGATGAACTACTCAAGCATTTGTCCGGAGGCAATCATGGCGATGTAGAGGCCTCCGGTGACAATTCCTCCTTCCGGCAGGGTGCCGGAGCATGACACTAGAACCCCTAGATTGGAATTTCAAGGTGATGGCTCCTCCGTTTCTGTTTCGTAGAAAATTTCTCCACCGCCGATGTTTTTAGGTCAGAAGGCAATATATAGGCAAAGAGGCGGTGGCGGGGAGGACCATCCTAGGACCCACCTGCGCCTAGCGGCCTCCTGATGGGAGTGGCCCCACCTCTGGTGCTTCCCTTCGGGCTTCGTCTTTGTTCCAGGTGAAAACTGCCTCCGTGGATTTTCACGACTTTTCGCGAATATTTCCTATACAACTTTTCTTAGACAAAAAGACAACAGAAAACATGAACTGGCTCTAGGTACTATGTTAAGTGGTTAGTCCTAGAAAAAATCTTAAAATGATATAAAACATGTAGAAAACACAACAAAATCGATAGAAAATGAGCACAAAGCAATCAAAAAATATGGCTACGTTTGGGATGTATCAACACCCCCAAGCTTAACTCATGCTCTTCCTCAAGTAGGTGAGTGATAACAAAGATAATGTTTGAGGTGACATGCTGCCAACACAAACTTGATCATTCTATATAAAGTATGGTGAGATGAGATAAAAACTTCAACAAAGGCGTGATGAATGCTATATTAATAATGAAGCTAAGCAACTATGTTTTCTTATGAAAACATCACAAAGAACTAAAAAATGTGGAATTGCAAATAAAAAATGGTTTTAGTGATCTTAATAAAAGCATGGTAGATTGACATCCCTCTTGTCCTTCGCGGAATAGAAAAACATAAATGTTAGGATACCTCTAAATTCAAGTGGTGACTAGATACAAAAATTTAGAACAAGCAATATAACACTTAGGCCCTCCCTCCCCCAATCAATAATATATTGGGACAATGCACACATACTCATAATGACAATTATGCTCTCCTAATTGCTGCCTTAAGAAAGAAAGGTGGAAACTCAATCCTAAAAGTAAAAGATATGCCCTTTGAAGAGCGAAGAAGTGATTACCTATGTGAAGCAATTTTGAGAGGTGTGTATCTTTGTCAACGATTGATCATAGATAATTTATCACTTCCAATATTGAATAAAATAGAACGATAACATTCCTATTTTCATTTGTTTACAAAAGAAAAGTTTGACAAATTTCTCACGAACAAAGTGTAAGGAGGTATTGAGACATTATATGTTGGCAGTTATCTTTTGTAGGATGGGCACCCGTTTGCCAACTATTTTGGCAAGATTAAGGACAAGAACATTATGCATGCAAGTCAAGGGGTAAATCCATTCAACATGAAAGAACTAATAAACCATCTATCACTTCCTCGTGAGCTAGAAAAAAACAACACAAATAAAGGATAATTATTTTGAAGGTTTTAAATCTGGAACATAAGTAATTTCCGTGGAATGGCAAGTAAATACCATGTAGGGGTAGTGATGGTGTACACAATTGGAATAACTTGGTTCAAATGTTTGGATGCACGAGTAGATCTCATACTCAGTACACGTGAAGGATAGCAATAGACCGAGAGTGACCAACTAAGAGAGCAAGAATGGTCATAGTCATGCATTGTGACAAAAACAACATTAAATAAAGCATAAAAGTGATAACACCATTCTAAAGTTGAAGATTGTCTAGGCTAAATTGCCTTTTTTATAGCCTTAACATGGTGTGAACATGTGCCAAGTCAATCCATATAAAATCATTGGAGAAGAATAACGCAATACCATAATAAATCATGAAGAAAACAACATATGTTCACATTTTAGTAACACATTAAGCACTCTATTTTATCTAGACTAATCATAGGAGAAACTGAATTACTAAGAAAAACTATTAGAATATCCATCCAACATGACAAGTCAAAGCAACACCACACACTAGTAGAAAAACCCTATAGGTTTTTACCTCTAGCCCCCAATAGATATCGAACCGGGACAAGAGGGGCGCGGGGCAACCGTTCGCCTCGACTCGAACCCTTTTAGTCCCGGGTCATAAGACAACCCGGGATTAAAAGTGTTCTGGCAACCGTTCGCTTGGCTCGAGACCTTTTAGTGTCGAGTCGTAATACGGCCCAGGACTAAATGCCGAATTCGTCTGGCTCCCGCACTTTGGAAGTTGTTCCATCGACGGGAGAGGCTTAAAAACAAAGAGCAGCCAAAATTGCTACAGTAATCGTGGCTCTCTTATTCTTCCTATTTGCTCTCCTCTCTTCTTCCCCATTCTCCACCATGGCTCGGTATGGAATTGAGTTGTTGAATGTCCCACAAATGGTAGGATTCTCGAAGTCGTCTACACGAACGACAGCTCCCGAGTCCCCGGTCTTCCTGACCTCTTGACGCAATGGCTTCGCGAGGATGGTGGGGATTTTCTTGGCCTTGATCTCGAGTACACGGCCAATCAACAAGATGTGGCCGTCATCCAAATTGCTCAAAGAGACGTTTCCTTATCTTCAAATGGGCAAGGTATAACAAACTTCTCCCATCGATCTTGGTCCTCTCTTTCTTTTGAATCCATATGTATTCATATAGCAATTTATCCATTTGAATCCCTATAGCAAATTTCATAGGATAGAAACATGTGTATCCATGTGTATTCATATAACAATGTATCCTTTTGAAGCCCATATGTATACCCATTTGAATCTCATTTTGTTCGCATGAATCCATGTGTATTCATATAGCATATTTCATAGGATAGCAACATGCATGTATATCCATGTGTATTCATATAGCAAATGTATCCATGTGTGTATCTATGTGCATTGGAAAGCATAAACATGTTGCAGCGGTGTTTAACATTTGTTCCATTTGTTGTTGCATTGAAACAAAATACTTGTTGCAACGGTATTAACATTTGTTCCAATTGTTTTTGCATTGAAATAGTATAATTGTTGAACCGGTATTAACACTGAAACAAATTTTGTTTCTTTTTTTTGTTGCAATAGTGACAAAGATTGTCCGAAACTCCTGGATTTCCTTGTCAACAACGGCATACGTTTTGCTAGCGTTGACATAAGAAATGACAAGTTAAAGATGATAACACCTAGGGTATTGAGATACCATCTCAGTGTCATATCGATCTCCAGGACTTGTTCCAGCTAAAGTATGAAAGAACTTTTATGGATGATATGGCAGCCGCATTGATCGACGAGGCATACCGTGACATAAAGAAAGAATTCCCAGTTGGCAGCACAATGTTTGGGAGAAGAGCCCACTTGAAAAGATCAACATTGATTATGCAGCCATCGATGGATACATTTCCTACGCGTTATACCGTATTATCAGTATCTTCGGCTATGGGCAGCGTCACCTAGTGCCTCGGTCTCCTACTGTTTGGGGTTCAGAGGACGAGGAGCTCGAGTAGATGGGAGCCTCTCGTGACGTTGTGTCACCCCCTAGTTGCATTATTATTAGTAGTATTGTGTGTCTCGTCACTATATATATTATGTACTGGTTGGGATCGAGCCTCTCGTGACGTGATGTGTTTTGTGTGTTTAATTTATATTTTGTGGAAGACTTTATGTAGTACTATATATTATATCTATTAGTTATGTCTCTGCTTAATTATATATGATGTGAGCAATCTTAATAAAGCAATGATGTATATATGATGAAATTTTGAAAAGTTAATTTGACACCCCAGCTATGTTGAAATGTGGAGAAAAAAATATCTATCTGAAGATATGTTGAAATGACTAACCATTTTGAGTAATTTGTTTACATCGATCTATATATAATGATGGAAAATATGATATGGAAGTCAATCATATATATTTGAACTTATCTCATTTTTCTAATCTATTTAGACAATATCATTTGCCAATTTTTTCTTTTACGAATTTTGACATACGAATTATTTAATATTAAAAAAAGAACAACATTAATTAATGATTATTTGAATTCAAGATTATTATTACTTATTTTTTGTTTAACCCAATAATTGTTAAGATTCACAAAATAAAGACGTGCGACATCATAGTTCAAAGGTTAACATGATTGACATCATAGTATTGTTAGTAAAACAAGAGGAATCCAGAAGTTAAGCGTGCTGAGAGTGGAGTAGTCTAAGGATGGGTCACCTACTGGGAAATGTTAGTTCAAAGTGAAAAAAGAGTGATTAGAGTTAAAAATAACGAGACTAGGGGAGAATGATTAGAGTTAGAAATAATAGATACTACATGAAAAGGAAAATAAGAAAATAAAAAATAAAAAATTATTGAGTCTCGGGTTGTATTACCACCCGGGACTAAAATTCATCCATCCGGGGCGGCCCCGTGGGTGGTCTCTAGTTCCGGTTCTTGGTGCACCGGGACAAAAGGGGGCTCTAGTCCCGAATGGAAATCCGGGACTAAGCCCATTACGGCCCGGGATAAGAGGCATGTTTTCTACCAATGACAATCTAAGTGTGCTTCCCATTATACCCTTACCACATGCACATGCCATCTTTTATTAACCAACACCAAGCAGTCTATTTTAAAAAACTCCCTTAAATAATTCACATGAAAGACCAGATAGCTTTTTAAACAAAAAATAAAGAGAACTAACACTCGTAACAAGATATAAGTGAAAAAGAGCAAAAAACAGAAGTAGAACAAACGGAATACTCCAAGAATATGAGTGTGGAACACTAGATTGTTCTAAATGAATCACAAATAATAATTCTAGGATCCAAAGAAGCAAAAAAAAAACTAAAATCAAAGTAAAATTATGCTCTGCTTCTAAAAATATGATGCTCTAATGATAACACATAGTATGGAGAGCCATAAAAACGTAGTTTCATCAGAGAGACCTGATAATTTGGTGAAGAAGTAGGGGATGCCTTGGGCATCCCCGAGCTTTCACGATCGATACTTCTTGAATATTTCTTGGGGTGCCATTGGGCATCCGCAAGATTGAGCTTTTGTCCCTCCTTAATCTTCTCATATCACCCTCTCTCGTGACATCTAAAAGCTTTCTTCACACAAAACATCTCCTAATTTTCATTGGAGGGGTTAGTACTCAAATAAACAAATATACTTAGGTACTGTATTGACACACTGAAAACACTAAATTTAAATACTAATTAATTTCACTAACGTCTCTTAAATCACTCCACCCCTAGAGAACCCCAAAAGAAACGAGTAAATAGACAAATGTAAATAAAGGCAGAAATCTATTAAACAAGAATGTCTATAATAATGAATTTTGCAAGACACTTCCACGGTTAAAATTAGAAAACTCAATACTAATTAAAGATATATAAAAAATGAGGAATGTTCAAAAATTGTTTCTGAATTTATCATGCTCTGGTAAAGATATACAAATTTAATGGTAAGTCACAAAAATCTGGACAACAAAACCAAACATGCACTTTCTTTCAAATAGAGGCAATTCTTGGCACAAAAAAAAAAAGAGGTGTCTCCAGAGGTAAAATATTACAAGACTCAAATAAAACAAAAAGAAACTAAAAGAAAAAATAAAATGGGTTGCATCACACAAATGCTTTTATTTAATGCCTTTTAGGAAAGGACCAATCAATTTTTATCAATAACACCATCTTCAAAATCATGAACTTTCTCAACAAGAAAAACTTTAATTCTTCTAGGAAAAGCAAAAAAAAATTAGGTGCCATGAATCCTACACAAGCTCGATCAACATAATATAAAATCATTGTAAGCTGAGATCAACGCAATTTAACAAAGGCATTATAAATATTATTTTAACTAATGTAAACTTAGCAATTATGTTGCACATGAAAATTAGCACAAGTAAATGACAATGAGCAATGAAGCATTAAAAGTAATATGTTTGTTCCAATCATAAAGAAAAAACATAATGATGTGGTATCCAGCTTGTCCTTCACGAAATACCAAAACATAAATGCTAGGAGATTTTCAAAGTTCAAGGTTCTTGAAGACTAGACACGACTTATGCGGACCGGACCCGGCCCACGAGGGAAAACCGGCTAGGCCCTTTAGGCCAACACAACCAAGATCCTGTTCCCAGGAGTCCAGTTTCCCATGCAGGAAGACGGAGTTATTCCCACGAAAACGCCGATTCCTAGTAGGATTCTGAGAACGTGAAGAAACCGGATTGCCCTGTAAAATCCAGAACCCTGAGGCTATATAAGCCAGGTCATGGGACGTAGAAAACGAAGCTCTAGATTTTCGAGACATATGTAGCTGGATTTCGTACCTTGTAATCGAGATCGATATCATCAATACTAATCTAATCTAGCAGGAGTAGGTTTTACCCTCAATCGAAGGGCTGAACCTGGGTAAAGGTTTTTCTCTCGAGTCCAGCTCAACCCTTTCGAAACTTTATCTCGTGCCAATTGCCTCACAACTAAGTTGTCAGATGAGAACACTTACCGTGACAACCCCACGACGAGTCTAATGACTACTCTTACCTTAAAGGATATAACTGATTCTAAAGAAAAAGACATGAGGAGAATATACAACAGGTGTAACCTTTTGAAAAGTTGATGTTTCGCTCAATGACGAATTGCTAATATTCATCGATTGTTTTAATTTATCATCACCCAAATTGTCTTTGGGGTCTCAACAGAAAAGTTCACGTGTTCCAAGAGTTCAAATGCAAGCTTTACTCACTGACCCGTTAATTCAACATCGTGCTTCCAACAAGAAAGAGCACATCACAAGCAAGAAACCCAACGTCCTTAACCAGAACTATTGACTCGTTATTTATTCCAATTAATCAAATGCAAACTATACTATCATCCAACTAATTCAACTAGAGTTGTCGACTCATATTTATTCCAATTAATCAAACGTGAGCTCACATTTTGCACGACGTGACACCTTTAATTTTAACCTATCCACGTACACTAACATTAATCTCATTGATATATATTTTTGACAGAAAGAAAGAAATAAAAGGTGAACAAATACAATTCTACATAAAATGTGTGACTCCACGAGCCATGTGTGCCCCACCATAACTGTATCATGTAGATATCTACGCATGCATGGTGTAGATGATGTGAGTCTATACGTGTAAATGACCTTACGTACTCATAGGGAAAAAGGCGACTAGCGGACTAGGGCTTCTCGCCTCCTGCCGCCGGCGGCGACTACCGATATGCCTACTCTCCTGTGGCCTCCGGACCATAGAGACTGGGTGGATCTCGGTACTTGATGGTGGGAGGGGCTCCGTTTCCATGTGTTTTCTTGTGCTTTTTTAAGTTTTGTCTTCTACTCAGGACAACGAGGCGTGCGTCTAGCGTCCTAGCCCCCGTTTCGATGGTGCGTCTAGCATCATCGGAGAGTGTGTGGAGATGTGTCTCCGACGGATCTCGTGGGATCTAGTCGGCCTTTTTCTTTGCTGGATCCACTTGAATCTAGTCTTTGTTCGTATATGTTCGTGTGTCTATAGTTTGGATCCTTCCGATCTAGACTTCTCTTCATCAACGACGGTTGCTGGTCTAGTGCGCGGGTCCTATGTGGCTGTAGCACGACGACTTCCCGACTGTCTACTTCAACAAGGTTTGCCTGGCTCCGAGGAGGGGCGCTGACAGCGGCACGCCTTCGGCTCGCTCCAGTGATTGTAGTCGTCGCTAGGTGGTCTACAGAACTAGATGTAATTATATTATTTCTGGTGTTCTTTGTACTGCCTTGACAATTGATCAATAGATTGGAAGTTTTTATCGCAAAAAAAGAGTCTACTTGTAAATGAACTTGTTCCACACAATCTTTGCATGCATGGATGCCACGTGTATTATAACATGGGCACATGGCAAGTGTTAATGATTACTCAATGAGTTCTATACATGTTTAGTTAATCAATACTAGTAAATTAACCAGCCATAACATATAAAAAATAGGTACACATGTAACACTAGATGTAATGGTATTCAAAAGTTTGGTAACTGCTTGAGCATGATTTGATCCAGAAATAAACATGGGAAGCAGGTTAAAGTCCTGAGAAAAGTTGCAGAATCGGACTCACTCATGGCTAGAAAAAAACTCGACTTTTCCTCGTGTAGTTCTGAGCGTTGAGATACATTGCTAGAAATTGCAGCTCAGTGGGCCAGGCAGGGCTGATACTGAGAGATCCAACCGCACTGGGCTTTAGCATACAGCATGGGCTTCCAATGGATAACGCGATCCGGGGAAAGGCCCAAATATGGATCAGAAAGGCCTTCCAACGAGAGTCGGAGTAAAGTTCGTAGTTCTATCCCTGTTCGAATCGGAGATGGCATAGCCCACCTATTATATTTCCAACCCGATGGCACACTCATGTCAGGTTTCGAGTCCAGTCGATCAATGGCGCCGTCAGATATTCCGCCGTGGTCCGAGCTCCCGGAACACATCCTCGGCCTCTTCGTCCACCGCCTCGCGTCCTCCCCCGACGCCGCCGCCCCTTCTGTTCTGCGTACTAGTCCCGGGCTCTTGGAGGACGAGGATACGGCTCTCTTCCGGTCGGCGTACCGTTCCCACACGGATGCCGCAGCCGACTGCGTGCGCTTCCGGGCGGTGTGCCGTTCCTGGCACGCCGCCGGCCGCGACCAGATGCCCCGCCCGCCCGGGCGCCTGCCGTGGACCGTCCAAACCAATGGCTCCTTCATCACGGGTATATCCAACGACCACGCCCACAGCCTTCCCTCGTGGCCGAAGGACGCATGGTGCGTTGGTGCCACCGACGACTGGCTCGCCATGCAGTGCGACGGCCCCGATGACGTTCGCAGCCACATACTGCCCAGAACCTACCACCTGCACAATCCTTTCTCCGCCAAGACGGTACCACTCCCAGAGATTGACGCGGTCATCGGCAACTCCTCAAAGCTTTTCGAGGTACGCAAGGTGGTAATGCGGTCGACTCCTCGCGACGTCGTCGCCTTTATGACCAACAACTACATCTACCCTATCATCCTAGTCCTGCCGGGGAAGGGTGTGTGGTTGCCGAGGCCACGGTCGGCTCCCTTCATCTACATCATCGACATCGTCTTCATCGGAGACAAGCTCTATGGGATCACCAAGGCAGAGGACCTCATCTCTCTCGATATTGCTTTCGATGCTGACGGCAAGCCCATCGTCCCTAAAGTCAAGCGTGTCATAAGGCACGAGCCGACTGATGATGATTCTGACGTGTGGGGCTACGCCGATTTCACCCGTGTCCCTACCTACTTTTCCCCGCTTGATGATGGTTATGACTTGTGGAGCGATGTTGATGGGAAATATTGCCGGGATGATGAAGCCGAGGCCGAGGACGAAGAGGATGATGTCACCCGGCGCGTAGAGCGTGAGAAGGACCGTGTAAGGTATAATATAAGGAACTATACCGGCGATGACACGATTCGTGAAGCCATGGGCTTTGACGGACCCGATGATGCACTCGTCGTCACTACCTGGCACATCACCGAGTCTCTTGGGAAGTTGCTCATGGTGAGACGAAAATTGCAATGGATTTCCAACGGTATGAACTACACTCGCAGTGTGGATGTGTTCGAGGCCAACATTACCACGGGGGAATGGATGCCCGTAACAAGGGCTGGATTAGATGGTCAGGCACTTTTCATTTGCAGATTCAACTGCAAGTCTATTCGTGCTTGTGGAGAGGTAGAGAAAGATTCAATTTATTTTGTCGACACAGGCGACGTGCTCAACATGAAATCCCAGGTCATAAGCCAACCGCAGAGATACCTTTTTTTTATGTGGTCAATGTGGATCTTTCCTCCGGAGGTAGTGGTGGAATGACTATTGTTACCTTATAGGATTGTGATTGATCACCATGTGCGATCTTTCGAAAGTTCAGTTTTCTCTCTTGATTGAATTTACACATATGTAGAACTATCCACTTGGCTATTTTATCTATGTCGGTTATTCAGCTGAGTTTTATTAACTCAACAACTCCCGCTTTATTATAGTCACGCATCTGGCAACTATAAAAGGTACTCGAAGACAGAAAAAAATTATTACACTTTTTTTTCCACAATAATCTTGGATTGTAGCAACAAATAAAAAATCAGAGAAAATGAAATATCTCTTAGCATCAGTTCTGCATGCAATAATGTCATTTGCGTTTTCACATGCAAGCCGAAATCTCTTGTCATCAGTAAATCCAGCAAATATTTGACGAAAGATCTTGATGGTTAATCAACATTAATACGCCATCCCGACTCTCGGGCAGGTTTTCCATGTTGCTTCTTTTTTTGTAGAGCGACAGTAGGTTAGGGTTCGCTGCGTTGCCGCGGAAGCCTTCACATACTGCCCCCTAGGACCTCACGTCCCATCATTGAGGAGATCATCCCATGCCGAATCCCGGTGCCAGGGAGTGCACATGGTGACAACTCGCAAGGAGGGCGACCACGAGAGGACTCGACCTCCTGCTCATAGTTCCGGCGCCACCGCCACCATCGTCCTTTCGTAAGCCCGCTCCGTCGACGGCCTAGGAACGAAGCCCGCTCCGCCGCCAACTCTCTCTTCGTAAGCCTATTTCGATGTGATAATTGACTGATATTTCCCTCTGCGCATGATCTGATGGAAATTACAGTGCTCGTACTCTACAGAGTCCTTTGACAACGTGCACACAAGGTTCTATGGGTAAAACCAGATCTTGTCCAAAATTTTAACACTACGATGTAGGTGCGTTGAAGGCGTTCATCAGGTGTGACAAACTGTTCCTGCCATCAGCTGGCATATTTAGCGTGGATGTGGCATTGTAGATTTTATACGGTCAATGTTAAAAGTAAAGGATGTATTGACACTTTTTTGCACATGGTCTTGTCAGCAGGGCGTCATTTATCTGGAATATGTCGATGGCTTCCATTTCTTCTACTTCAACAAGAATTTGGATCTCATCCACACTGGCACCAAGATAGAGCTCTTCGTGCATGTACAACAACGACGATCCGTTCATCCGTCAGATCTGGATCTCCTTTGGGTACAGTCTGAATTACGTTCCTTTTTTATATTCATCATCCATGCACAGGGAAAGCATTGGGAACAAAAATGTCCAAGCAAATCTTGCAAGCCGTAACTGGTCCATCAATTGTGATATCATTACAGACTTTCTTCGTGAATAAAGTTTGTTCAAAAAACAACCACATTTGGTTACTGTTCTTGATGGATACCATGAAGGCGCAGATGAATTGGTACGTTGCTGGAGATATTTATCTATGTATGCTTCCCCATATTTTTTTAGTTGTGTATGCTCTAAAGCCATGTTGGGCCCTGACTCCTGATCCTGCTACATAACGTGTACTAATTATCTGTTGGGAAATCTGGGACAGACATATATATGCGGCCAGAGTCCGTGGCTGATCTTGACGGTGTCCTGGTAAATTCGGAACGCTCTGTTGAATGTTAAGGATAGCACAAAGTAACACTTCACTTAACCTATTTATGAACCTTTTGGTGGTACAATATCTTGTTCATGTCCAATTGGATCGATGATCCACTGAAAGCAGAGAAATATGCAATTCAGTACAAAACTATTATCACAGAAAATATGAATATAGAATAAGTCATACTTAATTATGTAAGGAACTAACAAAATTCCTGTTGGAAGTGTGAGAAACTTTAAAACAACCCACATTTAATAAAAAAATTGTAAATATCCACCATAAAAAGTATTAGGCCGTCGTTACTTCCTCGAGAACTTGGCCTCCATGTAGTAATATTCTCTGGACCAGTTCATGGTAGTGGATGTGCGAGTTTACCATGAGGTATGGTTTACTACACCAAATTGGGGATTTTATAATAGTATGAATCATTGGATATTACTAACAAATTTTACTTGGTGCTAATTGTTGCTAAATATTAAAATAAGTTAGTGATATCACCCATTTTATTTTGCTTCCGTTGATCTGGTTTGGTGCCACTTAATTATCTTATTTGGCTTTGTAAAACTTAGCTTAGCAGAATAGTGTGACGAATGCATTAGCCAGCAGTTGTTGATACCAGCAGTGAAAGCAAAAATGAAAAGGGAGAAGTATCTACTCCTACGGCTTGATAAATGAAATGTCTCCCACACACACTTCTTAGATGTTTTATGCATTCATTCATTAAAAAAATGTATAGATGTTTTATATTTACGGCAACTTTTCGTTGAACTAATTTAATCATGAGAGCACATGAAGGTCCAGATTAAAGAGCAAACTGAGACAATGCTTTAGGAATGGACAGTAGATATACAACTAACCATCATGTCGCATGTGGAAAGTTAGTACTCTGTACAGTTGTCCAGACTATCCACAATTTCAAATCATACTTTGGCACTTTATTATTGTTGAACCATGTTATCACTGCAGTTTGTAATTTGGTACAAGCTTCATAAGGATTGATTACCCCTTGTATTTTACACCGTACTTAGCTTAACTGAGGCATCGCGAACCGGTGGAATATGTCATTAACATGTTCTTCTTTCATAGGAGGATAATAATATTGATTAATTACTCTGTTGGTATCTTATGTGATTGATCCATTGCTTCAAGTCGCATGTAGGACAATGTTACAACAATTCCGGGGTTTAAAAAGAAAACAACATGGTTATAAATTAACAAGGTGCTAAAGGCCGAGAACTTGGACACCAACAGGGAAAATGCGGTTGTTGCTGTTTGATAAGCAATGTCCTAAAGGATGAGAACATGGATGCATTCAAGAGAGTCGTCATGTTATTTTCAGTCAATATCTGACAGTCGAAAGGGTCCTTCGGTGAGCTAATGTTGTGTCACAAGACACTTGAGGCATTAAATTTTAAGGATTTAAATAAGTATATCTGTACTCCTTATTCATGTAAACTTTTTGGCACAAACGGTTGAATGCCAACACGCTTCATTCTTGACCTTAACTTTTCAGATGTAAATTGTGTCTAGAAATAGCTTCAGGGCCCTTGTTCCAATTGCACCAAAACCATGTAGGTAAGATTTATTTGAAGCATTAGCAGGTTTGCACCAAAATCTTACACTATCTTTCTTCTGCACAAATTGCAACCATGAACATCTTAGTTTTGCAAATTACATTCTTTATGAAGACAATGACTATGGTGTCCTCTGAATTAGACTATATTTACCATTAATGTACTTAGGGCTATAGCCATAACCCGTAAAGAACTTACTTTTACTGATTAGGTCCTTGTAGGAATTCTGGTATAAAAGAATGCATAGATTTTTCAGGCATAAGAAAATCAAATTGGTCTCTTGCCAGGTGCAAGCTTTTGTGGTCTGCTACAGGGTCCTCTGCTGACGGTCCACGTCTGCAGCTAAGAGCGTTTGTCAGGTAGCAACGTCCAGCAAAGATTGATGTGGTGATGGCCGATGGCAATGGTGCGGTGTTTATGAATTTCATGTATTTGTAGAGTTGGATTCCTTTTTTACTAGAGCATCATTTGACTTAATTTTTTATGTGCTCGTGGGTAGAGGCATGGTAAAACTGGAAGCTGAAGACCTGTGACAAACTGCTGCTATGGTGTCGGCAAGTTTCCTGTGACAAACTGCCACTGCACCGCGCCCACGGCCACGGTTGCTTCTGTGCTGGATCGAGGTATCGACAGCATGCTCACACCCCGGCTGTCCGCGACTGCCGCCTGCCAGCGGCAGCAGCTGCTCGACGCGGTCAGCTCTACTGTCCTCACCGCCGAGCGTGACACGCGCTCCCTCCCCCTGTGCAGCAAACGCGGCGGGGGACGTTGGCGCGTTACGCAGGCTCTGCACAGACGGCGGCGAGCGCTCACCACACTTCGACTTCCTCTGGCGCAGCCGCGTGCCGGCGCGCGTCAGCTTCTTCGCCTGGCTCCTCGTCCACGGCCGGATACAGTGCAGAGCCAACCTTGTTCGCAAGCACGTCCTCGCAGCTTCTGAAGGAGGATGCCCCATCTGCCCAGCTCCATCCGAGACCCCTCTCCACATCATGCTCGAATGCCCCTTCGCCTTGGCCTTCTGGCGCGCCCTCGGCGTCCAAGCCACTGTCGATGGCTCCACCCAGGGGCTCGCCGGCTGCGCCCTGCCACCCGGGACGCCTGCACGATCCGCGGCCATGCTGCGTCTTCTGTGCTACTGGCACCTCTGGAAGCACCGCAACGACGTGGTGTTCAACGGACTCCCCCCCTCTCTCGTGCGTGCTCGGAAGAACTGCAGCGACGACGCCGTACTATGGCGCGCGCGCCTGCGGCGTGATCACCAGCCTGATGTCGACCTCTGGCTCGCCTACCTCCAATCCTCACCACGCGCGGCTCCGTAGTGCCCCCGTTTCTGATACTCTGTATATGTGTTGTTCCCTCCCCCACATCAAACTCTAGGGGCATCACCCCATTCTTTTGGATGAAATGATAAAATTCAGGTGGTGGCTTTAAGCCTCCCCCGGTGAAAACTCAAAAAAAAAAAAAGTGAGGACGTGTGAAATAAATGCATTAACTGCTTTGCCCCATTTTTTATTGTTTTTTTCTTTTGTTTGTTTTTACCCCTTTTAGGGTTTGTCTGTATTTTTATGCCTTTTTTAGACTTTATTTATTTTATAACCAAAGCAATGTATATGACTAATATAACGAAGCTATCTGGCAACTATGGCAACCCCATAAAAATATAGCTTCATTTTTTAATTGCGCTCGACATAAGTTGTTCTTGAGTGGAGCATGTAGGATACCAATATGATGCGAAGCCGGTTGCACCTTCCTTGCGGTTGCCCGACGGAGGTGGAGGGTGGAGACGGTGAATTCAACGTTGGTCATTTTTTTTTAACACAAAATATTTAAAGATATACCCGTAGCAACGCCCTGGCATTCACCTAGTTGTTCTTTAACATTGATCTGTCCACCGACCACCACCTCAAGAAGATACGAGCCAGGTTCTTGAAGCAGCTGTGTCTGTTTCCTAAGGCTAACTAACTGCAATAAAAAAACGAAAATTCAAGACAAATTCCGAGGAAACATCGGAACTAATATATCACCCGGAAAAAGAAGTGTGACTCCTTGAACAATACCGGAAGAGTAACTTAAATATATTTGAATAAGGCCTTGACCAAAATATATGAGCCATATATTAGGTACCTGAACAAATATGCCTCAATATGCAAAGCCTTCAAATTGTTGATATATGCAATGAACACATTGCCACTTTCCTGGCCTGATTAAGTAAATCCTTGGCAATATGTAATATCCCAATATATTACCATTTGCAGCGCACATATTGCCTGGTTTTGCTTTCAGGCCTGCATTATGACATCTCCTGCGGGCTCCTTACTTCGCCCGGACCGGGCCGATTCGAGCAACCCGGCCAAAAAGCAGCCCCCTTCGGTGCTGCCTAAACAGACTGCCGACCGTTTTTTTTTTGTCCGGGGCCGCTCATATCCGGCCCAGTTTTGATCCGGATTTGAGCACCGTCCGGACGCGTCGGGACATCGCCCGTGTTCTGATTTCTCCCCTCCTGGACGCATCGGGCCCGCCCGCAGCATACCCCTTCCCCGCGTTTCCCCCACCCTCGTCCCACCTCCACGCCGCCGCCGGCCGATTTGGCCACCCTCGGCCGCCGTTCGCGCGTCCCACCGGCTCAAAATACAGCCCGCCCTGCCCTCGCCGCCGGCCGCCCTAGTCCTGCATGTGCTTGGCCTCCCTTGTCGCTAGACGGACTGCGCCACTGAGTGCACCCGACCGGCCGCACGCAAGGTGCTCATACATTTGTCTGGACCGAGGCCAGCACCGTTCCGGCCAGAATAATGGCCGACAGTGGGGAAGATTTCTTCTTCAACAACTCCTCATGTACTCGTCCTCCTCCGACGACGATTTCGACGACCAGAGCGACATCCTCGTCACCACCCTTGTGGTCAATGACCACATTGCAAGGATGTGGCCCGTTTTCACCAATCTAGTCTATAGTGCCAAGTTAGCCGGCACCGTTTCCGGATGAGAAGAGACCTGTTCAACCGCATTCGAGTTGGAGTCATGGAGAGTGCTCGGAAATATGTGGAGCGTGCATTCGGTGCGCTTCACACTACTAGGAAAACAGCTATATGAGTGATGATAGCCGTGACGCACCAGCAATTTGGCGCGTCACGCCTAATAGTCGTGGTGCACCTCTGTTTGGTGCGTCGCGCCTATAGCCTTAGCCGCGGCGCACCAAACGGAAGGCGCGTCGCGCCTATGTGTGGGGCCGGGGCGGCGAGCCTCCGAGGCATACCGGCGACGCAGCGCGACTTTGGTGCGTCACGGCTATGTTGTATAGGGGCGGCGCACGCGAGGGTGGTGCGCCACGGGTTGGATAAGCGTGACGCACCGTGGCGTGGTGCGCCACGGTTATTGGGAGTACAGGTATAGCTAGGCCGCGTTCCCCCTCTCTTCTCCTTTTCTCTCCACACACGCGCGCGCCTCTCTTCTCCTTCCTCTCGTCGCCCGTCGCCGCCGCCGCCGCCACCTCCCATCGCTCGATCTCCCTCCCTCTCCAGCGCCCACCGCCTCCTCCCATCGCCCACCTCCCATCATCCTAGCCGCCCACCGCCCAGCGCCGCGCATCTCGATCTGAGGAGGAGGCCGGAGCCTTCGATCCGGTTCGTCCACGACAAGGAGGAGGAGGAGGAGGCAGTCACGCTGCTGCCGTCTGGTTCGTCCTCGACGCCGGCCATCTTCTTCCCCTACTTCCCCAGGTAAGCCCCGGAATCGGATTCAAGTTTTACATTCGATTGCCCTGCTGCCATAGATTGCCCTGCTGCCGTGTCCATAGATTGACATAGAATGCCCTGCTGCCATAGTCAGTGAAAGGAAACCTCATGCACATCTCCGAAGAAAAAAAGGCATATTTCATCTCGATGCCTAACACGGAGTGCTTTAGATTCCCTATAGCATATAATCGTATACCAACTCAAGTCTATAGTTATCAAAAGTTCAATCCCTACAAAAAAACAAAAATCTCATGCTACAAGACAGTTACACTCTCAATCTCTGAATAAACTCTTGAGCATGACCTAAAGATTTTAGAATCTTTGCAGCACGTAATGTGCCATCAATTAATTGTACCTTGTAAACATGCCTAATTCCTCCCTCACTTCCCATATGGTGTCAGGTATACAAATATCATGATACATAAGCACACACACTAAGAACAGGTGGCCATTACAAAGGTTTAGTCTGCAATCCAGTTTCAATAACCATATTTTTTACCCAAATACTTCCTGCAAGAATTATCGGTCAAATATAATTAAAACTAAGAATACATATCAACTCAGGTGCCAAGGTACAATGAAAGCTAAATAGAGGTGATTTCAAGCTTAGGTGTGTGTCCCAATTTTTAAATTTATTTTAGAAGCGCATACTATATGATGTTTCGCCCCCAAAAAACTCACTGATATTGATTGATATTATGGTTTCACGAGACTTGTTGTGCATTTGAGAAGTAAAACATAAACCAATTCTTCCGAGAATGATTTCTCGGAAAGCCTATTGAAACAAAGCTCATCCTTTACACATCTAATTTAAGAGCAATGTTTAGGCATCCTAAAATGTATGCATGACTTTTAGATAATAGAAAAAAAAATGACCAACGACACAGGCACCTTAATAGATTGTTTCATCATGTCTTGGTTATATTTGGTGGCTATTATTTATTTCATCTACTGCATGTGTCCGTTTTGAAGTTTGGCAAGTGAGTAGCTAGGGTGGCCGTTGCAATCACTGTTAAGGTGCAGAAATTTTAAATGTGCAAAATATTTCTGTCTCTGCTGATTAACCATTTCACTAATAATCCACAAAGAGGGAATCTGGATCCTATGTTCTTTGAACTTAAAAAAAGGCTAAACCCCAAAAGTACTCTAGCAAACAAAGAGGGAATCTGGATCCTAGTTTAACTATTTCATTAATAGCCTTTCTGCATTTGTTTTGTGATAGGTAGGTTCTGCCATTTGTCTTTGTTTTGTGATAGATATGCTCCTCTAACCTCTATGTGTACTTTCTTAATTTAATAGAACATGGCTTGCGAAGTATGTCGGTCCCGATGTGCCGAAGGACGATTCACTGGGGCTTTTTTTATGCTTCAGCTCCACGACGATGACGTTGATTCGTTGGTAATTAACAATTCTTTTTATGTTAACTTGTTCTTTCGTTTTACTATCTAGCTTGATACTTGTGTTTCTTAACAAAAGATTCTTTACATTTCTTTTTTAGATTCTACCATGCAATATTCGCGAAGAGTTCAACGAGTTAGTTGGCAGTAACGTGGATTTCAATGTTCACGGGACCACCTACATTCTTCGAGTGAAAAAAGAAAGAACGAAGAACTACTTCTGTGGGGAACAATTGCAGGCTATCATCGCCATGTACAATTTAAGCGGAGGTGATTACATTCACTTCTCTATGGAAGGACCGCAACCTCGCATCAAAATTCTGTATATGGACGGGATTGCGAGCGAGGATGGCGGGAGTGAGGAGGAAACTGGGAACACCGAGGATATGGACACTGAGGATGATATGGACGAGGAGGACCCATGGAAACATGTGGTGGTTGCTCAAAGAGCGAATCTTAGCGAGTTTGAGAAGGACCGTGTCCTTCAGAAACTTGCCCAGATAGATAGTTACATCGGGTCCCCTTTCGTGCATCGCATCACCAACACTAACATCTTCAATGGACATGTCATGGTATGTTTCTTAACACTTTCTTATTCGTATAGTTGCTTATGTTCTTAACACTTTCTTATCCGGTATTTGACATTGTGCTTTTATTCTTTCTTGGAATTGTGTGTTGTAGAAAATACCGATGGCGGTAGCGGATAGTGCTGGCATGGAGCAAGGTACCATTGGAGTACGCCGTGGAGAATCAGGACCTGTCACCGCAGTTCCGATCACCAGGGATAACGCTGATGGTCGCGTTATCCTCAACTCTCAAGCATGGAGGCAGTTCCATTCCGCAAGAGTTGGTATGGAGGTTGGCCGAGCTATTCTGATCACCATGAGGAATAGTGACATCGCCAACTTGGACATGATGATGGTCATCGACTACATCCGCGCCCGCTAGATAGATGAACTATGTTGTGACGATCGAGACTATGTAATATGGTTGTTTTCGAGACTAACTCCTGGATTTATTAGTAGTATATATGGTTGTTTTCGAGACTATGTAATATTTCTGCTATGAAAATTTATTCTATCAATTGCATACCTGTATTTGAGCTACTGATATTCTTCTGTATTTTGTCTACTGACATTCTTCTGTATTTGAGCTGTATATACCTGTATAAATACGGTACTGCTTTTTTTAAAAAAATACAGCATAGTATAGCCGTGACGCACCAAAACGAGTACCCGTGACGCACCTGGGAGATTAGGCGTGATGCACCTAGAACTAGCCGCGGCGCACCGGCCCAGTGCGTCACGGGTATAAATAGGCGCGGCGCACCATCCTGGTGTGTCACGGATAAATCCATAGGCGCGGCGTGTTACCCGTGACGCGCCCAGGTGCGTCACGGATAAGAAACTTGGTGCGTCACGGGTAAGCTTTTCCCTAGTAGTGTCAATCTCGATGGGCTATTGTTCGGCACCCTGCTATGACATGGAAGCCGGAGATTATGTGGACTGTGATGACAGCTTGTGTGATCATGCACAACATGATCATAGAATATGAGCGCGACGACAATCTTTACAATGACAACTGGGAGTTCCAAGGTCAGAATGTTGAGCCTCGGCCTGGCGTGTCAACATTTCAGGAGTTTCTCCAGTTTCACATGGAGTTGTGTGATCGCGACATGCACACCCAACTTCAAGATGACCTTGTTTAGCATGTCTAGAACTTCGTCGGCGGCCAGTAGCAATATGCACTTTGATTTTATTTACTTATGTTAATTCATCTCGTTGTGTTGTAAAATTATGAACTTGACATATTTATTTATTTATCGAAGTTCAGTTGTTTAAAGAGATAGCAATTTTGAGAAAAGGGGAAAAAAGGGGGACAGTCCCCAAGTAAGCAGCCCCGTAGTGTGCACTATCCAGAACCGGGCGGACAGTGGCCCAGACAGCTGCTTATACAGACCAAAACGGGACAAGTCCAGTCCAGATTTGAGCAGCCCCGTAGAAGATGTCCTTAGATATTGAATCCCAATTGAGCAGAACCGAATACTTAGAAGAGATGAACACTATCCTATGCAAACATATTATTACTCTGGTTTTACTAGTTATTTTATACTTCTCCGGGAACCGAAAAATGCATCATCAATCATCGTTAGATTTCATTATTTTTTTCATGGATAGGCCATGGAAAGACCTATAAGTTTCATAGAAGAAGAGGTCAAGATGACCGATACAAGCCATAGAAGGCACATACACCACGCTATTCGGTTTACAACACAACCTTTACAACGACCCGACGACGGAACACTCGCCTTGTCCAAGCTCCTACCAAAGGTGAGGAGGCAAGGCACTAATCCACTGGACCGTGTTACGATCAAAGAGAGACTCCACTGTAGTGCAAACAGGACTCCAAGGCAGTCAAGATCAATGTACCTCTCCTCATACGCCTAGAGGATATCGACGAGAAGTAGGCAGGATTCAATCGGACTTGAGCAAGAGCCGACTAAGAAGTGTCCACCATGATGTACATTGCGCCCCTTAGGCCCGCGTCCTCAACATCACCCACCACCCGCAGCACAACACCACGCCACAAAATCTCCAAATCATTGGGTTCTTCTTGAGTATCCTTGGCGACGTCTTCAAGAAGATCACGACGCCGTAGCACCGCCACCGCCTGGTCCGGTGACTTCAACCAAGGGTTTCCCTCGGCACCCTAGAAGAGGATGATATGGTCTATTCCATGACTGTGCCCCCAAGGAGGTCCCGACACGCGCAAGGATTTCTCCCCGGCCATAGCTCGTGTCCCCGAATCCTGCCTGGAGGTGGTGGCGAAGGACGCAAGGTGCCATCTTGAGATGGGACGGGAAGGAGAGAGGACCCCGTCGGTCTCACCATCGAAGGAGAGGGGCGTGTCGGCCACCACCGTATCGACTGCCAGCCCACATGGTTTTGGAGCAGGAGGCCTCCCATGTAGGCGGGCCACCACCGCTTTCGCCCCGTGCCGACCACCGCGTGTTGCAGCACCACCACACTTGCGCGCCACATCCACATCCACGCGCCCTCCTAGCGGCGATGGCCAAGCCGCCGAGGACCACCTCCGCAGCCCTAGCCAAAGGCCTCGCCGCCACCTGGCCAGCCACCGACACCCCCATGGTGCCCAGCAGCCGACGCCGACACGTGCCACCACGCTAGCCCATAGCAGCAAAGCCACGAGTCGTCGGCCCTCCTAGGCCCATTTGGGACGCGAACGGGCCTTGAGCTCCTGGTCGCTGCCGCGGGGGCGCCTCCGCTCCCCTGACGTCGTCTGGACTCATCTTCGGGATCCCGCGGCACGACGCGCCGGCTCCGCAAGGGATGTCGCTTCCATCTAGCGCGGATAAGTCCCCGCCGCCACCGTTGCTGCCCAAGATTTTCCGGGCGGGACCCCTTGGCGGCGAGGGGGGAGGGGCGAGGAGGGGATGCCCGGAGGTTAGCGGCACGGTCGCCCCCGTCGCTTAGGGTTGGCGACGCGGGGCGGTTTTCTTTGTCCTTCGTTAGATTTCCTCATACCCACATATCACCAGCAGGCCTAGGGTTTTCACAGCGGACATTCAAAATGATTTTGTTTCTTAAAACAGTGGTAAAAATAGTTGTAAAAAAGGATAATTGATCCCGAGACCAGCTCTAACAGCCTCATGTTGTTACTGGAGCTAGATAGATAGCTAAGGGAGGGGATAAATAAATATTTGAGTGATGAGGAAGGAGGCGACCCATAACCTTCTCTTCTTCACCAGCTTCAAATTGGCGACGATGTCCGGTGTGGGGCCCAAAGAACGATCAGGAAGACCGACCACCCAGATTCCAAGTCTCGTTCACGTCCTAGGCGCCCGTTTCGAATCGTTGAAGGTCATAGACCGCTTATATGCTTGTGTGTGCTCCGACCGAATCGAACACAAGTTTTGAGTTCGATTGCGGCGAGGGGGCATGCATCGGCGGGGGGGGGGGGGAGGGAGTGCAGGCGCCCCACGGAGCCTTCCACGAACCCCGATGGACTCCGCGACCTCTTCCTCGCCAAGCACTCCCAAGAGGTGTGGGCAGAACCACCACTACAGAGGCAACACACTGGGAACATGCAGTCTGGGGAGATGTGCGGGGGCTCCTCCCGCAGACAGTGGTAGAAGAGCCCAACCATGCCACGCGACAGCCAGTGGTTCGGTGGAGGCTGTGGGTCTGGAATCTACTGGCGCAACCTTTGGCGAAGGAAACGACATCGACATTGTGAACCTTCTGCCTCCAGCCAAGGCACAGGGACGGGATCCACCCTCAAACCGGGGAGTGAGGCGGACCCTGAGGACAAGCCACTAGACAGATTAGAACTCGAGAGATCCACCCTGCTGTAGGAGGAAATGGGGAAACGGTGCGTAGGCCAAGCGGTGCCGAAGGGCGACCGATGGGGAGGTGGACACGGGGGGGGGGGGGGGAGTGGCCGTCCGCGGCATACAGGGCATTCATTCAAATTCTCGTATTCACCACGGTAGAGGATGCAGTCGTTAATGCATGCATGTATCTTCAGAACCTCTAAACCTAGAGGGCAGACAACCTTCTTTGTTTCGTACGTACTGGCGGGCAACTCGTTATTCTTCGGAAACATATTCTTCAACATTTTCAGCAAATTTTCAAATGATGAGTCAGCTACACCTTCCCGTGCCTTCCATTTTAGTAAATCCAGTGTGCAGCCCAGCTTTTTCAGACTATTATCGCATCCTGGGTACAGCGACTTTTTGTGATCCTCTAACATGAGATCCAAATTCTCCCTCTCCTTGTTAGTTTCGCAGCGTCTCCGTGCATCAGCAATGGTCCGACCAAGATCATCAGCGGGCTCATCATGTGCCTCTTCTTCACCTTCACCTAACCCTTCCCCACCTTCAGCATCATCCTCCATGAAAGTATCACCGAAATGATCATGATAGTTGTCATCGATATCATCCACTTCTTCATCTTTTTCCATTCTAACCCCTCTTTCTCCATGCTTTGTCCAACAATTATAGCTTGGCATGAAACCGTGCCGAAGGAGGTGCATGTGAACGTCTCTTGAGGAGAAGTAACCCTTCTGATTCTTACAGACAGCACATGGAAAGATAATAAAACCTCGCTGCTTGTTCGCATTTGCCACTACCAGGAAATCTTTCAAACCCGTAGTGAACTCGCCGGAGAGTCGGGTACCGTACATCCATTGCCGATTCATCTGCATTATTATTATATAAAGTATATAATTAACCATCATGCATTTGTTAAACTAACTAACTATAAATAATACAAATTAAACAATGAACTACACACATGCATATTTTATCAATGACACATGAAAGGTTCAAGTTGCTAACCGCGATCGCGGAGGAAAAATAAATGAGAAAGCTCAAGTGTGGCTCGGACACTTCATATCATGTTTGTTTCATGCTCTTGGGCATTTCATCGAACACCTTGTGTGCATAGGAGGAACCAAAAGCAAACCCCCCACACCCCCTCTCCTTGTGAATATTGTGAATAGAAGTGGCACCAATTGTGGCTAAGTGAAGTGAGCTGAGTCCTATATAGGGATGGGCCATTAGTCCTGGTTGGCCTGGCCAACCGCGACTAAAGGCCTTCGGGCCGGCCTAAGGACCTTTAGTCCCGGTTGGCCTGGCCAACCGGGACTAAAGCCCCTCCCGTCCGCCAGCTGTCGACCGAGCGCACTGGGCCGAGATAGTTGGTCGTGGGTCTCCTCCCGAACCGCGACTAAAGACCGCTTTGGTCGCGGTTCGATTATTTTGGGGACTAATGGGGGCGTATGGAAGCCTCTTTTTCTACTAGTGTAACGTACCCCTTCGTACGCTCCTAGGGAAAAAGGCGACTAGGGCTTCTCGCCTACTGCCGGCGGCGGCTGTCGATCTGCCTAGTCTCCTGTGGCCTCAGGGCCGTGGAGACTGGGTGGATCTCGGTACTTGCTGGCGGGAGGGGCTCCGTTTCCATGTGTTTTCTTGTGCTTTTTTAGGGTTTGTCTTCTACTCAGGACAGCGAGGCGGCGGCTGCCTGGAGTTGGAATAAGGATCTCCCGTCCTATCCCCCGTTGTCGTGGAGTGGTGAAGGATGTCATGGGATGGCTAATTGTTGGGGCCGATGGACGCTGTAGGTATTCGGGGAGGGATCGCACGTCGAGTAGACGCGCTCACAAACACTGCAAACACCTCGATCTACCCAGGTTCAGGGCCCTCGTGTGGAGGTAACACCCCTACTTCTGCCTATCTCTCTGTATATGGTTTTACCGAGTAGCCACTGTACAAGTTCGGCTCTCTGCCGAGTAGCCAACCTCTCGTTCTCTCTCTGTGTCTAGTACTGAACCTCGCAATAAATGCTCTCCAGATCAACGTCCCTCGCGCAGGAGAGTGATGGGCACCTTATATACTGGTGCCCAGCGAGACAACAACGATTAAAGTACATGAAGTGACACCTCTACTGTGATAGCGGCGCACGCTTCCGTGTTCCCGCTGACGCCGTTGCGAGAAGTCGCCGTGACGTCCCGCTGACAGGTCTTGTCCACCCTGTCAGTCTCACATTGTAGGCCCCCGACACGTCTTGTCCCCCCTGTCAGTGACAGTACATGACATGCGCCCACACTCACTGTACCCACGTCGCAGCGCAGATAATCATGTTCCTAGTAAGTTGAACCGCACGCCTGTACGGCTGCAGGATACGCGAGATCTCGTCAGAACGGCTCCATTGACTTTATGCCCGAGTAGGATTGCTGCCCATCTACTCGGACCACCCGAGCTCTACTCGGATGATTCAGATCTTCCTCATTATCTTCACTTGGCCTTCAATACTTATCACGGAGTACCTTCTACCGGATACCAGATACCCGGGTAGCCGCCTACCCGGCAAACAGTACCTTGATCTCTGTTTTACCACCTTCCTTACCCCTACTCGGGGGTAGCCCCACGACACCCGTTTCGATGGTGCGTCTAGCGTCATCGGAGGGCGTGTGGAGGTGTGTCTCCGGCGGATCTCGTGGGATCCGGTCGGCGTTTTCCTTTGCTGGATCCACTTGGATCTAGTCTTCATTCGTCTGTGTTCGTGTGTCTATAGTTTGGATCCTTCCGATGTACACTTCTCTTCATCAGCGACGGTTGCTGGTTTGGTGCGCTGGTCCTATGTGGCCGTAGCACGACGACTTCCCGACTGTCTACTTCAACAAGGTTTGCCCTGCTCCGGCAACGGAGGGGCTATGACAGCGGCACGCCTTCGGCTCGCTCCAGTGATTGTAGTCGTCGCTAGGTGGTCTACGGAACTAGATGTAATTTATATTATTTCTGGTGTTCTCACAGTTGATGAATAGATTGGAAATTTTTATCGCAAAAAAAAAGAGTCTACGTGTAAATGAACTTGTTCCACACAATCTTTGTATGCACATGGATGGCACGTGTATTATAACATCGGCACATGGCAAGTGTTAATGATAACTCAATGAGTTCTATACATGTTTAGTTAATCAATACTAGTAAATTAGCCGACCAAACCATATCGAAAATATGTACACATTTAACACTAGAGGTTATGGTATTCAAAAGTTTGGTAACTGCTTGAGCAGGATTGGAATTTCTGCTCTTTGTTTTTCACTATTGCTCTTCTCTAGAAATAAACATGGGAAGCAGGTTAAAGTCCTTAAAGTGCTGATGGCACACCTGAGAAAAGTTGCAGAATGGGACTCACTCAAGGCTAGAAAAAACTCGGACTTTTCTTCGTGTAGTTCTGAGCGTTGAGATACATTGCTAGAAATTGCAGCTCAGTGGGCCAGGCAGGGCTGATACTGAGAGATCCAACCGCACTGGGCTTTAGCATACAGCATGGGCTTCCAATGGATAACGCGATCCGGTGAAGGGCCCAAATATGGATCAGAAAGGCCAACCAACGAGAGTCGGAGTGACGTTCCTAGTTCTATCCCTGTTCCAATCGGAGATGGCATAGCCCACCTATATATTTCCAACCCGATGGCACACTCAGGTCAGGTTTCGAGTCCGGTCGATCAATGGCGCCGTCAGATATTCCGCCGTGGTCCGAGCTCCCGGAACACATCCTCGGCCTCTTCGTCCACCGCCTCGCGTCCTCCCCCGACGCCGCCGCCCCTTCTGTTCCGCGTGCTAGTCCCGGGCTCTTGGAGGACGAGGATACGGCTCTCTTCCGGTCGGCGTACCGTTCCCACACGGATGCCGCAGCCGACTGCGTGCGCTTCCGGGCGGTGTGCCGTTCCTGGCGCGCCGCCGGCCGCGACCAGATGCCCCGCCCGCCCGGGCGCCTGCCGTGGACCGTCCAAACCAATGGCTCCTTCATCATGGGTATATCAAACGACCACGCCCACAGCCTTCCCTCGTGGCCGAAGGACGCATGGTGCGTTGGTGCCACCGACGACTGGCTCGCCATGCAGTGCGACGGCCATGATGACGTTCTCAGCCACATACTGCCCAGAACCTACCACCTGCACAATCCTTTCTCCGCCAAGACGGTACCACTCCCAGAGATTGACGCGGTCATCGGCAACTCCTCAAAGCTTTTCGAGGTACGCAAGGTGGTAATGCGGTCGACTCCTCGCGACGTCGTCGCCTTTATGACCAACAACTACATCTACCCTATCATCCTAGTCCTGCCGGGGAAGGGTGTGTGGTTGCCCAGGCCACGGTCGGCTCCCTTCATCTACATCATCGACATCGTCTTCATCGGAGACAAGCTCTATGGGATCACCAAGGCAGAGGACCTCATCTCTCTCGATATTGCTTTTGATGCTGACGGCAAGCCCATCGTCCCTAAAGTCAAGCGTGTCATAAGGCACGAGCCGACTGATGATGATTCTGACGTGTGGGGATACGCCGATTTCACCCGTGTCCCTACCTACTTTTCCCCGCTTGATGATGGTTATGACTTGTGGAGCGATGTTGATGGGAAATATTGCCGGGATGATGAAGCCGAGGCCGAGGACGAAGAGGATGATGTCACCCGGCGCGTAGAGCGTGAGAAGGACCGTGTAAGGTATAATATAAGGAACTATATCGGCGATGACACGATTCGTGAAGCCATGGGCTTTGACGGACCCGATGATGCACTCGTCGTCACTACCTGGCACATCACCGAGTCTCTTGGGAAGTTGCTCATGGTGAGACGAAAATTGCAATGGATTTCCAACGGTATGAACTACACTCGCAGTGTGGATGTGTTCGAGGCCAACATTACCACGGGGGAATGGATGCCCGTAACAAGGGCTGGATTAGATGGCCAGGCACTTTTCATTTGCAGATTCAACTGCAAGTCTATTCGTGCTTGTGGAGAGGTAGAGAAAGATGCAATTTATTTTGTCGACACAGGCGACGTGCTCAACATGAAATCCCAGGTCATAAGCCAACCGCAGAGAGACCTTTTTTTTATGTGGTCAATGTGGATCTTTCCTCCGGAGGTAGTGGTGGAATGACTATTGTTACCTTATAGGATTGTGATTGATCACCATGTGCGATCTTTCGAAAGTTCAGTTTTCTCTCTTGATTGAATTTACACATATGTAGAACTATCCACTTGGCTATTTTATCTATGTCGGTTATTCAGCTGAGTTTTATTAACTCAACAACTCCCGCTTTATTATAGTCACGCATTTGGCAACTATAAAAGGTACTCGAAGACAGAAAAAAATATTACACTTTTTTTTCCACAATAATCTTGGATTGTAGCAACAAATAAAAAATCAGAGAAAATGAAATATCTCTTAGCATCAGTTCTGCATGCAATAATGTCATTTGCGTTTTCACAAGCAAGCCGAAATCTCTTGTCATCAGTAAATCCAGCAAATATTTGACGAAAGATCTTATGGTTAATCAACATTAATTGCCAACGGTTTCTCACAAAATCAAATCAATGTGACCAGCTCTTGGAGTATTATATTGGAGTTCAACTTACGTTGGTACGTACCTCCAGACCATCCCTCGTCTGCCCGCACGTCGCTCCCTGGATGGCCTCTTCGCGCTCAGCCCATCTCGGACAATAACTTGGCCCAGCCCAGCATACGCCATCCCGACTCTCGGGCAGGTTTTCCATATTGCTTCTTTTTTTTGTAGAGCGACAGTAGGTTAGGGTTCGCTGCGTCGCCGCGGAAACTTGTCTGCACCGCATCCCATCGCCGCCGCGGAAGCCTTCACATACTGCCCCCTAGGACCTCACGTCCCATCATTGAGGAGATCATCCCATGCCGAATGAGTGCACATGGTGACAACTCGCAAGGAGGGCGACCACGAGAGGACTCGACCTCCTGCTCATAGCTCCGGCGCCACCGCCACCATCGTCCTTTCGTAAGCCCGCTCCGTCGACGGCCTAGGAACGAAGCCCGCTCCGCCGCCAACTCTCTCTTCGTAAGCCTATTTCGATGTGATAATTGACTGATATTTCCCTCTGCGCATGATCTGATGGAAATTACAGTGCTCGTACTCTACAGAGTCCTTTAACAACGTGCACACAAGGTTCTATGGGTACAACCAGATCTTGTCCAAAATTTTAACACTACGATGTAGGTGCGTTGAAGGCGTTGATCAGGTGTGACACACTGTTCCTGCCATCAGAGAGTGTCTGGCATATTTAGCGTGGATGTGGCATTGTAGATTTTATACGGTCAATGTTAAAAGTAAAGGATGTATTGACACTTTTTTGCACATGGTCTTGTCAGCAGGGCGTCATTTATCTAGAATATGTCCATGGCTTCCATTTCTTCTACTTCAACAAGAATTTGGATCTCATCCACACTGGCACCAAGATAGAGCTCTTCGTGCATGTACAACGACGATCCGTTCATCCGTCAGATCTGGATCTCCTTTGGGTACAGTCTGAATTACGTTCCTTTTTTATATTCATCATCCATGCACAGGGAAAGCATTGGGAACAAAAATGTCCAAGCAAATCTTGCAAGCCGTAACTGTTCTTCGTGAATAAAGTTTGTTCAAAAAACAACCACATTTGGTTACTGTTCTTGATGGATACCATGAAGGCGCAGATGAATTGGTACGTTGCTGGAGATATTTATCTATGTATGCTTCCCCATATTTTTTTAGTTGTGTATGCTCTAAAGCCATGTTGGGCCCTGACTCCTGATCCTGCTACATATGTAAAATAATTCCCAACAGATAATTAGTACATATCCTGACAAAATTATGTAAGGAACTAACAAAATTATGTAAGGAACTAACAAAATTCCTGTTGGAAGTGTGAGAAACTTTAAAACAACCCACATTTAATAAAAAATTTGTAAATATCCACCATAAAAAGTATTAGGCCGTCGTTACTTCCTCGAGAACTTGGCCTCCATGTAGTAATATTCTCTGGACCAGTTCATGGTAGTGGATGTGCGAGTTCACCATGAGGTATGGTTTACTACACCAAATTGGGGATTTTATAATAGTATGAATCATTGGATATTACTAACAAATTTTACTTGGTGCTAATTGTTGCTAAATATTAAAATAAGTTAGTGATAGCACCCATTTTATTTTGCTTCCGTTGATCTGGTTTGGTGCCACTTAATTATCTTATTTGGCTTTGTAAAACTTAGCTTAGCAGAATAGTGTGACGAATGCATTAGCCAGCAATTGTTGATACCAGCAGTGAAAGCAAAAATGAAAAGGGAGAAGTATCTACTCCTACGGCATGATAAATGAAATATCTCCCACACACACTTCTTAGAGGTTTTATGCATTCATTCATTAAAAAAATGTATAGATGTTTTATATTTACGACAACTTTTCATTGAACTAATTTAATCATGAGAGCACATGAAGGTCCAGATTAAAGAGCAAACTGAGACAATGCTTTAGGAATGGACAGTAGATATACAACTAACCATCATGCATGTCGCATGTGGAAAGTTAGTACTCTGTACAGTTGTCCAGACTATCCACAATTTCAAATCATACTTTGGCACTTTATTATTGTTGAACCATGTTATCACTGCAGTTTGTAATTTGGTACAAGCTTCATAAGGATTGATTACCCCTTGTATTTTACACCGTACTTAGCTTAACTGAGGCATCGCGAACCGGTGGAATATGTCATTAACATGTTCTTCTTTCATAGGAGGATAATAATATTGATTAATTACTCTGTTGGTATCTTATGTGATTGATCCATTGCTTCAAGTCGCATGTAGGACAATGTTACAACAATTCCGGGGTTTAAAAAGAAAACAACATGGTTATAAATTAACAAGGTGCTAAAGGCCGAGAACTTGGACACCAACAGGGAAAATGCGGTTGTTGCTGTTTGATAAGGAATGTCCTAAAGGATGAGAACATGGATGCATTCAAGAGAGTCGTCATGTTATTTTCAGTCAATATCTGACAGTCGAAAGGGTCCTTCGGTGAGGTAATGTTGTGTCACAAGACACTTGAGGCATTAAATTTTAAGGATTTAAGTAAGTATATCTGTACTCCTTATTCATGTAAACTTTTTGGCACAAACGGTTGAATGCCAACACGCTTCATTCTTGACCTTAACTTTTCAGATGTAAATTGTGTCTAGAAATAGCTTCAGGGCCCTTGTTCCAATTGCACCAAAACCATGTAGGTAAGATTTATTTGAAGCATTAGCAGGTTTGCACCAAAATCTTACACTATCTTTCTTCTGCACAAATTGCAATCATGAACATCTTAGTTTTGCAAATTACATTCTTTATGAAGACAATGACTATGGTGTCCTCTGAATTAGACTATATTTACCATTAATGTACTTAGGGCTATAGCCATAACCCGTAAAGAACTTACTTTTACTGATTAGGTCCTTGTAGGAATTCTGGTATAAAAGAATGCATAGATTTTTCAGGCATAAGAAAATCAAATTGGTCTCTTGCCAGGTGCAAGCTTTTGTGGTCTGCAGGGTCCTCTGCTGACGGTCCACGTCTGCAGCTAAGAGCGTTTGTCAGGTAGCAACGTCCAGCAAAGATTGATGTGGTGATGGCCGATGGCAATGGTGCGGTGTTTATGAATTTCATGTATTTGTAGAGTTGGATTCCTTTTTTACTAGAGCATCATTTGACTTAATTTTTTATGTGCTCGTGGGTAGAGGCATGGTAAAACTGGAAGTTGAAGACCTGTGGCAAACTGCTGCTATGTAGAGTTGGATTCCTTTTTTACTAGAGCATCATTTGACTTAATTTTTTATGTGCTCGTGGGTAGAGGCATGGTAAAACTGGAAGTTGAAGACCTGTGGCAAACTGCTGCTACTAGTAAATGTGCACGTGTAACACACGTGAAATAACAATAGTAAATTTAATAAAATCCTTACATCGATATGATAAATGAAACGTAAGGGTAATTAAAAAACATGATATGATAATTTTAAAGAAAATAATCTATTCCAATGCGGTTGACCAAATCTTGCACTTCTTGAGGAATGTTGTCTCGACATTCATTGTCCTTGTACGTCAACATGTGGACGAACACCTTACTTTGTAGATCGTAGGCGTTCTGCACGTTGATTGCATATAAATATCACGAACATCTCCACTAATATACTTAAGAAACATAAATATTGAGATACTCACTCTCACAAAAGGCCGTGTAACTTCTTTATCATTCCACGACCGCATATACTTTAGGACCAAAAACCCGGACATATTGCTGTACACACGTTACCATTGTTAGTAATATATATATGTAGATAAAATATTGAATGACACATGGTTCTAGTGGCAAGCTTTTGACCTGTCATAGTTTATTGTCAATTTAGTTGCTCTCGTGCGACGCCACAAAAAAACATCGTCATTCCAGCCAGGAATTGCATCTTGAAGAGCAATATTAAGGTGGAATGAAATATCTTTGAGCTTCAACGTGTCTTTAGCGAGAATACTCTTTTTCCACTTGTCCGATAAAGGAATGGGATCAAGTATGGTGATGGTTTTTTCAGACAGGTTGAACACAAAGAGAATAAAGCGATCCCATGTACGATAAGGTAACAAAATCTGCATGAAGTGGACTTTAGAAATACTATGTAGGTAACCTAAACACGCAAAACTAAATAGTAATAGTCTTACCGAATTGCATGATGAAACATGGAAGCACATCCCTGGCCAGCAATCAAACAATTTTGCTATGAGGTAGCGTTTAGTGTCAAAAGATAACCGGAGCTTTGGGTCTCTCATGCGGTCGGTCACTATGTCTTGAGATAAGAGTAAAGATTATTAGGATCAAGAAAAAAAGTGATATGGTTTTTGTGTAACATGAATTTAACATAAATACTCACGCAAAATCGAGTATCCATATAGTGAATTGGAGTTTCCTTGAACCACTGGAGTTCGTCTGTAGCGTTTACCCGTACGGCCATGTTAAAACAAGAGGTGTCTATAGCATGTTTATCGTTTAACAACTGCTTTAGTTGTTTAAGGCATAAACTTATTGGATATGTCTTGGAGTTCTGGACCCATATTTCTCTATGAAGCAAACCATACAGTTAACCATCAGATAAAACTGTAAACTAACACATCATATGTAAATTATATATATGAGCTCAAAGAGATCCTAGCTGAAATAGTTACAGCACTCTGTAAGAACGGGCAAATCCCAGAAAGCAAATCCAAAAATTCACTGATAAAACAAAATGCATATATTAAATTTTATGAATATATGAACTCCTGAGTTATCTTTTCATTTGAAAGAAGAGATCAATTGGATTTGGCTCACTCATCTTACAGCCTTACAGGTCATATTTTGGTACAATTACAGTGAACTGCAAAAGGAGGCCTATGAGGGATCAGAGGTATAAAAGTAGATTTGTATTAATATTACATTGGCTTTATATTTTTCTCCAGGCATCTTAAAAAGTAAAGAACATCATCTCAAAAGCCGAAGTTTAAACATAATGCACAAGCTTTTGCTCCCTCTGTGTTTCATGGTGCGCTATAATAAACTTTTCCACGTTTATCTGTAAATAATTATCACTTTAAATTATCTTCACTTTCCTGCATCGAGCAATCAAATTAATTTATTACAACATAATATCATATCCTTGATAAAAATAAGAATATATCCCAAGCATAACTGGGGTTTGTGCAATGAAAGAGAAAGATTACGTTATCTGCAAATGGGGAATGGAAGACCATGAAGGAGAGATGAGAGGGATGCGGCCGAGCATAAAATGGTGATTAGAGCTAAGAGCTATGAACCTTCAAATCAGTTCACCGGAATTGGCAAGGAGGGAGGTTAGTTCATACAGTAGTGAGGAAATTGCAAGTGCAGCCTCTGTAATTTGCAAAAGCAAGTGCAGCCTCTGTAATTTGCAAAAGTCTTTCTAATCTAAAACTTCTTACAAAAGCAAGTGCAGCCTCTGTAAATTGCAAACAAGTCAACTAAAAGTTATAGTTGCAACTTAAGGATAGCTAAGAGATGGAATGTCAGTATCATGCTGCCCGGATTTTGTGTTTCTTAAATGAAAAATATAGATCAAAATCCGCAGTAGAATAGTAATTAAATGACAGGCTTAGAATGGAGAATGAAATATTAAACTTGAAAAAGGTTATCAATACTTACTTACTCAACAAGTTTAAATGGGAAGTATCTGATCCGAGTGACATGCTAGGTTGTTAGTTGAATCGTAATAATTTATTTTGCCATATTACACCACTTAAAATGATATGTTGGTGAGGAAAAATAAAGGCTCAACAGAAGCTGCAACAGCAACCTAATAAAAGTGAAAGGAAAAAAATTATCAACAAAGATGATACTGATCTCCTATTGCACTAAAATCGCCATAAGAATAAGTAAGAATTACTAATTCACTGATAATCCACAAATCTAAACCTTTAGCAACCCATCTAAGCAATAAAAAATGATAACTAATGACTGTCCAATCCAGAACAACCAAAATGACTGCCCAGGAATGGATAAGATAGTTAGCTGGAGTACTTGTTAAATATACCGATGTTTAAATTGTATTGTAACTTGCATTTATTTACTTAATAAGCACATACTGAAAAACATTCCAATGTATACTGTTTGTTGCGGTAGAAAATTCAGAGAATTATTCTTATCCATGTCAATTATTACAATGCACCTAAAAGAAAATATGATAAGATATCTATTGTGCCCGTTGGCCACCTAAAATTTATAGAATCAATCACACATAGAGCCATTTTCCATGTGTATAATTGCAGACACTAATCAATTGGAAGCTGACTGTGTATACTGACAGTTCTCCATGATAAATCGATGCACTCAGTCTACTGTAATCGCAGAAGGAGAGATGAGAGGGATGCGGCCGAGCATACAATGGTGATTAGAGCTAAGAGCTATGAACCTTCAAATCAGTTCACCGGAATTGGCAAGGAGGGAGGTTAGTTCATACAGTAGTGAGGAAATTGCAAGTGCAGCCTCTGTAATTTGCAAAAGCAAGTGCAGCCTCTGTAATTTGCAAAAGTCTTTCTAATCTAAAACTTCTTACAAAAGCAAGTGCAGCCTCTGTAAATTGCAAACAAGTCAACTAAAAGTTATAGTTGCAACTTAAGGATAGCTAAGAGATGGAATGTCAGTATCATGCTGCCCGGATTTTGTGTTTCTTAAATGAAAAATATAGATCAAATTCCGCAGTAGAATAGTAATTAAATGACAGGCTTAGAATGGAGAATGAAATATTAAACTTGAAAAAGGTTATCAATACTTACTTACTCAACAAGTTTAAATGGGAAGTATATGATCCGAGTGACATGCTAGGTTGTTAGTTGAATCGTAATAATTTATTTTGCCATATTACACCACTTAAAATGATATGTTGGTGAGGAAAAATAAAGGCTCAACAGAAGCTGCAACCGCAACCTAATAAAAGTGAAAGGAAAAAAATTATCAACAAAGATGGTACTGATCTCCTATTGCACTAAAATCGCCATAAGAATAAGTAAGAATTACTAGGTCACTGATAATCCACAAATCTAAACCTTTAGCAACCCATCTAAGCAATTAAAAATGATAACTAATGACTGTCCAATCCAGAACAACCAAAATGACTGCACAGGAATGGATAAGATAGTTAGCTGGAGTACTTGTTAAATATACCGATGTTTAAATTGTATTGTAACTTGCATTTATTTACTTAATAAGCACATACTGAAAAACATTCCAATGTATACTGTTTGTTGCGGTAGAAAATTCAGAGAATTATTCTTATCCATGTCAATTATTACAATGCACCTAAAAGAAAATATGATAAGATATCTATTGTGCCCGTTGGCCACCTAAAATTTATAGAATCAATCACACATAGAGCCATTGTCCATGTGTATAATTGCAGACACTAATCAATTGGAAGCTGACTGTGTATACTGACAGTTCTCCATGATAAATCGATGCACTCAGTCTACTGTAATCCTTAACTTCTAAAGTTTAGAAAAGATCACCAACTAAATATGTGTAACCCTTAGAAAACTAAGACAGTGAACATCCAGAGCTCTACACAGGGTAAAATGGCAAGAGTAGGGTCATGAGAGCAGAGCAAAGAGAGGACCTGAGCCAGAGATAGTGGAACGGTTTACGCCCATGATTTGATTGCTCGCATCTAGTACAAAGCAGCAGCGGCGTAAACTATCCCCTCTCCGTAACTGCGTCATTAGATCCTCACCTTGGTCATCCTACCCAGCCACCCAGCAAGATAAACCGGAGGGGAAGGAAAATTACAGAGGGCAAAGAGATGGAATGTGAAGAGCTACGATTACCTGATTGTTGTGGAATGGCACTCAAGCGCCACACGGAATGCTACATTTCCTCACTACTGTTATTTTCTTCACCTGTGCAAGTCTCAAGCTCTCTGTTATTTTCTGGTTTAATTTTTCATATTTGGGTTTTTCACTAATTGTATTTTTCTTGCAGGGTTATGAATAATTTCCATAGCAGCACACAGGAAGTGTGGCTCCTAAAGTTTGGAGGTGCCAAAAAACTTGTCAATTGAGAGGCTTGCTAGAGAAGAATCGACTATTGTTGGAAAGTATGAACCTGCTGATAAGATTGAGGCCTCCCCAGCCGGATCAAAAGCTAAAACCAAGCTCTCCGCAGAATGGTGGAAGGTAATGTTTAGATATTTCATAAGATTGCCAATGCATTTACTATGTCAACACTAATGCCATTGTGGTGGGTAAACCATTGGATTCAAGATCCTTACAAGTCACAGCAACATACAGTTTTGCAAGTATTCTAATTGGCATCTTGATAAATGAAAATTCAGTAAACTATAGCTGGCTAAGCTCTAGAAGTTTGTCTTCTAGATGATGGCTACAAGATCGTTTTTATCAATTTTTGAAACAATGTAGTTGGAAATTCTGTAGTTGCAAATTTGTGCAGCCGCATATTAGTGGAGATTTGTAGAAAAATGCACAGGTACCTTCCCTTTAGAGGAGCAGGACGGACGAACGGCAGGTTCAGTTGTAGAGCTGAAGGTTGTAGGACTCCGGGAGCGGCGGTGAAGGCATCGGCGACTGGAGCGGCGGTGAAGGCGTCGGCGACAGGGACAAAGGACAGGTTGCAGGACGACGGGAGCAACGGTGAAGGCGTCGGCGTCGGCGTACGGCAGCAGGTGCAGGCCGGCCACCTGTGAGGGCGGCAGGTGCAGGTCGGCCACCGGGGAGAAGACAGCAGGTGGAGGGCGTCAGGTTGCAGGACGTCGGCAGCACGCCGGCGAAAGGCGTCGGAGACGCCGTCGTCGAGGCAGCGCGGCGAGGGGAACCTCCTCGGATTCGCTCGAGGCAGCGCGCCGGCGAACCTGTGAGGGCGGCGACGTCGTCGTCGAGGCAGGACAGCGCTGTGGCGGGCGGCGACGTCGTCGTCGAGGCAGGACAGTGCAGGGCGACGGGCGCAGGTCGCCGGCCGGCGGGGCGAGCGTGCGGATGGAGCGGGCGGCAGCTCGTGCGGATTGAAGGGGCGGCCGGCAGCTCGGGCGGATGGAGCCGCCGCGAGCGGTTGCGGGATTGGTTCCCCTCGCCGCCGCCTCGCCGGTCGCCGGCAGATTGGAGTTCGCCGTCCCGCTGTGGTCCTCCGGCGCGAGTCGATCGGAGCGGCGGCCGGCAGCGAGCGTGGGGATACCAAAGCGTGGGGAAATTGCGGTTGCGTGGACTTAGCGTTGAGTTTTTTTTTTTTTTTTAACTGATGCGTGGGAGGTGTCTGTGTGGGGAAATTGCAAAGTGCAAAGTGTTAAACTAATCTGGGTCGTTAGTTTAAGTGTAATCCGATGGCTAATATCATTTGGATGGAACCCCACTGGGTCTTTTAAGATTAGTGGAGATGTTGTCGGCAAGTTTCCTATGACCAACCATTGATTGACTTAAAAGTGAGGACGTGTGAAATAAATGCATTAACTGCTTTGCCCCATTTTTTATTGTTTTTTTTCTTTTGTTTGTTTTTACCCCTTTTAGGGTTTGTCTGTATTTTTATGCCTTTTTTGGACTTTATTTATTTTATAACCAAAGCAATGTATATGACTAATATAACGAAGCTATCTGGCAACTATGACAACCCCATAAAAATATAGCTTCATTTTTTAATTGCGCTCGACATAAGTTGTTCTTGAGTGGAGCATGTAGGATACCAATATGATGCGAAGCCGGTTGCACCTTCCTTGCGGTTGCCTGACGGAGGTGGAGGGTGGAGACGGTGAATTCAACGTTGGTCATTTTTTTTGAACACAAAATATTTAAAGATATACCCGTAGCAACGCCCCGGCATTCACCTAGTTGTTCTTTAACATTGATCTATCCACCGACCACCACCTCAGGAAGATACGAGCCAGGTTCTTGAAGCAGCTGTGTCTGTTTCCTAAGGCTAACTAACTGCAATAAAAAAACGAAAATTCAAGACAAATTCCGAGGAAACATCGGAACTAATATATCACCCGGAAAAAGAAGTGTGACTCCTTGAACAATACCGGAAGAGTAACTTAAATATATTTGAATAAGGCCTTGACCAAAATATATGAGCCATATATTAGGTACATGAACAAATATGCCTCAATATGCAAAGCCTTCAAATTGTTGATATATGCAATGAACACATTGCCACTTTCCTGGCCTGATTAAGTAAATCCTTGGCAATATGTAATATCCCAATATATTACCATTTGCAGCGCACATATTGCCTGGTTTTGCTTTCAGGCCTGCATTATGACATCTCCTGCGGGCTCCTTACTTCGCCCGGACCGGCCCGATTCGAGCAGCCCGACCAAAAAGCAGGCCCCTACGGTGCTGCCTAAATGGACTGCTGTCCTTTTTTTGTTTTTGTCCGGGGCCGCTCATATCCGGCCCAGTTTTGATCCGGATTTGAGCACCGTCCGGACGCGTCGGGACATCGCCCGTGTTCTGATTTCTCCCCTCCTGGACGCATCGGGCCCGCCCGCAGCATACCCCTTCCTCGCGTTTCCCCCACCCTCGCAAAATTATATTTTTCACGGCTTTAACTAGATTTTGCTCACTCATATCTTCTACTGAATACCTCAGCTCATCTGCAATTTGACCTGAATAATAGCAAAGGAGTTTGCTTCCTTTTCTAAGTGTCCGGATACGCCACCCAACCCAGCACCGGGTTAAATCTGAGACTTTCAGCCTGTGAGAAAGCAAGGCTTTGATCCTTGAAATCAGTGGAGCCAAAGCTTTGCTTTGTTTCGGCTCCGCCTGGGCCTTCATCTTCTCCTTGAAAACAAACCTTTCCGGACGGTAACCCGGCAAAGGATCTTCGGATGTCGGGGAGGTATCTTTGCTATAAAAGATGGTTTTCTGCCAATCTTTAGGGTATCTATTCAGCTTCATCAAAGGATAAATATTTCATGACCTCCTCTAGACTGCAACACCACTGCACCATAAAGGCGTCCCCTTAGCGGTTTCTGGCTGTTGGTTGCAAAAAAAGTATTCTAGAAACAACTCTAGAATGGGCTCTATGTGGAGGTAATTTTTGCAAAGTACTAGATAATTACAAAGGTAAAGAATGGAATTTGCACTAAGATCCTGGGGATGGAGTCCCTAGTGAGCTAGAGCCTTACGGAAGAAATCAGAGTCGGGAGGATGGAATCCGCAGCGCACATGACCTCCGAAGATTACCGCTTCTCCGTCTTCGGGCCTAGGCCGAGTCTCCTCACCGGGTACCCTCCACTCTAGGAACCCGGGCAGCAATCCCTCCGAAACTAGCTCTTCAATCTGCAGCTTAGTCATCAGGGACTTGGACCAATCTGCCTTGATCACGCGATTTACAAGAGCCGGTTTAGAGGGAGCCGGGTGTTCCTTCTTCTTTCCACGGCCATCTCCGAGTCCTCCCTCGGCGGCCATACTCGTTTTCCTCATCTGGGCCAGGAAATAGCTCCGGCGCCGGCGGAGCAAATCCGGTGACGGCGGAGGTAAGAAATCTTGGAAACTCCCAAGTGGCGCTGGAGGTGTTCCGTACAGGGAGGGGGTGAGATGAGCCCAGGGCTCACCCATCCTGGGGTATTTAGAGCGCGGTAAAACCCCGGGGTTTTCTGCGGTAAGTTTTGTAGATTCAACCCTAGGGAATGCCGCGTGAGAAAAGTTTGACTTAGGTCAAATCTTTTTTTTCCAAAAATTAGAGATACGGTTTTATCACAAAAAAAATTATTACTTTGATATTCGAGATAGGATAAAATGATAAGAACGAATCTTCAACCGGATCTAAAATGTTCTCTGTTTAAGCAAACCAGATAAAATGGGAAAAACAGGTTCAATACTTCATCACGACCCAAAAGGAAATCTGGGTCTGCCTTCCAACGGCCAGAAGAAAAGTCCGGGTTACAAGGTAAGAAGGAGAGACCGGGGTTCAACTAAGAAACTTGTTACCTTTTTGTTGCATTTCAGGAGCTTATCATAAACAAGTTAGGATGCAACCTAAAATGTTTATAATAACATGGGAGCTAATGTTGGGGGAATAATAATTCGGGTCCTCAAGGTTCTTTAAGACTGGATCCGGCTTATGCGGACTGGGCCCGACCGACGAGGGAAAACCGGGTCAGGCCCTTTGGGCCAACGCAACCAAGATCCGGTTCCCAAGAGTCAAGTTTCCCACGCAGGAAGACGGAGTTATTCCCAGGAGAAGGCGGATTCCTAGTAGGACTCCGAGAACGGGAAGAACCCGGATTGCCATGTAAAATTCAGGAACCCGGCAGCTATATAAGACAGGTCCTGGGACGTAGAAAACTAAAATCTAGATTCTCGAGACATAGGTAGCTAGATTTCACACCTTGTAATCAATATCGATATCACCAATACTAATCTAGGAGAATTAGGTTTGACCCTCAATCGAGGGGCCGAATCTGGGTAAAGATTTTTCTCTCGAGTGCAGCTGAACCCTTTCGAAACTTCACCTCATGCCAATGGCCTCATAACGAAGTTCTCAGTTGAGGACATTTTCCGTGACAACCCCACGACAAGTCTGACTACTCTTAACTTAAAGGATATACTTGATTCTAAAGAAAAAGATATGTGGAGAATATAGATCAGGTGTAACCTTTTGAAAAAGGTTCATGTTTCACTCTTTGGCGAGTTGCATATATTCATCGAGTTTTTTAATTTATCTTCACCCAAATTATCTTTGAGGTCTCAACAGAAAAGTTCACGTGTTCCAAGAATTCAAATGCAAGCTTTACACACTGACCCGTTAATTAAACTATAATAAAATCCAACTAATTCAACTAGACTTGTCGACTCATATTTACTCCAACTAATCAAATGTGAGCTCACATTTTGCACCGACGTGTCACCTTTTAACCTATCCACGTACATTAACATTAATCTCATTGATATATAGTTTTGGCAGAAATAAATAAATAAAAGGTGAACAAATATAATTCTATATAAAATATAAATTAACCAGCCAAACCATATCGAAAATATGTACACATGTAACACTAGAGGTAATGGTATTCGAAAGTTTGGTAACTGCTTGAGCAGGATTTGATCAGGATTGGAATTTCTGCTCTTTGTTTTTCACTATGGCTCTTCTCCAGAAATAAACATGGGAAGCAGGTTAAAGTCATCCTAAGAGTGCTGATTGCATACTGTATATTAGAGAGCAAACAGCCCAGCACACATGGGGACAAGAATGAGCTAGAAAAGTTGCAGAATCGGACTCACTCATGGCTAGAAAAACGCGGACTTTCCTTCGTGTTGTTCTGAGAGTTGAGGTTCATTTCTAGAAATTGCAGCTCAGTGGGCCAGGCAGGGCTGATAGAAAGAAGCAACTGCCAGGCAGGGCTGATAGTGTTATTTGTATTTGAATTGAGCAAGCTTGCACTAGTACTAGCTGCAAGGTAGTAGTGCATTTGCCTCTGAAATTCCGGGAGTCTGAGATACCAAAAAAAAAACAAATCAGAAACTGAAACTCAGGCGGGACTGTGAATGAATCTACAATCATTAGGCCGTACACTGCTGAGCAAATGACTGATCCGGTCAGAAAATCACAGGATCATCTTATCCGTCACTAGAAAGGAAGCCACTCGGCACTCAGACTAAGGATTTCAACAGTTGATGACCTGTTTTGGCTGGGAGTTCATATGAGAAAACCAAACAGAAAATGCAGTTTTATATTTAGGGAGTGGGACATGACCTAGCTAGAAGCTACTGACTGGCATGTACTAGTACTAAGCAGGTCCAAGCAAAGCTTTGGGGTGATGAACTGATGATCAACTAGTATTGTTATCCACAAGATGAGGAGAAGACTTAATTGGTAGTGAGTTAACATTCGCATTGGCATTGGCAATCTCTTACCACCTCCAGGTAACTTACATTATTGATGTGAGTTACAAATTGCACTACTAATACTAATTACATATGGATAGATTAGATGCCCTGGTCTGGTGATCCACAATGAAGTGATCTCGTTCTCATCGAGCTACCTATCTGAACTCGGCGTCGGCGGTGACCTTCCTCTCCTCGCCGGTGAGGTTGCTGCTAGGAAGCGGCTGCTCGGTGACCTTGTTGGGGGCGTCGGGGTCGCTGAACCCACATCATGTGCCCCTGCACACCATTTCCGTCGCAGATGGGATAACTTGTTGATAAATAAAGATTGTATGGTGATCCAACGCCGCCATGGCTCTGGGATCACCAACCACACTGGGCTTTAGCATACAGCATGGGCTTCCAATGGATAACGCGATCCGGTGAAATATGGATCAGAAAGGCCTTCCAACGAGAGTCGGAGTGACGTTCGTAGTTCTATCCCTGTTCGAATCGGAGATGGCATAGCCCACCTATATATTTCCAGCCCGTTGGCACACTCAGGTCAGGTTTCGAGTCCGGTCGATCAATGGCGCCGTCAGATATTCCGCCGTGGTCCGAGCTCCCGGAACACATCCTCGGCCTCTTCGTCGACCGCCTCGCGTCCTCCCCCGACGCCGCCGCCCCTTCTGTTCCGCGTGCTAGTCCCGGGCTCTTGGAGGACGAGGATACGGCTCGCTTCCGGTCGGCGTACCGTTCCCACACGGATGCCGCAGCCGACTGCGTGCGCTTCCGGGCGGTGTGCCGTTCCTGGCGCGCCGCCGGCCGCGACCAGATGCCCCGCCTGCCCGGGCGCCTGCCATGGGCCCTCCTCTGCTATGGCTCCTTCATTACCTGTATTTCTGACGGCGACGACACCCACAGCCTCCCCTCGTGGCCCAAGAACACAGCGTGTGTCGGTGCCACCGACGACTGGCTCGCCATGGAGTGCAACGGCGATAATGACGTTCTCAGCCACAGACTGCCCAGAACCTACCACCTGCACAATCCTTTCTCCGCCAAGACGGTGCCGCTCCCGGAGATTGACGCGGTCATCGGCAACTCTACAAAACTTTTCGAGGTACGCAAGGTGGTAATGCGGTCGACTCCTCGCGACGTCGTCGCCTTCATGACCAACAACTACAACTACCCTATCATCCTTGTCCTGCCGGGGAAGGGTGTGTGGTTGCCCAGGCCACGGTCGGCTCCCTTCATCTACATCATCGACATGGTCTTCATCGGAGACAAGCTCTATGGGATTACCCGGGCAGAGGATCTCATCTCTCTCGATATTGCTTTTGATGCTGACGGCAAGCCCACCGTCACTAGAACCAAGCGCGTCATAAGGCACGAGCCCAATCCCGACGATGATTCTAACGTGTGGAGCTACGCCGATTTCTCCCGTGTCCCGACCTACTTTTACCCGCTTGATGATGGTTATGACTTGTGGAGCGATGTCGATGGGAAATACCGCCAACATGAAGATGCCGAGGCCAAGGACGAGGAGATTGATGAGACCCGGCGCGTAGAGCATGACAAGGACCGTGTAAGGTATAATATTAGGATGTATACGGGCGATGACACGATTCATGAATCCTACCGCTTCGACGAACCTAATGATCAGATCGTCACCATTACCTCGCACATCATCGAGTCTCTTGGGAAGTTGCTCATGGTCAGAAGAAAACTGCAATGGATTTCCGGCGGAATAAACCGTACTACTAGCGCGGATGTGTTCGAGGCCAACATTACCACGGCGTCATGGATGCCCGTAACGGAGGGACTAGATGGTCAAGCACTTTTTATTAGCACATTCAACTGCAAGTCTATTCATGCATGTGGAGAGGTAGAGAAAGATGCAGTTTATTTTGTCGACACGGGTGAAGTGCTTAACATGAAATCCCGGATCATAAGCCAACCGCAGAGGGATCTTCGTGTGGAATCGTCAATGTGGATATTTCCCCCGGAGATAGTGGTCTAATGACTAGTGATACCTTATAGGATTAGACATCAGAAGAATTGATCTGCAAAAAAAATTAGGAAGAATATACAGCATGTGCAATCTCTCTCTTTAGTGAGTTGCATGTAAAGCACTATCCAATTGGATACTTCATCTATGTCTGTTATTCAGTGAGTACTTTAATATTGTATATCTTTCACGCAAATTGTCTCTGAGATCATAACTAGAAATTTTATGAATTCGACTCCAAGTGTTCCATAATTTTTATGTACCCACCAACTCGTTCAGTCAACTGCAAGCTTTCAACAAGAAAAAACACAAGCACAAAGCGAAAACCCGATGTCCCTAAGAGCATGTCTAACAGACCCCCTAAATGGCCCAAACCCGTATAATAACCGCCGATATACGGGTTTGGGCTCTACCCGGCCATCTAGCACACCCCGTAAATGGACCACCCCGGACGATTTTTTACAAGTTTGGGTAGGGGGCGGCCCGTCGACCCCTACATGTGCGGGTCGGGAGGAGATATAGAGGTCGAACCCCTCACCTTTTCCCCCACTGCGCGCGAAGCTCCCAACCGCCGCCGCCGCCGCCGGAAATCCGCCTCCTCGCCCTCCCCGGCCACCGCGTCGCCAGATCTCGCCGCCATGGACTCCTCGCAAGCCTCTCCAGCCGCCGACGGCGCGCCACCCATGTCTGAGGTGGTCAATACAGTCACCGTCGACGCCGAGGCCTCCGCCGATGTCGCGGCCATCATCTCCTCCACCATGCCGATGAAGAGGAAGAGGATCCCGAAGCTCTTCTTTGACACACCGCCGGGGCCTGCGGTACCGGCGACGGCGGCGACCAGTACTGCGCCCGTCGTCGCGAAGAAGGTGAAGTCATTCGCGACGAGGGGGCGGCCGCCAAAGGTGAAGAAGGTCGCGACGCCTGCAGCGGTTGATCCGGCCACGCAGGTGGTCGCCGTGGTTCCGTCACCGGTCGTTCCGCCTGCTCCCACGCCCTTGCCCACGCCGCCGCCGGCTGGTGCCCGCCAGGTGCTCGACGAAGTGCCTGCGCCTGCCGCCGCGACATCCTACATGGATATGCTCAACGATTCGGCGGTGGACTTGGATTCGGGCATCGGTGGCTTCGAGGACGAGTACGCTGACTATGGCGAGGAAGAAGAGGCGGACGAAGAGGTGGACGACGACGTGGTTGAGGTGGACGAGGCTACTGCGCGGCGGAGCAGATCGGGGAAGCAGCCCAACTACACCGAGGTTGAAGATGTCACTTTGGTCCGTGCGTGGGGCAAAGTGTCCATGGATGCTGCCACCGGCACCGATCAAACCGGCAAGCGCTATTGGCAACGCATTGAGGATCTCTACCACAAGCTCAAGCCTCACACGAAGACTTTGGCGGATCAGCTGCTGTGGTGGAAGGAGAGCAAGGTCGAGATCATGGCGAGGAAGTTGCAGGCGCGTCAAGCTCGCGAGGCATCCAACCGTGGTGCTTCAACTTCGGTGAGTGGTGGTGCCGACGGTGGGCTGCAAGATTGATGTGGATCGCGATGGTGGTGGCAGTACTTTTGGGAACCTCTATGCCTAGAACATGACCTATGAACTTGTTGATCTATTTGTGATGTAAAACTATGGATTATGCATCACATATCTTGAATCTGCCACATTTGATATGCTTGTGTAGTTGTGCTAAACCCTGCAAAACCCTGTTTTGTGAGGGGCCAAAAGTTCGTGCGAGCTAGCAGACCCCCTACCCCCGCCCCGTAAAACAGAATATTCTGTTTTACGGGGCGGGGGTAGGGGGTCTGCTAGCTCGCACGAGTTTTTGGCCGGCGAAATGCGTTTACAGTGCCCTCTACACGCGTTTTAGGGGGCGAAAACATAAGGGGTCTGTTAGACATGCTCTAACTAACCAACTAACGACCTGTTAAACTATAACCAGACGTATAAACGCGATTTGATCCGGTTTGAGCTACGTGCGTATCATCAGCGCTGCTTCTTCTTTTTTTCTTTTTTTAGAGGGAATCCTCAGGGTCGCATCATAGTGGCACAAGTATTTGTACCAATGTAGTTGGTGCTGTGAGTACGGGCATGGCGTGTACACATCCGATGGATCATAGTGGTCTACCAAGTTTCGCTTTTTGAGGACGAAAAATAAGAATCTGGAGCTATATTTTCAGATGCAAATTTACCTTTAACTCAAAAACCATAAACATACATGTAATATCAGTGATGTAAGTGTCGCTTATCCAGCCCACGCTCACAAGCAAGATAAAATTGTTGATTGTTGTACCATAGTTGATTCGTCAAGTCTTGAATCATTGTAGAAACGGAGGATACACAGAACAACCGTCAATAAAGAGCTCATCTTTTACCGTATCTCCGGTCGCGCCCCCCAAAGCCCTCCCCTCCCCCAAGCACTTTCCTGTCCGGGCAGCCCCCGAACGCGCTCACTCACGCGCCCCATTGGGCCTTCCCATCCGGACGTCCCGTCCGGCAAACCTAGCCCAACCCCGTCCGGTAGGGGGGCCCGTGGGGGCTCCGGACGAGTCGTTCGGCGCCGTGGACCTGACCTGCCAGCGACACAAAACGTCCACAAAAGGAGTCGCCTCTCTGTTCACTTGCTCCCCGTCCATGTCCCCTCGTCCTCAACCGCCTCCCGCCGCCGTTCTTTCGCCCACCCACCGCCGCCCACAACCCCCTCTTCCAGCACCGTTTCTGGCGCCTCGCTCTCGTCGTTGCCTCGGCCCGCCTGCGCCGCCTCTGACGGCCAGAGGTAACCACCTTGCCCCCAAGGTGTTCGGCGTTTTGCCTGGTTGGTCGCCGACCGTTGTTTTTTCAACCTTTTGTTGGCATTTTCATTTCTACAGATGGACAGCTGCGATGAGATGATGGTGAACTTTCTCCTTGAGGAAGAAGCCGATATCGACGACAAGGAAGATGAGAACTTGCTTTTTCTTGCTTATCTGACACAATCCTCGCCGATGATGAAACCAATAGTGAACCAAAGCAAGGAGGCTCCAAGTTTGGGAGGAGAAAGACGAAACCGAGGATGAGAATGGAGGGCCACTGCATGCTCTTCACCGACTATTTTGCCGAAGAGTCAAGATTCGATCAAAAGATTTTTGGTGGAGATTTTGGATGAGCCGAAGGTTGTTCAACACATTGGTGTAGCATGTGAGGGAGCACGACCCCTAGTTCAAGATGAAGAAAGACACCGTGGGAATGGTAGGTTTCTCCTCAATTCAGAAGTGCACTGCTACTATGAGAATGCTTGCGTATGAAGCCCCAACAGATGGTCAGGACGACTATCTCCGCATGTCTGAGTCGCCGGCTATCAAAGCCATGTACAGATTCTGCAGTGCGATAGTGGAAGTGTTTGGCCCAAACTATTTGAGAGGGCCAAACGAGGAGGAAAATGCTCTCACAATGTACAAATTAAGCAGGAGATTTTCTTTATATGCTTGGAAGCATTGATTGTATGTGCTAGAGCTGGAAGAACTGTCCATTTGGATGGCAAGGATTATACAAAGGGGGCATCAATGATTTTGCAGCGTAGTCCTTGAGGCATTGACAGATCATGAGAGTTGGATTTGGCACGCATTTTCGGAATGGCAGGATCTCACAATGATATTAATGTGTTGCAGCGTTCCCCTGTGTTCGCTAAACTTGTTGAAATACATGCTCCGCCAGTGAACTATGTTGTCAATGGTCACGAGTAAAACAAAGGGTACTACCTAATGGATGGTATCTATCCAAAATGGTCAAATTTTGTGAAGACAATTCCCAATCCTCTAATCAACAAGAAATCCTGATTTTCCTTGGTATAAGAGAGCAAGAAAGGATGTCGAGCGTGCATTTGGAGTGCTCTAGAAAAATTTACCGTTGTGCGGTATCCTGCTCTCGCTTGGTCGGACGAATAGATGGGAGATGTCATGAATGCATGTGTGATCATGCATAACAAGATCATTGTGGCTAAGCGTGCAAATCCAGTGCATAATCATCTTCCGTATGAGTTTCAGGGTCCTCTCGCCGATGTGGATGAGAATGTTCCAGCTGATTGGACCGAGTACATCGCTATGCATATGGATATTCGAGACGAGACCACTCATAATCAGCTCCAAGATGATCTAGAGGAGCATTTATGGGTTCGCAAAGGATTGGCGGTGGCATAGTGCACTTCAAATTTATTTTTTAATTATATGAATATTTTATTTTTATTTTTAGCCATTCGTGAACTATATATGTAATAATTTAAATCTAGAACATAAGTATTTTCAACTATTTTTTAAACACAAAAATAATGTAAATATGAAAAATAATGCTTTGGGGTTTCGCTTGGGAGTGCCGAGTGAGGAAGGGGCGTCCACGAGGGCGCCGCGCCGTCCGGACGAGCCCCCAAAGGGCCTCTCTGCGTGCGGATCCAGACGACAACAAGGAGGCGACTGGAGATGCTCTTATCCCTAGTTAGGATCTTCGGAGATCCCGAAGCCAAGCTCCACCTCCACCTCTAAGTTCAGATCAGTACGGACAAAGCATCAAAAAAAAGAATCAGTGCAGACCATCCGGTAAATTCTCAATGCCAAAATTCAAAACGGTTGATGAGTAGGGACGGGGGAATGCAGGCAAACACTCTCCATTAAAATCAAGATTCTTCAGTAGCATATATAGCGTCTATTTTTTCAAATGACTCTGTCGGTCCAGTGGATACCGGGTTACCATGACCCGTCCGCTGCGGACCACTCAAACTCGTGCACAGGAGACTCCACGAGGATGCTTCGAGAGGGAATCCTCCCTTAGTAAGACGTTCACCCCTCTCGAGACACCGCTAACAGGGGGATGGCCTCTCCGGAGGAACATGCCCCATCTTTCCTCAGAGAGTAGCCCTACCTCGATTCCTCCGCTTCCTCTCGAGAGGTATTTCTCTCGTGATAAGACACGCCATGTGCCGATGCCGCGCGCAAGCCTACGCGCGCTGACGAAAGCAGAGCCGTACTACAGAGCACTCCTGGCAGGAGTTGTCAGTCTCATATACAAAGTACATGCAACAGTTGCATTCACCAAAGCGCCGCCCAAAGATTTTCCCTTTGGTACAAGAAGACCAAGCGACGCTATAAGACGGAGAAGACATCACCTGGAGTCCCCACCGTCCTGCCATGGGTGGTGGCTTTGTCTCCCGTGGACCAATACCACGTGAATCCTCAGAGCACGCCTCGCCTCTTCCTCATCACGATGTGGTATCCTTTCCCGCCAAGAATGAGCGGGAAAATAACCAGAGCGGATATATAAGGGTCCCTCTCGTCGCGTAGAATGGACAGCTCATTCGCTACCTGGTTCCATTAGGATAATTCCAAGCACAAGCTCTCCTCTTGTACTGTAACCCAAAAGGAGTGCATCAGACAAGCAATAGTAGGGTTTTACACCGCACGGTGGCCTGAATCTGGGTAAACTTCAGTGTCGCCATTGTTGTCCTTCCCAAGCTTTCCTCTCCAATACTTCGAGTGGTTCTGGGAGTGTGTTTAGTCCCTAGTGTTCGAACACTTCAAAAGACCTTGTCTTAGGACATTCTCATCTCCGACATTTGGCATGCTAAGTAGGAATCTAAGGCACTCCTTCACTTTCTCGCTTCCATGGCATCCACTCGCGCCAAGTGTGCCCGCCGCAGGACTCAGACTAACCCCGCCGGCAACAACAACACTGGCAACGACACTCATCGTAGTCCTATTGGTGCTGGTGGCGCGCCCGCGGCTGGGGACCAGGCCTCCTCCCACCCCTCGCAGTGTGACCCACCGACGTCCTTGATACGTCGAAAACGTATCTCCTTCTCCGAACACTATTATTATTGTTTTTCTCTAAACTTATGAGCTTTGGATGCAACTAATACAGGATAACGATGTTTTCAGCAGAATTACCCTGGTGTCTTGTTTTTGTGCAGAAAAATCAACTTTCGGGAAATTGCCCAGAAAATATCCCATGTACATTATATCACCAGAAGACTTCGGGAGCCAGAAGGAAACCTGGAGGGGGCAAGGAGTGGTCCAAACCACCCCTGGGCGCCCCCCCTCGGACGCGCCACCTGGTGGTGCGGGGGCCACAGCCACCCCCTCAGGCTCCCCTTTTGACTACATATGCGCCTTTACCCTAAAACGCGAGGGGGTTCGTCATATTCCAGAGAAACACACCCGAGCTCCGCCGCCACCTCGAAACCCAATTCAGGGATCCGAAGTTCTTGTTCTGACACCTTGCTGGGACGAAGATTCAAAGGAGATCATCGCCATCGTCACCGCCACCACTTCTTCATGAACTATCCATGATTCCCCCGTCCATGTGTGAGTAATCCCCTCTGTAGGCTGAGAGGGATGGAAGGCATTGGATGATATCGTTCATGTAATAATTCCATATTGTTAGGGTATAGTGCCTAGTATTCATTGTTAGTGCTATATACTATTGTTGCAACTTGTTATTCTTAATGCTTGTCACTTAGGGCCCGAGTGCCATGATCTCAGATCTGAACATGTTATTGTTTCATGAGTATAATAATGTTTCTTGATCATATCTGCAAGTTGTTTACACATGGCGTTGTTCGAAACCCGAGGCCCCAAAGTGAAAGCAATTGGGATAACCAGAGGAGATGGCTGCGATGTCAGAATCACATGTGTTCACAAAGTGTTAATGCTTTGCTCTGGTGCTTTATTAAAAGGAGCACCTTAATTACCAGTAGTTTCCCTTGAGGCCCCACTGCAAACGGGCTATTAGGACAAAAGATGTTGTGCAAATTTCTCATTGCGAGCACATACGACTATATTGGAACACATGCTTATGGTTTGCCTAGATCTTGGATGCGTTGTTATTATCTAACTTCAATGCCCACGTTATTATTATTACATGAACTTTCTTATCCATGCAACGCTCGTTCATCCATTCTCTATGCCTACGGTACTTTCATCCTGCTGTTTTCACGATTGCTACTGCTGTTTTCACAATTGCTACTATTGTTACTATTTTACTCCTGGTGTTATTTCACTACCGATGGTGCTATAAAACTGTTACCAATGATAAATTGTTGCGAGCAAGTCTACTTTTAGGTGCAGATGAATTAAAAACTCATCTGTTAAGGCTTATAAATGTTCGTTGGCTCCCCTTGTGTCGAAGCAATAAATTTGGGTTTTACTTCCCTCGAAGACTGTTGCGATCCCCTATACTTGTGTGTTATCAAGAATATTTTCTAGCGTCGTTGCCGGGGAGCATAGCTTTATTTATTTGATCACTTGAAGTCTTGAACATGATATTGTTCGCTGCAAGCTTTTCATCATGGGAATAACTTGTGATGGGAAGGTACCCATATTACCATCCACTACGGGGAGAGGTACAACTCTGAACACCTCTGTTGATCTTGATTCACCATCTGTTATGAGTAAGCTTCTTACTCCACCACATGTTACACACACTGTTACTTTTGCTGAGTCTGAATGCTTCTGATACTTTTGATGATGCTTCTAATGTGCGTGATGATACTGGTTCACTGGGTCCCTTCCTAGATGCTACTATTGCTAAATCCAAACAACTTGAAAATGTTGGAATTCCTATTAAAAATGCTACTACACATCTTAATTCACCCGAGTTAATTGATGATCTTGATGAAACCTATATTGAATTTAATGATGACTTTATTGAAGAAGTTCAAGCTACTACTAGTGCAAGTACCCTTAAGAGTATTCATGCAAGACATGTTGTTAAATATAAATATCCTCCTGATGCTAGATTTGCTACATCTCCTATATACATTAAAGATAAGGATTATGATTTCTCTCTTGATTTATCTTACATATCTATTGTTGAGAAAACACCTTTTTGTGGTACTAAAAATGAAAGTGCTATGGAACATATGAATGAGCTCTCATCTTTGAGTAGTTAATTTTCTGATGATATTAAGAAACACACTAATTTTGTTGCTACAGTATTTCCTTTCTCATTGAAAGATGAAGGTAAAACTTGGTTTAACAATTTGACACCTGGATCTATTACTATTCCTATTGGTTTGGCTAATGCTTTTTTCAGAATTTTTTTCCTGCTAGTGCTCAACATGCTGTTGTGCAAAGAATCTTTAATTTTAAACAAACTGAAGAAGAAAAATTGCCTGAATCTTGGTCAAAGTTTTGTTCTTTAATAAGAGCTAGTCCTGGAAATCCACTACCTAAAAATGAGCCCTTAGATATATTTTATAATGGAATAAAGTTGAATCTATGACATACCTAGATAGTTGTGTTGGTTGTGTTTTCAAGAAAAGAACTCCAGAAGAAGCTGAGGAATTACTTGCTAATATAAGAAAGAACCATGATGATTGGACTATACCTGAGCCTACACCAACACCTATAACAACACCCAAGAAGAGAGGAATGATTGAATTAAATGATGAAGTGATGAAGGAAGCCAATAAATTTCTTAAAGTGAGGAGTATTAAATCTCAAGATGTGAAGAATTTACCTCATATAGAAGAATTATGTAAGACAATTGCTCACCCATCCACAGTATAGGTACACTCCGTCCAATATTTTGATAATAGAGATATTCCCTATTCTAAACCACTTGATCAATTCTTGGATGAATTTGATAATTATGTTGTTAAGCAAGATAATTTTAATATGAGAATACATAATCATCTAATGGAAAACTCTAGAGCTATTAATAATTTGCATGGTATTGTTGAGAGAACCTCTAATGATGTTAAAATGCATGTTAAACATTTTCATATGGTTCAAACTCAAATTGTCAACTCGCTAAAGTGCAAAAAGATTTTCTAGCTAATTTTTTCTAGAGAGAAATATGTTTGTGAAATAATTACTAGAAGTGGTGTTTGTACTCAGGATCCCTTGTATCCTGATGGTCATCCTAAAAGAATTGAACAAGATTCTCAACAACCTAAAAAGAACAGTACTTCTTCTAAGAAAAAGAAGAAGAGACATAAAACGGTTGTAGAATCTCTTAAACCTGCTAAAGATCCTAATAGTATATCTATTTCTGATGCTGAAACTGAAAGTGATAATGATAAAAGTGATGCTTCTGATAAAGAAGAATCTGAAGTTGTACATGATAAGCAAACTAAAACTGCAAGGTACACTAAGGAGGATTTCATTGCTAATAAACATGGTAAAGAAAGAGAACCTTGGGTAAAAAAACCAATGCCTTTTTCTAATAAGAAACTTAATCAAAGGAAGAAGAACATTATAATAAATTTTGTGAGTGGTTGAAACCTTTGTTTTTTGCAAATTCCTTTAATTGATGTTATTAAATTGCCTCCTTATTCAAAATATATGAAAGATACTATCTCTAACAAAAGTAAGATTCCTAATGAGGAAATTTCCACTATGCTTGCTAATTACTCTTTTAGTGGTAAGGTTCCAAAGAAGCTTGGAGACCTTGGTATTCCTACTATTCCTTGTTCCATTAAAAATAATTATGTTAGAACTGCTCTATGTGACTTGGGAGCAGGAGTTAGTGTTATGCATTTTATCTTTATAAGAGACTCTCTTTGGAAAAACGAATACCTGATACGTCATATACATATCCCTAATTTCTGATGTTCCATGTTTTTTTATGTTGTTTCCCACATGTTTTCCTTACACTTTATGTCATTTTCACATGTTTTCCGGGACTAACCTATTAACAAGATGCCACAGAGCCAGTTCCCTATTTTCTTTTGTTTTTAGTTTCAGAAAAGTTGTTCTGGAAATATTCTCGGAATTGGAAAATTCGAAAGCCAGAAGTCCTAAAAGTCCCGGAAGCTTCTAGAAGTCCTGAAGAGCCCCGAAGGAGGGCCACAGGGTGGCCACACCATGGGGTGGATCGGCCCCCCTGGCCGCGCCACCTAGGGGTGTGGGCCCCCTAGCCACCTCCCGGCATCGCCCTTTCTCCCATATATACTCCCCGATGCATAAATCCTAGGAGAATCGACCTTTTCCGCAAACTACATCCGTAGCTCCGCCGCCGCCACTGACAAGTTTCGGGGGACAGATCTTTGTTCTGGCACCCTGCCGGGACGGGGAAGTGCCCCAAGAAGACATATCCATCGACTCCACTGCCATCTCCATCGTCGTTGTTGTCTCCTATGATGAGGAGGTAGTAGTTCTCTCCCGAGGCTGAGGGCTCTACCGGTAGCTGTGTGGTTCATCTCTCTCTCCCATGGTGTGATCTTTATGTGATCATGATCTTTGTAATCTAGTTTAATATGTAGATTGATCTTCATCTATTATGCTACTCAAGTGGTTTTGTAATCTCCGTAAACACCTTGATCACGGGGTAAAGGTGACAGTGTGTGCACCGTGTGGTTTAGCATTATATTTATATTTTGTGTTGGATAACCCTATGAAATTGTGGTGTTTGTGTGGAACCATCTGGGTCCCATGGTGATAGCATGGGGGTCACTTGGTTGGGAAAGTGCTTACTCTGAGGAGTGCTGTTACAGCCCTACACAATGATTGATGTTTGTTATTCGACCGGAGTGTGGTTCGGAGTAGCATAGTAAAGAAATGATATTTATGCATTCAATTTTGTTTTCATTGTTGAGAGTGTCCTCTAGTGAAAGTAGGAGCCCTATGCCTTATTTCCAAGCATTGAAACACCGTTTTCCGCCTGTTCTGCTACATGTTTGCTTGCTGCCATTTTTATTTCAGATTGCTATTATCACTTATTATCATCCATATTACTTCTATTTTACTCTCTCTTCGCCGAACTAGTGCACCTATATACCTGACAAGTATATTAGGCGTGTTGGGGACACAAGAGACTTCTTGTATCTTGATTGCAGGGTTGTTTGAGAGGGATATCTTTGACCTCTACCTCCCTGAGTTTGATATACCTTGCTGTTGTTCTACAAATCTCTGCACTTGGAGGCCCAACACTGTCTACAAGAATAGAAGCGTGCGTAGACATCAATACCTACGTATATATCTTTGCAAATGGATGATAAATATACTGCTATTCCTGTTGGTATATGTGAGAATGTTCTTGTTCAAGTGGCTACTAGTTGTTTGATATTAACTGGCTTTGTTGTGTTGGAAATGCCTGAAGATGATAATATGTCTATTATTCTTGGGAGACCTTTTTTTAACACTGCAGGGGCTGTTATTGATTGCAACCAAGGAAAAGTAACTTTTAATGTTAACGATAAAGAGCATACTGTTTATTTCCCCAAGAAGATTGATAGAAGATATGGTCTAAATTTAATTGAAAATATTGAGACCTTCAAGATTGGAGAATTTTAATGTCCTATTCCAGTACCACAAAAAGAATATGAAATTATTGGTTGGTACTATGTCTATCAAAGTTGAGGTAACATAATCATTTAGCGATATACAAAGTTCTTCTTCATAAAAATTGTTTTGATAACAAGACTTTATCAACCTTGTTAACAAAGTGATTTTAAATAAAGGAAACAATGTTTTCACTTTGTTTTCACCATACCCATTATTGTTTTCACCATCCCACACATGTTTTCATAATACATACCCTTGTTTTCACCATCCATGGTTTTGTTTCCATAGTGTTTTCCTTTGTTTTCACCATGTTATGTTTCTTTTCACCACTCATAACTTTGTTTTCTCCACTTCCACATTTGTTTTCACTGGGTATTCACACATTAGAATGTATTAGAACCTCCGTAGAGTTGGTTTTGGTTCCGTTTTCCAACATTCCACAATTGTTTTCCAGATTTATAATAAATTATTAAATTCTGAAAAAACCTCGAAAATAAAGTTTCTAGAAAAATTACAGAAACATTATAATAATTTTTATGTAAAAATTGAGGCACGGAGGCACCTCGGACACCCTAGGGAGACCCACCATGCAGGCACACCATAGGGTGGCGCGGCCAACCCCTGGTGGCACCAGCACATGGTGTGGGCCCCCCGCCTCCCACTAACTCTCTCCCCTGCCGAAGATTCCTCTCTCACTCCCCAAACTCAAAACATTTCCTGGAACACGAGTTCTTTATGTGTTTCCTAGAGATTTTTCGATCTCTTTTCCCAGCCAAAAAAATTTGCTGAAGTTTGGTGTGTTTGCTCTCCAGTACGTGACCCCTCCGATTATCCAAGTAGAATTTTGTTTAGTGGAGTATTTCTTGACTATTTTGGTACTATAGGTGACAGCTTATGTGAGTTTGCATGCTTGATTTAAGTTGAAATAACATAGTTTTGATGAGTGTTTAGCTCTCCTACAAGTCTCTATAGTAGTGTCCACCATATAGTTGCTCGAAATCAATTTTTGTGATGATTGTTTAAAATTTTCAGAAATGGACAGCCACAACTTTAGAGAAATATTTAGGAGTTATGCACCAAGAAGAACAAGGCACTCACGTTCATCCACTATATTTGGGCCATCCTACAATGAGGACCTCATTGCACCAAGTATCGATAATTCGTGGGACAATTGAATTGCTACCCATCTAGTTTCCCTTGCTTTACATTTTGAGGAGTGCAGGTATGCTTGATGACTTCCTGATGTTGATTGAAAGGGTTGGTTTAACTAACTACATGAATGATGAAAGTCCCCAGTATGCTATTCTGACCAAAGTTTTTGTTGAGAGTTTTAAATTCCACAACTCACAATATAATCCAACTGTTGCATTTAAGATCTGTGGTAGCCCTTGTTCCCTTTCTTTGGAGAGTTTTTGCAGCATTATAGGTATCAACGCCTCTGGGACGGCGTGTAAGATTCAGGAGAGATCCGCTGATTTGATGGAGCTCTATCGAGGAGCTACCAATGATGATGACCGCACTGCACAACGCGACAAGATAAGGAATATTCAACTTCCTGCTATGAGATATTTCACCTACTATCTTGCTACTAGTGTCCTTGGTAGGGAGAAAACTAGCAATATTTCAAACCATCATCTTGCTTTTCTTCGCGCTGCACTTAACTGTAGAACGTTGGTTCTCTCATTGCTCGCCGCCTAGCTGCTAAAGGACCCATTTATGCAGGCATTATTGCTACGCGTATAGTAACTGCTCTAAACATTTCTATTGCTCCGAATGATGAAATGATAGCTCCTTATGGACTTAATCTTGCTGCCATGAAGGCTCATCATTTTGTTACTGCCCACCCTACTTCTGAACATCTAGTATATAGAGTTTTATTTACTGACGGAGAAGAGATGGAAGTTACTTTGCCGTAGCCTGTTTTGTTCAAAGTTGACAGGGCGCCATGGTCGCGCTCGAAGGGGAATCTAGAAGACAAGTTGTGCTTGATTGAGTTCCGTAAGCAGAAAATGAGGCAGAATGCACCTTCTGAGGACTACACCGCGCAGTACATCGGGGCGTCCTCGAGCTCATATCCGGATGATGGCCCATCCTCGTCTTACTATGGGGGCGCCACCTCATGGTCCACTTGGGTTTGATATCCACTTAGGCCAAAAGCCTAAGCTTGGGGGAGGTATACTGATAACACGCTCATCTATATATCATTTTCTGTCGGTTCTTTGTATATCCATATTTTTCGTTCCTTTCAGTTTCGCTTCTTTTTTTTATTGTTTTTTATTACTTCCCAAAACACAAAAAAACCAAAAATATTTCTGTTGTTTCTCTTTATTTGTTTTAATATTCAAAACCCCAAAAATATTTTTCTTTGTTTGCTTGTTTTCCTTTTGTTCTTGTTTTAAATTCGAAAACCCAAAAATATTTGTTGTTCTTCTTTGGTTTTATAAAGTTTGTTGCAAAGTTCATCGGTCCTCCTGTCTCCATTGGAGTTTGGTTATCAATTTATATCATCCGATCCACACAAGTGAAGATCAATAATGATGATTTACGACAATTCAAGTTGTGGTGGGAGGTTGGTATGAACTCTATTTGCTTTCATTTTTTTGTACATATACTCATTTATGTGGACATGCTTAGTTTGTTCGTGCAAGATGTATGTTATTTAATAAATACTTAGTAGTTCGTGCTCTCCCATGTTTAGTTCCAACTTACTAATATTAGATGGCATGTCGTATAAATGTTTGCTTCATTTCTTTATTCATAGAAGGGTATGACATTATGACGTTTCCCTCTAAATGTTTCACTTGAATTGACTTGGCGCATGCTCGCGCATGCTATGACTGGAAACAAAAAGTCAATTAAGCCTCGACAATTTATTTTGCCTCGGGTATTTGTATCACTTTTATGCCCCTCTTAATCTTATTTTGTCGCAAGCATGGTTATGACAGTTGTTCCTATCTTGATTGTCGCTCCCCGTCTATTGCTAGCATTCGTTGTACTGAGTATGAGATCTACTTGTGCATCCAACTCCCAAAAACCAAATTTGTCAAACGTGTCCACCATACCTACCTATATGTGGTATTTCACCGCTACTCCAAAGTAAATTGCTCATGTGTTACCTTTAAAACTTTTAAAACTATTCCTATTTTGTGCCCCTGTTTTAGCTCATGAGGACGTAAATAGAGAATGTTTATCTCACTTGTCGGTTGGATTTCACACCCTGTACTAGTGGCTTCATCCTCTTATCCAATTGCTGGAAGAGCTGGCAGCAGGATGTCCAGCCCCAAACTTAATACAACAAATTCTCTTCACTATTGTTGCCCCTTGTCGAGACATCGTAGTAAGGATCATAGACGGGGGTGCTATGAGCCTACGGGTAGAGACATGGGGGCGTGGTAGTACGACAATCGAGAACACCGAGTTTTAGCCAGGTTCGGTATGACGCAACTAGGCGGCGTTCCTACTACTGCAATCTCACTAAATCAGGGTTGAAGCCTGAAGTATACAAAGTACAATTGTTATTAGGGTTTCGCTAACTCGGCGAGGATCGACTTCTCGGTGAGTTGGCTTCTAGCTAATGGTCTGTGTGTCTCTCCCCTCCCGTTCGGCTTTATATAGACAGACGGGTTAGGGCTTACAGAAAGGAAACCTAGAAGACTACGGAAAGTATCTAACTTGGAAAGTAAGGAATCCGTCTTCTCCTCCAAGCCGCACCACTTTGGGCCGTGATCCAGGTTCTTCTAGAATTCGGCTTCCTGCGCCTTAGCTTACTGGGCCGCGTAATGGACCGTGATCCATTACCAACAGGCCACCCGGGTAATTCGGCTCTTTAGACCAATGCCAGATATACACCTATTCGGTATAAATCCGACAGTAGCCCCCAAGAAGGATTGAGGCTTCATTCCGCCACCTTTTTCGATTAGCATTCTTTTCCGAGAAATGTTGGTATTTTTTCTTGATTCTTCTTTTCCCAAAAACTTATAACACATAACTCGGATTTTACCAAAATCCGGCTTTCTCTTCCACGAGCCTTCGTGGAGAAGGAACTTCGTGATGTCAGCGATGAAATCCTGCTGACATCACAGACGTTTGGGTTCAGTCAAAACCCTTAAACGTATCCTCTGACAGATTCTCACGGGAAACGAGGAGATAGCAATTATCACCTCATCCCCTCATTTCCCGAAAATTACGGGCGTAACACGCGTCGATCGTGCAACGGTCAAAATAGCCGTTGGAGCTAATCTCCACGCATCCGGCTATAAATAGCCACCTCGGGGTCTCTGGCTCCTCTTCCGCTCCATCTTCTTCCTCGAGCCCTAGTGCCACTTCAACCAGAGCCCGAGCACAAGTGCGAGCAGAGAAAAACAAGCCCCCAAGCCTTCCCCAGAGATAATCATCAGAGGATCTAACTCACGTTTGCGTCCCCCGCAAATGGCTAACGGAGATTCTTCTCGCGCCTAGGACGTGGAGAGCGCCTCCATGGACATTTAGTCCATTACCAACGACATGGACCCCCATATCGATTCACCGGTACGCGCCGTGGCGACCGTGCCGGAGGGGGCCGTCAGCGAGCCGGCCGGCGGGGATATGCCTCCCGCAGCCGGAAACGCGATGCCATCATAATCTACTGCTCCTCCTCCACCTCTCTTCTCCGTGCACATGGAGGAAAACACCACTCTGTGTGCGAGGAGGTCTCCACCTCCACCCCCGCCGGTGGTGAAGACGATGGGAAGGAAAACTCCGGGAATTGGATCCACTGCAATGTGGATCCTTCCCTCCTCTCGGCCCTGGAAAAAGAAGGGTTCGTGATAGAATGGAAATGGTGGTACGACAAGGACGACTCCGGGCCATCCCCGAAATCCGGCGAACAGGTTCTCCTCGCCTCTCACGTCAATAGATGTATGGTATTTCCGCCATCCGCCTTCTGCCTTCAGGTCTTAAATCACTACAAGATCCAGCCACACAATCTCCCTCCCAATTCCATTCTTTACCTAGCCGGGTTTCAACTCTGTTCGAGGGGTATCTAGGAATAGAAACTAGATTAGATTTATGTCAATATTGCTTTGGGGTAAAGAGCAATCCCTCCGAAGGTGCCCTTCCGACATGCGGGACCATCTCCTTCACCCTCTGTAGGTTTAGGGAGGATTGGTTTCCGAAAATCAAAACCTCGGAGTCCGTCAAACTTTGTACGGGCTCCTTTTTCTATCATGTGGATGGCCCCTTTCCTGGAAAGGAAACGGGCATTCCACCATTTGTCAATTCTGCGGCCACACCCCAAGATAATTGGGCGGTTGGCGTGGTTCAGACTTTGCCTGCAGATCTGATGAGGATCAAGAGGCGAATCACCAAACTTGTTTCCGCCTCTCCTCCTCTTACCGGCATGGACACTGTCCTGTCCTAGCTCAAAAGGCGGATCTAGCCTTTGGCTCACCGCGGAACTCGGCTTATGTGTGAATACACGGGCCCAGAAGACGCGATGAGGGCGACCAGCAAGTCTTTGTCGAAGAAAGACTTGAAGAAACACGTCAACGAGCTGGTTTCAACTCGTGATCAGTATGATGAAGGACGGCCAATGTACAACGCAGAAAAACCAGCTCCAAAGGAATGGTTTTGTCATTTTGGGCATTTTTCTGAGTCTTTCTTTTTCTCGGGTGTTTTTTCTATCTCTTACCCGGATTTTATTTCTTTTGACAGCTTCCAACTCTTCATGAGGCTGAGCTTGCCACTGACAAGGAGTTGGACACACTTCATGCCTGCTTCTAATCTAGCGGAACGAAGCGCGAGAAGATGTCCGTCTCTCAGGAGGTCATTGAGCTTGACGGCGTGGCCGTCGCAACTTCCAGGTAAAAATCCCTGGATTATTCATTTCTATGCTTTTTATTGCATGCGTTTGTTTCTTGAAATTTCCCTTTTCTTTTTATTTCTAGACTTGCTCCTACCACATTGAAGGGAAAAGGCCACAAGAAGCACAAGGCTGCTGCTCACACAAGAGCAAAGTCGTCTCCTGCTGCAGCACCAGATACTCCGACAGCAGGGGGAGAAAACTCGTCTGCCCGAGAGGACGAGCACCCTTTGTCGTCCAGCCATCCTATTGCATCCAACTCGGATGCGAGGGAAAGGGCGGTGCCGGATGAGGGAGGCCCTTCAAACATTCCGAAGGAGGAGCCCATCCCAAACTTTGACAAGGACTTCAAGGTAAAAGAAGAGCATTTTGACAAACACGGATACATTCATCCATGGGCGACAAAGTACTTCGCTCGAGCTCCTTGAATCCGTCCCTGGCCGCAAGGCAGACTTATAGTTAGGAATAATTACGTGTTCTCGCCTCGGCAGGTCATGCAAGACGGCCTTTGCCATGTCGGAATCCTCTTTGCAGAGTATGCAAAGGAATTTTTCGAGGATTTGGCGAGTCTTCAAAAAATGAGCTAGGTAAATATCTCTAGCCCCCAAGCATTTAGTCAATTGTATTCTTTTTTACTTAATTCTTTCTTCTTATTCTTGCTTGTTTTTTTTACTTAAGAGATATTTCTCTTGTCTATGTTTCAGCAAACTACCGAGACAATTAACATGGAAGTTTTTAATAAACTTAACATCAAGAACAAGGAGGTTAAAACTCTCCTTAGCATTCTTGAGGACAAGGACTCGGAGTTGGCTTCCGTTCAGTAGGAGCTGAAGGACTCGACAGGTAAACGTTTTTTACTATTTGAACTGCTTAATTTTTCTAAGTCCTTTTCCAAGTTTTGAACTCTTCATTTTCCTTGCTTTTCAGCTTCTTTGGAGAAAGCCAAACAAATAACTGAAGAAGCTGGCCGCGCTGAGAACCTCCGCAATGAAAACTCGGAGCTTTATAAGATTAATGTAAAGCTTCAGAAAGACTTGGAGGCCAGCCAGCTTGCTATTGGAATTGCCGAGTCCAAGGCTTCCGCCCAAGACGAAAAGGACAAAGCCACCATCCGGGATTTGGAAAATGCCCTCAATTAACGCCTTGAAGAAGGCGTTGAAATGGAAAAAATCCTAGGTAAGTATTTTACTTTTTCACCAAGGTTTGGCTTGTACTTTGATATCACGTCTTCGTTTTTCTCCGTCTATGTTTTTCTAACCATTCTTGGTTTCTTGCAACAGAAGAGAATCCTTTGATTACCCGGATTGATATAATTCGGGCTTTCGGGAATATCTTCTCCGCCTTGAAGAATGCAGGTATGCTACTTGTGAACAAGTACATTCCCGACAAAGCTGAAGAATTCTCGGAAGTAAGGAAACTTCTGGAAGCGTTTGAGGAAGTGGCGAACTAGAAGGAATCCTGGTTTCGCTCCGCATCTCGCGGTGGTGCGCGCAAGGCCCTTGGGCTAATGCGTATGCACTATACCACCGCATTGCGACCGGTATCGCCCAAGGGTACACCGAAGAGCAGAGGGACGACATTTTTGACTCTGTCAAGGGGCCTACCACCAAGATAGCTGAAATGGTGTCAGCCTCAACCTTCTACCCGGAGAAAGATATCCCAGCAACTCCCGAGAACCCCAGCGACAGCGAGGAGGAAGACTCGGATTCTTCTGACGCCTCTTAGTTCCTTAGGAGCTGTTTGAGAACAAAAGAGAAGCATTACTATTCTTTCAATGTAACATCTATTGTAATGCTACCTATCTTTTGTATGAAACAAGTATTGCCCCTTTTGCAGTAAGATTTAAGTCTTTGCAAGTTTTCTGGTTTTAATTCCTTTTCCTTCTAAGTTCTATGTTTTGTATGTTTTAACTTTCCTTGGTGTTTGAAGTGGCTCGAAAGTATTTAATCTTCATGCCAAGTGACTGGGTACAAACCAATCAGTCGAAACTCGGAAACATGGATCATACTTAGGCACTTTACTTACTAATTCCAGTGACCCAACATAGAAGCAGATAATACTTAGGAAACAGTAAGGAATTTTGGAAAATTATGAAACTCAACCACGCAGGCACAATCTGGGTTTCCTTAGTCCTTTTTAGGATGCGAAAGCATTCAGTTTTTTAACACCGAGCACGCACGCACAATTCGGGTTAACATTAAAGCATTTTGAAAGATCATTGGGAAATAGATAAGACGGACATATGCTTTGAATGAAAATAATCAGATAAAATAAAAATGCATGAATTCCGACAACTTTATTTCATGATCTCAAAAATGTTTACATAGAAATTGAACTAAGTGTAGAAGGGACGTAACTTCTAGATGATCCAGGGTCTCTTTGTCTCTCCTAGTTCAACGTCTATCTTTCTCTTTCTCTTGCAATTCGAGTTTTTAGGATCATCTTCCGTATCTCGGATATCTACAAGGTAGTATGATCCATTTTTAATAGCCTTGCTAATGACAAACGGTCCCTCCCAAACTGGGGCTAATTTGTGCTTCCTTTCCTGTACCAATCTTAGCACCAAATCACCTTCTTTAAAAAGATCGATGTTTGATATTCCGACTATGATAACGTCGTAGTTCTTGCAGTTAAATGGCGGATCTTTGTAGCACAAGTTCTCGTTCTTTTTCTAAGAGATTGATAGCATCCTGTCGTGCGTTTTCGGCATCTGATTCATCGTAGCCTTCACTCTTGGGCTATCATGGATCATGTCCGTAGGAAGCACTGCTTCTGCACCATAAACCAGGAAAAAGGGTGTTTTCCCTATTGATCTATTAGGTGTCGTTTGAATACTCCAAAGTATAGAAGGTAATTCTTCTACCCATGCACCAGCTGCTCTATGAAGAGGAGATTCGAGTCTTCGGCGTATTCCTTTCAGGATTGAGCTATTCATTCTTTCAACCTGCCCATTGGATTGCGGGTGTGCCACAGATGCGAGATCAAGGCAAATTCCCATTTGTCGGCAATACTTTGCCAACTCCCCAATGGAAAAATTTGTCCCGTTATCCGTGATCATGTTGTGTGGAACACTGTATCTTATGACAATGTCAATGACGAAATTTCTGGCAGTCACACCGTCAAGTTTTTTGATGGGTTTCGCCTACATCCACTGGGTATACTTATCTAATGCAACAAGTAGATGTGTAAGTCCACCTTTTGCAGTTTTGAATGATCCCATCATATCTAGCCCCCATACCGCAAATGGCCATGTAATGAGGATAGTTTTGAGTGCTTGGGCTGGCATATTCATCTACTTGGCGTAATACTGACATCTGACACATGTGTTTATATGTGTTCCGCGTCTGTCTTGGCTGTGAGCCAGAAAAACCCTGCACGGAATGCTTTTTTAACTATGCTTTTTGATTGAGCATGATGTCCGTAATCTCCTGCGTGGACTTCTTGCAAGATTTGTTGGCCTTCCTCTCGCGAAATACATCGCTGAAAAATTCCGATAGTACTGCGTTTATATAGGCAACCATTGATTACCGTGTATTCTTTGCATCGACGTTGTATCTGTCTTTGCAAGACCTCGTCAGCTCCATCCGGGAACTTTTGATCAACTAAGAAGTTTAAATGTGGAATTGTCCAACCCGGGTTAACGAGCAGAACTTCTATTGACTCGGAAACTAGAGGATAGTCAATATCTCCGCCTTTTATTGATGGTTCATGCAAATGTTGGACAAACACACCAGGCGATAGAATTTAACCCTTTCCGAGCCCATACGGTATAAAGCATCCACGTTCTAATTTTCTTCCCTTTTGATATGAAGTACTTCAAATCCTAGGAAGCAAATGGCAAACTCGTCCACCATTCTCTGATATTCGGCCATGATGGGACTTTTGGAATCCCATGTTTTGTTTAGCTGATGTTGTGCTAAATCCGAGTCACCATAGCAAAGTATACGCTTAACTCCTATTTCTTTTTGCAATATGCAAGCCATGAAGCAATGCTTCATATTCTGCCACATTTTTGCTGGCGTTGAAGTGTATTTGCGATACATACTCCATAATGTCGCCTTTTGGGGATTTTAGCACTACACCAGCTCTGGCGCCTTCTTTCATCTTGGATTCGTCAAAATGCATGATCCAATATTCCGACTCTGGCATTTGTGTATATTCCATTGCTTCTGTCCAATCAGCGAGAAAATCTCCTAAAACCTGGGATTTAGTTGTCCTCCTGGGTTGGTACTTAATGTCAAACACGGCCAGTTCAATGCCCCATTTGGCAACTCGGTCTGCCGTGTCCGCATTGTTGATGATATCCCCTAGTGGTGCTTTTTTTACCACTGTTATGGAATGTCCTTTGAAATAATGACGGAGTTTCCGAGATGCGAAAAACACGCCATATGCCAGTTTTTGATAATGTGGGTATCTTTGCTTAGATTCAGAGAATACTTTGCTTATATAGTATACTGGATACTGATCTGGTATGCTATGTTCGTCTTTGCGTCTTTCCACGACTATCACCACACTTATAACCCTATTAGTTGCTGTTCAGTACAATAACATGGGTTCTTCGTCTTTTGGCGATGCCAAAACCGCAGCTTTCATCAAAGTTTCCTTTAACTGGGTTAATTCTTTGTCCGCCTCTTCTATCCATTCAAATTTTTTGGATTTCTTCAACAATTTGTATAATGGCATAGCTTTATCCCAAGCCGGCTTATAAACCTGCTTACGGCGGCTGTAGAACCCGTCAATCTTTGGACATCTTTTAGACACGTAGGCCTTTTAATGTTTAAGATTGCTTTGATCTTTTCTGGGTTTACTTCTATTCCTCTATGAGAAACAATGAAACCCAGAAGCTTTCCTGAGGGGACCCCGAATATGCACTTTAATATATTCAACTTCATTTTATAAGTGCACAAATTTTCGAAGGTTTCTCGTAGATCTTCAAGGAGTGTATCCTTTCCCTTGGAAACGACGGCAATATCGTCCATGTAAACGTGCACGTTTTTGCCAATTTGACTATGCAAACAACGTTGCATGCAACGCTGGTATGTTGCACCCGCGTTCTTCAAACCAAAAGGCATGGTTATGTAATAGTATGTTCCATAGAGTGTTATGAAAGAGGTTTTGATTTGATCTTCTTATTTCATGCGTATTTGATGGTACCTGGAATAAGCGTCCAAAAAGCATAAAAGCTCAGAGCCAGCAGTGCCATCTATTATTTGATCGATTCGCGGTAATGCGAACCTATCTTTCGGACACAATTTGTTTAATCCCGTGTAATCTATACACATCCTAAAAATAGTACTATCCTTCTTTGGTACTAATACTGGGTTCGCGGACCAATCAGTATGTATTACTTCCCGGATAAAGTGAGCTGCTAGAAGCTGGATAATTTCCTTTCCAATAGCCTTTCGTCTTCTTCCGTCAAATCGACGAAGACCTTGCTTGACGGGTTTTGTTCCTGGAATCACCTTCAATTGATGCTCAACAAGCTCCCTGGGTACACCCGGCATGTCCGCTGGACACCAGGAATAAATATCTTAGTTCTCATGGAGGAACTTCATGAGCGCGCTTTCTTACGTGTCCCTCATCCCGGTTCCCACAACGACAAATTTTGTCGGATCTTTGGGATCTAGGATAACTTGCCTTGTATTCTCTGATTCTTTGAAGCTATCTGTCGGCTTCCGGCTTTCTTTTCCTGCCGGCATTTTTGTCGGCGATACTTTCTTAGCCAATTCTTTTAATTCTTCCTTTGCAATCACTTGTTCAGCGCAAAAGGCGTTTCCTTTTTCTAGCTCGTTTGCCAATTTGAAGTCTCCAGATATGGTGATTACTCCTCCTTTTGGCCCTGGCATCTTCAACTTGTTACAGACATAACACAATCTTTCCATAAACTTGGCGAAATCTGGACGTCCGAGTATTGCGTGGTATACACTTTCGAACGGCACCACCTCGAATGAGATATTTTCCTTGCGGAAGTGTTCTGTTTTTCCAAAGGTTACATCTAGGGACTTTTATCCTAGGGATTGTGTTTGCCTACCAGGAACAATGTCATGGAAACATATGTTGTTGTAATTCAGTTGGGTCTATGAGATGCGTAGGTGCTTCAACGTACTTAAGTACATGATGTTGATACTAGATCCTTCATCCATCAGCACTCTTTTGAGCCTAGTGTTTTGAACAATAGGGCTTACGACTAAAGCGTGCGTGTTGGGTTCTGGGATGTTTTCGGGATGATCAGACTGATCCCAGATGATTGGCGTATTTGAATACTTCAAGAACTTTGGGGTTGGAGGTACAACCGCATTGATTTCTCGAAGTGTTTTTTCGCCTGTTTTGCTGAGGGAGTTGTCTAGAAAGTTTGGTTACATTCTCCATCAACTCTCGGGAATTTTGGCTCGCCTTTCCTCTATTGTTCCTGGATTTTTTCATCGGTGTCCGATTCACTCTTTTCCTTTTCAGCTTCTGGCTATTGCTTGGAGAACTTCCCTTTGGGATTTTCCCTTTGTTCCCGAATCCTGCAGTGCCTTTCATGTGCTTATTAAGCCGGTATTGCGCATTGGTGTGGGTGGGTTTCCCAAATGACACATTTTTCCGACTTAATCTTTTCCAACTCTTCCTTTGAGTAGGAGATAGGTTATGTGTTTCTTCCCTTCCATTTGCTGCCATTATCCTTTTCAAAGGTTAAGTTAACTTCTTTGGGTTTTGGCTACGCTTCTAGAGTGGCTTAATTCTCAGATAGAGGTATATTTTTGGCCTGAACCTAAGCATCAATATTTCCACCTCTCGCTCTGATGTCATCTTCGGCCGTTGCGTGCTCATTGGAGGTGGTAAGCATAGATCGGAGATCTTTGTGCTCCTTTGAACCAACCATGAACGATACGAGGGAGGGTTTTAAGCCATTGATGAAAGCATGCATTTCTTGTATATCACTTACTACAGAGCAGCTATTTTTCATTGCTATCTATCTTGATATAAAGTCGACATACGACTCGTCTTCAAACTGGACGCAGCGATTTAGCTGATTAATGCTCTTAGGGAGTTTGTACGTACCCCGAAAATGTTGAGCAAATACTCTAGCCATATCATCCGAGCTACCAACGGTTCTTGACGGAAGCCTATTGATTCAATCTCTGGCTCCATCCAGCAACATTAGGGGGAGAAATTTTACTGCCTCTAGGTCTGTCCCTTTGTTGATCTGAACAGCAGTATAATAGTCTAAAATCCATGTATTCGGGTTTGTACTTCTGGTATACTTTTGATAAGTTGGACCAACTTTGGCAAAGCCAGAATGTAGAGTTATTCTTTGGATCCTGTCAGTAAAGCACTTAGGTCCAAAGTATAGATCATCTCTTTCCGCCTTATCGACGTGAGCGGAATATCTGTCGGCTGAATGGACATAAGGGGATCTGATCCTTTCTAGTCCATTGTTGCGAGAGTGCGCTTTTCCGAGATTATCCATGTTTCGTCCGTTATCGTTTCCTTTGGAATAAGGTGGAGTTATAGTACTTGGCCTTTCTTTATTCCTAGGAGGATTGTCATATCTTCTAGCTTTGTCAGCTGGGCGTCTCGGAGGCGGCATCATTTTTACGTCTTTCCGGTTTTGTTATGCAAAACAACGATAGAGGCCCCTAATTGTTACATCAGGATGAAGGTGGATGATGAGGGTGATGATGCTGGTGATGACGATCTTGATGATGCCCGGAGTGATGATGGTGACGATGGCGGTGATTTCCCCTCTCCGGAGAGGAATTTCCCCGGCAGATTTCTCCCTGCCAGAGAGCTTTTCTCTCTCTGGTGTTTTCCACCCCGAGGCGGCGGCGGAATAATTCTTCGAGGATGGAATGAGGCTTAGGGTTTCCTGGGGGACAAGCACGCCAAAAATATCCCCAGTGGTGGGCCATGGTGGCTACACCAATAGGTGGCGCGGCCAAGAGGGGGGCACCACCCCATGGTGTGGGACCATGGTGGCCCCCTATGGCTCTCCTTCTGGGTGTGTTCTTCCTCTGGACTTTTAGGACACCCCCCGTGTCCCACTTCTTCTTTTGATCTTCTGAAATATGGTATTCTAATGGTGCTTTTTCCATCAGATTCCTGGTCCTGGTGTTTATTCTCCAAAAACTATAAAACATGCAAAATAAGATAAAATAACATAAGAGATGCATCATAACATGAAGTATATTGATGAATAACAGAAAATTATGATATAAAATAGTGATGCAAAATGGACGTATCAGCCCCCCCCCCCCCACCAAGCTTAGACCTCGCTTGTCCCTAAGCGAAACTGAACTCAGAAAACATGACCACAGGTTTATGGAGTGAAGAGTCGATAAATAAAATACGGACAAGAAGCATCACATCTATCTATGCACCAATCATTACACACAGCAACTTCCTCTCATATAACCTTACTTGAAACGAGTAAATGGGAGTCACAGACAAAGATGCAAAAGAGAGAATCAAAATTGGTAATGGAAAACTTCGTTCTTGGTCAAAGAACATTTAATGAAATTATACTTATCTTAGGGGAAGTCTTTATAGCAAGGTTTATAGTGTAGGGCTTAACATGTTTAATTATAACAACTCTTTTACAGTGATTCATAGCTTTTCAAAGTAATATTCATTCAGATAATAAAGCATGTGCTAAACAATGAAGGATAGAAAACATGATTGAATAAATCAACATATATAGCTGATGAGATCACAACAACTCAAATGCTTGCTGGAGATAGAAAGAAATGGGTTTACTGACTCAACATGGAAGTAAAAGAAAGGCCCTTCGCAGAGGGAAGCATGGATTACTCGCTTTTATTTTATTAAACATAGGTATTGAAAACATTTTTAGGAGAGGTGTATGCGTATGTCAACGAATGGTAAACAGACAATGCAGTACGTCACAAACCACCTAGACTTCATAAGAGCAACTCCCATATGAGGGACACAACTAGTGTAGAATGCCATCCCTCATTCTCTTTTCTTTACACGATTATGCTTTGACTGATAAATCGGGGGGGGGGGGGATAGTGAAGATAATTTGTATCTTAGTTTTGGGGTTGGGCACCCGCTGCTAGCTCTTCTAGCATTCGGATAAGCGGATTAAGCCACTACTCCAGCTGTTTGAAGTCCAATCAACAAGTGAGATAAAGATTCTCTGTGTATGTCCTCATGAGCTAAAACAAGGGCACAAAAGAGGAATAATTTTAAAGGTTTTAAAGGTAGAACATGAGCAATTTACTTTGGAGTTGCAGTTAAATACTACCTTTGTTCCAAAATGTAAGCCTTTTTAGCAAACTAAATTAGATTGCTAAAAAGGCTTACATTTTGGAACGGAGGGAGTACCTCATATAGGTAGGTATGCTGGACACAAATGGCAAGGTTTTGGTTCAAGGTTTGGATGCACGAGTAGAGCTCATACTCAGTACATGGTTTTTGGCTAGCAAGGCTGGGTAGCAGGCATAAGAGTTGAGGGAAAACAAACAAATATACATATGATGAAACCAATCATGCAACTTTTCATTGAAAACCCACACGATCTTAACTTGTGAATACTAAGTTTACGAGCTAGTAGGCAAATTTATTTTTCGTATACTAGCAACTCAAATTTATTATTTCTGCTGACCCAAGCCAAGTTTGCCAAAACCAACTAGATTAACTTGATGATCTCTGGAGTGATACCAAATACTAATAGCAAGCTCAATCATATGGCAGAAATTGAAAACTAAAATAATGTGTGAAGAAAGTAAATGATGCAACTTCTCATTAATATTTCAAACCGGCAGCTCACACCAACGGATACAACGATAACCAATTTAGGAGAGACACTTCCATATTGCAAACCATCATATATGATAACTTCTCTACTCATGATATGACTCTACTGAAAAAGTAAAAAGATGAAAGATAGTGATGTGATACCGTGGCACTCCCCCCAAGTTTGGAACAAGTTGAGGAGATGCCAAACCCAATGACGAATCAATTCTTCGGTGGTGGTGGTGAATCCTTCTCATCCTCGTCCTTCTAAGGTAAAGGTTCTCCATCCCCAAATGATGTCTTGGTCTCCATCATCCTGAAACTAGCAGTAGAGCTTATACGTTTAAACCTGCTCTCATACTCGCAGTTCTGGTTATGCACAACATAGAGTTGCTTGCAAATCATTGGTGGTCTTGGTGAGTGAGAAGATGTCCTCCCAAAGCTTCAAATTCTCCTTCTTGTATTCAGCGATCTGCTCTGTCTTTATCCTGTGAATGATCTCAACTTCACGCTCCGCCATCTTCTTGTACCTAAAGACTTCTTGCTCCAGCTCCTTCATCCTAGCCTCCAGGCTGCCTTCTCCTTTAGGGCCCCGAACATCTTCAATCTGCACCTTCCCGTCCTTAAGTAGCAATTCCTTGGGATGCATCTTCAACTCGTTCATGTACGGGTTGACGACGTTCTCAAAGAAACTGTCTTTGGGAGATCCAGGAGAGGACATTGTGGCTCTAGGTTTGAAGATGTAACCTGGCAGGAACAGCTTGAAATAGAAACACGACGAGAAAAAGATATACGGACCTCGGGGGGTCTGGGGGATTATATAGGAAAAAGTTTCATAACGAAAGGAAAGTCCACGTCAAAAACTAATCAGAGAGGGGCTCCGGGGTGCCCACACCATGGGCGGGCGCGGCCAAGGGTGGGCCCGCGTGACCCTATGGTGTGGAGCCTCCAGGCTCCGTCTTCCTCTTTGTTCCGGCTCATAATTTTTCATATTTCCAAAAACGGTAAAAATATAAGTTGAAAGATGTTTCGCGAACATTTTCTTACCAAAACTGTTACCTATTCGAAAACTGACTCTGCAATTTCTGAATTATTCTTCTTAATAAACTCATCCGGATCATGGCTTGAATATAATCAACATTTTCATTATAAGGATCTCCGGAGATATAATGCTTGAGTCTTTGGCCATTCACCACTTGTGAAGAGTTGTCTTCAAGGGAAACAATTTTAATTTCCCTCGAACGATATACCTCTGTGATAACAAAAGGTCCTTCCCATCTCGAGAGTTATTTTCCTGCAAAAAATCTGAGACGAGACCTATACAATATTACTTTTTCACCAACATGAAATTCTCTTTTAATAATTCTCTTATCATGCCATCTTTTAACTTTATCTTTAAAGAGCTTAACATTTTCATATGCTTCACTCCTCCATTCATCTAAAGAACGTAAGTCAAACAGCCTTTCCTCACCAGCATGTATAAAATCTCTATTTAGGTCTTTCACTGCCCAATAATCTTTGTGTTGTAATTCTAGAGGCAAGTGACAAGCTTTTCCATACACCATTTTATAAGGAGACGTGCCCATGGGATTTTTGTAAGCAGTTCTATAAGCCCACAGAGCATCATTTAATTCTTAGCCCAATTTTTCCTAGATTTGTTAACGGTCTTTTACAAGATAGATTTGATTTCTCTATTTGATAATTATACTTGCCCACTAGTTTGAGGATGATAGGGTGAAGCAATTCTATGATTAACGTCATATTTAGCAAGAGTTTTTCTAAAACCACCATGAATAAAATGAGAACCCCCATCAGTCATAAGATATCTAGGTACACCAAACCTAGGGAAAATAATGTCTTTAAGTATTTTTTTAATGAGGTGTCACCATCAAAACTTTTAGTAGGTATAGCTTCTACCCATTTAGTAACATCATCAACAGCAACAAGAATATGAGTATAGCCTTGTGAAGGAGGGAAAGGACCCATAAAGTCAAATCCCCAACAATCAAATGGTTCAATAACAATAAAATAAATCATAGGCATTTCATTACGTCTAGAAATATTTCCAACCCTTTGACATTGATCACAAGATAAAACAAATTTTCTAGCATCTTTAAAGAGGGTAGGCCAATAGAAACCTGATTGTAGAATCTTCTGTGCAGTTGTATCTCCAACGTGATGTCCTCCATAAGCACTGCTATCACATTTTCTCAATATCTCTCGTTGTTCATTTTCACGAACACATATTCTCATAATACCATCAACACCTTCTTTATATAAGTGTGGGTCATCCCAAAAATAATGCCTCAAATCATAGAAGAATTTTCTTCTTTGCTGAGCTGTAATGGTAGGAGGCAAATACTTGGAAACAATAAAGTTAGCATAATAAGCATAGCATGGACTCTCTTGAGAGCTCACTTTTATTGCAGCTAACTGTTCATTAGGAAAACTATCATTAACATGAAAAGGGTCATCAGGGATATTTTCTAATCTAGACAGATTATCAACAATAGGATTTTCAGCACCCTTCCTATACACAATATGTAAATAAATTCTTGTAAAAGAAGCACCCATCTAATAAGCCTAGGCTTAGCATCTTTCTTTTCCATTAGGGACTTGATAGCAGCATGATCAGTATGAATAGTAACTTTAGAATCAGCAATATACTGCCTAAATTTATCACAAGCAAAAACTACAGCTATGAATTCTTTTTAAGTGGTAGCATAATTCTTTTGAGAAGCATCAAGAGTTTTACTAGCATAATGAATAACCTTTAACTTCTTATCTATCCGATGTACAAGAACAACAACTACATCATAATCACTAGCATCACACATAATTTCAAACGGTAAATTCCAATCAGGTGGTTGAACAATAGGGGAAGATATTAACGCCTTCTTTCAAATTTCAAAAGCTTCTCTACAATCTTCATCAAAAACAAAAAGTACATCCTTTTGAATAAGATTAGTAAGAGGCTTTGATATTTTAGAGAAATCTTTGATAAATCTTCTATAGAAGCCCGCATGACCAAGGATACTACGAATTCCTTTGACATCCCTGGGACATGCCATTTTTTCAATAGCTTCAACCTTAGCTCTATCAACTTCAATACCTCTTTCAGAGATTTTATGTCCAAGAACAATTCCTTCATTAACCATAAAATGGCATTTCTCCCAGTTAAGAACAATATTAGCCTTCTCACATCTTTGCAAGAATTTATCAAGAGAAGTTCCATAGACGGAGAAATCATCCATGAAAACTTCCACAATTTCTTCACAAAAACCATGAAAGATAGCAGACATGCATCTTTGAAAAGTAGCAGGAGCATTACATAATCCAAAAGGCATACGTCTATAAGCATAGGTTCCATAAGGACAAGTGAAAGTTGTTTTCTCTTGATCAAGCTTTTTAACAACAATTTGAGAAAACTCAGAATAACCATCAAGAAAGCAGAAATGAGTTTGCTTAGACAACCTTTCTAACATTTGATCAATAAAAGGCAAAGGATAATGATCTTTCTTAGTGATTATGTTAACCTTTCTAAAATCAATGCACATCCTATAACCAATTACTACCCTTTGAGGAATGAGTTCATTATTTTCATTTGGCACAACAGTCATCCCTCCTTTCTTAGGGACAAAATACACATGACTAACCCATCTACTATCAACAATAGGATAAATAATGCCAGCATCAAGGAGTTTCAATACCTCATTTCTTACCACATCCTTCATTTTAGGATTTAAACGGTGTTGGTGTTCAACAACTTGCTTTGCATCAGGTTCAATATTAATAGCATGCTGACATATAGCAGGTGAAATCCCCTTCAAATCATCAAGAGTATAAGCAATAGCACCTCTATGTTTCTTCAATATTCCCAATAATCTCTCCTCTTCTGTATCAGAAAGTAGAGAACTAATAATAAAATTATATAACTTCTTATCATCAATATAAGCATATTTAAGATTATCAAGCATAGGCTTTAAATCAAAAACAGGATCTTCCTTGGGTGGTAATGTTGTACCCAAGTCTTCCACATGTACTTCCATGTATTGCTGCAAAGGATTGTTAGGAGCAAGAGCAATAGCAGCCAATTGTTCAACTTTATAATTCTCATTAGGTAATGCAGCTTCATAAGGTGTTCTAGCAAATTTGGAGAAGTTAAATTCATAAGATTCTCCATCAAACTTTGTACGGATTTTCTGCTTTTTACAATCTATAACAGCACCACAATGTTTAAGAAAGGTCTACCAAATATTATAGGACAAGTATCACCAGCAGAAGTGCCTAGTACTAGAAAATCACCAGGATATTTAGTTTTACCACATAAAACCTCCACATCTCTAACAATACCAATCGGAGAATAGTTTCCCTATTAGCAAGTTGAATAATCACATCAATGTATTCAAGTTCACAACAACCAATTTCATGCATGATTTCTTTATCAAGGTCATAAGGAATAGCACTAGAACTGGCACAAATATCACATAAACCATAATAGCAATGATCACCTATCCTAACAGATAGCACAGGTACACTAGGTTTCCTAGATTTACTAGGATTAGAGACAATATTAGAAGCATCTTCACAAAATATAATGTGTCCCTCTTCTACATTTTCAGAAACAAGGTCCTTTACTATTGCTACCGTAGGTTCTACAGTTATTTGTTCTTCAGGTTCTACAAGTTTCTTTGCACTTTTATTAATCACACTAACTAATATAGAGTGTTCTTTTACCTTAGCAGGGAAAGGCATTTTCTCAATATGAGGTTCAGGCACAATAGAATCAACAGTATGAACTTCTATATCTTTAGCAGGAACACAATTAATAGTATCTTTATAAGGTGCATGGTACTTATCCCATTCCTTTTTAGGAATATCAATATAATAAGCAAAAGCCTTATATAAGTTTGCAGCAACTTGAGAATCAAGACCATAAACAACAGTGACATTATGAAAATCCTCAGATGACGTAAAGGTTTTAATGCATTCATAGTCATAATTTATACCTGACTTTCTACCTTTGTCATTCTCCCATGCTTTAGTGTTTTCTTGAATACGGTCAAGAAGATCCCATTTATCTTCATCCTTCATACGTGAAAATGATCCGGAACAAGAAGCATCCAATAAATCCTTATCATGAAGAGGAAGCCTTGCATAAAAATTATTAATAACAATATTACTGGGGATCTCATGAATGGGGCATTTGAGCATTAGTAACTTCAATCTCTCCCATGCTTGGGCAATCCTCTCTCCGTCATGAGGCCAAAAATTATATATATAATTCCGATCTCTATGGATTTCACTTGGAGGATAGAATTTAAAATAAAAGAGAGGTACAATTTCCTCCCATTCAATAGTCTGGCTATTTTTCAGCAGTTTGAAACATTCAGGGGCTCGGCCTGTCAATGAAACAGAGAATAATTTCCTCTCCACTTGGATCATAGTAATACCTGCACACTTGAACAACTTGCATAATTCATGTAAAAAGAGCAAATGATCACCAGGATGGACATTTCCATCACCTCAATAGCAGTTATCCATAACATGTTTAACAATCTGTATAGGAATTTTATAAGGATCGAAATCATCAGGCGGTGGGTCACTTACTACCCTAGAAGTGTCAGCAGTGCCCGCAAATAAGGACTCAAGAGGAGTTCCAGACATAGCATAATAAAGCAGTAGACAGTAATAAAAACAACACTTACAACAGAAGCTTCCTTTATCAAATCCACTTCCCAATAGTGCTTCACTCCCCGGCAACGGCGCCAGAAAATAGTCTTGATGACCCACAAGTATAGGGGATGTATTGTAGTACTTTCGATAAATAAGAGTGTCGAACCCAACGAGGAGCATAAGGTGTTGACAAGCGGTTTCGATGAAGGAATAACTATAAATACTGGAAAATAGATTTATAGGGGTTTTTGATATTGCAGATTAATAAAGTGCGAGTAAATAAAATGCAGTATTAATAATTGCAGCAAGTGGCCCAATCCTTTCTTCAGCAAAGGACAAGACTGTGAGTTTACTTATGATTAAGAAACGTTCTCGAGGACACACGGGAGGTTTCCGTCAAGTGCTTTTGTTCCATGCAGCTGAATAATGTTCCGTGTTTTGATAAGTGTTGTGTGGGTGAACCTATGCTAATGTACCGTCCCATCCAAGACTAATACATACTTGTGATTATACCCCTTGCAAGCATCCGCAACTACAAGAAAGTAATTAAGAAATAAATCTAACCACAGCTTTAAACTCCGGGATCCTACGCTCCCTCGTGTAATGGTTTCCTAAAGGGGGTTTAGGTTTCTGTCACTCCGGAAACCCCACAATTAGTAGTGAAATACACGATGCATTCCCCTAGGCCCATAAATGGTGAAGTGTCATGTAGTCGACATTCACATGAAACCACTAGAAGAATAACACCACAACTTAAATATCAAACATTAAATATTATTCAACATTACTTCACTACTAACAACTTGACTTCTCCCATGTCCTCAAGAACAACACGAACTACTCACAACACATCATATGGATCATGATCAGAGGTGATATAATGGCTGATCACAATCTGGTCATAAAATGCAAACACCAATAAATCTCACAAGCATCAACTACTAACAAGTAATCCACACCGGGAGAGAGATCTAATGCAAAACAACGATAGAGGCCCCTAATTGTTACAGCGGGATGAAGGTGGATTATGAGGGTAATGGTGCTGGTGGTGATGATGATGATGATGACGATCTTGATGATGCCTGGAGTGATGACGGTGACGATGGCCGTGATTTCCCCTCTCCGAAGAGGAATTTCCCCAGCAAATTTCTCCCTGCCATAGAGCTTTTCTCTCTCTGGTGTTTTCCGCCCCGAGGCGGTGGTGGAGTAATTCTTCGAGGATGGAATGAGTCTTAGGGTTTCCTGGGGACAAGAACGCCAAAAATATCCCCTAGAGGTGGGCTAGGGTGGCCACACGTATCGGTGGCGCAGCCAAGGGGGGCCGCGCCACCCCATGGTGTGGGCCCATGGTAGCCCCCCTCTAGCTCTCCTTCTGGCTGTGTTCTTCCTCTGGACTTTTAGGACACCCCAGGTGTCCCACTTATTCTTCCGATGTTCTGAAATATGGTATCCCGACGGTGCTTTTTCCATCAGATTCTTGATCCCGGTGTTTATTCTCCAAAAATTATAAAACATGCAAAATAAGATAAAATAATACAAGAAATGCATCATAACATGAAATATATCGATGAATAACAGAAAATTATGATATAAAATAGTGATGCAAAATGGACGTATCACGGCTCCCACTGAAGGACACAACTGGTGTAGAAGGTCATCCCTCTTTCTCTTTTGTTTGCACAATTATGCTTTGACTAATAAATCAGGGGCAAAAATAGTGAAGAGAATTTGTTTGCATTAATTTGGGGCTAGGCATCCCGCTGCCAGCTCTTCTATGAATTAGATAAGCGGATGAAGCCACTAGTCCATGGTGTCAAATGCAATCAACAAGTGAGATAAATATTCTCTATTTACGTCCTCATGAGCTAAAACAGGAACACAAAACAGGAGTAATTTTGAAAGTTTTAAAGGTAACACATGAGCAATTTACTTTGGAGTGGCGGTTAAATACCACATGTAGGTAGTTATGGTGGAACCGTTTGGAAAACTTTGGTTTTTGGGAGTTGGATGCACGAGTAGAGCTCATACTCAATACATGTGAAGGCTAGCAAAAGACTGGGAGCAACAAATCAAGAGAGCATAAAGGCCATAATCATGCATAGCGACAAAAACATCATTACTCAAAGCATAACTAGTACCAAAAGTTCAAAAACTAAATGATCATAGATGCTATAGGTGACAGTTTTGTACTCATAGAGATGGTGTAAGCATGCGCCAAGTCAACCAAATAATACATTCAAAGGAGAACACCACAAATTTATGCTTCAATTTGACAAGAACAACTCATGATTCTTTCAATGGCACATTAAACACTCTCATCTATTTGAGACAAAGCATGCTACAAAATAACCACTAGGCTTTAAAATTTAAATAACATCTAGAATGATATGAAAAAGTCTAGCCACAGCCTATACAAACTTCTCTTTGCAGCGTTTATAAATTCTACCACATGCAGCAGTTTCTTTTCCCAACAAGCACCATACAAAATATGTTTTAACAAAAACTCTATAAATGACACAACAAGCAAACATGGAGTACTCACATGACTCTACTAAAACTAACAGCTCTGAATAATAGATGCAATGAAAATAGGAGCTAAATAGGATTTTTGCAGCAGCTAGAAGAAAAACTAAGAATACGAGCATAACGAGTGTTCAAATGAAAAAGCGGAGCGTGTATCTCTCCAACACAGAGAATGCTAGGGTCCAACTATATTATTGCAGCAAGGAAAACAAAAAACACAAACAAAAAAAATAGACGCTCCAATTAAATGTCATATGATGTGACCGAATAAAAATATAGTTTCACTAGAAGTGACATCATAAATTGTTGATGAAGAAGGGGATGCCTTAGGCATCCCCAAAAGATGCTTGAGTCTTCTTAGAATTTTCTGGGATCAACCACGGGGGCATCCTCAAACTTTGACCTTGCACTCTTCTTGATCACATTATATCACCCTCTTCTCTTGACCCTTTGAAAATTCCTTCACACCATACTTAAAGAGTAATTCGCATTAGAGGGTTAGTGCAAAAATATAAAATACATGGGTTCTATATGGACACAAGTGTTGTTGATAATTTTAAACATTATCTATATTCACTGATGTTTTATGAAGTGAAGAAATCCACTTGACATCGTAAAAGAGCAAATGCAAGAAAAATGGCAAAATCTGTCAAAACCAGAACAGTCTGTAAAGATGATTTTTTTTGGGGGTGGGGGGGGGGCACTTACATTGCTCGGATCAAAAAACTTAAAGAACAAAAAATTTGTGTAAATATCTAAGGAATAATGACAAAAAAAATCAGGTCATTCTGATCTTTCTGTATTTTTCACAATTTTTTAGGGTGGACAGCAGAAATCTATTTCCTGCGCAGAAATCCAAAACCAACTCCAACTCTCGTAAGAAACTTTACTTGGAACAAATACAACATGAAAATAAAGATACAAAGTAGTTGCTACATAAGTATACAACCCCTTAACTTAAAGAAAAATAAGAAAACCAAAGCAAAAAATAAAACCATGGGTTATCGCCCAAGAAGTGTTTTTCTTTAACGCCTTTTAGCTAGACATAAGCAGATAAAATCAAGTGTTTTCAAGTGAAGAAGCATCCAAATTGAGGTAAGGAAATTCCTCAATAATTCATTGTATTTTATCTAAATGTTTCAGATATTCCTCTCTTAGAACTTTTACGTTTACTATTCTTTTCCAAATAGATTCTTAGGAACAATCCAGTCAAAATTCTTTTCTTGGGCTCCATGCAATGCTATCAATTTAAAGGGAATTGGTATTTTCTTATCATTTTCATTTTTAGGTTCAGCTTTTTCGGGAGCACCAACTACATCTACACATGAGGCCAGCATATTGAAAGGATCAAAAACTTTTCTAACTTCTATAGCAACATCTCCAAATTCTTTAAGCATGGTTTCTAAGATAATTTTTTTAGATATCTTCAATATTATTCAAGTTGAGGAACATATGCTGCAGTATGGGATGAAGGTTAACAAACCTATTTTTAAACATGTGAATCAAGGAAGTTGCAGCAGTTTCATAATTCGGAGCAAGCTCTACTATGGATTTTTCCTCAAAATTCTCGTGCTTACTAACATGATTAAACAACTCTTTAATGTTATCCTTTCCAAGTATAGAACCACTACCAACTGGAAGATCCTTCAGGGTGAACTTAGGGAGCAACATGATGAAGAAAAACAACTAGGTAACAAAAATAACAACTAGAATAAGAACTATTTTTTTGTGTTTTTTTTATAAAAAGAAGCAAACAAGACAAAATAAAATAAACTAAGCAAAACCAAAACAAAGTAAAGAGATTGGAAGTGAGAGACTCCCCTTGCAAAAATTCTCTTCCTCCCCGGCAACAGCTCCCGAAAACTTGTTGATGGCTGACGTTGGTAAACCCCAAGAGAAAGGTTGTGAAGAGTGCAGCGGCAAGTTTTCCCTCAGAAAAGAAACCAAGGTTGAATCGACCAGTAGGAGGAAAAGCAATCTCTGAAGGTTTATGCATCTGAGGTGGCAGAGCGCACTACCGGTTTAGCAGCAACGTGGAACCTACACAACACAATCAAATTACTTTGCCCCAACGAAGCAGTTAGGTTGCCAATCTCATCGGTTTTGCTGAAAACAAAGAGGGTAAACGTATGGTCTGGAAAACAATATGAGAAAAGTACGAAAACAGTAGCAGCAGTGTGAAAACGGTGGAACCGTTTGTGTATTATCAGTATGAGAAAATGGACCGGGGTCCACGGTTCAGTAGTGGTGTCTCTCCATAAAAGATAAATAACGTGTGTGGTGAACAAATTACAGCTGGGCAATTGATAGAAATAAAGGCTGCACCATAGTGCATATGCAAGACATAAAGATTACTATGTGATTTATGCGGGCATTACAACCAGATACATAGACCATCATCCAACTGCATCTATGACTAATAATCCACCCTCCGAATATCATTTGAACAAACGTTGGGTATTAAGTTGCAAGAAACAAATAATCGCAGTAAGAAAAGTGTGTAATTGAAACAATTAAACGAAGTAAACATCGTTATTTTCTCCCTAATGGCAACATCACATCCTCCATCTGTCACGTTTTTGTCAATCGAGCACATATGCAAAGGAGGCATGAACCCACTATCGACCATAAATACTCCCTCTTGGAGTTACTAGCATCTACTTGGCCAGAGCATCTACTAATAATGGAGAGCATGCAAGATCATAAATAACATATGCATGAAGATAACATGATAGATTGATAATCATAAGACATACCATTCAATATTCATCAGATCCCAGCAAACGCAACATGTAGCATGACCTAAAGATGATCTCGATCATGTGAGGCAGCTCACGAGATCTAAACATGAGGCATAAAGTGGAGAAGACAACCATCTAGCTACTGCTATGGACCCGTAGTCCAGGGATAAACTACTCACGCATCACTTCAGAGGAGGAAATGATGGTGTAGACACCTCCGGTGATGAATTTCCCTCCCGGCAGGGTGCCGGGGAGAGCTCCAGAACCCTCCCGGTCTCGGGATGACGATGACGGCGGCCTCGGGTGTTTCTCGGGAAAAAGTGGGATATTTTAAGGGTTCACATATAGGCGAAAGGGCGATGGAGGTGGACGCCCGAGGGGCCTACACCCCCTAGGCGCGGCCGGGGGGGCGCCCTATGGTGTGGGCCCCCTCCGGGCCTCTTCGAGACTCCGTGGAATCTTCAGGAATTCTAAGACTTATAGGTTTCAAATTTTCCAATTCCGCGGATATTTCTAGAACAACTTTTAGAAACTAAAAACAACAAAAAACATGAAACTGGCTATATGGCATCTTGTTAATAGGTTAGTCCTGGAAATTGATAAAAATGACATAAAGTTTATAGCAAACATGTAGGAAATAACATGAAAACAACATGGAACATCAGAAATTAAGGATAAGTTAATCACGTATCAGCTCCTAAGGGAGATAATAAGTGCATGGCAAACTTCCTGCCCATGGGTTTAAAGAGGGCTGCCCTCATGTGGCTCACGAACCTCCCTAAGGGATCCATCTGCTCGTTCGAAGATTTGTGCCTACCAAAGTCGCCAACTTCAAGGGATCTTATGAGAGCCACCTCATCTCAACGACCTTTGCGCCATACGTCGACGCCCTGATGAGACACTCCGCCAGTACCTCCAGCATTTGAGAAAAACACGCAACATAATCATTCACGTCGCGGACGCATATGTCATCTCTGCCTTCCACGAGGGTGTCACCAACGAGCGCATGGATGACAAGTGACGCGTCCATATTTCACATGATTTTGCCTATTTTTTTAAATATGTTTACATTGCAATATTGGCAACATTCTATATTAGTTTCTACCTTTTATGTTGATTTCAACACAAACCCATTTTTCAATGAGCTTTTCACAATATATGTTTTTATTAGGATTTTACTTGTTTTTTGCTTGTCTTTTTGTCTATGTATGTGTAGCTGGAAATTATGAATAATCAAGAGGAAAGGAGACCAAGGGAGAAGAATCTGGAGAAGTTGTAGGCACCAGATGGCAAGTTAAGAGGATTGGAAAATGGTCGTTTTTTTAAGCTAAAATCAAGATTGAAAAACACTGGAGTGTGTGCCTCGTCCATACAATCTCAACAAGTCGAAGAACATCCAAAACAGAGTTTGTACGAGCAAATGGCGGTATAAATACTAAAGGACAAATATTTGCGAGACGGGGATTTTAACGACCATGATACGGTCAGCAGTGACCGTACTGCACCCGTAGGGCGCCATAAATTTGGCGAACTTCTGTGATTTTTCACCAATATGGACCCTGTTCAAACCCTAACCTTCTAAACACTTTAGTTTGTTTGGGGGGGTCAAAGGGGGTTCATCCACAACCGTTGGATCAAGAGGAGGTGAAAGTGCATTTCGTTTTCCCAGTGTTTTGTGTGTTAGTTAACAATACTAAGTACATTATTTATCAAGGTGTTTAGTGTGCAGGTGTTATACTTAACATCGGCATCGAGCACTGAAAAGTCGGTGAAGTTTGGCCTGAGGTTTTTGGGACAGAACTCAACCGGATTATTCGGACCGGATTATTCATCCTGGACCGGATATTCCGGTTGTTGAGAAAGGAGCTCAAGAATGGCTAAGGACTGAGGATCTTGCATACTGGAACCAACCGGATTATTCGGACCGGATATTTCATCCTGGACCGGATATTCCGGTTACTGCGAAAAATTGCTAAGGACTGAAGTTTTGAGCTACTGGAGTCAACCGGATTATTTGGACCGGATTATTCATTCCGGACCGGATATTCCGGTTGCTGCGAAAAACTGCTAAGGACTGGAAGTTTTGAGCTACTGGAGTCAACCGGATTATTTGTACCGGATATTTCATATATATACCGGATATTCCGGTTGCAGTTGAGGAAGTGGAAAAATGGCTAAGGACTAGAAGATTTGCGTACTGGCATCTACCGGATTATTTGTACCGGATTATTTCAAATCAACCGGATAATCCGGTCCAGCACTGCAGTTCAGCGCGGAGCAAGCTTACCGGATATTCCGGTCCAAACTTGAACCGGATATTCCGGTACCTTTTTTCCTGCACAACGACTAGTTGTGAGGAGGGACTATAAATAGCCCTCCTCCTCTTCCTCAAGATCTAGTTCTTCCCCTTAGCATTGATGAGCATTTAAGAACTCACCAAATCCCTCATAACTCCCAATCCCTCCACCCAATCTTGAAGATCTTTGGAGGATTGAAGGAGAAGGCCCCGATCTACATCTTCACCAACCCGTTCTTCATTTCCCCCTCTCTAGCTCGAGGGATCTTGCCTAGGGTTTCCTCTTGTGGAGAACCTAGGCATCTTGTTTCTAGTTGGTGATTCAAGAGTTGTTGGGAGCCCCCAATTAAGTTGTGGGTGTGTGCCCCAAGGTGTTTGTAAAGGATTTGATCCCCGCCTCAAAGGGGTTCTATAGTGGAAGGTGAACTAGGCCTTTGTGGCGAAGTTCATCGGAGAATAGGGTGAAGCCTTAGTGGCGTTGAGTAGGCCTTTGTGGCGAGCTCACACCCCTCCAACGAGACGTACTCCCCTAAAAAGGAGGAACTCGGAAATACATCGTGTCTCCGTGTGCTTCCATCGGTTACCTCGTTCCTCGCTCTCTTTACTTACTTGTACTTGTTGCATTGATTACTTGTCTTGTCATATAGGTAAATTCCTCACTAGTTGCACTATCTAGAGAATTTACCTTTCTTGTCAAGCCTAAATTTGAGAAAAATTAAAATTTGCCGTAGCACCTATTCACCCCCCCCCTCTAGGTGCCCATACTATACTTTCAATTGGTATCAGAGCCTCGGCTCTTCTATCGGGCTTAACCGCCTAAGAGTTTAAGTATGGGTGATGAGGATGACGCTCCGTCCGAAGTAAATGTGTCCATGAATGATCTCAATGCTTTGAGAGAATCATTGACCTCATCCATAGACACTAAATTTGAGGAGTTGCGTCTACTCATGACAACACTCCTCAAAACCAAGGAACCGGAGGTGGTCGACTCATCCCCTCCGGAAACGGAGGGTGCCAAGATTGGGGTTGATGGTGAACTACCTAAAACTGCTTCCGCCGAACAATCTTCTAAGAAGGGTGCGAGTGGAAAGGAAGGATATAATGCCGTAGAAGGCTCATATTCTCCCGATCCTCCCATCCCTTTTCCTCATATAATTCCTAGGGGAGATCCACCTAAAATTGATGCATATTCTTTTCGTGAATGGCAATACTACATGGAGACTCACTTGAACTCTTCTTGTATAGATCTTTGGAGAATCACTCGTGATGGATACAAGCCATATGATCCCAAGAATCTCACAAGAAGAGAGGTTGTAGATTGCCAACTCAATTACACCGCTTTGTCCATCCTTCATCAAGCCGTGGGCCCCAATCACATGCCGCATCTTCAACACTTCTCCACCGCCAAAGAGACATGGGATGCCCTTGTCGTCATGTTTGTTGGGAATGAAAGCATGCAAAGAAATCGCTATGACACCTTGACCAATGAGGCCGAAGGATTCTTCATGCGTGATGGAGAAGATCACGTTGACATGTATCGGAGGCTCAAGTCTCTTGCCACCGCCTTCTCTAATGCGGGTGCAACACATATTGATGATGCTTGGATCAAGAGGAAGTTCATAATTGCCGTGATGCCTTTCGAGGGCACGGATATGAAGAGCATTCAAGGGAGACATGATTTCTCCACCATGACCTCTACCCAAGTCATGCAAGAGTTGAGCTCCTACAAAGTGCAAACCAAGAATGCTCTTGACAACCGTGCTAGGGCCATTGGAATGCATCAAGGAGCTTCCGTTGCTTTGAAGGCCAAGGTGTTGACAAGAGAAGTTGAGAATGATGAAGATGGTGAAGAAGCATTGCCTCCATTGAAGGAACAAGAATATGATCCCGTTCTAAAGGATCTAATAGCTCTCACCGTGCAAAAGTTTTGGAACAATCCCCCTAAAGGCAAGAAGTTTGTTGAGGAGAAGACCAAGTCTCGCTATGGTAATGATGGGGCTCAAAGAGTGAGATCTTGCTTCAATTGCCAAGACAAGTACCACTTCATCGCGGAATGCCCATATGAGAATAGAGAAAACCATAGTGGCAAGCTCATCCGCAAGGACAAGTCCAAGGTTGAATACAAGAAACCTCATTTCAAGAAGAAACCTTTCAACAAGAAGACTCCTACCAAGTTTGTGCTCTTGACTCAAGAGGAGTATGATTCCGGGAGTGATGAAGAAGAAGAAACAACAAGTGAAGTAGCCGCTCTAGCTATTGCTTCCACTCCATCTTCGTCATCCCTCTTTGAATCTCCCAATGAAAATCTTCCTCAACGCGATGCCAAGTGCTTCATGGCTAAGGCCACGGAGGTATCATCTTCTCCCAACTCTAAGACCCCTAGTGAACTAGAACATATTGCTTGTCTTAGAGAGGAAGAGGAAAGAGCCTCCTTGGATCGTTTTATGTCTAACATGCAAGGGGAGACCAAGAAGTACTTTGAGCATCTCATGAGGCAATTGGGAGAGGCCCAAGAGGCACTTGAGAAGAAAGGTGAGATTGAGAGAAGGGATGCGGATGAAATTGCATCTCTCTCAATGACTCTTGAAGAAGAGCATGATGGTAGAGTTTCTCTAGAGGATGAACTTGAAACCATTGAAACCACTCACAATGAACTTGTCTCTAAAATCATTAAGGAACGTGATCTTGCTATTGCTAAATATAAAAAGGCTAAAAAGGATAAAGTAGAGTTTGGGGTTGGTCATGGTAAACTAACCGAGGAGTTTGAAAAGCTAACCATTGCTCACAAAGCTTTGGAAAGCCAACACTCATCCCTCAAAGAGTTGCATGAACAACTTCAAACTCAACTTACTCAAGCTAACCATCCTAGCACTTCTACTTCTTCTTGTGATCATGCAAATGTTATTGAAGAAAATGCTAGGTTGAAGGATGAACTTGCAAGGCTCAAGGGTAAAAGCACTCAAGTTGAAAAGGTGGTGCTTACCACCCCACAAGTGGTTGCCTCAAGCACTAATGCGGTCATTTCTAGACCACAAGTGAGTGCTCCAAGGCAACAAGTGGGCAAGCAAGGTCTTGGCTATGTGGCCAAGAAAAGGAACAAGAAGAAGAAGAACAAGAAGAAGAACAAACATGGCGCTTCGGGTGGTATTGTCATGAGGGACAACACTACTCGTAGCTCCTCCGCGGGAACTAACAACCCACACCATTTCTTATATGTTGATTATTATGGTGTTGTGCAAGCTAAATATGTTGGTCCTATTGAGGGTTTTATTGACTACACTATATGGGTTCCAAAGACCCTTGTTGCTAACATGAAGGGACCCAACTCGGGTCCTAACTCTAGTCAATGATCTCTTGCAGGACTATGCTTCCGGTGGGGCTAAATGGATTCTTGATAGTGGATGCACTAATCATATGACCGGAAGCAAAGAACTTGTGACGGAGTTGCAACCAAATGATATCCAAGCAACCGTCACCTATGGGGACTCGTCCAAGTCTAAGGTATCCGGATTTGGCAAGGTTGTGGTGGCTCCCGATATCACTATCGTGAACGTCATGCTTGTCGAATCCCTTGGTTACAATTTACTTTCCGTCCGTTCTCTTAGTAAGATGGGTCTTTCCGTCTTCTTTGATGGTGATATTGTGGTCCTTTTGAGGAGCAAGACTCTTGACGTCGTTCACGTGGGACATGTTGAAAATGAGTTGTATGTGGTGGACTTTTCGAAGTCAACCAACACTCAAGCAATGTGTCTTTTCGGAAAGGCGGACTTGGGATGGTTGTGGCACCGCCGTCTATCCCATGTCAACATGAGAACTTTGCAAAGTCTTCACAAAAGTGGCCTTATTGTCGGACTAAAAGAAAATGTTTCCTTTGCAAAGGATCGCGTTTGTAGGTCGTGTGTTGAAGGGAAGATGCATGATATTGTGCACAAGGCCAAGACTATTATCTCATCAAAGAGGATCTTGGAGCTTCTCCATGTTGATCTCTTTGGTGCCGTGCCCGAGGCAAGTCTTGGTGGCAAGAAGTATTGCTTGGTGATTGTCGATGATTATTCAAGATACACTTGGGTTTATTTCTTCAAGTGCAAGAGTGAGACTCAACAAACCATCATCGATTTCTCCAACGAAGTGCAACGTCAACACAATGTGCAAATCATGGCTATTAGGAGTGATAATGGGTCGGAGTTCAAGAACTATACATTGAATGAATTTCTTAGTGAAGAAGGCATTCGTCACCAATACTCCGCCACTTACACTCCTCAACAAAATGGTGTTGCCGAAAGGAAGAATCGCACTCTCTTGGATATGGCAAGGACCATGTTGGCGGAGTACTCTTCTCCCCAATATTTATGGGCCGAGGCCGTATCCACCGCATGCCACTCCTCCAACCGCCTCTACATCCGCAAAGGCTTGTGCAAGACCCCATATGAGATCCTCACCGGCAACAAGCCCAACGTATCCTACTTCCGTGTATTCGGTTATGTTGAAATGCCTCAAGAAGCCATAGGAAGGATGGGCGTGGGATTCTTCCGCCCCATCGAGGGACACCTTGTGGCGACTCGAGAAGGACTATGCTCTACCCAAGTGGAGCCCTCCTCTACATTTGAAGATCAAGCCAAGGAGCCACCTTCTACACCTAACCGAGAACATATTCAAGACCCTCCTCTCATTGATCAAGTGACTCCGCAAGTCGTACCCACTCCTCTCACTAATGCGAGTCAAGATCAAGGCCAAGATCCTTCTTCCTCGTCATCCTCTTCTCAAGTTGAAGCTAGTGTTGAAGATATTGTTGACGACAATGTTGATGATCAAGGCCATGTTGGTCAAGATGGGGACCCAAATGATCAAGATGATCAAGTGATCCCTCCTCGCAATAATGAGGAGATCGAAGCCCGTCGCATCAAAAGGATAAGAAGAGCTTTGAAGCAAATTGATGCCCAAGACAACAAGGTCTTGGAGGATGTTCAAGCTAGAAGATCCACTAGAAGGCAATTGGCTCATTTTTGTGAGCATCAAGCTCATATCTCTATGGTGGAGCCTAAGAAAGTGTATGAAGCTCTTGAGGACTCCGATTGGGTTGAAGCTATGCATGATGAGCTCAATAACTTTGAGCGCAACAAGGTTTGGAGATTGGTTGAGAAACCCAAGGATTGCCACAATGTTATTGGCACCAAGTGGATATTCAAGAACAAGCAAGATGAGAATGGCATTGTCATTAGGAACAAGGCAAGATTGGTCGCTCAAGGTTACACCCAAGTTGAAGGCATTGACTTTGATGAAACCTATGCGCCCGTGGCTCGCCTTGAATCCATCCGTATCCTCCTTGCTTATGCTTCCTCACATAATTTCAAGTTGCAACAAATGGATGTGAAAAGTGCTTTCTTGAATGGTCCACTAAAAGAGGAGGTATATGTTAAGCAACCTCCGGGGTTCGAGAATCTCAACTTTCCCAACCACGTTTACAAACTTGACAAGGCTCTCTATGGTCTCAAACAAGCACCCCGTGCTTGGTATGAGCACCTTCGGGAGTTGTTAGATGATCGTGGTTTCGAAGTTGGGAAGATTGACCCCACTCTCTTCACCAAGAGAGTAAAGGGAGAGCTTTTCATATGCCAACTCTATGTGGACGATATCATCTTTGGCTCAACTAACCAAGCTTTCAATAATGAGTTCTCTAAGCTTATGACTGACAGGTTCGAGATGTCTATGATGGGTGAGCTTAAATTCTTCCTTGGCTTTGAGATCAAGCAATTGGCCCGTGGTACCTTCATTTCTCAAGCCAAGTATACTCAAGACATGCTCAAGAGGTTTAACTTCCAAGAGGCAAAGATCAAAACCACTCCTATGCAAGTCAAGTGTCATCTATCACGCAATCCAAAAGGGAGTAAGGATGTGGACCAAAAGCTCTATCGTTCTATGATTGGTTCTTTGCTCTATCTTTGTGCATCTAGGCCCGATATCGTTTTGAGTGTAGGTGTGTGTGCAAGGTATCAAGCGGCTCCTAAGGATTGCCATCTAATGGCGGTTCATAGAATCTTTCGTTATTTGGTTCATACCTCAAGATTTGGTTTGTGGTACCCAAAGGGGGCACAATTTACTCTCAATGGATATACAGATTCCGATTGGGCGGGTGATCAAGATGATAGGAAGTCAACTTCGGGGGCTTGCCAATTCCTTGGTAGGTCCCTTGTAAGTTGGTCCTCGAAGAAACAAAATTGCATCTCTCTCTCCACCGCCGAAGCGGAATATGTTGCCGCCGCGAGTGCATGCACCCAATTGCTATGGATGAGGCAAACTCTCAAGGAATATGGTGTTCATTTGGACAAAGTACCTCTTCTATGTGACAATGAAAGTGCTATCAAGATTGCTTACAATCCGGTGCAACACACAAGGACGAAGCACATTGAGATTCGCCACCACTTCATCCGTGATCACGTGGCGAGAGGAGACATTGCACTTGGATATGTGCCCACCAAGGACAATCTTGCGGATATTTTCACGAAGCCACTTGATGATGCAAGATTCATGTTCTTGAGGAATGAGCTAAATGTGATTGATTCAAGGAGTTTGGCTTGACTATCTTGCGCACACCCCTATAGATGAAACGTGTTCGAACTTAGATGTAGGCATGGACATAGGGGGAGTACTATCCTAACGCATTGGGTTCTTCCTCCCCCCATTATGCCCATAGTAAAAAAAAAAAAATTCATTGTAATCTCTTTTTCTAATGTTGAATTGTGAGCTTCAATGTTGAGTTTTGGCAATGCCCCCAAGATATATCTTCGCGGTTGCATACCAAGAACTCTTACATGGTGGCTTCGGCCACCGACCTCTTCATTGCGAAGAGTTGGATCTTAGTTGGGTTTGTCTATTTGTCATTTGATTGAAATTCGTGTGTTTTTCCCGGCTAAGTGTTTCTTCCTAGGAAAATCCCACTCAATTTTTTTGTTGGTTGTTTCTTGCTCTTGAGAGGGATAAGTACTAGTCTCAGTTTGGTAATTCTATCCTAAGCCTTTCTCTCAAAAAGCCTTCTTTCTAAGCACTAGTGTCGTCCGTTGAAAACGAGGAAATTTCGAATCTGGAGGAAGTCGGATTTTCCGGTTCAGTTTTGAACCGGAATATCCGGCTGTACCGGAATATCCGGTTCAAACTTGAACCGGAATATCCGGTTCGGCGAAATCCATATAATCTGGAGCCCGACGGGGATGGGCAGTTCTTGCCCTATTTCCCGTCCGCTCCTCCCCACCAAATCGCCGCCGCCGTGGTTCTTGGCCTCCCGGGCCGTTTCCTCCGCAAGATCTTGGAGATTTGACCCGGATCTTGTTCTCCTCGCGTTTTGGATCGTTTCTACCCAAGCTTTTCTCTCCATGGATCCCGGTATAGTTCAAATCTCTTGAATCTTGGTGCTATAACCTCACCTTCCATGGATGTGTGTTTTTGCTAGCTTGCTTGGTAGATTTCATTCCGAAGAGGACTCCCCATACATGCTAGAACTCATAGAATAGATCACTTGTTAACAATCCTTGCGGAAATCTGAGATCTAGGTTAATTTTGTGCTGTTCTGAAATTTACCGGAATATCCGGTCCACGACTGAACCGGAATATCCGGGTAACCGGAATATCCGGTTCAGCTTTGAACCGGAATATCCGGCTGAGTCCAGAACGTTTTTAAGGGCAGCCCCAAATGAATCTTTCCCAGATTTCCATATCGATTGTTTCCTGTCATCTTCTCTATGTTTTCTATGTATGTTTGTATCCGTTGTATGACACTAGTGTACTTATCTTATGCTTTTCCTACTATATCTTGTTTCACAGATGGTGACCACGATCGAAGCGTTCCAAAGCGCAAGAAGCTTGTCTCTACCCGTAACAAGAGGAAACCTCGGCCCAACTATAAGACCGATATTCCGATTCAGGAGTTCAATGAGCTCAGAAAGAAGGATGCTTATCTGTCTCCGAGGGTTGGCAACATTGATGCTCGTTTCTGGAATCTGGAGCAGTCTTACATTTACACTGACATCTATTGTGACTACCGCCATCCATGCCGCCCTATGCATCCATATGACCATGCCGCTCTCAAGGCCAAGGATGAGTTTGCTGATGCTGCCAGTATTGTTGAGCGCTTTGGTTTGGTGAAGCTGATGGAGACCCAGTGCAACTACAACACGCAGCTGGTGATGCAGTTTATGTCCACCCTCGTGTACTCCACTGGTGATATTGTGACCCGTCTGAAGTGGATGTCTGGAGATACACCCTGTGAGGCATCCTTTGAGAGGTTTGCTCGGCGTCTTGGCTACTCTTACAGCGAGCACCCTCCCCTTGGTCACCGTGTCCATGAGGTTGATAGGCCGAGGAGGGAGGTGTCCATGGCTGAGCTCTATGCCCCTGGTTTCGATGTTGGGGGGCTTGAGGGACTGCTTCCTCTTTATGATCAGCTGGTGCGTATCTTCAGAGCTTTTCTGGTGCCAAGTGGAGGTAACAACGATGCTCTCACCACTCCTCTGTGCAACCTTCTGATTCTGGCTAAGGAGTGTATGGAGGAAGAGGACCCGGCTGTCTCATATACTGTGGATGTGATGGACATCATCTTTCACGAGCTCTTTGCTGCTATGATTGGTGGCTTCACCATTCCCTATGCTCCCTATATCATGATGCTTATCAAGTATGAGATGAGGAAGGAGTACACCGAGCTTCCCATGGTAGAGCACAAGGTGAGGAAGCTGTATGTCAAGAGGAAGGTGAAGACTGCGGCTGCTTCTCGGAGTGCTCCGTTTGAGGGTGGTTCCTCTATGGGTGGCCCTTCTAGCTCTCAGTCTGCTCCCAGGGTGCCTGTGTCTGATCTCACCACTTTGCGCAACGTCAGGAAGCTATCCTGGTTTCAGCGCAACGTGCTCTGCATGAAGCTGGACATTCACAAGGAACAGTACAGGGCATATCGCAGGGACACTGATCTGGCCAGCTCGCAGCGTCAGATTCTCCATCACGTGAGTGGTGGCACTGGTGATGTTCCTGCTCCACTTGATGCTCAGTCCTACTCTGCTTGGTCTGCTGAGGATTCCACCCCTTGGGAGAGCATTGAGGCGGCCCTCAGGTCTACTCGGGAGACTGCTGCACGAGCTCATGATGTTGCTGCTGATGAGGAGGAGTCTGATGATGAGCAGGGATCTGGAGACGAGTCGGATGCTTAGACCGTGTCTGGGGCGTTAGTTAGCTATTTCCCTCCTTTTTGGTGTCTCGATGCCAAAGGGGGAGAAGTAGCTATTATAGACTACGGGATTTGCATGGGTTCGGGCACAGGCATTTGCTTTTATCCTTCCTTTGAGCGCTTGTGTCCATTTTATCTTCATTTATCGTGCTTGTGAACTTGTCGTGTCCATTTTATCTTCATTTATCGTGCTTGTGAACTTGTCGTTTATTGTCGTTTAAAACTATGTGTGCTTATGTGTGTGACTATTGGTTATCTGGATACTATCATGGTTATCTATTTTATGGTGTGTTGGTTATCTATCGGATATGTTGAGGAGATTATCTATGATTGTGCTTGGTTATTCTTGGATATATTGTTCTCGCACAAGGTATATACTTCTTTACACTCAACATATCGGTGATGTTGTCTCATTGTCATGTTTGCTACTTGTTGAAAATCTCTTCCTACATCATTGCATCCATTTGCGTTTGAGGCAAACAAAAGATATGCATAGAGATAGGGGGAGAGATTTTCATCTTGTTTCAAGCATGGTTACCGTCAAGGTTTATTGCAAATCTTAGTATTGTCATCTAACACCAAAAAGGGGGAGATTGAAAGTGCATTTCGTTTTCCCAGTGTTTTGTGTGTTAGTTAACAATACTAAGTACATTATTTATCAAGGTGTTTAGTGTGCAGGTGTTATACTTAACATCGGCATCGAGCACTGAAAAGTCGGTGAAGTTTGGCCTGAGGTTTTTGGGACAGAACTCAACCGGATTATTCGGACCGGATTATTCATCCTGGACCGGATATTCCGGTTGTTGAGAAAGGAGCTCAAGAATGGCTAAGGACTGAGGATCTTGCATACTGGAACCAACCGGATTATTCGGACCGGATATTTCATCCTGGACCGGATATTCCGGTTACTGCGAAAAATTGCTAAGGACTGAAGTTTTGAGCTACTGGAGTCAACCGGATTATTTGGACCGGATTATTCATTCCGGACCGGATATTCCGGTTGCTGCGAAAAACTGCTAAGGACTGGAAGTTTTGAGCTACTGGAGTCAACCGGATTATTTGTACCGGATATTTCATATATATACCGGATATTCCGGTTGCAGTTGAGGAAGTGGAAAAATGGCTAAGGACTAGAAGATTTGCGTACTGGCATCTACCGGATTATTTGTACCGGATTATTTCAAATCAACCGGATAATCCGGTCCAGCACTGCAGTTCAGCGCGGAGCAAGCTTACCGGATATTCCGGTCCAAACTTGAACCGGATATTCCGGTACCTTTTTTCCTGCACAACGACTAGTTGTGAGGAGGGACTATAAATAGCCCTCCTCCTCTTCCTCAAGATCTAGTTCTTCCCCTTAGCATTGATGAGCATTTAAGAACTCACCAAATCCCTCATAACTCCCAATCCCTCCACCCAATCTTGAAGATCTTTGGAGGATTGAAGGAGAAGGCCCCGATCTACATCTTCACCAACCCGTTCTTCATTTCCCCCTCTCTAGCTCGAGGGATCTTGCCTAGGGTTTCCTCTTGTGGAGAACCTAGGCATCTTGTTTCTAGTTGGTGATTCAAGAGTTGTTGGGAGCCCCCAATTAAGTTGTGGGTGTGTGCCCCAAGGTGTTTGTAAAGGATTTGATCCCCGCCTCAAAGGGGTTCTATAGTGGAAGGTGAACTAGGCCTTTGTGGCGAAGTTCATCGGAGAATAGGGTGAAGCCTTAGTGGCGTTGAGTAGGCCTTTGTGGCGAGCTCACACCCCTCCAACGAGACGTACTCCCCTAAAAAGGAGGAACTCGGAAATACATCGTGTCTCCGTGTGCTTCCATCGGTTACCTCGTTCCTCCCTCTCTTTACTTACTTGTACTTGTTGCATTGATTACTTGTCTTGTCATATAGGTAAATTCCTCACTAGTTGCACTATCTAGAGAATTTACCTTTCTTGTCAAGCCTAAATTTGAGAAAAATTAAAATTTGCCGTAGCACCTATTCACCCCCCCCCCTCTAGGTGCCCATACTATACTTTCAGGAGGCTGCATATATAAGGAGGGGAGGCCCTAGCCTCCCGGAGACATTCAGAGCAATCAAAGAACCCTAGAATATCTACACATCCTCCCTAGCAGCTGCAAAGCCATATGTGCCAAAGAGTTAAGTCATAACACCAGAGCCCAACATGATTGCTACAACCATTATCGATACCTGAATGGAAGTGGGAAGAGATTAGAATGGATTTTATTATCAGATTACCTATGACCAAGAAGGGAAAGTATATGATATGGGTTATCGTGGATCGATTAACCATGAGTGCTCCTTTCTTAGTAGTCAAACAAACTGACATGATTGTGAATCTAGTGGGAGTGTATGTTCGTGAGATTGTAAGTAAGCATAGAGTATCCAAGAGAATAGTTTTTTTTTACCAAGGGTCAGTATTACATCCAGATTTTGGAGAAATTTACATACATCACCAGGATACCAGCTAGACTTTAGTACATCTTATCATCCGTAGAGCGGAGGTCAAACTGAGAGAACTAATCAGATATAGGAAGACAAATTGAGATCATGTGTTATAGAATTTGGAGGATCATGGTATGAACATTTACCGTTAGAAGAGTTTGAACGGACAACGACGTCGCCTAGAGGGGGGGTGAATAGGCGATTAAAACTTTTCCGGTTAAGGCTTGCTAAATGCGGAAATAAACTAGGTGTTTAAATTAATAAGCACACAACCTAAATATTCTATGGTCAACTAGATGCACCAACAACTTATGCTAAGCAAGACAAGTAACAAGGTGATAGCAATATATATAACTTCAAGCTCGAAGGCTATCACAATGTAAATTGCATAAGTAAAAAGCTCCGGTATAGAAATAACCGAGGCACACGGAGACGAAGATGTATTCCCGAGTTCCTCCCACAAAGGGGAGTACGTCTCGTTGGAGGGGTGTGAGCTTGCCACTAAGGCCTACTCAACGCCACAAAGGCCTCACCCTATTCTCCGATGAACCCCTCCATAAAGGCCTAGTTCACCTTCCACTATTGGCAACCTTCAAACCCGAGGCACGCATCCACAACTCAATTGGAGGCTCTCGGTGTCACCACAATCTTGGGGCACGCATCCACAACTCAATTGGAGGCTCCCAAGAACACCACAAGTCGTCTAGGGTCCAAGACCCAAGAGTAACAAGCTCACAAAATTTCAACTTCCACGAATCCTCGTGGAGAGAGCAAACCGATGCAAATGGCAAGAGCACAAGTGCTCAAATCCTTCACTCTCAAATTCCAACAAAGCAACAAATGCTTATGGGGGAATAAGAGAGGAAGAACAATGGAGGAGAAACACCAAGAACTCCAAGATCAAGATCTACTAAGTTTCCCTCACTAAAAAGGAAGATGGATTGGTGGAAATGTAGATCTAGATCTCCTCTACCTTCTCCCTCAAAGATATGCAAGAATCATAGGAGGGATTGGGAGAGGGGCAAGCTTTCCAAGGTCAACAATGGTGGGGGAGAGGGATAAAAACGTGCTTGGAGGCTTGGGGACCAATGGGGAAGAAAGCCCCCTTAAATAGGTCCCCACAAAAACTAGTCGTTTTGTGTGCAGCCTGAGTAGGATATTTCGAAATATCCGGTTCAAAACTGGACCAAATAATCCGGTCCGATAGGAATATCCGGTCCGAAGTGAATAATCCGGTACAAATAATCCGGTTCACTTCTGTGAGAAATATGGTCCGAAAACTGCCCAAACCGGAATATCCGGTATGCCCCGAATAATCCGGTTCAAATAATCCGGTTCACTTCTGAAAGTTTTGACTCCGGTCCTTAGCCGTTTTCGAGCAAAAACTCCACAACCGTAATATCCGGTTTGAGATGAATATTACGGTTCCAAATAATCTGGCTCATCTCTGTCCCGAATATGGACGAAAACTATCCTAACCGGAATATCCGGTTGCCCGGAATAATCCGGTTGAGTTCTGAAACAGAGAGGCTGAATTAGAAACCCCATAACTTTTGCAAATGAACTCCGAACGAGGTAAATCCAATTGCATTGGAAGGATAACAGCAAGGAGTATCTCAAAGTATGGAGAATTTACCACACATGGAAGGTGTGGGAGCATTCTCAAAGACGAACATAATATTTTCACCACCGAAAATGCGACAAGTTTTTCTTATGAAATCCGTTTTCGAGAAACCAAGTCTTGTCATGAAGATCACGACAAGCACTAAAATCCAAAGGAAACAAAAGCCAAATAAGAACCAAGAAAGATGATATGCAAAGTATGCAAAGGTTTGATCTCTCCATAACGATTCGATCGAGTTACTCACTTGAGAGCCCCTCTTGATAGTACGACTATCTATCCTATTACCCGGTCTCCCAAAGACACGAGACCGGTATAATAGAAAACCTATCAAGATTATACCTTTGCCTTGAGCATTCCACTTGAGCTAGATGATGACGATCTTGACTCTCTCAAGTTGGATCTTCTTTCTTGATTGCGCTTGCTAGCACAAACTCCGCTTGATGAAGACTTGCAAGTTTCTCCCCCATACACCATTATGGGAGAGACTAGCTCCCCCATACACCATTATGGGAAAGACCCTTCGGCAAATCTTCACAAGACCACAATCTCCAAACGGGTGGCAAGCATCAAGCATAGGATATCTTCTATATGCTTCACTTGAGCTTTCACGTCAAGCTAGATGACAAACACCGCTTGACGACGACATAGACCATGGGCTATATGAAATCTTCCTTTTTGGTTCATGCCCATGGAAAGATACCTAACCACACATAGAGATGCTACACACACATATCATGGGTTAGTTCACAAAGCTATATTGACAATTGCTTACCATACCATGAGATACACAATCCCACTTGGTACAACTTGTAGCTTTGTGTGTTGATCGCTTGCTTGATCAACCTTGTATCTTTGCTTCTCACTACTAAAGATGATGTCTTGAAGATGATAATGAAAGATCACTTAATCCTTTTCTTCAAGACATACTAGCAATAAGCTCAACTCAAACCATGACCATTCTTCATATAAATCCATGAATATAACAATGGCCATCAAGGAAGCTAATAGAGTTCAACACATGAACTCCATTATTTCCTATGGACAAGATCTACAAAGATAACTCAATGCAAACATTAGTCCATAAGGATTGTCATTAATTACCAAAACCACATATGGGGGAACCGTGCGCTTTCAGAGTTTTCGTACAACAATAATTATGAGAGAAGTATTCAAATGGTACCGTTTGAAGCTTTGTGTGGACGGAAGTGTAGATCGCTCATATGTTTGTTTGAAACAGGAGAAAGTAAGGAATTTGCAACAGACTATGTTGAACAACAGAATATAGTATACATCATTCATGATATATTGAGAATAGCCCAGTCGACAAAAGAGTTAGGTAGATTAGAAACGGAGAAAATGGGAGCCACAAGTTGGAGACTTGGTATATTTGGGAGTATAAGCCCGACAAAAGGAGTATAGAGCTTCATAGTGAAAGGAAAGTTAAGTCTATGGGGTATATTGGACCTTTCACTATCCGAAGACGACAAGGACCAGTTTCTTATGAACTAGAGTTACCGATTACTCTATCACAAGTTCATAATGTATTTCACGTATCACAACTACGAAAATATTTACAACCAACAGAAGAACCGTTATCATACCAAGAGGTAGAATTACAGCATGTTTTGACATAGATTGAACACTCGTGGAAGATTCTGAAGTGAATTGGAAACGACTCACAAACCGAGCAATCAAATAGTACAAAGTGCAACAGAAGAATCATCCTGAGATAGAAGGTACTTGGGAGAAAGAGGACGATCGAAAGAGAGATTATTCATAACTCTTTAGGTACCTAGGGAGTTTTAACTTCGGGACAAAGTTTTTTCCTAAGAGGGAGAGGATGTGAGATCCCGCGGTTTAGAGAGTCGAGAGGGGCTAGTTTTAAGTTTTGCACCTTTGCTTCATGCATTTGTGATTTTGAGACTTCTTTCGCGATTTTGTGCAAAGTGTGACGAAGGAGTTAACTTCTCAAGCTATCGAAGGAGTGGGAAACTATTATCAGATTTTGATTTAGAGGGGAGGATTCTCTCTTATTTGAAAATTGTTTTCTAAACCCAAAGATAGAATTTGATCTTCTATCTTAGAGGTTCACTTCTATTTCTTATCTTTTCTAAACCTACATTAGAGTGTTTAATAAGTTGATATTTGAATTCAAATTTGAAATTTGAATTCGAATATCATAAAAATCATTTTACATAAATTTAAATAATTCAAACATAATTTAAAATACACAAGGACACGTTTGAGAGGAAATCAAACTGAAATTTTATTTCATTGAAAATTCTGAACAAGAGTATTACATTGGAATTGAGATTACAAAAATTGAAAGAAAATACATAGTAACCTAGCTAAACCTATCTATATTCTTCAAGACTTGGAATATCTTCAAACATGCATACAAGCAAAGACAACATAGTGGTTAGGGGTTAGAATGTTGCTAACACCCTTAAGGTGAGTCATTTTGATATTGGACAACTGAGAAACTTAATCAACATCAATTCGATCAAGTTATGGCTGAGTAGCAAATGTAGACATCAAAGTTCAAAGAAAGAAAGTAAGCAGTGTAAGATTCCAGAAAGAAGCAAAGTGAAACCAGTAGACAAATAAGAACCAATTGGATGCCACACTGACACTAAGTGATCAGTACCAAGAAGTGAAGCAACCCAATTTCAGCAAAATTGGATGGCAAGCAGGACAAGGTCATCAACAAAAATATGTGTCAGATGAGCTACACAGTGCCCCCATTGAGCTCAAGAATACAAGTACCAGGAGAGAACAAGGGTTGTTAATAGTATTTGGACAAGCAATCGTACTAATGACACAACAAAGTATCAAAAACCAATAAGTAAGGACATAACCAGTGTCCAGTAACAACAAACACAAAAACATGCAAGATTGGAAGATAAACATGAGGGAAACATTCCCAACCAGCTATCCTTAGGGGAAACATCAAGACAATTTATTAAGGAAAAATAACAGAATTGAATATGTAGGGCCACCAGGGCCAAAACCTTCAAGGAAACCATTTCATCATGGATTACAAAGATAAGAGGGCATAGATTGAAGCCCATGTCCTTGAAAAGTATATAGGAGTTACAACAATTGTTCTTGTATACTTGTGCACGTGGAGTATATTTGTGCAAGTACTGCAAGTACAAGTGAAAGTATTTATGCTTGCAGTTAATAGTAGATAGAGCAATATAAATGCAGTCTCTTGAAGGGGCACATTTGTAGTGGACTAGTGCTTGTTAGCATAAAAAACACTCTAGGTTAAAATAACTTAGTAGGCAAAAATTGTTTTTCCTGCATCTTCTTGGAGCAAAACAGCTTGTATTGTAGGCGATAGTTTATCAATGAAGTAATGTCTCATCACTCCCTTGAATACTATTAAATTATTGGTCTCTAATGTTTCGCTTTCCCTATTTTCACCCCCTTTGGACTTGTATCTCTTGCACAAATGGACACATGCATATCTTTCCAGAAAATGTCATCTTGCCTGCATGGTCGTATCTTGGTCTTGCAATTGCAGTAAGGAACATAACCTTGCTAATACAGTTGCTATGCTAGGTACACGTCTTTCAGGATCTTGTTCGTCCGGATGCAAGTAAGATGTCCTATTATTCTTGGTTAGGTAGAACCACTTTTCATCAGCATACACAAACATGTACATATTGTCGAAAAGTGGGCTTGCATTTCCTCAGGTAGTACTCTCATCGATCATCGATACGGAAAACTGCACCCTGTTTTTTCTATTCTTTTCTTGGTGTAATGTCATAGGATTGACTCCCAACTGCCACGCAGGGGACCGAATGGTTGACCTCATGTAGATAGTAGGGATTAGTGAAAAAACAATGTCAACTGGCTTTCTTCCACATATCTCCTTTCTTTTGATCGAAACATCCACTAGCAAACCTTGTTTAATTTGTTTCATGGCCCTTTTCCAAATTCTCTATATAAAATATCATGCTAAAAAATATCTGCTATGTTTCTTGTCATTTTTCCTTGATTTCCCACCATTGCTCATACAAAGAGCGTGCATAGCTACATAAGCTGCATATTTCTGAGTGTCACTAAATGTTTTCCCTGTCCTCTTTTGGTGCTTTACACCTGCAACAAGAAATAAAACAACAAACAAATTAAGTGTTTCTATGAAGCTTTAACTTGCTAGGAAATTTCTTGCCAGGAGTAGGAAACTTGCATGGAAATTATTGCTATTATTACTTTTGCTAGGAAAATTATTCTACATGGAGTAATATTTTCAAAACTTTGTTTACATGGATGAATCAACAAGCATAACTTGTTCTCACCGCCTGCATCTTGATCGGGATCGACACCCTCTTCTTCCATATTGATACAAGCATCTTGATCGGGATCAACGCCCTCTTCTTCCATGTTGATATCAGAATCTTGATCGACATGGCCTCCTGATATATTGAGTTCAAGCAAGTGGATTACATGCTTGAGTAAGAAAGTTAAATTTTACTCTCATACCCTCATTCCATTTTCATGCATGGGCAAGCAAGTTGATATTGCTACCCTCCTGCGTTGCTGTACCGATTCGGTAGACGTGTATTGTTGTGTTCCGACGGGGTAAATGAGTCCAATTTTTCCTTATTGCATTTGGTCTATATTTTTGTACGGAGGGAGTAGCAACTAAAATTGTTGATTCCATAGTGCAAAAGGATATATATATAGAGTACAGAATCATCTAAAAGGGCACAAATGAAAAATCCCTCTTTTCTCTCAAAAGAAATATAGATATATATACCTGTGTGTGTGGAATCGACTCACCACTTCACCAGTCCCCGCTCCACTCCACGAACCCTAGAGCCCCATTCCCCTCCTCTCCCCTCCTCGCCCGTGGCCAATCCTTCCCCCCTCCCTGACCATGGCGGACCAGCCCACTCGCCAGATCGGTGGCGCCACCAGGGCTGCCCGTGAGGTGGCGGCCGGCGCCTACGCAGCCCTCGACCTCTGCCCGTGGTGTCACAAGGGCCTGGGGAGGGTGATTCCCAACGCCTCCTTCTGCCCAACGTGCCATCGCGACATCTTTGCCTGGACCCAAAAGTAATTCCTCTGCCTCCTCCTCCTCCTCCTGATTCTGGGTTGATTCCTACCTTCGGTTGGCTATGATGTCTTTTGGTTACGATCTGGGTGGTGACACTAGTTTGTTCTCTTTTAGCCCTTTGCTTGCTGTTTGTAAGAGTAAAAAAGGGGAGACTTTGTGGCTGTGCTCCGTTTAGATTTTGCGTTTTCTGCTAGCAGTAGAACACGGCAGTTCTTCTTGTATGTCGAAGCACCTGGATGCGACTGTGCATTTCCGTTGTCTTCTGGTAATGGGGAAAAAAGCCCTCCAAATTGGTTCCGATTGAGGGCTGAATCCCATCTTCTGTTGGCTATGATGTACTTTTGGTTACGATCTGGGTGCTGTCACTAGTTTGTTCGATATTAGCAGTCCTTTGCTTGCTGTTTGTAAGGGTAAAAAAAAAAGGATAATTTGAGGCTTTGCTCCGTTTAGCTTTTGAGTTTTCTGCTACCAGTATGTCGACCAGCACATGGATGCTGGTCCTGACTCTGTATTTCTGTTGTCTTCTGGTAATGGAAAAAAAAGTCTCCAAATTGGTTCTAGTTGAGTAAAAAAGGAGTATTTGTTGCACGAGGCGGCAGTTCTTCCTGTACATATAACTATAAGCACCTGGAAGCGTCTTGCCTCTGTATTTACATTGTCCTCTGGTACTGTAGATTGATCCATGTGTATCGCGTGGAAAAAAGAAAGTTTCCAAATTAATTGATTTTCCTTGCAGGGTGCAGGAGGAACGAGAGTCCCAGCTCAAGGGCGTCCGGGTCTCAAACACGATGGAGAAGAAGGACAAGGACATGGAGCTGATGCGGAAGATCAAGATCAAGGAAGCGGGCATGGCCGACAAGACCGGGCCCAAGAAGGCGATGAACCGGGAGTAGGTACGTGAACAGACCAAGGAAATACTGTACGCCTAGATGGTTAGCTGTTTGTGGTTACTGCCGTGCGGTTCGTGGTTGTATTAGGCGCTCTGTACTATGCTAGCGATGCCGTGGCTGTGCTAGCTACTCGGTGGGGTCTGCACATGAACAGTCTATTTTTCTATACTAGACTTGTTTGGCTGTTAGATAGGAACAAGGAGTAGTATGTGCAGGATGATGGCTGGCAGGTGAAGATGAGAGGATTTAGCGACGAATGAGTTTCCTCCAACTTCGGTAGTTTGCTGTGGGCTTCACAAATTGAGTTGCTTCCGTAACTATACAGTTTGTATAAGAAGCATCTAGTAAAGTGATTGCGAGGATGCTCTGTTACATTAGCTAGCTGGAATCAATTGATTTCTGGTTTTGGAAATTACAAACTTTGGTGCCCAGAATTCTTATAGTGGACTGGTTCTCTGTAGCTGTTTTGTATCCAGGAAAGAGATAAACTATAGGGCAACTGAGGGACAACTTTCCATGCTAGCTAGTTGTTACCTGGGACAAACTGTGAATCATCTTCATGGCTGGACTTATTTTTCTTGTGCTTTTTCTAGCTTCAACTTATGCAAAGCAGTTTCTGTTTTTTGAGGTTTTGCATGTACATGATGCTGCTAGTAATGGCAGTTAATAAAAAGTAAGATGGTCCTTGTTTGGTCATAACCAGCAGCTTGCTCCAGCATTCAGCTGTATGTTATTTGTAGTTCAGTTTTACATTTCTGGTATTTAAACAGATTGCTGCATTTAGGAGCGATGCTATTTTGCTTTGTAATATATGTTTGCATAACCACTTTTGGTACTTTTAGCTGTATGCTTATGTAATAAAGTTGTACTTTGCAGTCTCTCTTGATTCAGCTTTTGTTATAGCACTTGCTTAGAGAAATTTCCTTATTGACACTAGATTAGAATGTGCAATCTTTATTTGGCTCGGAAAAAATATCTTCCTATTTGACGTTGGGTCTAAAGTTTGTTCCTCATATGATGCTGCCGTCCATTCTAGGTCCCCAAATAGTCCTGTCAGCTTTTTGTTTCATGTAATACTAGGTACAAAGCCACCCTAACAGTGATTAGAAGACAATTGGGTGTTGATTAAGATTTAAGATACGCTTACCTTCTCTATAGATGTAAGAAACACCTACCTTGTCTGGCCTGTGTGGTTAGGGGTGACTGAATTTCTGACGTTACAAGTTAAATTTCTGCGTACTATTCTGTCAATCAAGGTTTGGTTTTTTCTTTTGTCCTGTACATAGCCTGAGGTTTTAACCAAGCTATGTCCATGTACAGAAAATTTGGGGACTGAGGAAATACTATACACATAGATGGTTAACTTTTCTGAGGCTCTGAAAAAATATCTTCCTATTTGACATTGCCGTCCATAAAAGGTCCCCAAATAGTCCCTTCTTTTGTTTCATGGATATACTACGTACAGAGCCACCCCCAACAGTGATTAGACGAAGAGGATGTGCTGATTAAGATTTAAGAGACTCGTATCTTCTTTTTAAATGTGAGAAACACCTACCTTGTTTGGCCTGTGTGGTTAGGGAGTGACTGGATTTCTGATGTTACCTATATTGGAATCAAGTGCGAGTTAAAGTTCTAGTTACTATTCTGTCAGGAAATCATAGTATAAGAAGTACTGATGATCAAGGTTTTTATAAACTTTTTTTTTTCATTTTTTCATGTGTATAGACCAAGGGCTTTAACCAAACTATGTCTATGTATAGCAATTTGTGTACCGAGGATATAGTATACACATAGATGGTTAACTTTTCTGAGTTTGGTGAAACAAACTGTTTATGAAGTGTGCCCAATGTTGGACTTCTTGGTTGAATTCCGTTCGTCCCATCCGAAAAAAATAACGCCTCTCATTCTTTGCACTGTTTGGAAAATAATTTCTTCTTTTTTTGCACAATCTGCATTACTGCTCTCCATCTGATTAATTAGTGGCTCTATATGTAAGGTCGTTGTCCCATAGTGCTAGCCCTAAATCATTTCTTGCTTCAATTTTTTGCTTGAGAACATGATCAGATCGCTTGAATGAAATTTTGGTTTCTGTTGGCAAAGCACAGAGGGTACAGCAGATGGAAAATCATCGAACTGTGTAGGACCGTTCTGTTAGTGTTCTTCACTTACACTACTGCGTCCATGAAGGGGCTTCATCATTGACATCATAAACAAGTTTTGTATAGCAGTACTCTCTCGAACGCTCTCATGGAACTCCATGGTGCAAATTACTCTGTTACACTGTTCGAAGTCCTCAAATAGCCCTGTCAGTTTTGTTTCGTGGACCAAATTGTCTCTCTATGCAATGCTAGAAAACCGAGACTGAATAGCCGAACCATCCCCAATCAAACTCTCTCCAGCCCTACTCTAAATCATGCATATGCTTTGGTGGATGTAGATGGTAATATTAGTTTCACATTTCTTTTCTGTTATGTTACTTCTCATCATGTTTAGCTGAACATTGGACTGTTTGGATTGTGATCTTAGGTATGATAGCACATACATATCATGTTTAAGGCAGCCGCTTTTAGATTGTGTGCAATACATGCTGATTGTTTGTGAGAGACTGGGATCAAATATTGTATGCATGGTTTTCTTTATGATGGCTGATTTTTAGCGGGAACTCTGCCCTCCATATTATTTGCTTCAGCTCTCAGTTTGCCATGATCTGCTGTACTTAAGCATAAAGAACTATGATGCAAATCTCTTTTTTCCTTGTCCTTTCGAGCATTTCAGTCAGCTGTTTATTTACAGCCCTGCCACGGTTTTTTCTTTTGTCCTGTACATAGCCCAAGGTTTTTAACCAAGCTATGTCTATGTACAGCAATTTGCGAACTGAGGAAATACTATACACACAGATGGTTTTTAACCAATGCTTTACTTGGTTCAATTCCATTTGTTCCACCCAGAATCAAAAAATTAATGTATCTCAGTCTGCACTGTTTGGAACTTTTTTTTTTCCTTTTTTTCAGTCTCTGCGTTGTTTGGAACTTTGCCAGCTACGGCTCTCCTTCTGACTAATTAGAGCCTCTATATGTAAGGTTGTTGTCCCATAGTGCTAGCCCTAAATCATTTCTTATTTCAGTTTCTGTTGGCAAAGCACAGTGGGTACAACAGAATGGAAATCATCGAACTGTGTAGGACCGTTCTGTTAGTGTTCTTCAACTACACTACTGCATCCATGAAGGGGTTTCGCCTGCGTGTTAGATGATACCATAACCAGATTTTGTATAGTAGTACTCTCTGGAACCCGCTAGATGCTCTCATAGAGCTACATGGTGCAAATTGCTTTATTACGCGAAAGCCATGGAAGTGAGTTGCCCAGTGTGACCATCAATCCTACTGGGGTTCTCCTGGAGCTTTAAAAAAATGTCTTCCCTCCCTATTTGACATTGCTGTCAATTCCGTTACACTGTTCTGTGTAGGTCCCCAAGTAGTCCTGTCAGTTTTGTTTCATGGACCAAATTGCCTCTCTCTATGCAGTGTTGGAAAACAGAGACTGAACAGCCGAACATCTCTCTCCGTCCTTACTCTAAATCATGCATATGCTTTGGTTGATGTAGATGGTAATATTAGTTTCCAATTTCTGTTCTGTTACTTCTCATCGTGTTAATCTGAATACTGGACTTTTTGGAATGTGATCTTAGGTATGATCGCATATATGTATCATGTTTAAGACAAGCTGAACTCTAAGGGCCCGCTTGGCTTGCCGTTTTATTTTCCACTCCGTAAGTTACGGAGCGATTCCAGTGAAAAATTGCAGACGTTCCCAGGTCCGTATAATTTTCCGGTCCGTTTCCGGCCGAAATACGGCATTCCAAGCGCGCCCTAATACAGCTTTTAGATTGATACCGCCGATTGTTTGCTAGACTGAGATCAAATATTGCTTGATTCACCATATATGCATGGTTTTCTTTATGATGTCTGATTTGTAGCGGGTAACTCTGCCCTCCATATATTTAAGCATAAAGAATTATGATGCATTTTTTTTCCTTTTGAGCATTTCAGTCCGTTGATGTTACTGTTGTTTGTTCATGCAGCTCTTTATTTACTTGGCCATTCTTTTTCAGGTCAACAGCTAGGCAGGGGACGGCGAGGATCGGGTTTTCAGCATTGTACGTGAAGAAAACTTGTCGTCAGCTGGTCCTTGTTGTCTTGTTTTGAAAGAACTGGAGAACAACAAGAAGTCCTTTTACTTTTGTTGTGTTTGAACTCCTATTTGGTTCGAGGCTTTGAGGTAGACTCCGCGTGAGGCTATATATTGTTTACCACCTCTATGCTGTAGGTTACCTTCTTTTGCCATCTTCCATGTCGAAACGAGATTCTCTGGCAAAACACTTAGGTTAATTATTAATCTTGGTTAATGAATCCCTATGCCAGTTCTTGGTCTGCTTGAGCAGGATGTTCAGATATCTTCTTCAGTTCATGTGCTAAGCATCTGTGATGATCGTTATATTTGCACCTAACTGGAGCATGCATAATAACAGATCTGGGCTGTGCATACAAAGTAACGTAACGCAAGTCAGACCTCTGTTGCTAGGTTGTGTAGTACCATAATGCTTACATTTCATCGATTTATTTACCTGCTCATTTATTTAGTGTTGAAATTGACGTATTTATGTCTGTACTCTAGTACAATTTATTTGTTTCCACAAAATAGTATTATTCACTAAATATTTTTTTTCAAAATTTTCTTGCATAACCTTTTGTCTCTGTTTTCTTATCCACCATAATTTTCTCAAAGGAAAAACCCAACCATAACTTTAAAAAAAATCACTGCATATCCTTCTATGAATATAGCTGGAAGGTAATTTTTACGTACCCAAGTGAAGCTACTCCTTCAAGTAGAGGATGGAGCCCGGTTGACGTTACTCGGGAGCTTGGTTTCTGCTCCACTTAATTTAGACTGCTTCTGTTTGTGCAAGCTAAACCTGAATAAGTTTTTTGCGAATAACTTGAATAAGTTAATAAATTTCAGTCCAAGCAGGCAGAAAATAAATCCGTTCATATATTCACGCTATTGGTAGATGACAAGGAAAGTATACGTCGTGTGTGCTCTAAAATTATCGAATAAAATTAGGGTTTGCAGCTTCCGTTGGATCACAGAAACGTTCCAGTGTGTAGAAAAATACTCCTAACAGTCACCTTCCTTGTGAGAAATGATTCAAATCACATAACAATACTCATGTGTATGATCTTAGCAAACTCATGATTGTTTTCCTAAGGATCATGGAAAATATTGTGTATACAAGTTTTGTTTTTATAAGCGTGTTATACGGTTCGTGAAAAATGTTCCAGTACATCAATTCAAATGATGATACAACTCGAAAATAAAATAACACGTAGCACGACAAAATTGTTCTGACATGAAAACATGTTCTATTATCTTTTATGAAAATGTTAATTTGTAGCAAAACAAATGTTTCATCAGCAAAAAGAACTATTTCCATTGATCACAAAATAATATAGATTGCCGAAATCATTTTTGAAACATGTCTAACTGTCCGTAGAAAAGTATTCATTTACATAAAAAATAATCTACAATTTTAGATATGAAAATAAATCACTAATTAAACAAGTAAATAAAACCAAAAAACCAAAATAACTGTGCTGCGAAGGACTCTAATGGGATGTAGTTCCTCCAAAACAACAAAGGACATATAAGAAGTGTGTATATAAAAGACACGTCAAATTATTAACTTCCTATAGACGATACATCCCTATTGAGGGTGTAGAAGCTCTGCTTGTGAGCGATGTGTTCAGATTAGCATGAGAATCCGTCACAGTAAGGAAGAGTAGGAAAAAAGAGAGGAGAAAGAAGATAGGAGCTGCGTGTAATGAACTTTGGATGAACTTGTGGAGTTAAAGGTATATCCACGAAAAGGTCCGACACTTTTTCTACCATCTATAGAATTACTCCTAGTACAGTTGATATTCAATTAATTAGAGTGCAGTACTAAATCACAGTTAGTAACATAATTGACTGAAGACTAAATTCCCTTAACTAGCAACCGATGGGACATACAAATCCACACATGCAAAAGCTAAATTAAACTGGCACCGGCTAACAACACTACATAATTGATCTAAGATTAGGAGAAAGCCTTGTTAATGGGTGAGCGTGACCACCAATAAGTCTGCAGCCTCGAGGAATAGAAGTACAAAACGGGGAGGTAAGCGATGGGTGGAGGAGAAGAATATAAGGGCAACAAGAAGATCTCAACACATAGTATCATTAAAAAGTAATCAGTGAAGTATATAATGGAGTTGAATTGTTAATTAGTACATGAGGGGATAATAAGTGACCAAGTAATGTCCTCGATGGCAATCATCCATATAAGTTGCTACAACTAATTAGGAAGCTTGCAACTTAATTAGGTTTTCATTACAAAATAAACTATGAAATTATAGGAGAAAATAAATAATTGAGGGACACGAGAGGCAAGTAGAAGCAGACGGCGGCTTCTGCAAAAATGTCACAGATGTTTTTTTAGTAGGGAAGTATAACATTAAGTTAAATGTTAAATAGGATATAAAAAGCGATGTTATAAAAAGCGCGCTTAAGCTCGCTCAGGCACTGAGCGGAGCCAAATTCCTAACATTTAACAGAGGTTACACATACGCTTAGTGTTTAATCCTTCGAAAAAGAGAAAAGTGAAGGCAAACGCTCAATCAATGCCTATTGCTTAATAGAACCTTCATAAAAGAGAGATAATACAGTAACCAACAATAATTGATTAAGGAATGTCTTGTAGGCAATCATCCCTATAAGTTGCTATAGCTAGCTTGAAAACCAACAAGTTAATTAGGTTTTCGCTAAGAAAAAAAATAGGAGATATACGAGAAAACAAATAACTGAAGGATGTGAAGCAAAAGGGCAAAAGGATGAGGAAGGCAGGAAAAAAAAAAGGAGGGACTCATCGACCACCTCTAAAAGCTAAATCGAATAACACGCCATATCTTACTTTAGAGGAAAGCCTTATTAGATGATAGGTCGTGCGAGAGCTGAGGCTGCCTAGAGCAGAGGAAAACAATGAGGGGAGGAGAACGAAGAAGATAATTAAGTTTAATTGAAGAGAAGAATGGATGAACTCGTGGTATAGTATACTCTTCCTATGTGTTGTCTTATTTATATCTTACAATATCTGGTGAAGCGAGGGGATCGAATATGTAATCGATTTTATCTGATGGTAACTTGGAGGACTACGAATATGACTATTTCTTTCTATAGCTAGCTGATTTCTTTTCATTAGCTGTGACTTACTTAGTCTTGGTAAATAGTGTATTCTTGCAGTTGTATTTGCTTCTCTTGATGGTTGGAAAATAATAAGAACCGAGTATGTATTTTCCGGTACACCGGGACATGGAGTAGAGGAGAGGCCGGCGGCCGCGCGCAGAAAGAAACCGGCGGCGTGGGGCCTGCCGCCGGGAGGTGTTCGCTCTGTCCAGTAGTAATTAATGAAACACAATAAGCAATCGGTGGGGAAAACCTACGGGTTCATGTCAGATCTACAGCCGGTCTCTAAGAACAACCGCAGTGGAAACAGCTGGTTATATATATTCTTTGTGATGGGAACGCAACTGCAGAATGGATGCATGGAGAGAAGTCCACTCACCGTCACCGGCAGCCCGCCGGCGGCCGGGGCACCGGCCGCATATACATATCATGGGTTGACCATGGAGTCCGGAAGACGTGGGAGAACACCAGGCCACAAATAGACCTACCTACAAGCCAGATCAAGCAACAACCGAAATTCATGGGGGGATCGGAGCAGAGAAGAGATGAACAGCATGCAATCGATCAGCAAAGCGGCAGGGGATAGCAAGGTAGGGGTAGAAGGAGGAGGAACATACATACATACATACATACCCAAGACGAAATTGATCAAGAGGCTAAGGCGGCGGCTTCCAGGCTAGGGCTGGTTCGTTGCTGAGATCCGGAGCTAGAGGTAGGAGATAAGCTCTGTTTCTGTCTAACTGACAAAACAAAATGATGATGTTACTTACGGACGGGGCGCCTCCTCCTACCCGTACGTTTCATGTGCAGCTTATGGCTGCCAATGGGTCCGGCTCTTGTGCGGGCCCCGGGGAGCAGTCGCACAGGCTGGTGGGCATCGTGGTATAGCCCCCTGACCCGAGATCGACGCTCGTTCCGACCAAGAAAGAGGGCAGGGCATCTTTCCTTTCCTTTCTCTTGCCGACGCGACGCATTGGATCCTTGTGGCAGACCGCACGCGTGCGCGTCCAGGTTCACCTCGCCTTTCGCGTCACTCCTCACTCGCATGCAATTCTGTCGAGCACTGCCCGTCGAAAAATTCTGTCGAGGACTCACACCGGATATTCAAATCGGCTTGCAAGCAAAATTCACAAATTGTTAGTACTACCTTTGTATCAAAATATAACATGTTTTACCGGTTCTCTAGACTACACGTATCTAGACATGCATGGTTTAGTATATAGATTTACTGAGCGAGAATAAAAAAGATAAACATCGAATATCTCGATATGGAGGGACTATTTTTAACGACTAGCCCCAGTAGAAAACATCTCTCCTATCTAAAAGAAGAATTTGGTTCCTTCAACCGTCAAGCGAAACATCCTGTCGTCAATCCTCCCGCCCGCGTCCTGTCGTTTTTTTCGCTCGTCGCAGTCCCTTCGTCCGTGTAACTTCCACCCTGACTTGTGGGCCACATTGCTTTCACCAACAACGGGTGGGCGAGTCAATCGAGCTCCTCCCCATCAGGCGGGATTTTCTCGCCCCGCATCTAGCATGCAGCGGCTGCGCAGGTCCGCCCTCTTGACCATCTCCTCCTCCTTTGGCGAGGTGAAGGCGTTGCGGCTGACGTTCTCCGTCCCAAGTCCTCTCTGCGGTCTCTCACCCTCTGCAGATACGTGCTCTCCACCGAGTAGAGGACAGAGGCGGCCACCACCGGAGCCTCCGGCGACAGGCTCAGGTACGGTGCCGCCGCCCACCACTCTCCCTATCCTTTTCCTCTCTTCTGCTCGGTGTGTCCTCTCTCTCAATCTCACATATCTCTGCAGGTAGGCGCTGCGAGGAGCAGGACAGGGGAATCGAGCCTCCGGCGTCCAAGACATCTTTTAAGATGACACCTCTAACAATCGTGGTTTCGATTTGGAATTTCAGGCTTTCCTAGATCCTTGGAGATGCATCTGGATTGGAGATCTCCCCTGCTGACGGCGTCTCCCTCGAGCGGTCACGGCGAAGGATGACGAGATGGTCAAGACCCGACAGCTATCGTGAGGAAAATTTGGGAGGTGGATCCCAACTATTCCTCTGCCTCCCCATACCATGCAGGACCGGCGCCCTCCATCCACCTCCTTGCCTCACTACCGGCGGCGCCTCTCGCTCCTTGGGCGTACCCTCCCCATGACGGATGAAGCCCAAACGGAGCGCCAATTCGCCGCCTCCGACCGTCCCCATGGCTGCTCACTCCAAGACAGAGTAGGTGCCGCTGCCTACGTCAATGGGCCAACACGCACGCTCCGCACGAACGCACGCTTCACACCTGGCAGCCAAAATCAAGGCACAATCCATGAGGTTTTATTCACCTTGTACTGGTGTTCTGTCATTTACTTCATTGTTCCCTAATAGTATTCTGCACCCATGGTTTAATCTTCTGAAGAGAATGATATCGAACTTCTACATATACTTGAATTCTTCATTTTTGGGTTTCTCGGTGATGAAGAACAGATGCTATGTTGCTTATTTCGAGTTCATGAAATATGCTTAAAATTTTCTTGGTTGCTTATTTTGAGTATACGGAAAAACTGTGAAAATTTGTTTGTCTTTGAAACGGCGGCCTCAATTTGTTTTGATATGGGCATTGTATTCATGATGTTCCCTGGCAATAAGAGCTCAAAATTGACTTAAATCTATGTGGATTTTATAGCACTTATAGACTTCAGAGGCAAGCACGTGAGAGCTGATGGTTTCAGTAGACACAAACCTCTGATCATGTTACTTTTACAATAGTTTCTCTTGTAAATGATATCACAACAGTTTCTATTGCATAACTTGCTCATGTTACCCTTGTTCTGACCATTATATCTTTCTTGTTGGTACCTTGTACTATATACTTGCGCATGCCATATTTGAAATTTTTTATCTCAGGTACTCGTTGTTTCTAGTATGGTAATGCTTCCAGATTTTCGGAAACAGCTTGCTGATACATTGGGGTTTCTTCTGGTCAAAAGGCTATATTTTAGGAGATGGCTATAGATATTCTCACTGTACACATATGATTATTATCATCACTTTCAGTCTCCTAATTTTGAATTTGTGTTTTGCGGACAGGTGGAGGATCTTGGCAATATAATCAAGCTTTACGCTGACTGACACTCACTTGATCCCTTATTACTCGTTCGATCAATATGTGTGCAAAGTTTAGAAACTTGGGGCCGGTAACCACGTTAGGGTAAGCTTATTTCTTCCTTGCTGTTACAAGTGAATCGAGCAGTTTGTCACATTTTACAGTTAAGTTAAGTTTGATGTGTTTTCCCCCCGCTTGATAGGATACTCTAGACATAGTTACTTGATCTACTATGATATTCCACAATGGAATGTTGGCTTTGTAAATATTAAAAATCACTTTAGGGATTGTATTTTAATGACTGAAGGCAGTGGGCAATTACACATTCAGACTGTCTACCATCTTGGCAGTCTGCAGTGGCATGCGTTTGCTGCATTTGATTCTCCTCGGAAATCCCCCTAGGAAAAATACGATGGATTCTGATGCGGGTACATCTTTTATTTTTCTACTTATCTTCCGATTTTCTTGCCATCTGTTTCTCATTATTTTTTTATGTTTCTTCTTATATTTTTTCTCCAGGTGTGTCTGTTGTCTATAATTTAGTTAACACGTCGAGGTTGCCCACCACTGGTTCTAACTCTTTGTCACTTGTGATACCAAGTAAACAACTAATCAGGTATTTGTGTGGCTGTTGGACCCATATAAACAATTCAAAATACGAATTGACCAATCCAACATTGCTACTGCATTTTTTTTTCTTTGCATTACACATTCGTGAAGAAAGCTACTACATTCATGGGATCAATGTGATCCCTACATTATATCTGCAGACAAGTTTTATCGCACTTTCTCTATTAGGTAGTATTTTCTCTAAAATAGATCTTGACTTCAACCCTGTAACAGTTCCTGTATGGTTAAATATCTAGAAAACTGAAAACTGCAAATTGCATACCTAAAAGAAACTAAAACCTTTGTGCCTTTCAAGCTGACAGGCGGGGCTAAATATTTCATTAAATAAATCCATATATTAAACATGTTTCCATCTTAAATGGTTGTGTGTTAATTCAACTATAGTAAAAATATATAATGTGCTAAAAAGGCAAAATATCTGGACAGTTGCAACAATTTTTTTTAACCACCGAGGGACCTCACACAAGTTAGTTTTTGTGCTTTACTTAATGGAATATGGCTATTCCTACAACACAAATTATTCAGGTTACATAATTTTCATTTCAAAATCAGCCATCAACAGCTACCCAAATTATAGTACTTGATATGGCACCTTCCATGGGTGTTACTGCTGTTGCCAGTAGTTTCTTGGATGGTTCGGACATGTTTGATTTTTCAGTCTATGCTCCTCTTTTAATTATCGTGTCTCTGTACCATATGTTCCTATTTTTTGCACAAAATTTTCTCTGGAGCATTTTGCTTCTCTTGTACCTGCTGCTGTCATTCGTCGACGCATGTGTTGTACACATTCCCGTCTTCTCCTTGCATTTTGTACATATTGATTATGTATCACATCTTTTTTGCCCTTTTTTTGCAGCCATGTAGTGTCTCTAATTAGTCTCGTTTGTGTACTATATTGAAGCACAAATTTTATACCTCCTACACAGTTTGCTCTTCACCATCGTCGGTGCATGTTCATTCGGAAGAATCGGCCCCTGTTAAACCATGGTAGATCACTTTTTATGGTGATCACATATTTCCAGGTTTATATTTTTTTTGGATGAAGGGAGACCTTTGATATATCAGGAAATGTAGTGAGGTCCATCTAGCTCAGCAATAGTAGCCACATCTGGAGGGACATGCCCCATGCATTTGTAGCCTTGACCTGAATATCTAGCTACATCAGCTAGCATGTGAGCCACTTTGTTACTCTCTTCCAATTTTCACCACTACAAAATGTAAAAAACTATCTTGAAGTTTTTTGATATCTATAAGACCCAGATATGTGACTGGCCCTGGGTTTTCTGCTTGATTACTTAGACGACCGAAGCATTGTTGGACTCCAAAACAATCGTTCGCGTCAAATAACCTTCCCAGTATGGTCCCGGCTTATGCAGGCAATAGAGGAGGTTACCTTGTTCGCTTCAACAGAGACCTCCACATTTGTTTTAAGCCATCCTATGGTTTTCCCATCATTGTGATCTTTTGATTTTTATATAGGACATCATCTTGTTTTTTAATTTCCCTTAATGTTGAATGAATTGATTTATTGAAAGGTATGGTCCCCATGGCTTATTAATTATTTTGAATGTATATGATGACGAAGTGGTCGTGGGCATGGTCATGCACTGTGGTTGCCATGGGCACCTCCTAGGATCTGAACAAGGACTGATTTCACCTTCTAAGGGCTGATCGACCGGGGTTCTACTCCGACGAAACGTGGTACAAAGTGTGCGGGTCAGATCACTAAGCACTTGAATGAAAGTAAACTTCCGTGTTTTGCGGATCTTTGACTTAATTATTTATATTAAAACTCTTGAATACAAGTCATATATTCTCAATTGCTAGACTTTTGTGTGCATGATTATCATGTATGATGACTTTATCTATTAGTTTCATGTATTACATGACTGTAACGTTCTTCTGATTATTGCCGTACACAGATAGGAGAGATTGGAGTCAACCAATTAATTGTTCCAGTGATGGCAATGCATTTCTAAGGCTTTTATGTACGCTCTTGCTAGAGATGAGTATAACTAGGACTTGAGTTACTAAATTACTCTCTTCATGTACGAGGCTGAGAATTGTGAAAGCTGGTTGGTGTACTATTTGTGTCTCAACCGAAAATATCGACCACCAATTATTTCCTCGTAATATTCATTTCCGTGCGCAACGAGAAGGCATCTTCGCCAGCGCCTGAGGATGACCGCCATGGTCGAAAGAAAAACAGAAAGCACTACGATCACGATGATCGAGAAGAGTTGGTTGCAGCAGAGTTTACAAGAAATCGTGACAGCCGACCTCGTGGAAATCGCGACTGGAAGCCAAAGCCAGAGGATAAAACTCCCGAGAAGGACCTGGACGGTTATTGCACACTACATCTATTCACAGCTTAGCGCACAGGCAAGACCAAGGCAACCCACCTCCTCAAGGACTGCCGAAAGTTTCTTGACATCCACGAGCCTTTACAAAGAAAAACAGAGTCACAGTCAATCAGGGCTATCCACAACTCCCAGGAGGAGGACATCAGGGTTTCCACCCGCCACAACCCCTACCTCCACCAGGACACCAAAATTCGGTGTTAGCCGTGCTACCAGCACCACCCGCCGCAAACCAAGGAGGCAACGGGTACCGGGACCCAGCAGGACTCCTCGGGATGATACAAAAAGTCTGCTCCTCCCGCAGGGCCCAGAAAACAAACTCACGCCAAGTGGTCATGGCAGTACAAGTGTGACGCCCCGAGATCGGGCACTATGCAGATTTCAGCATTCCCGCCAAATCCTCATAATAACCGATTCCAGGTTGCCATTTATGATAACATTACAATAGTTCACGAATAATCCACAATTACAACAGAAACAGACAGATACAAGATGACTCAAACGAGCCGGGGTTACAACTGATACAATACAAAAGATCCAAATAACAGCGGAAGAAACAAACGTCCGTCTACGGACAAGATCCAAATTGGACTAAGAGTCCTGAGGATAACCGAAGGCGTCCAATCCCTGCCCAGGCCAAGCCGGAGGGATTCCCAAGCTAACGTCGTCAGACTTCAAACCTGTTGACTGCAAGTTGGAATTTGCAGCCACGAAAGAGATTCGTGGGTCAGTACGGTTAAGTACTGGCAAGGGGGATAAAACCCATACTCACAAGAATACCGGCGTAGCCAATTATCACAAGATACAAATACTTTAGGATCAACGGAAAGGAAGGGGTTATTGCAAATAAGCGACAATAGGCTGCACTAACCAACTACAGAGATTCTATTACTTCCAACTATCAGAAAGGAGATAAGATCGAGTGATAGTAACCAACTGAAAGATAACTTCAAACAAACCCATCCTGGATCTCGCCCCTTATCCGAAGAAGCAATCCGAGGATAACTCACACCGTGGTATTAAAGATGAGTCAAGTTATTGTGTGAATAACCTATTACTAGTCAAGTTATTAATCATTGGGTGAAACATGATTGATCATTATGTTGAAGTTGTCCTGAGTACTTGTTAGCCAGTACTTTCACCAAGTAATCCATAACCGCGGAAAACACGACTTCTCGAGAAGATTTACCCTGCAGGGGTGCACCATAGCAACCGCACTCATGAATATCCCGCCAGATGGGATGCCTCCCACCAAGCGGGGCACTCAACACAATCCAACCCTTCTTCGCATCAAGCCCAAAGCACCGCGTGCTGTGCGTGCGCGGCTAATCGAGCCCCACGAAGAAAAGGGGACCCTCATAGCACTGGAAGATCACGCCGCCCTAAACGCCGACTACGAAAGTTCCACCCGGGTACCAAGGGCTCGCAAGATCATGCATGCAGCAAATGGAAAGCCCGAACTAGTACGGCGATTTGGACGAGATGCGAATCGAGTCAAACTGAGGGGGAGCCCATACTCCCCAAATGCGGGTAGTGCGCTCATCATGGATCAGTAGACAAGACCCTTTTCCTAATTAGGGGTTCGACACTAGCGGGCCTCAAAACCACCCGTGGGCCTCCCGCCGGTGCCTTATCGTCAAATTATTATTTAACAATAACAGTAGCATGATTGATTGATTGATTAAACATCGAGCCCCCAGAACATAATGGAGTAGTAACAGAAAAGTAACGGGTAACAGACTCGAGCAAAACAACCTAAGCATGCTAGTAAGACACGGGCTCAAACAATGGTTATAGTTATGGAGGTGAGGCAATATCAAGGTTAAGGAATTCATGTGATGGGTTCGTAACAGAAACAACTACTACTAAGGCTAGCAGAAAAGAACAACGGAAAGTATCGGTAACCAATGTTGAAAGGAACACAGTGGTTCATGTGAGTGATAACTTGCCTGCAAAACCCAGTAGCCTGGTACTGAGCTAAATCCTTAGAAGGGGTGTCGTAAGTATCGTTGGTCTCAACGTCGTCGTGTATCCGAGAAGAAGCAAACAGACAACGCAGAAAGATAAACAATCAATATATTGGCATAGGTGCACAAACATGGGATGATGCATGCCATGTTAATAGATGCATCAAAATAAACTACTTGACAAGAGAACACAATTTAATTGGACCCATATGCAATGTGAATTGCATATGGATGCAAATGGTTTAGGTTGAAGCAATGAGCTACAGTTGATTAACAAGTGTAAGTAGTTAAACATGATGCATGCATGATGATGACAAGAAGTAAACAAGTTAGATGCAAATGGAAAAGGAATAAAACAAGTGTGGGATTTTATTTGTCATGTTAAGAATTTGTGGTTCCTTATTGATGTTACTCAAGCAATTGTTGTTTTCATCAAGTTAAAGTGTGCAAAACAAATAACAAAGTTGATATTTGAAAAGGTTATCAAATTTTAGTTGGATTACATGTTTCACATTTTGAAATTGGACTTTGGATTATTTAACTATGAATTAAACAATATTAAACAATTTTTAATTGAATTAAACAAGATTTAAATTGTTTAGGCAATTTTAATTATTCAAAACAGAAAACAAAAATTATATTTGAAAAGGTGGTTTAATTTTGCATGGAAAACATATTTTATTTGTGGAAATTGGATTTAAAATGAGCAAGTTATTATTTTGGCAATTTTAAATGCAATAAACAAGAAACAGTTGTTTTCAGCAATTTAAATTATTCAAAACAGCAAACAAAATTTATATTTGGAAAGTACATGAAAAATTGATTGGAAAACATATTTGGTTTGTGAAATTTGGAATTTTTATGAACAAGTTATGAATTTTGCAAATTTAAGTGAATTTGACAAGTTTTCAAATTTTGCACCAATTTAAAATATTCAAAACAGTAAACAAATTTTATATTTGTGTAGAGTATTTAATTTGGTATTGAAAACATATAAAAAATGTTGGAATTGGAGTTAGAATGAATTATTTATGCAATTTAGAAGATATAGGGCAAATCTGCCATTTTTATGGATCTAGGGACTTTGAAATTATTTTCCAGGGGCTAGATTTTAGTAACAGGGGCCTAGGTGTGATTACCAGTTTGTTCTATGACCAAAACAAAGCGAAAATAAAAGTTTGGTTATTTGGGAGAGGGGGGACTCGATCCCCCCACCTCTTGCTTGCGCTGGGGGGAACCAAACCAGTGGGGCTGGTGCACTCGGTTGTAACAGAAGGGGAGAACTTGGGGGGTTAAGGTGTGGGCTCGGGATGGTTTTCTGAACTACGAATCTGAATCGAACAGGTACTGCAGCGAACAGAAACCAGCGAACTGAAACTCCTCGCCGGCAGCGATTGATCAAAGGCCTTGGGGCGCTGTGGCGGTTGGTGCTGGGAGGGTCGTGCGCGTGCAAGGGAAGGGGGTTGGATGCGGACAGCAGAGAGATCGTAAGGAGGAGAGGATAGACAGGGGGGTATTACCTGCCGCTGGCTGTTGTCGTTCAGAACAGGGAGCAGGGACGGAGGTGAACTCCGGCGATGGCGCGGCCACTACGAGCTCTCCCGGCGGTGGGCGAGGGGACGGGGAGACGGAGGGAAGCACACCGGCTCCATTCCCGCCCTCGGGTGCCCCTCGAGGTGGCCAAGGGCTACCGGCGGTGAGGGTTACGGTGGTGAGTTGGAGGGTTCAGAAACGGAGGGTTTCAGAGAGAGGAGGGAGGTGGCAGAGGATGCTGTCGGCGGCGCTGAGGGATGGAGTTAGGGTTGAGGAGCAGAGGGGGGGGAGGTGAGCTATATGGAGGGAGAAACCCCTGTACGGCATGGCATCCATGGGTGGGGAGAGGATCGCACGGTGCTGATGGGGTTTGTACTGTTATGACATCAGCTGAAGGTGGAAGACAGCGACAGGCGCTGGAGGGGTACTGGGCCGAGAAGTATGGGCTGGACTTCGGGGTAGATAGCTGCTGCTCCTTCTTCCTTTGTTATTTATTCTGTTTTATATTTTTTTTTGCTGAAAACCAAAGGGGAGAAAAAGGATGCTTGTGGGGTAGTAAAATTTGTAGAAAAAAAATGAGGTTAAACTTATTAGGTTAGTAGCAAGCAAATGCTAACTTTGATTTTTACAAAGTTTTCAAAATTATTGTTGTTTAGGAATTAAACCAAAATTGAAGGCATTTTAATATTACTTAAACATTATGAAAAACAAGCATTTTAATAGGGTGACCCCTATATATTAAAGGTTTGAAATTAGTTGATTTGTTTAGAGATTTCAAAAACTCAAGTGGGTTGTTGTTTGATGACTTGGATTTGCAATTGTAGATGATTTGAATTAATTGGTGGAATTTAATTGATTGATTTAAAGCAACAATTTAAAATAGTTTGAACCTCAGATTAATGGAAACAAATCATTGATTTGTTTTGCAATTTTCATAGCTTTCAAACAGGTTGTTGTTTTGGAAGGAAAACATAATTGAAATTGAGAAGGGTTTGATATTAAATGAATTTTTGATAGAACAAAACAACAGTTTTGAAATCACACTTTAATGGAAACAATTGGTTGTTTTTATTTTAAATATCATTTTGGAAATTGTAACATCACAAGGATGAAACAAAGGGTTTGAATTTTGGTTTAGAATTCAAAATAGAAAACAAATGAAAACAGAGGAAAACAAATGGAAAACAAACAAAACAATTGCAATCAACATAATGCCATGATGCAAAACATAAAATAACAGATAGCAAACATTCTAAAGGCTATTTTTCAGACTTGGGATGTTACAAAACGCCCCCCCTTGAAGGAATCGCGCCCCGAGATTCCTACTGAGAAAGAAAAGGCCCGGAAACTTCTTGGGAAGATCCTCTTGAGCTGTGACACGTGAAACACATCGTGCACAGTGGATAGACGTCAGGGAATTAGCAAACCACCGGAACATTTCAAGTAAAGGGAGAGATTTTGCACCAAGGGTGTATAGCTGGATGGAACTTGATTCATTTGGAGAATAGATTATCTGGCTAGAATGGTGGAACAGAGTTATTGACATCAACCCAACCAAGAATGATATCAATGTCAGAATCATCAACATGGGAGTAACGAGGAATATGTGGCCTCCCATTAGAATTGGATTGTTCTTACTTATCTTGGAAGTCAACATTTGAGATCCCGGGGAGTGAACAGAGTTTTGATTTCTTAGTGGAATCAGAATTGGGTAGTATGTTGTGGAAAAGATTGTTGACATAAAGGAATGTGATTCTCCGGTATCAAATAGCACCTTAGCCGGACAAGAGTTTACGAGGAAGTTTTGATTAGACGCCGGTAGAAGATTTGAAGTGGAAAACAACAACAAGATTTCAACGGACGAAAAGGATGTTGAGAAGAACAGGATATCAACATCGGGAAAAACGAGAACAAAACTCCTGAGGTACTACGGAAAAACCCATCCGGGCTTCTAAAGGATCATTATCTACTGCTTAAGGAATAGAGGATCTGCTTCCGGGGCTTACACGCCTCCGTTCTCAATCATGAGTAGGCAACATGATAAATCATGTCACAACCACCTCCATTCCTATGGTCTAGTAGATATAACCATCCTAGAGAAACCAGAATTCGTGAAATCCTAACTTGAAAGTTTAGATGAGAAGGGAAAAATCAACGTTGCACTTCCTTACCAGAAAAGGGAGGGAGGGTGGGGAAAGAAGAAAAAGAACAGAATTCCTACTCTCACGTTTCATTTTTCCTATATAGCTACAAAATAGTTTCTAGACTCAACTGCGACCAGTAAAAAGGGATCCTACAGGCAGACAGGCTCTGATACCATTTGTGACGCCCCGAGATCGGGCACTATGCGGATTTCAGCATTCCCGCCAAATCCTCATAATAACCGATTCCAGGTTGCCATTTATGATAACATTACAATAGTTCACGAATAATCCACAATTACAACAGAAACAGACAGATACAAGATGACTCAAACGAGCCGGGGTTACAACTGATACAATACAAAAGATCCAAATAACAGCGGAAGAAACAAACGTCCGTCTACGGACAAGATCCAAATTGGACTAAGAGTCCTGAGGATAACCGAAGGCGTCCAATCCCTGCCCAGGCCAAGCCGGAGGGATTCCCAAGCTAACGTCGTCAGACTTCAAACCTGTTGACTGCAAGTTGGAATTTGCAGCCACGAAAGAGATTCGTGGGTCAGTACGGTTAAGTACTGGCAAGGGGGATAAAACCCATACTCACAAGAATACCGGCGTAGCCAATTATCACAAGATACAAATACTTTAGGATCAACGGAAAGGAAGGGGTTATTGCAAATAAGCGACAATAGGCTGCACTAACCAACTACAGAGATTCTATTACTTCCAACTATCAGAAAGGAGATAAGATCGAGTGATAGTAACCAACTGAAAGATAACTTCAAACAAACCCATCCTGGATCTCGCCCCTTATCCGAAGAAGCAATCCGAGGATAACTCACACCGTGGTATTAAAGATGAGTCAAGTTATTGTGTGAATAACCTATTACTAGTCAAGTTATTAATCATTGGGTGAAACATGATTGATCATTATGTTGAAGTTGTCCTGAGTACTTGTTAGCCAGTACTTTCACCAAGTAATCCATAACCGCGGAAAACACGGCTTCTCGAGAAGATTTACCCTGCAGGGGTGCACCATAGCAACCGCACTCATGAATATCCCGCCAGATGGGATGCCTCCCACCAAGCGGGGCACTCAACACAATCCAACCCTTCTTCGCATCAAGCCCAAAGCACCGCGTGCTGTGCGTGCGCGGCTAATCGAGCCCCACGAAGAAAAGGGGACCCTCATAGCACTGGAAGATCACGCCGCCCTAAATGCCGACTACGAAAGTTCCACCCGGGTACCAAGGGCTCGCAAGATCATGCATGCAGCAAATGGAAAGCCCGAACTAGTACGGCGATTTGGACGAGATGCGAATCGAGTCAAACTGAGGGGGAGCCCATACTCCCCAAATGCGGGTAGTGCGCTCATCATGGATCAGTAGACAAGACCCTTTTCCTAATTAGGGGTTCGACACTAGCGGGCCTCAAAACCACCCGTGGGCCTCCCGCCGGTGCCTTATCGTCAAATTATTATTTAACAATAACAGTAGCATGATTGATTGATTGATTAAACATCGAGCCCCCAGAACATAATGGAGTAGTAACAGAAAAGTAACGGGTAACAGACTCGAGCAAAACAACCTAAGCATGCTAGTAAGACACGGGCTCAAACAATGGTTATAGTTATGGAGGTGAGGCAATATCAAGGTTAAGGAATTCATGTGATGGGTTCGTAACAGAAACAACTACTACTAAGGCTAGCAGAAAAGAACAACGGAAAGTATCGGTAACCAATGTTGAAAGGAACACAGTGGTTCATGTGAGTGATAACTTGCCTGCAAAACCCAGTAGCCTGGTACTGAGCTAAATCCTTAGAAGGGGTGTCGTAAGTATCGTTGGTCTCAACGTCGTCGTGTATCCGAGAAGAAGCAAACAGACAACGCAGAAAGATAAACAATCAATATATTGGCATAGGTGCACAAACATGGGATGATGCATGCCATGTTAATAGATGCATCAAAATAAACTACTTGACAAGAGAACACAATTTAATTGGACCCATATGCAATGTGAATTGCATATGGATGCAAATGGTTTAGGTTGAAGCAATGAGCTACAGTTGATTAACAAGTGTAAGTAGTTAAACATGATGCATGCATGATGATGACAAGAAGTAAACAAGTTAGATGCAAATGGAAAAGGAATAAAACAAGTGTGGGATTTTATTTGTCATGTTAAGAATTTGTGGTTCCTTATTGATGTTACTCAAGCAATTGTTGTTTTCATCAAGTTAAAGTGTGCAAAACAAATAACAAAGTTGATATTTGAAAAGGTTATCAAATTTTAGTTGGATTACATGTTTCACATTTTGAAATTGGACTTTGGATTATTTAACTATGAATTAAACAATATTAAACAATTTTTAATTGAATTAAACAAGATTTAAATTGTTTAGGCAATTTTAATTATTCAAAACAGAAAACAAAAATTATATTTGAAAAGGTGGTTTAATTTTGCATGGAAAACATATTTTATTTGTGGAAATTGGATTTAAAATGAGCAAGTTATTATTTTGGCAATTTTAAATGCAATAAACAAGAAACAGTTGTTTTCAGCAATTTAAATTATTCAAAACAGCAAACAAAATTTATATTTGGAAAGTACATGAAAAATTGATTGGAAAACATATTTGGTTTGTGAAATTTGGAATTTTTATGAACAAGTTATGAATTTTGCAAATTTAAGTGAATTTGACAAGTTTTCAAATTTTGCACCAATTTAAAATATTCAAAACAGTAAACAAATTTTATATTTGTGTAGAGTATTTAATTTGGTATTGAAAACATATAAAAAATGTTGGAATTGGAGTTAGAATGAATTATTTATGCAATTTAGAAGATATAGGGCAAATCTGCCATTTTTATGGATCTAGGGACTTTGAAATTATTTTCCAGGGGCTAGATTTTAGTAACAGGGGCCTAGGTGTGATTTTAGTAACCTCTTGCTTGCGCTGGGGGGAACCAAACCAGTGGGGCTGGTGCACTCGGTTGTAACAGAAGGGGAGAACTTGGGGGGTTAAGGTGTGGGCTCGGGATGGTTTTCTGAACTACGAATCTGAATCGAACAGGTACTGCAGCGAACAGAAACCAGCGAACTGAAACTCCTCGCCGGCAGCGATTGATCAAAGGCCTTGGGGCGCTGTGGCGGTTGGTGCTGGGAGGGTCGTGCGCGTGCAAGGGAAGGGGGTTGGATGCGGACAACAGAGAGATCGTAAGGAGGAGAGGATAGACAGGGGGGTATTACCTGCCGCTGGCTGTTGTCGTTCAGAACAGGGAGCAGGGACGGAGGTGAACTCCGGCGATGGCGCGGCCACTACGAGCTCTCCCGGCGGTGGGCGAGGGGACGGGGAGACGGAGGGAAGCACACCGGCTCCATTCCCGCCCTCGGGTGCCCCTCGAGGTGGCCAAGGGCTACCGGCGGTGAGGGTTACGGTGGTGAGTTGGAGGGTTCAGAAACGGAGGGTTTCAGAGAGAGGAGGGAGGTGGCAGAGGATGCTGTCGGCGGCGCTGAGGGATGGAGTTAGGGTTGAGGAGCAGAGGGGGGGGAGGTGAGCTATATGGAGGGAGAAACCCCTGTACGACATGGCATCCATGGGTGGGGAGAGGATCGCACGGTGCTGATGGGGTTCGTACTGTTATGACATCAGCTGAAGGTGGAAGACAGCGACAGGCGCTGGAGGGGTACTGGGCCGAGAAGTATGGGCTGGACTTCGGGGTAGATAGCTGCTGCTCCTTCTTCCTTTGTTATTTATTCTGTTTTATATTTTTTTTTGCTGAAAACCAAAGGGGAGAAAAAGGATGCTTGTGGGGTAGTAAAATTTGTAGAAAAAAAATGAGGTTAAACTTATTAGGTTAGTAGCAAGCAAATGCTAACTTTGATTTTTACAAAGTTTTCAAAATTATTGTTGTTTAGGAATTAAACCAAAATTGAAGGCATTTTAATATTACTTAAACATTATGAAAAACAAGCATTTAATAGGGTGACCCCTGTATATTAAAGGTTTGAAATTAGTTGATTTGTTTAGAGATTTCAAAAACTCAAGTGGGTTGTTGTTTGATGACTTGGATTTGCAATTGTAGATGATTTGAATTAATTGGTGGAATTTAATTGATTGATTTAAAGCAACAATTTAAAATAGTTTGAACCTCAGATTAATGGAAACAAATCATTGATTTGTTTTGCAATTTTCATAGCTTTCAAACAGGTTGTTGTTTTGGAAGGAAAACATAATTGAAATTGAGAAGGGTTTGATATTAAATGAATTTTTGATAGAACAAAACAACAGTTTTGAAATCACACTTTAATGGAAACAATTGGTTGTTTTTATTTGAAATATCATTTTGGAAATTGTAACATCACAAGGATGAAACAAAGGGTTTGAATTTTGGTTTAGAATTCAAAATAGAAAACAAATGAAAACAGAGGAAAACAAATGGAAAACAAACAAAACAATTGCAATCAACATAATGCCATGATGCAAAACATAAAATAACAGATAGCAAACATTCTAAAGGCTATTTTTCAGACTTGGGATGTTACAACAAGCTCCACCGTCCACACCTGAATACTTGAAGATGGCAGATCAGTCGATCACTTTCTCCAAATATGTCCATCCGCCTCGGGTCTATCGACCAGGACACGCCGCGCTCGTCATCCAGGCGCAAATAGGCAATTATGAACTTGAGCGAGTGTTCATGGACGGCGGCAGCGGGATCAACATCATTTACGCGGACACACTCCGTAAAATGAATAGGAACCTGGACGGACTCGCAGAATCAGAAACATCCTTCCACGGGATAGTACCAGGCAAAGCAGTCCGGCCACTCGGAACAATCAACTTGGAAGTGGTGCTTGGAAACCCAAGAAACTACAGGCGAGAATTCCTCGACTTCGAGGTAGCCGACTGGCCCTCACAGTACCACGGCATTCTCGGTCGAATAGCGTTCACGAGATTCGTGGCAGTACCCCACTACGCCTACCTGAAACTCAAACTTCTTGGGGAATATGGCACCATCACCATAGCTGGCGACTTCCAAAAGTCCGATAAGTGTGACATTGAGTTCAATGAGATCGCAAAATCTTTCGGGATGCGGGAGGAGTTGGAAGAATTGGCAAAGACCACGGACCACTCCGTGATGCCACTCACCAAAAAGAACGCTCCTGAACTCGAGTTTAGTGCAAACAACGATACTCCAAAGCATCAAGTGCATCCGACAGAGCCCGCGAAGACAACGATGGTGTCCACCACCCTCTCGCCCGCATAGGAAGGCGCGCTCGTCGAACTCCTTCGTGTGTACTGGGAAATCTTCTACTGGCAGCCTTCGGATATGCAAGGATACCCAGGGAGTTCGCCGAGCACTCACTCGAAGTTTTCAAAGACGCCAAACCAATCAAGCAAACGACCCGACGGTTCTCCAAGCCAAAGCAGAAAGCATTCGGAGAAGAGGTGAATCGACTACTCGCCGCAAAATTCATCACAGAGATAAAAATATCAAACTCGCTAGCAAATCCATGCTGGCCCCGAAGAAAAACACTGACATCCTTCGCGTGTGCATCGACTACACGTCGTTGAACAAACACTACCCCAAGGATAACTTCCCCTTTCCATAGATCGACTAGATCGTGGACTCCACCGCAGGCTGCCAGCGCCTCTCCTTCTTAGACGCCTACTCGGGATACAATCAGATCAGGATGAAAAAGGAGGATGAGGAGAAGACATCGTTCATCACACCTCACGGTGTCTACTGCTACACGACAATGCCCTTCGGGCTAAAAAACGCAGGCGCAACATATCAGCACTGCATGAAAAAATGCCTCGCCAAGCTCATTGGCAAGAATGTACAAGTGTACGTTGACGACATCGTAATCAAAACTCGAGTGGAGGACACGCTCCCCGAAGACATCAGGGAGACATTCGACGCTCTCAACGCGTACAGGATCAAACTCAACCCGACAAAATGTGTCTTCGGCGTCCCTGCAGGACAAATTCTCGGGTCTCTGGTATCCGCCTGAGGAATCGAAGCCAATCCGGAGAAAATTCAAACAATCTTGACAATGAAGGAGCCAACCAATCTTCGCGGAAGAATTGCAAAATGGAGCATCGAGCTAGGCGCGTGGGACAGTATACGCAGGACGCAACTTTGTAAAGTCCCAGGTAGTCGTGGAATTTTCCTAAGCGAGTGGACGGAACTGCAACCCCAGGGCCACCAGAATACACGAGAAACTCGATCATGTACTTCGACGGGTCAAAAAGAAACGAAGGAGCCGGAGCCGGGGTCGTTCTCATCTCTCCCAGAGGTGATAAGCTACAATACGTCCTGAGAATGGACTTCCCACCCGATGACCCAGCATCCAACAACTACGCGGAATACGAGGCCCTCCTCCACCGCATGAAAATGGCGATCTCCTGCGGAGCCACCCGATTGATGATATATGGAGACTCAAACCTCATCGTGCAGCAAACGATGAAGGAGTGCGATGCTATCGCAGATAACATGGTCACCTATCGTTACATGTACAATCTGCTCGAAGGAAGTTTCAAAGGGTGCGGATTGAAACACATCGCGCGATCCAGCAATGAGGAAGCAAATAAACTGGCAAACATGGGATCCACAAACACACCCATAACGCCCAGAATCTACTTCGAAAGAATGATCAAGTGATCAGTCAAATCGAAGGGCCAGCGGGAACACCCGCAACAGTGGAGATGGACACCAACCCGCAAATTTCTATTATCGAGCTCATCCACAACATTTGAAGGCAAGTTTTTATGGTCGAGCCAGTCTAGACGCAGAAATACCTCGAGTACTTGTCCAACAAACAGCTCCCAGCAGACATTTGCGAGGCCCGACAAATAGTACGACGCAGCAAATTCTTTCGGGTGCTCAAACGGAGAGCTATACAAACAAAGCATATCAGGAATATTGCAGAGATGCATAGCACCCGAAGACGGCAAGGAGCTACTACGAGACATACACCAAGGAGATTGCGGACACCACGCCAATTGGAAGGAAATCGTAGGCAAGGCTTTCAGGGCAGAATTCTACTGGATCACGGCAGCCAGAGACGCGAAAGACCTAGTCGACAAATGCAATGCTTGCCATAGGTTCGCGCCCAAGCCACACTCCCTTGCCACAGAACTCCACATTATCCCCATCGCCTGGCCCTTTGCTCAATGGGGGCTAGATATGGTAGGACCCTTATGCAAATCGACACCCGGAGGATACACCCACCTGCTCGTGGCAGTCGATAAGTTCACAAAATGGATAGAAGCTATGCCAGTCACCTCCGCGCACACCGAGTGCGCCGTGAGATTCCTTGATTCCATCGTGTGTAGATTTGGCATACCACACAATATCATCACGGATAACGGAAGCAATTTCACAGCCAAGGAAACACAGGACTTCTGCGAGGAAAAAGGAATCACCCTCAGCTTCGCCTCGGTGGCTCACCCGCAAACCAATGGCCAAGTCGAACGATCCAACGGATAAGTTTGTGATGGCCTGAAGAAGCGGCTACTCGACCGACTGCACCCGGCGGCAGGGCACTGGGCCGAATAACTACCGTCAGTACTGTGGAGCCTACGCACAACACCAAATCGGTCAATAAACTACACGCCATTTTTCATGGTATATAGAGCTGAAGCCGTCCTACCCGAAGATGTCAAATTCAGAGCTGCACGAATCGTCGCATACAGCAAAGAAACCTCAAACAAGGAACTCACAGAAGACGTGGACGCACTGGATGAGATACGGGACATCGCACACGCAAGATCAGTAGTATACCAACAATCACAACGCAACTATCACATTCGCAGTATACGCCACAGATCTTTCGTGGTAGGCGACTTGGTGTTGCGGCTCAAATAAAATGAAGGACACAAGCTCGATCCACCATGGTAAGGACCCTTCATAATACACGAAATTATCCCAGGAGACGCTTACCGATTGAAGAACCCGAAGACCGGTGGTATCTACTCCAACCCGTGGAACGTTGCGCATCTCCGCAAGTTCTACCCCTAGGATTATTCTACTCGCAAGAAATAAGTCTCTACCAGCCACTTTGTAGCTCGATCAAACAAATGGCTTCTCAGCCATATCAATAAACACATGGTTTCTCAACCATAGCTATCGCACTTTCTATTTTACACGACAAGTATACATCCCAAACACACGGAGGCTACGCCCAACTAGCATAAATAATTTTTTTCGGACACTTAAAACACAAGGTACACACCTTATAAACACCTTAAACATATCGAGTGCACTATACAAGGTCACAAGGCTTACGCCTTCAAGCACCTTACAACAAAATACATGATATTTACATCCTGCAATTACATCTGACGGCGAGCAGTCGCTTTCGCAAGCATTTTATCAATCTCCTCGGAAGTCAGTCGAACAATTTGCTCCGCAGCAGGACGCACGACCACATAATGAGGGGATAGATCAACTGGAGGACCTGTCGAGTCAGGAAGCCGTGCCACCGAGCTAAAGTTAACCTCAGGATGCCACAGCCGAATAAAGGCAAGGGCTACTTGAGATCCGCTGATAAGCTGCCTGCGTACACATTCTGCGACTTCTCCTAACCAACGAAAAACCCTTACCAAAGCGCTCAAATCTCCAAGAACGGTACCCAAGGGGTAAAACGATCGATGAACGGAAGATAGAGCCTCGCGACAAGATTCGACGAGTATTTTTGCCTGGCTTGCCCGATACTTCAAGGTAGCCATCACAAAACCTCGGTTGCGGTCAGACCAGAAGTTGTTCACGTGGGGCTTTGAGCTACCCGACTCGTAGGCGATATGGTTATCCACCCAGTGGGTTTCACAAATTCCGTCGATCTCAACAACTACAAAATTAGTGAACAAGTCAAAACAAAGAAGGAAGCAAGCAGCAAAGTACTCGGGGGCTTGCAAACTTACAAAGCATGTCCTTCGCAACAGCAGTCAGCTTTTCCATCACAAACTGCTCACGCTCAGTCGCAACAGCAGTCAGCTTTTCCATCACAAACTTCCTGGGGAATACGGCACCATCACCATAGCTGGCGACTTCCAAAAGTCCGATAAGTGTGACATTGAGTTCAATGAGATCGCAAAATCTTTCGGGATTCGGGAGGAGTTGGAAGAATTGGCAAACACCACGGACCACTCCGTGATGCCACTCACCAAAAAGAACGCTCCTGAACTCGAGTTTAGTGCAAACAACGACACTCCAAAGCATCAAGTGCATCCGACAGAGCCCGCGAAGACAACGATGGTGTCCACCACCCTCTCGGCCGCATAGGAAGGCGCGCTCGTCGAACTCCTTCGTGTGTACTGGGAAATCTTCTACTGGCAGCCTTCGGATATGTAAGGATACCCAGGGAGTTCGCCGAGCACTCACTCGAAGTTTTCAAAGACGCCAAACCAATCAAGCAAACGACCCGACGGTTCTCCGAGCCAAAGCAGAAAGCATTCGGAGAAGAGGTGAATCGACTACTCGCCGCAAAATTCATCACAGATATAAAAATATCAAACTCGCTAGCAAATCCATGCTGGCCCCGAAGAAAAACACTGACATCCTTCGCGTGTGCATCGACTACACGTCGTTGAACAAACACTGCCCCAAGGTTAACATCCCCTTTCCACAGATCGACCAGATCGTGGACTCCACCGCAGGCTGCCAGCGCCTCTCCTTCTTAGACGCCTACTCGGCCTACAATCAGATCAGGATGAAAAAGGAGGATGAGGAGAAGACATCGTTCATCACACCTCACGGTGTCTACTGCTACACGACAATGCCCTTCGGGCTAAAAAACGCAGGCGCAACATATCAGCACTGGATGAAAAAATGCCTCGCCAAGCTCATTGGCAAAAATGTACAAGTGTACGTTGACGACATCGTAATTAAAACTCGAGTGGAGGACACGCTCCGCGAAGACATCAGGGAGACATTCGACGCTCTCAACGCGTACAGGATCAAACTCAACCCGACAAAATGTGTCTTCGGCGTCCCTGTAGGACAACTTCTCGGGTCTCTGGTGTCCGCCCGAGGAATCGAAGCCAATCCGGAGAAAATTCAAACAATCTTGACAATGAAGGAGCCAACCAATCTTCGCGGAAGAATTGCAAAATGGAGCATCGAGCTAGGCGCGTGGGACAGTATACGCAGAACGCAACTTTGTAAAGTCCCAGGTAGTCGTGGAATTTTCCTAAGCGAGTGGACGGAACTGCAAACCCCAGGGCCACCAGAATACACGAGAAACTCGATCATGTACTTCGACGGGTCGAAAAGAAACGAAGGAGCCGGAGTCGGGGTCGTTCTCATCTCTCCCAGAGGTGATAAGCTACAGTACGTCCTGAGAATGGACTTCCCACCCGATGACCCAGCATCCAACAACGACGCGGAATACTAGGCCCTCCTCCACGGCATGAAAATGGCGATCGCCTGCAGAGCCACCCGATTGATGATATATGGAGACTCAAACCTCATCGTGCAGCAAACGATGAAGGAGTGCGATGCTATCGCAGATAACATGGTCACCTATCGTTACATGTACAATCTGCTCGAAGGAAGTTTCAAAGGGTGCGGATTGAAACACATCGCGTGATCTAGCAATGAGGAAGCAAATAAACTGGCAAACATGGGATCCACAAACACACCCATAACGCCTGGAATCTACTTCGAAAGAATGATCAAGTGATCAGTCAAAGTCAAAAGGCCAGCGGGAACACCCGCAACAGTGGAGATGGACACCAACCCGCAAATTGCTATTATCGAGCTCATCCACAACATTTGAAGGCAAGTTTTTCTGGTCGAGCCAGTCTAGACGCAGAAATACCTCGAGTACTTGTCCAACAAACAGCTCCCAGCAGACATTTGCGAGGCCCGACAAATAGTACGACACAGCAAATTCTTTCGGGTGCTCAAACGGAGAGCTATACAAACAAAGCATATCAGGAATATTGCAGAGATGCATAGCGCCCGAAGACGGCAAGGAGCTGCTACGAGACATACACCAAGGAGATTGCGGACACCACGCCAGTTGGAAGGAAATCGTAGGCAAGGCTTTCAGGGCAGAATTCTACTGGATCACGGCATCCAGAGACGCGAAAGACCTAGTCGACGAATGCAACGCTTGCCAGAGGTTCGCGCCCAAGCCACACTCCCTTGCCACAGAACTCCACATTATCCCCATCGCCTGGCCCTTTGCTCAATGGGGGCTAGATATGGTAGGACCCTTATGCAAATCGACACCCGGAGGATACACCCACCTGCTCGTGGCAGTCGATAAGTTCACAAAATGGATAGAAGCTATGCCAGTCACCTCCGCGCACACCGAGTGCACCGTGAGATTCCTCGATTCCATCGTGTGTAGATTTGGCATACCACACAATATCATCACGGATAACGGAAGCAATTTCACAGCCAAGGAAACACAGGACTTCTGCGAGGAAAAAGGAATCAGCCTCAACTTCGCCTCGGTGGCTCACCCGCAAACCAATGGCCAAGTCGAACGATCCATTAGATTAGTTTGTGCTGGCCTGAAGAAGCGGCTACTCGACCGACTGCACCCGGCGGCAGGGCACTGGGCCGAATAACTACCGTCAGTACTGTGGAGCCTACGCACAACACCAAATCGGTCAATAAACTACACGCCATTTTTCTTGGTATACAGAGCTAAAGCCGTCCTACCCGAAGATGTCAAATTCAGAGCCGCACGAATCGTCGCATACAGCAAAGAAACCTCAAACAAGGCACTCGCAGAAGACGTGGACGCACTGGATGAGATACGGGACATCGCACACGCAAGATCAGTAGTATACCAACAATCACAACGCAACTATCACATTCGCCGTATACGCCACAGATCTTTCGTGGTAGGAGACTTGGTGCTGCGGCTCAAACAAAATGAAGGACACAAGCTCGATCCACCATGGTAAGGACCCTTCATAATACACGAAGTTATCCCAGGAGACGCTTACCGATTGAAGAACCCGAAGACCGGTGGTATCTACTCCAACCCGTGGAACGTTGCGCATCTCCACAAGTTCTACCCCTAAGATTATTCTACTCGCAAGAAATAAGTCTCTACCTGCAACATTGTAGCTCGATCAAACAAATGGCTTCTCAGCCATATCAATAAACACATGGTTTCTCAACCATAGCTATCGCACTTTCTATTTTACACGACAAGTATACATCCCAAACACACGGGGGCTACGCCCAACTAGCATAAATAAATTTCTTCGGACACTTAAAACACAAGGTACACACCTTATAAACACCTTAAACATATCGAGTGCACTATACAAGGTCACAAGGCTTACGCCTTCAAACACCTTACAACAAAATACATGATATTTACATCCTGCAATTACATCTGACGACGAGCAGTCGCTTTCGCAAGCATTTTATCAATCTCCTCGGAAGTCAGTCGAACAATTTGCTCCGCTGCAGGACGCACGACCACATAATGAGGGGATAGATCAACTGGAGGACCTGTCGAGTCAGGAAGCCGTGCCACCGAGCTAAAGTTAACCTTAGGATGCCACAGCCGAATAAAGGCAAGTGCTACTTGAGATCCGCTGATAAGCTGCTTGCGTACACATTTTCGAACTTCTCCTAACTAACGAAAAACCCTTAGCAAAGCGCTCAAATCTCCAAGAACGGTACCCAAGGGGTAAAACGATCGATGAACGGAAGATAGAGCCTCGCGACAAGATTCGACGAGTATTTTTGCCTGGCTTGACCGATACTTCAAGGTAGCCATCACAAAACCTCGGTTGCGGCCAGACCAGAAGTTATTCACGTGGGGCTTTGAGCTACCCGACTCGTAGGAGATATGGTTATCCACCCAGCGGGTTTCACAAATTCCGTCGATATCAACAACTACAAAATTAGTGAACAAGTCAAAACAAAGAAGGAAGCAAGCAGCAAAGTACTCGGGGGCTTGCAAACTTATAAAGCATGTCCATCGCAACAGCAGTCAGCTTTTCCATCACAAACTGCTCACGCTCAGTCGCAAGTCTCTTCTTTGACTTGGCAACATCAGCGACGCCTCGTAGAGCTTTCAGCTTGCGCTCGCCATCCGCAACACGGTCACGGAGTAACGCAAACGTGCTGGCGGCAGCAACAAGGGGATTAACCTGTGAAGCAGTCCCACTTGAAGACTCTACGCTGAGATCCACTACCTGGAAAGAAACAAAGCAAGTTCAGAAAAATCAAAAGACCCCACTCGAGAACATACCACCCATCTCCTCGGGTGTTCGGTGGCTACTCCCATCGAGAGCATACAAAAGTAAAGACGCAACAATCAAATACTGAGGATTTCAGAAATAACTTCGATTAAGCAGCACAAAATACGGGAATACATCCCAAAGTTCATTACATCAACGAATAAAAGGAAACAAAAACTATCCTAAGGGGCTGCAGAAGTGGTTCCACTCGCGGAAGGCTGTCCCTTGCGACTAGCGCGGGAGAGCACCTCGGAGAGCATCTTCGCATGGACTTCAACACGATCGCCAAAAGGGCGGAGCGCTACCTTTTTCCATGAGCGTCGCAGGAAAGGCTCGAATACACCTTCTCCAGGTCATCCGAGACTCCATGCGCTAAGGCAAATTGAATAGCTATCTTGGCCCCGCACTCGGACTGGGCGACTGAGTACTCCTGGAGAAGATTTTCATCATCCAGGAACACCTTCAGGAGGTCGTCCAGCATAGGCAGAATCGCCACATCTACCAGTAAGCGCTCGTGGAATCGCGTCAACACTCGGGTGGCATCACCAACGAGGGAGCAGATTCTACTCGCATGTTCCTGGAGCTGGGCGCAAGAATCCGTGAGGGCGTCCAGTCACTGGCTCCTAGGCATCTCCAGTCCAACCCCAAGGGCATCTACAACAAAGATAGCATAAATATCCAATACAAGAAAATAATTTCAAATTGCAACAGACGAATGGCTAAATGTAGCGTACCCGCAAGCTTCTGAGCCAAGAGACGAACGAGGCCGACAAGATCGTTGTCATGCTTGGCACCCGCCTCCTCCAGTTGCTTTAGCGCCCCTTGAGCTTCGGCGAACTTCCCCTCAAGATCGGCTGAATGCTTGCGAGTGGATTCCATCTCCTTTTGGGAGGATTCCAGCTCCGCCTCAATGGTTTTCACCCCGAGCGATAGCTTCAGCCTTTTCAGTCTTCAGGCGGGTGACTTCGTCTGCAGTACAAAGTATACGGATGGAGCAATTTTTACAATCAAGAAAAACAGTAAAGACAAGAAAGGTGGAATAACCTACCTTGAAGGGAACGACCGTCCTCGATGAGCCGGTCGCAATCCACCCGAAAGGAAACACAATTCGCTTCAGCCGAAAGCACTCGACGACCAATAGCGGCGAGGTAGTCAAGGAGAGTCTGCAAAAAGCCAAGGCAAAAATTCAAGTCGAAGATAAGTCACTTGAGCCTATACGCTACTGTGCACAGTCGAGTATAGTCTCGGGGGCTACTCCCATCGGGAGCACTGCCGTGCACCCGATAGAATTCAAGAAAAACGAAGATGAGAAGATTTCAAACTTGAGTCCGTGGCCAACTGCAAGCAATTAACCACGACCTCGGGGGCTACTCCCATCGGGAGAACTGTCGTGCACCCGATAAAAATATCGAACAAGCAAAGCAAAAATAGATAAACTTATTTTACCCTAGGCAACAGAGGATCTGCCGAGCTGCCCGAAACCTCCTTATTCGCAGAAGTTCCACCCGCAAAGCCAGGCAGCCCATACTCAGGAGTTGCGGCTGCCCTTACGGGACTTGGAGATCTTTGGGCGGCCTCTGCGGCTGGAACTTCATCCACGACTGCTTCTTTTCTCTTCACAGATGGCATCGAAGAAGCGTACCGGCAAGGCATGATGGTCGTGAGGCTGCTGTTGAAAAAAGATTCAGACAAAGACCCAGAACAGGAAAAAGATTTGCGACTAAGGAACAACGCACATGGAAAACTTACTCATCATCGTCCAGAATGTCCACATTCCAGGCGGTGGGAACCTTCGGTCTACGGTCCGTGGGAGGAAGCACGTTGAGAAGAGCCACCCGAAGGGGCTCAGCATTCTTGGCGGCCTCGTCACCCAAGGAACTACCCTTGGAAGTGACTTCGTCCTCATCGGGCTTACGGCGCTGGAGCTGCTCGCCATCCGACTCCTCGTCGTCGTCCATGTATTCATGCTCGGAGCTCGAGTCAGCCTCTGCGACGGTAGTCTCGAGAGGAGCTTCGACATTACTCGCCAGAAGATCTGATGCCTCTTCCGCAATAATGGGCGGGTAGCACGTCACCACATTCAATCTCTATGGTGATAGAAAAGGAAGAGAAGAAAAGATTCTCAATTGACGAAAATTTAGACTAGAAGAAACAAAAGAAGAACAATAAAAAACTCACCTTGGCTGGGGGAGGTTTCGAAGCCTCAAATGGCTCGAGAGAACAGGCTGGGAAGGCCTCTCCTTTCTTCATCTTGGTGATGCCCGCGATCTTTTTCTCAAACTCAGCATTCGAGAGAATGTCTTCGCGGGCGCGGCTCGGGTCCTGAGTGCCCTGGTACTCCCACATTTGTGGACGGCCTCTCCTGAAGGGGCTGGATCCTCCACCGAAGGAACACCCTCGCTAATTATATCCCATTCAACGGAATCCCCATCGCATTGTTGCGGAAGCTCGCCACGTTCGCGAGTAGGGGGAGACGATCTTGCTGTCTTCAACGGTAAGCTTGTGCGCCCATGATTTCCTCCACTTCAGAATGGCGAATGGGTGGAATTCAGGAGCTCCACCCGCGCTGTTTTCGACGACGTAGAACCATTTCTTCTGCCACCCTTGCGCCGAGTCGACGAAATATATCTCCATGTAGGGGATGTCCGTCCTCGCCTGGATCCCGAAGCCCCTGGTGCATAGCAGCTCCCCAGCTTCTCGCCTGGTCGCGACTTCTCCCAGAAGATTCGCACCTTGAAAAGGGCCTTCCAGAGGCCCAAGTGCTGGAGGATACCTAGGAAGCACTCGCAAAGCACGATAAAGCACGATATATACTGAATCGCGTTTGGAGGCAGGTAGTGCAGCTGTATTCCGTAGACATACAGCAGCCTGAGAAGAAAAGGATGGAGAGGGAGACAAAGACCGCGCGATACGTGCTCAGCGAAGAAAACACGCTCGTTCGTGTGAGGATTGAGTACCTCTTCCTTCTTGGACAAGCGCATGCGCTTGTCGGTGTCGGGCGGAAGCAGTCCTTCCCGTTGCATCTCGGTGATGCTCTTCCAGGTGGTGTTGGCGGTGCACCAATCGCCCGTTTTCACGGCAGGTGGCGCGGAAGCATCTCCAACTTCCTTCGAGGACGATGCGGCTGCGCTATGTTTCTTTCCTCTAGCCATTGGAGCTCTCTAGTGCTTGCAGAAAATAAGGTGTGCGCAAGGAGGAAGAATATGAGTAAATGGCCGGGAGATTTACCCATCTCCTAAGGGCTATTATTTATACACAGGACGGGCTGATCCAGACCGTGGATTTGGCAACGTGGCGCCCATCGCGGCCGCCACGCGTGAAATGGAAACGAGGCGGCGATGAACAATTACTCTGGCACGATCTTAACAGAAGATCGTGCGTATTTACAGTGTGTGGCTCGCGGAAAAACCGGACGCGACCTATTGTTTCCTGTCAAAAGCTGACAAGGTGGGCTAGCGTGCTCTGCTTCGCTTCGTCACGTTCCATCGGGAGGAGTCAGAACAGACGGGTGCGCAGTGACATCACTGCATAGCTCATCAAGGCGCGAAAACTCTTTCATATAAGCTCCCTAACACGATTTTTTTTTAGTATGGGCATATCAAGACGCGACAACTCTTTCACATAAGCTCCATAACACGAAATTTCTTTCGTATAGGCATATCAAGACGCGAAAACTCGTTCGCATAAGCCCCCTAACACGAAATTTCTTTCGTATGGGCATATCAAGTCGCGCAAATCTCTTTTGCATAACCCCAGACACGAAAACTCTTTCTTATAGGCAAGGCGAAGACAAAATTATAGCCAACACAAAAATCTCTGTTGCATAAATACAAAAAGAAAAGAAGATCTCTCCAATCGAAGATTCTCGAGGAGATTATCAAAGGTAAAATCGCGTGTATGCGCGGCTCCTGCTACTCTATCACACGTACGATGTATTTACACATCTCTACACTGGATCGTTCAGCCGACTAGCCACATCCGGATTCACTACACCACGGAGCAGATTTGGGGGCAAATTTTTTGCCGGGAAAGGTTTTTTCCCGGCTGATTAATCTGCCCGCTATAACCCTGCTGGGAAAGAGCTTTCCCGGCTGTTTCTTTTTGCCGGCTGTTTGTGTGCGCTCTTAAAGTCATTTTTCTCGGCAGGTGGATTTGCCAGCCGGGAATGACTTATGCCGACTGGTCGATGTTTTACCGGCTGTTTAGCTGCCCTAACATGCAATTAGGTATGCCGGCTATTTATATGCTTATGGCCGGCTGATGAATTGCCCCCACTGTTAGATAGCTTTACCGGCACTTTATTGTACTATTACCGGCACTCAAATAGCCCTTATTGGGCTCACGATTTGGCAGCATTGTACTACACATGCATGCTCATTTATAGTTACAGCTCATCAAATACATACAAACTAGCACAAGATATCTTTCATAGGTGAACACTCAACACATGATTCATTCAGCTATTTCACAAGTGATCATTCACAAAAAAATACATGGTTCATATCAACCGTACAAAGATCGAGTCAGACTACTCTCCATCGACAATTGATCAAGTCATATTCAAAATGGGACACAGGATGCATAGTTCATATCAACGAAACAAAGATCAACTCCTATTCAAGAACCCGCAAGCGCATAGCGGAGTCACTACAAACTCAAGCAGCCGCAGACACATAACGGAGTCGTCCTCGACTGCCGCACTCCCCTGCATCACACCAAGCAGACTCAAGCAGCCGCAAGCGCATAGCGGAGTCATCCCCGACTGTCAGCACTCCCCTGCATCACACCAAGCGCAAGGCGAGAACATTAGTACAAGGTTTCAATGCATTAAGTTCGATCATAATAGGCCATGCATAAGACAGACTAGAAGGAGAGGCGCGCCTTGCCGCGCCCCTTGTCCTTTTTCATCGTATATCCATGAGGCACTTTCCCGCTGTATGCCCATTACATTCTATACAGATTAGTGATACAAAAATATAATCCACGACCGGACCATACCAACAAGAACTCCACCTGGCTTCTTATCCTGCAAGTGAATTCATTGGCTTATCATAGGAATGACCCAATTGTTATCGAAGAAAACGGGGCCTGACGTGCTGGGAAAGGGAAGTAAACATGGCCATATGGAACCAAGCTAACATTCAAACAACATGAATGAATCAAAATGACATCAACCTAGATATACCTTGTGCAGCAAAAAGGTAGCCACATCAGAAGAAAAAGGTCTAGAAAAGGTCAGTAAAGAAATAGCCATGAATCCATGTATATTTGAAGGCGAAAAGCAAGCGAACTTACAATGTTCTGATTAAATAGGAAACAAGAACTTTCATGGAGCCTAATCTGCAAAATGTGATAGTCTGTGCAGAAATTTACATGGCTAGCCATAGGAACATACACATAATGAAGTCTAATCTACAAAGTTCCTGGATCGCCATAGCACATCTCCAGTAGAGACAACCCAAAATCAAACAAAAATCCAGCCCAAATTAAAAACCCTTACCAAAATCGAGCTCCAAATCACAAATCCCAAACAAATTGAAGCCGAATCAGCTAGCATTTCGTGCAGGCGGACGGCTACCAGGAATAGGCTGTCGGGCGGAAGGCCCAGCGGTGGCGTATGGACAGGCGGCCGAGAGCGAGACGGTAGCATATCGATAACAACCGACGAGGGGCGGCGAACGGGCCGCCCACCGAGGGCGAGACGCTGGCGGACGGGCTGCTGATTGATGGTGAGACGCCGGCGGACGTGCTGCCGGACGGAAAAAAACTGGTGAACCGCGTCCCCAAATCTCTGTAAATCCAATCTCGAAAAAAATCTCTGTAAATCCAGGCGTAACACTCTGAATCAGATCCAAATCAGTATCACCATGCACTAAAGAGCACAAGTAACAATAACAGAATCCAGAACGGCCCTCAGTCGCCACAAGATACACCGAGCACCCCTCACAACCATCAATCGCCCTTCCCAGCAGCGCCCCAAGAAAAACACGCAAAGCAGCCGAGAGAGAATCTCCAGAAGGCGAAAGCTGGATGAGTAGAGGCAGAAGGCGTCGGCAGCGAAGAACGGCCAGAGAAACGCCGACCTAGAAAGAAGCGAGCGACGGCAGAACAATTCCAGAAAGGAAGAGGAAAGAAAAACAATGCCGGAGCTAACCAGCCCTCCTAGACATGCGGCCATCATGCAGAAAGGAGGCTAACCGACTGAGAGAGCAGGAGAGCCGACATGCGGGCCCTAACAACTACTCTAAAGCGCACGGGAGAGCAAAAGTAGCGGCCAACAACTGATCCGAGGCTGAGGACGAAGGATAGAGCAGGATTCCACGCTCCGTTAGATAATGTGTAGAGATTGCGTGCATTTGTAAACTAGAAATTTTTACTCCCAAACATATTACACAAGACCCCCAATATACTGCATGTGACAAAACAAAACCCTTGGTAGTAAAAGGTGGAAAACAAGGACGGGACGCTAGGTAAGATTCAGGTATTTAAAAAGTAAGTGTGATTCATAGCATCCCTGGTCGTTTTCTTCTCCACGCAAATACAGAGCTACACAAGCATCCCTAGTGGAGCTTGCTGCATAATAAACCAAACTGAACCAAACTCCATACCAACTGAACATGTTAAAACCTGAACCAAACTCCACACCATTTAAAACCATTCTCAGATTTATATGTATAAGTCAATAAGTCAATAAGTGCATACAACACACAGAAATGCATTATACCCTGCTACTTAACTTTGTATTTAGGCCAAACGTCCATTGCAACAAAAAACTAGCAAGTCTTGAGAATAGAAGATTTCTTACCTCTATCATTCTGTCTGCGGAGGTGAGACTTGCTTTGTCATGGATTTCTGCACCTCCAGCTGCATATATACAAAGTAAACATTGTCAAGAAACTTCACTTAACCGTTGCAACAAAAAAATGAACTAAGTAAATAAAATCCTACATGCTTATCCTTTGCAGAAACAATTATTCCATCTACATCATTCCTAGTTTGGGGTATATCTCTCAAGTTAATGTTGAGGCATACATCAGCACCAAGATTATGCATTGTAGATTCATCTCCTTGCTCATCATTCACATTTGCCACACCAAACATATCATATAGGTCCCGTTGGTTAGGTGGTTGTCTAACATCCCACCAATCTGTAGCAACAGGGTCTTCAACGTAGTATACTTGTTTTGCTTGGGAGGCCAAAATAAATGGTTCATCACTCAACTTATCCCCTGTTTGGATTAAATGCTTGTGGTTCTTTCCAAAGACGGTCTCCATATTTTAAGTAAGGGCATCCACTTCTTCTCCAGTTAGTGGTATAGGAGCAGTCCTAGTTTCCACCTTTCCATCAAAGAAGTCCTTGTCTACTGTTCTAAATCTGTGATTTTCATCAAGAAACCTACGATGACTCATGTAACAGGTTTTCTTGCCTTTATTCAACCAAATGGAGCAGGTGAGAGAATGGCACTTTGGACAACCATATTCACCCGAGGTGGCACAACCACCTATCGTAGCTAAACCTGGGAGATCACTAATAGTTGAATGGACTGCAACACACAATTGGAAGTAATCAGATTTCGAGGCATCATAAGTTCTAATTCCCTCCTCAAAAGGTGAATGAAGATCGTCAATAAGTGGCTCAAGGAAAACATCTATATCTCTCCCGGGTGACTTCGGGCCAGGAATTAATAATGAGAGGATGAAGTTTGGTTGCTTCATGCACAACCAAGGAGGCAAATTCAATGGAATAGCAATTACAGGCCAAATGCTATAGGCACTACTCATTGATCTAAAAGGATTAAAGCCATCTGTGGCTATAATCAACCTTATGTTGCGAGAATCTGCAGAAAATCCGGTATGACTATTATCGAAATGCTTCCAAGCCGGTGAATCTGCAGGATGCCTTAGAAGGCCATCTTTTGTACGCCCTTCATCATGCCACTTGCAATCTGCTGCACTCTTTGGTGATATGAACAGCCGTTGTAGCCTCTTTGCTATGGGAAAATAACAAAGAACTTTTCTAGGGACTTTCTGTTCATGTCTTCCATCAGGATTCTTCTTTTTAGATTTCCAACGTGAAGTTTTGCATTTTGGGAAACTATCAGCATTTTCATACTGCTTCCAATATAAAATGCAGTCATTGTAACATGCATGGATGTGAACATAATTAAGGCTGAGACATTTTATCATTTTCTTAGCTTCATGAAAGTTTTTAGGTAATTTGGCTTCAGGGAAGGCCTCTTTTAACAACCCTAGCTGCATATCAAAACTCTTATCAGTCCACCCTCCAAGAGCTTTGTTGTGGAGCATCCTAACAACAAACCGCAACTTTGAGAAAGAGGTGCAGCCTGGATGGAGCTCTTCAGCTACAACACCTAATAATTGCTTAAAAGGATTATTTGGATTCTCGTGGTCACAAGGATCGGCCTCATTATCGCTATCACTCAAATCGCCAAACTCGTGTCTCATGTCCCTAATCAGTTCACCTATGTCATCTAACTCTTCTAACTCATCCACCTCCTCAACCTCATCATATTCAACATCGACATCCCTATTTGGCGGATACGAGTATGCTGCCTCCCCATGATATTCCCATCTTGTATAGTCAGTCGCAAACCCATCACATACTAGGTGCACCTGGACCTCCCTAGCTTCAAGCCAAGAACAATTGACACACTTTCTGCAAGGGCATAATATAGTGTTCCCTCTAGCTGAATTGGTAAAAGCAAACTGAATAAATCCTTTAACCCCATTAATGAATGTTTCGGTGTGCCTATCCTCATCCATCCAGCTCTTATCCATTTTTATAACAGTTACTAAAATAATCCTAAGATAAATTAAAAAACAATAATTAATTTAACTATACATTCAACATCAATCAGAAATACTCAAGTGCATAGAAGTGCATGCAACCAAGCTAGTACAATGGCCATAAAAGAAAACAATTTGCACATGATCAAATTGAAGTACATACAACCAAGGAGCATCACAGATGACTTACTTGTGTCACTAGAAGCTCGGACCAGCGGTGTCAGTCCACCTCTATCCCCACCCAACCGTGTGCCCTCGATGTTCAACAAATAACCTATGGAGTATAATCAATTAGCATGTCAAATTCTTTATATACTCAAAGAAAGAAATATTATGACATATATATATATATATATCACCTGTACAAATCTTATGTCAAATTTTGTACTACTTTCTCATGCAAGGACAAAGATAATGAAGAGATATGTAATATGTTGTTGTATTCCCTACATAATGATTTTTGTAGACAACCCAATAACAAAAAACACCTCTCAGGTTATAAACTAGCCATAATAGTATAGTCGCAGCAAGTGGAACATTATGATCAATAATTGAGTGACAAGCCTCTACTTCACAAGTCACACCATTGACCAAAGATCTCAACAAGTTCAACACATTATACAGAGAAAGTATCCTATGATACAAGCAAACTGAGGTACAAGCTATAGAGAGGAAGTTCTCAACTAGAAGATTAGTTTATTGAGACATTTGCAAAACATTCTTTGCAGTTGCACGGAAGCAAGTGATCTGGCCTCTAGTGTGGTAGTCTCTCTCCCTTACCCTGTTCTGCACCACTATATCAGTGAGCTTGGGTTAGACTTTTTCTCTCGAGCCGCCTTTCTTCCTCTTCCTATCCTGTACCATTCAACCTATTAAAGAAAAAAAACAAGTTAATGAGAGCTCCAGACTAATATTCTGCCAGGTTCGAAAGATCTAACCAAATTTCATGAATACAAAAATCTGACAAATATGTAAATAGTATATGAGTTCAAACAAAAATACAGTTGAGATCCTCAAGTTATTCTTAGAAATATAATCAGGTTTCGAGTCAACAACACAAATTTGCATAGCAATAGGAGTTAACTGGAGATTTATTCTACATAGACAAATATGTATTGCAACAACACATGTATCATTAATTCTTCAAGCTGAGCACACAAAAATTATATGGTGTCCCCTTTCTTGATTTTGCTTGGCAATTAAGAGGTTTGGCGTTGGCCTGCTGTTGACCATGGGCAGCATCACGCTCTGCTCCAGAACACAATGTGAAACACTAGCTGGTTTATAACTGAACCTGTAGGGATTATTTGTTTGCTAAATAAAACTCTCTTATGCACTGGGGGAGCTAGTTGGGGCCTAACTGGGAAATGTCCTGCCATGGATTTTGCTAAAAATAACTATACTAGTGAATTAAGAGCGCAACTTCTGAAGCCCAGTACTCAAGCTCAGTCCATGTCCTTGTGTGTGCATTTTTCTCCGAATGTTTGGACTGTGTAAGAATCGTTGAAGCTAGCTCCTAGTTTCATTTATGAGTCTTGTTGCTGTTGGGCCGCTAGAAGCTACAATATCTTCTTATTAAATTTGTGTAGTGTGTGTTGTGTGGTGTACATGTGAATTCAGTTTCATCTCTGATTACGTACCATTAGCTTCCGCTAGTTTCTGCCATTCAAGGGTTCATGTGATGTCCATGTCCTGCTATGCTTTTTGATGCATATATGTATGAATATTCTAATGCTTCAAGGCTCCCAGTTTCAGCTTGCTCTCTTACCGGGCCAAGGGAATCAAGCTTAGTCCAATTCTGAACGTTGGGACTATTTCCCAAACAAAAAAAGGGAAATCTTGTACCTACTACCATTTTTACCGATCCGTGGAGATGCGATGCTACGTACTGAACTGGGCTTGACCAGCTGCTTGTGCTGGTATCAATGGACTGGGATTTAACTGCTGAGCCACTAATCACTAATGCATTCGTATACGTATTTTTTGGCAAACATCTATGCTAAACAGAGCAAGGAAAAACAAAGGGAGAAATAATAAAAGCTACTAATACAGGGAACAGAGCAAAGCATGCTACAGAGCAGAGCAAACGGTAGCGATTCTGGCATTTGACATACCTCAAAGCATAGATTTTTTAGGTGTTGACCTTCCTTGTCTCAGGGTACTAATGGAGCATGCTTGATTCTGGGAAGCTTCTGCTGGATTCCTGCAAATGGCAGTGCAAATCAAGTCAAGAAATGCTCACCGAGGTGCAAATCGCAGTGCAAATCTTAGGGAGCCGATGCGCCGGCGTCCATGCTCACCGAGGGGAGGGTCAAGTGGATATTGAAGGCCCCACTTGCTCCGGTGGCTGTGGCGTAGAAGATCCGCAGGCGGTGGCCAACGAAGAAGTGGCCGGCGACGATTGCTCCGGTGGCTTGGAGGCGGAGGGCGCCGGTGCAGGAAGAAGCCCAGGGTCGCTGAGGATGGAGGGCGGTGGTGGGCGGCACAGTTATACGAGGCGGAGGGCGTGGCGCGGTAAGGAGGCGGAGGGCGGCGACGCGGTAAGGAGGCTGGGAGTGGGTGGAGGGCCGGCGACGGCGCAGCAAGATGGCGCGGAGAGCAGGTGGAGGGCGGAGGGTGGTAGTCGGGGGCGCGGTACAGAGGCGGAGGCGGAGGTTCGCAGGCGCGGAGAGTGGCCGGAGGGCAGGCGGCGGCGGCGGCGGAAGAGTGCAAAAATTGGGGATTTTTCTTCTAGGGCTTTGGATTTTGTATGCACTCACAGTGCTAGCGCCACTCGCCCTAACTCTAATATTTTCGCTCGCCCGCGCGTAATGTCCGCAACCTGCGCCAAAAAATTTCGCTACCTAGTGTGTAGATGTGCCGGCAGTTGCATCTGCCGGGAAAGACTTCCACCGGCAGTCTACCTGCCTCCGTATATTGATACTATAGGTGGCAGTTCATAGCCGGGACAAAAATATTTTTGCCGGTTGATTATCTGCCCTCCCGACTTTTTGCCGGCAGTTTATTTCTCCCGGCAGTTAAATTGCCCTCTAAAATCGATTTTTGCCGGCTATTCTTTGCCCCCAAATTTTGCCCGTGGTGTAGTGATTCCGTATTCCTTTGAGTACGAAGATAAGACCCAAAGATCTCTCTTATGGGCCTGGAATCGCACTCAACCTGCGTCCTCTGGTAAAATTCCGTGTCAACAACACGAAGAAAAATCCTAGCGGACGCGCCGGGTACCTCTATAGGTTAAGTTCGACTCGGTAAGACCTCCACGACCTAGTCGCAACGATCACCTCTCTGGATTCGAGTCGAAGGTCTCGAGTCTGTGTAGGCCAGATTTTTTTTTTGCCCCAGATGCAATTAATTGGCCGTGAGCTTTCAGGAGAGCCAAGCGACATCCTTCTGCGAAAACAACCAGAACACATGCACATTTAACGCTCGATGCTCGAGTACAAAAAGTGCATCGCGCACAGGGTATGCGCCCTTCAAAGTCAAGCGATTCAAACGATCAATCGAAGTAAATCAAGACGAACTTTGATTGTCTACCCGACAGATTCTCAGTCAAGTAAACACTCGGGGCTACTGACGTGGGGATGAATCCTGGACCTATCGGGTGAGGCTACCCGGTCCAAAGCCCAATACCTAAGCCCAGAGGGAGGTGCCACCGACAGTTCTAGAAGGCCCAATTGAAGCCCACCCGCAGAGCCTTACGGGTCAAGAAAGAAACTTGTAGCCGACCTAAAACTAGGGTTTGTAACCCCCAGGTACGGTCTGAGACCTGGCCACCTATATAAGGCCAGGAGAATCACCGGGAGAGGGACCAAGCAATACCACACCACCAAAGCCTTGAGATCGAGACCATACTCTCGACTCGAGCACCTCCCATTGTAACCAATCTATTGATAATATAGATCGACAAGAGCAGGAGTAAGGGTTTTAACTCTACGAGAGCCCCAAACCTGGGTAAATCGTGCCCCCTGTTAGCCGACGATCGTCACCAGTGCCTACACGTTCTCCTAATCGAAACCCTACCGGTTCACCAGAGGGACTTGTTGAGATGACTATTCGACAGCCTAGCGCCGCCTCGACCTCCAGTACTGCCGCATGTATATGTTACCGGCCACCACATATATAGATACTCTATCTAGTGTTAATGTAGATTTTTAGATTGATAGATACATATAAGATTAAATTGTGTAGGATTCTTAGATTGGACTGGTACATATATAGAGATTAGTAGATTGTTCCTTGTGTAGAGATATTTATATTGGTATGTGTGTAGAGATTTTCACTCCCTCCGTTCAACAATACTTGACTTCTTGTCCAAATATGAATGTATCTATACACTAAAATATGTCTAGTACATTCATATTTGCACAAATGGAAGTCAAGTACTGTTGGACGGAGGGAGTACATTTCTATGTATAGAGGTTCTTAGATTGGTATATGTGTCAATATTATTAGATAGTTCATGTGTAGATATTTGTAGATTGTTATATGTGTAGATTGTTAGATTAATTTACACGTGTTTGTCGTTGTTCATTTGGACTTTCATATGTAAATTGTTAACTTGTGTTGCTCCGTGTTAGATTGTTAACTTAAATTGTTTGAAGTGTTTTTTTCGTAGATGGCAACAAGATTTGTGGTCAACCGAGTGGACGACAGGACCGGTCAGCATGCATGTTAGTCCGCAACGTGTCGCAATAATGTACGGAAAATGGCTAGGAAAATGGCTATAGGAGTGATGATACCCGTGACGCACATAGCATTTGGCGCGTCACGCCTATTACCCGCGGCGCACCACGTTTCTGCGCGTCGCGCCTAAAGGCATAGCCGCGGCGCACCGAATAAAAGGCCCGTCGCGCGTATGTGTGGGGCCGGGGTGGCGAGCCTCCGAGGCATACCCGCGACGCACCCATCTAGCGGTGCGTCACGGCTATGTTGGGTAGCCGCGGCGCACATGCCAGTGGTGCGTCACGGCTATCTTTTCCACGAGTGGCATCTATAGCCGTGACGCACCGCCGTAACGTGCGCCGCGGGTACTAAACATAGCCGTGACGTGCCAAATCTGATGTGCGTCACGGGTATACCTGGAACGAATTTAAGTGGTTGGGACCACCCCCCCACCTCCCATCCCCCCATATCTCCACCCCATTTTAGATCTGGTCGCCCCCCACCTCCTCACCACCCAATTTCCCCCATTTTCCCACCATTTAAAACTTATTTAACCTATTTTATTTGATATATATGTGTGGGGAATCTAGTAAACATTTGCCTCCACCCTCATCTCTCACTTTATTACCACTTTCCCTTCCATCTTTTCACTTTCTATAGCCACATACAAACGTACTCTCTCGATCGGTCTCGTGTCGGCAAGATCTATAGTTGGTGAGTTGTTGGAGGGACGATATGTATATGTGTTGTATGTATGTGTGTCGGCGCCGTGCGTCGACATCACAAAATAAATTGTGTTGCGTATTTTTGATGAAATTTGTGGATGTCTTAAAAATGAGTTGACATGTGTTGCCAAAATGTTGATTCATTTCCATTTCGGCGACCACGCACTCCGAGAATGTCCTATTTTTAGCATAGGTCATGCCGAATTTTTCCGTCGACGACCATGTGCATGCATCATATATCCATATATTACGTAATTTGATTCTAATTAATTTTTCATTTGATCTTTTTTTACTATGTAGGCAACCATGCATATAAGCACAGGCACCGTGGCTAGATTTATGAAACATGCGACGGACGAAATGTTTCGAAATAGTATGACGGAGATAAGATGTCCTTGTCGAAGATGCAAACTGAAACACTTGATCAGATACGATTCTGATGACTTGGAGTCGCACCTTATCCGTCGTGGTTTTATGGATGGCTACACTCTTTACCCGACAAGTGATGAAGATGAAGAGTCGCCCGGACATGATGAAGGACATAATGATCAAGATGAAGGACATGATCATAATCAAGACGAAGGACATCGTGATGAAGATGTCGGACATGATGATCATAATCAAGACGAAGGACATCATGATGAATATGTCGTGCCATCGTCGTCGGACTGGGTGCGGGACCCTCATGTCCAAGATCTGCTTCTCAAGGAGACTAGCAACACCAGAGCTGCTGCTAGAGAGAAATCGAAGTTGTCGCAACTGGAGATAGACGCCGTTACTCCATTGTATGAAGGATGCGTGAGCGAGGATACCCGTCTGAACGTAACGTTAAGGACCCTCGAGATGAAGACAAAACACCGATGGACCGATGCGAGCTACGATGAGAACATGGCATTCTGGCACGACCGTCTTCCCACGGGGAACAAGTGTCCAACGAGCATCGAGGAGGCGAAAAAAGTCGTGTGCCCTCTGGATTTACCTCACGTGAAATACCATGCTTGCATTAATGACTGCATCATCTATCGGGGCGCGGACGCGGAGAGAACCATATGCCCGGTGTGCAACGCAACTCGATACAAGACAGGGAAGAAGGCCTCTCCTCGAAAAGTGGTGTGGTACTTTCCGATAACTTCCCGTCTGCAGCGGTATTTCGCAGACCCCACACAATGAGGGGATAGATCAACTGGAGGACCTGTCGAGTCAGGAAGCCGCGCCACCGAGCTAAAGTTAACCTCAGGATGCCACAGCCGAATAAAGGCAAGGGCTACTTGAGATCCGCTGATAAGCTGCCTGCGTACACATTCTGGGACTTCTCCTAACCAAAGAAAAACCCTTAGCAAAGCGCTCAAATCTCCAAGAACGGTACCCAAGGGGTAAAACGATCGATGAACGGAAGATAGAGCCTCGCGACAAGATTCGACGAGTATTTTTGCCTGGCTTGCCCGATACTTCAAGGTAGCCATCACAAAACCTCGGCTGCGATCAGACCAGAAGTTGTTCACGTGGCGCTTTGAGCTACCCGACTCGTAGGCGATATGGTTATCCACCTAGTGAGTTTCACAAATTCCGTCGATCTCAACAACTACAAAATTAGTGAACAAGTCAAAACAAAGAAGGAAGCAAGCAACAAAGTACTCGAGGGCTTGCAAACTTACAAAGCATGTCCTTCGCAACAGCAGTCAGCTTTTCCATCACAAACTGCTCACGCTCAGTCGCAACAGTAGTAAGCTTTTCCATCACAAACTTCCTGGGGAATACGGCACCATCACCATAGCTGGCGACTTCCAAAAGTCCGATAAGTGTGACATTGAGTTCAATGAGATCGCAAAATCTTTCGGGATTCGGGAGGAGTTGGAAGAATTGGTAAAGACCACGGACCACTCCGTGATGCCACTCACCAAAAAGAACGCTCCTGAACTCGAGTTTAGTGCAAACAACGACACTCCAAAGCATCAAGTGCATCCGACAGAGCCCGCGAAGACAACGATGGTGTCCACCACCCTCTCGCCCGCGTAGGAAGGCGCGCTCGTCGAACTCCTTCGTGTGTACTGGGAAATCTTCTACTGGCAGCCTTCAGATATGCAAGGATACCCAGGGAGTTTGCCGAGCACTCACTCGAAGTTTTCAAAGACGCCAAACCTATCAAGCAAACGACCCGACGGTTCTCCGAGCCAAAGCAGAAAGCATTCGGAGAAGAGGTGAATCGACTACTCGCCGCAAAATTCATCAAAGAGATAAAAATATCAAACTCGCTAGCAAATCCATGCTGGCCCCGAAGAAAAACACTGACATACTTCGCGTGTGCATCGACTACACGTCGTTGAACAAACACGGCCCCAAGGATAACTTCCCCTTTCCACAGATCGACCAGATCGTGGACTCCACCGCAGGCTGCCAGCGCCTCTCCTTCTTAGACGCCTACTCGGGCTACAATCAGATCAGGATGAAAAAGGAGGATGAGGAGAAGACATCGTTCATCACACCTCACGGTGTCTACTGCTACACGACAATGCCCTTCGGGCTAAAAAACGCAGGCGCAACATATCAGCACTGCATGAAAAAATGCCTCGCCAAGCTCATTGGCAATAATGTACAAGTGTACGTTGACGACATCGTAATCAAAACTCGAGTGGAGGATACGCTCCCCGAAGACATCAGGGAGACATTCGACGCTCTCAACGCGTACAGGATCAAACTCAACCCGACAAAATGTGTCTTCAGCGTCCCTGCAGGACAACTTCTCGGGTCTCTGGTGTCCGCCTGAGGAATCGAAGCCAATCCGGAGAAAATTCAAACAATCTTGACAATGAAGGAGCCAACCAATCTTCGCGGAAGAATTGCAAAATGGAGCATCGAGCTAGGCGCGTGGGACAGTATACGCATGACGCAACTTTGTAAAGTTCCAGGTAGTCGTGCAATTTTCCTAAGCGAGTGGACGGAACTGCAAACCCCAGGGCCACCAGAATACACGAGAAACTCGATCATGTACTTCGACGGGTCAAAAAGAAACGAAGGAGCCGGAGCCGGGGTCGTTCTCATCTCTCCCAGAGGTGATAAGCTATAGTACGTCCTGAGAATGGACTTCCCACCCGATGACCCAGCATCCAACAACGACGCGGAATACGAGGCACTCCTCCACGGCATGAAAATGGCGATCGCCTGCAGAGCCACCCGATTGATGATATATGGAGACTCAAACCTCATCGTGCAGCAAACGATGAAGGAGTGTGATGCTATCGCAGATCACATGGTCACCTATCGTTACATGTACAATCTGCTCGAAGGAAGTTTCAAAGGGTGCGGATTGAAACACATCGCGCGATCCAGCAATGAGGAAGCAAATAAACTGGCAAACATGGGATCCACAAACACACCCATAACGCCCGGAATCTACTTCGAAAGAATGATCAAGTGATCAGTCAAAGTCAAAACGCCAGCGGGAACACCCGCAACAGTGGAGATGGACACCAACCCGCAAATTGCTATTATCGAGCTCATCCACAACATTTGAAGGCAAGTTTTTCTGGTCGAGCCAGTCTAGACGCAGAAATACCTCGAGTACTTGTCCAACAAACAGCTCCCAACAGACATTTGCGAGGCCCGACAAATAGTACGACGCAGCAAATTCTTTCGGGTGCTCAAACGGATAGCTATACAAACAAAGCATATCAGGAATATTGCAGAGATGCATAGCGCCCGAAGACGGCAAGGAGCTGCTACGAGACATACACCAAGGAGATTGCGGACACCACGCCAGTTGGAAGGAAATCGTAGGCAAGGCTTTCAGGGCAGAATTCTACTGGATCACGGCAGCCAGAGACGCGAAAGACGTAGTCGACAAATGCAACGCTTGCCAGAGGTTCGCGCCCAAGCCGCACTCCCTTGCCACGGAACTCCACATTATCCCCATCGCCTGGCCCTTTGCTCAACGGGGGCTAGATATGGTAGGACCCTTATGCAAATCGACACCCGGAGGATACACCCACCTGCTCGTGGCAGTCGATAAGTTCACAAATGGATAGAAGCTATGCCAGTCACCTCCGCGCACACCAAGTGCACCGTGAGATTCCTCGATTCCATCGTGTGTAGTTTTGGCATACCACACAATATCATCACGGATAACGGAAGCAATTTCATAGCCAAGAAAACACAGGACTTCTGCGAGGAAAAAGGAATCACCCTCAGCTTCGCCTCGGTGGCTCACCCGCAAACCAATGGCCAAGTCGAACGATCCAACGGATTAGTTTGTGCTGGCCTGAAGAAGCGGCTACTCGACCGACTGCACCCGGCGGCAGGGCACTAGGCCGAATAACTACCGTCAGTACTATGGAGCCTACGCACAACACCAAATCGTTTAATAAACTACACGCCATTTTTCATGGTATACAGAGCTGAAGCCGTCCTACCCGAAGATGTCAAATTCAGAGCCGCACGAATCGTCGCATACAGCAAAGAAACCTCAAACAAGGCACTCGCAGAAGACGTGGACGCACTGGATGAGATACGGGACATCGCACACGCAAGATTAGTAGTATACCAACAATCACAACGCAACTATCACATTTGCCGTATACGCCACAGATCTTTCGTGGTAGGAGACTTGGTGCTGCGGCTCAAACAAAATGAAGGACACAAGCTCGATCCACCATGGTAAGGACCCTTCATAATACACGAAGTTATCCCAGGAGACGCTTACCGATTGAAGAACCCGAAGACCGGTGGTATCTACTCCAACCCGTGGAACGTTGCGCATCTCCGCAAGTTCTACCCCTAAGATTATTCTACTCGCAAGAAATAAGTCTCTACCAGCCACTTTGTAGCTCGATCAAACAAATGGCTTCTCAGCCATATCAATAAACACATGGTTTCTCAACCATAGCTATCGCACTTTCTATTTTACACGACAAGTATACATCCCAAACACACGGGGGCTACGCCCAACTAGCATAAATAAATTTCTTCGGACACTTAAAACACAAGGAACACACCTTATAAACACCTTAAACATATCGAGTGCACTATACAAGGTCACAAGGCTTACGCCTTCAAACACCTTACAACAAAATACATGATATTTACATCCTGCAATTACATCTGACGGCGAGCAGTCGCTTTCGCAAGCATTTTATCAATCTCCTCGGAAGTCAGTCGAACAATTTGATCCGCTGCAGGACGCACGACCACATAATGAGGGGATAGATCAACTGGAGGACCTGTCGAGTCAGGAAGCCGCGCCACCGAGCTAAAGTTAACCTCAGGATGCCACAGCCGAATAAAGGCAAGGGCTACTTGAGATCCGCTGATAAGCTGCCTACGTACACATTCTCGAACTTCTCCTAACCAACGAAAAACCCTTAGCAAAGCGCTCAAATCTCCAAGAATGGTGCCCAAGGGGTAAAACGATCGATGAACGGAAGATAGAGCCTCGCGACAAGATTCGACGAGTATTTTTGCCTGGCTTGCCCGATACTTCAAGGTAGCCATCACAAAACCTCGGTTGCGGTCAGACCAGAAGTTGTTCACGTGGGGCTTTGAGCTACCCGACTCGTAGGCGATATGGTTATCCACCCAGTGGGTTTCACAAATTCCGTCGATCTCAACAACTACAAAATTAGTGAACAAGTCAAAACAAAGAAGGAAGCAAGCAGCAAAGTACTCGGGGGCTTGCAAACTTACAAAGCATGTCCTTCGCAACAGCAGTCAGCTTTTCCATCACAAACTGCTCACGCTCAGTCGCAAGTCTCTTCTTCGACTTGGCAACATCAGCGACGCCTCGTAGAGCTTTCAGCTTGCGCTCGCCATCCGCAACACGGTCACGGAGTGACGCAAACTTGCTGGCGGCAGCAATAAGGGGATTAACCTGCGAAGCAGTCCCACTTGAAGACTCTACGCTGAGATCCACTACCTGGAAAGAAACAAAGCAAGTTCAGAAAAATCAAAAGACCCCACTCGAGAACATACCACCCATCTCCTCGGGTGCTCGGTGGCTACTCCCATCGAGAGCATACAAAAGTAAAGACGCAACAATCAAATACTGAGGATTTCAGAAATAACTTCGATTAAGCAGCACAAAATACGGGAATACATCCCAAAGTTCATTACATCAACGAACAAAAGGAAACAAAAACTATCCTAAGGGGCTGCAGAAGTGGTTCCACTCGCGGAAGGCTGTCCCTTGCGACTAGAGCGGGAGAGCACCTCGGAGAGCATCTTCACGAGGACTTCAACACGATCGCCAAAAGGGCGGAGCGCTACCTTTTTGCCATGAGCGTCGTAGGAAATGCTCGAATACACCTTCTCCAGGTCATCCGAGACTCCATGCGCTAAGGCAAATTGAATAGCTATCTTGGCCCCACACTCGGACTCGGCGACTGAGTACTCCTGGAGAAGATTTTCATCATCCAGGAACACCTTCAGGAGGTCGTCCAACATAGGCAGAATCGCCACATCTACCAGTAAGCGCTCGTGGAATCGCGTCAACACTCGGGTGGCATCACCAACGAGGGAGCAGATTCTACTCGCATGTTCCTGGAGCTGGGCGCAAGAATCCGTGAGGGCGTCCAGTCACTGGCTCCTAGGCATCTCTAGTCCAACCCCAAGGGCATCTACAACAAAGATAGCATAAATATCCAATACAACAAAATAATTTCAAATTGCAACAGACGAATGGCTAAATGTAGCGTACCCGCAAGCTTCTGAGCCAAGAGACGAACGAGGCCGACAAGATCGTTGTCATGCTTGGCACCCGCCTCCTCCAGTTGCTTTAGCGCCCCTTGAGCTTCGGCGAACTTCCCCTCAAGATCGGCTGAATGCTTGCGAGTGGATTCCATCTCCTTTTGGGAGGATTCCAGCTCCGCCTCAATGGTTTTCACCCCGAGCGACAGCTTCAGCCTTTTCAGTCTTCAGGCGGGTGACTTCGTCTGCAGTACAAAGTATACGGCTGGAGCAATTTTTACAATCAAGAAAAACAGTAAAGACAAGAAAGGTGGAATAACCTACCTTGAAGGGAACGACCGTCCTCGACGAGCCGGTCGCAATCCACCCGAAAGGAAACACAATCCGCTTCAGCCGAAAGCACTCGACGACCAATAGCGGCGAGGTAGTCAAGGAGAGTCTGCAAAAAGCCAAGGCAAAAATTCAAGTTGAAGATAAGTCACTTGAGCCTATACGCGACTGTGCACAGTCCAGTATAGTCTCGGGGGCTACTCCCATCGGGAGCACTGCCGTGCACCCGATAGAATTCAAGAAAAACGAAGATGAGAAGATTTCAAACTTGAGTCCGTGGCCAACTGCAAGCAATTAACCACGACCTCGGGGGCTACTCCCATCGGGAGAACTGTCGTGCACCCGATAAAAATTTCGAACAAGCAAAGCAAAGATAGATAAACTTATTTTACCCTAGGCAACAGAGGATCTGCCGAGCTGCCCGAAACCTCCTTATTCGCAGAAGTTCCACCCGCAAAGCCAGGAAGCCCATACTCAGGAGTTGCGGCTGCCCTTACGGGACTTGGAGATCTCTGGGCGGCCTCTGCGGCTGGAACTTCATCCACGGCTGCTTCTTTTCTCTTCACAGAGGGAATCGAAGAAGCGTACCGGCAAGGCATGATGGTCATGAGGCTGCTGTTGAAAAAAGATTCAGACAAAGACCCAGAACAGGAAAAAGATTTGCGACTAAGGAACAACGCACATGGAAAACTTAGTCATCATCGTCCAGAATGTCCACATTCCAGGCGGTGGGAACCTTCGGTCTACGGTCCGTGGGAGGAAGCACGTTGAGAAGAGCCACCCGAAGGGGCTCAGCATTCTTGGCGGCCTCGTCACCCAAGGAACTACCCTTGGAAGTGACTTCGTCCTCATCGGTCTTACGGCGCTGGAGCTGCTCGCCATCCGACTCCTCGTCGTCGTCCATGTATTCATGCTCGGAGCTCGAGTCAGCCTCTGCGACGGTAGTCTCGAGAGGAGCTTCGACATTACTCGCCACAAGATCTGATGCCTCTTCCGCAATAATGGGCGGGTAGCACGTCACCACATTCAATCTCTATGGTGATAGAAAAGGAAGAGAAGAAAAGATTCTCAATTGACGGAAATTTAGACTAGAAGAAACAAAAGAAGAACAATAAAAAACTCACCTCGGCTGGGGGAGGTTTCGAAGCCTCAAATGGCTCGAGAGAACAGGCTGGGAAGGCCTCTCCTTTCTTCATCTTGGTGATGCCCGCGATCTTTTTCTCAAACTCAGCATTCGAGTGAATGTCTTCACGGGCGCGGCTCGGGTCCTTAGTGCCCTGGTACTCCCACATGGTGGACGGCCTCTCCTGAAGGGACTGGATCCTCCACCGAAGGAACACACTCGCTAAGTGTATCCCATTCAACGGAATCCCCATCGCATTGTTGCGGAAGATCGCCACGTTCGCGAGTAGGGGGAGACGATCTTGCTGTCTTCAACGGTGAGCTTGTGCGCCCAGGATTTCCTCCACTTCAGAATGGCGAATGGGTGGAATTCAGGAGCTCCACCTGCGCTGTTTTCGACGACGTAGAACCATTTCTTCTGCCACCCTTGCGCCGAGTCGACGAAATATATCTCCATGTAGGGGATGTCCGTCCTCGCCTGGATCCCGAAGCCCCTGGTGCGTAGCAGCTCCCCAGCTTCTCGCCTGGTCGCGACTTCTCCCAGAAGATTCGCACCTTGAAAAGGGCCTTCCAGAGGCCCCAGTGCTGGAGGATACCTAGGAAGCACTCGCAGAGCACGATAAAGCACGATATATACTGAATCGCGTTTGGAGGCAGGTCGTGCAGCTGTATTCCGTAGACATACAACAGCCCGAGAAGAAAAGGATGGAGAGGGAGACAAAGACCGCGCGAGACGTGCTCAGCGAAGAAAACGCGCTCGCTCGCGTGAGGATTGAGTACCTCTTCCTTCTTGGACAAGCGCACGCTCTTGTCGGCGTCGGGCGGAAGCAGTCCTTCCCGTTGCATCTCGGTGATGCTCTTCCATGTGGTGTTGGCGGCGCACCAATCGCCCATTTTCACGGCAGGCGGCGCGGAAGCATCTCCAACTTCCTTCGAGGACGATGCGGCTGCGCTACGCTTCTTTCCTCTAGCCATTGGAGCTCTCTAGTGCTTGCAGAAAATGAGGTGTGCGCAAGGAGGAAGAATATGAGTAAATGGCCGGGAGATTTACCCATCTCCTAAGGGCTATTATTTATACACAGGACGGGCTGATCCAGACCGTGGATTTGGCAACGTGGCGCCCATCGCGGCCGCCACGCGTGAAATGGAAACGAGGCGGCGGTGAACAATTACTCTGGCACGATCTTAACAGAAGATCGTGCGCATTTACAGCGTGTGGCTCGCGGAAAAACCGGACGCGACCTATTGTTTCCTGTCAAAAGCTGACAAGGTGGGCTAGCATGCTCTGCTTCGCTCCGTCACGTTCCATCGGGAGGAGCCAGAACAGACGGGTGCGCAGTGACATCACTGCATAGCTCATCAAGGTGCGAAAACTCTTTCGTATAAGCTCACTAACACGATTTTTTTTTAGTATGGGCATATCAAGACGCGACAACTCTTTCGCATAAGCTCCATAACACGAAATTTCTTTCGTATAGGCATATCAAGACGCGGAAACTCGTTCGCATAAGCCCCCTAACACGAAATTTCTTTCGTATGGGCATATCAAGGCGCGAAAATCTCTTTTGCATAACCCCCAGACACGAAAACTCTTTCTTATAGGCAAGGCGAAGACAAAATTATAGCCAACACAAAAATCTCTGTTGCATAAATACAACAAGAAAAGAAGATCTCTCCAATCGAAGATTCTCGAGGAGATTATCAAAGGTAAAATCGCGTGTATGCGCGGCTCCTGCTACTCTATCACACGTACGATGTATTTACACATCTCTACACTGGATCGTTCAGCCGACTAGGCACATCCGGATTCACTACACCACGGAGCAGATTTAGGGGCAAATTTTTTGCCGGGAAAGGTCGTTTTACGGGGCAGTATGACTGCCGGGAAAGGTTTTTTCCCGGCTGATTAATCTGCCCGCTATAACCCTGCCGGGAAAGAGCTTTCCCGGCTGTTTCTTTTTGCCGGCTGTTTGTGTGCGCTCTTAAAGTCATTTTTTCCCGGCAGTCCACATTTTTCCCGGCAGGTGGATTTGCCAGCCGGGAATGACTTATGCCGGCTGGTCGATGTTTTACCGGCTGTTTAGCTGCCCTAACATGCAATTAGGTATGCCGGCTATTTATATGCTTATTGCCGGCTGATGAATTGCCCCCACCGTTAGATAGCTTTACCGGCACTTTATTGTACTATTACCGGCACTCAAATAGCCCTTATTGGGCTCACGATTTGGCAGCATTGTACTACACATGCATGCTCATTTATAGTTACAGCTCATCAAATACATACAAACTAGCACAAGATATCTTTCATAGGTGAACACTCAACACATGATTCATTCAGCTATTTCACAAGTGATCATTCACAAAAAATACATGGTTCATATCAACCGTACAAAGATCGAGTCAGACTACTCTCCATCGACAATTGATCAAGTCATATTCAAAATGGGACACAGGATGCATAGTTCATATCAACGAAACAAAGATCAACTCCTATTCAAGAACCCGCAAGCGCATAGCGGAGTCACTACAAACTCAAGCAGCCGCAGACACATAACGGAGTCGTCCTCGACTGCCGCACTCCCCTGCATCACACCAAGCAGACTCAAGCAGCCGCAAGCGCATAGCGGAGTCATCCTCGACTGTCAGCACTCCCCTGCATCACACCAAGCGCAAGGCGAGAACATTAGTACAAGGTTTCAATGCATTAAGTTCGATCATAATAGGCCATGCATAAGACAGACTAGAAGGAGAGGCGCGCCTTGCCGCGTCCCTTTTGTCCTTTTTCATCGTATATCCATGAGGCACTTTCCCACTGTATGCCCATTACATTCTATACAGATTAGTGATACAAAAATATAATCCACGACCGGACCATACCAACAAGAACTCCACCTGGCTTCTTATCCTGCAAGTGAATTCATTGGCTTATCATAGGAATGACCCAATTGTTATCGAAGAAAACGGGGCCTGACGTGCTGGGAAAGGGAAGTAAACATGGCCATATGGAACCAAGCTAACATTCAAACAGCATGAATGAATCAAAATGACATCAACCTAGATATACCTTGTGCAGCAAAAAGGTAGCCACATCAGAAGAAAAAGGTCTAGAAAAGGACAGTAAAGAAATAGCCATGAAGCCATGTCGGGCGGAAGGCGAAAAGCAAGCGAACTTACAATGTTCTGATTAAATAGGAAACAAGAACTTTCATGGAGCCTAATCTGCAAAATGTGATAGTCTGTGCAGAAATTTACATGGCTAGCCATAGGAACATACACATAATGAAGTCTAATCTGCAAAGTTCCTGGATCGCCATAGCACATCTCCAGTAGAGACAACCCAAAATCAAACAAAAATCCAGCCCAAATTAAAAACCCTTACCAAAATCGAGCTCCAAATCACAAATCCCAAACAAATTGAAGCCGAATCAGCTAGCATTTCGTGAAGGCGGACGGCTACCAGGAATAGGCTGTCGGGCGGAAGGCCCAGCGGTGGCGTATGGACGGGCGGCCGAGAGCGAGGCGGTAGCATATCGATAACAACCGACGAGGGGCGGCGAACGGGCCGCTCACCGAGGGCGAGACGCTGGCGGACGGGCTGCTGATTGATGGTGAGACGCCGGCGGACGGGCTGCCGGACGGAAAAAAACTGGTGAACCGCGTCCCCAAATCTCTGTAAATCCAATCTCGAAAAAAAAATCTCTGTAAATCCAGGCATAACACTCTGAATCAAATCCAAATCAGTATCACCATGCACTAAAGAGCACAAGTAACAATAACATAATCCAGAACGGCCCTCAGTCGCCACAAGATACACCGAGCACCCCTCACACCATCAATCGCCCTTCCCAGCAGCGCCCCAAGAAAAACACGCAAAGCAGCAGAGAGAGAATCTCCAGAAGGCGAAAGCTGGATGAGTAGAGGCAGAAGGCGTCGGCAGCGAAGAACGGCCAGAGAAACGCCGACCTAGAAAGAAGCGAGCGATGGCAGAACAATTCCAGAAAGGAAGAGGAAAGAAAAACAATGCCGGAGCTAACCAGCCCTCCTAGACACGCGGCCATCATGCAGAAAGGAGGCTAACCGACTGAGAGAGCAGGAGAGCCGACATGCGGGCCCTAACAACTACTCTAAAGCGCACGGGAGAGCAAAAGTAGCGGCCAACAACTGATCCGAGGCTGAGGACGAAGGATAGAGCAGGATTCCACACTCCGTTAGATAATGTAGAGATTGCGTGCATTTGTAAACTAGAAATTTTTACTCCCAAACTTATTACACAAGACCCCCAATATACTGCATGTGCCAAAACAAAACCCTTGGTAGTAAAAGGTGGAAAACAAGGACATGACGCTAGGTAAGATTCAGGTATTTAAAAAGTAAGTGTGATTCATAGCATCCCTGGTCGTTTTCTTCTCCACGCAAATACAGAGCTACACAAGCATCCCTAGTGGAGCTTGCTGCATAATAAACCAAACTGAACCAAACTCCATACCAACTGAACATGTTAAAACCTGAACCAAACTCCACACCATTTAAAACCATTCTCAGATTTATATGTATAAGTCAATAAGTGCATACAACACACAGAAATGCATTATACCCTGCTACTTAACTTTGTATTTAGGCCAAACGTCCATTGCAACAAAAAACTAGCAAGTCTTGAGAATAGAAGATTTCTTACCTCTATCATTCTGTCTGCGGAGGTGAGACTTGCTTTGTCATGGATTTCTGCACCTCCAGCTGCATATATACAAAGTAAACATTGTCAAGAAACTTCACTTAACCGTTGCAACAAAAAAATGAACTAAGTAAATAAAATCCTACATGCTTATCCTTTGCAGAAACAATTATTCCATCTACATCATTCCTAGTTTGGGGTATATCTCTCAAGTTAATGTCGAGGCATACATCAGCACCAAGATTATGCATTGTAGATTCATCTCCTTGCTCATCATTTACATTTGCCACACCAAACATATCATATAGGTCCCGTTGGTTAGGTGGTTGTCTAACAGCCCACCAATCTGTAGCAACAGGGTCTTCAACGTAGTATACTTGTTTTGCTTGGGAGGCCAAAATAAATGGTTCATCACTCAACTTATCCCCTGTTTGGATTAAATGCTTGTGGTTCTTTCCAAAGACGGTCTCCATATTTTCAGTAAGGGCATCCACTTCTTCTCCAGTTAGTGGTATAGGAGCAGTCCTAGTTTCCACCTTTCCATCAAAGAAGTCCTTGTCTACTGTTCTAAATCTGTGATTTTCATCAAGAAACCTACGATGACTCATGTAACAGGTTTTCTTGCCTTTATTCAACCAAATGGAGCAGGTGAGAGAATGGCACTTTGGACAACCATATTCACCCGAGGTGGCACAACCACCTATCGTAGCTAAACCTGGGAGATCACTAATAGTTGAATGGACTGCAACACGCAATTGGAAGTAATCAGATTTCGAGGCATCATAAGTTCTAATTCCCTCCTCAAAAAGTGAATGAAGATCGTCAATAAGTGGCTCAAGGAAAACATCTATATCTCTCCCGGGTGACTTCGGGCCAGGAATTAATAATGAGAGGATGAAGTTTGGTTGCTTCATGCACAACCAAGGAGGCAAATTCAATGGAATAGCAATTACAGGCCAAATGCTATAGGCACTACTCATTGATCTAAAAGGATTAAAGCCATCTGTGGCTATAATCAACCTTATGTTGCGAGAATCTGCAGAAAATCCGGTATGACTATTATCGAAATGCTTCCAAGCCGGTGAATCTGCAGGATGCCTTAGAAGGCCATCTTTTGTACGCCCTTCATCATGCAACTTGCAATCTGCTGCACTCTTTGGTGATATGAACAGCCGTTGTAGCCTCTTTGCTATGGGAAAATAACGAAGAACTTTTCTAGGGACTTTCTGTTCATGTCTTCCATCAGGATTCTTCTTTTTAGATTTCCAACGTGAAGTTTTGCATTTTGGGCAACTATCAGCATTTTCATACTGCTTCCAATATAAAATGCAGTCATTGTAACATGCATGGATGCGAACATAATTAAGGCTGAGACATTTTATCATTTTCTTAGCTTCATGAAAGTTTTTAGGTAATTTGGCTTCAGGGAAGGCCTCTTTTAACAACCCTATCTGCATATCAAAACTCTTATCAGTCCACCCTCCAAGAGCTTTGTTGTGGAGCATCCTAACAACAAACCACAACTTTGAGAAAGAGGTGCAGCCTGGATAGAGCTCTTCAGCTGCAGCACCTAATAATTGCTTAAAAGGATTATTTGGATTCTCGTGGTCACAAGGATCGGCCTCATTATCGCTATCACTCAAATCGCCAAACTCGTGTCTCATGTCCCTAATCAGTTCACCCATGTCATCTAACTCTTCTAACTCATCCACCTCCTCAACCTCATCATATTCAACATCGACATCCCTATTTGGCGGATACGAGTATGCTGCCTCCCCATGATATTCCCATCTTGTATAGTCAGTCGCAAACCCATCACATACTAGGTGCACCTGGACCTCCCTAGCTTCAAGCCAAGAACAATTGACACACTTTCTGCAAGGGCATAATATAGTGTTCCCTCTAGCTGAATTGGTAAAAGCAAACTGAATAAATCCTTTAACCCCATTAATGAATGTTTCGGTGTGCCTATCCTCATCCATCCAGCTCTTATCCATTTTTATAACAGTTACTAAAATAATCCTAAGATAAATTAAAAAACAATAATTAATTTAACTATACATTCAACATCAATCAGAAATACTCAAGTGCATAGAAGTGCATGCAACCAAGCTAGTACAATGGCCATAAAAGAAAACAATTTGCACATGATCAAATTGAAGTACATACAACCAAGGAGCATCACAGATGACTTACTTGTGTCACTAGAAGCTCGGACCAGCGGTGTCAGTCCACCTCTATCCCCACCCAACCGTGTGCCCTCGATGTTCAACGAATAACCTATAGAGTATAATCAATTAGCATGTCAAATTCTTTATATACTCAAAGAAAGAAATATTATGACATATATATATATATATCACCTGTACAAATCTTATGTCAAATTTTGTACTACTTTCTCATGCAAGGACAAAGATAATGAAGAGATATGTAATATGTTGTTGTATTCCCTACATAATGATTTTTGTAGACAACCCAATAACAAAAAACACCTCCCAGGTTATAAACTAGCCATAATAGTATAGTCGCAGCAAGTGGAACATTATGATCAATAATTGAGTGACAAGCCTCTACTTCACAAGTCACACCATTGACCAAAGATCTCAACAAGTTCAACACATTATACAGAGAAAGTATCCTATGATACAAGCAAACTGAGGTACAAGCTACAGAGAGGAAGTTCTCAACTAGAAGATTAGTTTATTGAGACATTTGCAAAATATTCTTTGCAGTTGCACGGAAGCAGGTGATCTGGCCTCTAGTGTGGTAGTCTCTCTCCCTTACCCTGTTCCGCACCACTATATCAGTGAGCTTGGGTTAGACTTTTTCTCTCGAGCCGCCTTTCTTCCTCTTCCTATCCTGTATCATTCAACCTGTTAAAGAAAAAAAAACAAGTTAATGAGAGCTCCAAACTACTATTCTGCCAGGTTCGAAAGATCTAACCAAATTTCATGAATACAAAAATCTGACAAATATGTAAATAGTATATGAGTTCAAACAAAAATACAGTTGAGATCCTCAAGTTATTCTTAGAAATATAATCAGGTTTCGAGTCAACAACACAAATTTGCATAGCAATAGGAGTTAACTGGAGATTTATTCTACATAGACAAATCTGTATTGCAACAACACATGTATCATTAATTCTTCAAGCTGAGCACACAAAAATTATATGGTGTCCCCTTTCTTGATTTTGCTTGGCAATTAAGAGGTTTGGCGTTGGCCTGCTGTTGACCATGGGCAGCATCACGCTCTGCTCCAGAACACAATGTGAAACACTAGCTGGTTTATAACTGAACCTGTAGGGATTATTTGTTTGCTAAATAAAACTCTCTTATGCACTGGGGGAGCTAGTTGGGGCCTAACTGGGAAATGTCCTGCCATGGATTTTGCTAAAAATAACTATACTAGTGAATTAAGAGCGCAACTTCTGAAGCCCAGTACTCAAGCTCAGTCCATGTCCTTGTGTGTGCATTTTTCTCCGAATGTTTGGACTGTGTAAGAATCGTTGAAGCTAGCTCCTAGTTTCATTTATGAGTCTTGTTGCTGTTGGGCCGCTAGAAGCTACAATATCTTCTTATTAAATTTGTGTAGTGTGTGTTGTGTGGTGTACATGTGAATTCAGTTTCATCTCTGATTACGTACCATTAGCTTCCGCTAGTTTCTGCCATTCAAGGGTTCATGTGATGTCCATGTCCTGCTATGCTTTTTGATGCATATATGTATGAATATTCTAATGCTTCAAGGCTCCCAGTTTCAGCTTGCTCTCTTACCGGGCCAAGGGAATCAAGCTTAGTCCAATTCTGAACGTTGGGACTATTTCCCAAACAAAAAAAGGGAAATCTTGTACCTACTACCATTTTTACCGATCCGTGGAGATGCGATGCTACGTACTGAACTGGGCTTGACCAGCTGCTTGTGCTGGTATCAATGGACTGGGATTTAACTGCTGAGCCACTAATCACTAATGCATTCGTATACGTATTTTTTGGCAAACATCTATGCTAAACAGAGCAAGGAAAAACAAAGGGAGAAATAATAAAAGCTACTAATACAGGGAACAGAGCAAAGCATGCTACAGAGCAGAGCAAACGGTAGCGATTCTGGCATTTGACATACCTCAAAGCATAGATTTTTTAGGTGTTGACCTTCCTTGTCTCAGGGTACTAATGGAGCATGCTTGATTCTGGGAAGCTTCTGCTGGATTCCTGCAAATGGCAGTGCAAATCAAGTCAAGAAATGCTCACCGAGGTGCAAATCGCAGTGCAAATCTTAGGGAGCCGATGCGCCGGCGTCCATGCTCACCGAGGGGAGGGTCAAGTGGATATTGAAGGCCCCACTTGCTCCGGTGGCTGTGGCGTAGAAGATCCGCAGGCGGTGGCCAACGAAGAAGTGGCCGGCGACGATTGCTCCGGTGGCTTGGAGGCGGAGGGCGCCGGTGCAGGAAGAAGCCCAGGGTCGCTGAGGATGGAGGGCGGTGGTGGGCGGCACAGTTATACGAGGCGGAGGGCGTGGCGCGGTAAGGAGGCGGAGGGCGGCGACGCGGTAAGGAGGCTGGGAGTGGGTGGAGGGCCGGCGACGGCGCAGCAAGATGGCGCGGAGAGCAGGTGGAGGGCGGAGGGTGGTAGTCGGGGGCGCGGTACAGAGGCGGAGGCGGAGGTTCGCAGGCGCGGAGAGTGGCCGGAGGGCAGGCGGCGGCGGCGGCGGAAGAGTGCAAAAATTGGGGATTTTTCTTCTAGGGCTTTGGATTTTGTATGCACTCACAGTGCTAGCGCCACTCGCCCTAACTCTAATATTTTCGCTCGCCCGCGCGTAATGTCCGCAACCTGCGCCAAAAAATTTCGCTACCTAGTGTGTAGATGTGCCGGCAGTTGCATCTGCCGGGAAAGACTTCCACCGGCAGTCTACCTGCCTCCGTATATTGATACTATAGGTGGCAGTTCATAGCCGGGACAAAAATATTTTTGCCGGTTGATTATCTGCCCTCCCGACTTTTTGCCGGCAGTTTATTTCTCCCGGCAGTTAAATTGCCCTCTAAAATCGATTTTTGCCGGCTATTCTTTGCCCCCAAATTTTGCCCGTGGTGTAGTGATTCCGTATTCCTTTGAGTACGAAGATAAGACCCAAAGATCTCTCTTATGGGCCTGGAATCGCACTCAACCTGCGTCCTCTGGTAAAATTCCGTGTCAACAACACGAAGAAAAATCCTAGCGGACGCGCCGGGTACCTCTATAGGTTAAGTTCGACTCGGTAAGACCTCCACGACCTAGTCGCAACGATCACCTCTCTGGATTCGAGTCGAAGGTCTCGAGTCTGTGTAGGCCAGATTTTTTTTTTTGCCCTAGATGCAATTAATTGGCCGTGAGCTTTCAGGAGAGCCAAGCGACATCCTTCTGCGAAAACAACCAGAACACATGCACATTTAACGCTCGATGCTCGAGTACAAAAAGTGCATCGCGCACAGGGTATGCGCCCTTCAAAGTCAAGCGATTCAAACGATCAATCGAAGTAAATCAAGACGAACTTTGATTGTCTACCCGACAGATTCTCAGTCAAGTAAACACTCGGGGCTACTGACGTGGGGATGAATCCTGGACCTATCGGGTGAGGCTACCCGGTCCAAAGCCCAATACCTAAGCCCAGAGGGAGGTGCCACCGACAGTTCTAGAAGGCCCAATTGAAGCCCACCCGCAGAGCCTTACGGGTCAAGAAAGAAACTTGTAGCCGACCTAAAACTAGGGTTTGTAACCCCCAGGTACGGTCTGAGACCTGGCCACCTATATAAGGCCAGGAGAATCACCGGGAGAGGGACCAAGCAATACCACACCACCAAAGCCTTGAGATCGAGACCATACTCTCGACTCGAGCACCTCCCATTGTAACCAATCTATTGATAATATAGATCGACAAGAGCAGGAGTAAGGGTTTTAACTCTACGAGAGCCCCAAACCTGGGTAAATCGTGCCCCCTGTTAGCCGACGATCGTCACCAGTGCCTACACGTTCTCCTAATCGAAACCCTACCGGTTCACCAGAGGGACTTGTTGAGATGACTATTCGACAGCCTAGCGCCGCCTCGACCTCCAGTACTGCCGCATGTATATGTTACCGGCCACCACATATATAGATACTCTATCTAGTGTTAATGTAGATTTTTAGATTGATAGATACATATAAGATTAAATTGTGTAGGATTCTTAGATTGGACTGGTACATATATAGAGATTAGTAGATTGTTCCTTGTGTAGAGATATTTATATTGGTATGTGTGTAGAGATTTTCACTCCCTCCGTTCAACAATACTTGACTTCTTGTCCAAATATGAATGTATCTATACACTAAAATATGTCTAGTACATTCATATTTGCACAAATGGAAGTCAAGTACTGTTGGACGGAGGGAGTACATTTCTATGTATAGAGGTTCTTAGATTGGTATATGTGTCAATATTATTAGATAGTTCATGTGTAGATATTTGTAGATTGTTATATGTGTAGATTGTTAGATTAATTTACACGTGTTTGTCGTTGTTCATTTGGACTTTCATATGTAAATTGTTAACTTGTGTTGCTCCGTGTTAGATTGTTAACTTAAATTGTTTGAAGTGTTTTTTTCGTAGATGGCAACAAGATTTGTGGTCAACCGAGTGGACGACAGGACCGGTCAGCATGCATGTTAGTCCGCAACGTGTCGCAATAATGTACGGAAAATGGCTAGGAAAATGGCTATAGGAGTGATGATACCCGTGACGCACATAGCATTTGGCGCGTCACGCCTATTACCCGCGGCGCACCACGTTTCTGCGCGTCGCGCCTAAAGGCATAGCCGCGGCGCACCGAATAAAAGGCCCGTCGCGCGTATGTGTGGGGCCGGGGTGGCGAGCCTCCGAGGCATACCCGCGACGCACCCATCTAGCGGTGCGTCACGGCTATGTTGGGTAGCCGCGGCGCACATGCCAGTGGTGCGTCACGGCTATCTTTTCCACGAGTGGCATCTATAGCCGTGACGCACCGCCGTAACGTGCGCCGCGGGTACTAAACATAGCCGTGACGTGCCAAATCTGATGTGCGTCACGGGTATACCTGGAACGAATTTAAGTGGTTGGGACCACCCCCCCACCTCCCATCCCCCCATATCTCCACCCCATTTTAGATCTGGTCGCCCCCCACCTCCTCACCACCCAATTTCCCCCATTTTCCCACCATTTAAAACTTATTTAACCTATTTTATTTGATATATATGTGTGGGGAATCTAGTAAACATTTGCCTCCACCCTCATCTCTCACTTTATTACCACTTTCCCTTCCATCTTTTCACTTTCTATAGCCACATACAAACGTACTCTCTCGATCGGTCTCGTGTCGGCAAGATCTATAGTTGGTGAGTTGTTGGAGGGACGATATGTATATGTGTTGTATGTATGTGTGTCGGCGCCGTGCGTCGACATCACAAAATAAATTGTGTTGCGTATTTTTGATGAAATTTGTGGATGTCTTAAAAATGAGTTGACATGTGTTGCCAAAATGTTGATTCATTTCCATTTCGGCGACCACGCACTCCGAGAATGTCCTATTTTTAGCATAGGTCATGCCGAATTTTTCCGTCGACGACCATGTGCATGCATCATATATCCATATATTACGTAATTTGATTCTAATTAATTTTTCATTTGATCTTTTTTTACTATGTAGGCAACCATGCATATAAGCACAGGCACCGTGGCTAGATTTATGAAACATGCGACGGACGAAATGTTTCGAAATAGTATGACGGAGATAAGATGTCCTTGTCGAAGATGCAAACTGAAACACTTGATCAGATACGATTCTGATGACTTGGAGTCGCACCTTATCCGTCGTGGTTTTATGGATGGCTACACTCTTTACCCGACAAGTGATGAAGATGAAGAGTCGCCCGGACATGATGAAGGACATAATGATCAAGATGAAGGACATGATCATAATCAAGACGAAGGACATCGTGATGAAGATGTCGGACATGATGATCATAATCAAGACGAAGGACATCATGATGAATATGTCGTGCCATCGTCGTCGGACTGGGTGCGGGACCCTCATGTCCAAGATCTGCTTCTCAAGGAGACTAGCAACACCAGAGCTGCTGCTAGAGAGAAATCGAAGTTGTCGCAACTGGAGATAGACGCCGTTACTCCATTGTATGAAGGATGCGTGAGCGAGGATACCCGTCTGAACGTAACGTTAAGGACCCTCGAGATGAAGACAAAACACCGATGGACCGATGCGAGCTACGATGAGAACATGGCATTCTGGCACGACCGTCTTCCCACGGGGAACAAGTGTCCAACGAGCATCGAGGAGGCGAAAAAAGTCGTGTGCCCTCTGGATTTACCTCACGTGAAATACCATGCTTGCATTAATGACTGCATCATCTATCGGGGCGCGGACGCGGAGAGAACCATATGCCCGGTGTGCAACGCAACTCGATACAAGACAGGGAAGAAGGCCTCTCCTCGAAAAGTGGTGTGGTACTTTCCGATAACTTCCCGTCTGCAGCGGTATTTCGCAGACCCCACACAGGCGAAGCTCATGCGATGGCACGCGGAAAGGAAGAAGCCAGAAGAGCATGATGGAACCGATCCGGAGAATGATGACACGATGCTGACACACCCCTCAGATGCTAGCCAGTGGAAGGCGCTAGACATCGAATACCCCGAATTCGGCGACGATCCAAGGAACATCAGGTTGTGCATGAGTACGGATGGATTAAATCCTTTTGGCAACCAGAGCAGCACCCATAGCACCTGGCCCGTGTTTGTATGTATATACAACCTACCCCCTGGTTGTGCTTGAAGAGGAAGTACATACAGATGAGTATGCTTATTCAAGGGCCGAAACAACCAGGTAACGACATCAATCTGTATGTCCAGTTGTTGGAAGAGGAGCTAGCCACGTTATGGGACGAGCCAGCCAATACATGGGACGCCTATGGAGAAACGTTTTTCCCATTGAGAGCCGCGCTCCTCACGACGGTGCATGACTACCTCGGTTACGGATATGTCACGGGGCAGGTGACGCACGGATTCTGTGCATGCGTTAGGTGCATGGATGACACTACGTATCTCCAGCTAGAGAGAAACCCCGGGTCATCGAAAACCGTGTTCTTGGGGCATCGAAGGTGGCTTCGCAAGGATGACCCGTGGAGAAAACGCAAAGATCTGTTCAACAATGAAGTTGAGATGCGAAGATCCCCACGTCAAAGGAGCGGCGAGGAAATCGACGAGCTGTTGAAGAACTGGAAAGAGTGCCCTGCGCCGGGAAAGAAGCGAAAGGCGCCGGCGCCGTTGGAGGGTGTATGGAAAACAAGGTCTGTTCTCTGGGACCTGAGGTACTGGAAGATTCTCCGCACACCCCATTGCCTTGACCTCATGCATATCACGAAAAACGTGTGCGAGAGTCTGCTTGGCACCCTGCTAAACATGCCGGAGAGGACCAAAGATGGGCCGAAAGCAAGGAACGACTTGAGATTTTTGAATATCAGGGGCGAGCTCCACGGAGGAAAACCGGATGATGATGACGATGACGATGACGATGTGTTAGATGGGACGGAAGGTCGCCGCAAGGGCAAAAAGGCCAAGAAGACGGAATATTACTGTCCCCCTTCGTGCTTCACGCTATGCGAGAAGGAGATCGACCAATTCTTCAAGTGCCTCCTTGGAGTCAAATTTCCTTACGGTTATGCGGGGAAGATAAGCAGATACCTAGACGTACCAAAGCAGAAGTTCAGCGGAATGAAGTCTCACGACTGTCACGTGATGATGACGCAGATACTTCCAGTTGCAATTCGAGGGATAATGGACGAGCACGTCCGCGAAACGCTGTTTGGACTCTGCAACTTTTTTGACGTCATCTCTCGAAAGTCGATTGGCGTGAAGAAACTCGCAAGGCTACAGGAAGAGATCGTGGTGATACTATGTGAGCTTGAGATATACTTCCCGCCAGCATTCTTCGACATTATGGTGCATCTCCTTGTCCATGTCGTGGATGATATCATCCAGCTCGGGCCGCCGTTTTTACACTCTATGATGGCGTTCGAAAGGATGAATGGTTCCATCAAAGGATACGTCCGCAACAGGGCCCGTCCAGACGCAAGCATTGCCAAGGGCTTTCTGACAGAGGAGTGCATCTCTTTCTGCACGAATTTTCTAGACAAAGATGAGAACCCTGGTCTGCCCGTAAACAGGCACTTTGGCAGGCTCGGTGGATGGGGACACCGCGAGGGCCAGCGCGAAATGAATGTCGACTTTCAGGGCCGACGCAACGACTTTGACAGAGCAAACCTAGTCGCGCTACAACATCTAACAGTGGTCGATCCTTGGTTGGAAAAGCACAAATTGCTAATCGCGAAGTATTACAGTGACCGGGGACAACACAGGACCGAAGCAGAAATAATCAGAGAGCACAACATCCATTTCACACAGTGGTTCAGGGAGAAGATTATGACCGATCAACCGGAGACGCCTTATTCTAAAGAAGAAAAACTCGTACTCACATTGTCACAAGGCCCCGCACATAACCTCATGACATATCAGGCATACGATATCAATGGTTACACATTCTACACGGCAAATAAGGACCGGAACTGCGAATACCAGAACTCGGGGGTAACGATGGAATCATTAACAGGTGACGTCAAAGAAAGATACTATGGTAGGATCGACGAGATATGGGAACTCGACTACTGCGGAGAGAAGGTGCCAATGTTCCGTGTCACATGGGCAAAGAGCGTCAGGAAAGAAGGACAATATTTCACCACCATGGTGATACCTGAAGCCAAATCCGGCACGAATGTCACCGCAAAAAATGAGCCATGGGTCTTGGCTAACAAAGTGGACCAATGCTTCTTCATTACTGACCCGACAAGGCCTAGCCGTGTTGTCGTGCGGAGAGGCAAAAGAAACATCATCGGAATGGATGGAGTAGCCAACGAGCAAGACTTTGACCAGTACGGCGACCCGAAAATGGAAGATGACAATGACGATGGAACGAAATACACAACAAGAAGAAGCAGGACAACGCTACCTACAGGTCGCCCATTCCACCGAAGAAGTCACGGTGTTCCAGGACTGAATTACTCAACCGCGACAAAGAAGTGAAAGAAAATTGTAAAACGCTAACTCTAAGAACAACGATATATGTGTCGTGTGTTTGCATGCATTCGAGGCAGTGATGACAATGTATGATGATGTATTTTATATGTATGCACTAAGATGTGGTGTTTAAATTAGTCAACACATGAATTGAGATTTTATTTTGAAAGTTATATTGATTTATATGAATTTATGTTGATTTATATTGTGTTTATGTTGATTTATATTGTGTTTTCCAAAACTTCCAAAAAAATTGGGTGTAGGGGATTTGAACCCGGGTGCTGGGGCACATCACAGTATCAACCACTGGGCTAACAAAGCAGTTGTGATATTAACAGGCAACATAACGTTTTGAACATATTATGCGAATAGGCGTGGCGCACGGCAGTGACGCTCTTCGCGGCTATCTGATGCGCGGCGCACCATCCAGACGTGCGTCACGGCTATATAATGCGCGGCGCACTATCCAGACGTGCGTCACGGATATCTAATCCGCGGCGCGCCTAGCTGCGGTGCGTCACGGGTATAGCTGATATAGATCGAGGAGGGCGCCCGGCCGTTCCCTTCTTCTCCCCGTTCCCCTTCCTTCTCCGGCCCATTCCCTCGCTTCCTCCAGTCTCCACCGCCGCCGTCGCTCTCCACCGTAGACTCCACCATCGTCCACAGCACACCAGCCTCACGCACCACCGTAGACTCCACCTAGCCCGTCTGCATCGAGGGAGGAGGAGGAGCACCGCGCCGTCTGCATCGAGGAGGAGGAGCGCCGCCCGTCTGCATCGAGGGAGGAGGAGCGCCGCGCCGCCGGCCATCTGCATCGACCCGCTCGACGCCTTCCACCTACAGGGTAAGTCTCTTCTTCTCCCTCGATGCAGACGGGCTCCCTGTGTCCTCGCCGTGTTCCCTGTGGCCAGCGGCTCCCCCCTCTTCCCACAGCCAGCTATGTGCTCGAGCAAATGCCCGCAAGAGAAACAGTCTGCTTCCAACACTTGAGCCTAGCTTTCACTATCACCATCGCTCTGGATCATCACCTATAAAAGCCAACAGTTTTGATCAGCCATGAGTAGTCAGTTTTGATCAGTAGTCCACAACAACCTTCAGATAACTGAACGTGTGACAACGAGATTGATGAATGCAGGTGCCACCGTAGGCTTGGTCTTGGTCATCTTGCTCTCAATTGGAGAGATTTTGTTGAACCCGCAGGTGCCGCTGTGTTTTTTTTTTGTTTTGGCATGTTTTGCTTTATTGTCCGGTTCCCTGTGTTCAGGAGTGTAGAGGCCTTGTGTTCAGGAGTGCAGAGGCCATGTGATTGTAAAATCTTATGTTAGCAAACAGTAAATGAATATGGAGGATTGGTTACAGAAGAGCTGTGCCCTCTATCTATGGTTACCAACTGGTGCTTTGCACATATGTTTTCATTAACTGTGTCAGGTAGGTAAGACAAAGATTTGATCAGGTGGCTCTGTAGTAGCTGGGTAAATTAGGGTGTGCGTATGGTGGTCTGTAGTAATGCTGGCACTATATTTGAGTGGCTATAGACTCTCTCCTTTGCCATCTTGATTTTTGAGTAGCACTGCTACTAGATATTTTGCCATCTTGATTTGGAAGTGCACCATCTGCATTCTTCAGCTTTTGTTGCTGTTTTCTGTACAGCAACATGGTTATGATTTTTTTTGCTGCTGCTTTTGTTTGCTTTTGTTTGCTGCTTGTTCCTGAGAATTTGCTACTGATGTTACTTATCATATCCAATCTATATAGAAGTGTCTACTTAGAGATCATATTGGTTGTTGTTGCTGCTAAGTTGTTTCCATGTTGTTCATGAGAAATTGCTGCTGCTAGGCTATGTTTGTTTGGCAGGTACTGGTGTTGGTACTGGTAATATAGTTTTGATGGATAAAAAATGATCTTCTAGGACTGGTGCTGGTGTTGTAGGACTGGTGCTGGTACTGGTGTTGGATAAAATTTTGCAGATAATAAAAATTGTGCTGGTGTTGGCCTAAAGAATCTGTCCGGCCATCGAGCCGTTTAAAACTTTGCAGGGAATTCAAATGAGTTGCCCATTTTCGCCGAAATGTTGATTAATTTCCGTTTCGGCGAGAATCGGGCACTCTAGTGTTAGAAAATTAGCAAAGGTCATGCCGAAATTTTCCCGTGAATTTAGGACTTAGCCGTTTTCCCGTGATCGAGTAGTATGTCGATTTTTTGTTTCCTTAAGATTAACCAATAATTTCCCCCTTCAGAACATGGCACACGACGACGAGGCCGGCGGTTCTAAGCCGTTCTGGCAAATCACCGACGAAGAAGATGAGCAATACGACCCGACGGCGGATGCCTGGGCTGACGCGGACACTAGCGGTGGCGAGGAGGATGACGCCACGACTAGTGGCGCCGCCGGTGATACCACTAGTGGCGCCGCCGGCGGAAATGACACCACTGATGCCGGCGGTCAGACAGATGGTGGTAGCAAAGCCAACAAGAAGAGGAAACGGAAATGTAACACTCTCCGCACCTACCGTGAAGAGATCACGGAAATTGATAGCTCTGGGTATCCAATCGCGCCCGAGAAGGTGGTCAAAGGATTCGGCAACCAGATTGGTTGCATTGTCCGGGACACTGTCAGGATCTTAACCAATGATCTAAGGAAAAAAGAGAATGCCCATTATCGGGTTATTCTCTTTAGAAAGCTGCACGGACGATACTTGTACCCGCATCCGCCAGACGAGCCGTTTAAGTACAATAACGACAATCTGGAGGGGAATAAGGTCAACCATTCCGCCATTGGTAAGATGAACACCGCCTTGGCCAACTGGAAACACCGGGTGAAGGTTAAGGTCTTGGACCCCAAAAATAGCTTGCAGGATGTTTTAGCGAGTGAGCCGAGAATCACCGAAGCTGAACTCCGGGACTTCAAGCTAATTTGCGAGAGCGAAGTCGCCAAGGCTAACTCTGGTTGGGGGCAGAGGATGCGGAAGTTGAACATTGGTACCCACAAACTGGGATGCGGCGGTTACAGAGCGGCGATTCCCAATTGGGAGAAGGAGGACGCCAAACGTGCAGAACAGGGCATCCCTGACCCTCTCGCAAAGTACTCGCCGCGGACGAAAAACTTCATCAGGGCCCGGTTTACATATGACCCGGTAGCTAATGAGTATACTACCGATGATGAGAAGGTGAAGACGTTGTATGACAACTTGGTAAGTAAATACACCACCCTAGTTAGTTTGCTCTCGACGATCAAGTCGATTGCATCATAGTGTACTGGTGGAATTCTAAACGGTTCACGCTAATTGTGCAGAACTTAGAAATCGAAAGTGGTGGAACCCCGTCATCCATGCCGAGGCTGCACGGCCCGTGGGACGACACTTTAAATAGGGCGGTGAACGTGACGCAGGGGAAGGAAAAGCACAAAAGGCCGTCAGGTGGCCGAGTTTGTGGCCTGGGCACGACGACGAAGCTCAGAGAGTACTTCAAGGAGCCCAGGGAGGCGAGAAGGAATAGAAAGAGGAGCATCGAAGATATCCAACGTGACGAAGCCCGCGATCGCGAGATTGCAGACCTCAAGGCCAAAGTTGCCGATATTCCTAATATTGTCAAAATAGCTTTGGCAGAACAAATGGGCAGCGTTTTGCCTACCATCTACGATGTGGTTACTCGATGGAATGAAGGAGGTCGAGTGGGGCCGTGCCCGGTGCCTAGCATGCAGGGCAGCAACTCAAGAGACTTGTCCAGAGTCTCGCCGGCCAACACCACGATGGCGGACCCACTTGTGACTCCGCCCGGCTACACCACGGCGCCGATAGTGACTCCGCCCGCCTCTACCCGCCTGACCATCCGTTGCACGCCCACAGTGGGCGGTCCTCCGCCGAATGAAGAGCGTGCACCAACGAACAACCGCCGCCTGGCCATCGGTTCCACGCCCGCCGCCGGTTCTCCCTCGCCATTGAGCAGTAGCACGCCCGCCGTCGTCGTTGGCCCCTCGCCACTAGAGGAGCTCGACGCCCTCGCCAGCCAGGTAAATAGTTAAGCGTTGGAGCGTCGATCTTCCTTTGCCTTAGACTGGCCTCTCTGACGCCCTGCATGTTTTCCGCAGAACGACGACGTTCCATGCACTCTCTTACACACAGTGGACGGCGTGTTGAAGGATGTTGCTGTGGGTATGATCGTTCAACCGTCAACCCGCAGGTTCCACAACAGGCCGATGCGCGAAGACGTATATAGAGTTCGATTGCTTCGGGTGCTGGCGGGCTACGACGACTTGTTGCCTCCCATTCAACCCTACCAAGAAGAAGATGACCCCGATACCCTGACGCTGCTCCAGTGCATGCCTTGGAACATGGAATGGCCGAAGAGCCAGATTCGCCTGGGGAAGAGGGGCGCCACCCCGCGGACATCGCCTCTAGAACTACCGGCGCGAGGCACCACCTCGAAGACAACCCCTCTAGAAGCTCCGGAGCGGAGCCATGGCAAGACCGTCGCCGCGCCGTCGCCTACCCGTGACATGGAGATGGCACAAGACCAGGAGAATGACGTTGATCTTGATGCCATGGATTTCATCGCTGATGACTTTGATGGCGGAGATTACGTTGCTCCTCCTCCAGAAGAACCCTACCATAGCACGGAGGCTCGTGGTGAGGCTCCTCCTGCGGATAAATCCAATTGCAAGCGTCTCTTCGGTTCTCAGGAAGACACGCCTCCAGATGTCGGCCCCTGCACCGAGACTCAAAAAAGTGCGAAGGGTGGAGTTATTTTCAGCCCTAGCACAATCCGTAAGGCGGCTAATGAGGAGATTGAGAAGGAGATCATTCCGAAAGCGCCGAAGCCGCGGAAAAGAGGACCTAGATCCAAGGCCGCAAAGTCCGCGAGCCAGCCTGCTAAGATGCCGCTCCGTGTTCAGGACGGCCCACCTACATATAAGCATACGAAGATGCATGTGATTGGTCAGCCTATGCTTAGCCAGAGCAAGCTCAAGGCCGCAAGTGGGGATATGCGGAGTTTGCATGACAGCATTCTTTTTCTTGAATCGCATCTTCTTGAATCCAAGGATCCATCATACCCGGTTTTCATTGCCATGGTGCCAAAGGACTTGGGCTTCGTCGAGTCAACCGGCGCGGATAGAATAGTACTGCGGTATTCGGACATCTTCGATATGTTCCATAGCAATCCGCTGCACTACTCCATGATCCGCCTATACTCGCTCAGTCTGGCGGTGCAAGTCATCAGGGATAATACACCGGGCATCGCGATAGCGGACCCCTTCTACATGCGCCACGACGTGTTGTGCGGCGTTGGGAACCAGGTAGTCGCGTCGACATATCTCCGGGACTTCATGCTGGCGAACCAGACCAAGGATTACATCCTCGTGCCTTACTTTGCCGGGTAAGTCAATATTATTAGCCGAATCGAAAGTGATTTTCTTTAGATTTTCATCGCTCCTTTCCAACACTTTGTTTGGACTGTTCCGCGCAGATATACACAATGCACACTCATCTGCATTTGTATCAGTCATTCGCATGCCACGTATCTCGACTCAGGGAGTGCGGTGAAGAAAGACTACTCCAACGTGAAGAAAGTTTTGGATAATGCTCTCACCGGCTACCACGCAAGGGGGGGCAAAATCACTAGGGAGAAGGTCGTTCAGGGCGCTCGGGTGTTCACCCACACGACGACTTTCGCGTGCGTCAAGCAGCCGGCGGGCAGTAACCGAGACACCTACTATGTCCTCCATCATATGCGGGCGTATGTACGGGATCAACAGTTCCTTACCCTGCCTAGTCAAGTCCAACAATGGGCCTCCCGCTTGTCGATGGTCGGCGATGACAAGGTTAGAGAAGAGATATATGATATCCAGAAGTGCTTTGCCACGAAAATCGTTCATGAAGTGGTGAACAAGAGTGGGACATTCTACTGCCGGTTCAACTTGCCGAACCGCGACATAGATACCTACCTAGCAACTGCCTGTGACGACAGGCCCTTCATCACCCCGGAGGGCTGTCCCGTTGTAATCCCTGGGAGGATGAGTCAGAAGGAGTGAGAACTATTGTAAGGCTTGCTACATTTTCCGAAAATAGTCGAACTCAATCGTTAGGGTTATGAATCGTCCATCGTGTGACAGATGCTTTATTATGTTAATGCTTAATTATCTTTCTTTTCATTATTGCGGTCTTACTTGTGATGGTCGTTCGAGCTTTTGAATAAGTAAATGCCGATGATTAAAAGAGTTGGTTCACACTCAGATGGCCTAGGCGGTCCGTTGCGCCTTGTGATTTTCACAAAGTTAGGATCTTGTGCATCCCACTTGGCGCAGCGGCACCGCCTACGGCCGCTTGTATGTGTCCACCCTAAATATGAGGCACACATCGTTACGGTTATGAATCGTCCATTCTGTAACTGATGCTCAATTATGTCAATGCTTGATTATCTTGCATTTTATTATTGCGGTCCTACTTGTGATGGTCGTTCGATCTTTTGAATAAGTAAATGCCGATGATTAAAAGAGTTGGTTCACACTCAGATGGCCGAGGTGGTCAGCTGCTCCTTGTGATTTTCACAAAGTTAGGATCTTGTGCATCCCACTTGGCGCAGCTGCACCACTTCGGCCGCTTGTATGTGTCCACTCTAAATATGAGGCACACATCGTTACGGTTATGAATCGTCCATTCTGTAACTGATGCTCAATTATGTCAATGCTTGATTATCTTGCTTTTATATTATTCAGGTCCTATGTTCGTTCGATCTTTTGAATAAGTAAATGCCGATGATTAAAAGAGTTGGTTCACACTCAGATGGCCTAGGTGGTCCGTTGCGCCTTGTGATTTTCACAAAGTTACGATCTTGTGCATCCCACTTGGCGCAGCGGCACCACCTACGGCCGCTTGTATGTGTCCACCCTAAATATGAGGCACACATCGTTACGGTTATGAATCGTCCATTCGTAACTGATGCTCAATTATGTCAATGCTTGATTATATTTCTTTTATATTATTCCGGTCCTATGTTCGTTCGATCTTTTGTATAAATGCCGATGATTACAAGAGTTGGTTCACACTCAGATGGCCTTTTATATTTCTCCACTTACTACTTATTGTAGACATGTTTAAGACTATTGTTTTTGCTTTTCTTTCTTGTCATTACAGATGCCGAGGTGCTACGTGGTGTTTAGAGGCAGGGTTCCAGGAGTCTACGATCACTGGGAAGACTGCTTCGAGCAGGTGAACAAGTTCAAAGGGAATGCCTACAAATCCTACAACACAAGAGTGGCGGCGGAAGCTAGGTGGTTCATCCATCTCGAGGAGGAACAAAATAAGAAGAAGAAGAACAACACGTGGATGAAGACCATCGCAGCCGCTCTTGTCGCCGTCGCCTCGCTCGTCATGCTATGGTTCCTAGCTAGATGATTAGGTTATCGGCGACTAGATAGGTCACTTGTCCCGATGATGAAGCATCATCAATCGATGTAATCGGTCCCGATGATTAACCGTGTGATGTAGGTCACTTGTATCTATTTGACTCTGATAAACTCTTTGTATTCATAATCAACTGTTTGATGTAGCTATTAGGAATTCTAAGCAGTATGATCAACTATGATATATAACTTGTTTGTCAAAGAACTGTTTTGATACATTTTGTCTACTGATATTCCTCTGTATTTGAGCTGTATATACCTGTATAAATACGGTACTGCGTATTTAAAAAAAATACAGCATAGTATAGCCGTGACGCACCAAAAAGAGTACCCGTGACGCACCTGGGAGGATAGGCGTGACGCGCCAAAGTGGATACCCGTGGCGCACCGGCGAACTTAGCCGTGGAGGCATTAGCTTACCCGTGACGCACCTGTATTCATAGCCGTGGCGCACTTCTGGAGTTAGGCGTGACGCGCCCAGAAGTAGCCGCGGCGCACCTAGCCCGTGCGTCACGGGTATTAATAGGCGCGGCGCACCAGCTCAGTGCGTCACGGCTAAACCAATAGGCGCGGCGTGATAGCCGTGACGCGCCCAGGTGCGTCACGGATAAGCAAAATGGTGCGTCACGGGTAAGCTTTTCCCTAGTAGTGTGTTGGGCCGCTAGAAGCTACAATATCTTCTTATTAAATTTGTGTAGTGTGTGTTGTGTGGTGTACATGTGAATTCAGTTTCATCTCTGATTACGTACCATTAGCTTCCGCTAGTTTCTGCCATTCAAGGGTTCATGTGATGTCCATGTCCTGCTATGCTTTTTGATGCATATATGTATGAATATTCTAATGCTTCAAGGCTCCCAGTTTCAGCTTGCTCTCTTACAGGGCCAAGGGAATCAAGCTTAGTCCAATTCTGAACGTTGGGACTATTTCCCAAACAAAAAAAGGGAAATCTTGTACCTACTACCATTTTTACCGATCCGTGGAGATGCGATGCTACGTACTGAACTGGGCTTGACCAGCTGCTTGTGCTGGTATCAATGGACTGGGATTTAACTGCTGAGCCACTAATCACTAATGCATTCGTATACGTATTTTTTGGCAAACATCTATGCTAAACAGAGCAAGGAAAAACAAAGGGAGAAATAATAAAAGCTACTAATACAGGGAACAGAGCAAAGCATGCTACAGAGCAGAGCAAACGGTAGCGATTCTGGCATTTGACATACCTCAAAGCATAGATTTTTTAGGTGTTGACCTTCCTTGTCTCAGGGTACTAATGGAGCATGCCTGATTCTGGGAAGCTTCTGCTGGATTCCTGCAAATGGCAGTGCAAATCAAGTCAAGAAATGCTCACCGAGGTGCAAATCGCAGTGCAAATCTTAGGGAGCCGATGCGCCGGCGTCCATGCTCACCGAGGGGAGGGTCAAGTGGATATTGAAGGCCCCACTTGCTCCGGTGGCTGTGGCGTAGAAGATCCGCAGGCGGTGGGCAACGAAGAAGTGGCCGGCGACGATTGCTCCGGTGGCTTGGAGGCGGAGGGCGCCGGTGCAGGAAGAAGCCCAGGGTCGCTGAGGATGGAGGGCGGTGGTGGGCGGCACAGTTATACGAGGCGGAGGGCGTGGCGCGGTAAGGAGGCGGAGGGCGGCGACGCGGTAAGGAGGCTGGGAGTGGGTGGAGGGCCGGCGACGGCGCAGCAAGATGGCGCGGAGAGCAGGTGGAGGGCGGAGGGTGGTAGTCGGGGGCGCGGTACAGAGGCGGAGGCGGAGGTTCGCAGGCGCGGAGAGTGGCCGGAGGGCAGGCGGCGGCGGCGGCGGAAGAGTGGAAAAATTGGGGATTTTTCTTCTAGGGCTTTGGATTTTGTATGCACTCACAGTGCTAGCGCCACTCGCCCTAACTCTAATATTTTCGCTCTGCCCGCGCGTTATGTCCGCAACCCGCGCCAAAAAAATTCGCTACCTAGTGTGTAGATGTGCCGGCAGTTGCATCTGCCGGGAAAGACTTCCACCGGCAGTCTACCTGCCTCCGTATATTGATACTATAGGTGGCAGTTCATACCCGGGACAAAAATATTTTTGCCGGTTGATTATCTGCCCTCCCGACTTTTTGCCGGCAGTTTATTTCTCCCGGCAGTTAAATTGCCCTCTAAAATCGATTTTTGCCGGCTATTCTTTGCCCCCAAATTTTGCCCGTGGTGTAGTGATTCCGTATTCCTTTGAGTACGAAGGTAAGACCCAAAGATCTCTCTTATGGGCCTGGAATCGCACTCAACCTGCGTCATCTGGTAAAATTCCGTGTCAACAACACGAAGAAAAATCCTAGCGGACGCGCCGAGTACCTCTATAGGTTAAGTTCGACTCGGTAAGACCTCCACGACCTAGTCGCAACGATCACCTCTCTGGATTCGAGTCGAAGGTCTCGAGTCTGTGTAGGCCAGATTTTTTTTTGCCCTAGATGCAATTAATTGGCCGTGAGCTTTCAGGAGAGCCAAGCGACATCCTTCTGCGAAACAACCAGAACACATGCACATTTAACGCTCGATGCTCGAGTACAAAAAGTGCATCACGCACAGGGTATGCGCCCTTCAAAGTCAAGCGATTCAAACGATCAATCGAAGTAAATCAAGACGAACTTTGATTGTCTAGCCGACAGATTCTCAGTCAAGTAAACACTCGGGGCTACTGACGTGGGGATGAATCCTGGACCTATCGGGTGAGGCTACCCGGTCCAAAGCCCAATACCTAAGCCCAGAGGGAGGTGCCACCGACAGTTCTAGAAGGCCCAATTGAAGCCCACCCGCAGAGCCTTACGGGTCAAGAAAGAAACTTGTAGCCGACCTAAAACTAGGGTTTGTAACCCCCAGGTACGGTCTGAGACCTGGCCACCTATATAAGGCCAGGAGAATCACCGGGAGAGGGACCAAGCAATACCACACCACCAAAGCCTTGAGATCGAGACCATACTCTCGACTCGAGCACCTCCCATTGTAACCAATCTATTGATAATATAGATCGACAAGAGCAGGAGTAAGGGTTTTAACTCTACGAGAGCCCCAAACCTGGGTAAATCGTGCCCCCTGTTAGCCGACGATCGTCACCAGTGCCTACACGTTCTCCTAATCGAAACCCTACCGGTTCACCAGAGGGACTTGTTGAGATGACTATTCGACAGCCTAGCGCCGCCTCGACCTCCAGTAGTGCCGCATGTATATGTTACCGGCCACCACATATATAGATACTCTATCTAGTGTTAATGTAGATTTTTAGATTGATAGATATATATAATATTAAATTGTGTAGGATTCTTAGATTGGACTGGTACATATATAGAGATTAGTAGATTGTTCCTTGTGTAGAGATATTTATATTGGTATGTGTGTAGAGATTTTCACTCCCTCCGTTCAACAATACTTGACTTCCATTTGTCCAAATATGAATGTATCTATACACTAAAATATGTCTAGTACATTCATATTTGCACAAATGGAAGTCAAGTACTGTTGGACGGAGGGAGTACATTTCTATGTATAGAGGTTCTTAGATTGGTATATGTGTCAATATTATTAGATAGTTCATGTGTAGATATTTGTAGATTGTTATATGTGTAGATTGTTAGATTAATTTACACGTGTTTGTCGTTGTTCATTTGGACTTTCATATGTAAATTGTTAACTTGTGTTGCTCCGTGTTAGATTGTTAACTTAAATTGTTTGAAGTGTTTTTTTCGTAGATGGCAACAAGATTTGTGGTCAACCGAGTGGACGACAGGACCGGTCAGCATGCATGTTAGTCCGCAACGTGTCGCAATAATGTACGGAAACTGCGTTGGAGTAATCACTCGGGATGTCATCAACATAAACGATGACACCTTGAGAGGCTCCGAACAAAATTTGTGGCGCCGTCTCCTCCAAAGACTTAACCAAGAATTTCATTTCCCTATGGTCTATCAAAACTTTATTTTTAAATAACATTTGTTGCTGAGTATATTTTTTTGTTATTGCAATAATAGCACCTATTTTATTTATAAATTTTGATATTAAATTAGCTGTAGTGGTGTGGAAGGCCACACCACAAACACATGTGTTAGTAGTGGCATGGACAGAAACACGTCACAACTACACAATACCACCCACATGATAGCTGTAACATGGAGAATCCTCGCCACAACGTCGAAAACGCCACACCACTACCAGGCTATTTCTACTAGTGTAGGACGCGACATATGTTTTTGCACGTATGTTGTTTATTGATGAAAAATTGCACTCACAAGCATATATGTTGTAGCAAAATTCAGATTCATCTAAATCGACCCTCGTTTTTAATGATTTTATTGTTTAGCGTGCCGACTCTCTCCCCTGTATCCTTTAATTATAAATTGGGGTTCCCATCTATTTGAGAGGAAATTTCATCTCCTTTTATCATGAAATATAGTAGCATGTACGCATGCGCGACACATGGTTATATTCACATATAGGAATCACTACAAGGAAAGAGCACGCTATGTTGTACCCGTTATGTGTCTTTATCATTGTATATACATGAGGTTACTGATTTTAGTTGTTATGAGTATCACTATATGCACTCTTGTGCAACTACGTATTGTGAACTAAAAATAGTCAAATGGTGAATGTGACTTTCTTGTCAAAAACAAAAATCATTTTCACAAAAAACATTTGAGCTAACCGTTTCTACTAAAAAGATTTACTAAAGAACCGTTACTATGAGAAATTCATGTGTCATTCACAAAAGCAAGGAAGAGATAGTTACACTGTAGATACAATTTCCTTGGTGGACCGTTACCAATCTCCAAAACAAAACAAAGAACTGCATAGTACTTATTTGAGAACACTCTCTAAAAAAAATCAAAACCAATTGAGAACTGAGTGACAAAATGAACTTAATGTTTTCTTTGCCATGTTGATATCCACATTCTATGTCTACATATGAAATTTAATGGAACATGGTATGTTTTATGGCTAGTGTGAAAAAACTCCATGTTTGAAAAAAAAATCCTTTCTAGAGCGCTGATTGTTATGTATTATTATGCCTTGGACACAGCATATGTCGTTTATTTATGAAAATTTCACGCATATGCCTTACACAAACATTAAAACATATATGTTACATTGTAACACAATTCAGAGGGCGTAGCCTCTGCCGGCGCCAACCCTCGCATCCAAGGTGAAGGAGGAGGACGATCGTGAAAGACGATATGCGGAAGTATTGTATTGATAGATTGGATTCGGTGATTATAATGAGACACGGTGGGCTGTTTATATAGTAGACTAGACTTAGGAGCTAAGAATCCTAATAGAGGTAGACCTGGACTACAATCCTGAAACTACCAATATAACCTATACGTGATATACTCTAACACTCCCCGGTAGTCGGATCGGTAGTGACACGAACAGCTGAAGCATTGCGGGCGGTCAGACTGGAGCATAATCTGATAGCGCGAACATGAGAGGCAGTCCAGGTATTAGCCCTAGATGCCGTTGTCGATGCAGCCGATATGGGCTCCGTAGTTGTGATCGATCGATTTGCCGTGGGGTGATGTAGTCGCCATTGATGAGATCGTTGTTGTTGATGCTGATGTTGTGGTCGATGTCGTCATTGAAGTTGCCGGGGTATTCGAGGTTGTAGAGGTAGTCGACGTAGGCGACACGTCGTGCTGAGCTTGCCAGGCTCAAGAGCATGCCGGGGACGAAGGCACGCGTCGGTGTTGCCGGTACTGGACGTGCGAAAACAGGGACCTTGATGAACCATGCAAGCCTGAGTCGGATGGAGTAGCAGAGAAGTTTACTGTGAACGGTCGGTTTGCGGCTTTCTGTTGCCAAAGTTGTCTGCCGTTGACGCCGGAGTAGACGAAATAGTTAGGGGAAAAATATATCCAAATAAAAATTAGACTGCGACTCTAGCGGCGAGGTTGTAGTGGACGAAGGCGAAGAGGTTTTTGTCGATGGCGACTGAGTTGTAGAGGTAGTAGATTTCGGGAATTAAACCCGTTGGCGTTGACGACGAAGACCAATATTGGTGGTGATGGCGACGATGTTTTCGGTGATGATGACGTTTGTTGGTGTAGATGGTTGTTGGCGATGATGACCACGAGCGATGATGGTGCAGCCCTAGGTTGGCGGCGAGGTGCGTACTCGGGGACGATGTTGATGTCCCGCGCGATGTTACCGAAGACGAGCCGACTTGGTGGTGACGTGTGGACGAAGCAGCCGATGGCGGCGCGGACGCCGTGTAGAGCGTCCTTGGCACGGTTGTTAATGTAGATGGCCAAAGATGAGGCGAAGACTTGTCGGAGCTGAGGCGCGCGAGGACGACGCAATCTGATCTATGATCGGCGAAAGAAGAAGAAACGCCGACCAAGTGGTTGGCGAGAAAATTTTAAGATCGAGAGATCTCATCTATTATTTGCGCGGCCCCCGGATATCGATCTCCACGGGGCGGCGCGGCGGAAGCTGTGGTGGCTAAACCCTAGGTTGAGGACCGAAAAGCTTCTGATACCAAGAAAGACGATATGTGAAAGTATTGTTTGTATTTATAGATTGGATTCGGTGATTACAATGAGCCACAACGGGCTGTTTATATAGTAGACTAGACTTGGGGGCTAAGAATCGTAATAGAGGTAGATTTGGACTACAATCATGAACTACCAAATATAACTCTAACAAATAGGGCCACAACGACGGACATCCATTAGGATTGTACATGTCACCGACCCAATGACTCCCTCGCCCACTTCCCACCGTCGCTCTCTGCGGGGAGATGCGCAGACGCGTATGCCCCGACGACGAACCCTAGTCGCGGGGAGAATCCCGATAATCGCGAGAGGGGAGGAAGCAGGAAACAGAGTAGCGAGGTGGGGATTTGGAAATGAAGAAATGGACAAATGGGTAACCCACGTTTCCCTCGGTTCGCCATTCTGCGGTCCCCACAAGTCAGCCACAGGATGCGTACCCCGCGCGTGTGTACAAAACGTTTTGGGCGAGACATGCGCTGCGAGAGACGGAGCGGACGCGAGCGTTCTGTGTTGTGGGTTTTCAAATTAGTTCCACATCAAACCTCTATCTTCCCGGCGAATTTCCAGCCGTCAGTACTCGGTCAGTCACGAGCTCCCGTTCTTCAGTTAACCCAATGTTCACACCATCCCTTCCCTATGTCTGTGACGTGCCAGCTTCCCAGACACCGCACGGTACTCGTCGCCCAAAGGTCTGTGGACGGAGCTGCCGCCCAAGACATCCACCACCAGGCGCACGCTTGTCCACCCCGCCAACGGCAACCAGTACGTCTTCCCAACTCCTGCTCCTCAGCCCGCCACTGCGACATCTCCGCGTAGGGGCATGCATGGAGAGGGAGTTCTTCAGCGGGAGCCTCGTGGAGACTAAGTAACGGCGAGCGACGACCTGAGCTTGTTTGGCATACGGATTATCGTGTAGTAGCATAGGAGTGACTTGGAACAGGGTGATCAAATTGTACGACAGACAGAGACAGTCAATTGTTGGTTAGCGAGCGAGCCTCACATCGAAACTGCATCAATTAATTGTCTTCGAGGAAGCCGGGGGGAAGAGTTTTCCCCACCGGGTGTTATATTACTCGAAAACCACCCCCAGAGGGCCAAAGAGTACATCGCAGATTACAGAAGGTGAAGAAAGACATGGGGGGAGGGGGTGTAGAGAGAGGTGGAGCTATTACAACAATCATGAGCTTACAAAAATTGTTATCAGACAAAATAGGAAGCCAACAGGAGCCTATCTACTAGTCCGAACGCACTCCCTAATGAAGGCGCCTAAAGTGTCCGCCAGATCACGGTCGATCACGGGAAAACGGTGTTTCCAAACTCGATGTCCTCAACGGCGCGAAGCAACATGAAGTCGGCAGAGCGTGCAGTCGAGTTGAAGGTGATGTCGTTGCGGGCCTTCCATACGTTCCAGAGGATGGCGGCAACACCGAGACGCCAGACGTGGGGTGCAGTAACAAAACTCGTGGGAGGAGGCGTCCCCCAAATAGAGCCAGGTGTAGGGCTAACCCTAACAATGGACCAAGCCTCGGTAGCGACGGGGCAAGCGAAGAGGATGTGCGGGCAAGTTTCAACCTGCGCGCAGCGTGCACAAGTGTCGGTGGGCGAGCAGTTTTTGTGGTGGAGGTTTGCGCGTGAGCTAAGGCGGTTAGCATCAGCAAGGTAACCGAATTTTTTTATTTTGGTGGGGAGAGAAGAGTACCAAGAAGTGATCGCCGATAAGTCGCGCCTCCCACCAGTGGCCAGCGAGCGGTAAACCGCCCGAGAGCTGAAGTGGTGAGACGGACCCCAAGTGATGACCCGGTCGTCATCGGCGGTGCTCAAAGACGCGCTGGACGAAATGCCGCGAGCAGCGATGAGCTCCACCTCCACAGCATGTGTGAGGCGAGACCGGAGAGAAAGACCACACGAGGCAGCGTCAGCGACGGAGATGTTAGGACGTGTAGAATGGGAGAAAAGCGCCGGTAGCTGATGGCAGAGAGCCCCGTCTGGCAGCCAATGGTCGAACCAGAAGGAGGTGTGTTTACCATTGTGAACCGTGCACCTAGTAATAGAGCGGTAAAGAGGAAGGCATCGAGCAAAAGGATGGGAGTGAGGGGGTGTCACCAAGATCCCTGCTGGAGTGGGTATGGAACCAAGTCTTCCACGGCAGCTCCTCGCTTTGGTGGATTTTGTGGATGAAGTTCATCAGCAACGCCGTGTTTTGCCTTTGAAGATCCCACATCCCGAAGCCACCATCCTGCACAGACAAACAAACCTTGTCCCACGAAATTAAACATCGAGCACCGGAGCAGTTATCCTTTCCCGTCCAGAAGAAGGCACGCCTCCTCTTGTCTATCGCATCTAAAACACCAGTCGGAAGAATGTAAGAGCACATGAAATAAGTCGCAAGATTGTATAGCACATCATTGAAGAGGACAAGTCTTCCACCCGGTGAAAGGAGCATAGCACTCCACCCAGCAAGGCGGCGGTCAAACGAGGAGATAAGGGAGGAGTAAGCAGACAGAGGAAGTTTAGTGGGAGAGAGAGGAAGACCTAGGTAGGGCTGCGGGAAGGATGACATTGCGCATCCAAGGATGGCAGCTATATTGGTTGTGAGAACCGCGGGGGAGTGCATGGGGATGTAGCAGGACTTATGGAAATTTATCGTGAGCCCAGTAGCGGCCGCAAAGTTGTCGAGAACACGTTTGAGACTGCTAGCGTTTTTCTCATCCCCTTTACAAAGAATAAGAGTGTCGTCTGCGTATTGCAGGACCGGAGCGGGGAGGTATTCGTCGATGGGATGGCTAATATCACCACTAGTTGAGGCGTCCCTAATCATCTTCTGAAGCAGGTCAGCAACAATGATGAAGAGGTAGGGGGAGAGGGGGTCGCCCTGTCGAAGGCCGTTTTTGCATCGGATCCATGGTCTGGGGACTCCATTAAGGAGAACCACAGTGTGTCCGGAAGCAAGGATATCCTGCATCCAGGAGCACCACTTCTCGTTGAAACCACGGGCACGGAGGATAGACAAAAGGCTACACCAGTTAACAGAGTCGAATGCTTTGTGGAAGTCGATTTTAAAAACGATGGTATGTTTATTTTTGATGTGGCAGTAGCGAACAAGATCAGCAGCATACACGATGTTTTCGGAGATGCGCCTCCCAGAGAGGAACCCGGTCTGATCAGGGTCGACAAGGGTGTGGATAGAGGATTGAAGGCGAGTGGTAAGGACTTTGGTGATCATCTTAACGATGCAGTTCTAGAGAGAGATGGGGTGGAATTAGGATGGGAAGCGCGCGGACTCAGTCTTGGAGAGCAGAACCAGGAGAGCCCTATTGATGCGGGCAAGGTCAATCGTGTGCCGGAAGAAAGCGTCGAAGACAGCCAGGACATCGTTGGCAACAAGGTCCCAGAATTTCATGAAGCAACTAGGGCCAAAGCCATCGGGCCCAGGGCTAGCATTTATGTTCATGACAAACAGCGCGGCCGTGATCTCCGAGCGAGTGAACGGGGCGGTGAGGCAGGGAGAGCCAAGGGCTGAGGGTAGAAATCGCCCATGCGGACGTGCCAGGAGCACGATGTCGGGGATCCCAGAAGGTCTTTGAAAAAGACGTCAAAATCTCCGCTTTCGAGTTGTGTTCAGAGAAAGGAACACCATAATAGTCAAGGACGGGGATCGCGTTACGACGCCAACGGCAAGAAGCGATACCGTGGAAAAACCCCGTGTTTTCGTCACCCTCGATGGCGTAACGGATCTTCGATCTTAGTTTCCAGTATGTCCACTTCTCCTTAATAGCAAGATTAAGAGCACTGGAGGTGAGGGAGCGTAGCGCTGCTTCAGAAGGGAAAAGGGGACGGATTTCTTTGAGATGCTCAAGGAAGAGGAGCATGATAAGTGAGTCAGATGCACGGGTCTCGGCGGGGCTAGTGTTTTTCTTCCACCTTTTACAGGCACCACGACAGACCTTGAGCCGCGCAACCAGCCGGGCGCATGGGTCGGTTCTGTAAGAGGAGTTCCACGCAGCCCGGACGGCACGACAGAAACTGTTGTGAAGGGTCCAGGAACGGTCGAAGCGAAAAAAATTAGTACGAGGACAAGTGGTGGACACAGAGACAATAAGGGGAACATGGTCGCTAGTGCTGCGGTAGTCAGACAGGAGCGGGGATGCGGGAAACATGGCGTTCCAAGCGTTATTGACGAGGACACGATCGAGCCGAACGAGAGTGGGATGAGCTCGTTGGTTAGACCACGTGTAACTCCTATCTCTGAGAGGGAGGTCGATAAGACAAAGGTTGTGAATGGTTTTGTTGAACATGTTGGCTTCACGTTGGTTGAGGTTTTCGTTGTTGCGGTCAGAAACGTCTCAACAAATGTTGAAATCGCCGCAAATCATCCAAGGTGTGTGGTCACCGGGGTCATGGTCAGCAAGGTTGCGCAAGAAATTCTCCTTGAGGTCGTGGGCGCAGGGGCCGTAAACGTTTGAAACCCGGATAATGGCACTGGTGAGGGATAGGTCAACGAATAGGGTGTGGGAGGTTTCCCGCTAAGCTAACAGGGAGAAGGAAGATGGATTCCAAGCAGAGATAATCCCCCCGGAAGAGCCAGCGGCATCAATGTGAACGTAGGAGCGGATGTGAGGGGGGAGGAATTTGGATGCCTTAGTTGGTGTAAGCACCGAAAGTTTGGATTCTTGAATAGCAAGAAAATGTGGTCGAATATGGGAGATGTCTGCGTTGACAGTGATACATTTATCGTCGTCACCTAAACCGCGAAGGTTCCAAGAGCAAAAACGCAGGGCCGAGCTAATCATGGGAACACACATGGGCACCAAACACATACCAAAAGCAGACTGCGTGTTCCAGGGGGCGAGTTACAGGCGTGTGGCCATTACAGAGGCAAACAAAGCAGGGGCAAAAAAGCGACAGTACAGCTGATCTCTGAACATCGACAGAGAGGGCGCTGGGAACGTGCAGTCAAGGAAGCCAACGCCGCGGCAATGGTGGGCTCCGAGTCGCCAAGCTAAGGTAGGGGACACACGGACGGGAGCCCACAAGCGGTGGAGAGCGATCATGGAGCACGGCGGGGCACCGCTACTGCTGCATCGATAGCAGCAGCATCAACGCCACAGGAGGCGCCCAGTGCCTTCAACTTGCGGAGAGGAATCGCCTCCGCCGCGCACGAGCCAAGGTCAACGTCGGCCACAGCCGCACAGAGGCTCGGCGATCCCTTGGAGCAGTCGAAGCGCGAGGCTTTGGCGAGTTTCGCCTTGCTCAACATGTCGAGGAAGGAGGGGTCTTCTTTGGCGGAGTCCGTCGCACGTTTACGACGCGCCCGGCGCTTGCGGGCGTCCGCCTCGTGTTCATCTCCAAGCGCAGCGAAAGAGAGGGCCGCGATAGCCCCCGGCACCGATCCACCGGTTGCGCCCGGCTCGTTTCCGTCACCATGGGCAGCGGCCGCGGCAGCACTCGGCACCGAGCCCCCGATGGTGCTAGGCCTGTAAGTGGGCATGATTGCGGCTGCCCGTGGGTGTGCCGTTTGTGCCCGTCGGAGTTTCGCGGATGTCCACGATTTGCCCACTTAATTATTCTGTTGTTAAGCGGCGTCCGTTTGCCCGCCTGAGCCCACTTAAAACCGTCAAATGAGTACGCGCACGATGCCCGGGATTAGCGGTTGCAGAGGGCACAAAGCTTCTCAGCCGCTGCTGGCTGTTTTGACGAGCAGACTGAGCATTTTCGTCGCAGGTGCTAAGGATGAAAATGCGAGCATTATCCGTGTTAAAAAAAAATAGAGCAACCGTGTTGAATATTTACAAGAGCAGGGTGCTTCCGATCAGCTCAAGTGGATCCTATACATACGGCACACGCACCATAAGGGGATGGTCCCGTAAGACTAGGGACAAGTAGTTGAGCACAACGGAAGGAGAAGACTAAACACGTTGTACAAGGCATGCATGTACGCAAGGGGGTGTTAACCGACGGCATCCATGCACGCAGGTTGTAGCGGCGGTAGCGGACAGGAACCTACAGCCCGCCAATTTTCTCGTTATGTCCGTGGCTGTCCACGAACGTGATTAATCGGGCACGGCCCGGCGGCGCCGTGGACAGACCGTGCCCGTTTACACCCTGAGATGGTGCTACTCGATCCATCAAGCAGGGGATGCACAATGATTCACCTATCCGAATCTGAATAATAGCCATGTGCTGCGTGCTACTCTGTTTCACGCTATGCTCTGCTCTTCGCCACATTTGCAGACCAGAGAGGCAGGACAGGCCGGAGACTAGCTGCCCTGCCTTTGTGTTTGTGATTCCTCTATATATCGCGTTGCATCCCTTGCAGCAACGAGACCCAAAAAGGGCAGAAAAAAGTCACCAACCAGACACTCCGCCAGAGTTGACTTTTCTGTCAGTAGTTGCCCTGTTTTCCGACGAAGCCAATTGGAGAAGATGGGTTCACAGTAATGTCAGCAGTTGACCTGGAGCTAGTCGCTAATGTACCACGTGTAGTTGGTTCGTACCAAAAGTGCGTCAAGATAAATAATCAGTTGAAAATTTCAAACTCACGTAGATATGGTATCAAAGCCGATAGTGCTATAAATATGCAATTCACAAATTCAATAATTAATTAAAATACTCGCTGAATAACTGACATAGATAAAGTATCCAAGCCGATAGTGCTATATATGTAATTCACTAATGAGAGAAAAGTGAACTTTCCAACAACTGCACATCATATTGTGTATATTCTTCTTTTTTCGCGGATCACTTCTTTTGATGCCTAATCCTATAAGGTATCGGTAGCCACTAGACCACTGTTTCCGGGGGAAATGTCCACATTACCGGTCTTATTATACTAAGAGTCCTCCGCGGTTGGCTTATCACTACGGGAGAGCCAATAGACGCCGACGGCCGGCCAATACGCCGACGGCCAACTATCGGCCCCCTCGGCGTAGGGTGGCCGGTAGGATCGGCCCTCCGCCTGCCCGTCGGCGTCTCCTCCCCCTCGGCGTCTGGAGGCTACCCCGAGGGGGCACCGTCGGCGTATCTATCCCCCTCGGCGTAGGGATGCCCCGTTACGCCCTTCGAACGCGCCGTTATGTGATAGGCTACGCCGACGGCACCCCCTCGGCGTAGGTAAATGATTTTTTTTTTCCGCGTTAGACCGTACCGTGTGAGCGCGTGTGAGGTTTAAAAGAAAAAAAAAACTAACCCTACGCCGAGGGGGTGCCGTCGGCGTAGGTGGAGGAAATTTTTTTTTCTTCCCGTTCGATCGTAACGAACCCTACGCCGAGGGGGTGCCGTCGGCGTAGGTATTGTTTTTTTTTTCCTTTGCTCGATCGCGATGCGCAGGCCGTTTGCGTGTGTGTTTAAAGAAAAATCTTTATTTTGCCAAACTCTTGGTATATCTATGTTGAAATAGGTACTTGTGTACCTAAAAATGATTTTTGCCAAAAATCATGAGCAAACTATGAGGTACCTATAGTTCAAATTTGACCAGTTTCCAGCGGAATCGGCAGAAACTTCTGTTCTTCAAAAGAGGTGGATGGAAACCTTTTCATATGAAACAAATTGGTTATTTGTGCATATAACATGGTCTAGAATTTTCAAAAATTATAGCTCTCAAGTTTTGCAACATATTTGCGGTAGGTCCTTCACAAAAAAACCCATTTTTTACACTCCGGACATGGAAAATGGTTTTTTTCTTCGATGAAAAGGAAAACTTCCTCCGTCAACATTGTTCGTGCTTCCAAGATACATGTTTGTGTGTAATATGGGAACATTTGAAAAAACTATGCCATGGATATGACCATAACACTCGTCATTTGGCCCGAAACCCAGGAATGTTCGTAGGAGATAGCTAATTTTTGTGAACACATTTTCAACACAACTGTCGTATTCCAAGTTTATTATTTTTGGTGTATACTAGTACCTATATAATGACACCACGCGAAGGTCTCGCATCATTTTGATTTTTTTTGAATTTTTTGGAATTTTCTAACCCCGTTTGAGGAAAAAGTCAAAGCGGCGGGCATGACCGTTCGTAGCTAGGGGTTGAATATTGAGAAACTCTTGGTATATCTATGTTGAAATAGGTACTTGTGTACCTAAAAATGATTTTTGCCAAAAATCATGAGCAAACTATGAGGTACCTATAGTTCAAATTTGACCAGTTTCCAGCAGAATCGGCAGAAACTTCTGTTCTTCAAAAGAGGTGGATGGAAACCTTTTCATATGAAACAAATTGGTTATTTGTGCATATAACATGGTCTAGAATTTTCAAAAATTATAGCTCTCAAGTTTTGCAACATATTTGCGGTAGGTCCTTCACAAAAAAACCCATTTTTTACACTCCGGACATGGAAAATGGTTTTTTTCTTCGATGAAAAGGAAAACTTCCTCCGTCAACATTGTTCGTGCTTCCAAGATACATGTTTGTGTGTAATATGGGAACATTTGAAAAAACTATGCCATGGATATGACCATAACACTTGTCATTTGGCCCGAAACCCAGGAATGTTCGTAGGAGATAGCTAATTTTTGTGAACACATTTTCAACACAACTGTCGTATTCCAAGTTTATTATTTTTGGTGTATACTAGTACCTATATAATGACACCACGCGAAGGTCTCGCATCATTTTGATTTTTTTTGAATTTTTTGGAATTTTCTAACCCCGTTTGAGGAAAAAGTCAAAGCGGCGGGCATGACCGTTCGTAGCTAGGGGTTGAATATTGAGAAACTCTTGGTATATCTATGTTGAAATAGGTACTTGTGTACCTAAAAATGATTTTTGCCAAAAATCATGAGCAAACGATGAGGTACCTATAGTTCAAATTTGACCAGTTTCCAGCGGAATCGGCAGAAACTTCTATTCTTCAAAAGAGGTGGATGGAAACCTTTTCATATGAAACAAATTGGTTATTTGTGCATATAACATGGTCTAGAATTTTCAAAAATTATAGCTCTCAAGTTTTGCAACATATTTGCGGTAGGTCCTTCACAAAAAAACCCATTTTTTACACTCCGGACATGGAAAATGGTTTTTTTCTTCGATGAAAAGGAAAACTTCCTCCGTCAATATTGTTCGTGCTTCCAAGATACATGTTTGTGTGCAATATGGGAACATTTGAAAAAACTATGCCATGGTTATGACCATAACACTCGTCATTTGGCCCGAAACCCAGAAATGTTCGTAGGAGATAGCTAATTTTTGTGAACACATTTTCAACACAACTGTCGTATTCCAAGTTTATTATTTTTGGTGTATACTAGTACCTATATAATGACACCACGCGAAGGTCTCGCATCATTTTGATTTTTTTTGAATTTTTTGGAATTTTCTAACCCCGTTTGAGGAAAAAGTCAAAGCGGCGGGCATGACCGTTCGTAGCTAGGGGTTGAATATTGAGAAACTCTTGGTATATCTATGTTGAAATAGGTACTTGTGTACCTAAAAATGATTTTTGCCAAAAATCATGAGCAAACGATGAGGTACCTATAGTTCAAATTTGACCAGTTTCCAGCGGAATCGGCAGAAACTTCTATTCTTCAAAAGAGGTGGATGGAAACCTTTTCATATGAAACAAATTGGTTATTTGTGCATATAACATGGTCTAGAATTTTCAAAAATTATAGCTCTCAAGTTTTGCAACATATTTGCGGTAGGTCCTTCACAAAAAAACCCATTTTTTACACTCCGGACATGGAAAATGGTTTTTTTCTTCGATGAAAAGGAAAACTTCCTCCGTCAATATTGTTCGTGCTTCCAAGATACATGTTTGTGTGCAATATGGGAACATTTGAAAAAACTATGCCATGGTTATGACCATAACACTCGTCATTTGGCCCGAAACCCAGAAATGTTCGTAGGAGATAGCTAATTTTTGTGAACACATTTTCAACACAACTGTCGTATTCCAAGTTTATTATTTTTGGTGTATACTAGTACCTATATAATGACACCACGCGAAGGTCTCGCATCATTTTGATTTTTTTTGAATTTTTTGGAATTTTCTAACCCCGTTTGAGGAAAAAGTCAAAGCGGCGGGCATGACCGTTCGTAGCTAGGGGTTGAATATTGAGAAACTCTTGGTATATCTATGTTGAAATAGGTACTTGTGTACCTAAAAATGATTTTTGCCAAAAATCATGAGCAAACGATGAGGTACCTATAGTTCAAATTTGACCAGTTTCCAGCGGAATCGGCAGAAACTTCTATTCTTCAAAAGAGGTGGATGGAAACCTTTTCATATGAAACAAATTGGTTATTTGTGCATATAACATGGTCTAGAATTTTCAAAAATTATAGCTCTCAAGTTTTGCAACATATTTGCGGTAGGTCCTTCACAAAAAAACCCATTTTTTACACTCCGGACATGGAAAATGGTTTTTTTCTTCGATGAAAAGGAAAACTTCCTCCGTCAATATTGTTCGTGCTTCCAAGATACATGTTTGTGTGCAATATGGGAACATTTGAAAAAACTATGCCATGGTTATGACCATAACACTCGTCATTTGGCCCGAAACCCAGAAATGTTCGTAGGAGATAGCTAATTTTTGTGAACACATTTTCAACACAACTGTCGTATTCCAAGTTTATTATTTTTGGTGTATACTAGTACCTATATAATGACACCACGCGAAGGTCTCGCATCATTTTGATTTTTTTTGAATTTTTTGGAATTTTCTAACCCCGTTTGAGGAAAAAGTCAAAGCGGCGGGCATGACCGTTCGTAGCTAGGGGTTGAATATTGAGAAACTCTTGGTATATCTATGTTGAAATAGGTACTTGTGTACCTAAAAATGATTTTTGCCAAAAATCATGAGCAAACGATGAGGTACCTATAGTTCAAATTTGACCAGTTTCCAGCGGAATCGGCAGAAACTTCTATTCTTCAAAAGAGGTGGATGGAAACCTTTTCATATGAAACAAATTGGTTATTTGTGCATATAACATGGTCTAGAATTTTCAAAAATTATAGCTCTCAAGTTTTGCAACATATTTGCGGTAGGTCCTTCACAAAAAAACCCATTTTTTACACTCCGGACATGGAAAATGGTTTTTTTCTTCGATGAAAAGGAAAACTTCCTCCGTCAATATTGTTCGTGCTTCCAAGATACATGTTTGTGTGCAATATGGGAACATTTGAAAAAACTATGCCATGGTTATGACCATAACACTCGTCATTTGGCCCGAAACCCAGAAATGTTCGTAGGAGATAGCTAATTTTTGTGAACACATTTTCAACACAACTGTCGTATTCCAAGTTTATTATTTTTGGTGTATACTAGTACCTATATAATGACACCACGCGAAGGTCTCGCATCATTTTGATTTTTTTTGAATTTTTTGGAATTTTCTAACCCCGTTTGAGGAAAAAGTCAAAGCGGCGGGCATGACCGTTCGTAGCTAGGGGTTGAATATTGAGAAACTCTTGGTATATCTATGTTGAAATAGGTACTTGTGTACCTAAAAATGATTTTTGCCAAAAATCATGAGCAAACGATGAGGTACCTATAGTTCAAATTTGACCAGTTTCCAGCGGAATCGGCAGAAACTTCTATTCTTCAAAAGAGGTGGATGGAAACCTTTTCATATGAAACAAATTGGTTATTTATGCATATAAAATGGTCTATTATTTTCAAAATTTATAGCTCTCAAGTTTTGCAACATATTTGTGGTAGGTCCTTCACAAAAAAACCTATTTTTTACACTCCGGACATGGAAAATGGTTTTTTTCTTCAATGAAAAGGAAAAAAAATATTATATATGATGGAAAATATTATATGGACGTCATATTTGAATTTCTCTCATTTTTCTAATCGATATAGACATATTATTTGTCAAATTTCGATTTACGGATTTATAGATATGAATTTTTCAATATTAAATAGAAAAGACAAAAATGTTAATTATTATTTAAATTAAAGATTATTTGAATTCAAATTTATTATTAGTTATTATTTTTTACTTAAATAATTGTTTGAATTCACAAAATAAAATAGTGTGATATTGATGGTCCAAGTGTTAAGGTTAACAGGATAGATTGGTTAATATTGACAACAACACATCCGTTGTTTCTAGGTATCTCACAAGGAAGGAACTACGAAGTTAAGCGTGCTGGGGCTGGAGCAATCTCAGGATGGGTGACCGATCGGGAAGTGTTAGTAGAAACGAGTAATTTAGATTAAAAATAAAAATAGTTAAAGATAAATATAAATGTGACTATAGTGTGATTAAGTGGTTAAATAAGTGAAATAAAAAAAACTCAGAAAAAATCCAAAAAAAAAATTTCAAAAAAAAAAATAAAAAAATTGAAATATTGTACACCTACGCCGAGGGGGGGCCGTCGGCGTATGCACCCCTACGCCGAGGGGATGCCGTCGGCGTAGCCCTTCGGCCAGGCCCGCAGGGACCTCCACGTGGCCTCCAATACGCCGAGGGGGGTCTAGTTTGGCCGTCGGCGTATGTACTCCGTTGAACGGACTCCGTTCTGACAGCTGGTGGGTCCCACGACACGTATACGCCGACGGGATCCTCTACGCCGACGGGCAAGACACGTACGCCGACGGACGTGTACGCCGACGGGGCTACGCCGAGGGGGGCCGTCGGCGTACCCCTACGCCGAGGGGGATAGGGCCTACCCCGAGGGCCGCCGGCCGTCGGCGTAGCGCCTGATTCCCGTAGTGTATGATCCGGGATTTCATGTTGAGTACTTCACCCGTGTCGACAAAATAAATTGCATCTTTCTCTACCTCTCCACATGCATGAACAGATTTGGAGTTCAATCTGCTAACGAAAAGTGCCTGCCCATTTAATCCGGTGGTTACGGGGATCCATGACCCCATGGTAATGTTGGCCTCGAACACATCCGTACTACGAGTGGAGTTCATACCCTTGGAAGTCCATTGCAGTTTTCGCCTGACCATGAGTAACTTCCCAAGAGACTCAATGATGTGCCAGGTAGTGATGACGAGGTCATCATTAGATCTATCAAAGTCAAAGGGTTCATAAATTGTGTCGTCCCCGGTATATTTCCTTATATAATACCGTGCACGCTCCTTGTCACTCTTTTCGTGTAGGGTGTCATCATCCTCCTCGTCCATGGCCTCGACATGGTCGTCTTGGCAGTATTTTTCATCAACATCGCTCCACAAGTTATAACCATGATCAAGCGGGGAAAAGTAGGCAGGGACACGGCTCAAATCCGTGTGGCTCCACACTTTAGAATCATCCTCGGTCTTAGGCTCGTGCCTTATGACGCGCTTGGTTCTAGTGACGGTGGGCTTGCCGTCACCATCGAAAGCAATATCGAGAGAGATGAGGTCCTCTGCCATGGTAATCCCATAGAGCTTGTCTCCAAGGAAGGCAATGTCGATAATGTAGATGAAGGGAGCCGACCGTGGCCTCGGCAACCACACACCCTTTCCTCGACGAACTAGGATGATAGGGTGGTTGTAGTTGTTGGTCATAAAAGCGACGACGTCACGAGTGGTAGACCGCATGAGCACCTTGCGGACGTCGAAAAGCTTCGAAGTGTTGCGGATGACCGCGTCAATCTCCGGGAGCGGTACCGTCTTGGCGGAGAAAGGATTGTGTAGGCGGTAGGTGCTCTTCATTCTATGGCCGCCACCATCACGGAGGCATCGGATGGCGAGCCAGTCGTCGGTGGCACCGACGCACATCCCGTTGTTGGGCCACGAGGGGAGGCGGTGGGCAGCATCCACGTCGTCGAAACCAGTCATGAAGGAGCCATCGTGGAGGACGGTCCACGGCAGGCGCCCGGGCGGGCGGGGCATCTGGTCGCGGCCGGCGGCGCGCCAGGAACGGCACACCGCCCGGAAGCGGACGCAGTCGGCTGCTGCATCCGTGTGGGAACGGTACGCCGCTCGGAAGCTAGCCGTGTCCTTGTTGTCCAGGATGCGCCGTAGCAGCTGCGAGCACGCCGACCCGAAGTTGCGGCGGCGGCCGGAGGCGGGGACGGCGACGTGGGAGGACGCGAGCCGGTCGATGACGAGGCCGAGGATGTGGTGCGGGAGCTCGGACCACGGTGGCGGATCTGACGGTGCCATTGATGGATGGGTGGATTGATCTGCTCGAAACTTGTGTGCGCCATCGGGTCGGAGCGTGCAAAAACCTATAGCTGGGCATCTCCGATTAGAAACGGGGTAGAACTAGAACATGAACGTCGCTCGGACTCTGGGTGATGGGCTATCCCGATTCGCATCTGGGCCTCTCCGCTGTCCATTGACAAGGCCCCAGACGGTTGAGGACCAAGACCGAGAG